>CM064863.1:32481642-33826084 GCA_032719365.1 Prinsepia uniflora
AATCCAATTCGAAAACCGAAAATCCTTGATCGTCGAAACCATGTTCCAAAATCCACTTATAATCATTGAAAATCACTTATCGTTTGAAATCCCCAAAATCTCGGCACCATAATCAGAAATCCAGACATTCTTGTAAAACGTGGTGAAAACCGTACTTCTCGAAAAACGTGCAATTAAGTAAAACGGTTATAGCATTTTCAACAATCATGAGATCACATGTAAAATCATAAAATAAGTAGTTAAAAGCAGTTATGCATGTCAGGACCCACCCCGGTTTCACCCTGAAACCCGAGGTAAATCCTGCTCCCGTCAGACACCCTGACACAAATACAGTCAGACGCAGGAGAAACTATACAAAATATCCCGAAGTCAACAGTTTACAGAGCATAGTACAACATGCACGGAAAAGAAAAAAACCGACAACCTAAATGCACGCACGCGGAAAAATTTGAAACACTCCGGGATCCCTCTCATGACTTCTATGCCTCAGACGCTGCCTCGACTCTGGAACCCCACGCTAGCTCCAAAACCTGGAGGGCAGTAAAAACAGAAGGTGTGAGTGGACCATAAATAAAAGAAAAGTTTCCAAAACCATTTATAAGAAAACCGGGTTTAGCCCTCCGTTTTGAAACCACATGCATAACCCAGTTCATAAAACAGTTATAAACCAAATCACCATAAACCATATCATAAGAAACAGAAACACTATAAAACGGGTATAAGAGTCGTATCATGAGCATCATAAAACCGTATCATAAACCGTGAATATCAAACCGTTCTTTTCCGATCAAACCTGCTGGACCTATCCGAGTCTTTAAACTCCCGAGTCTTTAAACTCAATCCAGTCCTCAATAATATCAGAGTCTTTAAACTCCCGAGTCTTTAAACTCAACAGGCCTACGGGGGAAATATCAATCTATCCGAGTCTTTAAACTCCCGAGTCTTTAAACTCAATCGGGGTCTTTAAACCCAATCCGGGCCCGTCCCCCGTCAATCAATATCCGAGTCTTTAAACCCAATATCCAGATCCAGAAAATCCAATCAAAACCATTTGAAAACCATTTCCGAATTCACATCCAAACCCGAATCCGAAATCACCGGTCTGATGCCCTTCGGCAGCGCGAACCGTCATTCCGAATCCAAATCCGGAAATCCACTTTCCAATCTAAAAACCAAAGTCCAATTGTCAAAGTCCGATTTCAAAACCGAAACCTTGATCCTCAAAATCATATTCCAAAATCCACTTATAATCATTAGAAATCACTTAACGTTTGAAACCCCCAAAATCATAACTTTATATTCAAAATCACCCTTTTCTCGTAAAACGTGCAAAATACGTTATTTCTCGAAAACCGTGCAATTATATAAAATCACATCATAAATCCAACAAGCATGAAATCACAGATATAAAACAATTCTAGGAAATAGTTATGCATGTTCGAGTTTAAGGAAAGTGTCCACTCACAGTACCGCGCCCTCAATCGCGTCCTGAACGTCCAGCCCGTTCCTCGGCTTCCTCGGGAAATCCCGATCATGTCAACAACCGCCAAAGTTCGTTACTAACGCATCCACGAGGATCCACCCTAATTCCTTTAAAAATCACCGGGTCCTAAACGTAACGAATCGGAACCCTAAACCTTCCCCCTCGTGAAACGACTTCGATTCAACGTCCGAATAACTCGAAACCACTTCCATTAGACTCGTTATAACATTTAGACCAAAAACCATGTTGACCATTTTCCCCAGAACCACCGCACGCGCCCCCACGCGCCACCTAAAGTCGCTGCGCGTGGGCCTCACGCGCCAGCTACAATACCACCGTCAACCTCACGTCGACCCGGTTCGCACCAGTGGCCTGCAACCTGAACCGGCGAGAGCGGTTCACCGCCGTGCCTGCACCAAAACACCTCCTTTCTTCACCAACAGCTTCGTCTAGTCCTAGGCTACTCATCCCCCTCACTCTAGCACCTCGACTCACCCTCAAACCTATCGACTCAAGCTCGAACAGAAACCCGTACTTTCCCCTGTTCTCCTTCCCGGCCACCCAGGTCTTCCCCCTTCACGGTGTTGTCCCTAAACTCTTCCTAAGACCTCACTGAGTCACACCGTCTGAAACTCACGGCCAAAACAGAGCACACAGAGTCCCCCCCGTCGTGCCAACCGCCACCGTGCACCTCCCGTCACGGCAGCACAACCAGTAACCTCCTAGGACTCAACTGAACTCCCTAGACCTCCCTAACCTATTCGATTTAACTCCTCAACTCACGACTTTCGTTTTGAAACTCAACGGGAAAACAGGGCAAGTTTACAGGGATGAGGGATTACCTACAACCGTCCACCACCGTGCTCGCCGCCGTGTTCCCTGGAGTCCACAAAGCCGCCTCAGCCTCCTCTCGAGGTCAATTGCACTTACACACGGCCACAGCACCACCAGCTCCCTCAGTTCTTCTCTGTTTTTCTGGTTTTTCCCCGTGGCTCTCAACGCACTCCCACCACGATTCCTCACCTCCCTACAAGCTCACTAGCTCCCTCTCACTCTCCGATCACCCTCACACACTCACAACTCATCAGCACACACATGAGCACCCTTCAATTTTCCTCACCGCCTCACTCTGTTTCCGTTCTTCTCTGCGAACAACACACACACACAGCACGGTTGCACCCAAATTATTGGACCGTGCACACACTGGAACCTCCCAGAATCCACTACACACTTGCCACATGTCACCATCCACTTCATTCTCTCACACATGGTCCAATCCCAGCCGTCCATCTGCCCTTCTCTCTGCACAATTCCCAGAGCACAAAGACCAAAATACCCCTCCTTTTAACTCAAAATTACAATTATGCCACTAACTTCCTTGACCCGTAACTAGCACATCGTAAGTCCGATGAATACGTGCCACCTGTCATCGAACTCAGGACAACGAGATCTACGTAACCATCCTCGGTCAACGTACCAAAACCCGATCGTCCAAAAAGTCATCTTTTCCCCTTATTTTACCAACTAACCACCGATTCAGCTCACTAATCCCATCTTAATCACTATCTAAACTTTACTTTCTGGGACGGGTCGTTACAATGCATGCTCGAGTTTAGAGCAGGGGTCCACTCACCGTACCGAGCCCTCAATCGTGTCCCGAACGTCTCGTACGTTCCTCAGCTTCCTCAGGAACTCCTGATCCTGTCAACAACCGCCAAAGTATGTTACTAACACAACTACGAAGGTCCATCTAATTTTCCCCAAAAATCCTCGGGTCCTAATCGTAACGAACCAGAACCCTAAACCTTCGACCTCGCGGAACGAACTTCAAACGACGTCCGAACAACCCGAAACCAATCCCATTAGACTCGTCACAACGCCTAGACTAAAACCATGTTGACTGTTTTCCCAACCACCGTCGCACGCGCCCCCACGCGCCGCCCAAAGTGGCTGCGCGTAGGCCTCACGCGCTTGCTACAGTGCATCGTCTACCTCTGGTCGACCCGGTTCGACACAGTTCCTGCAAACCGAACCGGTGAGAGTGGTTCTCCGCCGTACCGCCACGAAATCGACTCCTTTCTTCACCATTTGCATCTTTCAGACCTAATCTACCAGTTCCCCTTACTCAGGCACCTCGACTCGACCTACAACTCATCGACTTAAGCTCGAAACCAATACCCGATAAACCCCTGCTTCCTTCTCCGGCCACCCAGGTCTTCCCCCAACGCGGTGGCTACCCAAAACTCTTCCTAGGACCGTCCTAAACCTCACCCAACTCACCAAGACCGTCGACTCACGCCCAAAACCCACGACTTTCGATTTGAAAATCGACGGCAAAACAGAGCACACTAGTACTCTCTGTCGTACTAGCCTCCACTGTGCACTACCCGTCACGGCAGCACAACCAGCAGCTGCCTAGGACTTAACTGAGTCCCCTAGACCTCACTAGACTCCTCGATTCAGCCCCTAAAGCTACGACTTAGCGTCTGAACCTAATCGGCAAAACAGAGCAAATAAATGGGGATGAGGAATTACCTGTCCTCCGCTCACCGTCGCGAGCTCTGCTGGGGCTCGTCGACTTCTCTCACCCCTCACGACACCACCACGAGTCCACTTGCACCGCACACGGCCACACCACCACCACAATCACTCACTTCCTCTCTGTTTTCCCCCTGATTTCCCGTGGCTCTCAACTCCCACACACACAGCCACCGCACCTCCTAACCTTCTCCCTAGCTCTCCCTCACTCTCTGGTCACTCACCCCCTCACCAATTAACACAAACTCACACAATCACCGTCCCAATTCTCTCAATTCTCTCCCTCTGTTTCTCTCTGGATCAAAGAACATACAGGGTACACCGCCCAAAATCCCCAAATTATTGGACCCGTGCAACTCCTGGAACCCTTTAGCCCTTTGCCATATGTCACAATCACCGTCCCAATTCTGTAACAACCCGTACCTTCGGGAAGGGTATAAATGTAATTTTTGTAAATATTTGTATGAAAGGACGATTTTACCCTTGTGAATAGTGCGTCAAAAGTTGACATTTTGATTTACCAGTTGGATGAGTATTGACCCTTGACCGTGACGTTGTTTAGGACATCACGAGTCCGTAGACAAGTGGCAGGTTCGATTCGGACGATCGAAGAAAAAGTTTTGACGTTCGGAAGATTGAGGGCGTTACCGTAATTTGGACTAATTGAGGGAAATGTTGACTTTTTCTTGAACTTGTGATTTTCACATAGACCGAGGACCATTATATAGATCTCGACGTCCTGAGTACAACGGCAGGCAGCACACTGTCATCGGACGTCGGACGAAGTAGTTACGGGTCTGGAAAGTGTGAGGGTAAAACGGTAGTTATTACAACGAGGGGTATTTTAGTCTTTTTCCCTCAGCCCAATCAGATAAGGGCAAGTGGCAATAGTGGATTGGGATATTTATTTTGAGCCATGGGGTGATGGACACGTGCAAGGGGCTGGATGGTTCTAGGAAGATCGATTGTGTGCACGGCCACACTTTGCACGATTTCAAACCGTGCAATTGGTTTAGAACACAAAAAGCATAGGGGAAAACTTGGAGAGACAGTGATCGATTCAGGGTGTGAGTGAGTGAAGAGTGAATTGAGAGAGTGACAGAGAGACAAGGCTGAGCTGGTGATCGTGTTTTGGGGGAGGAATCGTGCCCAGAGACACGGCAGTGGTGCGGCGGAGTTCTGAGAAAAATAGGGAAGCCGTGAGATAGGGGTGGTATTTGTGCCGTGTGGTGGATCAATCCAAGCCAATAGGAGGCTCAGACGTCTGCAGGGAACCCAAGGAACACCGTGGCACGCGGCGGTGCACACGACGGAGACTGAATCGAAAGGTAAGCTCAATTCCTCTGTTTGTCCTGTGAATTTGATTTCAAAAGTCGTCGACCTAGGGCTAGAGTCGAGGGATTTGGTGGTCGTGGTGAGACTCCTGGAGGTCCCAGGAGTCGTTTGGTTGTGGTGCCGTGCCGGGGGAGGACCTGGGCGGCCAGCGGCCAAAATAGGGGCCACGGGCTCAGTTTTCCGAGGGGGAAATCGTGTGGTTTTGGGCCGTGAATTTCAATTGTAAGGACATGGGAAGGTTGCTAGGGACTGGACGCTGCTATTGGGATTGAAAGAATGAAGAACGGTGGAGGAACGGAGGAGAACCGGTCACGCCGGTTCAACTGTGCTGAACCGGGTGACTCGAGGTTGAAGGAGCACTGTAGCAGGCGCGTGAGGCCCACGCGCAGCCACTTTGGGCGGCGCGTGGGGCCGCGTGCTTTGGAGGTTGGGAAAATGGTCAACATGGTTTTGGTTCTAATTGTCCTAAGGGATCCATTAGTGTGATTTTCGGGTGAATCGGACGATGTTATGAGATAGTTCGGGAATCCGGACGGTTTAGGGTTTAAGATTAAAATATTAATAAATTCCTGAAAAATTGGGGAACTTGGGTTAGTATCCTTGATGTATTTGTGACCCTATTTGGTGCATATTGACAGGACGGGAGACGCCTGAGACGGTCGAGGAGCGCACGGAGCGCGATTGACTCGTTCTGATTCATGAGTGGACTCTTTCTTTCTTTACGAGCATGCCTAACTGTTTTATTGATGTTTGATGATATTAAATATGTTTTTATGCTTCTTGTTGATGATTATATGTGGTTGGTATGTTTGCACGATTTCGAGATATTTTCGGGATTTTGCACTTTTTTCGAGAAAAAGTTGGATTTCCGATTTTGATGCCATATTTAGGGATTTCAATCTATAATTGCTTTCTGATGATGATGAATGGATTATGAAACGTGATTTGTGATTAAATGTGGGTTTTGGTTTAAAAGTGGATTTCCGGATTTGGGTTCGGAATGACGGTTCTGAACGCCGGAAGGGCTTCGAACCGGGGATTTCGAATTCGAGTTTGGTTATGGATTTAGAAATGGGTTTACATTGAATTTGGATTGGATTTTCTAGATCTGGATATTGGGTTTAAAGACATTGATTCTGATTAACGGGGGAAGGGCCCGGATTGAGTTTAAAGACTCGGGAGTTTAAAGACTCGGACATTTATGATATTACCCCCGTAGGCCTATTGAGTTTAACGACTCGGGAGTTTAAAGACTCGGAATTACATATTGAGGCCTGGTTGAGTTTAAAGACTAGGATAGACCCAGCAGGTTTGATCGTAAAATGATGATTTGATATTTACGATTTATGATGCGGTTTTATGATGCTATGATATGATTTTTATACCCGTTTTATAGTGTTACTGTTTCTTATGATGTCTTATGGTGTGGTTTTTCTGATACGTAGTTGGGCATGCATGTTTTCAAAACGGAGGGAACAAATGTTATTATTGTTTTTCCTTAACTTTGATATGGTGATAAACTGTTTTTGAAACTTTTATTTTCTTTAGTCCACTCATACTTTTGGTTTTAAATTTTCCCTCCAGGTCGTGGTGATAGCGTCGGGGTGAACGTTGAGGCAGGAATCGAGGCATAGAGCTTACGACGTTCTTCCGTTGCGAGACTAGCATAATAGGATTTTGTGCCTATTTTGTAGAACTATGCTCTGACTCACAGTGTATTATATTTACTCCTTCGTCTGATAATTATGCTTATAGTAGGTTTGAGGTTATTTTGGAACTTTGGGTGTGATTGTCAGACGGGAGCAGGGTTCAGCAGGACACCTATCTGCTGGACGGAGATAGGAGAGCGAGCGGCTATAGGGCCGGAATTGATGGACTTAACCATGGAAACTGTTCGTGTTATCAAGGAGAGACTGAAGGTGGCACAGGATCGCCAGAAGAGTTATGCCGATCGACGGATTCGAGACTTGGAATTTGAAGTGGGAGATTTTGTCTTCCTGAAGTTATCTCCGTGGAAAGGGATTATCCGATTTGGTCGACGGGGGAAATTGAGTCCGCGTTTTATCGGACCTTATGAGATCGTGGAGAGAATTGGCAGAGTTGCTTACAGATTGGCGCTACCTCCAGAACTATCTAGAGTTCACGATGTTTTCCACATATCGATGCTACAGAAGTACGTATGTGGTGCTTCTCATGTACTTGGGGAACAACCTGTCGAACTACGGGAGGATTTGAGCTTTGAGGAACAACCAGTACGGATCTTGGATCGGAAGGACAAGGTACTACGTCAGAAGACGATCCCTCTCGTGAAGATTCTCTGGAGAAACCAGAACGTGGAAGAAGCCACATGGGAGCCTGAGGCTCAGATGCGAGATCAATTTCCTCATTTGTTTCTTTGAAATTTCGGGACGAAATTTCTTAAGGGGGGAAGGTTGTAACACCCCGGACATTCGAGGATTTTAATATTTCAATTTAATGGGTGAATTGACGTTCTTACCCTTGTGAATGGTATGGCCAAATTGTTGACTTTTTGATTGGTGGATTGAATGGACTTTGACCTATGACCGTGACGTAGTTCGGGACGTCACGAGTTCATAGACAGGTGGCACGTCCAATTCGGACGATCAGGGAAAAAGTTATGACTATTGGAAGTACAGGGGCATTACCGTAAGTTGGACTTCACGGGCAAAAATGTTGACTTTTCGTTTGACAATTAATTTTCAAGCGACTCAAGGAGCGATCGGTAGGTCTCGACGTTCTGGTTTAGGAAGTGAGGGGCATTACCGTAAGTTGGACTTCACGGGCAAAAATGTTGACTTTTCGTTTGACAATTAATTTTCAAGCGACTCAAGGAGCGATCGGTAGGTCTCGACAATTAATTTTCAAGCGGCACGCCAAAATCGGACTTCGTATGGCTGAGTTACGGGTCTAGGAAGTGAGGGGTATTTTGGTAATTATTGAACCAGGGGCATTTTGGTCTTTTTGCCCTGGTTACTGTAGCAGGCCGCGGGGGACATGGGCGGCACCACCATGTGCGGTGGTTCAATCGTGCAATTGATTGTGCAATTGTGTGCTGGAAAGTTGGGAGTGTCTGATGCTTTAGACCGTGGTCTGTTGCATCCACCGTGCACGACCCTATTATTAATTCAAGATTGAAGCTTTTCGGGGGACATTTTTCAGTGGACAATTGGGCACCCACGAGCCTCTGGGACGGCTTGAAATTAATTAAAACTGATTATATAGTGTGTGAGCTTCACTCTGGTATTGAAAAGATTGAAAATAAGAGTGGAACCAGAGAGAAACCATTTCGGGAATTTTTGGAGGGAAATCGGGTTTTTGATTTCTACGGTGTGTTGGGCCAATCTAATCGTAGAGTAAGCTTTCTGGGAGCATTTGGAACACAACCATATCAAAATCGAAGGCAACTAGCCACGGGTGAGCTGGGACGGTGACTACCGTGTTCAGAGGAATTTCAGAGGTTTGGACGACTACTTCCAGGTGAGTGTTGATTCAACTGAGTGTGTTTTCTAGTTCGTTGTGATACTATGATGCTTCATGAAAGGTTAATTTGATTTCGGTTTAGAAAACAGTGAGTTGGGGTGATCAACCCGTTTGGATGATCACGGGTCGAAGGGCCGTTTGAGGATTCGATTCGGCAAATTAATAGCCCAGAACTTAAATTGAATGTTTAATTAACATGTTAGGATCAAATTGGATTGAAATCGAGTAGGAATTGATGGGTAATTAACCGGGTCAAGCCGCGGGTGGCAGGCCCGAATTACAGACAAACGGGTGAAGGTGCTGACACTGTAGCTACAGTGTCAGGCGCGTGACTTTCACGCGAAGCCACTTTGGGCGGCGCGTGAGGGCGTGTTGGGGCTTATCTCCGATCACGATCAACATGACTTTTATCCCTCTCATCATTCTGAACATTTTTGGTGAAGTAACCATGTTGATCTGAGATATTTTTTGGTTAAACGTTTAAGACTTGTAGTGACCCTTACATGTGATTTGGACTGACAGGAATTGTACGATAATCCCGGTACAAGTTCGTATGCGCAGGTTCACCGCAGGATCGTACAGTGAGTGGGCCATTTTCTTAAACCCTTGCGTGCATAAATGTTTTCTGGTTTATTATACTTATTCACATGCTAAAACAATAATGGTTTTGATGATATGGAAAATGTGGTTATGGCACGTTTCACGATATTTGGGCTTGAGACCCGTCTGATGAAACTTAATGATTGGTTCGGATTTTATCTATGTATATATATATGCTTTGCATGTGGATATCAACAAAATGTATTTGGTACTGCACTGTATAGATCCTTTCATATTATATTGTCTCCTCCGGCGAGGTACCCCGGAGAGGTCATGGACGTCTAGTACGTCCAGCGTCTATGACGCTAAGCATCAGGTGATGCTGTACCCGAACGGGATTCGGGGATTTAACTCGGAAATTGAGACCCGAGTGGCACGCGTAGCCTTATTATTGTGACCTTATTAGGCGGCAAGAACGTCAAACATCAGGTGATGTCGGGATTGGAGTGTATAGTGCAGCAACTAAAAATTATACTTATGGTTTTATTACATGCCTTATGGTTCATATTATGTGGTTTATGATTTTAAATAATGATGCATGCATGTTTGGAAAACGGAGGGGTAAATTATATGTTTTACTTATCAAATGGTTTTATAAACTTGAGTTCAGTCCACTCACCCTTAATGTTTTTGGTAACCCCTTCAGGTCACGATACTGAGGTAGAGGAGGAACCTGAGGCTGAGGCATAGATCTACTTCTGCGTACCTGAACCCCTATTGGGTGGTTTGCCCGCAGGTTTAATTTTAGAGTCGTGCTCGCAACTTGTAATTTTGGATTTCATCCCTTGTCTGACATCTGTTTAATTCGGATTTGATGTATGACTTTAATTTGGATATTTACGCATTTGATGTTTTGAGGTTAAAATTGGTATGAATTATTGGTTGTCAGACGGGAGCAGGGCACGTCCCCTTGTGGTCCCTGTGGGATCGGGGCGGGTCCTGTCAACGTCACAGTCAGCGGTCAAAATCCAATTGACCGCCCGAACTAAGAGTTAACTTTTTGCCCGAACCAGGGGCAAAATCATCATTCTAGGCTAACGGGACCAACTAACCCCTGATTAAGCTCACTAATCCCATCTTAATCACTGTCTTAACCCTAATTTCTGGGACGGGTCGTTATAACCTACCCACCTAAACAGAATTTCGTCCCCGAAATTCCACAACTAGTCCCGACACCTAGGGTTCTCCTACCCGGTAATCAACACTAAGTCAACAAAAACTACTCATGGGTTTCCGATCTATCATCTCCACCTTGGGTATTTCACACCATCCCCAACTACCAGGTCACCACGACTAACCCTCTCTCCGTACCACTAAAAATTTATGGTGTACCCAAGGGAAACCCTATGAACAGAAAACAAAGGTATTTTAAAATACCTCATATGGAGTACAATAAATTCATAGAGTACATCCTCACGTACTTCCACCTCGCCCAAAACTCTTCTCAACTCCTACCCAGGACAATCTAATCCAAACAGGAACTCCTACTTACTGGCTCACTCTCTCAGCTGCTACTTCGACCACTTGTCGGAATAAATCTACAAAGTCTGAAAGGCAAACTCTAGATAGTGGGTTCTCTCCTTCAATAACCTCATATCGATCAGTTATAGTCACTCCTTTCTCATTCTTCCTTCATCCTTCAACGGAACTCACCGTAGCACTCCAGGTCCACCTAGGGAAAATCCTAAACTCTACCCTGGGGTCCAACAAAAAATAGGTACAACGCAACCAAGGATAGTAAAATACCTGTCCCCGCACCAGGTGCTGACTGAACCTCCTGCTGAGTCATCGAGAACACTCGTGCCTGAGATCCTGACGCTATACCACGTCCCCTCGAACTACTAGTGGCACCACCACCTCCTCTAGTGCCCGCTATCCCTGAAGCTGTACTCTGTCCGGGCTCCGCCACTCCTCGGCCTACACCACCTTCATGTGGCAACAGTGGACACTCACGTCGAAAGCGACCTCGCTCTCAGCAATAGAAACACACATCCCGACCGAAAGGACCTGGTCCACCATTCGATCTCCCCGTCGACGCAACAGACGTCTGACTAGCTTGCGGAGTCGGCTGTGCTCGGTAACCCCGAAATCCTGAACTCTTGAAACTACCAGGTCTACTGAAACGATCATCGCCCGAAGACGATGCTCCACTGAAGTTGCCCCTTTTTGGTGTCCTCAGACTCGAAGCTCCAGAAAAAGATGGCTCCCGGCGTCGTACCGGCAAGCTAGCCTCAACCTTCACCGCACCGTCCGACAACTCTCGGAAGGTAGTAAACGATCCAGCCGTCACTATGGCTCGAATCTCACCTCGCAGGTCCAACTCAAATCTACGACACTTCTCGGCTTCAGTAGCCACAAACGCAGGAGCAAACCGAAACAACATCTGAAACTTCTGTTCATACTCAGCCACACTTAGATTCCCTTGTTGAAGCGGCAGAAACTCAGCCTCCTTGGCATCTCGTAAAGAACGACGGTAATACTGATCTAGGAACCGCTCCCTAAACGACTCCCAGGTCACAGTGTTGGCGTCCCAGCCAGACAACTCGAGGGTATACCACCACTCGTAAGCCGCACCATCCAGTAAGAACGTAGCCAGTAACACTCGCTCCTCCGGTGGACAATGCATCACTGAAAAAATCCACTCAAGTCTCGTGATCCACCTCTGGGCTTCTTCAGGATCTGCCCCCACCACTAAAAGTAGTAGCTCCGAGCCGCTGGGCTCGCTCAATCGTAGCACTCTCTGTCTCTCTTGCTACTTCGTCTTCAGGTCGTGGAGAGGGTCTACGTCTCGGAGCCATCGTCAATCGCACGCTGAAAGAGGCATAGAAACAGTCAAACAACCTAAACACAACCTCACAAACCGACAAATCCGACATAATCGACAAACCTATGCTCTGATACCAATTGTCAGGGCCCAACCCGGTTTCACCCCGAAAACCGAGGTCAATCCTGCTCCCGTCTGACATCCCGACACAACACGAAAGTAAACTAACGCTAAAATACACCGTCAGATGCAGGAGAACTTTAAAACATCCCGAAGTTAAAGTTTACAGAGCATAGTACTAAATACAAAAGATGGAAAACCGATACACAGAGTACACGTACTACGGAAAATTTTAAAACACTCCGGGATCGCTCTCGTGATTTCTATGCCTCAGACGCTGCCTCGACGCCGCAACCCCGCGCTAGCTTCACGACCTGGAGGGCAATTTAAAACAGAAGGTGTGAGTGGACTATAAATAAGAAAAGAATTTCCGAAAACCATTTCATCATGAAACCAGGGTTTTAGCCCTCCGTTTTGAAACCACAAGCATAACCCAGTTATTTAAAACAACTATAAATCACTTGAAGATCATCATAAAAACATTTGAAGAATCATTATAAAAACAGTTCTAACAATCATATCATAAGCATCATAAAATCGTATCATAAACCATGAACATCAAGTCATCATTATCCGATCAAACCTGCTGGACCTATCCGAGTCTTTAAACTCAATCCAGGTCTCAATAATATCCGAGTCTTTAAACTCCCGAGTCTTTAAACTCAACAGGCCTACGGGGGAAATATCAATATTTCCGAGTCTTTAAACTCCCGAGTCTTTAAACTCAATCCGGGTCTTTAAACCCAATCCGGGCCCGTCCCCCGTCAATCAATATCCGGGTCTTTAAACCCAATATCCAGATCCAGTAAATCCAATCAAAACCATTTGAAAACCTTTTCCAAATCCATATCCAAACTCGAATCCGAAATCACTGGTCTGATGCCCTTCCGGCATCCCGAACCGTCATTCCGAACCCAAATCCGGAATCCACTTTTCAACTTAAAAACCAAATCTCGTTACCAAAATCCGATTCTAAAACCGAAAATCCTTGATCGTCGAAACCATGTTCCAAAATCCACTTATAATCATTGAAAATCACTTATCGTTTGAAATCCACAAAATCCCGGAACCATAATCAGAAATCAAGACTTTCTCGTAAAACGTGGTGAAACCCGTACTTTCTCGAAAAACGTGCAATTAAGTAAAACAGTTATAGCATTTTCAACAATCATGAGATCACATGTAAAATCATAAAATAAGTAGTTAAAAGCAGTTATGCATGCTCGAGTTTAGAAAAGGGGTCCACTCACCGTACCGAGCCCTCAATCGTGTCCCGAACGTCTCGTACGTTCCTCAGCTTCCTCAGGAACTCCTGATCCTGTCAACAACCGCCAAAGTACGTTACTAACACAACTACGAAGGTCCGTCTAATTTTCCCCAAAAATCCCCGGGTCCTAATCGTAACGAACCAGAACCCTAAACCTTCGACCTCGCGGAACGAACTTCAAACGACGTCCGAACAACCCGAAACCAATCCCATTAGACTCGTCACAACACCTAGACTAAAAACCACGTTGACTGTTTTCCCAACCGCCGCCGCACGCGCCCCCACGCGCCGCCCAAAGTGGCTGCGCGTGGGCCTCACGCACTTGCTACAGTGCATCGTCTACGTCTGGTAGACCCGGTTCGACACAGTTCCTGCAAACCGAACCGGCGAGAGTGGTTCTTCGTCGTACCACCACCAAATCGACTCCTTTCTTCACCATTTACATCGCCCAGACCTAATGTACCCATTCCCCTTACTCAGGCACCTCGACTCGACCTACAACTCATCGACCTAAGCTCGAAACCAATACCCGATAAACCCCTGCTTCCTTCTCCGGCCACCCAGGTCTTCCCCCAACACGGTGGCTACCCAAAACTCTTCCTAGGACTATCCTAAACCTCACCCAACTCACCAAGCCGTCGACTCACGCCCAAAACCCACGACTTTCGATTTGAAAATCGACGGCAAAACAGAGCACACCAGTACTCTCCATCGTACTAGCCTCCACCGTGCACTCCCCGTCACGACAGTACAACCAGCAGCTGCCTAGGACTCAACTGAGTCCCCTAGACCTCACTAGACTCCTCGATTCAGCCCCTAAAGCTACGACTTAGCGTCTGAACCTAATCGGCCAAACAGAACAAATAAATGGGGATGAGGAATTACCTGTCCTCCGGTCACCGTCGCGAGCTCTGCTGGGGCTCGTCGACTTCTCTCACCCCTCACGACACCACCACGAGTCCACTTGCACCGCACACGGCCACACCACCACCACAATCACTCACTTTCTCTCTGTTTTCCCCCTGATTTCCCGTGGCTCTCAACTCCCACACACACAGCCACCGCACCTCCTAACCTTCTCCCTAGCACTCCCTCACTCTCTGCTCACTCACCCCCTCACCAATTAACACAAACTCACACAATCACCGTCCCAATTCTCTCAATTCTCTCCCTCTGTTTCTCTCTGGATCGAAGAACACACACGGTACACCGCCCAAAATCCCCAAATTATTGGACCCGTGCAACTCCTAGAACCCTCTAGTCCTTTGCCACATGTCACAATCCTGTCCCTTCTCACACAAATGGCCCAATCACAGCCATCCACTTGCCCCTCTCTGCTGCACAAATCCCAGAACACAAAGACCAAAATGCCCCTCCTTTTAAGTCAAAATTACAATTTTGCCACTACCTGTCTAGACCCGTAACTCACACATCGTAAGTCTGATGCATACGTGCCGCCTGTCATCGAACTCAGGACGACGAGATCTATCTAACGATCCTAGGTCAACGTGTCAAAACCCGTTCGTACGAAAAGTAAACTTTTCCCCCTATTTTAACCAAATTACGGTTATGCCCTCAACCTTCCGAACATCATAACTTCCTCCTCGGATGTCGGAATCGGGCGTGCCACCTGTCTACGGATTCATGACGTGCTAAACCACGTCATAGTCATCGGTTAAAATCCAATTGACCGCCCGAACTAAAAGTCAACTTTTTGCCCGAACTAGGGGCAAAATCATCATTCTAGGCTAACGGGACCAACTAACCCCCGATTAAGCTCACTAATCCCATCTTAATCACTGTCTTAACCCTAATTTCTAGGACGGGTCGTTATAACCTACCCACCTAAAAAGAATTTCGTCCCCGAAATTCCACAACTAGTCCCGACACCTAGGGGTCTCCTACCCGGTAATCAACACTAAGTCAACAACAACTACTCCTGGGTTTCCGATCTATCATCTCCACCTTGGGTATTTCACACCATCCCCAACTACCAGGTCACCACGACTAACCCTCTCTCCGTACCACTAAAAATTTATGGTGTACGCAAGGGAAAACCTATGAACAGAAAACAAAGGTATTTTAAAATACCTCATATGGAGTACAATAAATTCATAGAGTACATCCTCACGTACTGCCACCTCGCCCAAAACTCTTCTCAACTCCTACCCAGGAACTCCTCGCCCAAAATACCTCATATGGAGTACAATAATCCAAACAGGAACTCCTACTTACTGGCTCACTCCCTCGGCTGCTACTTCGACCACTTGTCGGAATAAATCTACAAAGTCTGAAAGGCAAACTCTAGATTGTGGGTTCTCTCCTTAAATAACCTCATATCGATCAGTTATAGTCACTCCTTCCACATTCTTCCATCATCCTTCAACGGAACTCACCGTAGCACTCCAGGTCACCTAGGGAAAATCCTAAACTCTACCCTGGGGACCAACAAAAAATAGGTACAACACAACCAAGGATAGTAAAATACATGTCCCCGCACCTGGTGCTGACTGAACCTCCTGCTGAGTCATCGAGAACACTCGTGCTTGAGATCCTGACGCTCTACCACGTCCCCTCGAACTACTAGTGGCACCACCACCTCCTCTAGTACCCGCTATCCCTGACGCTGTACTCTGTCCAGGCTACGCCACTCCTCGGCATACACCACCTTCATGTGGCAACACTGGACACTCACGTCGAAAGTGACCTCGCTCTCCGCAGTAGAAACACACATCCCGACCAAAAGGACCTGGTCCACCACTCGATCTCCCCGTCGACGCAACAGACGTCGCACTAGCTTGCGGAGTCGCTGTGCTCGCTAACCCCGAAATCCTGAACTCTGGAAACTACCAGGTCTACAGAAACGATCATCGCCCGACGACGATGCTCCACTGAAAGTTGCCCTTTTTCAGTGTCCTCAGACTCGAAGCTCCAAAAAAAGATGGCTCCTGGCGTCGTACTGGTAAGCTAGCCTCAACCTTCACCGTTCCGTCCGACAACTCTCGGAAGGTAGTAAACGATCCAGCCGTCACTATGGCTCGAATCTCACCTCGCAGGCCCAACTCAAATCTACGACACTTCTCGGCTTCAGTAGCCACAAACGCAGGAGCAAACCGAGACAACATCTGAAACTTCTGTTTGTACTCAGCCACACTCAGATTCCCTTGTTGAAGCTGCAGAAACTCAGCCTCCTTGGCATCTCGGAAAGAACGAGGGTAATACCGATCTAGGAACCGCTCCCTAAACGTCTCCCAGGTCACAGTGTTGGCGTCCCTGCCAGACAACTCGAGGGTATACCACCACTCGTAAGCCGCACCATCCAGTAAGAACGTAGCCAGTAACACTCGCTCCTCCGGTGGACAATGCATCACTGCAAAAATCCGCTCAAGTCTCGTGATCCACCTCTGGGCTTCTTCAGGATCTGCCCCACCACTAAAAGTAGTAGCCCCGAGCCGCTGGGCTCGCTCAATCGTAGCACTCTCTGTCTCTCTTGCTACTTCGTCTTCAGGTCGTGGAGAGGGTCTACGTCTCGGAGGCATCGTCAATCGCACGCTGAAAGAGGCATAAAAACAGTCAAACAACCTAAACACAACCTCACAAATCGACAAATCCGACAGACTCGACAAACCTATGCTCTGATACCAATTGTCACGGCCCACCCCGGTTTCACCCCAAAAACCGAGGTCAATCCTGCTCCCGTCTGACATCCCGACACAACACGAAAGTAAACTAACGCTAAAATACACCATCAGACGCAGGAGAACTTTAAAACATCCCGAAGTTAAAGTTTACATAGCATAATACTAAATACAAAAGATGGAAAACCGATACACAGAGTACACGTACTACGGAAAATTTTAAAACACTCCGGGATCGCTCTCGTGATTTCTATGCCTCAGACGCTGCCTCGACACCGCAACCCCGCGCTAGCTCCACGACCTGGAGGGCAATTTAACACAAAAGGTGTGAGTAGACCATAAATAAGAAAAGAATTTCCGAAAACCATTTCATCATAAAACCAAGGTTTTAGCCCTCCGTTTTGAAACCACAAGCATAACCCAGTTATTTAAAACAACTATAAATCACATGAAGATCATCATAAAAACATTTGAAGAATCATTATAAAAACAGTTCTAACAATCATATCATAAGCATCATAAAACCGTATCATAAACCTTGAACATCAAGTCATCATTATCCGATCAAACCTGCTGGACCTATCCGAGTCTTTAAACTCAATCCAGTCCTCAATAATATCCGAGTCTTTAAACTGAACAAGCCTATGGGGGAAATATCAATATATCCGAGTCTTTAAACTCCCGAGTCTTTAAACTCAATCCGGGTCTTTAAACTCAATCCGGGCCCGTCCCTCGTCAATCAATATCCTGGTCTTTAAACTCAATATCCAGATCCAGCAAATCCAATCAAAACCATTTGAAAACCTTTTCCAAATCCATATCCATACTCAAATCCGAAATTACTAGTCTGATGTCCTTCCGGCATCCTGAACCGTCATTCCGAACCCAAATTCGGAATCCACTTTTCAACTTTAAAACCAAATATCGTTACCAAAATCCGATTCTAAATCCGAAAATCCTTTATTGTCAAAACCATGTTCCAAAATCCACTTATAATCATTGAAAATCACTTATCGTTTAAAATCCCCAAAATCCCGGCACCATAATCAGAAATCAAGACTTTCTCGTAAAATGTGCTGAAAACCGTACTTTCCCGAAAAACGTGCAATTAAGTAAAACAGTTATAGCATTTTCAACAATCGTGAGATCACATGTAAAATCATAAAATAAGTAGTTAAAAACAGTTATGCATGCTCGAGTTTAGAGAAGGGGTCCACTCACCGTACCTAGCCATCAATCGTGTCCCGAACGTCTCGTACGTTCCTCAGCTTCCTCAGGAACTCCTGATCCTGTCAACAACCGCCAAAGTACGTTACTAACACAACTACGAAGGTCCGTCTAATTTTCCCCAAAAATCCCCGGGTCCTAATCGTAACGAACCAGAACCCTAAACCTTCGACCTCGCGGAACGAACTTCAAACGACGTCCGAACAACCCGAAACCAATCCCATTAGACTCGTCACAACACCTAGACTAAGAGGTACGACAAAATGGCCAAGGAAAAGAAATCGAGAGGCCTGCTACATATAAAACTTGGTCTATGTTACAAAAATCGAGTACCATGCCACATCTACCACACAGACCAACACAACTAAAGTTGCTCCACCAATCAGCCTACAAGTACACACTGACCACTATAAGACCAATGCCAACATCAACATATTGTAGGCCGAGAGCATCATAGGCTGCTCGACCCATATCGGGAACACCGACCACTAAGGAGGTCCGTATAACCAAAACAAAGGAATAACTCAATGACATCTCTTGACTGAGGGACTTGGGGGACTACATGTATACCTCCCATAGTGTCTCGAGAAAATTTAAGTCCCTAACCGAGAAATTTCAACTTGGTCAAGAATTTGGGGGACTTCTGTTGACAACATATTAGACCAGATTTACTAGGGTATAAACCTAAATCCCAAACACCAAAGAAGAGCTAAGGGCCCAGAACAACCAAACAATTAGAAAGGTAACTTGGGCGAAGCCTACATAACCTAAACAACCCTAGCCATGGATCAAATATGGGATGACACATGGAAACATCCTCAACAAAGATCTAGATACCACGTGTCAGTACCAAAATAGAAGTACATTTATCCTACATCGAAACTATTCATCAAGACCACGCCAACTACCCATACAAAAAGGATGCACATTTCCCAATAAGGTAACTAATATTTACTATTTACTATTACTCTATGAAAACTACCACTTACCGTTACTTATTTCGAATAAATTTATTAACTTATTCGTCAAAGATTCTTAGGCCAGCACCACATTACTGCTTATCCCTAATGGCCGACCCACTGTTTTTTTCGACAGATATCAGTATCGATATCATTCATGTTTACCAAAAAAATATTGGACATTTCAACCAAGACTTGAAATTTTTTGATGAAATTTTAGGAAAAAAAAACATAAGCACCTAATAATATTTATTTCAGATTAATTCCTATCTCATGAAAATTAAGAGGAGATTTTTCTTCCCTCCTTATTTTTATTTCAAGACCCTAAAATACAAGTATATTTATGGAAATACCACGGATATTTCTTTTCCCCCTATTTTAAGTTGAGACCCTAAAATGCAGACATATGGACGAGAATTTTACAAAATCGCCATAAAAAGATTCCTTGTGTATCATTATGAGTAGTGGATATTTTAGCCTACATGTGATGATGTGCGAGATTGCCTCATAGTCCAACACACCTCCTTACATGTGTAGAATATTGCTTCACACGTGGCAGTGCAGATGGGTAACGTGTGGCACATGTGGCTCGTAAATCTTACACGTAGGATACCCACTCTAATAACATGTAGAAATTGAGGTTACACCCTAAAACCAATTGGCTATGGGGGGGAGTACCGAAGCTTATTTAAGCAAAAATTTAAGTTGTTGGTGTTTTTTTTATGTGGGATATTGCCTCATACTCCAACAAAAGCATTATCGTCACAATCGTTATTACAGTGTCATTGATGTGCTAGCCGTAGTCGCAGTCTTATCTTTAGCCAAGATGTAGCAAAAGAGGCACATCGAGCAAGATAGATCTAGTGTTTAGAAACGTAAATCATGCTTTACTAGCTCCAACAAAACGACAACTATGTGAATGCCTCTTAACGGAGCCACCAATATGGCAAGAAGGTAGAGGTCTTGTCGCCACCTCACCTGTGAAAGATGACAGGGCTCAAGCTTGGGCTAGGAGGGCTATAGCCCTTACCACCCAATCTAATCCTTTTAGTAATTATTGTTTAACTTAGTTTGTTTTAGACTAAAAAACAAAAATGTAATGAATTCTAAAAAAAACGTATTTTTTTCATCTATGAGAATTATAAATATATAATCGACTTCATAATAAAATAGATGTGATCAATTTCTTACTTATTGTATGACACTCCACATTGAAAGATAGTTTACATATACTATTAGTAATGAAAAGATAATAGAGGATTTTGATGCTTTTAATGAAAGAGTTCATGGTTATCAATGAAGAAGAAGATGAAAACGTAGAAGAAGAAGATGAGAGAGACCTTTGGTAATCTGTATATTGTTTGATTTTCATAAACTGGCTTAATCGTCCTTTTTACATTCATATAATATATATGTAGCCTGTAGTTCCCTAACAAACCTACCCAATGACAGCTCACCCTAACTAACTTACTTTACAGCTGTACAGTAACAACCAAACTAACTGTCCTAACCATTCTCACTATCATGCCCCCTCAATCTGAGACTGGAGGAACGACGGAGTAGATTTTCACGGAAGAAAACAAATTGCGGCGTATGCAACCCATGAGTCATGACGTCCGCCAGCTGATAGGGTGAGGAAACATGAGTAAGGACAAGAGACCGATCGTGAACCCGTTCGCAAATGAAATGCACATCAATTTCGACGTCTTTGGTGTGCCCGTGGAAGACAGGGTTATGCGCCATCTGAATAGCTGACATGCTATCACACCAGATGAGAGGAATGTGAGAAGAGGAAACATGAACGTCTGCAAGCAGGTAGAAGATCCACAGAAGCTCGTAGGCCGTGTTGGTAAGGGAGCGATACTCAGCTTCAGCGGTGGATCGAGAGACCGTGGTCTGCTTCTTAGCTCCCCAAGAGATAGGGTTGGTGCCAAGGAAGACAATGTGGCTAAAATTTGAACGACGGGTGTTGGGATCGCCACCCCAATCTACATCAGAGAATGCTTGAAGACGCAGCGAGCTCGAAACATAGTGAAGGCCAAAATCACGAGTCCCTTGAAGACGCTGTTGCTGAAGGGCAGAAAGTTCAGCTTTCATGGCCTGATGCCACTCAGGAACAGTCAGTGCTTGTTGATATGTGGCTGGCTCAATATGAGAAATACTAAGGGAGGAGGCAGTGTGGAGAGTAAGAAACCCCTCTTGCGAGGCTTGGTGATACCATTCTTGGCCTTAGTGATCATTGGATGAGTGGAAGGAATGGTGGAAAGAGGGGGAGTAGCAGGCAGGTCAACAACAAGGTGGGTTGAGGAAGAGCTTGCTGAAGCAGCTGGTGAGGGTCCAGGAGAGGAGGGAGAATTAGGGGAAGCAGCAATAGGGTCCAAATGGGACACAATGGGGGAGATTGGTGCTGGAAGAGTTGAGGTTGGTGAGACAAGAGCTGAAATAGAGGCTGTGGAAGGTGAAACAATCAATAGTGTAACACCAGTCAATGGAGAGGAAGAAGGTTGAGTGATAGAGAAGGTTGAGGGAGAAGAGGAATGCAAAGGAAAGGTGGTCTCATAAAAAAGAACATGTCTATAGATGTAAGTTCGTTTGGTGGGAATATGGTAACATAGGAAACCTTTGTAATCCAAGGTGTAACCAACAAAGACACAGGGAAAGGTGTGGGGATCAAGTTTGTGAGTAGCATAAGGTCTGAGGTAAGGGTAGCAAGCACAGCCAAAGACATGAAGGTTGATCAAGGAAGGAAAATAAGAGAACAGACAGGAACAGGGTGATTGCATTAGGAGGATGGGAGTTGGCATTCTGTTGATAAGGTAGTTGGCTGTGGAACATGCATGAAACCAGAAGCAGTTTGGCATGGAAGCAATCTGGAGTAGGGTAATGGTGGTTTCAATGACATGTCTGTGTTTCCTCTCTGCAAGAGCATTCTGCTGAGGGGCATGAGGACATGATTTGAAGTGCAGAATTCCATTAGAAGAAAGAAAGTTAAGCATTGATTTACTAGTGAACTCACCCCCTCCATCACTTTGAAGTACCTTAATAGGCTTCTCAAAATAAGTGGAGATGTAAGAATGAAATTTGACAAAGATGGAGAATACATCAGATTTATCGATCATCGGGTAGATCCAAGAGTATTTGGTACAATCATCAATGAATACAACATAGTACCTATAGCCTAGGGTGGAAGTATAAGGACTAGGTCCCCAAACGTCTGAGTGAACTATATGAAATGGTACAGTGGCCCTAGATTCTGAGAGTGAAAGGGGTAACCTTAAAACTTTCCCTTGAAGGCAGGAAACACAGATTATGGGAGAAGGATTAGAAGAAGTAGAAAGCTGAGCTTGTTTGAGCATGGCAAATAGGATATGATTAGCAGGATGTCCAAGTCTGTTGTGCCAAAGTGAGAAGGAAACCTGTTGTCCCAAAATAGCAACACTAGAAAAACCAGTAGAGGAAGATGGTGAGTGCATAGGGAGTGGATACAGACCAGCAACACTATGAGTTTTGGAGAACACCTTCCCCCTTTGGTCTTGTATTTGGAGAGAATATGCATCAAATAGCATTTTACAGTTAGTTTGAAGACAGAGCTATTGCACAGATAGAATATTATGTAGTAAGTGAGGAACATGACAAACACCAGTGAGATTGAAAAGGTGTTCAGAAACAGGCAGCCTCATTGAACCAGTTTTGGTGATTGAAAAAATAGCCCTATTACCTACTGAGATACCCGAGCTAGAAGAGTAGGGTTGAGCAGACTGGAGTGAGGCATCATTGGAAGTCATATGATGAGTAGACCCAGTGTCAGCAATCCAGAAATTGGGATCAGTGAATTCAAAATTAGAGGTAGCAGAGTAAGCCTGATGATGTGCAGTGGGACATGGTAAGTTGGACATATAGGATCTCTATGTACAGTCAAAGGCACCATGGCTTGATTGCTTGCACAGTTGACAAATGATAGAGGAGATTTGGGGAGCAGCTCCAAGGAGACCTGAGTTAGTATTGGGAAAATGACTGGAATTGTGACCATTGTTGTAGTGGGAATGATAACCTAGATTGTTATATCCTTGATTGGTGTTGTACTAGCCAAGGTTATAGTTGTTGAATTTTGTGTGATTGCTAGTGGTGCCATAGCTTTGATTGTGACCTCCATAACTTCCAGAACCTTGATTCTGATAGGAGCCATTGTAGTTGTTGTTGTAGTAGGGTTTGCCTTTTCTACCACGATAGCCATTAGACCTACCACCACCAAGATTGTTTCTGCCATACCAGGTGGAGTTCCAATTGTTGGTATACCCTTGGTTGTTGTATGTAGAGCCTTACCAGAGGGGATGCTGAGGTGGGACAGAAGGAGGAGACTGAGAGACACTGTATTCTTGAGTGGCAACCATGGTGGTGAAAAGTGGAGATTGAGAGGTCAAGTGAGTATTAACCTTGGAGAGGTCAGCCTTTTCAGCAATCAGCAAAGTCGAAGCTCAGAAAATGTGATGGAGACTGGCCGGGTTCGAATATGTGGCTTACATGCCTGATATTTTGGTGGCAGACCATTAAGAGTAATCAGAATCACATCCTTGTTTGTGACAACAAGGCCAGCACTGGCTAATCATTGTCTAGCAGTTCTGATCTTGACAAGAAAACTCTCAATAGAGTCTGATCCCTTCTGTTTAGTTTGCAAGTTAGTCTTGAGCTACAACAAGTTGGCCTCAGACATAGAAGAGAAGCGTTCTTGGAGTGTGAGCCAAGCATCACGAGCCTTGTCGCATGACAAAATTTCTGTAAAGGCTTCCTCAGATACAGTGGCAATCAGCATGTTCAACAAAGCAGCATCATCATCAAGCCACTTCTGAAGATTCTCACTAAGTGAAACTGGACAGGGAGAAATACCATCAAGATGACCAAGCAGACGTAAACTCTTCAACAATCTTTTGACTTTGACACTCCAGGAGACATAATTCGTGTCATCTAACTTGACAGAAACGAAATCAGTAGCACGCTTTAGTAATTCCATCGCAATGATTGACATATTGAATAAGAAGAATGATGATTTCACCAAATTCACAGTGTTTACTCAACAAGAAACCAGAAAAACATGAATTCAATAAGCGATAACGAATAAAAAAACTTATAATATCTTTCACTCCATTCTGTGATTGAGTGACCAAAGTAAGATCTCAAGGAAGAGAAGGAAGGAAGGAAACAGTAGAAATTTCTAGAGATTAAGAAGAAGATCAGAAGAGAGACAATTCATGATTGAGATCAAGAGATCAGGCAAGTAAGAAAACAGTAGAAGTAGAACTTATCTTTAGAAACAGATTAGCAAGTGAGGAAGAGAATGATCAGAGGAAAGACGATCCAAGATCGAGATCAGGTGATGAAGGAAGCAGTGGAATGCAGTTTTTGAGGCTCGACTTTGATTGCTGCCTCAAGACTCAAGAAGATTGATAGGAACCAGAATCTCAACACTAAGCAGGTAGCTCTGATACCATGAAAGAGTTCATGGTTATCAACGAAGAAGAAGATGAAAACGTAGAAGAAGAAGATGAGAGAGACCTTTGGTAATCTGTATATTGTTTGATTCTCATAAACTGGCTTAATCGTCCTTTTTACATTCATACAATTTATATGTAGCCTGTAGCTATCTAACAAACCTAATCAATGACAGCTCACCCTAACTAACTTACTTTACAACTGTATAGTAACAACCAAACTAACTGTCCTAACCGTTCTCACTATCATTTAAGACTCAAATCGTACTATTTAAAATTAGAAAGTGTTAATTTGTATTTGCAGTCCATGTTTAATTATGGTTTTTGTTGTAATTTTTTTCTTCTTTCTATGAAGTTTTTATATATATATATATATATATAGATGTATTTGAGGTGTAAGTCTCATTACGCTCCCCCTCACTAGATGTATATTTTTATATTTATTATTGAAATTCATTTATACCGTCGACTATCTTTTACGAGAATTGAGATCCTAGAAAGGAAGGAGAGAAGGAAGAAGGAAAGTAAAGGAAGAAAATGGAGGTAGAGATTAACCCTGATCCACCACCAACCCATGGAGTCATGGAGAGCTTGAGAACCGGCCCCACCTTACGGACGGCTGAGTTTGTTCTCTGCAAGAATGTAGAGATGGTAGAGTACGTGTTTAGGGCCGGCTGAGAGGATGCATGTTGAAACTAGCCGCATTAATTTGGCTAAATCAGATGTTCTCTTAAATATGCCGGATATTAATTAGGGCTCTATTTTTTCCTGCTTTGTATAGGTAGTTAAACTTTACATCATTTTTTATGATTATTAGAAATTTCTAATTTAAATTCGTTATTAATTAAGGTGATAACATTCACTTTATTTTACATTTTAAATTTGTTCTAATTCAAATAAAATTTTCTTGAATTTTGTAACTATTGATGATTACTTTGTATTACATTATAAATTTTTTTTCTTTAATTAATCAACATGTATTTTACTAGAAGAAACTTTTCACCACTTTGGCATGCCAAATTGCCAATTGATTATCTTGGAAGGCAATCAAGCCTTTCCTTTTTTCTCACGCATATTTCATGATGGCACTTTTCACGGCAGCTAGCCAGCCCATCTTTTGCAAAGCATACTTGCAGGAAACATATATACTACAAAAAAAAAAAATGGTTTGCCCGTTTAGATTTTGTCTAGCAGAGGAGTTTTTGCTACTAGAAAGGACTTTGACCGGTGAAAAAAAAAGGCTTGCCGGGTAAGATCCGCGCGGGAAGTGTGCAAAAATGGACAGCTTTGCCCAGTGAGCCGACACCATTCGTCAGGCAAAATGGCATTAAGGATGAATTTTGCTTCAACGGGCAAAAGCTTTACGTTTAATAAAATTGTTGCGCGAACAATAACTTTGGCGCGTGAACTTTGCTTTACAAGATGGCAACCTCCGTCGGGCAAACATTATTTAATTATGATGTCTGGTGGATCATTAAAGTTTGGCCGACGAACCCTCCGCCAGGCAAAAGTCTGAACACATTAAAGCCCAACTTGGAGCTTCTTTCTTCTTCTTCCTCTCAACTCAATTTCACAGCTCTATCACTCTATCTTGCTCATTTTCACTAGGTGTAACATCATTTCATCATCATTTTCACTATTAATCAAATTCTTTTGTCTTTGAATCACTAGTACCAATTTTGAAGGTCTGATGATTTTAATTTTTTTTTAGTTTTGAGATATTGATTTTTTATTAGAAGCTAATCAAGTTTTGTGTTTTAGGAAATTAGTGGTTGATTTTAAGGAATACTTATAAAAAGGTATGTGTGTTTGCCTCGTATTTTAATTTTGCTAATAATTTTGGATAAAATTATGCTAGGAAATTGTGATTTATTGTGGAAAATTTGTAGAAAATGTGGTAAATGTGTAGGAAATCAGAAAATTGATAGAAAAATATGAAAATAGAAACTATGTTCGGAAATTAGTGAAAATGTTATGAAAATTTTGAAATTATAAAATATGTTAGAAAATTAGAAAATATGTTAGAAAATTAGAAAATATGTTACTAAATTAGTAAAATAAAAATTATCCGTTCATGCGAAGTTAATCAGACTGATTAACTTTGTATACTAAAATTCAATGTAAAACCTTAGACTCATTTGAGAGTCAGTAAATCACATTGGTTGACTGACACTTGAGTTGTTCATTTATTCAGACGGTTTGGGGGTGCACAACTATGTGTTTTTTAGTTTGTTTTCTATGAGTTTAGGTTACAATTACGGAAAATTCAATTTATATCCCTCAATGTTCTCTGAATGTAAACTCGATATTCATTTAAAATATCTTAGTCATGCAGTTGGAGAAATGTAGGGTGATACTGTCAAAATTTCCCTTGATCGAAATTTAGCCTCATTGGTCGCAAACTATATAGTACAGAACCTCCACTCTCAAATGGGATGAGAGCCAAATCACCGAACGTATAAAAGAGATGAGTGGGTTTTGATATTAAGTTGTTCACATTACGAGACAATATTAACGAATGTACTTACATTGATTATATTTTGTGAAAGCAGGTAAAATGGATCGAGGCTGAATACAAATATTGTATAGATCTTCCGATTAGTATGTGGATAGGATCAACAGCTTCGTTGCCTTTGCTCGTAGTCATTATAGTGATCAAAGGCGCATCACATGTTTGTGTCATAAATGTAACAACTGTTGTTATATGTCACTGAACGATGCCTAAATGCAACTGACACGGAATAAGATCGTACACAACTACACTAATTGAATCTATGACAGCGACTTTTTTTTACTACATTGACATCTTCAGTTCCCGGTACCCGTCGAGGTGAAAGTTATTCAGATGGGTGATGTGATAATGATTAATTCGTTGAGCTGATATTTTTCCTCTTGCCTCTAATGATATGGATGATGAGACCCCCAGGACTAAAGCCGAAGGCTTAGATCTCCATTACAAGGGGTTGTCAGAAGATGCTCAGCGTGAATTATACCCTAGTTGTAAATCCGTTTCAGTTATAGGGGTAGTTGTGGAATTGATGGACTTGAAAGTTCAGTATAATTAAACGAACAAGCATTTTGATCGCATGATGGAACAATTTAGAAATCAAGGTCCAGTCACAGACCGTCCGAAGTCGCGCCTCGATACGCGTGCCATAATCGTCTCCTGGGTCAATCGTCGCCATCGGAATTCCCAAACCTGTCCAAATTCATTTAGAGGGTTACTAATAGCCTCATTAACCTCTCATTGAAGTCCCATAATTTTACCGATTTTCTAACTATTTTTAAAGTCGATCCTAAACCTTCGGACACCCCGAAACCTATTGAAACGATGTCTGATCGACACGAAACCAGTGCCAAAATGTTCGTTACATCGAATAGTGAGTTTCACATGTTGAACACTTTCCCAAAATGTTGGACACGCGCCCCCACACGCCTAATGAAGGTGATGCGCGTGAGATCACGCGCCACACTATTCATTGTCTTCTCCAAGGGGTGAACCGGGTCTGGCCTGCATTTGAACCGGTCTGGACCGGCGTGGCCGGTTCACGGTCCAATCCTTCATGTTTTCGATCCTTTTTTGTCCCATTTTAATCCTAATCTCATCCTAATATCATTCCCTATCTTTTAAACATTAAAAACGGGATCACAACCACCAAACTCGTACCTTCACACGTCGAAAATGGCGGCAGCGGGTTCCTCCGCCGTCCACCGTCCTTCCCTGGCTGTCCTATGCCTCGAAAATGATCCATTTCGACTCCTAAGGTCCCCATAAGCATAAAAAAATCCTTATATTCGATTAAAATTCAATAAAAACTAAGTTTCAATTTCAAACCGAAACCTACCTCCTCAGGTTTCTCAGACCACCGTGCGTGTCGGCTCACGCCTTCAACGCCACCATCCACGTCTCATTCCACTCTTTAATCCTCACATGAAAACCATGATGCTAGGTGATGGTGTGAGGTGTGTTGTGTGTTTTGGGTTTTGAAGGAAAAGAAGAAGAAAGAGTAATGGTGGTTTAGGGTTTGAAGAAGAACAAAGAAGAAGATGATATCTGATGAGAGGGAAATGAATGGATGGTTGGGATTTAAAGATTACATGAGAGATGGAGGACTAGGATTGAATGTTAGGTGGATTAATTATAAAATAATCCAAAATATTATTATTTAATTAAACTAGATCCACTTTTTAGGGGATTGACCAATGGGATGAGTGACACTTGTCACTCATCCAGAGGTCCCACCAAAATATCTGGCCAATCAGAATATGCCACCTAATCATCGCCTCGAAGTACATCCATAGTGAAACTTATGTTCCGTGACCTATAACTTCCCCGTTCGAAGTCCGATTTCAACGTGCCGCCTGTCTATGGATTCGTATCATCCCGATCTACATAACGGTCCTCGGCCCTCGAACCTCGGACCTCTCAGTCAAAAAGTCAATATTTGACCCCTTTTAACCAAAATTACCAAAATGCCCCTAAACTTCCGAATGTCATAACTTCCTCCTCGAACGTCGGAATTGAACGTGCCACCTTTTTATGAACTCGTGACGTCACGAACTATGTCACGGTCATCGGTCAAAGTCCCTTTGTCAGCCAGAATGAAAAGTCAACGTTTTACCCATTCCAAGGGTAAAACGATCATTTTTCATTGTTCGTCCGATTTCGCCTAACTAATCACCGATTAACCTCACTAATCGTGATTAGTCACTAATCTAATCCTGGAATTCGGGACGGGTCATTACAAGATGAATCCCCACTCTTCCTCCTATGAATATATGATGGGCTCTCGGCCAACTTTGTTTGCCTTCTTGGCTCATCCATCTTTAATACTGATGAGTCGTTGGTTCTATTGAAAGGCACGAAGGAAGTTCATCTTGGTTCGGTTCAAGGCCAGACGGGATGAGATGGAAGGTCCTCTGATAATTGTGTTGATTTGTGGGTTCCGAGCTGGAGGTAGTGCATGCTAGAGGAACTGGTTGATTTTTCCACCTCTGACCGAGGCTTAGACCAAGTCCCTGGATGTCACAGTCCATCCCCATGTTAGGCTATACCTAGTATAAGGTTTGTTGGTTGGTACCCAACCCAAATGTAATTTAAGACTAAGAGTTGTTGTTCTACTAAGCCCTTGGATTACCCTAACAACCCAAAATAGAATTTCCTTTAGGCCCCAAAGACTTGAAGCAACTAAATTGAGATTTTATTACATTTGAGGCCTAATTAATTTAGAACCATAACCTTCCTAATATCTTAGTGTTTGATCTCACTCACTATTGACACACACACACACTCACACTCAACCTACACACTGTTATCTCTCTTCCTACCTCTTGAACATCGCTGAGAACAAATGAGAACAAGCAACGTACTCAAGGCCTTCGTCTCGCTCCCCGACACCTCCATGAGCACAAGCAACAGTCTCACTAGTATCTCCTCCCTCATTCTTGTTGTTGATCGATCATTTAGCCACCATGAGAACACGATGCTCACGGAATCCAAGCAAGGCCATAGGTTGCGAACATTAACCCAGATGACTCGAACCAAGTTCAAATGGCAACACAGCCCCGACGTGACACTCCTTTACTGGCGGACTCACTGTGGAGGGTCGAGGACTACCGTGACCCTTGTAAGAGACTCAACCCGTATAGAACCCGAGAAATACCCATTGAGGTTGTGCACTATGAGGTAATCCCTCATACTTAAACACCCACACCAATCAATTCGTTGTGATGAAAGACTTTTTCCAATGTGTTTGCATGTTGATTCAATGCAAGAATCGACGATGAGGCCTCGTTAGAAATAGAGAGTCGTCATCATCAACGGCGACCCATCAAGCAACTCAGGTAATCCCTCGACCCATAACTTCTATCAATGGATTCTCCTCATCGTGAGCTGTACTTTAACAAGTTTACATGTTGAATTTGAGCGGCGGACAATGATGGAACAAGCTTGCCGAAATCTGGGGACCCAGGGAGCTACCGCGGCTTCTCGATGATTTTTTGGCGCCATAAGGTACCTTTTTGGATTTTAAGTTACAAACTTGGACTCTAGGGATTGAGTAGAGATGGGACCTCGCCGAATTCTGGAATTTTTCGGTGACAAACCCAGAATCCAGTTACTGTCGACGGTGGTGACTCCGACAATGATGGTCAACTGTTGGTCAACATTAGTTCATCGTTAGTCAACGCTAGTCAATAGTAAATCCTAAGGGTCAACTAACAAAATATTCCATGGAATATTACGTGGAATATTCTAAGGAATATTCAAAGGAATATTGTAGGTAATATTCTAAGGAATATTCTAGGAAGCACGTGCACCTAGTTTGGGACAGTTTTGAGCAGTTTAAATGCATTTTAAGTCCGTTTAACGTCATATTAGTCTCATTTTAGACAATCTAGGTGAGGTTTCTTATATTTTTATTTGGAATTCATGATGCAACCTTTTGGTTGGGTTCATTTGGGATTGAATCGGGCTTTGGCTTACATGGCTAGACATGTTGGGTGATTTCGACTCCTCGACTAGTTTGTGAGTGGACCCCCTTTCTCAAACTTGTTTTTACTTTGACATTTACTTGCATGTTTTATAATGACTATTAGGGTTATTCTCTAAGGACGCTTGATTGGATACGTTTTATTATGCTTTGATTGGCCACTTTATGGTTGTTTATCTTGTGGTGTCATCCTTGCATGCTAGTAAGAGATATTGCTTGACCCTGAGCTTCATGTGTGAGATTGGTAAGTTAGTTGTTTCATATGCATATCTAGATAGGTCATGGTTGACATTTGTGCATATGAGTCCCCAAGGCATTATTGAGATTGAGATGTTAGAACCCACTTAGGAGTCACTAGTACCTAGTACCAGTCGGTAGGCCACAGACCAGCCTCCACGTGATTTTTCACTTGCGCTACTCACAATACTAGTTAATAGCGCTAGCTTGTTTCCCAAGCTCTAGGGAACATGTAGTAACGGTGCTCAGTGCCCAGCTTTCACGTGATCATGGTACGTGAGCAAGGATACCCAGTTTTTTTTATATGTGTATGACCCGAGAGACTCATGAGAAATAATTTAGTGGGTCGACATGTCATATGTGTTTATTCAGCATGACACCTTTGATCATTATTAAATTATTATTATTTCTCATTCTTTGTACAAATCAAAAATTTATTGTTTGGCTTGATAAAAATTGAGGGTTAAAACAAATTTTACTACTTATGGTTTTTATGCTGAATTTAAATACTGGGTCCACTCACCCTTTGTTTTTAAACCCCTCAGGTCTCGATGTTGTGGTACGTACTTTGAGGAGGCTTCCTAGTAGCTCTGATACTCACACCAGTCATTTGGGTGATATGGTAATCAGAATGACTTAAGAAGATATTTTTGTGTGATCATCAATTGTGTCCATGCTTTTTACTTTCGACGTCACGGTGAAAAATAATCCGCATTTACTAGTTATTTTTCGCTCAACCTCTTAAAACATGTTTTAAATTAATTAACTTTAGCCATTTGGACGTCACCGTCCAAATTTCGGTCAACATGCCTCGATCTTGGTGCCCTGGTAGACTTTCCAAGTCAGGATGTGTCACTGAATTCTATGCATTGGTTGATGTTATGGTCATTGTACTTGTGGTATTGTTCGTATGTCATTGTGTTCTTGCTTAGCTTTCTAGTGGCAGGTGCCTAAGTAGGTATGGGATCATGTGTTCAACATTCATCAGTAGATTCGCATAGGAAGTGTTCAAGATGGTGTAGGTTTTGTACTTCGAATGAGGAACAAATTTATCCCCATTAATTGGTCAAAAATCCTAGCGGTGCTACCCTTGATTTGGGCTTCAATGGTTGGGGTTCTTTCCTTCTTCCCAATAATGTATGGGCTGCTGTTGTTGGAGTAATCCTTTTGTTTCCTCCCATAGTTCTGCTACCTATGGATGGTCGGACGCTACTCGATGGTCTCCTATTAGCCTTGACGTTTGGTTAGTAACTTTTAATCGAGTCAGGTAAGGGTCGTTGGTAAGTGCTAGCTGAAGGGGCCTCTATAACACTACCCATCCCAATCCCCCCGGGATTAGGCAAGATGAGCCATGCTCCCGTCTAACCCACGTACGACACAAAGTCTAGACGCCTGTCTAATCTCCATGCAACAGGTAAGTCAGATTAGGGATACCCAGGCTGACAGCCTAACCGGCTTCTAGAGTGCGCATGAACAGTAGTGGAATGTGTGATGTCTCGGTCTCATCAGCAGCCCGCATCCGCTATCAACCGGGCATTAAAAACCAGAAAAAACTGTGAGTGGACAAAAAATAATAAGTTCATAGAACATTTTACAAAAAAGAAAGTTATGCCCTTCACGTAAAAAAAAATGCATGTATTCAAAACCATTTAATTTCCGGCATAAGAAAAAAGTTTCTAAACTCCAAAATCATTTCCTTTCTCAAATCACTGGGCCTTAGCTCCATACCATTAATCAAAACCAAATATAAAAACGTAAATCCAATCATATGGGCCACTGCCCAAAACATCTGAAAACCATATGAAAACATTCATGATATCAAAGAAATCCTAAACATATATCAATCAATCAAACCTACTGGATCACACATCACCGAGTCTTTAAATTCAAATAACATATCAGGCCTTCCCGGGTAACAAGTCTTTAAACTCACGAGCCTTTAAACTCAAATAATAGACCTCCGGGGATAATCAATAACGAGTCTTTAAACTCACGAGTCTTTAAACTCAAGTAATACTGGGCCCTCCTCTGATCAATCAATCAACGAGTCTTTAAACTCAACGGGTCTTTAAACCCAAAACATACCGGATCCAGCAAATCCAATTTAAAACCATATCACGTTTCAAATCAAAACCAAATCCATGAAATCCATAAATCCATTTTATCAATTCCAAATCTAAATACGAAATCATATTTCTCAACTGGAATCCGAATCCGAAATCACATTTCTCAACCGGAATTCGAATCCGAAATCACATTTATCGAAATAGGACTCATGCCAGAATTCGCTTTTCCAAAACCAATATCATCTCATCAAAACCACAATCAAAATACAGCACGTATAAACAGTATAAAATCATCCATCAAAACCAGTATTAAACACAGCATATAACATTACAGCATAAAAGCATATCCTCGAAAAACGTGCAAATACGTAAATCATCTCAAAATATGTACAAATATGTAAATCATAAATATCACCATCATAAGCATAGAAATCACATATAGAAAACATATAAAACAGTTATGCATGCATTATAATTTAGAAAACAAAGTCCACTCACAAACGGTCCTAGTTGCTGCCTCGATACGCGTGTCATACGCCTTTTCCCGGCTAATCCACCATCACCGAAACTTCCAGACCTGCCCAAATCACACCCGAAGGTCACTATCTACTTCAAATATCTTAACAGTAAATCCCCCAATTTTTCCAAAAATTTTAAATGTATTTAAACTAGACCCTAAACCTTTGGACACCCCAAACTACCTTGAAACGGTGTCTGATCGACTCGAAACTTGTCCCAAAATGTTCGTTACATCGAAAGGATAAAATCACATGTTGACCATGCCTTGAGATACGAACCCATGCGCCCTCAAGCGCCGCCCAAAGGCACTGGGCGTGGGAGTCACGCGTCGATGAACAGTGTCATCGTCTTCCTTCAATCAATCCGGTTAAGCCCGGTTCTCTAGTTAGCAGTTCGACCGGACCGACGAGACCGGTTATCCTTCATTTCTAATTCATTTTCAACCCCATTTGTTCCTACAGCTTTGTCCTTTCATTTTCTATCGATATACGTGATCAAATTCGTGAAATACCAACTAATTTTACATGTTCGAACATGAAATAGGAAGTCCAGAATTCCCGTCGTCCAGGTCTCGTGATTCCGGCCACCTCCATGATTAATTTTGATCCCAGAATGTTCATAAAACCTCCAAGAACACGTTTCCATCATCAAGATCGATCAACAAACACTAAAAACTAAATTTCCATTTTTGAATCGAAATAGGACTTTCGGGAAATTGCTTACCGTCGTCGTCGTTGCACCGCCGTGGCCTCCACCCTCATTGTCTTGACTCCCTCTTCTTTTTTCCTTCACACATCACAAACAAAGGATGAGGTTTGAGGGGAATTTTGGGGATTGGATTTCACGGTTCCACACGATCCTCTGTTTTTCTTCCTTCTCGGCCATCATCCCCCCGAACACCCTTCAAACATCCTCACTTCTTTTTAAAACCATTAAGAGGTGGTTTACAGGCTTCTATAGCCTTTTAGAGAAGGACAAGTGTCCCTTTCTAATTGGGCACAAATCCCATTGCAAAGGTAAATGACCAAAATGCCTTTTGCACTAAATTACCAAAATGCCCCTACAGTTCTAAGACCCATAACTTTTCCTTCAAATGTCGGAATCAAATGTGCCTCCTATCTACAGACTCGTAACATCCCGGCCTACGTCATAATCATCGATCAAAATCTGTTTGACCGTCGAAACCAAAAGTCAACGTTTCACCCAATTCCCAAGGGCAAAACGGTTATTTCGCACCTTCGCCCGAAATCACCCAACTAATCACCGATTAGTGCCACTAATCCTTAGTTGCTCACTAATCTAATCCCAAAATTCAAGATGGGACATTACACTCTGCATTATGGTTCCGCATTTCGTCCTTGGCATGTATTCTTGCTTGTTTCATTATCTCATTATAACTTAACTAACCCTAGGTATGAACAGCGTACCTACAAAGAGATTCTCGTGGGCCACCCTTGAAGGCTATGACAGCTGCCTTATTCTCAGTTTCAGTGCATCAAGAGTACTTGTTGCCGAATCTAGCTACATTCTTTTGTAGTGGCTCATTTGCCCCTTCAACTGGAAGAGGTCTTCCGCAGCGAACTAACGGTCGGTCTAAATCATAAATTGGTTGGGAAGGTTGTCTGAATCAACTGGAATAGGTCTTCTAACACGACCCATCCCAATCCCCCCGGGTTTAATGCAGGATGTGTCGTACTTCCGTCTGACAAGAAGTGTCAGACAAGGGATAACTCAAAACCTCAGCCCTACCAGGGCTTCCAGAGAGCGCCAGAATCAGTGGAGGAGTGTAATGCCTTGGTCTCTGTTACAGTCCGCATCTGCGATCAACTTGAAGGGTATTAAAACCATTAAAAGTTGTGAGTGGACAAAATAAATAATTTAATTAAAAACACATTTCACGAAAAAGACGTTTATGCCTTTCACTAAAAAGGATGCATGCATTCAAAAACCAATTATTAAACCATTTATCAATAATTAAACTATTAGGGCCTTAGCTCAAAACAGTAAGCCAAAGTATATGGGAACTCAGCCCAAAACCAATCATGTGGGAACTCAGCTCAAAACCAAGTATATGGGAACTCAGCCCAAAACCAATCAAACCATGTGGGAACTCAGCCCAAAACCAATCATCGGCATCCCTGATGCCTAACATCTCAGATGTCACAATCAATACTGCCACGGTTCCAAAGCTACACGTGCTACTTGGGGTCTCAATCCCAAGTCTCCTCAAGGTCCTCCCAGGTCAATGACCCGCAAATCAATGACCCTCCCTGGGGGGAGGTTTTAACCTCTAGCAATCCTACTCTTGAGTCACTATACGGATCGGTCGCTCCGTGTAATGACCCCTCGTAGGCAATGCTTCATGACTACTCCAGGATACTATGAGACGTCTAGAGGAGACAACCAACCACTACAGGATACTATGGGACTTCTGGAAGGCAACCACACGTGAGGATGGTATATGGAAAGCCATTTCGTAAATCATCTCAAAACCGTTCAAAGGGCTATGCTTGGGATTTCCATAAAACCATCGTAAATCCAAATCCATTCGGGGTCCCCGACACAAAATCATGTTTATAAACCATAACTGGGCCTCATGCTCGAATTCGTAAACCAATGGGGCCCCGGCCCGATCATTTAACTCAAATGGGTACCAACCCGATTTCTCATTACATCAAATGGACTTCAAGTCCGATAGTTTCCAAATCAAATGGGTCTCATGCCTAGTTCCATATTTCCAAATCCAAAACCATTCCATCAATCAAATCATTTGATATCACAAGCACGTATAAAACTCGGCCTAAGCCCAAGGTATCACATAAAACAGAAAATCACGAAAAACGTGCAATAACAAATTTTCCTATGAAAAGGCTAAACAATTCATATTTAAATCACATGCACTCATGGCATTTCAAATCATTCATTTAAAACATATAACATAGTTATGCATGCGTCATATTTAGAAAGCAAAGTACACTCACAGACCGTCCTAACTACGACATCGATACGCATGCCATAAGCCTCCCCGGGCTATATCACCATCTCCAGAACTTCCGGACTTGTCCAAATCATACCCGAGGGTTACTATCTACTTTAAATAGGTTACCATTGAATCCCCCAATTTTTTGGGATTTTTAAACGTATTTAAAATAGGCCATAAACCTTCGGACATCAAAACTACCCCGAAACGGTGTTCGATAGACTCGAAACTTGTCCCAAAATGTTCGTTACATTGAAAGGATAAGATTACATGTTGACCATGCCTCGAAATACGGGCCCAAACGCCCTCACGCAAAGCCTAAAGCCACTGCGCGTGAAATCCACGCACTAGTAAATAGTGTCACCTTCAATCTCTGTCGAACTGGTTCAGACCGGTTCGCTAGTTTTTGGTTCGACCGGACAGGCGAGACCAGTTCTCCCTTGAACCTCAACCATTTTCGATGTGATTTCATCCTACATGTTCATGCCATCATTTCCTATCGATCTAAACACTCAAAACCATGAAAATCGGTCTAGAATTATACCTCTGATTCGAAGAATGGCTGCCCAGATTTCCAGCCCTCTGTCTAGGCTGCTCAGCCGTCCTCAGCCACCATTTTTTATCCCCCTCAACTCGCCAAGACCCCAGAAGTGCGACTCAATCGTTAGAACAACCCTTAAAAGCCCAAAATTGGAATTTGAAAATTTAAAATCCAAATGGGTCATCAAGTTTACTTGGGTTCTGGGTTTCCTCCGATGTCCACGGCATTCCTGCCACCCTCTCGACGCCATGGCTACATCCTCAACCTCACTCTCAGTCTCTCTCAGCCAGCACATGTGAGGGGAAAAGATTGGGGTTGTGGTTCGATGGGTTTTGGGTTTGGTGGGAATGAAACAGATGAGGATGAATGGTGCATGAATGTTGGGTGATAGGCAATGGATGAGTGACAAGTGTCACTCATCCATTGGGCCTGGGAAAATATATGGGGCCCACTCAAGACAAAATTCCACCTGTCTCGTAAAATGTGCAATAGTACTTCTGAACTTCCGTGACCCGTAACTTTCCTATCGAACTTCCGATTTTGACGTGTCGCCTATCTACGGACTCGTATCTACTTGATCTACGTAATAGTTCTCGGTTCACGTGCACTGGACCTCCCGAGTTCAAAGTTAAATTTTTACCCTCGTTCAAGGGTAAAATTGTAATTTAACCCTGAACGTCCTATAATCCTCGACTAATCCCCAATTAGCAAGGCTAATCCTCATTTAATCTCAATTAACCCCAAAAATAAGGGACGAGTCGTTAAATCTTCCGTAGCGAACTAACGGTCTTGATTTTCATAACCAATTGATTGCTTCATCGGTTAGCGTAGAGGTGAAGATCAGACATCGTACCTTATCTAAGAAGTTTTTGAAGGCTACGACCGACTAATAGTTTTTCAGATGGATGGTGGGCTCTCCTGTCCAATGTAGAGTGGGATCTTTTGATAAGATCCATCCCCAAATTTACTTTTGAAAATCGAGCAAGTCCTGCTCCCGTCTGACAACTCATGTCAGACTAGTCATTTACCTATTATTATACAGATTCTTATTTGATACTTAACCAACAGAATCTATCCCTTGCGGCGTACCGCCCATATCCAACCCACTATCCCCATCAAGAGGTGGCCACTTTTGATTTAATTTAGTCCGAGTGTTTACCCTTATTAACATTTACAATCAAATAAAATAATATAGTTATTAGCAATAGATTTTCATTTATTAGCCGCCACATATACCATGCTCGTAGTTTCGTAAAATTTATATTCATTATCTGAAGTTTATTAATATTATTGTAGAATTCTTTTACAAGGTAGTCAACATAAAATAAAATAAAATAATATTTACACACATCATACTTTTAGCTAGTGCTTTAATGCCTCGTTTGGTGCGCCGTATTCTACTGATTATTTCAGTCAAATATATTAATCTGTCTATTACATAGATAGACTATTTAGTAGAGCGTTTGATACTCTACCGGATTAAAATGTTGACTATATTATATTAGACAAATTATATTATAGTAATTGATAAAAAAATATTTGTATCATAAATATTAATTATGTACACTATTATTTTATTTTTTATTTTTTATTTATTTTAATTAGTTTTTTCTATTAATTAGTTTTTTATTATTATGAGTATACTTTTCAAGATTGTTAGTCATTCGACTATTTAATACGGACAATTTGGGGAGTATTATTTTAGCGTGTTTGGACCGTATAAAGGTACTCACAAAGTTATTAACATAAGTTACTATGTAACTTAAAGGTCTTTCACATATACCACACTCCAAATCCTTAACTACATGCCCTTTTCCCCTTTTGATTTTTTCAATTTTTTGTAAATTTTTCATTCATCATTTTTCATTAAAGTTGGTCAACCAATTTAACCTCACTTAATTTCCTCAAATTATTCAAAATTAAACTTGAATTTAAAACATAAACATAGTATAAGCATACATCTGAAACTACACCCTAACGATATCCAATTAATTCGAAAATTGTATCATCAAACTCAGAATTTTGAGACAAAAAATTTTCACGTTGATAGCAAGTGGAGACGCCACCGCACGTGCCGGCAAAAGCTCTCTCCGCATGGAGGCCACGCGCTACTACTATAGTGTCACCATCTTCCTCTCGCTGGGTTTGCAACTCAGGTTGTTCGACCCGACGACTTAACCCGATTATAATTTAGTTATCTCACATTCAATTTTCTACTTTCTATATATTGATTTGAATCATTTCGAGCCCAGACACATCTCTATACACTTGAAACAGCGTAAATTGTACTTAAAATTAGAGAAGTTTTCCTTAAAGCTTCAGCCGTGGTTCCAGTTTACATCCTACAACCTTCTCACATTCCAAATCGTGGTACTTGGGCTCTTCATGATCGCCTGAGTCCTTAAGAAGCCCTGTTTTGAACATGGAGGTCTCAAAATAGCCTAACACCTCACGGTTCACATTATGGTTCCTCTCGGGTTCAGGTTCTCCCATACCTCCCCTTTGTTCTTACTTTACTTTCTTCGCCACTTTTCTCTCTCCTTTCCTTCCCCCTGATTCTTACTTTCTTCCCGCTCCTCTTCATCTCTTTTCTCATTCCTTTCCTTCGCCCTGATTCTCCCTTTCTCTCTAGTCTCTTTGTTTACGGATTGGATTTTTAGTTTTTCTTCTAGATTCTCCCTTTCTCTCTAGTCTCCTTCCTTTCCTTTCCTCACATACACACTCAAACACACCTATATATAACAGACACTAAGTCGGTGGAAGGAAAGGAAATAAAAGGGTGAAAAAAATGAAGAACAATCTAGAATAACCTAGGTTCTTCTTGTAAAGTTACCAAAATACCCTTATGTCCAAAATTACCAAAATGCCCTCCGTCAAACTTTTGACCCATATTGAACCTATTCAATCTCTGATTTTGGCATACCGCTTGTCAACGGACTCAGGATTCCGAGACCTTTGTGACAGTCTTCGCAAAACATCCAAAGAATTTTCTAGATTTACTTTTCTTGAATTTATGGGTTGTTACAACCTACCTCATTAAAAAGAACCCGACCTCAAAATTTTAGAACAAACCAGTCTTATTTCCATTCTCAAATTGAACAACTGAGTTAAAATTAATCACTTACCAATTTCTTGTTATTACTAAATAATGTCTTCATTTAGACATAGGCAACTCTGTGTAATTCAAATAAATCACACAAGAAATATCAGAAACAGCTCTAAGCACTCTATGGTCATAACTCATGAGCTAAATCATCCCGATCTCATAACTAAGCTGCAGCTTAAATACTGATCGTATCCAATCAACTTAAGCAACCAATTCCTTAATAAACTACCCTGTAGTAGGCATCAGTCGTGCCAAACATAGCTTATGAGCTAAACCATATATGCCTTATAATCAAACTTAACCAATTAACAACTCAAGTACCAATCATAACCCGCAACGGCACTACGCGTAGGTCATCGCCCCAAGATTTTTTGAGTCAAGTCCAAAACCAACTTGTTAATATAAATATCCCTCGGGTTATATCAGTATTATCGGTAGGTAAACCACTCCGAATCTGGAGCCCAGCTCGACGTCTAAGTGTAACCTCACTCAGGATCTAGAGCCCTGTTCGACGTCTGAGTGAGAACTGAATCAGGATCTGGAGCCTAGCTCCACATCTAAGTCATCACAATACTAGTCTCATGATTTGGAACCCAGCTTGACATCTAAGACTAATTATCACAGTACCTGTATCGGGATGTGGAGCTTAACTCGACGTTCGAGACTAACCAACCACTAACTACTCAAGATCTGAAGTCTAGCTCGACGTCTGAGTTATTATCCCACCATACTAGTCTCAGCAAATGAGTTTTACCTCGACGTCTGAGACTAACTGTCATTCAGGAAAACAAAATCTGTCCACAGTCACAATAATACAAATATCGAGAGACATACATATTTATAATATACATATATCTTCCTCAAAATCAAATTCTCAATCACAACATATATTAATTTCTTAAAAACCAAATCATCATTCCTAAATTCGAATCTAAACCCAACACAATTTTCATAAAAACCTTGTAAAACGTGTATTTAAAACCAATTTAACAATTCCCGAATATCATGAGCAATTACTTGAAAACACAAATCTCATCATTATTACATAAATCATGACCCACATTCCAAGTCAAACTCAAATTCCAAACCGGGCTTTAGCCCGAACACAATTTATGAATCAACATCTCGTAAAACGTGTACTTCACATAGTTCCATAAAATCATAAAAAAAAATCATTGAAAAAACACATAATCAAATCAACACTACATAAATCATGTAAGAAAGCATTTAAAATCTTACTATACACGGGGCTTATATCTCGTATCTCAAAGACAAGCTATTCACTACCCAAGTTCTAATACTAAGTTGACGAAACTGGTCCCTAAGTTTACTTTTGGAAATTGAGCCGATACTATCCCATCTGACAACTCATGTCAGACTAGGAATTTACCTATTTTTATACTTATTATCTTTCATTGCTAAAGTTGGTCATCCAATTTTACCTCACTTAATTTCCTCAAATTATTCAAAAGTAAACTTGAATTTAAAACATGAACATAATATAAATATAGTATAAACATACATCTGAAACTACACCCTAACGATATACAATTAATTCGAAAATTGTATTATCAAAACGATATACAATTAATTCGAAAATTGTATTATCAAACTCAGAATTTCAAGACGAAAATTTTTCATGTTGACAACAATCGAAGACGCCGCTGCACGCGCCGGTGAAATCTCTCTGTGCGTGGAATTTTGTATAACCAATTACAAATTTGGGATAATCAATATAAAAAAAAACACCAATTAATTATCAATGAAATCTATTTTTTCGATTTTGTCAAAAAAAAATCTTCTTTGGAGTATATATATATTACACATTAAGAATATTTTGTAAAAAAAAAAAATTGAAACCCCCTTTAAAGTTAAATTCTAGCTAGATAAGAAAAAATATATGTATATATCTCATATATATATATATATGCTACGTACATATAGTGTATATATATATATATATACATACATGTCGCGTTGCAAAAACTGCAGTCTTTGGCGGCTGCGTGCCGCTGCAGCTCTTTGTTGCATCTGCGACGATGGATCAGCTCCTACGTGCGATAGCGACTTTGCAGTGACTTTATTGGCTCGCTTGCCGACGTTGCTGGTACTGGTTCAGTACCAGATTTGGCCTTTAATGTACTTTAGATTTTGTATAATCAAATTAACTGAAGGTGATGAGTTTTTTATAACTTATTCATTATTAATTAGGGCTAATTTGTTTTACCTTAATTTGTCTCTAATTCATTTTGAAATAGTCGTTTTACGGTATATTTGATTTAGAGTTTTTTCTTTCGTCGTGCTTATGTCGATTTTTGTAAGCATATTCCTTCCTTTTTCCAATGTTATTATTAATTTACCCCAAAAAACCCTTAATACGGCTTGAATCATACATACGTACTCTAAATTTATTATTATTTTTACTTAAATATTATTAACTTACTATTGACATCTCTCTAGTAATATATATAAGCCACATACATGATCGACGAAAATAGGACCCATTATCTTAAATGTTTGTTTTCTCATTGTTGAATCAAAGATTGAACTCGTCGCGAAAAGTCCTCACAATTCCTGCAAACAGCAGACAATTAGCTATCGTTGCTTCAATCGATTTACCCGGGGGGTTGTTCGACCAAGAACACTCTGATGCTTAAGTTAGCTTTGAGAGAGGAAAGGGATATACTTCGAAACGAAGAATCAACGTACCTTAGAAATGAAATGTGCCTCGTTATTTATAGGAAAATCTTAAGAGCCTTGGAGCGTTCTGATTGGTCGGTTGAATATTTAATTAATAAAAAATATATTATTAATTAAATATACTATTTAATAATTGTAATGATGGTTCATCATGATAGTAATGACAATTATTGTATTTTAATATCAATATTAATTATCTATTATTAAGAATAACGACAATTAATTCTCGGGGAGAATATTGATATTACGGATATTTTAACCCGATCAAATAACGTATTTAACTGGTAAATATATTATTTAATATGCAGATGTTTTCAAATGATCAGCGTTATTGCCAGGGGCAATTTGGTCATTTTTGGGAATTACGGGCCACGTGGCAGCTCCATAATTTTCGGATGATTTCGGGTTCCACAAATGCCCCCACATCGATTCGGAGTTCGGGGAACCCGAAGGGATGTACATAGTTTGGAATCTTATATTACCGTGTTTTCCAGTCACTGTTGGATTTCAAGAATCGAGTCAGTGACTTTTTGACGATTTTTCCCCTGGTTACAAGGACCAAAAGTCGATTTTTTGATTTGAACATTTTTTTGGACTTTCCGAAGAGACCGTTGAGTAGGTCACGAGGTGCTGAATCTGCAGACAGGGGACATGCGTCAATCGGAGGTCGGATGCGAAAGTTATGGGTCTACGAAGGCGAGGGGCATTTTCGTAATTTGGAAAGGTAGGGGCAAAAAGGTAATTTTCCAAGCGAAGGGCAAAACGGTCTTTTGGCAATCAAATGGTGGATGCTGACTCATGCTACCAGCCAATGATACTTGTCACTTTGCCCAGAAAACATGGATGAAATCATGGATTAGGGACATTAATCCCTTAATTAGGGAAAACCATGGCTTTTGTCCAATTGTGATAGTGTTTAAATAATGGGCTGATTCAGTTGTGAGAATGAGAGATAGAGAGGTTTTAATTAGAGAAAACAAACATGAGGGACAGATGGATCACTGATTTTGCAGAATTCGAAAATTTTCGAAAATTGAGGCACAAATTCGAATTCAGAGTTGCAATCTCTGTGGATCAACATTGAAGCTGAATTAAGCTTCCTGAGATCATTTCGAGCTAAACCACAGCAAAAACGGAGAGAATTGGAGCTGTACTGAGCAAGAACAGAAGCTCCATTCCCTTCCCCAAATCGAGCTTGGGTTCGTGTGGTTGGAGGTAAGTAATTACAAAATTAATTATGTAAAAACGTTTATTTTACTCTCACGATGCTCTCTGTGTGAATCAATTTGGAAACACAGGGTCAAATTAGGTGAACCCGATTATGAAACCCGTTTGGGAGTTCATCGTGGGATTGTTGGATTTTGGTTGTAATTGAAGTAATTAAGTGTACAGAACCTAAATTAAGATGGTTTAGATGAAATCAGTTTAAAGAACGGAAGAAATCAAGGTCGAATTGATGGAGATTTTTTCGGGTCTGATCGCGGGTACAGGACCCGTTTATCAGAGAAATGGGTTGCAGGGACGACACTGCTCATCGCGCACTGTAGCAAAGACTGTTCATCGCGCACTGTAGCAAAAACACTGTTCACCGCGCACTGTAGATATGGAGTTTGAGAAGCCTGAAGACTGTAGCAAAAACACTGTCCACCGCGCACTGCCGAGAGACCCAGCAAGCTTGCTTTGTGGGAGCGTGGCGGTTCTCGTAGCCTTAGTCCATTCCGAGGGAAAGATATGGAGTTTGAGAAGCCTGAAGACTTCAAGGAGTGGAAGGCTCGCAATCAAATTGCTTTTCCAGACGATGTCTTTGTGGAGCTTGGCGACAGATGTTCTTCCATGAAGGCTCTTAAGCATGGAAGAGGAAAAAACCCTATCGGCGGTCAGTGGACTAAATTCCACCCTTTGACTATTGGGTGGGGTTTCAAATTCCCGTTCTCGAAGTTCTTCTCCAAGATTATTGGCCAGATGGGATGTAGCCCTGCTCAACTGGACGTCGATGCTTATCGACACATCATGTGCTTTGAGAAGTTGAACAAGCTTTTTAGCCTGGGACTCTCGGAAGATGAATTTTGGCATTGCTACTCCGTGTCACACAACGGAGTTACCGGCGGTCGGCTTTCTCGAGTCGTACCCAAAATGGAGCTATTTTTTAGGGCGGATTTCAATGACAGCACGTACAGAGTCAACTGTATTGAAGTTGGCGGTGCATGGGACAAACACGCCTCCCCGGACTTGAGGATTGCTTCACACTTCCGCTCGTTTGATGAGCTGTATAGCGGGTTTGAAGGTTATCCTGATCTCAAAATGATCGATATGGTCCTGAAAATTCCCCTAGAGTTCCGAGACATGAGCTGGCTACTTTCTCCACTTAGAGATTCGAATGGTGGGAGGCCCTCGGACATCCTAATGAAGGAGTGGTTGAGTGCTCTACTGCGGTTGAAGAAACCCATTATCCAGAAGAGGAATGATAAGCAAGGACCCATTGGTTCTTTGGAGAAAAAGCATGCTGAGCAGCTTCATTCCAAGCATGGCCGCTCTAGTCCTGCGGAGTCATCTAGCAAACGTAAAGCTTCAGACGGTCCCTATGAGGGTGCATCCAAACAACTTAAGAAGCTTAAGGTGATTCCCACCTCCCACCACCCGGCTCATCAAGCGTCGAGAGATCCCAGATCGAATAGTGGGGGAGACACTGGCATCATCCAAGATTGCTGATGTGATAGGTGCCCCCATCCTAACAGAGGACAGTCAAAAAACTGTTTCGCGAGGGGCTTTCGACAAGGTAGTTTGAGACCTTAGGATTGCGAAAGCTGGGGCCCATAAGTTGGTTGACATGCTTCGTGGAAATGTTGGTTTGGAAGGTGAAAACGAGCGAATGAAGAGCGAATGTAAACGTCTTCGAGAAGCCCGAGACCACTCTAGTCGGAACAACGAAGTTTTGGTCGGAAAAATCCATTTATTGGAAGTTAAAGTGGGCGAGTTGGAGGTGAGCCGTGCAGAGAGGATTCAGATAGAAAAGGAGCGAGATACTGCTCAAGGTGAGCTCTCTTTGCTGCGCAGAAAGTTGCAGGACTCAGAAGAAACAATCAGACTGTTGGAGGTAGAGATCCAGAGTCTGAAAGTGGGAAGGCTCCTGGAACACGATCATTTACTATCACCGTATGCCCCCACAACTTTGTTCCAAAGACCCACTGAGGCACAAAATTTGGACATGGCAAGTTACAGCGGGGTCACCACCAAAGAGCGGGAGCCAGAGTTGGAGCAAGAGTTTGAGCCTGTTCCGGTACCTGACCCAGAGCCCGAGACCGGGACCAGGAAGGAAGCTGCCCCTGAGACTGCTGATTCATTGTTTCATGACGCTTCCCTACTTTCAGCAGAAGAGTGGGAAGAGTTTAGAAACACGATGGGATTTGAAGATTTTCCCCCATAGTTCCTTTTTATGTGTATGTTGGCTTTTTCCTGTATTTTTTAGGTATTGTACAACTGGTGTGAGCAATCGTCATATGATTTTCCAAACACCCACCAAATGAATAAATAAGAAGAATCACTTAAGTTAAATTGTTGAAACACAAGTGTTAACTTTCTCATATGTTGTGTGTCGAAGTGAACACTTTTAAATGCTTGTCAATGCATTGGTGTGAGCTCGTTTATATGCCTCAACCGCAACCATGTGTGTATAACAGTGAGTTCTAAATAACTTGTGACGTTTAGATGATTAGGTCTTTGGAATGATGCCTTCAAGGAAGGGCTTATGCTTCTTAAGAGAAGGCTTGAAGTGCTTCAATGAAGAAGACTTAGGGAGCTTCCAAGAGGAAGGCTTAGGGTGCTTCCTAAGAGGAAGGCTTGAGGTGCTTCCTGAAGGAAGGCTTTGTGTGCTCCCTGGTGGAAGGCTTTGGATGCTTCCCGGAGGAAGGCTTGAGTTCTTCCCGGGGGAATAAAGTCTTTATTTGGCACCAAACAATGATTAGCTTTATTATTGAGCTCTAGTTTGCATTACACATAATATTTTCGGAGGTGATGAGCGTTCATGGAACCACTCACTAACTTCCCGTCCATGGTCTCCAAGGTATAGCTTCCTTTTCCGCCTACTTGGTAGATTCGGTAAGGTCCTTCCCATGGAGATTTGAGTTTTTGAGACCCTGGACGATTGGGTGCCGCTAACTTCTTCTTGAGAACTAGGTTACCTGCGAGAAGGTGCCGGAGTCGAGCCTTCTTGTTATAGGAGCTTCTCACTTGCTGCTGGTAGCTGGAGATACGCTTCACCACTTGCTCTCTTAATTCCTCGCTGAGATCAAGTGAAGTTCTCAGAGCGATGGAGTTGACTACTGGATCATCGAGCTCGGTGAAGGGTGCCGGGACAACAACATGTGGAGGAATGACTGCGTCAGTGCCGTATGCAAGGGTGAATGGAGACTCTCCTGTTGGTCGACGCGGAGTGGTACGGTACGCCCAGAGCGTGCCATCCAACTCCTCCTCCCACAAGCCTTTTTTATCTTCGAGTCGCTTCTTGATACAGTCAAGGATCGTTTTGTTTGAAGCCTCTGCCTGGCCATTACCCTGGGGGTAATATACGGTTGAAGTGAAATGCTTGATCTTCCAAAGTTCAAAGAACTCGTTGATTATGGCGCCAGTAAACTGAGTCCCATTGTCAGTTAGAATGACCTTGGGGAGCCCAAATCGGCAGATAATTTGGCTCCAGATGAATTTTTGGACATCAGCCTGGGTTATGGTGGCCAAGGCTTTTGCCTCCACCCATTTAGTGAAGTAGTCAGTGGCGACAATCAAATACTTTTTGCTTGGGATCGGAGTGCTTGGGAGTGGTCCAACGATGTCAAGTCCCATTGCATGAATGGCCAAGGGCTTACCTGTGCATGCAACTCTTCTGGTGGTGCCAATTGGTTAGGCTTGAACCTTTGATATTTGTCGCATTTCTGGGCATATTGCAGAGCTTCCTGGCGTAGAGTAGGCCAGTAAAATCCTGCACTAAGCGTCTTTTGAGCAAGCGACCTTCCACCGGAATGATTTCCACAATGCCCTTCATGAACCTCTTCCAAGACTTTCAATGTTTCTAGATGCCTCAAGCATAACAAGTTTGGTCCTGTGAAGCTCTTTCGAAAGAGTCGGCCCCTGTCGACATAGTATCGCACAGCTTTCATCTGGACTTTGCGGGCCTCTAATCGTTCATCAGGCAATATTCCATGCTCCAGATAGTTGAGGAAAGGATCTTGCCAGTTTGGAGATGAACCAATTTGTCTCAATTCGATCTCCCTCATATCAATACTCCTCTGCTCGAGATATTCAATCGGGATTGAGCGCTTGAAACGAAAGTCAAGTGATGATGCTAGATTGGCCAATGCATCTGCTTGCGCATTTTCTGCTCGTGGAAGTTGATGAAAGGTAAAAACCGGGAAAAAGGTAAGCATTTCCTGGACCTTGTTATTATATTTGAGCATCCTTCCATCTCGTGCAGCATATTCACCGGTCGATTGGTTAGTAATTAATTGCGAATCCGAATGAATAGCGAGACGTTTGATTCCCAACTCCATGGCAAGTGTAAGCCCACAAATCAAAGCCTCATACTCTGCTTCGTTGTTTGAGGCTTTGAACCCGAACTGTACTGCCTGCTCCATTATTGAGCCATCTGGAGTGATAAGGACAATCCCCGCTCATTCCCCCTTCTGGTTTGAGGAGCCGTCAACAAAGAGCTTCCATAGAAGATTGGAAGTTGAGGGCTGTAGGGAAGAAGAACTGGCTTCTTGATCCCGTGGCAGAGAAGTGTCGGCGGCCCCAGGGGTTTTGCCAAGTTTATTGCCTCCTTCCAGTGATGTGAACTCCACAACAAAATCCGCTAAGGTTTGGCCTTTGATAGCTGTTCGTGGACGATAGAGCAAATCATGTTGACTCAACTCGATGGCCCATTTCATTACCCGTGTCGATGCATCGGGTGCATGGAGTAACGAACGGAGCGGATATTTGGTCATGACGATCACCCGATGAGCTTGAAAGTATGGCCTCAGCTTCTTTGTGGTAACTAGTAATGCCAGAATCAGCCTTTCAAATTTCGGGTATAGTGTCTCGGCATCAAGGAGGGCTTTGGATGTGTAAAATACAGGAAGCTGAATCCCATTTTCTTCCCGAATAAGTGCAGAGCTTACAACAACATCTGAAACCCCCAGATACAGGAACAGGTCCTCGTTATCTTTGGGTTTTGATAGCAATGGTGGAGATGTCAAGTAGGCCTTGAGATCTTGAAATGCTTTCTCACAACCTTCATCCTACTTACCCTGGATACCTTCTTTACTGCCTGGAAGAAAGGTCGACATCAGTCAGTTGATTTGGACAGGAACCTATTCAATACTGATGCTCGTCCAGTGGGACTTTGAATCTCCTTCAGACTTGATGGGGATTTCATCTCGAGTATTGCCTTGATTTGCTTTGGGTTTGCTTCGATCCCACGTTGAGTCACAAGGTATCCCAAGAACTTCCCTGATGACACTCCGAAAGTACATTTCAGAGGGTTGAGCTTCATTTTGTACTTCTTCAGCAAGTTGAAGGTCTCTCGCAAGTTGGCGATATGATCCCCTCGTTTTTCTCCTTTGACCATGATATCATCCACATAGACCTCCATGGTTTTGTCGATGAGATCCTTGAACATCCGATTGACGAGCCTCTGGTACGTCGCTCCTGGATTCTTGAGGCCAAATGGCATGACCTTGTAGCAGTACACACCTCGGTCGAAGACGAAGGCCGTCTTGTCCTTATCTCTTTAGTGTATGAAAATCTGATTATAGCCCGAGTATGCATCCAGGAAGCTTAGCAGCTCATTCCCTGCAGTTGAGTCCACTAAGAGATCGATTCTAGGCAGAGGATAGTGATCATTTGGGCACGCAAGATTGAGGTCGGTGTAATCAACACAAACTCTCCACCGTCCAGCCTCCTTTTTCTTGACAAGCACGACATTTTCTAGCCATTCATAGTGCGGAACTTCTTCAATGGATCCAGCAACGAATAACTTGTCAATCTCCTCTTGGATGATAGCAATTTTCTCTGGGGAAAAGTTGCATCTTTTTTGCTTGACCGGCTTGTGGTGGGGATTGACGTGTAGCTTGTGGCTAACAATCGTAGGGTCAATCCCTAGCATGTCAGACGGAGACCAAGCAAAAACTTCTTTCTCCTCACGCAGGAAGGCTATGAGTTCTTCCTTTTCTGTGTCACTCAACCGGGCGCCAATACAGGCCTCTTGCTCAGGATGTCGAGGGTCAAGTTGAACGAGGATGACGTCATCCTCCGGCTGCCACCCTTCCGGAGCTGATGGTTCCTCGTGAACGTCAGGATCTTGACCAGCGATTAGTTTCTATTTGGGAGATGAGGAAGAAATCTTGCCCCTAGTGGATGATCCTGCTTGGGGAATGAATTCTGCCACCTTGACCTCCTTTAGCCCTTCGGTGAGGCACCGTCGAGCCATCGTCTGATCGCCCTTGATTTCTCCGATTCCACCACCAGGAATAGGGAATCTAATCTTCTGGTAAAGGCTTGATGTGGTTGCGAGGATTTTGTGAAGCCATGGCCTTCCGAGGATTCCATTGTATGGAGAGTACTCGTCCATGATGTAAAAGGTCTGGGCCGTGACAACGGGGTTCGAATGTACATCCAGCTAGAGAGTTCCTACGGTCATACTGGTTGACCCATTGAAGCCTCGAAGAGGGACATCCCCTTTTACTGCGAGGCTTTCTAACCCCATCATGCGCACTGCATCCAGGCTGAGGATATTTACCGCACTCCCTTCATCCACGTGAATCCGATCAACCTGAGCATGAGCGATCTGAATTGGTACGACTAATGCATCATCATGCGGCTAATCAAGTCCCTCCTTGTCCTTCAAAGAGAAACCAACGACAAGGTCCTTGGCCACCCCGGGGATGGTAACTTGGGAGACTTGAGAGACGGTAAGTGCATCTCGTATTTTTCTCTTTTTCTGCTTGGAGGTGGTTCCTAGCAATTTTGATTCAGCCATGATGGTGTTGATGTGAATCATCTTGGCTGCGGGTTCCTTTGGTCCCTTGTCAGTAGGTCGATCCACAACCTTCCCCTTGACATACTCGGTGCAATGCCCTTCCTTGATGAGATTTTGGAGATATCTCTCAAAAGATATGCATTTTCCGATGTTGTGCCCATATCACTCGTGGAAGGCACACCACTTCGTTTTATCAGCCTTCTCCTGATCTCCTTTGACTGGCTCCGGCTTCTTGAACCATGGTTTGTCCTTAATTTCATGTGGATCTGATGGACTGGCAAAGATAGTTGCAAATTAGGTTTCCCCACAGCCGGTGTTTGGGAAGGTTGTCCCGCTTTGCGCTTGTTGGACTTTCCAGCCGTAAACTTTCCATGGGACTCCTCCTTCTTGGGGGTCTTCTCATTAGCCCCAGCATGGTCTTGAGCTTGAGTGGCATTCTTCTCGTCCTCCCAACTTGCATGTCGCTCTGCTAGCGAAAGTATTTTGGTGAGACTACGTGCATTGCTCATGACGATGTCCCCGTAAAGCTGGCTGTCTCGAGGGAGTCCTTGTTTGAATGCCATTGCTGCAACAAGGTCACTACAGCCGACAATGCGAGACTTCTCTTCGCAAAATCTCCGTATATATTGTCGCAGAGTATCTTTTGTTCTCTTTCGGACAGAGAAAAGATGGTCATCTTTCACCTCGATTGTCCGAAGTTGTGCGTATTCTTTCACAAATGCTAGGGCCAACTCTTCAAAAGACTCAATCGACCTCGGGGGGAGATGATTGAACCAAGTCATGGCTTGGCCTTGAAGAGAAGCTTGAAAAACTTTGCACATAAGTGCATCGTTAGACCTGTGGGGGACCATGACTCCTCGGTAATAATCTATGTGTTTTACCGGATCGGAGGCTCCTTTGAATGGAGTAAAGTTCGGCGTTGCGAACCTCTGGGGGAATGGCTCCTCCTCGATATCCCTTACAAAGGGTGTAGAGAGCTGTATTTGGCGACGTAGGTCGTCCTCTAGATCGCCACCTCACTGAGCACGAAGGTGTCTGTCCAGCATTTTTTGAACATCATTGGCCCGCAACGCGCCGTGCTGAGGCAATGAGTTCCGTTGTGCCAGTCGTCGAGAACCTCCATGGGCTTCTTCCCTCGATCTTTGGGATCGCGTAGGGGACTAGGCCTCATCTTCTCCTTCACTGTCGTGGACAGATCGTCTTAGGTCTTGGTATAGAGCCTGCGGTTGCCCCCTACTCCCATGTGAGCGCTGTGATAGCTCTGCCCGTGAGGTTGCCTCAACCCTACCTCCTAGCCGTTCACGTACTGATGGCTTTAGGCGTTGTGGGCTCTTCGCTTGACGAGCGTGACTTTCTTCTCCAGAGTCGCTTAGCGAAGTATCTCGTGACATTGTTTGGCAAAGGACTTGTTCTTTCCCAGGACGTCTTTGGGCATTCTCTTGTCTTCCACGTGACGTGGATCGTCTGTCTTGCTCCTGGACTGGCCTCCCTGCTAGGAGTTGCTGCAAGAGCTCTGACTGAAGTTGAACTTGGTTGCTCAACCTTTCAACTTGTTGCGCCAAGTTATCCTGGGGGGGTTAGGGGTGACTTCTCCCTGGGATGTCATGATACCCATCCAGGAAGTCCCTTAGGACCATGTTTGCTGCGAGCTGATCATGTCGTGATGTACTTCCCATCAATCTCCTGCCTGCCTGTTGTAGAGCCGAAGTTCCTTCCCCTGGCGGGGGTATTTGGCTAGCTGGAGAGGGGAATGCTCCAAAGCTGAAGGTTGGTCTCCCTTCGAGTGTCTCAATGGGCGCTTCTATGGACACGCGCCTGGGTTAAGCTAGGCGCTTCTCCGGAGTCTCTACGTGAGCTTCATTCCTTGTCTGAGCTGTTGAGGCAGAAACACCTTCTCCGGCTGACTGAACGGATCAACGAACCTTAGCCATGCTTATTCGAAGAATTTTGAGTTGGAAAGCTTGTTGATGGATGATTTGAACAAACGTTCAAAATCTTCGAACAATGTCGATGAACGACGAACGAAGAAAGATGAACGATGAACGATTTCTTGATGAGCGATGAACAACATTCAAAATCGTCGAACAATGTCGATGAACGACGAACGAAGAAAGATGAACGATGAACAATTGAGAGAGCTTCTTCTGAGTATTCCTCAATAGCTCTCAATGAAAGCACCAATTGTTGAATCAAAGATTGAACTCGTCGCGAAAAGTCCTCACAATTCCTGCAAACAGCAAACAATTAGCTATCGTTGCTTCGATCGATTTACCCGGGGGGTTGTTCGACCAAGAACACTCCGATGCTTAAGTTAGCTTTGAGAAAGGAAAGGGATATACTTCGAAACGAAGAATCAACGTACCTTAAAAATGAAATGTGCCTCGCTATTTATAGGAAAATCTTAGGAGCCTTGGAGCGTTCTGATTGGTCGGTTGAATATTTAATTAATAAAAAATATATTATTAATTAAATATACTATTTAATAATTGTAATGATGATTCATCATGATAGTAATGACAATTATTGTATTTTAATATCAATATTAATTATCCATTATTAAGAATAACGACAATTAATTCTCGGGGAGAATATTGATATTACAGAGATTTTAACCCGATCAAATAACGTATTTAACTGGTAAATAGATTATTTAATATGCGGGTGTTTTCAAATGATCAGCGTTATTGCCAGGGGCAATTTGGTCATTTTTGGGAATTACGGGTCACGTGGCAGCTCCATAATTTTCGGATGATTTCGGGTTCCACACTCATATTTTTTAATTGTATCATTAAAACTTACTAATAAAATATCAGTTTGTAATTTTATGAAACGAATTAGATATTTTGTTTTCATATTCTGTGTAGAATAAATTATGAAACGCCTTTTTCCACTACTTCTTTTTCATGGAAAAAAAAACTACTTCTTTGTTTGTAAAAATTAATTAATATAATTATGCTAAATATCGTTACCAAACAGTCGTCAATATTCCACCTCGTTGTTCCGTTTGAGGAAAAGCTGGGTACACTAGTAAAAAAGTTGTCTTAGGCGGCAAACAAAATTTGTCGGTAAAAGTCAAAATTTGCCGCCTAAACTCTATCACGGCGAAATTATTTGTCGCCACATTCGTCAGGAAAGCCTCGCCGCGAAAGATCTATGACGGCAAAGTTTAAACTTTTGTCGGCACAGATGTCCTTTCGCGGCAAATTTTTCGCGGCAAAACATTTGTCGCCTTGTGCCGTCAAACACACTTTCGCTAGGAAAGAAAAGTTTACCTGGCAAATATATTTGTCGCGAAAGAAGGCCTATGGCGACAACTACATGCGCCGGGACAGATGTTTTATGGTGGCAAACTCGTTTTGTCGCGATAGGTTCTCTATCGCGACAAATTATCTTTGTCGCAATGGTGCTCTATGCCGACAAATATTTTTGCCGTCTAAGGTTTATTTCACAACAAAAATATACATAATAATTATTATAAAGAGTCAACTTCCAAATGCCACAATACACCATATTTGTAGAATATTGACAATACAACAATTGTAGAACATTTTAATATTCATTATAATAATATAATATATACATTCAAAAGAGTTATAGGTTTCCAAGTGCAAGTTAGATATATAATGTATACATAAACCCAAAAAAAGACTACCCTAATTGACCATCATCCTCATTGTGTGCTTCACCCTAATTGACCATCATTCTCATTGTGTGCTTCATCAGTCGATGGTACTTCCAATTCAATCGGCGGTAGTTCAAATCCAGACACTCTTGACATACTTTGTACTATTTGCTGGAGATACAACTGCATATGTTCAATTTTCTTGTCAGATGTCTTTTTTGCTATCGTCAACTCATCTCTCAAATGATTGACTTCCTTGGTAGCTACCTGTTGAGCTGCCTTTGCTGCTATCAACTCATCTTTCAAATTATCAACCTCTTTTTGTAAGTGATGAGTGAATGTTGAAGACCGAGAACTTCCAGCCTCATAAACACGTCCATATCCTAATCCACGTATCTGTGTTCCAGGCTTCTTTCCAAGTACATCCATCAAAATATTAAGGCCAACATTAGTATCAGATATAGGTATCTCATCTAATGGAGTGCCCTCGGGATATTCCTTCGCTACCTCTTGGAGATAATTATTCTTTTTGTCCATCATTTCATCCTTCAAATGAAATCAACATAAAAAACATGTTACCATATCGCGTGAAGATACACTACGAAAAGATACAAACATGTTGCCTTAATGTCTGATGATAACTTTACCATTCATATTATCCTTCACAATCAAAAACATGAATGATAGAATAATATCAAACATAAAATCATTGAATAAGACTCCGGATTTGGGAAACAACCAATCAAATAAAGCATAAAGATAAGTTCTCTAACAACCAATCAAATAAAGCATAAATATAAGTTCTCTAACAAACAACCAATCACAGAAATCCAATAATCAAAACAAAGCCTGGAACAAACTCATTCTGCATCAATTAGCCACCTAAAAACGAATGAAAATTTATAGGCTTTTCCTCATTCAAAACCTTGTTGAAAGGAAAAAGAGAGTGTAAACAAACAACCAATAAAAATCCATTTGAAGGATAACAAAACTTTGAGTAGGCAACCCCATAGCAAATGAAGACAAGCAAAATCTCATCGATAACAAATCATGCACCAAACCAAGCAGTGTACTCAGTTTCAGTATCAATATATACTTCTAAAAGGCTGTTTGACTATACTTTTCAAGCCCACTTTCCTTGAAACGAAATGCCAGCAAGTGTACTTAGTGACCAAACATATAATTAAAGAAATACTTACATATTTAGCTTTGGCCTTATCATTGTTCCATTGGTTGGTTTTCGTAGAATAAGCTTTCCCATAAGTGTCTATCTCCACAAATTTTGAACCCTCCTAATGTGGAATAATAGCGTATAAAAAAAATTAATAAATGTATTTTCATGTCTGATACAAGATAATATCTTTAATACAAAACTGCCATATACCTTAACACACTCCATTGCTATGTGTGCGAAAGATTTCGAACCAGCATGATGCTCTATCTCTTTTTCAGCTCGGTTCGCTATATTCGCCTTAGATGCTTTCTGCACAGTTGGATGACTAATGAGTTCGTTAGCATTAAGAGAGAATTTTTCTGTATAATTTTGAAAAATAATAAAACTACCAAAAACTTCGGTGTCTGAAAATGGCCACACATAAATGCCCATTGGTCTTGAGCGTCTCTAAGTACCATCTCCAATGGTGGGTTGGCCAACGCTTCCTCAACTGTTGGGAAAAGCTGAAAGTACTTGTGTAACTCATGCTTGAAGTCTCTAAACCTCCTAGCCATGACATCATTGACATATTTTTCACTCTTTGGATCTTTCAAGTCTATGTCAAAGTTGAGCTACAACCAATTTGAGAGCAGTGTCAACGATATGTTTTGTCCAAATAGAAGATTTTCTACATAAAGTATCAGCAAAAACTGTGAACCGAAATAAAATCTAATTCAAATATAAAAAGTTTGTTGAAAAGAAAGAAACTAAATAAAGAGTCAGGAAACCCAATTATTCAAAAACCTAATTGCACAAGTAATGAAAAATGAAGTCGATGACAAGTAATTTACTCACAGTGATCTCATTCATAAGGGCACTCCTATCATTTTCCTCAATGTCGGTCCAATATGCTTTATTCATGGCACAATTCATTCGGATAATTGCTCCAAGGTCATGGGACAGCAAGCTCGAAATCCGCTGACTCACAGGTCTATTAAACAGAAGATCAAATTCAACATGAATCTTCTGCAAGGTGGTGCGAACAATCCGATTTGTCTTGATTACCGCACATGCCCCCCTAATTCCCTGTTTAGGAATTGGGTGCTCTACATCTGCTTGAGTTGGAAGACGACCAGAACCTATCATTGTACAATAAGAAGACATAAATACAATCATACTTAGTCTTAGCACACCTTCCTAAAGTGAACAAAAAAAATTCATTACAAAAGACTAAATACAAAAAAAATTGGGTTGCACTTTCTACAACCTACCATTAGATTCATTTCCACGCATGGTTGAGTCAATCCTCTCAGCATCTGCAACTTTACCATTAGTCATTTAATTGTTCTAAAAAATGCAAATAATAAGTAAACATGAATTGATTTTATTACCAACTGATGAGGAGGTTGCAGTAATAGGCAGCCTACGGTTGCGTGAACGACAACTAGCCCTCATAGGTTGAGAGGGAGACTGCATTGGTGGAGAAGAAGCCTCCCTTGTACATTCAGTCCGAGGTGGAGAAGGCCTTCTTGTAGGTTGAGGTTGAGTCGGGGGGGGGGGGGGGGGGGGGGGGGGCCTTCCTATAGGTTGACCCTGAGTCGGCGGAGGCCTTCTTGTAGGTTGAGGCTGACTATCAACAAAAGTATTACAAGACCTTTTGGTCGGTTAAGGTTGAGTCGGAGAGGGCTTTCTTGTAGGTTGAGGCTGACTATCAACAAGAGAAGTACACGATCTTTTGGTTGGTTGAGGTTTAGTTGGCGAGGGCCTTCTTGTAGGTTGAGGACGACTATCAACAAGAGTAGTACAAGACCTTTTGGTAGGTTGAGGCTGAGTCCCAGACCCACAAGCTGTTTTAGACTGAGCAGAAGAAGCCTTAGGAGCAGATTGGCTGTGAGCATTGGATCGAGTTTGTAGCAATAGTTTTCTCCTTGAAATGAAACTCATCTGCAAATTAAAAAAACAGACATCATTTACTATATCAATCATAACTAAATATAAACATTATATGTAAAACGTTTACCAATTTGTATAAATCAATTTCTAAGTGTTTTTGGCATATTGCTAGTGATCAAAGTCGCTGTCCTTAGCACTATCATAGCTGTCTTCCTCATCACTATCACTACTATTACCCTCATCACTTTGAAGACTATATTCCTCATCAAATGAACTATCATCTTCAACAATAAAATCCCCTCTATCAATTGGCCTGAGAGGGCCGAGATCAATATGTATAGCATCAATCTCTATTGGTGCAACATCTTCTCTATGTAACGGTGTAATGATGACATCATCATTATCAAGTTGAATTTGGCTATGTATCTCTGATGATAAATTCTCTTGGTATGGCCCATCATCATCACTGTCATTAACTTCAGAATTCTCCTTTTCTGGAATGTTCCAAATGTTTCTGTGTTCAATATGCTCAACCACTTTCCAGCCACCACCAGCCTTAAGATCGTCCAAATAAAACACTTGTTTGGCTTGAGTTGCCAGGATATAAGGATCATGTTCATACCATTGAGTACGTGTTTCCACGGATATTAGCGTATAATCGCGCTTTAGACTTCCAACCCTTGTCAGGTCTGTGTTAAACCATCGACATTTAAACAACACGACCCTATAACGTTGTCTATATAACACCTCAACTACACTTGTCAACTTGCCATAGAAATCAATCTCAGAAGTCTCATAGCTTCCTGGCACAAAAACTCCGCTATTCTGGGTAGTCAAATTATCATCACGTTCAGCAACCACAAACTTAACTCCATTTACAACACATCCTTGGTAAGTTTCAACTCTAACAGGGCCCCTCGATAACTCAAATAACTCATCACTAAACTTTGCCGAATTCTCCTTCTGTAAATTTCTCATCTGTCAAGGAAAACAATTGTTATTTGTTGTTTTCTAATTAGACAATTTTGAAGAGAAACCAGCATACAATCAAGAAAAAAGAAAAGGCAAAAATCAGTATAAAATCATGATCTTTACTTACCTGACCCCGAAACCAAACAGGAAAGGATTTCTTATGCCTTTCTTCAATGTTCTCATCATTCTCACGTCGTATCAGTTCCTCATGCTCCCTGCATTATTAATTAGTGGATTTGTTATACATTGGACATATGTTGTCATACTTCAACTATTATGAACAATAAACCATAAATAGTTCACTTACATTAGGAATGGTGATACCTCTTCGCAATTGTTCAATATATACCAATGAGCTACTTCGTTATCATTATTTGTCCATCCAATGCTCGCCTTACTCATAAACAGACGTGCATTTTGAGCAAAGACAGAAAGTTTCTCTTCTCGTGCACCACCGTCATTGTTTCTATCAGGCTTATTGAAATATGTCTCCACATTACGAAGGTACATTGAACAGTACATTAGGGATTCATTTGTAATGTATGCTTCAATTAATGACCCTTCCGCACGAGCCCTATTTCGGATAAAGCCTTTATACTTACCTAACATTCTGGAAGAAAAATATTATTGTGAGTTTTTCATGTAGCTAATCTATAAGCAACGTACACTACAAGGAACTAGAATTAATTGAAAAGATCAATAGTTAGTACCTTTCAATAGGATACATCCATCGAGCTCCAACAGGCCCACCAAGTTTTGCTTCATGAGGGAGATGCACCATCAAGTGAACCATGACATCAAAGAATGAGGGGGGGAAAATTTGTTCAAACTGGCATAGAATGTACACAATCTCACTTTCCAACCTATTCAAATCTGATTTGCACAATGTCTTAGAGCATAACTGTTGAAAAAACCTTGATATATGAATGACAGGTTCAACCACACCAGCATGCAAATATTTTCTAATTCCCACAGGAAGTAGCAGCTGCAATAACACATGCCAATCATGGCTTTTCAGGCCCGAAATGTTTCCCTTATCAAGTTTAATACTTCTGGATATGTTGGCTGCATATCCATCTGGATATTTTACAGACTTCAAAAATTGAAAAAATTCTTTCCGCTCATCTGGATGAACAGTATAAGCTGCGTATTTCTTTTTATACTTGTTCCCCGTCCACTCTAACCACAGGTGTTTCCTAATGCCCAAGTCTTGTAAATCTTGGCGAGCCTTCGTTGTATCCTTAGATTTTCCCTCTATGCCTAGAATCGTCCCTACCAAATTATCACTAACATTCTTCTCTACGTGCATCACATCTAGCATATGCCTGATTTTAAGCTTGGGCCAGTACTCTAACTCAAAAAAAATACTTTTTTTGTTCCAATTTAACTCATCTTGTGTCCGTTTTTTGTTCCTATCCGGGTTGTTCGGATGTTTACCAACCTGACCAAAGTGTAGATTGTTCAACTGATCCAAAAGGTTTTCACCTGAGAATTCTCTAGGTCTTGCATTTACCTCAATATTCCCATCAAAGGCATCTTCGTTTTGGCGCCATGGTTGATCCCATGGCAAAAATCGTCGATGTCCCAAGTAACAAACTTTCCCACTGAACCATTGGGAACTTACATCCTCGTTACAAACCGGGCATGCCTTATAACCTTTCATGCTCCATCCAGATAAATTCCCATATGCTGGGAAGTCGTTAATGGTCCACATCACTGCTGCACGGAGGTTAAATATTGAATTAGATGCTCTATCATATGTCTGCACACCATATTCCCATAACTCCTTTAGCTCATCAATTAACGGTCTCAAATAAACATCAATATCCTTACCAGGCGCACGAGGCCCAGGAATTAATAACGTCAGCATTGAGAATTCCTTCCTCATGCACCTCCAAGGAGGAAGATTGTAAGGCATCACGATAACAGGCCACATGCTATAAGATGTGGTCATATTCCCGAATGGATTAAATCCGTCGGTGGCAAGCCCCAACCTAACATTTCGTGACTCCATTGCAAAATCTGGGTACTTTCTATCAAACTCCTTCCAAGCTTCTCCATCCGCTGGATGCCTCATGATATCATCATCAACTCGACCATCCTTGTGCCATCTCATATCACTCGCAGTGTGCATAGACATGTATAGCCTCTGCAATCTGGGTTTAAGTGGTAAATAACACAATACCTTCTGAGGAATCTTTTTTTTCTTGTCATCACCCTTGTATTTATACCTTGGCTCATTACACACGGGACATTTATCCAACCTTTCGTTCTCCTTGTAGTACAAAACACAATCATATTGACATGCGTGAATCTTTTCATACCCCATCCCAAGATTTTTCAGAACTTTTTGTGCTTGATGATGCGTCGAAGGTAGAAGATTCCCTTTAGGTAGCATCCGTTTCAATATTCCCATCAAGTGGTCATAACATCTATTGGACATCAAGTACATTACTTTACAAAGCATTAACTCAACTACTGCTGTTAACACAGAGAATTCTTCACATCCAGGATACAGTTCCTGTTGAGCTTCTTCCAACAATCTTTCATATTTGGCAGAATCCTCCCATTGCATATTGCATGAGTGATCATCTTCCAAATTAGCATCAGTATCATCATTAACTGAGATGTTATCTTCTTGCAAGCCATCATGGCCATGATTTTGAGATGCGTATGGGTACAAATCGTTGATTATCCTCATTACATCATCATTACCACTACCAATATCATCAGTAGGTGGCACCACCGACGGAGCAATGAATGCGCTTGAACCAGATCCTACTTGTTCACCATGGTGAATCCATGTCGTATAACCATAGGACATCCCATATCTAATTAAGTGCATTCGAACTTCATCAATTGACTTCCAATATCTGTTACTACATGTTTGGCATGGACATCTAGTTTGATTACGACTATTGACATGATTCCTTGCAACTTCAATAAATGCCTTAATCCCGTCCGTGTATTCCCTACTCAATTTTTGAGAACTTTGTATCCATTGCTTGTCCATGGAACAACCAAAGCCTATTCAAACAATGAGTACAAAACTAAGATAATAACAAGGATTCAGTAAGCTAAGATTCCAAATATACTTAAAATTCTGGTTTTACCACTTCATTAAGCATCAACTATACCTACAATTCATTTATACTCAATAATTTCTTCATTGTCCTATAAGTTTCCAGAAATAACTAATTAGATTGAAGTCTAAACTAAGATAAGTTTTGAAGCTTACTAAAGAGAAAAAATTTTCTAATTATTGTGTAGTTTAGAAGTTCACCTTTCTTGGAAGACTGCCTTAATTAAGCTTTGACCCGAAAATCTTCTCCTACCTGCCAATCTAGGTCTGCCCCTCCTCGGAAACGAGCCTTTCTTCTTAAGCTTGTTAGTGATAGGCTTCTACAAGAGGATGTATACATAAATCAATGAGGGTAGCATAGCATGTGCTAAGCTTCTAAGTAAAGCAAATATCAAATTTTATGCCATAATTATATATGTGTGTGTGTGTGTGTGTGTGTGTGTGTGTGTGTGTGTGTGTGTGTGTGTGTGTGTGTGTGTGTGTGTGTGTGTGTGTGTGTGTGTGTGTGTGTGTGTGTGTGTGTGTGTGTGTGTGTGTGTGTGTGTGTGTGTATGTGTGTGTGTGAATTTTATTTTGGGGTAGGCAAGAAGTAGGGGTTAGGGTTATGAAACCCATAAATGCATGTTGAATTGTTGAATGTTGATGACACCAGACTGGAAAACTTGATTATATTTTTCCGGCTACGTTTATGTCGTACACGTACTGTATCACCGACTTAATTAACTGGTTAAATGGGTGTGGCTTTGAGGGATCCTTACTTTCAGTGATTTGAATTTATAATATGGTTATACTCGGGATATATATCTAATTGTTACAATCGAAGTTGTAGCCGGATAGTAAAGTGAGAAAGTGAGTATGTTATTCTCTCATGTGATTCATTTGCATCACTCCGAATCTACCTAAGTTGGCAGCCTATAGGCCACGGGTTGTAGCAGCAGATCCCTATAAGGGGTGTCTAGAGGATTTTTCCCCTGTATGACAGTTGATACATTGTTTTATAGATGTCAATGACGCATCTATATGTTGTAAGCTAATTGTTTTGGGTTTCATGTGTTTTATTAATGAGATTAATTATAGGTTTAATATGTTGTTCCCTCCAAAGTAATATGCTAAATGTTTGCTGCATACAGATGGGAAAACGACCTAAGTTGACGGATGAGTTGGAGGCTTGAGGGAACGGAGGCTGACTTACAAACACTGAAATTCCTCGCTGATTTGTTCTACCAATGTACCGAGGAGAATCCGGAGAATCGGCCAACAGCTGACAACCTCTGTGAATTGCTAATCAATTACAGAAACGCTCCTGCTCAAGAACTAAGAAATACTAGGTTGAAACTTTAGGTAACAACAATTCTTAGCGAACCCCAAATTTTATAGCCCCCATAATGTATTTCTAAATTAATTGAATCATTATATTTGCTGATTCAGTTTTCTTTGAATCAATTACGAAATAAATTTACAAATTCGGCTCTTAAAAAATGTGAAGTCGAGTATTTAATGTGTGTAACATCCCATTTTCCTAATATTCTTATAAAAACAGTTAATAATTTGACTAACTAACTAAAACAAAACTAGCTAGAGTACATAAGCCCTTTAATAAAGTGAGGTCAACTAGCTTTGAAGTGCCTAACTAACATCAAATGACTAACTAACATCCCATAAACTAGCTTTGAAGTGAAAGTTGAATGACCAACAGATTTCCAGCATAAAGCAATGTTGAAATATTTCTAGCAGCTTGACTAAATTCCATGAAACAATTTTAGGAAAATCTTAATTCATAAGGTATCAATATGATGAAATGCAACTTTTTAACGAGAAAAACTTGTGTGTAACAAGATTTTAGGAACTGTTTATACAAGTTATGTAGTCAAATGACTGGTAGCATTATTAATGAGGGCACAATAGCATTATTAATATGCATATGGATCTTGTATTTAGATGAAGCACAGAATATGCAGTGCTTCCCTCCTTCAGTTGCCTCGCCTATTTTTGGAAGTAATTTTTGTGGACCTGGCCCTAGCTAATAAGCTATCAAGATGAAAAAAGGAAGAAAAAAATTAAGAGTTATTGCCAATGGATCAATTAACTTAGTTAGTGAGATCTGATTATACTAATTAATACAGAATTGATAAATAATTAATACATAACTATATATATATATATGTGTGTGTGTGTGTGTGTGTGTGTGTGTGAGTGAGATCAGGTCTGTTGAAGAAGTGTTAGTCTGAAGAAGGCCAAAATTGAGATATGGATGTTGTGGGGGTGTGTGCGCGCGAAGTGAATTTCTAGTGATCTATGAATCAGTAAGAATAGAGTGAGATTATAAAATGAATGAACAGCACTCATATCTGCTAAGAATCTAGAAAGTACATTCTCAGAAGTCTCAACAAACACCTAGTGTGCATCATTTTCAATTGACTCATTGTTACTGAAAAATCATCAATCCATTCCAGATTTGATTCAATGAAATCCAAAACACAACAATCATCTAGTCCTAAACCATTCGAGCTAGTCTCGATTCTTTCAGCTAAGAGGTTGTAAGAAATGAGATACTTGAGTAGCAATCGCAGTGGTCTTCGACCTTCGCTGGTTATGAGGGTAACTGATTATGTAGGATTTGAGAGCAGATTGGTCTGTTGGTTTGTTATGTGTTAGTTAAGGTAGCCCTAGAACATAAGTTCACGAGAAACAAGAAGATAAAGTACAATTAGTAAGATGAATGGACAGCAGTGTGTGTGTGTGTGTGTGTGTGTGTGTGTGTGTGTGTGTGTGTGTGTGTGTGTGTGTGTGTGTGTGTGTGTGTGTGTGTGTGTGTGTGTGTGTGTGTGTGTGTGTGTGTGTGTGTGTGTGTGTGTGTGTGTGTGTGTGTGTGTGTGGGTGTGTGTGTGTGTGTGTGTGTGTGTGTGTGTGTGCGAAGTGCTTTTTTAGTGATCTATGAATCAGTAAGAATAGAGTGAGATTATAAGATGAATAGACAGCAGTCATATCTGCTAAGAATCAAGAAAGTACAATAGAAGAATTTCAACAAAAACCTAGTGTGCATCATTTTCAATTGACTCAATGTTACTGAAAAATCATCAATCCATTCCAGTTTTGATTCAAAGAAATCAAGAACACAACAATCATCTAGTCCTAAACCATTTGTGCTAGTCTCGATTCTTTCAGCTAAGAGGTTGTAAGAAAGGAGATACATGAACAGAAAGTCTAACAGAAAAAATCCTGCAAATTAATTTAGTTGTCTGCTGTAAACAGAAAACCAGACCTGCCTCAACACTCTAAAAAAGTTAAGCTTCCTAGTTTCATCAATCCTAACAAAACGACCTATGCCTTCTGCCAACTTTACAAGAAAATTATTTCCACAAATGCAAACAGATGAATACGTAACCAAAACAACTAATTTAGCTAATTTGTCCAAATTAGTATTGAAGGAAAAGAATAAGACCATCCCATAATGCCAAAACTAGATGAGCCCTTAACATTCGAGGACCTACAAATTCAGTGACTAAAGAAGTGCACAAGTTTCTTTTGGTCTCAATATTTCAAAATCCATCTTTTCAACTGTGTATCAACAACATCGCCTCACACGTAATATTTACTTATCAATCCTAAAGAAACCAGATATTAATAAGTGAAGAGTAAACTACTTGAAATTTAGAATTAGGATACCTTCAACTTGGAACAAGTTGATGAATCGGATGCCAAAGATTGTACCAAGTCTTCCTTCTCCAATGCTAACTGAAACAAGAATGATTCAGTAGTGATTATGCTTGCAATACTAATCTATTTCAAAGCTAAATCATTTAAACAGCAACAACAAAGATCCAGTAATACTTTTGTTTGGCATCTCACTCATTCTCGAAGAAGGTTGAATCTCCCCGTCTTTTGTTCCGTCAAATTACATAATAGTAAAATGAAATGCACACATGTATAACATGACAAGACATAACATGTCGATATTATAGTATACTGAAAATTGCTTGGAGTAAATTCAAAGTATATTGTAAGAAATTATGATCCATTGTAATCAAGATTGTCAATCACTCCAATCATATTTGTTTAAAATTGAGAAATAGGCCATGCAATGCAAGGCCACTTTGAGATGTTTTTTTGAATTGGTATGGGCGGTAGAATCTTATTGAAGTAACAACAAGAACATAGTTTTAACCTTGGGGAAAACAACTAGACATTTATAACCAATCATGTCATTGCTGGAAATGAGTCTCCAACTGGGAAAACAACAACAACTAAAATGAAAATTTAGACTTGTAATATCAAAATGCGAATATTTTAGTGTTGAATTTGACTTTAACTCCTACAAAACAAAGAAAAACAAAATTGGAAGGAAATAAATAGATAACAGTTGCACCACCGAAGCTTGAAGTAAAATGAACTTGAACCAACCAATTTGAATAGAATGTTCCAGCAAAAACATGACAATGTACAAGTACCATGGTCCATGGTGGATCCTGGACCAAAATTATATATAGAAGACTAAAATTTTCTGCTGGAGAGTTGAGTCCCCTATATGAATTTAATATATATATATATATAGAATATACCCTAGCTAATTTCATCCCTGACTCTTTCCTGGGTTCTTCAAACCCTTCTCTTTGCTTTGGCTCTTGCTAACATTGACCTCTCGACAGCCAAGTTCTCAAGGCCAAGGTCACTTCCTTGACTGCCACAAGCATTATGATTTCTCAGGTTATCTCCTCACTTAATTACTGTTCGTTGTACAGGATCATCCTATATTTCTTACAAAGATGGAACGCATCGAATGAACCTAGCTTTACATAACTTAGTTTAATTTATGCATCTATGGGCATGGTTTATATGCATGCTAATATGTATCTTATTTACCGTTATTCTCTGCACAAAATATCTGATCTTTCTTAAAGACTTGATGCATTGAGGAGACCTTTTTTTTTACACAAATTTTGCTCAACTCAACTTGGAAGAGCTTAACTCAAATCCTGAATTAACTTGAATCAGGCCAATTCAACTCAAATCTTGATTTAACTTAAGTTCGGCCTAATCCAACTCAAATCTCACTTGCCTCAACTTGGATTACGTTCACAACTCAACTCAAGTTTGGGCCAAAATCTACTTGAACTCTGCCCAAATAAACTCATGATTGGCCCAATTCGACTCAAACTCCAGCCTTGCTCAACATATAGGTTTTAGGTCATTTAAATATGACGAGAACCATCAATGTCGAGACTAGTCCATAGTGCATTTAGTCGAAGCAAGCAAATACCAATCTATTTCAAAGCTAAATCATTTAAACAGCAACAACAAAGATCCAGTAATACTTTTGTCGAGATTATTATTACGGTGGCATCAGTGTTTTGTCATTTTATTCTTTGTTAATATTCACTAAATCTTTTTTTTTTCTTTCACTTCTTTCATCTTTTGCTGGCAGCTAACACTTTTTTGTTTTTTGTCTATCAGCAAGCATTACTATAGCTTCTTTTTAGACATCAGTACTGCTTTATTTTCAAAACCTTTATTCAGTTTACGCTAGCTTCAGTATTTATAGGTTTACCTCTCATCTCTCGGCCGCCTTTACAGTTTTATTGTTACACCCATATCCCTTTAATTTAAAAACTTTCACTATTCTGTTTAAGTTAGTTTTTACATTTAATTCAACACCATTTAGTCTCCTAAGACCCCCTGCCTCTATTCTGACTCATCTTAGCCTTTACAATCCCTCTTATGCTCTTCCCTTTCTCTATTCACAAACAAACCTAATCAAATTTATCTCTGTTGAGCTACATTTATACAATTTTTTTAATTTAATCCTAGTTGTTCCAATCCTTTTACTCTTATTCTTCAGTCTGTTTTTCTGTCCTCTTAGCTTCATTTACAACTTTCCTACCTAGAATCTGGATCTTCACACTGTCTCATCTGACCAGTTTGCTAATCCTTTTCCCATTGGGGAATTCTCCTTGTTTCTATCCCTAACTTCATTAGCACTCAGCTACACTTTCCTTGGTTCAATTTGAATTTTAAAAATTACTTGTAATCTCCAGGAATCCTCATTGTACTCAGATTCATATAGGCACCAACAATTAATAATAATGCCCATTTGCAATCAAGTAGGCCGAAAACCAGTGAACAAGCATCCAAGAAAGATGAGTCAGTCTAGAAATGAATCAACCTGAGTCGAACTTTCCACCAAGAAAATCGAAAAAGTTCACACTAAATAAATAAATAAAAAATACAGATCAAGAAGAAGAAGACATAGATAATCAACATCAGTCGAACTTTCCTCAAACAACTGAAGCATCTAATCACTATACTTACCATTTATTTATTACTCTTATCCTAATAAAACCCATTAGGTGTACAACCCACAAACAAGCAAGCAAGAGATTGTGCAAAGCTTCATATAAGCCAATGAATCACAAGTAGATTGAAAAGCAAAGGAAAAAGAAAGACTTGGAAACTGCAATTTCAGTTATGGAAAAGATTTTGAAATCCAATACCAATTGCTCTCCTCGGTTTTTTCTTGGATTTATGTGTAAACAACTTGTTCCCTTTGCTTATAAGCTTTATAGAAAAATACACAGAGGGAAGGAAGGAACAAAAATTCTTACACAATTTAGCTCAGCCCAAGTTTACATATCAGCCTCAGTTTATGATTCAAATCCAAAAGCTTGGTAGCTTAACTAAGCTAATCAGACTGCTACCTAAGCTAAGAACACAACCACATCCATTTCATCTACATATCCATCTGTTCATTCATTTGTTAGTACTTGAAATTTTTGAAATCAAACAACCCATACACAACCCACACTCAAACTAGCCCGGTAACCAGCTAAATTATCTTGATCAATTCTATTTGCAGGCAGTAAAGAAATGGAGCGTACCAGTATTACATGGAGGTGTGTAATTACTTAAACTGTAAAAATCTTCCTCACCTTCTTTATGTTCCTACGGCAAATTGGACAAGTAGCAGCTGCCTCTGCTATCCTGTGAAAATTGAAACAAGTAATCAGTCATTAAATTGAATTCTGAAATAGTTACAATGGATGCAAAGAACACAACCACATCCATTTCATCTACATATCCATCTGTTCATTCATTTGTTAGCACTTGAAATTTCTGAAATCAAACAACCCATACACATCCAGTTCACACAATATCCTGGGATTGCTTCATTTGGTTTTTTAAGGTATTAAACCCAAAATAACAACAAATAACCAAAGGACCATTGACAACAATTCTAAGATCTCAATCTTCAAACATGACTGAAAACACCCAAATCACTAAGGGTCACAGCCCATGCCATTTTATCTTTACCTCATATTCCCAAATCAAAGTAGCTCTACTCTTAAATCAGATTGCAAGAAGAACACAATTAAATGAGTGTGACCTAAAATCTCAGACAAAGTACACATATTAAATAAGAAGCAGAAGCATAATTTGGCTGTGTAGCAGCTGCTCAAGCACAACCATAAGCACGACCTCAACCTCAACCTAAACCCATTATTTTGATCACCGCCAAACCCATTATTTTCCTCAGGGGCTACAATCTTCGGCAACGCCTGAATTGGAGCAAGACGGTTTCGCAATGAGGCTCTCAGGCGTCGATCCATCACCTCCAGTTTATTTTTCCTCGTTTCCCTCACTTCTCTTATCAGCATAACTGAATACTAAAAGCACATCGAGTGTGACCGTCCTACCCAAAGGTTCTCCTCACCATTACATGTCTCCCATCGTACAAGTGACGGTAGAAATAAATAAATAAACGATACAGGTGCAAATTTTCATGTTATGGCCTAAGATTTATCAATTTCCAACCCTATAAATCACCATAAGATTATTCTGTGAGTAAACAGACACCAAAGAAAACGAACCTGAGAATTACTAGGGAGCCGATCGATTAACTTCTATCTTCATCTCAGATTCGAAGAGGAGGAAAGTAGAGAAAGCCATGAGGTGTATACATCGGTCGAAATTGGGATGCAGATGAAGCAAACTGAGGAAGAAGTCGTGCGCGCAGGACAAATATTTTGTCCTCAACAAATGAAATAAAACGGCGCCGTTTGGACACTTCAATAACACCTAAGCCGACGAACCAAGTTTGCCAGTGTGACCAAAATTGTTTTTAGAGGGAACATTCCCGCCTATAATTTTTTCCCGGAGAGATCAATTGCGAGTAATTTTTTGGAAAAAAAAAAATCGTGAGGAAACAATTTGTCGTCATAGCTTCCTTGTTTGTCGCCTTAGATTTCGCGCCATAATCAAAAGTTCCCGGTCAAAGTTTAACGGCAAATTTTACTCTTTGCCGTGATAGATAATCTATCGCGACAAAATTAGATTTTGCCGGGAAAAGTTTTGCCGCAAAAGCTATATATTCTACTAGTGGTAACATGACTTGGACGCGGGGAGAGAGAGGGAGAGAGAGAGAGAGAGAGAGAGAGAGAGAGAGAGAGAGAGAGAGAGAGAGAGAGAGAGAGAGAGAGAGAGAGAGAGAGAGAGAGAGAGAGGGCAAATCGAAAAAGGTAATGTGTAAGAGTCAAATTGAGTGGTAATCACAATAAGTAGGCTTTTGGTAGTAAAACTAATAATCACAGAGACGTCGGAAGTAAAGCATGATACAAAGGAAGAAAGTGATGTTGCATTTTCTCTGAAAACCAGCCGGCCAAGGAAAAAAGAGAAACTATAAAAATCAGTATACATATATATATATATAAGAAGGACGAGGACGAGTAGGAGTAGACAGTGGTGTAGGAAATGAATTAATAAAAAAAGGTTGAGACTTGAGAATGAATGATGAGGTTTTGTGGTGATGATGGTGAGTGGGAAACAGTGAAGAAGAAGTTTAATATTAAATAAATAAATATTGGATCGAAAAGAATGGAATCTTTAGGGTTTGGTGACATGCAAATGAAGCCTCCCTCTCCCTCCCTTTGGTGTTTCATCTGTTCCTGCTCTTTGAATTAATAATCCATCTGATCTGAATATGTGATTATGGTTTAGTTACTAAATTAATTATATATATATATAGAGAGAGAGAGAGAGAGAGAGAGAGAGAGAGAGAACTGGTTCCTGGTAGCTAGAGTTTCATTCATTCCTAATTTGCCATGCATGTCATTTGGCTCATATTCTCATGTGTGCTTCGATCAAATCAAATCTCCAAGCGTGCCTGCAATCTTCTGTCTTCTCTCTGATCACCCTCTCATGGATCAAATCACCCATTCTTTATTTTTCCAATTCCTTCCCATATATATCAAAATTCCTTAAATAAATCGTCCTGCCCAGCCCTAGCTACCTCTTGGTTTTTAATTAGTTTGAGTCATAAATTGTAAGAAAATATTTTTTTAAATAAAAGAAAATCTAAACCAACGGTTTGTAGCATATAAATTCACCTAGAAATCAAAGAGTAAGAAGGATTTCACCGAAAAGAAAAGAAAAAAAAAAACTAGCTGGGCGCAGGGGGCAAAGAAGGCGTCCATTCTATAATTAACAATCAAAATTTTTAAATATCTAAAGATACAGTAAAAATATAAAATGTGCTCTCAATTCACACATAATTCTTGAAACATATAAATTTTATAAAATAATTGTTTTATTTTTATATTCTAAAGCCTGTTAAAGCCTTCAATGATTATCATGAAAGGTGAAAATCAAAATCGGTATTATTTGGAATTCTAGTTGTTAAATTGATGTCTTTGGTGCCTTTTTCTTTCTTCTGGTGAAAGCCCTTGTTACTTTTTGATTTCTCCATAAGTCTATCTATATACTAAACATCGTTGCTAGATTTATATTTTCTTTTATTTTTAATTTTATTTACAACGTGTGACAAAAATATATTTATACATGCCTTATATTGTTTTGGGCTTTCGGTGGAAGCGCTTCTTGCCCTAGCTAATGACCGACTCTGATGATTGGCTACATAGACTCTCTTTTGTGTAAAAAAAAATATATTATTTTTAGTACTGTTAAAGGATGGCATAATTATTCATGAGTATGGGTATCCATGGGTATTGTTGAAATGGATATAAATTAGAAGGGCAAAAATTTAACCATCATCTAATGAGTATGGTGAGGGTTTACTCATGGGTATTAAGGGTATTTAATACCCATTAAATTTAAAGTATATTCTTTATCCATTCTTCAGATTATCTATGAATTTTTAACACTTTCTTCCATTTACAAATTTTTTTTCTTTCTATTCTTACTATTATTATTATTATTATTATTATTATTATTTATTAGGTATTATTATTTAAAATTACTTTATTTCAATTAAATATCAATTATTTCATCTTTCATAAAAAAAATATACATAAAAATGTTACAAATTTATATTAACATCAAATTTTTAAAGAACTTAAATAATTCATTTTAAATGGTTTAACAAAAATCAACGTAAATTATAAATTTTTTAAGATTTCACAACCATGAAATAATTTCAAGGGAGTTTTATAAATTCTTAAAAATTGTTTATAATAAAATTTCTAACGAGTTTTTTTTTTTTCCAAGTTTTGAATCCATTTCGACATTTACTACTCATTCTTCATTTAATTAGAAAGTTTTTCGGAGTCAAATTCTCAAATAACTCATTCACTTAGTCTTGGTCAACTCAACAAATTTTGATAATTAATGATAGAAGGGTAAATTGGTCATTTACTAATTCTCACTTTAAATTTCAAGATGGATTGTAACAAAAATGCCAATAGAAATTGAGAGAATTTGAAAAAAATGAAAAGCCAAAAAAAAAAAACAAACAAAATTGAAAGGAAAAAATATTAGAAGTTAAAAATAAAAAGTTGAAGACAAATGAAAGTAAGTAAAAAAAATATAAAAATAAAAGTAAAAGAAAAATGAAAAGTAAAAAGAAAAAATGAAAAGAAAAATAAATTGAAAGGTATAAAAAATTAGAAGTTAAAACAAAATGAAACACAAGGAAAAAAAATTGAAAAGAGAAAATAAATGTAAAATCTCATGGGTACCCATTACCCAATAGGTAGGGTTTGGGTAAACCCTCAAAAATTGAGGATGGGTCTGAATGGGTATAAAATTCATTTGTACCCATATATGGTAAGGGTTTACCCACACCCTCAAAAAAAACTCATTTGACCATCTTTAAGTACTATAGGATATTAATGTTGTTGGGAAGCGTCTTAAAACAATAAAACAAATATGAATGCATGGTATGAAACCTAATATTCCACACAAAACATAAATGATTTACGTGGTTCGGCTATAAAGCTAGCCTACATCCACAAAGGAATCTGGATATCAAATTCTACTAATAACAATTGAGATCACAAAAAAGATTAACTCACACGAACTCATTTACCACACATACCCAAAGTACATACAAATGGTGTGGCACTACAACCAAATTAGAAGAAAGATATCGAGGTCTTTCAAAAATATGTGGTTGCACACACACCACAAAAAGATAAACTAATGTGCCAATATATATCACTCTAACTTAACCAAATCTTATGAGGAGCACGAAATGCATAATCCTTATAAGACAAGAAACTTAACTCCTACAAGGATTAGTGTCGCTTATGCTTATAGAACAAATGTAACACCCCGGAAATTCGTAGATTGTAATATTGTAATTTAATGTTGAATTGACGTTTTTACCCCTGTGAATTATGGCCAATTGTTGACTTTTTGGTTCATGGGTCAAATGGACTTTGACCAGTGACCGTGACGTAGTTCAGGACGTCATGAGTTCACAGACAGGTGGCACGTCCAATTCGGACGATCAGGGAAAAAGTTATGACTATCGGAAGTTCAGGGGCATTACCGTAATTTGGACGAGTTAGGGGAAAAAGTTGACTTTTTGGTGTACCGGGATTTTTCGCACGACCCGAAGACCGTTAGATTCGTCTCGATGCCCTGAGTACAACGACAGGCGGCACACGTGAAACGGACATCGGATGACCGAGTTACGGGTCACGGAAGTTGGAGGGCATTTTGGTAATTTCTGCCCTGAGGGCATTTTGGTCTTTTGCACGGTTACTGTAGCAGCAACCGTGAAAAGCAGAGTACACGGCCATGCCGTGGTGGTTGTGGGCGTGCAATTGTTTAAACCTTAGTGGACTGAGTTGTGAACATTGTTTAATTAGTTTGAGGTAATGGGAGTGTAATTTGAGGCTGTGCAGGCCACGGGAAGAATTAAAAACTTTGTACGGGCTCTGTGTGCGGGAAACAAGTGCAGTGCGGTCTGTGAGTGTCTCCCACGGGTGTTGGACTCCTTGATCGATTAACCGTGCAAGGGGAGTGAGTGACGGGTTCATTTGGAGTCTGTTTGAGGCTGAGGAACTGTGAGAGACAGAGGGGAGGCCGTGAAGAACCGTTTCGGGTTTTTGGGGGAAAATTTCCGAATTCAATCTCTACGGGTTTTGGGGTCGATCTAAACACTGGGGAAGCTTTCTGGGAGTAGCAGAAACCTAACTGTGCAAGATTCGAAGAGTGTGATCGAGGAATTGCCCAGGAACCCAAGTTCCAGTTCAGAGAAACCAATTTGGAGGGAAAAATCCGAGTTCAATTTTTACGGCTTGTTGGACGAAACTAACCACTGAGTAAGCATTCTGGGAGCATTTGGAACTCGTCCATATCGAAATCGACGACAACCAGCCACGGAGGAGCTGGGACAGTGACCGCCGTGTGCAGAGGAAATCGCAGCGTTTGGACGGCTACTTTCAGGTGATGTTTCGTTCAATTGATGGTTCTATTTTGTTATTCTAGGTCCTAGTATGCTTCTGTATAAATTAATTGGACAGTGGAGCTGGTTTGGGGGAGTTCTGAGATTCGACCCGTGAGGTTGTTCGGGTTTGGATGGAACGTTTTAGTGTTTGTCGAGTTGATTAGAGGACTAAGAACTATAATTAAATGATTTTAGAACATGTTAGAATCAAGAAGGAATGAAATTAAGTAGAAATGGACGGTTATTTAATCGGGTCACCCCGCGGGTCGCAGACCCAAATTACAGTGAATCGGGCAAGAACGACGACACTGTAGCAGTGTCACTGTAGTAGCGCGTGACTTTCACGCGCAGCCACTTTGGGCGGCGCGTGAGGGCGCGTTGAGCACTATCTCGGATCACGGTCAACATGACTTTTAATCCTTTCATCATTTTGAACATTTTCGGTGAAATAACCATGTTGATCTGAGATAGTGAGGAAGGTCAGTTTAGGGCCGGATGTCTAGGGGAGCGTGTCGGCCGGCTTTCCCGAACCGGTTTCTGTTTTGGACTTTTTGAGGGTATTTTAAGGACCTATAATGACACTTGTGTGTGATTGGAAATGACAGGAAACTTACGTTAATTCCGGAGACAAGTTCGTACGCGCGTTATTCGCAGCGGGAGCGTACTGTGAGTGGGCCCATTTTTATTAACTCTTGCATGCATAACCGTTTTCATTTCCGTATATCTATATGTGTGCGTGAATCATTAATGGATTTTGATTATCTCGATTTACGGCTGTGACACGTTTTACGGTGTTGGGCTGAGGCCCGTTTTACGGAAAATGAATACTGTTTTATATTATATATATATAGTTACATATACTTGTGGATACGATGACTATCTTGGGTACTGCACTGTATAATCCACCGTATGATACTGTCTCCTCCGGACGTGGTACCCCGGAGCGGTCACGGTGCATTGCCTGCGAGGAGTCATGCTACGGAGGTGCCGGACCGTAGGATGACTCAGGAGCAGGATTGCCATTATTGGACGTCTGGGACGTCGAGCGTCTGGGACGCTTGGCATCTGGGATGCCATAATCGAACTGGGTTCGGAGATTGGACTCGGGATTTGAGACCCCGGGTGGCACGCGTAGCCTTGGGACTGTGACCATTATTGGACTTCAGGGACGTTAGACATCTGGGATGTCTATATCGGATGTGTATGGTGCAGTAGCTGGGTTTATATTACATTCTGGCTTAATTTGATGCTTGTGATATATTACATGTATTTATGGTTTTCAAATACTGATGCATGCATGTTTGGAAAACGGAGGGGTAAAGTATGTATTTTACTTATTATACTGTTTTTACAAACCTGAGTTTCGGCCCACTCACCTTTCATGTTTTGGTAACCCCTCCAGGTCGTGCTGCTGAGGTTGGTGAGGACCCCGAGGCTGAGGCATAGATTTTGTACTGCGCACCTGATCCCCTATCGGGTCGGATCACCCGCAGGATTTTCCTTTCTAGTGTCGTGCTCGGATTTTGTATTTTGAACTGTATCCCTTGTCTGACATCGCTTAAATTTGGGTTTTGTATGACTTTATAATTCGGACATTTATGCATTTAAGTTTTTAAGGCTAAAATTGGAATTTTCAGTTCGGGTATCAGATGGGAGCAGGGCACGCCCCCTTGTGGTCCCCAGGGGATCGGGGCGGGTCCCTGTCAGCTTGGTATCAGAGCACTAGGTTGTGGTCAGCATGTTAGACTAGCGGTTAGTATTAGGTACTTTTCGAGTATAAGAATTGCGTTAACTAATCTATGCCTCTTAACAGCTGGTTATGCCTCCGAGGAGAACCCCTTCAGCACGGACCGCCGAGGAAATTGAGAGAGAGATGGAATGCGCCAGTATTGAGCGGGCTCAACGGTTGGGAGCCACACCTTTCAATGGGGGATCTGACCCCGAGGATGCCTACGAGTGGATTGATAAATGGGAAAGAATCTTTACTGTGATGCATTGCCCACCAGGCGAGCGGGCGACTTTGGCGGCCTTCTTACTGGAAGGCGGAGCTTACCGATGGTGGCAGGGTCTGGAGATGTCGGGGTAGTCTGTTCGTACCACCACATGGGAGGTCTTTCGTGCTCGGTTCCTAGATCAGTACTACCCGCGATCTTTTCGCGCAGCACGAGAGGCGGAGTTCCTGCGACTGGAGCAGGGGGACATGTCTGTGGCAGACTATGAGCAGGCTTTCGGGAAGCTTTCCCGTTTTGCAGCAGCTTTTGTAAGTACCGAGGAGGACAGATGTCAGAGGTTTGAGTTGGGGCTCCGAGGAGAGATACGGGCAGGTGTGACGGCTGCCACTTATGCGACTCTGAGGGACATGGTCGACGCTACAGTTCGTGTCGAGGCCAGTCTGGCAGCACACCAGGCGCGACAATCATCAGGCGAGGGGCGGCGCCGGGATCGTCCCCATCCGGGACCAACCGGCGGGAAGATTTCTAAGGGGGGAAGTTATCGTGGAGCACCCACATCATTGCGGGGTCGTGGCTGGTCAGGTCGATCAGGGGGCTCTCAGAGGGGCGGATCGAGATCCAGTGCTGGGCAGCATCAGTCTTGGAGTGGTGCATCAGGAGGGTCTTGGGATGGACCGAGGACAGTTAATTGTTTTTCTTGCGGAGGAGCGGGCCACTATTCCCGAGATTGCCCGTCGTTGTCGAGGAACAACGATACTGGAGGTGCTAGTGTTGCACAGAGTTCGGCTTCCAACACTGCTGGAGGCCGAGGACAGGGTGCTGGACGTGGCGCACGTGGGCGCGGACAGACTGCGGGGCCCAGTGCTCGTGTTTTTGCTAGGGGTGGGCACGGTTCGGTATGGTACAAAATTGATCGATACCAGAACCATACCATTTAATTTTAATCGGTACGGTACGGTTCGGTATTTAATATTTTGAAAGTGAAACCAGATCGTACCGTACCAATTAAGTTCGGTACGGTTTCGGTATGGTTTCGGTTTTGAGCCAAAATTTTGTTTGTGATTATAAAGCAAGGAAAAGACTAAAGAAAAAGGAAAACTACATTTATGAAGTACTTAGTTTTCAAATATGTATTGAAGAAGTTGTACTAAGTTGAAGATATCAACTCTTAGAAGCTAAATTAAGACATGTATGGTCATATCAACTCTTGAAGAAGCCTAATAAACCAATAAGAAATAAATTTAATTATTTTTTTAAAAAAAATCTAATTCGGTACGGTATCGGTACGGGACGGTTTTTTAAAATATCGATACCGAAACCGTACCGAATTATATCGGTACGGTTTCGGTACCGTACCAATCATATAACGGTTTTACTATTCGGTTTTTTTTCGGTATGGTTTGATCTGAAACGGTACGATTTCGGTATTTTGGTTCCATGTGCCCAGCCCTAGTTTTTGCAGTGACTCAGCAGCAGGCGAGGTCAGCCCCGGATGTGATTACAGGTACACTTCATATCTCGAACCTTATTGTACGAGTATTGTTGGATGCGAGGGCTACACATTCTTTCATTTCGAGGCGTTGTGCGGGTATGTTAGATTGTGAGGTATCAGCCTTAGATAGCGAGATGGGTGTTGGCACGCCTATGGGCGTCGTATACTTGGTGAATCAGGTGATTCGGAGGTGCCCGGTGAGAATTGAGGAGGTGGATCTGCCAGCAGACTTGATTATTATGGACATCCATGACTTCGACGTGATTCTCGGGATGGATTGGTTAGCGGAGCATGGGTCGCTTATTGATTGCTGTAGTCGGCAAGTGTTTCTGCGGAGTCCGGGTTTGCCCGAAGTTACCTTTCAGGGGGAGCGTGATGTTTCACTGCCTGAAGTGATTTCTTCACTTGCTGCTACCAAAATTCTACGGAAGGGATGCCAGGGCTATTTGGCACACGTTGTGTCGGAGCGAGTTGATACTCCGAGTATCGAGGAGATACCTGTGGTGCGGGAGTTTCCGGATGTGTTCCCGGAAGATCTACCTGGATTACCACCACCGCGGGAGATTGAGTTTACCATTGAACTACTCCCCGGTACCCGACCTATATCTCAGGCACCGTACCGGATGGCGCCGGCAGAATTACGGGAACTCAAAACACAGTTACAGGAGTTGGTCGAGTTGGGATTCATCCGACCGAGTACTTCACCGTGGGGAGCACCAGTGTTGTTTGTGAGGAAGAAGGAGGGGAGTCTCCGATTGTGTGTGGATTACCGACAGCTGAACAAGGTGACGCTGAGGAACCAGTATCCTCTACCCAGGATCGATGACTTATTCGACCAGTTGCGGGGAGCGCAGTGCTTCTCGAAGATTGATTTGCGATCTGGGTATCATCAACTGAGGATTGCGGAGGGGGATATTTCAAAGACGGCTTTTCGAACTCGTTATGGACACTATGAATTCCTGGTGATGCCTTTTGGTTTGACGAATGCTCCAGCAGCATTCATGGATCTGATGAACAGAGTTTTTCGACCTTACCTGGACAAGTTTGTGATTGTGTTCATCGATGACATCTTGGTGTACTCGGGAAGTGCCTGAGCACATGAGGAACACCTACGGTTGGTGTTAGGGAAGCTGAGACATGAACGGTTGTACGCCAAACTGAGTAAGTGTCAGTTTTGGCTGAGCAGCATTGGTTTTCTGGGACATGTGATTTCGGCTGATGGGATCAGCGTGGATCCCCAGAAAACGGAAGCGGTGACCAACTGGGCCAGACCGACAACAGTGACAGAGGTGCGGAGTTTTGTCGGATTGGCAGGCTACTACCGGAGATTTGTGGAAGGTTTCTCCAAGATTGCTGCACCGTTGACTCGTTTGACCAGGAAAGGAGTAAAGTTTATCTGGGACGAGCAGTGTGAGCAGAGTTTTCAGGAATTGAAGCATCGTTTGACCACTGCTCCTATCCTTGCATTGCCCGACAACAGTGGAGAGTTTGTAGTTTTTAGTGATGCCTCACTACAAGGTTTGGGATGCATATTAATGCAGAATGGTAAGGTGATCGCTTACGCATCACGGCAGCTAAAAACTCATGAGTTGAATTACCCTACCCATGATTTGGAGTTGGCGGCGGTAGTTCATGCTTTGAAGATCTGGAGACATTACCTTTTCGGTGCAACGTGCAGGATATACACCGACCACCAAAGCCTGAAGTATTTATTTACCCAGAAGGAACTCAACTTGAGGCAACGGAGATGGTTGGAATTGATCAAGGATTACGACTGTACGATCGAGTACCATCCGGGTAAGGCTAATGTGGTGGCAGATGCGCTCAGCAGGAAATCAGCGGGATCCATTGCACACCTGAGGATGGTGTATCTTCCTTTACTGGTGGAACTCCAGAAGGCTGGGGTTATTCTAGATACGGATGAGCATGGAGCTTTATTGGCCAGTTTCCATGTACGGCCAGTGTTGGTTGATCGGATCATTGAGGCGCAACTTCAGGACCCGATATTGTGCATCTACATGATTGAAGTTGAGGCTGGGGAACGGCAGGACTTTACCATCAAAGACGATGGGGCACTTGTGAAATTGGGCCGTTTGTGTGTGCCAGCGGAGACAGAGTTACGGGCTGAGATTTTGGAGGAGGCCCACAGTTCAGCGTATGCTATGCATCCGGGAGGTACAAAGATGTACCGTACCCTTCGGAACTATTATTAGTGGCCAGGGATGAAAAGAGACATTGCTGAGTTTGTGAGCAGATGCTTAACCTGTCAGCAGGTTAAGGCGGAGCGGCAGAGACCGTATGGGGCTATGCAGCCACTACCGATTCCCGAGTGGAAGTGGGACCACATCACCATGGACTTTGTCTTTAAGTTACCAAGGACCCGGAGTGGATTTGACGGAGTTTGGGTGATTGTAGACCGATTAACGAAGTCAGCACATTTTCTGCCAGTACAAGAGACTTACAAACCTAACCGACTGGCTCAATTGTTCGTGAAGGAGATCATCCGACTTCATGGTATGCCGGAGTCGATCGTGTCCGATCGCGATCCGCGTTTCACTTCCAGGTTCTGGCGGAGTTTGCAGGCTACCTTGGGAACGAAACTGCGTTTCAGTACTGCTTTCCATCCACAGACCGATGGACAGTCTGAGAGGACTATTCAAACCCTAGAGGACATGATGAGATCTTGTGTACTGCAATTTCCGGATTCATGGGATACTCACTTGCCTTTGATGGAATTTTCTTACAACAACAGCTACCAGGCGAGTATTGGGATAGCCCCCTACGAGGCACTGTATGGTCGACAGTGCAGGACACCTATCTGCTGGATGGAGATTGGGGAGCGAGCGGCCGTAGGGCCGGAGTTGATGGATATCACCCAGGAAGCAGTCCGTGTTATCAGGGAGAGGTTGAGGGCAGCACAGGATCGCCAAAAAAGTTATGCTGATAGACGGATCCGAGATTTGGAATTCGAGGTTGGAGATTTTGTCTTCCTGAGGTTGTCCCCGTGGAAAGGGATTATTCGCTTTGGCCGACGGGGAAAACTGAGTCCACGTTTCATTGGACCTTATGAGATCGTGGAGAGGATTGGCCGGGTGGCATATAGATTGGCTTTACCCCCGGAACTTTCTAAGGTTCACGACGTCTTCCACGTGTCCATGTTGCGGAAGTACGTACGTGACGCCTCTCATGTATTGGAGGAGCAACCTATCGAGCTTCGAGAGGATTTGAGCTTTGAAGAACAACCAGTACAGATTTTGGACAGGAAGGACAAGGTACTACGGCAGAAGACGATTCCTCTCGTGAAAGTCCTTCGGAGGAATCAGAACGTGGAAGAAGCCACACGGGAGCCCGAGGCTCAGATGCGGGAACACTTTCCTTATTTGTTTCCTTAAATTTCGGGACGAAATTCCTTATGGGGGGAAGGTTGTAACACCCCAGAAATTCGTAGATTGTAATATTGTAATTTAATGTTGAATTGACGTTTTTACCCCTGTGAATTATGGCCAATTGTTGACTTTTTGGTTCATGGGTCAAATGGACTTTGACCAGTGACCGTGACGTAGTTCAGGACGTCGCGAATTCACAGACAGGTGGCACGTCCAATTCGGATGATCAGGGAAAAAGTTATGACTATCGGAAGTTCAGGGGCATTACCGTAATTTGGACGAGTTAGGGGAAAAAGTTGACTTTTTGGTGTACCGGGATTTTTCGCACGACCCGAAGACCGTTAGATTCGTCTCGATGCCCTGAGTACAACGACAGGCGGCACGCGTGAAACGGACATCGGATGACCGAGTTACGGGTCACTGAAGTTGGAGGGCATTTTGGTAATTTCTGCCCTGAGGGCATTTTGGTCTTTTGCACGGTTACTGTAGCAGCAACCGTGAAAAGCAGAGTACACGGCCATGCCGTGGTGGTTGTGGGCGTGCAATTGTTTAAACCTTAGTGGACTGAGTTGTGAACATTGTTTAATTAGTTTGAGGTAATGGGAGTGTAATTTGAGGCTGTGCAGGCCACGGGAAGAATTAAAAACTTTGTACGGGCTCTGTGTGCGGGAAACAAGTGCAGTGCGGTCTGTGAGTGTCTCCCACGGGTGTTGGACTCCTTGATCGATTAACCGCGCAAGGGGAGTGAGTGACGGGTTCATTTGGAGTCTGTTTGAGACTGAGGAACTGTGAGAGACAGAGGGGAGGCCGTGAAGAACCGTTTCGGGTTTTTGGGGAAAAATTTCCGAATTCAATCTCTACGGGTTTTGGGGTCGATCTAAACACTGGGGAAGCTTTCTGGGAGTAGCAGAAACCTAACCGTGCAAGATTCGAAGAGTGTGATCGAGGAATTGCCCAGGAACCCAAGTTCCAGTTCAGAGAAACCAATTTGGAGGGAAAAATCCGAGTTCAATTTTTACGGCTTGTTGGACGAAACTAACCACTGAGTAAGCATTCTGGGAGCATTTGGAACTCGTCCATATCGAAATCGACGACAACCAGCCACGGAGGAGCTGGGACGGTGACCGCCGTGTGCAGAGGAAATCGCAGCGTTTGGACGGCTACTTTCAGGTGATGTTTCGTTCAATTGATGGTTCTATTTTGTTAGTCTAGGTCCTAGTATGCTTCTGTATAAATTAATTGGACAGTGGAGCTGGTTTGGGGGAGTTCTGAGATTCGACCCGTGAGGTTGTTCGGGTTTGGATGGAACGTTTTAGTGTTTGTCGAGTTGATTAGAGGACTAAGAACTATAATTAAATGATTTTAGAACATGTTAGAATCAAGAAGGAATGAAATTAAGTAGAAATGGACGGTTATTTAATCGGGTCACCCCGCGGGTCGCAGACCCAAATTACAGTGAATCGGGCAAGAAAGACGACACTGTAGCAGTGTCACTGTAGCAGCGCGTGACTTTCACGCGCAGCCACTTTGGGCGGCGCGTGAGGGCGCGTTGAGCACTATCTCGGATCACGGTCAACATGACTTTTAATCCTTTCATCATTTTGAAGATTTTCGGTGAAATAACAATGTTGATCTGAGATAGTGAGGAAGGTCAGTTTAGGGCCGGATGTCTCGGGGAGCGTGTCGGCCGGCTTTCCCGAACCGGTTTCTGTTTTGGACTTTTTGAGGGTATTTTAAGGACCTATAATGACACTTGTGTGTGATTGGAAATGACAGGAAACTTACGTTAATTCCGGAGACAGGTTCGTACGCGCGTTATTCGCAGCGGGAGCGTACTGTGAGTGGGCCCGTTTTTATTAACTCTTGCATGCATAACCGTTTTCATTTCCGTATATCTATATGTGTGCGTGAATCATTAATGGATTTTGATTATCTCGATTTACGGCTGTGACACGTTTTACGGTGTTGGGCTAAGGCCCGTTTTACGAAAAATGAATACTGTTTTATATTATATATATATAGTTACATATACTTGTGGATACAATGACTATCTTGGGTACTGCACTGTATAATCCACCGTATGATACTGTCTCCTCCGGACGTGGTACCCCGGAGCGGTCACGGTGCATTGCCTGCGAGGAGTCATGCTACGGAGGTGCCGGACCGTAGGATGACTCAGGAGCAGGATTGCCATTATTGGACGTCTGGGACGTCGAGCGTCTGGGACGCTAGGCATCTGGGATGCCATAACCGAACTGGGTTCGGAGATTGGACTCGGGATTTGAGACCCCGGGTGGCACGATTAGCCTTGGGACTGTGACCATTATTGGACGTCATGGACGTCAGACATCTGGGATGTTTATATCGGATGTGTATGGTGCAGTAGCTGGGTTTATATTACATTCTGGCTTAATCTGATGCTTGTGATATATTACATGTATTTATGGTTTTCAAATACTGATGCATGCATGTTTGGAAAACGGAGGGGTAAAGTATGTATTTTACTTATTATACTGTTTTTACAAACTTGAGTTTCGGCCCACTCACTTTTCATGTTTTGGTAACCCCTCCAGATCGTGCTGCTGAGGTTGGTGAGGACCCCGAGGCTGAGGCATAGATTTTGTACTGCGCACCTGATCCCCTATCGGGTCGGATCACCCGCAGGATTTTCCTTTCTAGTGTCGTGGTCGGATTTTGTATTTTGAACTGTATCCCTTATCTGACATCGCTTAAATTTGGGTTTTGTATGACTTTATAATTCGGACATTTATGCATTTAAGTTTTTAAAGCTAAAATTGGAATTTTCAGTTCGGGTGTCAGACGGGAGCAAGGCACGCCCCCTTGTGGTCCCCGGGGGATCGGGGCGGGTCCCTGTCAACAAAGGATCCAAAAAGCTAGCTAACAAGAATAGGTAATAATTAGTCCCAAAAATGTTAACTAATTGACTTAAAATTTAAGCCAAATTACAAAAATTAGTAATTCACATATTCCATAGTTGATAAAATTAAATTACATAATTTATATTTTCACTTAAGAAATTGATTATAGGTGTTCCAGAATTGTATACTAATTTTAACTATCGTTCCTAATGACACACCCAGATTCGGAAAGTCAGTAAGAAAATGAAAATCGAGGCGTGCTGGCCGACATCTAGACGATGACGTCCAAATGATGAAAGCCATTTAATTTTAAAACGTTACGTTTTGGGAAGGTCAGGTGAACTCTAAGTAGTGAAAACCGATTAAAATTCACCCAACAGCAGAAGTATATAGCATAGAAACATTTTGATGATCATACAATTACACACTCCCTGTAATTACCCGATTATACCAACGTGTCACTCCAAGCCCAGGAGTGTGTCAGAGCAGCAACCACACCTCCTCGAAATACATGCACACCAACAAGGCCTGAGGGGTTCAAACCCAAGGGTGAATGGACCTAGTAGTTTATTTCATTGTAAAACCACAGTTTTTAAAATACACTTTAACCCCTCGTTTTATCGAAAATTTCAAAAACAGTCATAACATACTTGCACGTAATACGAGAGATGATAATATTTGTTTAAAATAATTTTAAAGCACATACATATGAGTCATGCAAAAATCATATATATATATCATAATGTCAACCCACCAAACACTTGCTCTTGAGTCATTTGAGTCTCACACTCGTAAAAAAATACTAGGTATCTTGCTCGCGTACCACGACCATGTGAAGGACTGGGTGTAATGCACTATCACCATGAGTCCCTTAAAGCTCGGGGAGGTTCTAATTTGAGCCTAGGTACAAAACTGAGATAACCCGTCGAACGAAGCCTGGACGAATGACACCTAGGGGCAGTTTGGTAAATTCTTGAATTTTGGATTTGTATTTCGGGGACAGAATGTATCACCTAAACTTTAGTTTTAATAGTAGACGTCCTTAAACTATGTCTAAGCCTACAAAGACAATCCTTATGTTAATCATCACAACGATTTATGTTAAAGAAACAAACATGATATGACAACTTTACCCTTATATATTCTTAAAAGAATTAAGTGACGTCTAGTTATGACTAATAATAAAGTACATCAGCAATATGGTTGGCAGTCCAACTCATTCGGGGTACGCTGGTGAGCCCGGGGTGGTGGCTAGGTTCTCCCAACCACCTAGTGAGAGTGCTGGCATGATGCTTTAGGATTAGCTAGGTACCTGTTTTGTTAGAAGAGTTGTTTAGTTTTTGGTTTGTTTCTTTTTCTACTTCCTTTATTCACCCAAAAAGATAATAAAGTACAGTTAAAATGATTGTAAAATTTATGTACATTGGTAACATTTACCTTTTGTTCTTTTTTTCCCTTTATATAATGTATTATGAAGAATAGTTTTACGGAGTGTAGTTTCGTATACAACATGTTGGCCCAACCAATAGGGTAATGTGAATGGGTAAACATATTAATTCATTGGAGAGAGCACTTGATTATAAATTGATAATTATTAGTTGATAAAGAAAGAGATATTATTTGTTTCAAATTCAAGGATAGTGTAAGAGGTGGATGATAAATAAACATAGATTATCCCAGTTAATTAATAAAAAAGAGTAGCCCCATTTACCATAAAATTGGGGCAGTAATTAAAATGATCTTTTTGTAGTCGTAGGCGTGAGACCGAGGGAAAGGTGGGGACATGCAAATATGCAATGCGAACTTGGAAAGCAGCAAATAATCCAAAGCCAAGAATTTATAGAAAGTTGGCTCCCTTTTCACTTTCGAATGAAGGAATATAAGTCACTAAAACATAATATATATACATCCCCAAGCCAAAGCCATAAAGCCACTGCATTCATTACCCCACACCCCACTCTCCACTAAGCCGAGCCGAAAGCTATCAAACAAATTAAGCCTACAAAAGGCATCCCCGATCCGGATCCGTTCGTCACTACTAAAATCGTTAAAAAACTACAATTTTGTCAAATTTTTACCAAAGAATTTTAAAATGATAATTTGATGAATAAATAGATCAAGTTATTAAAATAATTTGATAAAGTAAAATTATAGTATAAGAAGGTACTATGTTTACATGTTCTTATTTAAAATTGATCACCAACAAATATTTGTTGAGGCAAACACAACCGGGGCTAAGTATCTTCTATCTAGAGAGCAGTCCCTATCACAAGATACTGCAAAAGAAAGCACGAATATATATATATATATATATATATGCTGCCATTAACCTTCTTCATTATTTTGTGCGAATATGATCAGTTCTTACTTTTTAGATAGAGAGAGGGAGAGAGAGAGAGAGTAGCGTAGTGGAGCTTTTGTCAAACACACCACCATGCATGACCTAACTTAAAAAGTGTGTGAACAGTATTTGTAGAAGTGATCGTTGACCACCAAGCAACCGATGATAGAGCAAGATGCATAATCAAGTTGGATTACATATATATGATTTGCATATATGCATATATATATATATATATATACATGGGGATGGTCGAATTCATGGTTAAGTTGATTTAGGAAGAATTGCAAGAAGATGAAGATTGGTTTAACAAAGGTAGCTGAAGAGGTAGTCGAAGAAATACGAAGAAATTAGAGAGTGAGGCTTTCAGAATGAAGAAAATGATTCTCATTAGTTGCTCATAGCTTAGGTTACACCCTATATACTGCTCATTGAGCATAACAGAAAGTATAACTATTTCGATCTCTAACACCCTCCCTCAATCTGATGCGAGAGGAAAAAAGCAGAAGATTGTCATGAAAGAACTCAAATTGAGGCGTATGAAGACCATGTGTCATGACATATGCAAGCATATCAGAGGAAGGAACATGGGCCAAACGAAGGCTCTTATTCTGAACTCGTTCACAAATGAAGTGGACATATATTTCCACGTGTTTTGTACGACTATGGTACACTGGAATATGGGCCATTTGAATAGCTGAAACACTGTCATACCATATCAAGGTAACATGAGGCAGGGAATATCCGAGATCATCCAGCAAGTAGAAAATCCAGAGTAATTCACATGCAGTATTGGGAAGGGAGCGATATTCGGCCTCAGCTAAGGAACGAAAAACAGTTGCTTATTTCTTGGTGCCCCAAGAAATGGGATTAAGGCCCCAGGAAGTCGATATGACTGGAAACTAAACGACAGGTGTTAGGGTCACAACCCCAATTAGCGCCTGTGAAGGCCTGAAGGTGTGGAGGACCAGAAACATAATGAAGGCCATAGTCAAGAGTGCCCTTGACATAGCGAAGGATGCGTTTGACAGCAACCATGTGGACATCTGTGGGTGAGTGCATGAACTGACAGACAATGTTAACTGTAAACACAACGTCGGGGCGTGTAAACATGAGATACTGGAGTGCACCAACAATACTTCTATACAAGGCTGGGATTGGCAATGGGTGCCATCTTGAAGGAGAAGTTTGGTGTATGGGACAATAGGAGTTGAAACGGAGTTGCAGGAAGACATCCCCACTTTGGTAAGAAAATTAGTAGCATACATATATTGATTGATGAAGATACCATGATTTGAGTAAGAAACATGAAGACCAATCAAATAAGAGAGAGGGTCTGAAACATGAAGACCAATCAAATAAGAGAGAGGGTCTAAATCCTTCATGTCAAACTCAGTGCTGAGTGCACGAATCAAATGGGAGATAGCCATTGAACCGTTGTGATAATGATATCATCACCATAGAGGAGGAAAATCAGAAAATTGGTCCCGTGATAAGTAGTAAAGAGAGCTGAGTCAGAAAGAGATTGAAGAAATTCAAGTGTGAGCATATGAGTAGTGAAGCGAGCATTCCAGGCTCGTGGAGCTTGCTTGAGGTTGTATAGTGACTTGGAGAATTTGCAGACATGATGAGGGGAATGGACATCAATAAAACCAGGTAGCTATGTCATATAGACCTTTTCTTCCAAGTGACCGTGCAAGAATGCGTTCTTCACATCGAGTTGACGTACTTGCCAACCAAATTGAGCAGTAAGAGCTAGAACAAGACGAACCATGGTGTGCTTCACCACTGGACTAAAAGTCTCCTCGTAGTCAATCCCTGCCACTTGGAGATATCCTTTCGTAACTAGGCGAGCTTTGTGACCAGTAAAAGATCCATTTTCATTCTATTTGAGTTTAAAACCCACTTGCACCCGATGACACGTCGGTGACCAGGTAAGGGAACTAGGTGTCAAGTGTCCTGTTGCTAGAGAGCAGTAAAATCATCAACCATCGCTTGATGCCACTTAGGGACCTCAAGGGCCTACTTGTAAGATAGAGGTTCAATAAGAGCACTTGGATGCTGAGTAGTGGCATTAAGAGTAAGAAAACCACGACGACTTGGTTTAACGATCCCACTTTTGGACCTAGTAATCATATGATGCTGAGAGGGCTGTTAAGAAGGAAGACAAGTTAGATCAACCACAATCTCAATGGGAGCAGATGAAGTACAGGCACCAGAAGACGACTAAGCAGGTATAGACCTAAGAGCAGGAGCAGAACCACATGCAATGGATATTGGAGAAGCAGAAGGCAAAGTGACACGACCCATCCCAATCCCCCCGGGATTAATGTGGGATGCGTCATGCTCCCATCTAAAACGAAGTGTCAGAAAAGGGATAATACATACCTCAACCCATACAGGGCTCCCGGAGCGTGCCGGGAACGGTGGAGGAGTGTGATGTCTCGGTCTCTGCTACATCCCGCATCCGTGATCAACCTGAAGGACATTAAAAACATTCAAAACTGTGAGTGGACGAAAATCAATAAGTTCATAAAAACACATTTCATAAAGATATTTTTACCCTTCACTAAAAAGTATGCATGCATCGAAAACCAGTAATCAAAACATTTACTGAAATCAACCATTAGAGCCTTAGCCCAAAAACCGTAACTCAAAACCAAGTGTGGGAACTTAGCCCAAAACTGTAGAGTACCAAAATCCGTAAATCCAAAATCAAGTGGGCCACTGCCCAAATCCATAACCACAAATCCATAAAGACCGAAATACCATTTCATGAATCCATTATTCCATATTTACCACATAACCATCTCCAGCATCCCAGATGCCTAGTGTAACGACCCGGAAATTCGAAAAAGGAAAATTTGGAAAATTTGAAGGAAATGACGATTTTGCCCCTGTTATAAGGGCCAAAAGTTGACTTTTTGATCGGGACCTTGTTTAGACTTTCTGGAAGTACCGTTGGATAGGTCTCAGGAAGCTGAATCCGTAAACAGACGGCATGCTTCAATCGGAGTCCGTATGAAAAAGTTATGGATTGAGGAATGTTAGGGGCATTTTGGTCATTTGTGTATAGAAGGGTAAAATGGTAATTTGGCTGGGATATTTGATGAATCACCTATCAATGACTCATGCCACCCGCCAGTGACACATGCCACCTCAATTTGAGGCTTAGTGGCTTAGATTGCCACGGGTTGTATATCCAATTCATATGAATCCATAATTATTAGTTTAAAGGAATAAAAATGAAAACAAAAAAATAGAGAACAGGTGTGTGTGTGTGTGTGTGTGTGTGTGTGTGTGTGTGTGTGTGTGTGTGTGTGTGTGTGTGTGTGTGTGTGTGTGTGTGTGTGTGTGTGTGTGTGTGTGCGTGCGTGTGTGCGCGCGCTTGATCGATCGTCAAAGCAACCAATTGAGAGAATATGAGAATCTGAGCAGGATGAGAGAGTGAATTCGTGAGACAAAAGAAATGAGAGAGAAGAGAAGAGAACTGGAAAACACCCCAAGAACCCGAGAAGGTGTTTGTGAAATTGAGAATCAAAATTTGAGTTTGAGACGTTAATTGGACAAACTAAGTTTGAATTAAGCTTCTGGAGGAAGGAACGAGTTGAACTACCATTGAATTCGAAGGAAATTGATGAACAAACACTAAGAACACACCTTACGACATCTTTGAATTTTGGAGGTTGAGTTCAAGTATTCAGAGGTAAGAAATCTTGAAATTGGTTTCGAATTCATGATTATAATGAAGATATGATACTTCCTAGGTGATTAATTTAAGGAAATGGCTTGAAATTGGGTGGAACCCGATTAAGAACCCATCGGGTATTCACTTCGAGTCGAGTGATTTGAGGACCAATTTCACGAAATTAAGCATACAGATCCCTAATTAGGATTGAATAGATGAAAACCAGTGAAAAAAAATGAAGAAATTGGGGTCGAATTGACTCAGAACGGATCGGGTTGCACCGCGGGTTGCAGACACGTATGACAGTGAATCGGGTGAGAACGATGACACTGTAGCACCACTGTTCACACGCGTGGCTTTCACGCGCAGCCACTCACGGCGGCGCGTGAGGGCGCGTGGGCTCAATTCCCGAGGTGAGTTCAACTTGACTGTTGTTCTATGCAATGTGACGAACATTTTGGCGTTGGTTTCGAGTCAATCGGACACCGTTTCGATATTGTTTCGAAGGTCCGAAGGTTTATGTTACGTGTTTAATTCGTAATCAATTCCAGGAAAAGTATGGGAAATTAATATGATGTTAATTGAGCCAGTAGTGACCCTGAATAATGATTTTGGACAGGATTCGAGATTCCTGGAAAATATCGGAAATTACGAAAACACGTGCAGCTCTGAAAGCGAGCGGTTTGGAAAGTGTGTGAGTGGACGTTTATTTTATAAATTGATATGCATGCATAGTTAAATGTTTTAAATGATTGATTGCATGATTTGTCTTGCAATGATGTCATGGTGACTTGGTATGATTATTTGTGATTTAATGATTATTTTAATTGGTCTTTCAGGTACATTTTACGAGGAATGTGCAAATGATATTTTGGGCTAGGCCCGGAGTAAAAAAGGTTTCAAAAAGGATATTTTGACTTAATTGGTGAGTGAAGGATGATTTCTGAATTATTTTAATGTTTCAAATGAGATTTTATGGATTTACGTGTAAATGGGATTTGGGCTTGAGACCCGATCAGGAATGATTTTGACTTGGTTTGAAGTCAAGGATTTGATTGAAATATTTTGGGATGTAAACCCGGGATGGTTTTCATTGTGATTGTGAGTACCCAGATGGTCGGAGCTAGGGGATCACCCAGACGACCAGAGCTTGGGGGATATGATTGTATGATTGTGAATTGTTTTTAAGGTAAGCCAGCTTCTCGGATGCGACTGAGCCTGGATGTACCACTCGGATGTGTCTGAGCCTAGGAATGTGTGTGCCCAGATGTGACTGAGCCCGAGGGTTGAGCCCAGATGTGTCTGATCTCGAGAATGTGGCGGGATGTTGGCGTACGCGTAGTACGGATGTAACTATGTGATTGTTTGTGCACTCGTGAGTAGTAGGGATTGATGGATTGATTGATTGATTGTACACTTATGAATAGTGTTGTTTGACGTTGATTGTTATTGCGTACTGGTATTGAGTACGGGTTCTAGTCTGTGTGGCCAGGTGATTATGTTTTCACATGTTTTGGCTTGAGAGCCAGAAGTTGATACTTGTTATGTGATTTGGCTGGAAAGCTGGTGATTGTTATACATATGTTTTATCCTATGCATGCATGGTTTGAAAAATTGGAGGGTAAATGAGGTATTTTGAAATGCGTTTTAAATGATATTATTTTTGTCCACTCACACCTTTTTTGTTTTGATGACCCTTCAGGCCGTGGCACGACGTTCGGGGCTAATCGAGAGGCGGAGGCATGAGCGGAAATCAGTGCAGTTATCCCTTGTCTGACAGGTGCTGAAGGGTAGTTTCGGGACTTCAGTTGACTTGTCAGACGGGAGCAGGACTGGGCACAGTTATCAAAGTCCAGTTGGGACGGGTCTTGTCACCTAGCGTCCCAGAGACGTCATATCTCACGGTAATAAGCAACGCGTGCTACCTGGGGTCTCTCGGGGTCAATATCTCTGACATCCCAAATGTCTAACGTCCCAGACGTCTAATTATAGCATTCCTGCTCTTGAGGCACTATACGGTCCAGTAGCTCCGTATAATGACCCCTCGCAGGCAATGCACCGTGACTTTCCCAGTGTCCCAGACATCTGCAGGAGACCATCACATATCCTCGTATCAAGATGGTATATGGAAAACAGTTTTACAAAGTCATTTCAAAACATCTCAATGGGCCCTGCCCGAAATCTCCATAAAACATCACAAATCCATTTAGGGTCCCCGACCCAAAATTAAGTTTATGAAACATAGGGCCCCAGACCCGAAATCACATTTATAAAACTCAACTGGGCCTCATGCCCGATTTTGTAAACCACTGGGCCCCCGTCCTGATCACATGACTCAAAAGGGTCTCAACCCGATTTCGTAAATCAACTGGGCCCCTGGCCCGATCACATAACTCAAATGGGTCTCATGCCCGAGTTCATCTTTTCAAAACCAAAACCATGCCATAGAACCATTATTAAACTCGCAATCAAATAGCCATAGCATAAACTCGTAAATCTCGAAATACGTATAAAAACGTGCAATCACATAAACCACCAGTGCCACAATCATCATCATAGAAATCACGTATGTAAAACATATAAAATAGTTATGCATGCATCACAGTTTAGAAATCAAAGTCCACTCACAGACTGTCCTACATTGCCACCTCGATACGAGTGCCATAGGCCCTCCCGGGCCCCATTACTATCACCGCGACTTCCAAGCTTGTCCAAATCACACTAGAGGGTCACTAACCTCTTCATTAACCTCATATTAAATCCCCGTAATTTTTCCAAATTTTTAACTTTTTTTAAACTCGATTCAAAACCTTCGGTCACCCCGAAACATATCGAGACGGTGTCCGATCAACATGAAATCAGTCCCAAAATGTTTGTTACATCGAATAGATTAAAAGTCATGTTGGAACCACCCCCAATGTATGCTTCACGCACCCCCCACGCATAGCCCAAAGGGGCTGCGCGTGAAGGCCACGCGCCTAGCTACAGTCACCATCAACCTCCAGCAAACCGGGTCTGAACCGATTCGCTGGTTCTCGACCGGATAGGACCGGACCTGTCGTTTTCTCCATTTTCGATCTTTTTTTCAACTCTTTTAATTCCTAAAGTTTTATCTAATGATTTCTAATCGTTTTATCATCTCAAAAGGCCAAGAACCACACGAGATAGTACCTCCTTGATCCATCAATGTCGACGGTCCCTGCAACTAAGTTCTGCCATAGATTCTGGTCTTCTCCATCCTCGAAACCACGTCCATAGCACTTGTTTTTGACCCTAGAACCAAACCTAAAACATTAGATTGGTCCATACATGATAAAGAGGGAAGTTTCGAAAATGGGCATAAAATGGCTTATCGGGTTTTCGGGTTTTAGTCACCGCCGCCGTGCCCAGCCTCACTATCCCGTCGTTCTCATAACTCCCAGTCTCTCACTGGTCTGTCACACAAAAACAGGGATGCCATCATAGTGGTAAGGTGGTGTGTTGTGTCGTGTGTTTTGAAAGTGACAAATAAATGGTGCTCGGATTTTGGAGTAGGAGTATGAAGATGAAGGGTGGTGAGGACGTGCGTGATCAGTCTGTGGCTTGGGAGGGGTTAAGTAGATAGGGCAGTGGTCGGGTTGTGTGTTTGTTTAAGGCGGTGAGCCGTGTGTGTTCACGGTGGGAAAATATGAGAGTGAGGGGGAGTGTTGACTGATCAGAATAAAAGGAAGGGAAGATGGATGAATGGTGCAGATGCAATCTTAAGGAGTAGATGAACGGCTAGGGATTAATGAGAAGAATAAAATATAATTTATTTGACCAATGGGGGCAAGATCCACCATTTAGGGACAAGTAAGGGTGGGATGAGTGACACTTGTCACTCATCCAAGGGTTTAGATTAATTCTAGGTTTAAATCAGATTATAATATTTTATTATTATTTTAAACAAACTCTCGGTTCGTACGTTTAATGGATTTTATTCCCGTGACCATAACTTTTTTGTTCGACGTCCGATTTCAGCGTACCGCCTATCTATGGATTCGTATCAACCCGATCTACGTAACGGTCCTTGGTCCTCGGCCATCGGACCTCCCGGGTCAAAAGTCAACATTTTGCCCACCCCTAGGGGCAAAACGGTCATTTTACACCGTCCGATCGATTTCGCTCCACTAATCACCGTTTAATCTCACTAATCCTAGATTAGAATCTAATCCTGAAATTCGGGACGGGTCGTTACCCAAAGTGACAACCTTAGTGGTCTAGGAATATGCATTGAAGGGGAGAGTACATATGGTAGCTGGAACTTGTGCTGGAGAAGAGTGTGATGTGTTTGATTTGGCACTGTTGGAAACAGACAAGGAACTAGAAAGAGTAGTACAGCTAGATGGAACCACATTGCCAAAGTCATGTGCATGACTGAATGAGGACACGATATGAGAATGAAAAAGGAAACACAGATTCATCAAAAATAACATGACGAGATATGTAAGTACGTTTAGCAGGAATGTGTTATCACGGGAAGACCTTGAAGTCTTGAGGATAGCCAATGAAGACACATTGAGGTGTACAAGGTTCTAGTTTGTTCTTTGTGTAAGGTCTGAGATAGGGATAACAGGCACACCCAAAAACCCGAAGAGAGGATAAAAAGGGATGATGAGCAAGTAGATAGAAGTAAGGGGAATTCATATTTAACATAGAATTTGGCATTTGATTAATGAGAAATTAGCAGTGGAGCAAGTATGAAACCAAAAAGAGCTAGGCATGGAAGTAGCGGTAATGAAAGTAATAGTGGTTTCAATTAAATGTCAACGCTTTCTCTCAGTAAGCCCATTTTTTTGTGGAGTATGGAGACATGACTTTTGGTAATGTATTCCTTTAGAATTGAAAAAATTCACTCATTGCACAATTCACAAATTCCCCTCCCCCGTCACTTTGAAATAGTTGGATCGATTTTGCAAATTGAGTGAGAATATAGGAATGAAATTTAACAAACACATAACAAACATCAGATTTATTGATTAGAGGATAAATCCAAGTGTATCTTGTACAATCATCAATGAAGACAACATATTATCGAAAACTAAGAGTTGAAGAACAAGGACTTGGTCCCTAGACATTTGAGTGAAATTTTGAGAATGACACAGTGGCCTTAGTATCTGAAACAAGAAAAGGAAACCTTGAGATTTTTCATTTTAGACAGGAAGGACAAGAATTGGAGAAGAAGATTGTAAAGGTAACTGGTAGGGGATCTGAGCTTGGGACATTATGGTTCGCCAGACAACAGTGTTGGGATGTCCAAGTGTATGATGCCATAGAGAAGAAGATAACTTTTGACTCAAGTAGCCAAGTGGTACAAGAATAGGAGAAGGAGTGTGAAGTAACACTCTCCTCTGTTTGTCCTGAATTTTAAGATAGGAAATATCAAACACCATTTGGAACCTCTTGTAAAGACAAAATTTATGTACAGACAAAAGATTATTCTCCAGATTTGGAACATGAAAAACTTTGGGTAAATCAAACACATGATGTGACACATGTAATGTGGTGGAAACAGTGCTAGTAATAGGTATGACCTTACCATTTCCAATAAAGATACCTGAAACAGGTGGACCAGATGTAGGCTGTTGCAACTGAGAGCCATCAGAAACCATATGGTGAGTAGCACCTGAATCAGCTATCTAGAAGCTAGGATCACTAAACTGAAAACCTAAAATGGCAGAGTAGGCCTGTGGCTGTAAAGGATGATATGCAGGTCGTGATGGAACACCAAAACTTGCACGTTGAGAGCAGCCTAGAGCTTCATGACTAGGAAGTTTACACAGTTGGCACACATAAGGTGGTGCAGACCCAAGGACTCCCATGCCAGTATTCACAAGCATTGCATATTGACAAAAAATGGTGGAGTAGAATAGCTTTAATTGTAACCATGATTTTGTGATGGTCCACCATATGTAACGACCAGTCCCGGAAGTCGGGATTAGATTAGTAGTTAATGATGGATTAAAGAAGATAATCGGTGATTAGTTGGATACTTTCAAAAGGACGGCGCAGAATGACGATTTTGCCACTAGAATGGGCAAAATGTTGACTTTAAGTTCGGACTATCAATTGGGTACGGACCGATGACCGTGACGTAGTTCGGGACGTCACGAGTCCATAGACAGGTGGCACGCGCGATTTCGACATCCGAGGAGGAAGTTATGATGTTCGGAAGGTTGATGGCACTTTCGTAATTAGGTTAAAAAGGAGGAATTTGTTGACTTTTTGATTGACCATTAGTTTTCATGCAAACCGAGGACCGTTAGGTAGGTCTTGACGTCTAGAGTTCAACGACAGGCGGCACGCTGTCATCGGACATCAGACGGATAAGATTTGGGTCTAGAAAGGTGAAGGGCAAAATGGTAATTTGGACTTGTAAGGGTATTTCAGTCTTTTTACTCCTTGGGTTTTGTGCAAACCAGATGAGGACAAGTGGACAGTGTTAATTGGATATTTTGGGGCTGTTTCCATCAGGTGGTTGACACCTGGTAAAATCCTAGAAGGTTCTAGCCTATTTTCTACACGGTTTACATTTTAAATTGGCTGGGTAATCGCACAAATGAAGGAAAACAGAGACTGTGGTCGTGAGGGAAAAATCGATCAGTTTCCAGGGTGTGTGGTTGAGTGGAAGCAAGCAGCATGAACGGTTGGGAGTGCTGAGGGAAACAGAGGGATTGGAGAGGAGAATAGGGTGGTGCCCTATGTCTAGCTGTCGTGGACGGTGGCTCGAAGCCATGAAAAACAGAGCCCAGGATGATCGTGGAACCCCAACCTCCTCAAAACTTGATCAGATGATGATGGGGTGTGAAGGAAAGATGGACAGGAGGCCGTGCTGAGACGATAGGTGGTCATGGCGAGGTTCTACGGCGGCGGACGACGGTAGCAACTGAGGAAGGCCGAGAAAGTCACCTGTTCTATGTTGAATTTGGAGTTTTGATTCAAGGCTTAGGGATCGAGGTGGTTAGCTGGGAAGTGAGGTTAAGGTTACAAGGAACTGTTTGAGCCTGTTTGGACTGCCAGAAATGCCTGGTAAGTGGTTTTCCCTTGAAATTTTTGGTTCGGTTTGGAAATGGCAACTTGGTTGCTGATACTTGATTTTCGAATTAGCCCTTTGGACGAGAGTTTGGATGCTAACAGGAACCTAAAGGACTAGACATTAAGAGTAGAAAGGACCTGGGACTTGGAAATAGAGAAGAGACATTTTGACGGTTGTTTGATCGATCGAGGAGGTACTTTCTTATCAATGTTTTCGTGTTTTTAATAGCTAAACAACTGGATAGATTAGGACGACAACAATGGTGTTAAAATGACTGAGAAATAAGGAAAACCCAGGAAGAACCGCCCTCGCTGGTTCGATTAGATCGGCCTGAACCGAACTGGTCTAGACCCGGTTCGGTAGAGGTTGAAGATGAACAGTGTTGGGCGCGTATGTAACGACCCGTCCCAAATTCCTAGATTATATTAGTAACTAATCACGATTAGTGAGGTTAATCAGTGATTAGTTAGGCTAAATCGGACGAATGATGCAAAATGACCGTTTTGCCCCTGATGGTGGCAAAACGTTGACTTTTTGATCGGGCAGTCAAATGGACTTTGACCGATGACCGTGACGTAGTTCGTGACGTCACGAGTTCATAGACAGGTGGCACGTTCAATTCCGACATTCGAGGAGGAAGTTATGACGTTCGGAAGTTTAGGGGCATTTTGGTAATTTGGGTGAATAGGAGGTCAAAAGTTGACTTTTTGACCGGGAGGTCCGATGGCCGAGGGACAAAGACCATTACGTAGATAAGGACGATACGAATCCGTAGACAGACGGCACGTCGAATTCGGACGTTCGACGGCGAAATTACGGTTCACGTAAGTTCCAGGTTACTATTTACGACGGCATGTTTTACGAGACAAAAAGTGCAGTTTGTCTCTAGTGGGCCCAGATATTTGTCCTGATGCCCAATGGATGAGTGACAAGTGTCACCCATCCAATGGACACTAATTTCATTCATGCATCTTCCATTTCCTCTTCATCGATCATTTTCTTCGTTTTTCCTTTACCAAAACCGATCCACCATTCTCACCCAAATCCAAACCCATGACCCTAGGACCAAGACTGAGGGGCAGAGAGGGGGAAGAAGACCGGATGGAGGTGGCTGGACGACTGGAACCGCCGTGGGAGGTGGCTGGAGCCCAGAACCCGAGCGGGTACCCGGTAAGCCCGATAAACCCATTTTTCTTCTATTTTTCGATTTAGACATTATGGTTGCTATTAGTTGGTTAGGATGAGTTTATTGAGGTTGTAGGAAGGTGTAGAGGGTGTTTTGGACGGCGGTGAAGGGCTGAGCAGCCCTGGGTGCAATCGGGAAAATTGAACCGTGAGGTTCAAAATTGAACCGTGGGTTTTAGGGGTTCTAATTAATTGGGTTAGGTTCCTAGGACAATTATAGGAAGGTTAGGATTGATTAGGATTGAAAACGGTGAAAAACTAGGCCGGAATGAGCTTGGACAGGCTACGCCGGTCCAGTTACAGGGGTTGGACCGGACCGGCTGTGTGAGGTTGAAGGTGGTGACGTGGCATGATGACGTGACACCTGTCAGATTGTTAGGTGACGTGGACCACTCATCAGCCGACACGTGTCACATGTCAGTGCACAGTCAGCACTGACATGTCAGTGACGTGGCCCAATCAGGGGCTAACACGTGGCACAGGCGTGGAATAGTGCCGTGATGACACGTGGCACATGTCAGACTGCCACGTGGCACTGACAGCACAGTGACGTGGTCCAATGGGAGCATGACACGTGACACCTGTCAGAGTCTGACATGTTAGACCTGACAGCTGTCAGATGACGTCAGCGATGACGTCAGCAGGTACTGTAGCTGGCGCGTGAAGCCCACGCGCAGCCACTTCAGGCGGCGCGTGAGGGCGCGTGGCAAGGAATTTGGGGATGTGTTCAACATGTGAAATCTTCTATTCGATGTAACGAACATTTTGGGACTGGTTTCGTGTCGATCGGACACCGTCTCGATATGTTTAGGGGCATCGGAAGGTTTAGGTTCGGGATTAAAAATAGTTAAAAATACGGGAAAATTACGGGGCTTTGGTAGGAGGTTAATTAAGTAGTTAGTAACCTTCTATTACGATTTGGACAGGTTTGGGAGTCCCGGTGACGGTGATCGGCTCGGGGAGCTGTATGGCACGCAAATCGAGGCGGCAACTCGGACGGTCTGTGAGTGTACCTTGTTTTCTAAATTGGTGCATGCATAAATGTTTATTATATGTTTTAAATGCTTGTTTGTAATGCCATGGGTGCATTTGTATGTGGTTACGTATAAGCACATATTTCGAGGGTTCGACCTTATACGGTGCTTATACGGGTCAGTATCTCTGTATTGATTTAAATGAACTGGATTTGAATTTCAAAAGGATAAACTCGGGTATGAGACCCATTTGGTTTTGTCTCGGGCATATGACCTCAGATTCCGGGCACGGTGCCCAGCTGATGTCCTATGTTCGGGCACGAGACCCAGTCACTTTATGGTTTTGATTTCAGGTCAAGGAACCTTAAATGGATTCCCAGGTTCATGACGGTTTATGGGAACCGGCATGAACCCTTGTTATGGTATCGTGGTTCATGACGGTTTATAGGAACCGGCATGAACCCTTGTTGGTTATTACGGTTCATCACGGTTTATGGGAACCGGCATGTTACCCTGGTTATGTTATTACGGTACATGACAGTTTATGGGAACCGGCATGTTACCTGGTTATGTTATTACGGATCATGACGGTTCAAGGGAACCGGGCATGGATATTATGTTATGTATATATATGTTCATCTACCTTCCTTTACTTCTATTATCTCCTATGGGGAGGGTCGTTGGCCTGGGTGGACCCCGGAGTAGTCACGGAGCACCGACTGAGTGGAGTCACCCCCCAGTTGGGTTCCTTACTCTCAGGAAGGCTATGGTTACTATTACCTCGAGTAGGATCAGTGGTCTGCGGACATTGACCTTGACTTTGAGAAGACTCGGATTGAGACCCGGGTAGCACGCGCGTAGCTTTGGATACCGTGACAGGATTGGTTGTGTGACTTATATGTATATATGATATATGATATGTGGTGTGCACAGGTGTGCACAGTATTTGAGCAGTGGCTCGTGTACTTGGTTTCTTTATGGTTTGGGGCCGAGACCCTTATGGATTTGGGCAGTGGCCCGTATGGTCGTTTTCATTGTGGTCCTTTCGACCTTGGTTTATATCTGCTTTGGGCTTAGTCCCACATATGGTTGTTTTGGATAAATGGTTTTCGAATGCATGCATGCTTTTAGTGGAGGGTACAAATGTCTTATGAAATGTTTTTATAAACTTTTGTTTTGTCCACTCACAGTTTTTAATGTTTTGACTGCCCTTCAGGTTGACATCGGATGTGGACTGGAGCAGAGACCGAGATATCACATGCCTCCTCCGGATCCTGGCGTACTCTGATAGCCTGGGAGGGCAAAGGTCGGAAATATCCCTTGTCTGACACTTCGTGTCAGACGGGAACAGGGTCATCCCGCACTAATCCCGGGGGGATTGGGATGGGTCCTGTCAACGTGGTATCAGAGCGGGGTTGTCTCTATTCGAGCAACCGTGCAGCTCTTGGAGTATGTACACAGGTCGAGGATGTGATATCTCAATGGGCTACAGTCCGTGGTCAACTTGATGTTGAGGTGCCGGTACGATAGTTAGTAGGATTGGCATGCCTTGGTTCGGCATTTGAGGCCGGGGTTGCCATAGTTCTGTCACGGTTGACAGTGTGAGACCCTACGGAAGGGATGACGTACCTGTACGTTAACGTTTTGATCGTGAGACGGTTAGTTTGGATCGTCTTTCACGATGTCGTAGGATCGGTTCCGACGACTGGTTGGGAGTTGTAACTATCCGATTATTGGATTTGGTTGGGTTAGATGGATTTACTGCTGGGAGCAGTCGGGTTATGGATTACATTGCGATTGGCGGTTAGCAGTCGAGTTCGTGGAACTCTAGTTGACCTTTTGGCAGTTAGCAGTCGGATTCGGGGAATCCAGGTTGAACTTACGGTAGGATTGGATTGACGTCTTTACGATGTCAAGACCGCGTGGACGGTCATATCGTGGATTTTACTGCTTTCCGCAGTTGGGTTCAGGGTGACCTTAAGTGTGATTGTGGAACCCTACCTTGGGTGTATGGTTCGGAAATGTGAGTTGACGAGTGGTTTGACTTGGACGACTATTCGGATTTGGATTCGTTAGTCGGTCTAGTCATGTCAGATTATGTTGGGACTGCACTTCGCAGTCGGGGTTGTACTTATCGATTAGACCTAGTTGGTTGTCGTGCTACGTAGTTGTGGTTTGGTACAACTACTGTCATGGATGACCTGGTAGACGACATTGGTTTAGTCGAGTTACGACTGGTAGAGTTTGATTTCGACAAGTTATCAGGGTTGGTACTTGTCGATGGAATCCCGGAGCGGGGATACAGTGTAGTTAGTACGATCGATTGATTCCGTTGGAGGCGAATCTCAATAGCGATGTCTGGTAGTTATGTCTGCATGAGTTTGTGGCAGGCGCTATTACCGAGAGTGGTCGTAGATATGGTCGTTGGGAATCGGGGACGTTCAGGGGACGTTTCCTTTTCTAGCATGAGTTGTCAGGGTGACTGTACCCAGAGTTGTCGGGTACGAGGGAGGCAGAGTTTCTCCTATTCGAGCAGAGGTACGGGGTCGTCGCTCGGTATGAGCGGAGATCCAGGGTTGTCAGTTTTGCACATGGTGTGCTAGTGTTATTGTTGATGCTAGTGTGGACACTTTGTGCTGATGCTGAAAGGTGATAGTGTTGATACTGGTACTAGTGCTGGTGTTGGTGTCGGTGATTGCGATGACGTTGAGTCACATCCGTCGTGATGGGCATATGTTCGGTATCTGTGGTTCGAGAGTGGATCACGGATAGACTTAAATTGGTGATGGACACGTGGTTGATGTCCAAGTGTGTTGGTTTCGATATGGTTAGAATTCTGGAATCGCGAGGGTTGCGATTGTGGTGACACGAGGAATGCGGGTTTTCCGTATTGGTAATGGGTATTTCGAAGTCATTTTGGGTGACTTCTCAGTTTCTACCGTGGTAGATGATGGTAGATGACGGTAGAGGATGGTTGTATCACTAGTACACTGATCGTGTATTGGTTGGTGGACCCGGGATTTGTCTTGGGTCATCAGCATGTGTTGTGTATATCGAAGTTAGGTAACTGAGATTTCTCATTTTCTGCTTGGTGGCAGACGAGGCTGGATTACGTGGTGTGGTGAGTACAGCGAGTTTTATTTGCATTCACGAGGATGGATCTTGATGTCATAGTCTTGTATCATCCTTGATTTTCCTCTGTGGAATGACAAGGATCGATACGAGATAATCAATGAGAACTCACAGTCTCGGCGTGTCTCGTCGTTGACTGATCTGTTTAGATGTGGGAATTGGTTTAGGACTTTGGGTATTGTTATGGATCTGGATCGTGATTTTGGATATCCAGATAGGTGGAGAGTTTATTACTCTTACTTGGATGTTGAGTGGAGCATGATGGGACTGAACTTCTTTTCGAGGTAAATCCCATATGGCTTATTACTCGCCTGAGTAGTTGTCCGATGAGTAGGTGTCTGACGAGGTCAGATTTTGTCAGACATAGTACTAGTGTTTATGTTGGGATTGGCTTCCCTATGAAGTCAATCAAAGGTATTGAGCGGGCATCCGATAGGTTCGGATATGGTGCGTCTTGGTAGACGTGAACGATATTTCGGGTTTTGGAATCAGATTTCTGGATGACGATTCAGGATTTGATTTTGGAACTTGAAAGAGGATTTCTGGATTTGGGTTTTGGAATCGAATTCTGGGTGATGATTCAGGATTTGATTCTAGAGCTTGACTGTGGATTTTCTTTTATGGATTTGGATTCGGAATGGTCATTCCTAATACTAGTTTACGGAATGATGATTTTGGATTCGAATTTGGGAAATGGTTAGGGATATGATTTCTGAGTTTGGATTCGGGATTTCTTACGAAGTTGCGGATTCGGATTCGAAATTGGGAATAGATGATGGGTTGGAGTCTCGATTTGTCTAATACTGGATTGGACAGATGGACTCCATTATTGAAACGTGATTGGCTACAACCTAGGTGGTTGTAGACTGATTGATGGGTAGGTGTATGTACCTTGTACGTTGTTCGAGGTACGATACTGGATAGGCTTGTGGTGTCTGGCAGCGGTATTCTGGGTATACCAGTGATACGTTGGAGAACGTGTTGGTAGTCAGATTGGATCCGATACCATCGGATTAGTTGAGGTCGTGGACTCGACATTGGATACTGAGCAGTGGGTCATGGTATTTCGATGGGTCTAGTTACACACAGGTCGAGTGCATGGTTGGTTAGTGTTCACTCATGGTTGAGTAAGTTGGTGGTTAGTGTAACCACAAGTGTATCGTGTTAGTCTTGACTGACGACTGTCAAGTGGTGACAGTTTGTCGAAGGTGTCAGCTTGGATTGTTGAGCGAGGTCTGGTGACTCCCAGTGGGAGCGGACGTCAGGATAGATTGGTGAGTGAGAAAGGGAATCGTCGAGTTGTTGTGTCAACGAAAACGGTAGATTTGACAATTGATGTCAATTCAGAGCATATGGCTACTATCATTCGACGTGGTCGAGTGTAGTCGATACGACGTGAGTGTTAGGGGTATGTCTGGGTGCGGACGAGTACGTATTACTCTGGTTAGTTGGTGTACGAGTGTACACGTGTTGCGAGGTAGATGGTACTTTCCACGAGATGGAGGTGGAATCAGGATAGTTGGAGTTTCGAGAACGAAACTAATTAAGGAGGGAAGAACGGTTGGATTAGAGTCGGTTGGAATTTCGAGGACGAAATTAATTAAGGAGGGAAGGTTGTAACGACCCGTCCCAAATTCCTAGATTAGATTAGTAACTAATCACGATTAGTAAGGTTAATTGGTGATTAGTTAGGCTAAATCGGACGAATGATGCAAAATGACCGTTTTGCCCCTGATGGTGGCAAAACGTTCACTTTTCGATCGGGCGCTCAAATGGACTTTGACCGATGACCGTGACGTAGTTCGTGACGTCACGAGTTCATAGACAGGTGGCACGTTCAATTCTGACATTCGAGGAGGAAGTTATGACGTTCGGAAGTTTAGGGGCATTTTGGTAATTTGGGTGAATAGGAGGTCAAAAGTTGACTTTTTGACCGGGAGGTCCGATGGCCGAGGGCCAAAGACCGTTACATAGATAAGGACGATACGAATCCGTAGACAGGCGGCACGTCGAATTCGGACGTTCGACGGCGAAATTACGGTTCACGGAAGTTCCAGGTTATTATTCACGACGGCATGTTTTACGAGACAAAAAGTGCAGTTTGTCTCTTGTGGGCCCAGATATTTGTCCTGATGCCCAATGGATGAGTGACAAGTGTCACCCATCCAATGGACACCAATTTCATTCATGCATCTTCCATTTCCTCTTCATCGATCATTTTCTTCGTTTTTCCTAAACCAAAACCGATCCACCATTCTCACCCAAATCCAAACCCATGACCCTAGGACCAAGACTGAGGGGCAGAGAGCGGGAAGAAGACCGGATGGAGGTGGCTGGACGACTGGAACCGCCGTGGGCGGTGGCTGGAGCCCAGAACCCGAGCGGGTACCCGGTAAGCCCGATAAACCCATTTTTCTTCTATTTTTCGATTTAGACATTATGGTTGCTATTAGTTGGTTAGGATGAGTTTATTGAGGTTGTAGGAAGGTGTAGAGGGTGTTTTGGACGGCGGTGAAGGGCTGAGCAGCCCTGGGTGCAATCGGGAAAATTGAACCGTGAGGTTCAAAATTGAACCGTGGATTCTCGTGGGTTTTAGGGGTTCTAATTAATTGGGTTAGGTTCCTAGGACGATTATAGGAAGGTTAGGATTGATTAGGATTGAAAACGGTGAAAAACTGGGCCGGAATGAGCTTGGACCGGCTACTCTGATCCATTTAAAGGGGTAGGACCGGACCGGCTGTGCGAGGTTGAAGGTGGTGACGTGGCATGATGACGTGACACCTGTCAGATTGTCAGGTGACGTGGACCACTAATCAGCCGACACGTGTCACATGTCAGTGCACAGTCAGCACTGACATGTCAGTGACGTGGCCCAATCAGGGGCTGACACGTGGCACAGACGTGGACCAGTGTCGTGATGACACGTGGCACATGTCAAACTGCCACGTGGCACTGACAGCATAGTGACGTGGACCAATGGGAGCATGACACGTGGCACCTGTCAGAGTCTGACATGTCAGACCTGACAGCTGCCAGATGACGTCAGCAGGTACTGTAGCTGGCGCGTGAAGCCCACGCGCAGCCACTTTAGGCGGCGCGTGAGGGCGCGTGGCAGGGAATTTGGGGATGTGTTCAACATGTGAAATTTTCTATTCAATGTAACGAACATTTTGGGACTGGTTTCGTGTCGATCGGATACCGTCTCGATATGTTTCGGGGCATCGGAAGGTTTAGGTTCGGGATTAAAAATAGTTAAAAATACGGGAAAATTACGGGGCTTTGGTAGGAGGTTAATTAGGTAGTTAGTAACCTTCTATTACGATTTGGACAAGTTTGGGAGTCCCGGTGACGGTGATCAGCTCGGGGAGCCGTATGGCACGCAAATCGAGGCGGCAGCTCGGACGGTCTGTGAGTGGACCTTGTTTTCTAAATTGGTGCATGCATAAATGTTTATTATATGTTTTAAATGCTTGTTTGTAATGCCATGGGTGCATTTGTATGTAGTTACGTATAAGCACATATTTCGAGGGTTCGGCCTTATACGGTGCTTATACGGGTCTGTATCTCTGTATTGATTTAAATGAACTGGATTTGAATTTCAAAAGGATAAACTCGGGTATGAGACCCATTTGGTTTTGTCTCGGGCATATGACCTCAGATTCCGGGCACGGTGCCCAGCTGATGTCCTATGTTCGGGCACGAGACCCAGTCACTTTACGGTTTTGATTTCAGGTCAGGGAACCTTAAATGGATTCCCAGGTTCATGACGGTTTATGGGAACCGGCATGAACCCTTGTTATGGTATCGTGGTTCATGACGGTTTATAGGAACCGGCATGAACCCTTGTTGGTTATTACGGTTCATCACGGTTTATGGGAACCGGCATGTTACCCTGGTTATGTTATTACGGTACATGACGGTTTATGGGAACCGGCATGTTACCTGGTTATGTTATTACGGATCATGACGGTTCAAGGGAACCGGGCATGGATATTATGTTATGTATATATATGTTCATCTACCTTCCTTTACTTCTATTATCTCCTCTGGGGAGGGTCGTTGGCCTGGGTGGACCCCGGAGTAGTCACGGAGCACCGACTGAGTGGAGTCACCCCCCAGTTGGGTTCCTTACTCTCAGGAAGGCTATGGTTACTATTACCTCGAGTAGGATCAGTGGTCTGCGGACATTGACCTTGACTTTGAGAAGACTCGGATTGAGACCCGGGTAGCACGCGCGTAGCTTTGGATACCATGACAGGATTGGTTGTGTGACTTATATGTATATATGATATATGATATGTGGTGTGCACAGGTGTGCACAGGATTTGAGCAGTGGCTCGTGTACTTGGTTTCTTTATGGTTTGGGGCCGAGTCCCTTATGGATTTGGGCAGTGGCCCGTATGGTCGTTTTCATTGTGGTCCTTTTGACCTTGGTTTATATCTGCTTTGGGCTTAGTCCCACATATGGTTGTTTTGGATAAATGGTTTTCGAATGCATGCATGCTTTTAGTGGAGGGTACAAATGTCTTATGAAATGTTTTTATAAACTTTTGTTTTGTCCACTCACAGTTTTTAATGTTTTGACTGCCCTTCAGGTTGACATCGGATGTGGACTGTAGCAGAGACACAGATATCACATGCCTCCTCCGGATCCTGGCGCACTCTGATAGCCCGGGAGGGCAAAGGTCGGAAATATCCCTTGTCTGACACTTCGTGTCAGACGGGAACAGGGTCATCCCGCACTAATCCCGGGGGGATTGGGATGGGTCCTGTCAGCGTAGCTCCCACGTGCAACCCCTTTGGGCGGAGCGTGTGGGCGCATGGAACGGATTTCGAGGAAAGTTCCAACACGACTTTTAAAATATTCGATGTAACGAACATTTTGGCGCTGGTTTCGAGTCAATCGGACATCATCTCGATAGTTTTCAGGATGTCCGAAGGTTTTAGGACTCAATTAAACATAGCTAAAAATACGGGTAAATTATGGGGCTTTAGTATGACCTTTTTGAAGTAGTTAGTGACCTTGATATGGGATTTGGACAGGTTCGGAAAAGTCGAGGATAGCAGAATGGCCGGGAACGGCGTAAGTGCGCGCGTACTGCGGCGACGTCGGAATGGTCTGTGAGTGGACTTTGTTTTCTAACTCTTGATGCATGCATATATGTTTTTTTACGTTTTCTATACGTGATTCTATGATTTGATTTATGATCTTGATTTTTTATGGTTTTGCACATTTTTCGAGGTATTTACGAAATTTCACCTTTTACGAGATTTCGATGGATATTGTGATTTGAACCTGGTTTTAATGATTCGATTTCGGGATTTGAAATATGATTTAATATCAATGATTTAAGATGGATTTTGGAAAGGTGTTTTCGGAAAAGTGTTTTCGGGCTTGAAGCCCAGATCAGGAAGTGGTTTTAAGAAAAGTGATTTCGGGGTTTGAATCGGAATTCCGGATGACGATTCGGGATTCGATTTGGGACTTGGAAGTGGATTCCGGGTTTGGGTTCGGAATGGTTATTTCGGATGTCGGCTTACAGGATGATGGTTGCGAACCCAAATTTGGAAATGAGATGGATATGAGTTCTGGGTTTGGATTCGGGATCCTGATGAGATTGCAGATTCAGATTCGGAATTGGAAAATGGTTTTCAAACGGTTTTGGATTGGATTTGCTGGATCTGGTTATTGGGTTTAAAGACCCGGATTATGATATAACGGGGGCGGGCTCGGATTGGGTTTAAAGACTCGGATTGAGTTTAAAGACTCGGGAGTTTAAAGACTCGGATATTATGATTTTCCCCTGTAGGCCTATTGAGTTTAAAGACTCGGGAGTTTAACGATTCGGATTATATTGAGGCCTGGATTGAGTTTAAAGACTCGGGAGTTTAAAGACTCGGATAGATCCAGCAGGTTCGACGAATGGAAATGTGGTATGGTTTTCAATAATGGTTTTTCCAAGGTTTTGGGCTGAGGCCCGGGATTTGGAAAGGAACCTGTGTTCAGTTTTTCTTACATGGTTTGCTTAACCGGAATATTGAATGGTTTTTATGACATGAATTTGATATGCATGCATTGGTTTGAAATGGAGGGTATAACTGTAATTGTTTTATTGAACTGTTTTTGAACTTATACTTTGTTTTTGTCCACTCACAGTCTTTTGTGTTTTCGATACCCTCCAGGTTGTTGCGGCACGGGCTGTTGATCGAGAGAGACGGAGACAGCACATCCGCAATCCACAGTAGTTCGGTATACTCTAGGAAGACCGGTTACTTTTCGGATGGTTAGATCGTGAATCCATTGTCCGACTTACGTGTTGCATGAAGGTTGGACGTCGGTTTAGCCTTCGTGTCATGCGTAAGTTAGACGGGATCAGGATTTAGCCCTTAATCCCGGGGGATTAGGGGTGGGTCCTGTCACCATATCCCTGGTTCTTATATCGTCCATGATTATACCTCTTAGGGTCATCGTCTTGACCCGACTCTCTGATTTTTCGGGTTGCCGACCCGCGACGGTGACCCGATTGTTTCTTCGTCGTTTTACATTCATTTTCATCATACGAAACATAAAATTTTACCTAATTAAGCTACTGAATCGATCTGCAATGTCAGAAGGAAGGAAAACTCACCATAGCTTATTGTTTGATCGTCCCTTGATGCGACCATGGCTTCCAGGAATTGTTCAACAGCTCTTCCACATCCAAAACCCCTCCTTCTTGACCCAGAAAGATCGTATGATCTCAAGAGACCTTGTGGGGTGTCCTGTTCCACAATTTCTTGCTATAAAACTAAAGACTTGGAACCTCACTGGTCCATCCACCCTCGCAATGTTTCTTCCTTCGTTCAGGCCCTAAAACCTCACAAATCTCTTCCTTTCCTTCTTTCTTTCACTATCCCTTTTTTCTCTCTGTGTTTCCTTCCCCTCAAATCGTTCCTCTTTTCACCTTCTTTCATTTTTCTTTTTTTTTTTCTTATTCGTTCCTTCCTCCCCAAATAACCTTCAAAACACACTATCACATATATATACATGCCTAGGTCGATGGACAATATGGGATGGAAATGTAAAGAGTATTCTAGAACAAAACTCATATGATTCACCTGTTAAAATGTGAAATTACCAAACTACCCTTTACCCAAAATTACCATAATACCCTTGATCTTTCTAAACCTATAATTTATTTATTCAAACTCTTTCTTCGATATATCGCCTATCTATGTACTCAGGAGGCCGAGACCTTTGTCGTGATCTTCTTGAATTAGGTAAACGAGGTCTCTGTCAAAAAGTTCAACATTTTGAAAGTTTTCTCTGTCAAAAAGTCAACATTTTGAAAGTCTTGAATGATGACCTATAATTTATTTATTCAAACTTTTTCTTCGATATATCGCCTATCCATGTACTTGGGAGGCTGAGACCTTCGTCACGATCTTCTTGAATCAGGGTGTTACAATCCCCCTCCCCCCCCCCCTTTAAAAGTTTTGTACTCTAAATTTTAAAACGGGGTCTAATTGATCCTTGATACATAATCTTATGAAATAAGTCATAATACGAGCATGTACCTCTCATAGATTGACGTGCATAAAGGGAAACACTCATTCACAACTTTTATTAAAATTCTACTAATGCCAGAACCTCATATGTTATTATCTTAATTCAGCATTACTTATATCACATTCCACCTGAATCAAAACCGTGGGCCTCAGCTTAAAACATAGCTTAGTCACAAAGTCTATAAAATGTACTAGCTTTATGTATGCAGAAACCAATAAGGAATTAAATGAAAATCATCATATTCAATATCACAAGCTCGCATTCCTCAAATCCAGACTTCAATAAACGTAAAAAGTTACGACAACTAGCACACAAATCACCATAATAATTTACAAAAAATATGTTCAGTAATCATCATGATAGATAATAAGAAACCATTAGAATAATGCTACGTAACTGAACCGTGCCTAGTATCTCATAAAAGCACACATGTCACAATCACCAATCCTCGATGCCGAATATCAAACAATAAACCACCGCTTCACTGGAAAACACACTACAAACTTACCTACAGCTAGCTCATCATTAATTCATAGGTACCACCTCAACTATTATATCACGAGTGCACATATCACTAGGCATTCCAAGCTGTTAATATTTCATCTCATATTATGGTTTAGGTCCTTGGGACATGTTGGCAATGTCGTGTATCCAAAATCAGATTTCATCTCAATTTTTCATTCGTCTCAAATTTTTACCTCCCCAAATTTTCAAATTTTCATTCGTCTCAATTTCTTCAATTTTTTCGTTCAACCCATCAACCTAATCAACCCATCTGGCGATCACCCATGGGTTCTATCCTACTGGTGTGCAGAGGTCTAAGATGACCCAAGTCTCTGCTGTACTTGAATCTTCAGTTGCTTCGAAGGTACACGAGGTGGATCAGATCCTGGACCCGATTTGATTCGAATATGAGCTCATTGTCCATTGTTGAAAGCAAGTGTGCAGTTCCTGGACTTTCGTGACCCGATTTTATTCAGATGGACCCTAAATCGAAAACTAGCTCGCAACACCCCCTTCATCTGTCAATGTGAATTCTTTGTCGGCCACCACTCCCAACTGGACTTTCGTGCTCCTTTAGCTAAAGAAGCAGGGCTTGGGCTCTACCCATGGGCTCCAAGTTGACAACTTGGTCCAGATGGTGGTTCTTGTGATGCCCAATTTGGATTTTTGGGTATTGTGTTTCAGGCATGCTCATGAGTTCCAAGTCGGCTTCGCTTCGCCTCTGCTCATGGGTTCCAAGTTGGTCACCGCTTCAAGTCGAGTACTGCGTTTCGAGCATGTTCCTATACAAATACGCAAAACAACCCACAAATCTAAACAAAAATAGAGGTCTGCTTGAAGAGCTGGCCATTTAGATACCCGGACATTTTCATTGTAAATTCACCCCATTTATCAGTCCTCCTCTTTCACAAGGAAGAAGAAGAAGAAGAATGTTATGAATGGAGACAGAGGCTTAAAACAAATAGAGAGAGAGAGAGAGAGAGAGAGAGAGAGAGAGAGAGAGAGAGAGAGAGAGAGAGAGAGAGAGAGAGAGAGAGAGAGAGAGAGAGAGAGTTATAGTGACAATGGTGACCTCTCTTTATTGAGTGAAATTGAGAAATTGAGAGGGTGAGTTGAGACTGAGTGGAGGCTTTTTCAGAAGGAGAGAGTGCTAGCTGAGCGATGATAAGAATCATCCACTACTTTGTTTTCTGTTATGAAAATATACAAGTGAATTGGATTTGGGTAATTTTGGAGAGTTGTAGAGAGTAAGGTTGAGGAAGAAGAAAATAGGGTTTCTAGGTGGGTATTAGATGATTTTTTTTTTTAACGGACAAATGGATGGAAAAAATGACGGAGGTAGTTGCTTGTGAGTGGTCAAATTATTTGGATAATAATTTGAAACTTAGATAGTTTGAGTATACGTCTGTGTTGATCTCTATAGTTTAGATTATTTTATGTATTTTTCTTATATATAAATGACTAAATAATCTCAAATTTCGTTGTTTTTTAAATTAATAATTTTTAAATTATTAACAATTTTAATTATTATATATACAATAACATCTAAATAAATCGAAAAAATATATAAAAAGTCATTTGATATTATTAATGTAAAATGTAATTATTATCCAAATATAAATGTACTGTATCTTTAGTATTTTAACATTTTCAGTGTAGCATGTGAGCAAACCTGTGCATGTCCTTTTCCGTGTAAGGATATACATATGGTTTTCAGTTTTCATTGAAGAGAATAACTATCTCCTTACACCCATGTAACAATAATTTACTGTCATCTTCTTTGCCAACGAGAATACATATATATATATAGCCGACATCTTGCAAAGCTCTGTATAATCAAAATAATATTATTTGGACAATCTAAATTGATCATATTTAGTGAGCATATTGATCTGATAATCAATGAATAATATTATTTTAATAAATAAAATTATTTTATATTTATATTAGACCATTCATTAATTAACATATTAATATAATTATTAAATATAATCAATTTAAAGAATCCAAATAATATTATCCTTTATTTTACCCTAAACATTGCACTTGAGATGGAGTTGAAAAATATGCTGACTAAAGTTGACCAACAGTGCAGGGGCCGGTCTGAAATTAGATGAGAAATACTAAATAATGTAGAAAGAAGGACTTCTCAGTTCTCACATGACCCTTATATTTATTATATATGTGTGTAAGATCACATGCATTTAAAGTTTGAACCCAAAAAGCAGAAAAAAGATAAAAGAAGCACTCACTGAAACAGAAGGAAGCAGTTTGTGCCGTGCTCGCAAATACCTGACAAACCCTCGCTATACGCATGCCAATGCCATGCATTCTTTTCTTTTGTCTCTCTCGATTTCAACAATCCATATATATATTGAATTATCCATTCCATTCCCTCTCTCTCTCTCTCTCTCTCCTCTCTCTCTCTCTCTCACATGCATGCACAGATGGACTGACATTCGCACTCATTATCCGCCACATGCACATGCAGACGCAACCAAACATAGGGAAAGAAAGGTGCAGATCACTTGTGTTATATATGGACCAACCCAAAAAAACAGACCTTAGTTAATACTTGAAAATGCACCCATAATTAATCAACGAGTCTCACTTTACATTCGCCACTACAATGTATTGATCAGTTTTAACAGTAACTGTGACGAATTACATTTGGATGTGCAAATTGAAATTCCCTGGTCAATGCTAAGTGCAATTCAAGTCGTAAATAAAAAATAACACTAAATTGAAAAATGTACTGAAATACCCCTAAATTACAAACAAAAAAGTGGAAGTGCTAATTATAATGCAACCCGTAAGAGAAATTTAAGAGATATTTTGTTATCATTTCGTAATTCGTATTTAATTTAATATTTGTTAGTTAATGTTTGATTCTGAAATGACCAACTCGATGAGACCCGTTGGGGGTTCTAGGACCAGCCACGTAGTGTCTCGGGCCCGCCGGGGGCGTTATGGTTCGGCAGGGATCCTGCAAAACTAGACACCGGTATGGTGTCGGCCAAAGGGGCTCCGATGCCTAAGTTAGTATCTGAATGCCGAGCGGCACGTAAATACAGTGCTCTGGATCGGTTCTGAGTGTCTTACCTTTGTGAAGGGTTTCGGGGTATTTATAGTGGCCATAACTGCGGTAGGTGGGCTACTGTTACGGGAGCAGGTGGTGCTTTGTGGCTGAGAGCCGTCTGACAAGCCCTGGACATCCGGAAGAGGCGCCAGCTGGAGTCCCAACCTGCCTCCGTCAGGGAGTTGGTGTGGCAGAGTTGGTTAGGTGACTGTCGCAGCCAGCTGTTGTCTGTTCACTATCAGGTGCCGAATGACGGGTCTGCAGTATGGTGCCGATCGGCGGACCGTGGGTCGTGAGGGTGCCGATCAGGCGATCGGTCGGCGGCCCTTCCTGTCCTGGTGGGACCTGTGATAGGGTGGTCGGTCGATATGGTATCAACATAAGTTCCCTAAGTCTTTGACTGAGGTGGGGTTCCTCGGTCGAGGACTTGAGATGACGGCTGGTGCCTGTCGACCGACCAGGGCGCTGCGCCCTGGTATCCCTAGTAGCCCCCCAAGTCGTGGAGCGAGGAAGTGCACCGTATGTCCGATGTGAAAGGAGTCCCCGTTGCCGAGGTCCGCAAGCTGCCCACCGTAAAGACCGAAAGATCGTGGAGAGGCGGCCGTGGGGAATGGCGGGGAGACGTCGGTGGCAGTGTGCTTGCCGACGAAGAGAGGAGGCATGCCGTCGGGAAAGATGCCGAGAGGCTCCGGTCGGCAGGCGGTATGGATGCATACCGGTAGCGATGTACGTATGTACGTTTGTACGTATGTAGTTGAGAATGTACGATACCGATGGGTATACAGTACAAGGTATTCGTAGCCGAAAGGTGACCGTATCGGCCTAGCGACCGTCAGATCGGAAGCGCGCATCTCAAGGCGGGCCAGGGGCCTATAAAAGGGGCGAAAGCTTTTTGACTTTTTCACTTTTTTTACTTAGAGCATCTGTGGAATAACTGTAAGTGCCGACTGAATTGGAGACTGCCGAGCCAAAAGAAGACACGTGAGACCAATTTGACCGAGCAAAATTTTGAAAGGTATAATCTCTGCCGTTCGGCATCTCTGCTCAGCATGTGTTCCGTAGCGTAGGTGCTTAGTTGTAGCTTCTTTTCTTTTGGTAATTTGTAGATGTCAGAGTCAGAGTCAAACAGTGGATCTGGGGTTAGGTCCCCTCAAGCTTTTGGCGGGGAAACACCGTCCAGTTTGGCAGACGACTTGCCGAGCGGGCGCAGTGGGTCAACGTCTACTAGTGGGTCCACTAGCAGCACCTCGTCGTCTAGCAGTGGTGACAGCCTGGATGAGGCTCTCAGGTTGCCGCGGAAGGAGGTGAGGCAGCAGGGCGGGTGCAGCACATCGGGTGCTGATCGGCCAAGTGAGAGGAGGACGTCTCCCCGTTACTGCCCCCGTCGCCACCGTCGATTCCGAGGATGAATGGTAGCGGTACGGAGACGAGCTCGCCGATGGAACTAGATGCCGACGGCGTGGTAAAGGTGGAGTACGCCGTGGACTACGAGATGAACACCATTCGGCAGTCCGACTTGGACCGGTTCCGGGAGCTATACAACGTGCCGGCGGAGATTGAGTTGATGGTACCCCCGCACAGCAAGAGGCCGAGTAGTCCTCCTGAAAGGTCGACGCTGTTTTACGTCGATTGCTTTGAACATGGAGTGAGGCTGCCTCTGCACCCGTGGCTCCAGGACATGATGGCGAGGGCGAACCTAGCCCTGGGGCAGCTGAACGCCAACGGCTGGATCATCCTAATCAGCCTGTATACGGCGTTCCGACTGGCGGGACTGCCGGAGCCGACCTGGGGGCAATTGTGCTCCCTGTACCGCTTCAAGAGGCAGACCTACGGGTCGGGGTGGTACCAGATGGAGTGCATGCACAAGAGTTCACGGGGTGCGTTCATCACGGATGTGCCGACGTCGCAGAAGAGCTGGAGGCATCGGTTCTGCTGGGTATCGGGGCCGTGGGAGGGGGATGTCAGTGGGGTCCGCTCGAGGATTCCCAGCTACTTCCAGTCTGAAGGTTGTTGGTCTACCGTTCGGACTAGTAGTCATAAGGCATCAATTGTGGGTACCGAGGCGAAGACTGATGGTGTTTGTTGTGTGTGCAGGTCCGTCCAAGGCAACGGTAACAGCAGAGGATTGGGAGGCGTGCAACCTGGTGCGGGAGAAGCTGTCCGACCTGGAACGCAGCTAGTGCGTCCTGAAGTTGCCGTCGAACCTGCTTGCCGTGGGTCTCATCTCGCCACCTGGTAAGCAAGTAGTGTTGAAGTTATAGTCTGCATGCCGGGGCACTAATAGTTTGTTTTGCAGTGCACCCCCAAGTTGAACAAGCCACTCAGAAGAAGATGAGTGAGGCGGTGGCGAAGCACGGCTCGGCTGCCGAGGGAAAGGGCAAGGAGCCGGAGGTAACCCCCCAACAGCCGCGCGGGCAAAAGACCGTGGCAGTGAAGCCCAGGGGTGCCGGCTGAGAGGAGCCCCCGTCGGGGTCCAGTTTGGGCGTCCGGCCAAATGGGCCGCCAAAGCCGACGAGGCCTGATCAGCGGCAGGGTACCGAGCAGGCGAAGAGTCCCGTCCGGGGACTGAAGCGGCCCCTCATCGGCGGGCTGGACCAAGCCCGGGAGCGCCAGAGGAAGCTGAAGGCGGCGCGGCTTAGGCAGTCTCCTCCGGCGGCAGGGGTGTCGGAGGGAGAGGGCTCCGACCGCCGACGCAAGAGGGAGGCGGCCCTCAAGGCTCCCGAGGCGCTGATGGAAAAGGCCAAGGAGGCCAGGGGTGGAGATGTCGCCGCCGGCCAAGGAAAGGGTGCCGAACAGCGTACCCGGCATTGCTGCCATCTTCATGGATCCCGTGAAGACGGGGGAGGTTGTTCGGTCGGCAAGGCCCGGGGAGGCGTGGGTGCCGGTCACACAGCAGGTGCACAGGTCATTGGCGCCGGTTGTCAATGCCTTTGTGCTCGGCTCCCAGGTGACGCCGGCAGAGATTGAGCAGATCGGCACCGGCTCCCACCCGGGTGGTTCGCGGCCCTGCTCGCCGAGCAAGCCCATGTGAGTATTTGTGTGAGTTGGCTTTTTGTTTTTGTTTGTGTATTTAGTGGATATATGTTTGCTGACAAGTGTGCATGGTTCGGCAGTGCTTTGGGCAAACCTACGTGGCCCTGCAGAAAGCCTCTCGGCGCATGCAGAGGCTGGAGGCCGAGCAGGCAGCCGTGCGGCAGAGGGAGGAGAAGCTGCGTGCGCGGGAAAAGGAGGGGTATGCTGCTCGGCGCCGTGTGGCTGAGCTGGAGGCGGAGCTCCAACGGGAGAGGTCCCGAGCGGAGGTGGCCGAGCGGGGCATCGCCGAACGGGAGGAGACGGCACACGCATTCTCCCTGTAGCTGAATGAGCAAGAAAAGATCCTGGGGGAGCTGCAGGGAGAAGTGGAGATGTTGAGGGGCCTGCTCGCTGCCGACCGGCAGAAGACCCTGGAGGATTTTATGGCCGACCCGGTGTATGCCAATTATCTTGACCTGGCCTTAGCTGAAGTGGAAGATGATTGCGTGCAGCGGGTGCTGTACTTCAGATGATGAGCTTGTTTACGGCTTCCACCTGTCCGTTAGCCTGTGGATGTGCCACCAAGGCGAAGCAGAGCTGGATGCCATAGATGTCGCAAAAGTGTCGGAAACGGACAGAATCAAACTGAGTGCCATTGTCTGTGACGATCGTGTGTGGGATACCAAAGCGACAGATGATGTTCTGGTAAACAAAGCTCTCGACCTGGGCGGCCGTGATTGTTTTTAGGGGCTTTGCTTCGGCCCACTTAGTGAAATAGTCCACCGCAACGATTGCGTGTTCGACGCCGCCCTTTCCTCGTGGCATGGGGCCGATGAGGTCCAGTCCCCATTGAGAGAAGGGCCAGGGGCTGAGCATGGGAGTTAGGCGCTCAGCAGGAGAATGAGGTACATGGGCACACCGTTGGCATGGGACGCACCGTTGAGTGATGGCCATAGAGTCGGCGCGCATTGTGGGCCAATAGTATCCCTGCCGAAAGGCATTATGTGCTAGGGACCTGGGTCCGGAGTGGTTACCGCAGATTCCCTGGTGAATTTCTCGGAGCACCGCCATGCCCCTGTCCGTAGGGAGGCACTTGAGGAGGAGGGTGTCGAATCCCCGTCGGTATAAGTGGCCATGCGCCATGGTGTATCGTGCGGACTGGCGTTGGATGCATCGGGCCTCGTTGCGGTTGGGCGGGAGTTCGGCCATGGTGAGGTACCGGACAATGGGGTCCATCCAAGAGGCTTCCTGTGTTGCGACCAAGGCTAGTCGCCCGTTTGTGCTCGGGGATGCCAAAAATTCGACGGGAACACGGCGGCCTATCTTGTCGTCGATGGAGGAGGCCAGGCGGGCCAGGGCATCAACGTGGCTATTTTTCGACCGTGGTATTTGAATGACCTCGTAGCCGCGGAAGTGGCGGAGTAGGGACCGCACTTTTGCCAAGTATCGGGTCATGGAGGCGTCTTTGGCATCATAGAGGCTGTTGATCTGTCGGACGACGAGCTGGGAGTCGCTGTAAACCTGCAGCTGTTGTGCTTGGAGGTCGGTGGCCAACCGGAGGCCAGCAAGGAGGGCTTCGTACTCGGCTTCGTTGTTGGAAGCCTGGAACCCAAAACGCAACGCGTACTCCAGCCGTTCCTGGGTAGGTGTGCGGAGTACGAGGCCGGCGCCAGAGCCAGTGTGGCAGGAGGATCCATCCACGTAGAGAGTCCAAATTGGTTGGGCGGGGTCCAAGGTGGACGGGTTTGACGACTCGCAGATAGGAGCGGCGGGTGCCGCAATATTGGGATCCGGAGTGTCGGGCATGTGCTGCGTTGTGTTGTATGTGAATTCGGAAAGGAAGTCAGCGATGACCTGTCCTTTGACAGCTGGTCTTGGGGCGAATGTGATATCGAACTCACTAAGCTCCACTGCCCATTTGACGAGTCGCCCCGAAGTGTCTGGCTTTTGGAGCACCTGGCGAAGGGGTTTGTTAGTAAGGACTAACATGGGATGTGCCTGAAAGTATGGGCGGAGGCGCCGGGCCGTTACAATGAGGGCAAAGGCTAACTTCTCCAGGTCGTTGTACCGGGTCTCTGCGTCCTGGAACGCCTTGCTGACATAGTATACTGGGAACTCCGCGCCGTCCCGACTGGTGACGAGGACGGAGCTGACAGCAGATGTGGAGACAGAAAGATAGACGGTGAGCCGTTCCCCAGTGGTAGATCGGGGTAAGTAGGGGCGCGGTGCTCATGTAAGTTTTGAGAGCTTCAAAGGCGGCGTCGCACGTTGCGTCCCAGTTGATGTGCTGGCCTTGGGTCTTCATGACCTTGAAGAATGGTAAACACTTATCTGTCGCCCGGGAGATGAACCGGGTGAGGGCGGCAATCCGGCCAGTAAGGGTTTGGACTTCCTTGAGTGTGCGCGGGGGCTTCATGTCCAGGATGGCCTTGATTTTCTCAGGGTCAGCCTCGATTCCCCGTTGGCTGATCATGTAACCGAGGAATTTTCCCGAACGGACACCGAAGACGCATTTGGCGGGGTTGAGCCACATCTTGTATTGCTTCAGGACCTGGAACATCCTGTGGAGGTTAGGCACGTGCTGGTCGGCCGTCCGGCTCTTGACGAGCATATCATCTACGTACACCTCCATGGTCTTGCCAATCTGATCCGCGAACATGAAGTTGACAAGCCGTTGGTAGGTGGCACCGGCGTTTTTGAGCCCGAAGGGCATAACATTGTAGCAGTAGACTCCCAGATTAGTGCGAAAACTGGTGTGGATCTGGTCGTCGGGGTGCATCCGGATTTGGTTGTAGCCAGAGTACGCATCCATGAAGCTGAGGAGTTCGTGGCCAGCTGTGGCGTCGACCAAAAGATCGATCTTAGGAAGCGGGAAGCTATCCTTCGGGCAGGCTTTGTTGAGATCCGTGAAGTCGATGCACATCCGCCAGGATCCGGAGGGTTTCTTGACGAGTACGACGTTTGCGACCCAGGTGGCGTAAATGGCCTTGCGTACGAAGTGAATGGTGCTGAGCCGAACGATCTCTTCTTACATGGCTGGCTAGCTGTCGTTCTGCGTCATAAGTCCGCTGCTTCTGGGTGACTGGTTTGAAGGAGGGGCTGATGTTAAGCCTGTGGCAGATGACATCAGGGGAGATGCCAGGCATGTCGGCGTAGGACCAAGCAAAGACCTCACTGTTGTCTCGGAGGAATTGGATGAGTTGTGTCCTGATTTCGGGAGCGAGGGTGCTCTCAATTTTCACTTGCCGCTCGGGGTTATGCGGGCAAAGGGTGATCAGCTCCGTATCCTCCACGGGTTGCGGCTGCGAGACGGCGGAGAGGTCGCGCGGGTCCTCGGGGGGACCCGCCCGTATTTGTTCAAGGAGCTCGGAGTCGACAGGGTCGGCCTCGTAAGTAGCCTCGACGACGGCCATGGTCTCTCGCTTGTCGCATAGGTTGAGCTTTGTCAGGGCGGTCTGATAGCAGGAGCGGGCAGATTATTGATTACCGCGGACTTGGCCAGTGCCCATGATGGTCGGAAACTTCATGAGAAGGGCCCGAGTAGAGATGACGGCGCTGAGCTGGTTGAGGAGTCCCCTACCCAAAATGACGTTATAAGCGGTGGGGCAATCGACCACCAGGAATGTGGTGATGGCCGTGGCGATCTTAGGCGCGCTCCCCAGGGAGATAGGCAGGGAGATGGTGCCGAGGGGCATGACAGAATCGCCCGAGAAGCTGAGTAGCGGAGAACTAGCGCGGGTGAGGCTTGTGGAATTGATGCCTAACTGGTTGAAAGTGTCCATGAAGAGGACGTTCACAGAGCTACCAGTGTCCACCAGGATCCGCCCAACATCGAAATTGGCGATCTGAGCGCGGATGATCAACGGGTCATCGTGGGGAAAGATAACTCCCCGCTCCTCTTCCTCGGAGAAAGTGATGGGCGTCCATCCTGCCCGGGCGACCTTGGCCGCGCGTCCATCCGTGATGTTGAATATTTGGTGGTTGGATGTCGTGGCGCGCAAGAAGTTCTTCTTGGCCCGATTGGAGGTGCAGGAGGAAGAGATGGTGGGGCCCCCGCTGATCGTGTTGATCTGTGGCAATCTCGGTCCGGGGCGTGCGTGTTGGAGGAACTGGTTGATCTTCCCCTCCCTTACGAGTGCTTCCACAATGTCGCGGAAGGCCACGCACTCGTCGATGGTATGGCCATTGAACTTGTGGTACTGGCAGTACAAGTTGGATTGGACGCCCGGGCGGGGGCCGGGCGGTCGTGCCCGTGGCTTGGGGATTGTGTCCTCGATGCTCATCAAGACGTTCTCGAGGGAGGTGTTCAGGATTGAATAGGTTTCGTACTTTGAGGTGGGCCCCGTATGGGGTTTGCCTGCTTGGTGGTGGCCCGACCCTTGCCCCTTGTTGTGGTACTTGTCCCTCCCACGATGGTCATTGTTGTACGTCCCCTTCCGCTTACCGGAGTGTGAGTCAGATCGGTGATCCGTATGCGCGTTATTGGTCGGCGGAGGTGACCGTGCCTGCCGGTTGCTGGGAGGTGGAGGGCGTGCGCTATTCACGTCAGGTCGGGATGCGACCTGGGGAGAGTTGAAGTGCTCCGCCTTGGCGTGTATTGCCGCTTGCCGCATGAGCTCATTGTAATCGTCCCAACCCTGGGTGAAGGCATGGTACTTGAAGGTGGACTCCCGCAGCCCGTTGCGGAAAGCGCGGTAGGCGGCCTTGTCGTCCGTCTCGTGGCACTTGGAGTATTCCAGGCTGAAACGAGCGGCGTACTGGCGTAGGGGCTCGCTATCTCCCTGTCGGAGGGTTCCCAGGTCCTCGGTTGTGAGCAGTCGATCGGTCTGGATCATGAACTGGTTCAGGAAGACCGTGTGTAGGCGGTCGAATGAGTCGACAGACTGTGGTTCCAGGCGATAGAACCAATTGAGCGCGGCCCCGGTGAGGGTGGAGCTGAAAATTAAGCACTGCGCCTCGTCGGAGATATTTCTGAAGGCGAGCGCTGAGTTGTAGTTATTGATATGGGTGTCTGGGTCTCCTTGTCTGTCATACAAGGCAATCTTCAAGGGTTTGACCTCCGTTTCATGGCGGGTACCGAATGATGCGGTCCGTGAAGGGACCAATGTTGGCCCGGGGTCGGGGTAGTGTCCCAGCTTTGGGTCTGGCGGCCTCCAGTTCCCGCACGCGCTGGAGGAGTTCCCGAACCACCTCGTTTGATTGGTCGGGTCGATCTGCCCCACTCGGGCGGGTCGTCGATAGGATGGTTTGCGCTGCCGACCTCTGGCTTCGTGGGTTGCACCGGTCGCCGCCCGGACGAGGCCGTGGTTGAGCTGGCGTTGCCTTCCGGCTGGTGCCTGCCGACCGGCGCGGAAGGACTGCCTGGGGGCTGGACGGAGAGCCGCGGAGGCTGTGCAGGTCGGCGTGCCGACCCGGACCTTGACCGGGCGCCCTGGGATAGGACGGGCAGAGGTGGTTGTGCCTGAATGCGGGGGTCGTGGGTAGGGTAAGTCAGACGGTTGGCCGGGGTCTGCGTCTATCTCCTGTCGAGCAGCTCGCGGGCGTCACGATAGATCTGTGTTCCCGAGGGGCCAGGCATGTCGGTCTGGTGGAAGAGTAGGCGACTGGACGCCTCCGGTCGGCAGGTGTCACCGATCTCGAGCCGGCCGGCATCGAACTCCGGCCGACGGGACGCAGCGGCTAAGGCCCGTTTGGTTGCCTCCCGCTGCTCCTCCAGTTCCTCGCGTGTAGACTGCAAGATGGCCAGGGTGCTTCCATGCTGTTCCCCCCACACGTGATTCCTGCTCTCGATGGCAGCGTTGCTCTTCCTGAGTTCGGCAACCTCTGACCGGAGGGTCCTCAGCATCTCGAGCACGTCATCGGAAGGTAGGCTGGCTCGGGTTCGGCCGCGATCTCCCTGGGGGGTGTTGTTGAGCTCACCGTCATCCCGTTCGGCAGACATTGTTCGTCAGCGGAGGGTCGAGCAGGGGTATGTGAGTTAGTGGGTGTTTACTTCCTTTCCCACAGACGGCGCCAATTGTTTGATCCTGAAATGACCAACTCGATGAGACCCGCTGGGGGTTCTAGGACCAGCCACGTGGTGTCTCGGGCCCGCCGGGGGCGTTATGGTTCGGCAGGGATCCTGCAAAACTAGACACCGGTGTGGTGTCGGCCAAAGGGGCTCTGATGCCTAAGTTAGTATCTGAATGCCGAGCGGCAAGTAAATACAGTGCTCTGGATCGGTTCTGAGTGTCTTACCTTTGTGAAGGGTTTCGGGGTATTTATAGTAGCCATAACTGCGGTAGGTGGGCTACTGTTACGGGAGCAGGTGGTGCTTTGTGGCTGAGAGCCGTCTGACAAGCCCTGGACATCGGAAGAGGCGCCAGCTGGAGTCCCAACCTGCCTCCGTCAGGGAGTTGGTGTGGCAGAGTTGGTTAGGTGACCGTCGCAGCCAGCTGTTGTCTGTTCACTGTCAGGTGCCGAATGGCGGGTCTGCAGTATGGTGCCGATCGGCGGACCGTGGGTCGTGAGGGTGCCGATCAAGCGATCGGTCGGCGGCCTTCCTGTCCTGGTGGGACCTGTGCTAGGGTGGTCGGTCGATATGGTATCAACAGTTAATAAACAAAAAAAAAAACTGCACCAAATTTAAAAATTCCATTGAAAAAATAAAAAATAAAACAAATCCATCATATAATTGGAAGAATTAGGAGACCATCTAATGATGATGGCATTGATGATGCCATGATGACGCGATAAAGCCTTAGCCCACCCACGTACGTATATATGTATATATGTGTAATTTGTTTCTGTTTTTTTTAATTCTTCAATTACGCACATTAAAAGAAACAAATAATAAAGTTGGCATCCACGGATTCCCTCCCAACCGATTAGTGGAGGGAAGGGAATTGGGAGCGCAAAACAAACCCACTAGTGACCAGTGTTGTGGCCGATGGGAGGGAACGGACTGGGATTACGGGGAGGAGGAAGCACATATAATAAAGAAAGAAAGGCATCATGATTTGATCCCCGCCTTCCACAGTCTCTCAATTAGTACGGCATTAATCGAACCTGTGGTCTCTAATAACGCATGAAATAACAATTATATATATCATTATTTTTATCTCTTCTCTCTCCAAAGTCAGAGTGACAGTCCGTCAGAGTTTGTAAAGAGCATCCCATGCATGTATATATGATTCATATTACGTAGTATTCACTATTCAGTACCAAAACACACAAATTACTTATACATCATTGACATCACCATTCATCCAAAAAGCCAAATTAAATGGATGTTTTCTTTCAGATATTTTGCCGCTGGCTATCTAGCTAGTGGTCCGGTCTTGCAGCTGGCACCCACCTTTACAAATTAATCCTCCAAAGTCAGTCCAATTCTGCAAAACTCAGGGATAAATCCTCCAAAGTCACGTACGTACGTACCTTGCTAGCTACTTATTCATGAATTGACCCAGAATGTTGTAATTAATTAAGGACGGATTAAGAGTGTTGCTAGCTACTTATTAGTAAATAGTGTTCAATTTTCCATGAAAACGAAAAAGATTTGAAATTGAAGTCATCGTAAGTAAGGGGCCGGGACTTCCATATGCGTAGAGGAACTTGAACAAGAACAACATTGGAGCTAGTGAGAATATGCATGGCATGGGCATCATCAACACCTACGTTCTTGTCATCATTATAAATTTATAAGTTTTATGTGTAGGTACACGGTAGAAAATAACGGACCAAAAAGGGAAATGAATTAAGGGGATGGAGTAAGCTAGTGGGCGTGACGTAGGAGGTTGAGAGCAGAAGTAGGGTGTGTAGGAAGAGGCATTGATATATCTTGAGTATGAATTTTCGGTAGAAAGATGTCACAATCAAATGTCAATATGAATGAATGGCCGGCATTTGCTTTCAAAATTTCATGCTTTTATTCCAAGCTTAAGTCATTCCATGCCCATGCACTGCTGCCCTGATGCCCTGATGCACTGATGCACTGTCACCACGCGAACACCCTCCCCTCGGCCCTCTCTTCTCTCCTATTCCCTTTTTTGTCCATCAAAACAATCATCAATCACACATACTGCCATACTATTGCTTCCCTCTTTCCCCAGGCCACTTCCCACTTCCCACTTCCCACTTCCCACTTCCATCTGGGGCACGGCAACAAAACCTTTTCATTTCTGCTATATACAACAACAATAATAAAGCGATACTGCTCATTCCATGATGATTTGATCGATGCATATATTTGATAGGCTTATCATTTGTGTGTGTAGATTTGAAGGCTAATTTTAAGAGTTTTTTAAAAACTAATTTATGCACAATTGAGAATCGGTGTAGATTTGAATGTTAATTTTTTAAGTGTATTTTAAAGATTAATTTATGCACAATTGAGAACGATGACTCCATCAAATGGTTGTATCCACCAAATCATTATTTCAACCCACTAACTTGCAAAAAAAAAATTGCATCAATCTTGCTTACGAAAATTTATCTACCAAAATTTGAAATAATAAGGAACAAGCGACACTAGCCACGGCCAAAACATTAGCAACATTTAATAAGGTTTTGTTTCAATATAAGAAAATCACACTAAAATATCTTACCTCTTAAGAAAAGTTGAAGTGGTCGAGATTCAAGGTGCCATCAATTTCAAGAATAAACAAACAATAATAGAGTCTTACTTGAAAAATGTCTAATGGTCGTCAAATCATAAATACCATGCGTATTAAGAATTATTAATTTATATTTTGCATTGCACTTACTTGGATTTTTTATAATATATTATCTTACAATTTTAGTTACTTATTAATTTATCACGTTATCTAAGTTTGAATCCATCAACAATATTGTTAAACTGAAATTATTAACTTATTGGGTGCTAAATTGTGAGAGTCCAAGAAAGGCTCAGGAAAAATCTGCATGGGTGCCTCCTGCATCCCTTTGGATCCAACCTAATGTACTGTGTTTTCTTGAGTTGTGATTTAAGGGGCACTCTTTTTCTCTCTCTAGATTTATTTCGAACTAATTGAATTTTAAGATAAGGATCTTAACGAAGCTCCATGCACATTTTATGCACTCGAAAATTTTATAACACTTCATTTTATAAATAATTTTTTTTATTTAGATTAAAACTAAATCGTCAGAGTTTTTTGTACGTATTATCCTAATTGTAATTAAGGGGATTGATGAATATTTTGACACTTTTGACTTTAAGAACGAGGCTTTTGTAGTGTTTACCAATTCAATCTGATCTTATATATATGGTAAAATATTAAATTACACGATGCTTAATTAAAATCAAACTGAAGTAATTATTTGTTGAGTTCGATCGGTTCCAACCGTGGTTAATTAGGTCTAGTTAGAACTTAATTTACCCTTCACAGAGAAATGATGTAACTTTAGTTTTTGGTATCTGAGGTGTGCTTGATTATAGGGTAGAATATAGTGATTGAGGAAATTAGAATAGTCTCATCATCATCTATAATAATATTATTATTAATATTAATAACGTATAGGAGGGGAGGAGTGCGGGATGCGCCTACCGAGCCGTCCATCAATTTGATATTTAGCTAATTTATTTTAAATTGCATGTTCCTCATCCATTAGAATTGCATGGCATATGCACACACACATACATAATCTGGGCACAGTTTAAGTCTTGAGAGCTGAGACTTGAGAGAAAATTGGGTGATTGACGCGTCTTTGAAAGATCCTTCTGTTTCAAAACAAAAAATAAATAAATAAAATTCAAATAAAGTTGTTTGCTGGGCTGGAAAGAAAATGGAATGGTCGGCTTTTCATTTCATTAATCACAGACTAAGCGAACAGCCGGTTTTACTAATTAATAAATTAACTAATAACGAAAACCCCTAATTATAGTAATCAAGCTAATATAATTTAGTCTTTAGACAACAAATTAATAAATTAGCAGCCCTAAAACTAATGGAATAAGTTAGTTTAGTTGCTGATGGGCATATATGATGAGTGGCCGTACAGGATTTGCAGGGAGGGTGGGAAGCACATGCCATGCCTTTTTTTTATTTTTATAAATTAAACTCCTAGTTACCTGCACTCAACTTAATTTCAATTTCTACCTCTTCCAACAAAACAAAGTCCACGTCGTTGTGTTTGGAGTTTGGAGTTTGCAATTTAAATTCTTGAATTCTCGTGAAATTTGTTTATAAATATGAATATGCATGCCAATTGCCAATAGCCGATTGCCAAGTCGATCCCCTGCCTCTGCTTACTTTGTTTAATTACCACCCATATCAGCTCCTTCTCCTTAATTTGAAAACTCTGTCCAATGTGCTTGCTTTGCGCTTAATTAATATCTTATCTTAATTAATTAATTAATTGGGGCCTCCTCACTCAGACACAGACAGGTAATGTCATTATGCCCTGCCACTCCCCTCCTTTTCTAGCTCAATCCTTTTCACCCATTTAATTACTTATTAAGTCATTTTAAGTACCAAACCAAAACTGTAACATTCTCTGACTAAAATAAATTTAATACAAAAATAATAACTGAATTCTTTTTTAAGACAATATATATATTTGTTATTTTATACTCAAAATTAGTTTTTAAAACTTAAATTGTCTGATAATAATAAATGTGTGGGTAAATTACATTTAAATTGATGAATATCTAATGCGGAGCCCATCAAAGAATAACTCCAAAACTAAATATAGGGAAAATACTCATATTCTATTACTTTTCGTCTAAATAAAGTGTTGCAAGAAAGCTATTTTGTATCTAAAGTGATACAAAATGACTATTTTATTTATCAATTTAGCTTCGAAATTGTCTTTATGTTGCCGTACCTGAATTAACGTGATTTATGACGAAAATTATAATATGTGAATCAAGATAAAATGTTTTAAAAAATTTAGAATACTTAAATATAAAATTTAAAAATCGAGTATAATATATAATTTAATGTAAAACACATAATACTAAACTATAATTTAAGTCTTTTGCTTTTTGCTTTGTGAACATGCATTCCTTGAAAACATACTTTGAGCGTGCTAATAATACTAATAATCAATCAATTATTAACAAATGTATTGGGATTACTCTTAAGTAATAATAATATAAAACATATATAGGAACTTTGATGCAGCATAGATGGCTTAAGAAATTAAGGTGCCTTTTTGATATACCCATGGCAATTAGAATGTGTGAAGAGTTCATAGATTTTCAGAGAAAGGGCTCTAAAAAGGGTTTAAAAAAAAGTATGCAAAGATTAAAAATTAAAGCGTAATAAATAAAGTAGTGAAAGGAGAAAATTGGCACACAAATCATTTGGCATGTGAAACTTGAAAGTGGCCTTAGTAAGTTGCTGCAGCGGCTGCTACTATTACGTATATATATATATATATATGCCTAAAAAGGGATCTTTTAGAGATATCTCAAAAAGAGCACGGAATAATCGTTATGACATTTCATCTTTTATAAAAACTAATGGCGACTCATGCACAACCATTCATCTACCTTCTTCGTGTTACACCTTTTTGATCCATAACTATGATTTCGTTTCCAGTTTTAACTGTTTCTATTGTTCTTAGGGATAGACAGAATGAACTGCAAAAATTAGAGGAGACAATTAATGTGAAAATATTGGACATAAAATGATAACTATCTCATACAATTTTCTTCATTTTTTTTGGTAATCTAGGGAATCGTACCATATTGGAATTTCTTTATGCACGAAAGTCCCACCTCGAGTCCAAGCTTTACAAGGTAAGAGAGCGGTAAATCCAGAACTTGTAAAGAAGTCAAATGATCGAACAATTGATCTTACCTGAATTTACAACTATATGCGCAAGTCCTCGACTTGAACCAACTCCACACCTGATCATGTATGAGTTTACCTCCACTCGAGCCTACACCTCTAAAGACAAGCCAAGAATAGCACAAGAAAATTTGAACTTAGACATAAAACTACACAGGCTTGTGCCCTCACCACTTGACCTCCATTGGTGGCTTGATGGTCTTTTTTTCTTCTTCATTTCTTATGGCTCTCTCCCTGATTTTTGTAAATACATTTTATGTATCAGTATGAAGGAGAATAGGTAGAAACTATAAAACCCTTAAGTTACTTATACTGTATACCTGTAATTATTACTAATCTCACAGTCATGGATACTAATTATAGATAGATCAAAATGCAGATATGTATTAATTAGATCCAACTCAGCTTAAGATATGTGTGTATACCAACTAATTAAGGATAAGAGTATCATTTTTTACAGATCTATCGGCAATTAAATTTATGAAAATATTGATTTCAATATTGATATTGTTCACTTTTAACAAAAAAAAAATTGAAAATTTAGTACAAAACTTAAAAATATTGAATGAATTTTAAAAAGAAATTAAACACCCAATAATATTTATATAAGCATAATACTTATAGTGTGAGAATTGAGGGATGATTTTTCTCCACTTCATATTTTTATGTTAAAACCGTTCAATATATATAGCTACATTCACGCAAATATATTATTTTTTCCTATTTAATATTAATATCCCAAAATATAGATATATTAATAAAAATTTTACAAAATTGATGAATATTTCCATCTATAATAGCAACTAAATATAAATTCAAAATTATGTTAGTATATATAAGAAGAAGTAGCATATTACTTAGGTTATTTTGTACGCACATGTTGTCCAAGAACGGATTGTTATGCCCCCAATAGCTTATTTATTTATTTAGTAGAGAACAGGTGTAACGTATATTTCTTCTCAATAGTAAAGTCAAAAAAGAAAAAAGAAAAAGAAAAAAACAGTACTTTTCGACATCTCCTCAGTATGTATATAGAATAATATATAATATTACTGACTGACCACCATCTCATCTATCTCTTCCCGGTCTTCCCTTTTCTCTCTCTCTCTCTCTCTCTCTCTCTCGATCTCTCTTTTTTTTTCTTCCTCTCTGCAAGTATTTGATGTCCATCCACAAGCTTCCAAAGAAATAGAATTAATGGAAAGTGAGATTTGCAAGGTTTATTCCTCTGCTTCTCCTCTGGATTCGAATATAACATCTCCACCGTAGGGTATATATTCATCATCATCATCATCTTCTTCAGCACGTTCATGTATATGGGTGTCTTTCATCTCTTCCTTCCCACTGATTCAATCACTCCCCATGGCACCACCTGCAGATCTCACTTTCCCATATAAACACCCTATTTTTTTTGGTTTTACTGAAGAATTAATGACCCATGGCTGATCAAGTTGAGACCACCAAGCGGTATTATTTGGCGGTGGGACGCCCGAAATGACCATGGTTCCTGCTACTCATCATCATCAAAATATATCCAAACAAAATCATCGTCAATATCTCTACGGCCACGGCGGCAGCGGTTATGGTGGTTGCGGTGCTAATTACACGGCAGCAGAAGATCATCATCCTCATCATCATCATCAGCAGCAGCAGACCCGCTTTGGCCTTATGAGTACCACGAATCAACTACAACAAGGAGGTTATGAGTACAATAGTTATTGTGACAATACTAACAATAATATCAACGATTCTGATCATCTAGTGGATATAGATCCAATGGCTGAGGATGAGTCGAGGACTAACAGCGTAAACGAAGCCGGTTCAAGTTCAAAAGAAGGCGCTCCCGAAGATAACAACGAAACATGGCTCCAATTGTCTATAGGCGGCTCCACCATTGATGATCACCATCGTCATCATCATCAGCCAGCACCTGACCAATCCCCTTCCGCAACCACTTCCGGATTGATTGAGCTCGATCTCTTATCAGCCGCTCATCTCCAAGATCATCATCACCATGTTATACGAAGAGCCAGGTCGATGCAGCACATGCCAGCTCCAGTGTTTCACCTTCCTTCTTCTTCTTCCACTTCCTCCTCCCCACGGCCGCCTTTTAATTTCTACTTTCAACATCCTGCGGGATTACCGGGAATGGGAATACCAGGAATAGCGGGAATGGGAAGCCCCTCATCGCCGAGTTTATTATTTCCTCATCAGGCGCCGCCACATGAGCAGCAAGAGCTTAACAACTGGCCCGCATTTAGACTCTCCAACAACAATATAGGAATGGCGGCAGCTTCATCATCCACCACCTCATATTTTGCACGCCCATTTCATCATCAACAGTTTCATTATCATCAACAACACGATGTTAATGTTAATGTTAATGTTGCTGGGCCGAGCCTAGATTTCAGAGTCGTTGATCCTCCCAGGAGGCCCCACTCGGGCATTTGGTTTATGCTCCAAGCATCCCAAAATCAGTGAGTACCACTGTGCATGTATATCTTAATGAATTCATTCATTTGTGCGATTTTGATGATGATGAACTGGCCTTTTCGATTGGTTTGTTTTTCCAATGCAGATCGAAAGAACCCTTCTTGCCTCAAATACCCAGAAGCTACCTAAGAATCAAGTCAGTAACAACAGTACTCACATCTTCTCCGCTTTTATTTACCAAAAATATTTCATTATACCCAACTTATAAATAATTCCTCAAAAATTTAGAGATGGAAGGATGACGGTTCGGTTGATAAAGAAGTATCTGGCTAATAAGCTGCGACTGGATAACGAATCCCAGGTATGTTTGTTCACAAACTGCATCTTCATTTATACTAAATGATAATATCTGATTCATTTCATACTAATTCACTTAATTAACAACAGTAATGAACGCAAAGAGAGAGAGTCAATTAGCTTAATTTTGATTGTGATTGTGATTTTAATTTTGATTTTGAATTTGATTTTGATTTTGATTTTGGGTAATAGTTATAAGAACATGGTTGGTGTTAGACATGAAAGAAACAGCAGAACTAATGAAATGGTCTTCAACAGTAATGCTATTTGTTTCTTATGATAAAACCATATTTAGGTGGTGAGTATATTTCCCTTTTATTTTAATTTGTATGGTTCGACTTAGCTTTTTCTCCTCATAATCCTCCATTTTCTAACATAGGGAAAAATTAGTGTCTTTTTAAATGGGTCGTGTGCTTATATATGTTTAATTAGTTTGTTATGGAGTGGTGCGTTTAGATTAATCTACCCAGAGATTAATTAATAAGCGCAATTAAAAGTGAAAGTTGATATGGATTAACATTAATGGTGTGTTTACCTACCACAAAGCCTGGAAATGGATTATAGAGGAGGAAATGAATGGTGAATTGTCTGTTTGCAGAAAGGGTCGGGGTTTCCTCTTTCATATCTAAGCGTTGATTAATGAAAGTAACATTTCATTGAATATCTGCAATGCCCTGCATGGAAATTGGAAAGATGATCGAATAAAGCACACTACCCAACATTCAAAAATTGAAACAAAAATATCCATATATATATATATATATTACGTACTAAACATAGAAAATTTATAACACAAATATTATTAGAATTACCTAATTACGAATTTAGGAGTAGGGTATTTAGAAAATTTCAGATAATCCTCATATTAATTAAGATCTAAACCCTTCCACCCCTTCCAAATTAACAACGTACGTACTCTTTCCTATATATACATGACTCATATCTACAAAATAATTAATGTGTGGATAACATTTCAGTTCGTATACATATATGTATATATATGTTATATATGAACTCATACGTACTTGTATTACGCCCTATGAGAGAATGGGTTTTATTTGTTGTTACACTGGGTCGTTGAGTTCATATATAAGTTTACTGCGTAAATATCAAAACTGGTATTTGTCCCATTATTACAACATAATTAAACATTGAATTTGGGTTTATTTACAAACAGACGGAACATATGTAGGGGATGGAGTTAATTTGGGTGCAAAATAAAATGTAACATCTTTCGATACGTAGGCCTATACATTTGGTAGTGAACATAAAACCAGGTAAATATTGAAGGAGGCATGCTTCGTTCTTTTAATTGGAGTGTATGCCTAGTTTTGCCTTATTTAAGCTTAATTAGTTTCCTATTTTTCTAAAAAATCTGTCACATTTCGTCAATCGTATTTGGCCATCGATTTATTTAAGTAAAAAGTTAGTAATATTTGAACCTCGAGAATTATAATAATTTTTCATAGTATGCTCCATCAACTTAAAATTTCTTGATGTGTATCTTAAAAACATGTCATTAGTACGTGTATTGCTTTTCTGTATACTATAAAGTTATGTATCTGCAATGGGTAAAATTAATTTGGTTTATGGATCAGAGGATAAAAATAATCTAGCTGGACCAAAAACCAAAATCAATTATATATGTATCTATAAAGACAGAATTAAATTAAATGGAACAATCTTATTGTATATATATATATATATATTCGATATATACTACATGTCACATGGTGGTCTTATATACATGATGCTAAAGTCATCTGTCATATAAATTATATATAATTATTAACTTGATTCAAATTGATTTTCCAAAAAAACAAAGACAAAAAAAAAACTTGATGCAACTTGCATGTACAAATGCTTATTATTGTTAATGTATAATTAAAATTACATGCATGCAAGCTTAAGCTATAAAAGGTTGAGTTATATTAATAATAATAATACATATATATCTTCAATCGTGCTACATGCATGAATTAAGAACATATATAGGTCTTCTCATTAAAGAAACCAAACACAAAAGTTCAATAATTATTTTCCAAAAACACATATGATCGAGGGTTCTCAATAGAAAGGGCTGAGTGGATAGATATAGCTAAAAAAAAAAAAAAATTCTACTTGGTGGATTATCATTGTACTTTCATTGTCTAATCTCTGATCATTTTTACCTAACACAAAGTATGACGATAAGCTATATATATATATATATATATATATATAAAGAATGTTGCTTGGAAGAAGAGCCCTAATGATCATTTGTTAAGTCATGTCGTAATAAAGAAAAGAAGGGCAGAAGAAGAGTGTTAAAACGGAAAATGAATCATATGGAAGGAAATTTTGGCACATAGATCCTAATAGAAATGCTTATTAATTATGTACATACAGCTAGCTAGCATATGTGTCTAATATTTTTGCGGAATTATTTTATACAATATTTTACTTTAATAAAAAAAATGGATTGACGCTCGTTAAAAATAATGCAAAGATAAATAAAGAACAAGAAACTACGTTCAATTTAGTTGGCATATTAAAACAAGTTTATGTCTTCCTTCTCAGCAAGAGAAATTTAGGCTTATTAATTAATGTGTTAGTGTTAGGAACTCTTCCTTAATTATACATTAATTATAAAACGAATTAATTAAACCACCTAATACGTGGTAGTTGAATTTGTCTTCTCTTGACCTAAATTTTTTTATAACTAATTATCATATGCATACGAAGTCTTACTATTACGTACCTTATTAAATTGTATACATAAATGGAATGAATTGCATGGCACACCCTACATCTACCAATTTAATTTACGATGATTTTGATACATTCATCACTTCCCATGTGTTCCTTGTATATAGTAAGCATTCCCTAACAAAACAGCTAAGCTACGTGCAACAACTTAATACATCAAACTCTACGAATCTTCCTCATATATAATCAGTAAACTGTGTCTAAAAATAAAATTATTTTGAACGGCATTAAAATGTCATCCATATTCTATACCATAATAAAAATAATAATAATAAAATATAAGAATTATTTAGGACGTGTGGCTCACTAAACATTCTCTTATATATTAATTAATTTTCACGTACGTACTTTGTTATATACATAAGTCAACCTTACACCATTGATTTGGATTAGTTTGTTCTGGATCCACCGGCCAGGTGGTGTGAATAATCCCTTCTCACGTAATTCTTATAGCTAGGCAGAATTTGAATGAATTTTTGGTTTTCATTATATTCCAAGCCGTCCGGATCGAAAGCCAACTCGCACCCGGCCTTCACACCTGGCATGGAACAAAAATCTCCAATCATTAGGGTTTTAAGTGGGTCTCAAATTGATGAGCCCTAACTTATTATTACATAAAAATTAATACGTACACTAATTAGACTCATGTACCAAAAAATATATATGATTGTAGCGTAAATTTAGGACTGCTTGATCTCTGGCTGTCATGATATGTGATTCTCGGATGATCTTAATTAAGATATCTTTTGGGTTTCTTTGATTAATTTGTATTCACATTAGCGAGGTATAAATTCACTTTACTTATTTTCGTGTGCTAGGTTTTTATTGAGTTTCATTGACTTTAAGTCGTTGCAAAAGAAAATCAAACATCATCCTGGATGATGTTGGATTATCTTGGCCAGTTGACACTTATTAGCATACACAAAAGCGTCGATAATTACACATATGTGATATCGGTCGGCCCAAATTATATTGTAGGGGCCTCAAAGATCACACGTGGAAAGCCTGTCATTCTCAAAACCTATTGCATGCGTTTTGTTCTCCATCACTCTCTGTCCTTCTCCTTTCGTCATGCTTTCGTTCCTTTCACCTCATATATACTTGATCATCTTCGACCTGAAAAATAAATAAACATAAAAATAAATAGTAGATCATCAACGACATTTCATAAAAATTTCCCTTGGGTGGCCAGCTAAGCTAATTAATTAAGGTAGGCCCTAGAATTCTAATTATTATTTTCCCTCTATTTGCCTTGCTTGTGCTTGAAAAGCCCTCTCAATTATAAAACCCTATGTGCTGCACTTTGATTCATATATGCATGGAATATAAAAGATGGATCATCAACATCTCTTTCCACAACCAACCAGAAAATTAAATCGATAGGCAATAAAACTCGATAGAAATCCCATATATACATGCTTTATATTAGAGTTGGTGTGATTTTTGAACTTTCACATGAACATAATCCATTTCAACACTGGTTAAAGGCTATACTGATCATGACGAAAAAAAATACCTTAACTTTTTAATTCTTATAAACTTTCTAACTTGAAACATTGCTCGAGGAAAGAGGAAAAGTAAAATCAAGAAAGACATATAGGAAGAAATAAGGAAATAAGAAACATTTTTATAGTAAGTGAATCGTGAATGCGATGCATGCATTCAAAAGGAATACAAGGATAATCCATGTTCGCCAATATAAATGCCATCACTTTTTAATTAAGTAGGTTTTAGGCAGTATGTTAGAGACTATAATATTGAGTATCAAACGGTGGAATCGAGTTCATGAAGGAATATTGTCCATAGATATTAGGGTTTTGAGAAGCAACGTGAAAGAGATGTGCATGAAGATGAAATTGGATTGGAATAGTTAGGCTTGAGGCTTAGCTGTTTAGGCTTGGAGCCTTGGAGCCTTGGAGGGAGGGTCCTTTTCCGGAGGAAAAGTAGAAAAAAAAAAAGGGATCGTGCCGCCGTACTTTTTGGATCCATTACGTGAATATTAATTTTGGCATTTATTTTAAACCCCACATTATATTATTTGATTATCTGTTAATTATATAATAAATGAAAGTCCTAAGTGTCATGATTTTCGTTTACCAGCAAAGTCTGAGTGGGGTCCCGTAATCATGAAAACCGGGAAGTTTAAGATCGTGGGATGGCGGGCAGCCCCTCACACACACAGTCGATTTTTAATAGCAGACCCAGACCCAGACCCAGACCCAGACCCAAACCAACCCAAATTAATTTTAGGTAATCGAATGACATGTAACTTAAGGATTTGAATTCAACTAACATATTAAAAATGAAAATGGATCGATATTAAGTTATTACAAAAAAAAAAAAAAGACTTGAATTTCACATATAAATTTCATTGTGGAGTGAATGATTTTCTTTATTTTGTTTTGGAATATGAAGTCATTATTAACGTGGAGTGTGGGCGTGGGGCATGAAGAATCTCTTGGAGTAAACATAAAAAGTTGAGGGAGATTTATGGGTAAAGTAGACGTTACAAAGATTTGTAGCTCACGGAAAAAAAAAAAGACGTAATCTAGTGACAAAGCATGACTTCAACACTACATAATATTCAATCAACTTAGGTTTCACATAGCAACAAAATCCAACCTATACTTTTTTTTTTTCATTTAATTTTTGGACGTTAGATATTTCTTCACTTCTCAGAGCAATCACATATTGAAATCTGCATGGCTATCAATGAATGAATCACTGAAAAAAGCAAAAAGGAAGTTTGATAATAATGTTGTTGTAACATGCATTATTATTACAATTGCATGTATCATATCATTATTTGCACTCATCAACTTATCTTTTCTATTTTCTCATGCATGTGAAATCAACTCATTCTATTCATTTGTTGCCCAAAGTAAATCATTACTAATTATGAATCAATGCACGTGTAAATGTATGTGTACGTGGAGCTTTGTGATTGGGAGTGATCATTTGATATGAAAACTGCAGGTTGAGATAACATGTAGAGGACAGGAACTTGAACCTTTCTTGACGTTGCAGCATGTAAGAGATAATATATGGAGTCTAAGCGATGCACTCACGACTTTGCTTCCAGAATCCTCAACCGTTGATCATGTCATGGTACTGCACTATGCTAGGGCTACTACTTCTGCAACTTCAATCGGATTGATGCATGATGATCAATTAAAATAATTTTCCCCTCGTGATTTGATCATCGAACGATCCGCTTCCATCTTGAGTGTTGTTACCTGGACATCATGCATTGGCCGACTACATTACTCATCATCTCGATCTCTATCAGAAACATTGTCGATAAATTGATCAGTAAAGTTGGTAAAAATAGGATTATTCTTATTTAATTATGTAAACCTTCGGCCCTCTCTCTTTTCTTGTTGGCATTCTTTCTCTTTTCCTAATGTTTTCTTTTCTTTACTTGGTTTTTTTTTTTTTTGCTTCTTTTCACTTCTCTAATTGATGGAGAAAATAGTTGGGAACTAAGACCCCAAAAGCAATGTTTATTATGGTTTTGGGGTTAATAACATTAACCCAAAATGTATCTCATCAAAGCTACAAGCGGGCTTGATATTTATTTCTTATTAATTATTTATGTTAACCATTACAAGCTTGAATCGTCAATCTGACTATTGACGTACATGCATTTTCTCTTTTGCTGTACTCATTTCTCTCGATGGATTATGGATACCTGTTTTGATCTTGTTGCTTCGGTTTTGAAATTGAAATTGGTTAGCTTATTGTTAGAAGTTAATTAAGGTGTTATCCCACCTGTATTCCAGCTGTCATTGGGCAACTGCAAAGTTAGGTGGTTAATTACGAAGTTAGAGGTTGCTACATGGTGTATGATTGATATAAAAGATAGAAAACGAAGTGTAATAATAGTGTGAATGAATCAATGAAACAAACACAAAATTCAGCCCCAAATCCTCTCTAGTTTTCTCTCCTAAATTCTCTCCAACTCTTCTTCTTCTTCTATCTATTTCTTCACTGATCACCATGAATCCGATCATGGTATATGAGCAATAAAAGCTTGCTGCTAAGATCCTCACACCCGCTGCTCACTATGAAAGGTATTAAGATGCAAATCGATGGAAATGGCTGTGTTTCTTAAAGGTCCTGATGGAAATCGATGGAAATGGCTGTGTTTCTTGAAGGTCCCGATCTTCTCAATCTCTTCGTCCTGATCAACAACTGTTCTGAACTCTCAATCCTCTATTTCTCTTTTTTTTTTTTTTTTTTCCAAAGATAAGTACTTCTAGGACCTCTTCGTGTTGACATGAATTGTGAAGAATCGGTAAACCATAAAGTTTTTCTTGAAAAATTTGTGTGAAGAATCGTAAATTGTTCAAAAACCTTATTGTTACATTTATGTCAGCTACTATGGATTTTCTTAGACATGCCATTGATTTTTTGTCGACTAAGCTAGATGATACAAATTACATCTCATGGAGTATCAAGATTCAGAGATTGTTGAAAGGTTTGAGTATGTTTGGCTATCTTGATGGTTCTCGCATCTGTCCACCTCGACCTAGTGAAACCTTTCAGAAATGGATTGATACTGATGTTACGATCCTCAATATGTTAATCTCAACAGCCTCAGAGAAAGGTTTTACAGAGATCATGACTTGTGAGACTTCATGTGATGCTTGGCGTACTTTGCAAGAAACATTCTCATCTATGTCAGAAGCCAATCTGATGCAGGTGAAGACCAACCTTCAAACCATACAGAAAGGATCAATTACTATCGAGAGCTATCTGGTCAAGATCAGGTCACCAAGACAACGGTTATCCAGTGCTGGTGTTGTTACAAATAAGGATGAGATCTTGATCACTCTAAATGGACTGACTTCTGAATTCCAAGCGTTAAGTCCCATATTCGAGTAAGGCCTATATCAATTGTTCTCTCAGAACTTCGTACACTCTTTCTTGTTGAAGAAGCATATCTATCTAAAGTTGATGTTCGAACTCAATCGTCACTACTGATAGCTATGGTTGCAACGAAAACTACATTTGAATCTCAATCTCAACACTCTAGTGTAAAACCCTCTCAGGGAACTCAGTGGCAAGACTCTAACACTAATCAGAACTCAGGTTGGCAAGAGAACAACAACTACCAAGGTTCTAATTAGTATGGTCAAAAAAATCGTGGAAGAGGTCGATATAATGGCTACCGTGGTAGGAACAATCAAGGTAGATACAATAACTACTACAAAAAATCCAATGGTTATCAGCATCAAGGTTATCAGAATCAAGGTTATGGTGGTTATATTCTTCACTACAACTACAACCCCAACCATGGTCTGTAACGACCCGTACCGGAAATTTAGGTTAAGACAGTGATTAAGATGGGATTAGCGAGCTTAATCGGGGGTTAGTTGGTCCCGATAAGGTCATTAGCCTAGAATGACGATTTTGCCCCTAGTTTGGGCAAAAAGTTTCCTTTTAGTTCAGGTGGTCAATTGGGTTTTGACCGATGACCAGGACGTAGTTTATGACGTCACGAACCCGTAGACAGGTGGCACGCCCGATTCCGACATCCGAGGAGGAAGCTATGATGTTCGGAAGGTTGAGGGCATAACCGTAATTTGGTTAAACTAGGGGGAAGAGTTGACTTTTGTTATGAATGGGTTTTGGTACGTTGACCTAGGATACTTAGATATATCTCGTCGTTCTGAGTTCTATGACAGGCGGCACGTATTCATCGGACTTACGATGTGTGAGTTACGGGTCTAGAAAGGTAGTGGCAAAATGGTAATTTTGGGTTTAAAGAGGGGTTTTTTGGTCTTTTGGTCGTTTGGGCAGTGTGCAACCAGATCAAGACAAGTGTACAGTGAGATGGGGATATTTTTTGGAAAGGGACCATGAGGTGGTGACACGTGCAGTGTGTGTAGTGGCTTCTAGGCCGTGCACGGTGTGTGTTCAAATGTGTAACCGTGTGTGTGTGTTTGTGTTCGAAGAACAGAAAACAGAGGGAGAGAGTTGAGAGAATTGGATGGTGTTTGTGTGTGTGTTGTGTGAATTGACGAGTGAGGAGTGATCAGAGGTTGAGGAAGAGACAGTGAGGGAGTAGGGAGGTGTTGTGCTTGTGTGTGAGAAGTGTGAGAGCCACGGGAAAACCAGGGAGAAAAACAGGGAGGATGTGAGTGTTTGTGGGTGGTGTTGTGGACGTGATCAACCAATCGAGGCCAGTGGAAGTGTCCAGAGGACGGAGGAGGACGGGAGGAACTACTGCCTCACGGCTGAGCTCACGACGGCGACAGGAGGACAGGTAATTCCTCATCCCCGTTTCTTTGCTCTGTTTTGTCGTCTGGGTTCAGGAGCTAAGTCGTAGCTTTAGGGGTTGAATCGAGGAGTTCCGTGAGGTTTAGGGAGTTCAGTGGAGTCCTAGGAGTCTTCTGGTGGGGCAGCCGTGACGGGGAGTGCGCGGTGGAGGTTGGCACGACGGAGCATACAGATGTACTCTGTTTTTCCGTTTTGCTCAGGTTGAAACTCGTGGACTTAGGGAGTGAGTCGACGGTCTTGGCGAGTTGGGTGAGGTTTCGGATGGTCTTAGGAAGAGGTTGAGACTGCCACCGTGACGGGGGATGACCTGGGTGGCCGGAGAAGGAAACAGGGGACTGAACAGGTCTGGTTTTGAGTTAGGGATGATGACTTAGAAGCTGTGTCGAGGTGGTTGAGTAAGGGGGATGGATAGCTAGGAACTAGACGATGCTGTGGGTGAAGAGAGGAGCAGTTATGGTGCAGGTACGGTGGAGAACCGTTGACGCCGGTTCGATTTGCAGGCACTGTGCTGAACCGGGTCTGTTCGAGGTTGAAGATGCACTGTAGCTGGCGCGTGAGGGCCACACGCAGCCATTTTGGGCGGCGCGTGGGGGCGCGTGCGGCGGCGGTTGGGACAACGGTCAACATGGTTTTTGGTCTAGGTGTTGTGACGAGTTTAATGGAATTGGTTTCGGGTTGTTCGGACGTCGATTCAATATAGTACCGCTAGGGTGAAGGTTTAGGGTTTAGGTTCGTTACGTTTAGGATCCGGGGATTTTCAGGTAAAATTAGGAGAGTCTTGGTGGACGTGTTAGTAACGTACTTTGGCGGTTGTTGACAGGATCGGGAGTTCCCGAGGAAGCTGAGGAACGTACGAGACGTTCAAGACTCGATTGAGGGCTCGGTACTGTGAGTGGACCTCTTCTCTAAACTCGAGCATGCATAACTGCTTTTAATTACTTGCTTTATGTTAATCATGATTTTATATTCATTGAATATGTAATGTGGTTTTGCATAAATTGCACGTTTTTCGAGAAAGTTCGGTTTTCAGTACGTTTTACGATAAAAGGTTGATTTCTGATTATAATGTTATAGTTTCGGGATTTCAAATGATAAATGATTTCTAATGGTTATAAGGGATTTTGGAACATGATTTCGATGATTAAATGATTTCGGTTTTAAAATCGGATTTCGGGAAACGAGATTTGGTTTTAAAGTTGAAAAGTGGATTTCCAGATTTGGGTTCAGAATGACGGTTCTGGACGCCGGAAGGGCATCAGACCGGTGATTTCGAATTCGGGTTTGGATGTGGATTTAGAAAAGGGTTTCAAACGATTTTGGATTGGATTTGCTGGATCTGGTTATTGGGTTTAAAGACCCGGATATTGATTGACGGGGGACGGGCCCGGATTGGGTTTAAAGACCCGGATTGAGTTTAAAGACTCGAATATATTGAGATTTACCCCGTAGGCTTGTTGAGTTTAAAGACTCGGGAGTTTAAAGACTCGGATATTATTGAGGCCTGGATTGAGTTTAAAGACTCGGGACTTTAAAGACTCGGATAGGTCCAGCAGGTTTGATCGGAAAATGATGAACTGATATCCATGATTTATGATACGGTTTTATGATGTTTCTGCTATGATGTCTCTAACTGTTTTATAGTGTTTCTGTTCTTATGGTGAGGTTATGAGACTTATACTGTTTTAAAATGATTCTGTAAATGTTTTATGGTGATTGATTGATAACTGTTTTCATAACTGGGTTATGCATGTGGTTTCAAAACGGAGGGCTAAAACCCGTTTTGCTTATAAAATGGTTTTGGAAACTTTTATTTTATTCTGGTCCACTCACACCTTCTGTTTTAAATTGCCCTCCAGGTCGTGGAGCTAGAGCGGGGTTTCAGCGTCGAGGCAACGTCTGAGGCATAGAAGTCACGAGAGCGATCCCGAACTGTGTTAACTTTTCCGTTGTGCGTGTACTTAACTTTTCGGTTTTCTTTCTTCTGTAGTGGTACTATGCTCTGTTAAACTGTTGCCTTCGGGATTTGTTATATAGTTCTCCTTCGTCTGACTGAATACGTGGTGACTGCGTGTGTGTTTTACTTTAGTTAGGCGTTGGGGAGTCAGACGGGAGCAGGATTTACCTCGGATTTCGGGGTGAAACCGGGGTGGGTCCTGACATGGTCCCAATGGATATGCTTCCAATTATAACTCAGGTTATAATCAACCAAAGCAATACAATGCTCCTCTAGATTTTAGCCAATACATATGTTCCATTCATGTTCCTAGTCCTGGAGTACTAGGTTTAGCACCAGTCTTACAGGGACAAGCCTTCACATGTCAGTTGTGTAAACTCCATGGTCATGAAGCTCCAGGATGTCCTCACTAAAGCCACTGTGTTTCTACACCTTAACAAATTACTCAACCTCAAGCCTACACAGCTACATCGAGCTTTGAGTTTTCAAATCCCAACTTTTGGCTTGTTGACAAAGGAGCTACATCGAGCTTTGAGTTTTCAAATCCCCATATATGTTCCATTATGCTTCTCAACTACAACAATCGAAGCCCTGCCCTCAGAACTCAGGTATTAATGTTGGTAATATGGCAGTGTTATTGGATCTGTTACATTGCATGTGTCAGGTCATACCTTTGATTTACCTGAAGTATGTCATGTTCCTAATATGGTCCATAATCTTTTTTCTGTCCACAAATTCTATAATTATAATAATTGTCAAATTCTTTTTGATAAAACCTCAATTTGAATCCAATACATAATAGGGAGAGTGTTGTACTAGACTCCTAGTGTTGCTGGATTGTATCTAATCCCTCGCAATCTTCATTCAGTAGTTTCTACTCTTGGTACTGTTTTCTTGAGACATAAAATATCCTCATCACTGTGGCATCAAAGACTTGGCCATCCCTCTAATGTCATCCTTTCTTCTATGCTTAAACAAGCTCAGATCACTTTAATTCTTGAGCCCTCATCTAATCTTTATGGTTCCTGTCTACAAGGCAAAGTTTCCAAGCTTCCCTTTACACTTCCTGCTCATAGGGTATTCCAATTCATAAAATACATTTTTATGTATGGGGTCCAAGTCCTTGTACTTATTCTATTGGTTTTGATTTCTATGTCATTTACATAGATGATTGTACATGATACTGGGATATATCCCTTGCTTAAAAAATCAGATGTGTATACTGTCTTTGTCAAATTTCATGCCTATGTTAACACCTTTTTGAAAAATTTATCAAGATATTTCAAAGTGATAGAGGGGGAGAGTTTATCATTTGAGCTATGGTTGATTTCCTTGCACCCCTAAAAAAAGGGGTCTAGCTGAGAGGAAGCCCATACATCGCATTGAAACCACCATCACTTTGTTACAAGCTACTTCAATGCCATCTTCATTTGGGTTTCTTGCCTGCTCCACAACAAATTACCTATCAACAGAATGCCTACTCATGTTCTGAGTATGAAGTCTCTTTTTCTCCTTTTTGTATGATTAGTTTCCTTCTCTTGATTTAATCCACATATTTGGATGTGCTTGCTATCCCTATTTGTGACCATACATTAAGAACGAACTTGTGTCTCATACTTCTCAGTGTGATTTTGTGGGATACACACTCGATTACAAGGGGTTTCTATGTTACCATATTCCCTCTAAGAAAACCTACATTTCAAGACCTGTAATCTTTGATGAGTCTCATTTCCCTTTCTTTTCTATTCCTTGTGGTACCTCTTTATTTCCTGGTCCTGTCCCAAAGTTTGGTTGTACCCCATTATATGTTAATTCAGGTTGCATATCTAGGACACCTACTTCACCTTCCATATCTCCAGCTACTGTCCTTACACATGTTCCATCAACTTTTGTGTCTCACATGTCTCCTTAATTTCATGATGCTCAAGCTGGCTCTAATTTTTCCACTAATGCCTCTTTTGCTGAGCTTATTTCCCCTTTCAAATTCTATAACAGATGTGCCTCCTGTAGCCTCTCAACCTGTATTTGTGCTTGATTCTACCGCAGTTCCAGAATCTGATCCAACTATCCAGCTCGTTGTTAATCTCACCAGTTCAGTTTCCCATATTGTTACTACTTCTACTCATCTTATGGTCACTTGATCTAAACATTTTCCAAACCTAGCAGGACGGGATTTCTTGCAATGCACTCTACGTTATCTCCTCTTAGTCCCCCGATTGAGCCTACTTCTTACAAACATGCACTCTTAGTACCTGAGTGGCATCATGCTGTGCAAGATGAGTTTGATGCTCTTCCTCATCAACAAACTTGGGAACCGGTACCACTTCCTTCCCATCGTGGAATTATAGGCTGCAAATGGGGTTTTAAGCTTAAAAGACATGCTGATGGATCAGTGGCACATCATACGTCACTCCTAGTAGCTAAGGGCTACCTTTAGGATGCTGGTGTTGACAATGAAAAGACCTATATTCATGTGGTTAAGCATACTACAATTCATCTTGTCCTTGCTCTTGCTGCTCAGTTCAAGTGGTCTTTGCAACAACTAGATGTGAAGAATGCTTTTCTCCATGGATATCTGACCGAGCAGGTATTTAGGGATCAACCTCCTAGTTTTGTTAGTCATACTTATCCCACTCATGTATGTATGTTGCAGAAATCTCTTTATGGATTGAAACAAGCCCCACGGGCATGGAATGCATGATTCACATCTCACATGTTGAAATTGGGGTTCACTCAATCTACTTTTGATTCTACCCTTTTCATTTCTCACAAGGGTTCCATTCTCCTCATTGTCCTTGTGTATGTGGATGATATAATTGTTTTAGGGATTGATCCTTTAGCTTTTACTGCTCTCATCAATGCCTTGGGCCTTTAGTTCGACATAAAAGATCTAGGGCCTCTATCCTACTTCCTAGGTCTCTAGATTCAGTACACAGACACCGGAATTTTCATCCATCAACCTAGGTATGTTCAGGGCCTTCTGTCAAAAGTTGGAATGTCCAATTATGGTTCGGTTTCCACTCCTTTGGTTCCAGAATCAGAAGCTCTCCCTTGTTGATGGCGTTCCCTTCTCTAATCCTTCTCTCTACCTTAGTGTTGTAGGGGCACTTCAATACTGAACCTTCACTCGACTAGACATAGTGTTTGTCAACATAGTGTACCAGTTTATGCATTCTTATACGAATGTTCATATGGTTGCTTCCAATCATATCTTGCACTATGTTCAAGGTACATAAGCATTAGGCCTTCATTATTCCTCAGATCCCTTGCACATCTAGGCGTTCTCCGAGGCATATTAAGGTGGGGGCCTTAATATGAGATGCTCTACATCTGGTCACATTATATTTGTTGGAAAAATGCGATCTCTTGGGATGCGAAAAAGAACACAACTGTCTCATATTCCTCCGCTGAAGATGAATATCGTTCCTTGGCCAACACGACTTGTGAGCTCTTATGGATTTCCTATCTTCTTGCTAATCTGCATTTTATATTACCTTAGGTTCCCCTTCTTCGTTGTGATAACATTACTGCCATTCAGATTTCCCTTAATCATGTCTTCGATGGCCGCACCAAACATATGGAGATTGATGTTCACTTTATTCGTGAGAAAGTTCAGCACCGTTCTCTCTACTTGGCTCATGTTCTATCTGCTGATCAACTTGCGGATATGATGACACACGCCCCACACTCCTTAGTTTGAAGGCTTTTGTGACAACCTTCTACTTCGTCTACCTCGCATCAGCTTGCAGAGGGATGTTAATGATAAGAGCTAAAAATAACACTGTGATGCCCCAGAAATTTGAAAAATGTAAATTTGAAAGTTGGAATGTAAAATGACGTTTTTTCCCTTGTAAATATGGTGGTCAAATGTAGAATTTTTCCTTCAGGTACTTTTGACACATTTTTCGAGGACCATTGTGTAAATCTTTGGACGTTGAGTTAGTAGACAGGCGGTACATCGAAAACGAAGTTTAGATGTGATTGTTACAGGTATTAAACGATTATGGGCATTTTGGTAATTTTACGACCGAAGGGTAAAATGGTAAAATGGTAAAATGGTTGGGATTTTGATGAATCAACAAATTGTGACTCATTTAGTCCTTTGAGTGACACATGTCACCTGTAGACATGGGATTAGTGGCTTGGGTTGGCCGCGTGTGTGTGTGTGTGTTGGTGTAAAATTGGGTGATGTTCATTTGTGCCACAGAAAAGCAAAGAGAAAACAGAGAGATGATCGATCCAAAATCGTCCACACAACAACCCATCCCTAATTGCTGAAACATTCGAACAATTGAGAGCTTAGAGGATCAGAAACAAGAAAGATACAAGAGAGAAAATGAAGGAAACCCGAAACCCATACCCAGAAATTCGAAGAAAATTTAGATTTCGAATTTGAATTGTTAGACCGTAATTGTTGAAAGAAAGCTTTGATTAAATTCCCTGGGATCCAAACGAGTCGAACCATTTCAAAATCGAAGTGAATCAATCGCAATTTCACCTGGAACAGACATGCGACGACCTTCAAATTTTCAAAGAGAAATGGATCGATTTGAGGTGAGAAATTATGGAATTGATGCTAGAAACATGTTTATAATGATCCTAGGATGCGTTTGGATGAATTAGATTTGAGAAATCGATAGAAATTGGACGGGTTTAAAAACAGGTTGAAACCAAGTTCAGGTGACCTGTCTGCAAACATCCGGGTTGGGACGATGAACAGTGTTTCACTATTGATTAACCTGTGGTTTCACGCGCAGTCTATTCAAGCCGCGCGTGGATGAATTCCTGGGGAGGTGTTCAACACACTTTTTGATGTTTTCGACTTTTTGAACCTATTAGCACAGGTTTCGAGTCGATCAGATGTCGTTTCGGGATGATTTTGGGTGTTCGAAGTGTGTGGTTTGTATTTAAATATTATTAATAAATCCCAAAGTTCAGGGAATTGTTATATGAAGTTATGTAACGGCCTAGTGACCTTAAATTGTTATGTTTGACAGGCTGAAATATTCCCGAGACTCCTGAGGAACGAACAGCTCGAGACTGAGTAGCTTGGACGATGTGTGAGTGGTCGTTTGTTTTATAAACTATTATGCATGCATAGTTAAATGGTTTACATGATTGATTGCATAATTTGAGTTGCAATGATTGCATGATGATTCGATATGATTGTTTGTTGATTTTATGGAGTATTTAATCAGTTTTCAGGAACGATTTACAATGAACTAAGAAAACGATGTTTTAGGCTAGGCCCGAGGTTGCAAATGTTGCTTTTACTTGGATTATGAGTCAAGAATTATTTAATGAATTACTTAATGATTTCCGGGTGTGGTTTTACAGAACTGTGTGAAAACAGTATTTTGGGCATGCGTCCTTGTTTGAAATGGTTTGACTTGGGATTGGAGTCAAACGTGTGTGGTACTTGATGTGAGGATATGTTTTGTATTTGATGATATGATGGTATGTGTTGTGCTATGATTGTGGACACTAGTAAGTGTCTAGACGATGCGAGTACAGTTCCTAGACATGCCTAGGACGTTGCGGTGGTGCAGTTCCTGAGTATATGCATGTCTAGATGTGTGTGTGTAGTTATCGGACATGACTCAGATGTTGCTTGAGTGCAGTTCCCGAGTTGGCCTACGCCTAGTGCCATTGTGATGGTATGATTGATTGTGCACTTGTGAGTAGTGCTATGATGATACTGTGATTGATATATGTGCACTTGTGAGTAGTGTTGCTGTGATATTGTTATTGGTGTCTATGCACTTGTGAGTAGTCCTGTTTGACGATGATGATTGCTATGTGAGTACCGATGACGGGTATTGTTGATGATGGTCCTTGTGATTGACTTGGCGCATGATTATGTCTAAACATGTTTTCATAATTTAAGGAAAAGGATTTCGGGAAATGTGGGCCATGAGAGTTTTCAAACATGTTATGATTTTATTGGTCCCATGTTTATGCTTGATTTGAAATCCGAATCACGTTTTTACTCTATGCACACATGGTTTGTAACTCGAGGGTAAACGAGTTGTTATGAAATGTATTTTCAAAGATATTATTTTTGTCCACTCACATCTTTATTGTTTTATTGACCCTCCAGGCTGTGGCACGAGGTTCAGGGTTGATCGAGAGGTGGAGGCATAAGTGGAAATCAGTGTGACTATCCCTTATTTGGCAAGTGCTAAGGGTATTTTTGGAACTTCAGTTGACTTGTTAGACGGGAGTAGGACCGGGCACGGTTATCAAAGTCCAGTTGGGATGAGTCCTGTCAAACACAAACAATGATTGGTTAGCATATTGTTAGAAGTTAGTTAAGGTGTCATCCTAGATGTATTCCAGGTGTCATTGGACATCTACTTAGTTAGTTAGACATATAGGAAGTTAGAGGTTCCTAAATGGTGTTTGCTTGATGTAAAATATAGAAAACAAAGTGTAATAATACTGTGAATGAATCAATGAAACAAACAGAAAATTTAGCTCCAAATTCTCTCTAGTTTTCTCTCCTAAATTCTCTCCAACTTTTCTTCTTCTTTTGTCTATTTCTTCACTGATCACCATGAATCCGATCAATATTGACACTACCCAAATTCAAACCTTTAAAATCTTAACAATTCGATATGGTTCTAATTTTCTAAAATTAAAATTGAAACAATTTCAAATCAAACTGTTGCTAACGGTTCGGTTCAGTTTGATACTGAAAATTTAGGCAAAATAAGACATATGTAATATATAGATTGTATGGACTCAAATAATCATATTTCCAACTAAAACATCGTAAAATTCCTTCATCCAAACATTCACAATCACATTTCAAGTCCCAAATTCGAGCAAGGCCTATATCAATTGCTCTCTTAGAACTTTGTACACTTTTACTGGTTGAAGAAGCATATATGTTTAAAGTTGTTGTTCGAACTCAATGGTCACTATTGACAGCTATGGTTGAAACCAAAACTACATCTGAATCGCCAAACTCAACACTCTTGTGTACCACCTTCTCAGGGAACTCAGTGACAAGACTCTAACACTAATCAGAACTCAGGTTGGCAAGGGAACAACAACTGCCAAGGTTCTAATTGGTATGGTCAAAACAATCGTGGAAGAGGTCGATACAATGGCTACCGTGGTAGGAACAATCAAGGTAGATACAATAACTACTACAACAACTCCAATGGTTAAGCATCAAGGTTATTAGAATCAAGGTTATGGTGGTTATAATCCTCACTACAACTACAACCCCAACCATGGTCCCAATAGATATGCTTCTAATTATAACTTAGGTTATAATCAACCAAAGTGGTACAATGCTCATCCAGGTTTTAGCTAATACACATGTGCCTTTCCTGTTCCTAGTCCTGGAGTGCTAGGTTCAGTACGAGCCTTATAGGGACAACCATTCACATGACAGCTGTACAACCTCCATGGTCATGGATCTCTAGGATGTCCTCATTGAAGGCACTGTGTTAGTAACGACCTGTCCCAAATTTTTGGGATTAATTAAGATTAAATTAAGGATTAGCGAGGCTAATCAGGGATTAGTCGAGGATTGTCGGACGTTCCGGGTGAAATTACGATTTTTCCCCTAGACGAGGGTAAAAAGTTAAATTTTGACCCGGGAGGTCTAATGCATGTGGACCGAGGACCATTACGTAGGTCGAGTCGATACGAGTCCGTAGACATGCAGCACCAGATATGGGTCACGAAACATTTCAGGAACTATTTACGATGGCACATTTTACAAGAAAAAATGGACTTTGTCTAATGTGTGGGGCCCAGATATATATTTCAGGCTCAATGGATGAGCGACAAGTGTCACTCATCCATTGTTCACTCTTCTCCCATACATGCATCTACACCCCTCCTATTTCATTCGATCCAAAAACCAAAACCCCTTCCCCATTTCAATCCATCCTCATCCCATCATCTTCTTGAGGACCCCTGTGAGACTAAGTGTGAGGCTGAGGGTGAGACGGTGACGGTGAGGAGGTGGCAAGACCACCGTGGACGGCGGAGGAATGGTAAACCCGAAACCCCCTTTTTAAATTCAAATTTTTAATTTGGATGTTGGGGGCTTTTTCTAATGATTTGGGTGTGTTTGTTGGGTTTGTAAGAACGTTTGGGGACGATTTTGGATGGAGGAGGACGACTGGACAACTCTGGCAGGGAGCCGAAAAACTGGGCCGTGAAGATCAATTCGACATGTAGTTTCTAGGCTATTTTTCTGTGTTTTGAATCCATTGATCGATTGCATAGGACTTGACGATCGTGTAGGAAGCAACGACTTCGAAAACGGGCTAGAAACGGGGGAAGTAGAACCGAGTCAAGGTCGGGGGTCTACGCGACCCAGTTAAGAGAAATGGGCTGACCCAAAAAGAGGTTAGGTGTGGTGACATCATCAACTGACGTCATCACCTGTCAGATTTTCAGGTGACAAGGACCAATGGGGATGGACACGTGGCAGTTTTCAGTGTACAGTCAGCTTTACATGTCAGACACGTGGACCCGTGACCTGCTAACACCTGGCACTAATAGCTGACACGATTCCGAAGAGGCTCATGTCGCGCGTATCCAGGCGCAGCTTGGCCGGTCTTTGAGTGGACTTTGTTTTATGTATATGATGCATGCATAAATGTTTTAAATGTGTTTATGAACATGATTTTAGATCCCATGAGTGCATATGATTTAAATATGAATTGTTTGGCATTTTCGGAGGAAAATGTGTTATTACACATAGTTCAAGATTTCTATTTTATACGATGTTTGGGCTTTGACCGAGTGTACTACGTGCTTATGTTTTATGTGATTTTGAAGGTTTCACGGAGAAGCGTGAAACCGAGGAACTGATTTATAGTTTTGGAGGATTTCACGGAGATGCGTGAGATCGAGATTTGGGCATGAGTCCCAGTTGAACGATGATTTGAATGTGGTTTGGAAATGAGAGATGGTTTTCAGATTTGGAAATATCTTTTGGGCATATGACCAAGTTGAATTGAGGTTTGACTTAGAGTATAGTCAAACGTGTGATAAGTCGGGCTGTGACCCAGTTATGAGTTTTACGAAAGATATTTTGGGCACGAGACCCAGTTGTGGATTTTATAGGATTCAAGGAATCCTTGGATATGAAGTGTCGTTGTACACTGGATTTTCGGGCTGTGACCTATTTGGTGATGTTCCGTGCTTGAGGCCCTATTGATGATGGTATTCAGGTGAGTCCCGGATGATATGACGCTCCCCTCTAGACTACGGATGTGTTCCTTATGGAGTGGTCACGATGCACTACCTATTATAGAGCAGCCATGGGAATCAATAACCGAAGGAGGCTCAATTTAGGAGTGCTGATGTTATCCTCTAAGATCAATCGGCGATGTGTTCGCGGTGATCTAGAGACAGTCGCAGTGAGTGATGTGTTCACGGTGACATGCTTGGATTGTAAGCGGTCTTGAGCTATATGCACATGTGCTAGGACTAGAATCGTGACTGACATTAAGGATAGGATGTGTTCCCACGTGTTCTATGATTTGGGCTGAGGCTTCATTCTAGTTTTCCTTTATTTGGTTTTTGGGCTGCGGTGTTGTATGATTTGTTTTTGGACTGAGATCCTACTAAGGTAATGGATTCGACTAAGAAGCATTTTTCACTGTGTTTTGATTTGGAAAGCAATAGGTCTTGCTTCCGAGGAAGTATTTGAAATAACTGTTTTATGATGCATGCATGCTTTTACGTGAAGGGTATAAATGTATTTTTGAAATAAATGATTTTTATAAACTGTTGTTTTGTCCACTCACAGCTTTTAATGGTTTTAACACCTTCAGGTTGGTAATGGAAGTGAGATTTAGTAGAGATCGAGACATCACATGCCACCACTGATCTTGGCGTACTCTGATGGACGCCTAGCGGGTGACGAGTTTATCCCTAGTTTGACACGCAGTTGCATACGGGAGCAAGCACCTCCCACGATGATCCATGGGGATTGGGACGAGTCCTATCCAGGTGGTATTAGAGCATGAGTTGCTCTTGGAGTGACGTGCATGCGCTGGATGTGATGTCTCTGTAGTGGTAACAGTTCATCATCAACCTGATAGTTAGGGTAAGAGTACGTGGACTCAGTGGAATTGAACCCTAGTTAGGTTATGTGTGGCACATGGTGCGATGGTTTAGGGTTCGATTGGTATAGGATGTCATGTTTTGGTGAGGTTTGATCTCGAGTAGGATCGATGTACATGTGAATTCAACGACTTAGAGCCGTAGTGTTATTGGTAGATGGGACCTAGTCAACCAGTTGTCCCAGTATGACGACTTTGAGAATCGGGACTGTTGAGCGGTCATGTCAGATAAGTGATTGTGTCAAGTGGTATCACTGGAGGTCGTGGACGACCCTACTGGAGACTGTTGGGAATAGGAACGTTTGATCCTATTTGGCGTGAGATGCCGTGTTTCAGTGTGTCAAATCCCGGAGGGATGTCGACTGGGAGCGGATGCCACAGTATGAATGTGGTGTGGCATGGTGTGCCATGAGTGTGGCATATAGTTTTTATGCAGTGTTAGGCACTGAGTATGGCCAAGTTTCTTGTAGGCCCAGAGGCTGGAAGCCGTAGCATTATGAGAGGATGAGATCCTTGGATTGTGGTTACTGGTTGGTTGTGTACCAGTATCAGAGTATGATGACTTTTCGGAGTCGAGAGGGATGGATCGGTCGGGATGAATATGCTGCAATGAGCAGTCAGGTTCGTGTTAACCCTAGTGGGTGATTGATTGGACAATTTACCAGGAGTGTGGTACTTGTGTACTGGATCCTGAGGTGGACCGATTGGTGGATATTATACGTTGAGCGGTTGGTACCTGTGGTGAGTTGACCATATGAGTACGGAGTCTCAATAGTTGAGTGGTTCTGGGATCTGTCTGCACGTGGTTGTGACAGACGTTGTTATTGATGGATGTGGATGAGTCTCATCGAGTTGGATAGACTCATGTTATAGTTACGACTGAGACGATGGAGATTTTCCAATCGTGGTGATGGTACAGAGGGGTGTGAGTGTCGCTCAGTATGAGCAGAGACTTCTGGATTCGACTCGATCATGACTGAGTGCGATCATAGATGGTTATGTTGAGCTTTGGGTGTTGGCGAGTGTGCCGCACTACCTCAGTGGAGGTGACTGAGATGAGTGGAAGATGCCAGAGATGATTTGAATGGAATCCAATAGTGATCAGATGGTTCTGAATGACACTGAGTGTGTCTAAGTGATGTAATGCCATTGAGGGCTTAGATTGTGACTGGGATGGTAGACGTGCTTTAGAGTGGCAAACATGTGACTTCATTGGGCACTTAGCGGGAAAGAGAGGATCCTGAGTGGCTCAGTGCGAGGCATGGGGTATACTTGGATTAGTGACACATACCCTAGTTTATTTTGGACGGATGGGACGAGTATTGGGTACTAGCGTTGATCCCATAAGGGTTTGGACGTGCGAACTAGTATACCGACGGGGATGTGGATGGAAGAAGTTGAAGAGAATCAATGGAAGTGTTAGTCTTGAGAAAAGGATTAAGCATTACAATAACTATCAGAGAATACTCTTAGTCGGAAGAGGTGACTTCGCTTTTTTCGTTTGCTTGGCCAGAGCTTCCGGTTTGACCGTCAACCTAATGCGAGACTTGAGACATAAGGGTGTGATCAGAAGTTGAACCTATAAAGGTTGAAATGTGAGAATCAGGTGGTGATGGATGACATCCTTTTGGATGTACAGAGACGGTATAAAACGGAGAGGCGAGTTGGGTACTAAGCTAGACTGTTTACGGACACGTCGGTGATTGTCCGAATGAGCTGAGGACTTGGAATCATACCTAAGTCGATTCCAACATGGTTGGAACTTTGAAATCAACAGAAGTTTTGATTGAGACAATGAGACAAGTGCTTGATTCCGAAATAGTGATGGCTATTCCGAAGATGATGAAGGAGACTTCTCATTTCTGCTCTTTAGCAGATGGTGCGTGGTGTCTTGGGATGACGTAGGATGAATTTTGACATCATTGTATTGGATCATCCTTGATTCTCCCCTATGTGGGATGACCAGGAGTGATATGACAGTGAAAAGGGTTCAAGAAGGGTGTAAGACACTATGAATCGAAATCTGGTCGTGTCGGGGAGAATCGTATCGTAACGACCCCGAGGTAAGACAAAATTACTCTCCAAACTCTATCTTGAATAGGTGGATGGGTATGTGTTGGATATGGGAATGAATGTTGATTTTGAATTCATCTATTCGGATTGGAGTATTAGTGATTGTCTGGTGACCAGGAGACCCGGAAGGGACACCGAGTGGAGTGGATGATCTGTCTTGGATAGGTGGATGAGTATGTGTTGGATATGTGAATAATTGTGAGACGAGGACGATACGTGTAACGACCCGTCCCGAATATTGGGATTAAATAATAATTAACTATGGTTTAGAATGACTAATCGGGGATTAGTTGAACGAAATCAGACGAATAGAGTAAAATGACCATTTTGCCCCTGGGCATGGGTAAAATATTGACTTTTAGTTTGGGCGGTCAAATGGACATTGAACAATGACTGTGACGTAGTGCGGGAAATCACGAGTTCATAGAAAGGTGGCACGTCCGATTCCGACATTTGAGGAAGAAGTTATGACGTTCGGAAGTCGAAGGGTACTTTGGTCATTTGGTTGAAAAGTGGGAAAAATGTTGACTTTTGACCCGGGAGGTCCGATAGCCGAGGGCTTAGGACCGTTATGTAGATCGAGTCGATACGAATCCATAGGCATGTGGCACGCCGAAATCGGACGTCGGACAAAAAAGTTATGGTCACGGGAGCGAAATCGAGGATTTACGACTCGGGATTTGAATAGAATATTAATTTAATTGGACTTGGCAGATATTAGTGTGGGGCCTATGGATGGGTGACAAGTGTCACTCATCCCATGGCTTGGAACCCCCAAAATGTGGATCTATGTCTATTGGTCAATTAAAATATGTTAATATTGGTTCAATTAATCCCAGCCGTCCATCTCTTTCTTAAGATTGAATCTGCACCCTTCAATCCCTCTCATAATCTCACCACCCATAGAACCTCTAATCCTCATCTAATGGCAATAATTTGTGAAGGAATGTTGGAATGTGAGGGCTGGCAATGTTGGTGGTGCCGGTAACGACGACCGTCGTGGACGGTGGTGGTGGCTCGGGAGTTAAATCTGTGAGGCTAGCTTGAAAACAGAGGACCTTCCTCACTTTCAACACTTAGCAAAACATGGTCCTTTGAGCCTATGTTTTGAATGAAAGTGAACGAAAAAGTAGAGACAAGTTTGGTGGTGGCCGTGGAAGCGCACGATGGCGACGGTAACTGAATCCCCATGAGTTTCTATCTTGAGTTCAAAAATGGAAAATCGCGAGTTCATCCTTGTTATACAAATTGGTTGCTCAGGTGAGCATCTGGGAGCTACCAGGAATCGATCAAGACCGGTTTAGGGGCCTGAGGTGGCTTATGGCGGCCGGAGACGGCATAGGAAATTGAATGTTTGATTTATCGATCGGGGAGGTAAGTCTCAGTCTCTAAGTTCAAATTTTGACATCATTAACTGATTAGAATCAGTAGGAAAAATCTATAGGAATTAAAAGGACCAAAAATAGACTGAAAATGGAGGAGAACCGGGGACGCCTGTTCGGTTGGACCGAACCGGTCTGAACTAAGGAAGACGACGACACTGTTCACCGCTTGTGGGCTTCACGCGCAGCCCCTTACGACGGCACGTGGGGGCACGTGGACGGTATTTTAGGGATGTTGTCAATATGACTTTTAATCTATTAAATGTAACGAACATTTTGGGACTAGTTTCGTGTCGATCGGACATCGTTTCGATATGTTTCGAGATGTCCGAAGGTTTAGGATAAAATTTAAAAATAGTTAAAAATTTGGTAAAATTATGGGACTTGAATGAGGGGTTAATTAATAGGTTAGTGACCCTCTAGTTTGATTTGGACAGGTTTAGAAGTCCCGGTGATAGTGGTGGGGCCCGATGAGGCTTATGGCACGCGTATCGAGGCGGCAGCGTAGGACGGTCTGTGAGTGGACTTCGTTTTCTAAATTGTGACGCATCCATTACTATTTTATATGTTTTACATACGTGATTTCTATGATGATGATTGTGGCAATGGTGGATTATAAGATTGCACGTATTTCGAGATAAACTTGTATTTACACGTATTTCGAGGTTTACGAGTTTATACTAGTGTTATGTGAATGTGAATTCAATAATGATTCTATGGCATGGTTTTGGTTTTGGAAAGATAAAGTCGGGCATGAGACCCATTTGAATTATGTGATCAGACCAGGGGCCCAGTTGGTTTATGAAATCGGGCTGAGACCCTTTTTAGTCTTGTGATCTGGCAGGGGGGCCAGTGGTTTACAAAATCAGGCATGAGGCCCAATTGAGTTTTATAAATGTGATTTCGGGTCTGGGATCCTATGTTTCATAAACGTGATTTCGGGCCGGGGACCCTAAATGGATTTGTGATGTTTTATGGAGATTACGGGCAGGGCCCATTGAGATGTTTTGAAATGACTTTGTAAAACTGTTTTCCATATACCATCTTGATACGAGGATATGTGATGGTCTCCTCAAAGTGTCTGGGACACTGAGGAAGTCCCGGTGCATTGCCTGCGAGGGGTCATTATACGGAGTTATCGGACCGTATGATGACTCAGGAGCAGGAATGCTATGATTGGATGTCTGGGACGTCAGACATTTGGGATGTCAGATATATTGACCCGGAGAGACCCTGGGTAGCACACGTTGCTTATTACCGTGAGATATGACATCTGGGACGTTGAGCGTTTAGGACGCTAGGCATCTGGAATACCAGAGATGATTATATGGTAAATATGGATTGTTGAGGTCATGAAATGGTATTTCTGTCTTTGTGGATTTGTGGTTATGGATTTGGGCAGTGACCCACTTGGTTTTGGATTTACGGTTTTGGGCTAAGGCCCTACTGGCTTATTCGAGTAAATGTTTGATTACTGATTTTCGATGCATGCATACTTTTTAGTGAATGGCTTAAATATCTTTTTATGAATGTGTTTTTATGTAATTGTTGATTTTCGCCCATTCACAGTTCTGAATGGTTTTAATTGACAGGACCCATCCCAATCCCCCCGGGATTAGTGCAGGATGACCATGCTCCCGTCTGACACGAAGTGTCAGACAAGGGATATTTCCGACCTTTGCCCTCTCGGGCCATCAGAGTACTCCAGGATCCGGAGGAGGCATGTGATATCTCAGTCTCTGCTACAGTCCACATCCGCTGACAACCTGAAGGGGAGTCAAAACATTAAAAGCTGTGAGTGGACAAAACAAGAGTTATAAAAACATTTCATAAGAGAAGACATTTGTACCCTTCACTAAAACGCATGCATGCATTCGAAAACCATTTAACCAAATGGACTACATGTGGGAACTAAGCCCAAATCATAAATAAACCAAGGTCGAAAGGACCACAATGAAATCGACCATACAGGCCACTGCCCAAATACATAAGAAACCAAGTACACGAGCCACCGCTCAAATCCAGTATCCACATATAATATATCATATTTATATCACATACACATATAATTCACACAACCAATCCTCTCACGGTTTCCAAAGCTACGCGCGTGCTACCCAGGTCTCAATCCGAGTCTTCTCAAAGTCAAGATCAATGTCCGTAGACCACTAACCCTACCCGAGGTAATAGTAACCATAGCCTTCCTGAGAGTAAGGAACCCAACTGGGTGGTGACTCCACTCAGTCGGTGCTCCGTGACTACTCCGGGGTCCACCAAGGCCAACGACCCTCCCCGGAGGAGATAGAAGAACAAGTAAAGGAAGGTATATGAACATATATATACATAACATAAACATTCATGCCCGGTTCCCCTGAACCTTCATGATCCATAACATCCATTAACCAGGGTTCATGCCGGTTCCCATAAACCGTCATGAACCAGAATGACCTGACAAAGGTTCATGCCGGTTCCCATAAACCGTCATGAACCACAATGACCTTTCCAGAGTTCATGCCGGTTCCCGTAAACCGTCATGAACTTGGAAATCCATCTAGGGTCCCTGACCCGAAATCATAAACCGTAAAATAACTGGGTCTCGTGCCCGAACATATGACATCAGCTGGGCACCGTGCCCGATATCTAAGGTCATATGCCCGAGACAAAACCAAATGGGTCTCATACCCGACTTTATCCTTTTGAAATCCAATTCCAAATCATTTAGACCAATAAAGACATACAAACACGTATTGGCACCGTATAGGGCCGAAACCTCGAAATACGTTCCAATACGTAACCACACATCCAAATGCACTCATGGCATCACAAACAAGTATTTAAAACAAACAATAAACATTTATGCATGCACCAATTTAGAAAACAAGGTCCACTCATAGACCGTCCGAACTGCCGCCTCGATTTGCGTGCCATACGGCTCCCAGAGCCGATCATCATCACCGGGACTCCCGAACCTGTCCAAATTTTAATAGAAGGTTAATAACTACTTAATTAACCTCCCATTAAAGGCCCGTAATTTTTCAGAACTTTTAACTATTTTTAAACTGACCCTAAACCTTCCGATGCCCCGAAACATATCGAGACGGTGTCCGATCGACACGAAACCAGTCCCAAAATGTTCGTTACATCGAATAGATAATTTCATGTGTTGAACACTTCCCCAAATTATGGCCCATACGCCCTCACGCGCTCCTAGAAGGGCAAAGTTACTATTCATCATCATCAACCTTGGAAAACCGATTTTTCCTGGTTTTCCGGTCCCGTTACTGTGCTGAACCGGGGTGACCAGTTCAGTGCTCTCCCTTCCTCGTTTTCGGTCCGTTTGGCCCCATTTTAATCCCTAAATTCCTATTTCCTTCTTTCCTATCAATTTCAATCATTAAAACTAAGTAAAACGCCCTAAAACTCGTGGTTTAATTATGAACCAAACGGTTCAATATTCCCAAAACTCACCCACGGCTTCACATCCGTCCAACCACCATAGAAACCTTCTTAAAACTATCCTAGCAACCTATTTGATTCATTAAAACCATTAAAAATGAACCATAACAAGAAAAATGGAAATTGGATCGAAAATGGACTAACCGGGTACCCGCACTGGTTTCCTCCCTTCCAGCCGCCGTTCACGGCGGCCCTGGACATCCAGGCCAGCCACCTCAACTCCCTCAGCCTCCTGGTCCTCTGTCTTGGTCTTGGGTGGAATTTGGATGGGTTTGGGTTGCACGGGAATGAGAGAAATGGTGAGATCGGGTGTGTGTTTGGGTTTGAAATGAAAATGGAATGGTTTGCACGGTGCATGAATCAATTTGGGTGTGCATTGGATGGGTGACATTTGTCACTTATCCATTGGGCATCAGGACAAATATCTGGGCCCACTAGAGTCCAAAAGTGAACTCGTCTCGTAATTCGTGCATTAGTGAACTCGAACTTCCGTGAACCGTAACATCGCCGTCGAACGTCCGAATTCGACGTGCCGCCTGTTTATGGATTCGTATGATCCTTATCTACGTAACGGTCTTCGGCCCTCGGCCATCGGAAATCCTGGTCAAAAAGTGAACATTTACCCCATTTTAACCCAAAATTACCATATTGCCCCTAAACTTCCGCACGTCATAACTTCCTCCTCGAATGTCGGAATTGAACGTGCCACCTGTATATGAACTCGTGACGTCCTAAACTACTTCACGGTCATCGATCAAAGTCCATTTGACAGCCCGAACGAAAAATCAACGTTTTGTCCACGCCCAAGGGTAAAACGGTCATTTTACATAGTTCGTCCGATTTCGCCCAACTAATCACGGATTAACCTCACTAATCTAATCCTGGAATTCGGGACGGGTCGTTACAACCTTCCCTCCTGAATTAATTTCTTCCTCGAAATTCCAACCGGCCTAAATCCAACCGTTCTTCCCTCCTTAATTAGTTTCATTCTCGAAACTTCAACTATCCTGATTCCACATCCACCACGTAGAAAGGAATTCTTAACCTCACAACACGTGTACGCTAGTACACCCACTAGTCAACACAAAATTTATCTGCACCCAGTCGTACCACTAACACTCACGTCGCATTTACTACACTCGACCACGTCGAATGACAGTAGCCATACGTACCGAATTGACACCACTTGTCAACCTACCATCTCGTTGACACCAGCAACTCTACGGTTCCTTTCTCAATCTCAATCTATCCTGATATCTACTCCTACTGGGAGTCATCAGACCTCACACAACAATCCACGCTGACACCTCCGACAAACAGTCACCACTTGACAGTCGTTAGTCAAAAACTGATACTATACACTCGTGGTTACACTAACCACCAACTTACTCAACTTGAGAATACATCTACCAACAAAAACTCGACCTGTGTGTAACTGGACCCACCAGAATCACTATGACCCAATGCACAGTATCTAATGTCCAGTTCACGTACACGACTAATCCAATGGTATCGGGACTAAGCCGATTACCAACACGCTCACCAACGTACCCATGGTATAACCTATATACCGTCACCAGGCAAGACAAGTCTGCCCGGTATCGTACCTCGAACAACATAGAAGGTACATACAACTACCCATCAATCAACTTACAACCACAACAACCACGACAACCTAGGTTGTAGGTAACCACGTTTCTATAATGGAGTCCATCTGTCCAATCTAGTACTAGACAGATCCAAAACTCCAACCCATCATCTATTTCCAAATCCGAATTCGTAATTTCGTAAGAAATCCCGAATCCAAACCCAGAAATCATATCCATAGCCATGTCCAAATCCGAATCCGAAATCATTATCCCGTAAGCTAGCATTTGGAATAACCATTCCGAACCCAAATCCGTAAAAGAAAATCCGCAGTCAAGCTCTAGTACCAAATCCTGAATCGTCACCCAGAATCCGATTCCAAAACCCAAATACAGAAATCCACTTTCAAGTTCCAAAATGAAATCCTGAATCGTCATCCAGAAATCTGATTCCAAAACCCAAAATATCGTTCACGTCTACTAAGACGCATCAAAACTGAACCGATCGGTTACCCGTTTAAACAATTACCTCAATACCTTTGATTGACTTCATAGGGAAGCCAATCCCAACATCAACACATCTAGGTTGACCATATCCGACCACGTCAGAAAACTACTCACCTGAGTAATATACCATACGGGATTCCCTTCGAAAAGAAGTTCAGTCCCAACATCCTCAACTCAAACATCCAAGTAAGAGCGATAAACTCTCCACATATCTGGATCATCAAGATCACGATCCAGATCCATCACTACGACAACCGACTCTAGACCTCACGATCGAGGATTGTCACGACGTCCAAAGTCCTCAACATCAAAATCCGGATCCACCTAGGATCACACAGCTCACTCAGCTAACAATCCACCTGAGATCCGATCATAGGGTCTTACACCCTCAACGAATCTGCATACTGACACATCGTTCGTCAACGAATTCCCACATCTTAAATAGATCAGTCAACGACGAGACACGTCGAGACTGTGGGTTCTCCCTAAGTACCTCGTATTGATCCTTGTCATTCCACCTAGGAAAAACCACGGATGATCGAATATAATGACATCAAAATCCATTCTACGTGAATGCAAACAACACTCGCTGCACTCACCACGTCATGTAACCTGACATCGTCTACCACCAAGTAGGAAATGAGAAATCTCAGTCACCTAACTTCGATATACTCACCTCCACGTGATGACCCAAGACAAATCACGGGTCCATCAACCAATACACGACCAGTGTACTGGTGGCAACCAACAACATCTACATCATCAACATCATCTACCATCATCAATCATGGTAGAATCTGAGAAGTCACCCAAAATGACTTCGATATACCCATTACCAATGCGAACAACCCGCATTCCATTCGTCACCTCAATCGCAACCTCTCATGATTTCGAAGTTCCAACAAGATTGGAAACTGCATACCCGGACATCCATCACGTGTCCACTAACCAATTTAACTCTATCTGAGATCCACTTTGGGACCACAGATACCGAACATATGCCCATCACGACGGATGTAGCTCAACGTCATCGCAATCACCGGCACCAGCACCAGCACTAGTGCTAGTACACCATCAGCCCATACACTAACATTAGCACACCGTGTGCAAAACATACAACCCTTGATCTCCGCTCATACCGAACAACGATTTAGTACCTCTGCTCTATTAGAGAAACTCTGCCTCCCTCGTACCCAACAACTCTGGGTACAGTCACCCTGATAACTCATAAGAGAAAAGGAAATGTCCCCTGAACGTCCCCGTCTCATTCTGCGATCGCACTCAGCCATAACCGAGTCGAATCCAGAATCACTACTCGTACATATGCGTTACTTACGCACCTCGTATCATCGTCATGATTGATAATCCCATCGTCACAATCATCACGGTAACCTGAGTCTACCCGACTTGATAAGACTCGACTACATCCATCAATAGTAGCGTCTGCGACAACCTCGTGCAGACCTAACTACCAGACATCTCGATATCCAGACTCCGCATCCAACGAAATCAATCACATGTACTAATTACTCTGTATCCCCACTCCGGGATTCCATCGACAAGTACCAACCCTGGTAACTTGTCCAACCAACTCTAACCTGTCGTAATTCGACTCAACCAATGTCGTCATTCGACTCAACCAATGTCGTCTACCAGGTCATCCATGACCTTAACTGCACCAACTGTCCATCGCAACTGAGTAGCACGACAACCAACTAGGTCTAACCGATAAGTACAACCTCGACTGCAGAGTCCAGTCCCAACACTAAGCTGACATGACTAGACTCACTAACGAATCCAAATCCGAATAGACGTCAAAGTCAAATCACTCGTCAACTCACATCTCCGAACCATACACCCAAGGTAGGGTTCCACAATCACGCCCCAGGGTCACTCTGAACCCAACTGCTACTGCCAACCGCAGTACACTCCAAGAATTGACCGACTACGCGGTCTTGACATCGCAAGGATGTCAATCCAATTCTACCGCCAAAACGATCCCACGACATCGTGAAAGACGATCCCAACCAACCGTCTCACGATCACAACTCCAAAATACGAATACGCTAATCCTTCCATAGGGTCCCACACTATCAACCCTGACAGAACTATGGCAACCCCGACATCGAGTGCCGAACCAAGACAATCCGCGATTCAATCTTACTAACTATCGTACCGGCAACCCAACTATCAAGTTGACCACGAACTGTAGCCACTTGAGATATCACATCCTTGACCTACGTGCATTCCAAGAGCTCCACGGTTCCTCGAATAGAGACAACCCCGCTCTGATAAGCAATCCTATGCTCTAATACCACATTGACATGACCCATCCCAATCCCCCCGGGATTAGTGCGGGATGACCCTTCTCCCGTTTGACACGAAGTGTCAGACAAGGGATATTTCTGACCTTTGCCCTCCCGGGCTATCAGAGTACGCCAGGATCCGGAGGAGGCATGTGATATCTCAGTCTCTGCTATAGTCCACATCCGCTGCCAACCTGAAGGGCAGTCAAAACATTAAAAGCTGTGAGTGGACAAAACAAGAGTTATAAAAACATTTCATAAGAGAAGACATTTGTACCCTTCAATAAAAAGCATGCATGCATTCGAAAACCATTTAACCAAATAGACCACATATGGGAACTAAGCCCAAATCAGAAATAAACCAAGGTCGAAAGGACCACAATGAAATCGACCATACGGGCCACTGCCCAAATCCATAAGAAACCAAGTACACGAGCCACCGCTCAAATCCAGTATCCACATATAATATATCATATTTATATCACATACACATATAATTCACACAACCAATCCTCTCACGGTTTCCAAAGCTACGCGCGTGCTACCCAGGTCTCAATCCGAGTCTTCTCAAAGTCAAGATCAATGTCCGTAGACCACTAACCCTACCCGAGGTAATAGTAACCATAGCCTTCCTGAGAGTAAGGAACCCAACTGGGTGGTGACTCCACTCAGTCGGTGCTCCGTGACTACTCCGGGGTCCACCAAGGCCAACGACCCTGCCCGGAGGAGATAGAAGAACAAGTAAAGGAAGGTATATGAACATATATATACATAACATAAACATTCATTCCCGGTTCCCCTGAACCGTCATGATCCATAACATCCAATAACCAGGGTTCATGCCGGTTCCCATAAACCGTCATGAACCACAATGACCTTTCCAGAGTTCATGCCGGTTCCTGTAAACCGTCATGAACTTGGAAATCCATCTAGGGTCCCTGACCCGAAATCATAAACCGTAAAATAACTGGGTCTTGTGCCCGAACATATGACATCAGCTGGGCACCGTGCCCGATATCTAAGGTTGTATGCCCGGGACAAAACCAAATGGGTCTCATACCCGACTTTATCCTTTTGAAATCCAATTCCAAATCATTTATACCAATAAAGACATACAAACACGTATTGGCACCGTATAGGGCCGAAACCTCGAAATACGTTCCAATACGTAACCACACATCCAAATGCACTCATGGCATCACAAACAGGTATTTAAAACATATAATAAACATTTATGCATGCACCAATTTAGAAAACAAGGTCCACTCATAGACCGTCCGAGCTGCCGCCTCGATTTGCGTGCTATACGGCTCCCCGAGCCGATCACCGTCACCGGGACTCCCGAACCTGTCCAAATTTTAATATTAGGTTAATAACTACTTAATTAACCTCCCATTAAAGCCCCGTAATTTTCCCAAACTTTTAACTATTTTTAAACCGATCCTAAACCTTCCGATGCCCCGAAACATATCGAGACGGTGTCCGATCGACACGAAACCATTTCCAAAATGTTCGTTACATCGAATAGATGATTTAACGCGTTGAACGCTTCCCCAAATTATGGTCCACGAGCCCCCACGCGCTCCTAGAAGGGAAAAGTTACTATTCATCATCATCAACCTTGGAAAACCAATTTTTCCTGGTTTTCCGGTCTGATTACTGTGCTGAACCGGGGTGACCGGTTCAGTGCTCTCCCTTCCTCGTTTTCGGTCCATTTGGTCCCATTTTAATCTCTAAATTCCTATTTCCTCATTTCCTATCAATTTCAATCCTTAAAACTAAGTAAAACGCCCTAAAACTCATGGTTTAATTATGAACCAAACGGTTCAATATTCCAAAAACTCACCCATGGCTTCACAGCCGTCCAACCACCATAGAAACCTTCTTAAAACTATCCTAGCAACCTATTTGATTCATTAAAACCATTAAAAATGAACCATAACAAGAAAAATGGAAATTGGATCGAAAATGGACTAACCGGGTACCTGAACGGGTTTCCTCCCTTCCAGCCGCCGTTCACGGCGGCCCTGGCCATCCAGGCCGGACACCTCAACTCCCTCAGTCTTCTGGTCCTCTGTCCTGGTCTTGGGTGGAATTTGGATGGGTTTGGGTTGCACGGGAATGAGAGAAATGGTGAGATCGGGTGGGTGTTTGGGTTTGAAATGAAAATGGAATGGTTTGCACTGTGCATGAATCAATTTGGGTGTCCATTGGATGGGTGACACTTGTCACTCATCCATTGGGCATCAGGACAAATATCTGGGCCCACTACAGTCCAAAAGTGAACTCGTCTCGTAATTCGTGCAATAGTGCACGAACTTCCGTGAACCGTAACTTCGCCGTCGAACGTCCGAATTCGACGTGCCGCCTGTCTATGGATTTGTATCATCCTTATCTACATAACGGTCTTTGGCCCTCGGCCATCAGACATCCTGGTCAAAAAATCAACATTTGCCCCTTTTTAACCCAAAATTACCATATTGCCCCTAAACTTCTGCACGTCATAACTTCCTCCTCGAATGTCGGAATTGAACGTGCCACCTGTCTACGAACTCGTGACGTCCTAAACTACATTACAGTCATCGGTCAAAGTCCATTTGACCGCTCCGAACGAAAAGTCAACGTTTTGCCCACGCCCAAGGGCAAAACGGTCATTTTGCATCGTTCGACCGATTTCGCCCAACTAATCACGGATTAACCTCACTATTCACTATTAGTCACTAATCTAATCCTTGCATTCGGGCCGGGTCGTTACATTAATGACCTTCAGGTTGATCACGGATGTGGGCTATAGTAGGGACCGAGACATCGCATTCCTCCACCGTTCCTAGCGTTCTCTGGTAGCCCCGTAGGGGCTAAGGTATGTAATATCCCTTGTTTGACACTTCGTGTCAGATAGGAGCATGGCACATCCCACGTTAATCCCGGGGGTATAGGGATGGGTCGTGTCAAGTGGTATTAGAGCGAGGTTGTCGCTATTCAGTAGTTCTTGTGGTACACGCAGGTCAAGGATGTGATGTCTCTACGTGGTCATCCCGTTATCAACCTGATAGTAGGATGCTAGATTTATAGTTTTTGGGATTGAATAGTGAATAGTACAACTCGGGATTTGAATATAATATTAATTTAATTGGACTTGGCAGATATTAGTGTGGGGCCCATGGATGGGTGACAAGTGTCACTCATCCCATGGCTTGGAACCCCCAAAATGTGGATCTAGGCCTATTGGTCAATTTAAATATGTTAATTTTGGTTCAATTAATCGCAGCCATCCATCTCTTTATTAAGATTGAATCTGCACCCTTCATTCCCTCTCAGCTGATCCTCATTACCATCATCTGCATCTCTCTCGATCGACATCTCCCAAAACCGTGAAGGACACAAACCATAACCTCACCACCCATAGAACCTATAATCCTCATCTAATGGTAATAATTTGTGAAGGAATATTATAATGTGAGTGCTGGCAATGTTGGTGGTGCCGGTAACGACGACCGTCGTGGACGGTGGTGGTGGCTCGGGAGTTAAATCTGTGAGGCTAGCTTGAAAACAGAGGACATTCCTCACTTTCAACACTTAGCAAAACGTGGTCCTTTGAGCCTGGGTTTTGAATGAAAGTGAACGCCAAAGTAGAGACAAGTTTGGTGGTGGCCGTGGAGGCGCATGACGGCGACGGTAACCGAATCCTCGTGAGTTTCTATCTTGAGTTCAAAAATGGCAAATCGCGAGTTGATCCTTGTTATTTAAATTGGTTTCTCATGTGAGCATCTAGGAGCTACCAGGAGTCGATCAAGACCGGTTTAGGGGCCTGAGGTGGCTTATAGCGGCCGGAGACGGCGGAGGAAATTGAATGCTTGGTTTGTAGATCGGGAAAAGTACCTGTAACAACACCAGGTGCCGGCCTGGCTTGCTGCTCTGTGACTGTAAATACACGAGCTCGTGGTACGACAGCCTGTCCGCGCCCACGTGCTCCACAATCCTCACTACGGGCTCCGCTCTGCCCCCGGCCTCCGACAGTATTGGAAGCCAAACTCACTGGTGCCTCCTGTATCGTTGACCCTGTTCAAGGGTCGGCACTCCCGAGCATAGTGGCCTAAACCTCCGCAGGCAAAACAAACAAGTATACCTGATCTGTCAGCCGACCTACTGGATGCACCACTCCATGACATGCACTGACTAGTACCAAATCTCGACCCCGATCTCTGGGGACTCCCAAAGCGACCAGGCCCTCCTCGGCCGCACGAGAACGATGAGGTTCCACTATTGTGTCCTCCCTTAGATCATCGACGGCTCACTAGTCCAAGATACGGATGATCCCCACGTCGTCCCTCTCCAGATAACTGTCATGCCGGGTGTGTTGCCAAACCAGACTCTACACGAACCGCGACTTCCACCATGTCTTTCAGGGTAGCATGACTGGCAGCTGTCACACCTGCTCGAATATCCCCTCAGAGTCCAAGATCAAACCTCTGACATTTGTCCTCCTCTGTTCTCAGAAAGGCTGCTACGAACTGAGAAAGTCTCACAAAGGTATGCTCATAATCCGTCACCGACATATTACCTTGCTTAAGTCGTAAAAACTCAGCCTCACCTGCCAAGTAGTAGTGTGGACAGACTAACCCGACGTGTTCAGGTCGTACCACCACTGGTAGGCCCGACCTTCCAGTAGTAAGGTCGCTAATGCCACGCGCTCATCCGGTGGGCAGTGCATCACAGTAAAGATCCTCTCCCATCTGGCTATCTATTCGTGAGCATCCTCGGGGTTTGATCCCCCACTAAAGTGTATGGCTCCCAAACGTTGAGCCCGTTCGATACTCGCACATTCCATCTCTCTAGCTATTTCCTCTTCAGTCCGTACTTGAGGAATTCTCCTTGGAGGCATAACCCACTGTTTAAGAGGCATAGATTAGACAATAACATTTTTAAACGTCAGAAGTACCAAGTAATGACCACTAGTCTAGCATGCTGACCATAACCTAGTGATCTGATACCAAGTTGACAGGACCCGCCCTGATCCCCTTGGGACCACCTGGGGGCGTGCCCTGCTCCCGTCTGACACCCGACCTCACAGTACCAAAATTACCCTTAAAGAAAATCAAATGCATAAATATCCAAATTTAAGTCTCACATATTACGTCATACATATTATCCGAATACAAATAGTGTCAGACAAGGGATAGTTTCCAAATACAGTTTATTGAGCACGACTCTAGACATTCTACGTGCCAACCTACCCAACAGTAGGGTTCAGGTGCACAACATAAACCTATGCCTCTTCCTCGGGATCCTCTTCTTCTTCTTCCTTAGTAACACGACCTGGAGGGGTTAGTAAAAGAACAAGGGTGAGTGGGCTGAAACTCAAAGTTTATAAAATAGTTCATCATATTGAAAACATATAGCTTTTCCCCTCCGTTTTACGAAATGCATGCATCAGTGTCGAAGTCCATAATATCATATAAACATAAGAAGAATAATATAAACATAAACATAACCTCAGTCACTGCACTATACATCCCAACCCTGACATCCCAGATGTCTGACGACCCAGACGCCTAATAAGGTCACAGTCCCAAGACTACGCGTGCCACCCGGGGTCTCAATCCCGATTCCAGATCCCGAACCCAGTCCGGGTATGGCATCCTAGATGCTTGACGTCCCAGACGTCCAATAATAGCAATCCTGCTCTTGAGCCACTATACGGTCCTGTCCCTCCGTAGAATGACCCCTCGCAGGCAATGCGCGGTGACCAATCTGGGGTACCTACATCCGGAGGAGACAGTATACTAGGGTAGATCTATACAGTGCAGTACTTAAGATAATCATCGAAATCCATATACATATAGATGACTCAAAACAATGCATAACGAACCAGACGGGTCTCATGCCTAAACATCGTAATACGTGCCATAATCATAACTCAAGATAAACAGATACTTTTGCTTGAATAACATATATATATATATATATATGTATAGAAAGGAAAACAGTTATGCATGCCAAGGTTTAATGAAATCAAAGGCCCACTCACAGTACAATCCCGCTGCAAAATCCGAGCGTATAACCCTGTCCATGTGTTATTGCACGATTCCTGTCATGTCCAAAGCATACGTAAGGGTCACTATAAGTCCCTAATAAACAACCAAGAAACCCTAGGCTGAAACTGGTCCGGGAAAGCCGTCCGAACACGCTTCCCAAGGCTTCAAACCCTAATTTGACTAACCTAACAATCTCCGATTGACACGAAACCACCTCCATTGAATTCGTATCGTCGAAACCTTGAAAATGGTACTGGTCCCACAAAATTTACTGTTCACACGCGCCCCCACGTGCCTGGTCAAAGGTTTGGTTTACCCTGTTATAGTAATGTTGACGTCAGTTTGACGTCACTACTGACTTCAGCACTGACAGTGTCAGAGGACATGTGTCACATGCCCATTGGTCCATGGTCTGACTGCTTCTGACATGATGACATCATCATGATGTCACTGTTGATGTCAGCATGTTGACATCATCAGCTACAGTACTGGATCAACCCGATTTGTAGAAAACCGGGTCGTCGTTGATCCACCGCTTGACCCGATCACAGATCGTGCTTCCAGCCACCATTTTCGATCAGACTTGGCCCTAAAGACTCATCACATCCTACTCTACAGCTCTGTGAAATCATAACCAAGTTTAGAGATGGAGAGGCTACCTGGAAAACTTGGGAAAACCGGCTGCAAACTCTGGTTGTCTTCTCCAGCGAGTCAACCTGATTCCGGCCACGAACCTTGGTCCAAACTGGTCGTCTGAGTCCCTAAAATATGTCTCAGAGATGAACAATGATATCTAACGTCGAAACTATCCATTTCAATGAAGGGAAGAAAATAGGACCTAATCGGGTTTTCAAACTTACCGCCGCCGTGTCGCCGCCTTAACCGTCCAGTCCACTTCTCAGTCCTCCTGCTGTTCTAGTTTACCTAACCCTACGTTGGTTCGAGTCCAGGTGTGGAGGTTTGGACGGTTGGACTGTGTTGGGTTGGTCTGTTTCCTTTCGGGTCTGGGGGGTTTTCGGTTTGTGCAAACAGGGCTGTGGTGGTGGTGGCCGGTGTCTGGTGAAGGTGGTGGGTGGTGGTCGTCTAGAGGTGGAGCTAGGCAGGGAGGGTGGTCGTCTGGGTGTGTGTTTGTTCAAAGGAGTCAGCCGTGTTTCATGGTTTGAGAGAAATGAAAGTGAGAGTGAGTTGTCTGGTCCAAATAAAGGGAGAAGAAGATGAGATCAACGGCCCAGATTCAATCTGGGGTTTGGAATGGATGGTTAGGATTTTAGGAGGAAAAATAAATATTAAATAAATGGCTAACCAAGATCCAGGTTTTAGGGAAAGTGTGGGATGAGTGACACTTATCACTCATCCAAGGGTCCATAATGATTTGATTTTTAAAATAAGATCCTAATATTATAATATTATTTTATTTCAAACTTCAGTTCGTTCGATTAACCGATTTTACTTCCGTGACCATAACGTTTTCGTCGTACGTCCGTTTTCGACGTGCCGCCTGCCTACATACTCGTGACGTCCTAAGCTACATCACGGGCATGGGTCAAGGTCTTATATATGCCCCGAGGCAAAAGTAAACTTTTCCCCCCCTTAGGGGCAAAATGGTCATTTTACAATAAAATAATATTTACGAAAGTTTGGGTCGTTACAATACTTGTCCCACTCATGTATGTATGTTGCATAAATCTCTTTATGGCTTGAAACTAGCCCCATGTGCATGGAATGATCGATTCACATCTCATATGTTGAAACTGAAGTTCACTCAATCTACTTTTGATTCTACCCTCTTCATTTCTCAATGGGGTTCTATTCTCCCCATTTTCCTTGTGTATGTGGATGGTTAAATTGTTATAGGGAATGAACTTCCAACTTTTACTGCTCTCATTAGTGCCTTGGTCCATGAGTTCGACATGAAAGATCTAGGGCCTCTATCCTACTTCCTAGGTCTTCAGGTTCAATACACGAACACTAGCATTTTCATCCATCAATCTAGGTATGTTCAGGACCTTCTATGAAAAGTTGGAATGTCCAATTGTGGTTTGGTTTCCACTCCCTTGGTTCCAGACCAGAAGCTCATCCTTATTGATGACATTCCCCTCTCTAATCCTTTTCTCTATGGTAGTGTCGTAGGGGATCTTCAATACTTAACCTTCACTCGACTAGACATAGTGTTTATTGTCAACACAGTGTACGAGTTTATGCATTCTTATACGGATGTTCATATGGTTGCTGCCAATCGCATCTTGCAATATGTTCAAGGTACACAAGCATTGTTTCAATGTTATTCCTTATCTCGTTGACTTGTCTTTTGTTAGTGTGTGGATTGTTTAGTTGAGGTTTAAATCTCGTTTTTGTACTGAAATGTGATCATTCCAGAGCTAATTCATTAAGAACTCATCAAGGACTCACAATGTGGCACCTCACCACTTAAATACACATCAAGGATGCTCCATGGTCTAAAAAATCACAGCCAAACCCTAATTACCCAGCTAAAATGCGGCTAAGTTTAATGGAATTCTTTGTTCAAGTTGAAATCCCTCTAACCATATTTTTACTTACCCTTTCTAATAGGACTAATGTGAATTGATTTAGAGAAAGGAGATTAAAAGACCTCTTATTCAAAGTTGAAGTCATAAGTTAAAAGAAAGAAGCAAAAGGGACTCCCTGCTCAACAAGGATACAAATTGCGGCTAAGGGTTAATTGTGACTCGTTGTGCAATATGGACTCCCTAGCCGCATCTTGTTCTCTTTCTCTCACTTGAATTGTTATGGATTGACTTGGATATGAAGACTAAAAGTTTTCCTAATCAAACATGAAGTCAAAGAAGCAAAAAAAAGGATGGAAGATTCCTTGCAAGCCAAGGAAGCCCTTTTCACGGCAAAGAAAGGGAAAATGCAGTTAGAAGATTGCCTCCTTGTTTTTTGGGCTGTTTTTCCTCTTTTAATTGGGAAAACGCTAGGGTTGGTGTGAGTCCTATATATATATATATATGTTATTTTCTTATTGTTTGTACACCCATTTTACCTTCCGAGGTGCTAAAACTCTTTCGAATTACGTACTCAATTTAATACATAGTTAGTTGTAATTTACTAGTGTTTAAGCTTTTGGATTCAAGTATTTGGTGTTAAGGTGGACGTGAGGCTCGGGAGAAGAAGAGTGTTTGAGCCCCTTTTCCTACTCCTTGCTATTTCCTTAGTATTTGTGTTTATTAATTCCTTTATCTCTTTACGTTTTTATGCATTCAATTATGTTGTTTATTAATCTAAGTATGCGTGAGTAGTTTCCTTTAGGATTGGGGCTGTTTGAAGCCCTAGCCATGTTAGTTCATATTTAGATTTCTGGATCTTGATTGTGATTATTACACATAAACTGAAATTTTTTGGATTACTGTGCTTCATGAACTCAATTTATGCTTAAAAGCTTAGTTACCTTAATTGTGTATAATTGTCGATGTAATTGCTTGACGGACCACTATATCATCTTGCAATTTGTAGCATCATGTTTAAGAGGAGGGCTTTTATTCGTAATCTAAACTTATGACCTACTAGAATTGTCAATCACTTTTCTAGGGATAGTATTTTATGCATTATTACACACCATCCATAATAGACATTTAATATTGGAAATCACGCTTTAAACAAGCAAACTAAGAGAAGATAATATGTTTGGGGTGAGCCTTACTCAGACCCTTGCAGGGGCCCTTAATTCAGAAACATGCATAGTAATTAGATCAAGGAAATCTAAGGAGAACTATAATTGGTAAAAGTGGATAATAAGTCCTAATTCGTCCTTATCAATCAATCTAGTTTATAATCAATCTTTCATCGTTTTGTACTTTTTTTTTCACCTTATAATTTCATGCATCGTCACTCTAAACAAACCCCCTATATGCATTTTAATTATCTCACTAAAGTCAATTGAACTAAAATGAATTGGACACTGTTGAGCAAGTCTCTGTGGGATCGACCTTTGCTTGCATCTTTACTGTCATACATCTTGTGCGCTTGCAAAGTATTACACGTAGAGCTTTTCCCTAATACATCTATTGTGCTTGGTAAAATCTTTATCACCAGGCGTTCTCTGATGCAGATTAGGGTGGGGACCTTAATACGAGGCGCTCTACATCTAGTCACATTGTATTTGTTGGAAAAAATGCCAGCTCTTGGGGTGCCAAGAAGCAGACTATTGTCTCTCGTTCCTCCGTTGAAGCGGAATATCGTTTCTTTGGTCAACACGGCTTATGAGATCTTAAGGATTTCCTATCTTCTTGTTGATCTATGTCTATGTCTCATATTACCTAACGTTCCCCTTCTTTGGTGTGATAGCATTGCTGCCATTCAGCTTGGCCATAATCATGGCTTCCACGGCCGCACCAAACACATGGAGATTGATGTTCACTTCGTTCGTGAGAAAGTTCAGTGCCGTTTTCTCTACTTGGCTCATGTTCGATCTATTGACCAACTTGGGAATATGATGCCACATGCCACACCCTCCTTAGTTTGAAGGCTTTTGTGACAACTTGCTGCTTCCTCTACCTCGCATTAGCTTGCAGAGGGATGTTAAAGATAAGGGCTAAGGCTAACACAAACAAAGATTGGTTAGCTTATTGTTAGAAGTTAGTTAAGGTGGTATCCCACTTGTATTCCAGCTGTCATTGGATATCTACTAAGTCAGTTAGATAGTTAGGAAGTTAGAGGTTGCTAAATGGTGTATAATTGATGTAAACGATAGAAAACAAAGTGTAATAATAGTGTGAATGAATCAATGAAACCAACAAAAAATTTAGCTCCAAATCCTCTCTAGCTTTCTCTCCTAAATTCTATCCAACTCTTCTTCTTCTTCTTCATCTTCTTTTGTCTATTTATTCATTGAGCACCATGAATCCAATCAATATTGACAATACCCAAATTCAAACCGTTAAAATCTTAACGGTTCGATATGGTTTTTTGACACGACCCATCCCAATTCTCCCTGGATAAACGCGAAATGTGCCACACTCTCATCTGACACCCTATGTCAGACCAGGAATACTCCCAAACCCTCTCGGGGCATCTAGAATGCGCTAGGATCGGTGGCAGCATATGATGTCTCTTTCACTGCTACCGTCCGTATCCGCGATTAACCTAAAGGGTATTAAAAACAGGAAAAACTGTGAGTGGACGAAAATAAATAATTTATAAAACACATTTCAAAAAAAGAAATTTATACCCCTCATTAAAAATCATGCATGCATTTGAAAATCGATTAACTCAATCTTTAATTTAAATCAAATAATAGGTTTTGTAAATCCAGTCTCAGTGAAAACATTGTTTAATTAAAGCCATTTCATTCCTCCAATCATTAGGGCATTAGCCCAAAACCATAACCATGTGGGAACTCAGCCCAAAACATAAAACCAAACCATGTGGGTCACTGGCCAAATCCATTAACACCAATTAACCACACCAATAAAATATAATTAACCAATCTTTGGCAACCCAGATGCCTAATCCATATTATCACGGTCTCAAGCTACGTGTGCCATTCGGGGGCCTCAAGTCTGAGTAATCCCCTAGGTCCACCAGTGTCTAGGTAATTCCCCGATCACTGCTTGGGGTATGACATCCCAGATGTCTAATCGATAGTAATCCTGATCCTGAGCCTTTTTAATGAACCTTTTTATGGTCTCTCCGTAGGGCGGACCCTCTCAAGCAATGCACCGTGACTACTCCAGTGTCCTTGACATCTGGAGGAGACGATCCACTCTTTAAGGATGGTATATTTAAAACCATTGTCAAAACCATTTCAATAGGGTTTCAGCCTGAGGTATAACTTCCATAAACCATTTCCACAAAACTTTCCAAGTCCAAATCCATTTAGGGTCGGAGCCCAAATCCAAATCCAAAACAAAATTCCATTAGGGTCTCCAAACCAGAAATCACATTTCATAAACCACAAATGTGACTCATGTCCAATATCATAACCAACTGGGCTTCAAGCCCAATAACGTAAAATCAACTGGCCCTCAAGCCCGTAATACTGTTTCCAAATCCGAAATCCTTTTATTATTCAATTCCTTTGAAACCATAAACACTTATTAAAACCACAGCAAGAATAAATTCTCGAAATACGTGCACTACCACATTTATATGAAATTAAAAAAACACCACAATCATATGCACTCAAGGCATCTCAAATCATAGATATTAAACATATAAAACAGTTATACATGGATCGTGTTTAGAAAGCAAATGTCCGCTCATAGACCATCCTTATTACGCGCCTGCATGCTGCGCAGTAAGCCACTCGGGATATACTGAACTTTTCGGATCATCTGGACCTATCCAAAACATACTTTAAGGTCACCACTAACCGAGAGAAGTTCTAGATAAACACCGCTAAAATTCCATGAAAAGTCAACGTGTCTCGGACACACATCCCTAGGCTATAAACCTCAATTTGACCTATCTAACGATCTCTGATTGACTCGAAACCACCGACATTAGCTTGGGATCGTCGAAACCTTTCGAACAAGATTGGTCCTTCCTTGAAATTTATGCCCATGCACCCCCACGCACCAGTCAATGTTGGTCAAAGTCAACGCCGACGTCATCTTGACAGGTTTGACACCAGCCAGGTTTGACAGTGCCACGTTTCAGTACCTGATTGATCCATGTGGTCTGACACGTTAGTGCTGACTGAACTCTAGCAACTGCACGTGGCAGCCCCTAATTGGCCACGTGCCCTGACAATCTGATAGGATAATGACATAGCTTGACACCTCATAGTCTTCAACCTCTCGACGGGTAGACCCGAACCCCTGCAATCCAGTCAACCAGACCCGCGTCTCGTCCCGACCGGATTTCACTCCTCCGAACACCATTTTTAAAACATTTTTTCACCAATCAAACGGCCTTTCACCAAGAAAGGGATCCCTGACCACAAAACTAACTAAAAATTCCAGAAACATACCTTCCCAAGCTTGAACAATCTGGCCACCAACAACCTTGCCATGTCCTCGATTCTAGCCCCCTCAAGCTTCCATCCTTGGCTCTCAGCCTCGCAATGACCCAAGGAACAAGTTTCAATCAACAAAAACCCCTTAAAATCCCTAGAAAATCGAACTCAAATTTTGAAATCCAAATATTTTAGTTTCGGGTTTTCGGCCGCCGTCCACGACTACGCACACCGTTGGCACCGTCGTGGTCAACTCCCCTTACTCTCTCACTTTCCTTCGCAGTCCAGACATAAAGGATGAAGAATGGTGAAGGTGTGTGTGTGTTTTGGGATGGGTTTGAGTGGGTTTCAGGTTAGGGGAAACAAAGAAGATGAAGATAATATCCCAATTGTTTTGGGTAATGGGCCAATCAGATGTGTGACACTTGTTACTCATCAAGTGGTTGCCCCAAATTTCAACCCAATCCAAAACTGCTTTTTGTCCAATTACTTGGTTTGTATGAATAGTACATTTTCCTTCCGTGACCCATAACATTCCCGTCGAACATCCAATTTTGACGTGCCGCCTGTCTACATACTCATAATATCCCAATCTACGTAACGGTCCCCGGTCCTCATGCATTTTACCACCCGGGTCAGTAGTCAACTTTTTACCCATTCTCAAAGGTAAAATCGTAATTTTACATCTACCGTCCGAAAATCCTGGACTAATTCCTGATTAGTCTTGATAATCCTTAATTAATCCCGCAACTCGAGACGGTTTGTTACAATCTTCCTCCTTAAAGAATTTCTTCCTCAAAATTTAAACTAATCCAAATCCACTTCCAAAGTCAACAATTTGGATGACTAATCCTACTTAAGTTCCAACAACTCGCCACAGTACTCGTCTATACCCAAACGTCACTCGACGTCAACCACAATCCAACGTCCAACCCCTAATAGCATTAACCGTTGGATTGGATACGGTCACATCCCAAGTTTCAAGAATCCAATTCCCTATCATGACACGTCCAACTTACTAGTCAAATGATACTAAGTTGACAGCAATCTGACAGCTTGACTAGCCATCCTACTTAGTTGACCAATCGAACCGACAATCTAGTTATACAAAGCTGACGTACTAAGTTGACGTCCTTCAGCTTTTCAGCCTGACGACTCTTCTCAGTTGACAACTCAAGCTAACATTCTATTGCTAGATGGTTTCCTAACCGTACACCACTCTCACAACACACCGTCATGCTCTGCCGGTACTCACGGCTCCACTGCCACTGCTCGAGTTACTAACAAAAACCTCAACTCCTTCTAGAGTCCTACCAGGTATCTCTTACAAAACCTTGTCTCACTCAACGTCCAACGCTGTGATCCCGACTCGAGGATAGTTCCAATTGTCACCTCACTCATTCCGTTGATACCAACTAACATCTCACTCGTCCCGTGGTTACCCAACCACCAACTTACTTCACTCGTTCCTCAACAGTAATAACATAACTCAAACACTAGGGTTCCTGTTAGGACCCGTCACAAATCCCTCGGGATTATCGTGGGATGTGCTTGATCTCGTCTGACACGAAGTGTCTGACCAGGGAAATTCCATTCTTACCCCAACCGGGACTACCAAAGAGCGCCAGGATCCGGAGGAGGAATCCACGATCAACCTGAAGGGCATTGAAATATCAAAGCCGTGAGTGGACAAAACAAATAATTTTATAAAAAAATTTCGTAAAAAGACATTTATGCTCTTCACTAAAAGCATGCATGCATTCAAAAACCATTTCTCAAACATAGAACACGAGGCCTTGGCCCAAAATCCAAATCAAACGGGAACTCAGCACAAATCCAACACATGTGGGTCTCAGCCCAACACCATCTCAGGGAAAAATCATACAACATATATATATATATATATATATATATAAACCACATCCTCGGAACCTCATGTGCCCAAACAATAACCCGTCATGATATATCTCTAAGTGTGCACACTACTCGATGTCTCACTCTGAGTCTACCCACAGGATCTACGACGTCTGGGAGGGTCATCCAAAATCCAAGATCTACGATGTCTGGAGGACGGTCTATGAACCCAGTCCGAGACTATACCATATCTCATCACTCCTGGAATGTGCTCCGTTTTGGAGTGACTCATTCCAGGCAGTGGATCGTGACACTCCTGGATCAACGACATCTGGAGGAGACCAATATACTTATAAAAGAGGGTATATACATACTAGTATGAAAAACCACAATTGGGACTCAAGCCCGGTAACACATGGAAACTGGGCCTCCAACCTGAACTTATGTCTCAACGGGGCCTTTAGCCCGAAATAACAATTTAACGGGGCATCAAGCCCGAACTCACAAACAACTGGGCACCATGCCCGATACCTCAAGGTCAGTCATGATTTCGATCATAGTGATGGGTGCAACCAACATTCCAGGACCGCTCTCAATCCTCGTATGTCACCATGAAAAATATCAATGCCACGACCACCTCTAGATCATAGTGAACACGTCACCGATCGCTTTTCGATACCGTCAGCACTCCGAATTCGAGCCTCCAGTGGCCGCTCGACAACAAGACGTGCATCGTGACCTCTTCGGAAGGAACACAACCCAAGTCCAGAGGCAAGCGTCTCATCGTCTGTCGCAGTGCACACAACACCTGTCCCGACCACAACCCAGACCCGTAGGTCATCAATAGGGCCACATGCCTGAATCAAAACCAAGACCAAATGGGTCGTTTTACTTTTCAAAATCATTTCATTTAAAACCGGAGTCATAAACACGTACAAGAAAGTATTAAAAAGAAAACCTCGAAATACGTTTCAATACATAAACACACTCACAAATGCACTCATGGAATGCATCCATTCATAAAAGAAAGTCCACTCACATATCGTCCGAATTATATCGAGACGTTATCTGATCGACTCTAAACTAGTCCCGAAATGTTCGTTACATCGAATAGATGATTTCATATATTGGAAGTTTCCCCAAAAACTCGCCCACGTGCCATCACCTGCCGCCGGCTAGCCCTGCGCGTGGGCTTCACGCGCCTGCACAGGGTCATCCCTGTCCTCTAGCCGACGAAGTCTAACTGGCCGGTCCGGTTCAGCCACTGTAATCCGGTCCGCCTGGACCGGTGTGACCAGTCCAGTCCTATAACTCAACCAATTTTCATCCTTTTTCTTCCAATCCAATTCCATTCTTCCTATTTCAATCCTAGGAACCTAATGGTGTGATCAAAACCACGAAATCCCACCTGTTCGATTTCCTCCCTCACGGTTCAATTCCCCAGTTTTCCCCAGGGCATCTCAGCCACTAACCACCACCCAAAACCATCTCTAAACTTCCTAAATAACCTAATAAACCTATTCTAATCAATTAAAATAGCCCATAACGTACAAAATCGAAAATAATGAAAAATGGGCAAAACTGAGCTTACAGGGCACTAGGGTCCTCCGCCGTCCACGACGGCGCCGTCCCTGGTCAGCCACCACCATCATCCTGCCCTCACTTCACTCTCTTGGTGTCAAACATGGTCAGATAGGGGAAGGGCTTGGATTGGGTTAGATGGGTTGGTCGGGTTTGGTGGGGAAATGGTCGAACACAAAAGGAAATGGGAGGGGATATGCATGAACGGGAAAATGATGGGGAATGGATGAATGACACTTGTCATTTATCCATTCGGCCTGTCCTAAAAATTTGGGCCCACTTAATACCAAAAGTCCCTCGCCTCGTAAAACGTACAATCATTCGCTCAAACTTCCGTCAACTGTAACTTCTTCGTCGTACGTCCGAATTCGACATGACGCCTGTCTATGGATTCGTATCGACGCGATCTACATAACGGTCTTTGGCCCTCGGCCATCGTACCTCCCGGGTCAAAAGTTGACTTTTTTCCCTCGTTTAGGGGAAAGTCGTAATTTCTTCCTGAACGTCCGTTAATCCTCGACTAATCCCCTATTAGCCTCGCTAATCCATCATTAATCCTTAATTAATCCTTAAAATTATGGACGGGTCGTTACAGTTCCACTGGCCAACCACGGCTCTGAGCTTCGGCTTATACAATCACACTTTGGTCTAGTGCACAGTATTTGATGTCCAGTCCACATTCTCAACAAATCCACCAATATCGGAACCTCTCCGATTACTAACACGTCTTTCGTCGGACTGGAACACGCAACTCACAAGCTAGTCCACTAACCTCAGATCCAATCCTTTCTCACTTCATGGCTTATAGGGTAGCCATTCACAGTTTAAATCCGGAGCCTAACTGTCTGATCTTGTCCAACCTGTCCAATCCTATCCAGCTTTGTCCAATCCGTACTCTTTACAGATCGTACATTCCAATCCCGAACTTGTCAGTTATCGGTCCTCATTCGCCAACATTTCCCTTCGGTGATAATGAACCTACTAGTATCTTACCCTTGGCATTGGCTATCCATCTTCTCCTGAGTGATACTCTAAGGATTGTCTCAATTACCATCGGGTAACCCCTACTCAATAGTCAAAACACTCATCCTCTCTGAGTGAGTCCAAATTTATTCGTCTTGATTAGCCACCGGCAATCCAAAATTCTCCCTCGGTTATCAAACCACTCGATCCCCAACCACCTCGTCCATAACCTCTTGATCACCTCGACTCCCAAGATCCAAGTTTGCAAGCTATAGGAATCGTCACCACTTACTTTATGGGTAACGAATTCCTTCACTTAGCCTATGATACTGTTCACCTAGGATAATCCAAGATGATGACGTCAAAGTTCATCATGCGTGAGTATAAACACTAATCCTACTACACTCACAAACGTTAGGTAACACAAAGCATCCTCTACTCATCAACTCTTTCAATTTTATCCACGGGTTGCCCTGACATCGCTATACCAAGAGAACTTGCAACCAAGGAAGCAGAAAATGAAAAGTCTCATTCACCAACCAATAATATATATTGACAACTACTATCGTGATCCTTTCGCAATCAGATTACTCTTCACATCAGCCTAACCTCGGCAACTCATACTTCTAAGAGTGATGAGAAGTTAACTGGAAAAGGAAGTATATCTATTAGCTCAAGAAGGCGTGCATTAGTCAAAGTCTGGTCGAAACCAACTCCCGAAGTTCTACCAAAAAATACATTGGGTCTCCCGTCAGTGACACTGGTTATTTGAGTGTCAAGTCCTACCACTGGACTCCTAAGTCCTCAACTCACTCAGATTGACGTCCGTGTGTCCTATGAACAATCTAACTTAATAACAAGCTCGCCTATCGACATCATACTGTTTATGCACATCCAAATGGTAGTAATGGAGCTACCTGATTCTTATGTTCCGACACTTATAGGTTCCACTCATGAGTACACCATCGTTCCTTAAGTCTCACAACCCCCAGGTAACCAGTCGCCAAATTAGGCATCCCGTGCCTTTAGCAACTAGGCAACTCTAACTCACTGAGTGACTTGGGATTCTCTCTGTCCCGCTCAACGACTACTGTATTTGTCCTACTACCATATCCAGAGCACCCAAAGCTCAATATCTCTTATCATCGCATCCCATACATCTCCATAGGGTTTCCTCCCAATCACCACTCAATAGAGATAAGGTGGCGTCTAGACACAATTCCCACCTTGCTCATCGTCTCATATCGACATGTCCATCCTTATCTCAGTCACCAATGTGACATGAGCATACCACATCTGCTTTCCTAAAAATCACCATCTCACAATCTCAGCCCACACACTCAACTCACTAGGCAACCTGCAAAAGAAACATTCCTTGAAAATCACCCAACCCTCAACAGTCTCAACTAGGGTTGTCCACTACGTCGGTTGCACTCTGCAGCACAACCAACCTGACCGTCCAACGGTCTCGACTCAAAAAGTCACCACATCCAGCCTTTCTCGGGTCTAATCTCACGGAACCACGACATCATGACATACCATGCCAAAGTAACCCATCAGAGGTCTAGAAACGAACCTCATGTCACTAAAACACTACTACTCTTACACTAACTATTAGGTTGATAATGGGAAAGAAACATCACAGAGACGTCACAGTAGGCATGGGCACAACATTCCAAGAGCAACCTAACGCTCCGATACCAAACTGAAATGACCAATCCCAATCCTCCCTAGATTAACGCGGGATGTGCCATGCTCCCGTCTGACATCCCATGTTAGACCAGGGATACTCTCAAGCCCTCTCAGGACATCCAGAGTGCTCCAGGATCAGTGGGAGTATATGATGTCTCCATCTCTGCTACCGTCCATATCTGCGATCAACCTAAAGGATATTAAAAACAGGAAAAGCTATGAGTGGACAAAAATAAATAATTTATAGATCACATTTCACAAAAATACATTTATATCCCTCATTAAAAAGCATGCATGCATTTGAAAACCAGTTAACTTAATCTTTACTTTAAATCAAATCATAGGCTTTGCAAATCCAATCTCAGTGAAAACATTGTTTAATCAAAAGCCATTTCCTTCCTCCAATCATTAGCGTCTTATCCTAAAACCATAACCATGTGGGTCACTGCCCAAATCCGTTAACACAAATTAACCAAACCAGTAAAATATAGTTAACCAATCCTTGGCATCCCAGATGCCTAATCCATATTATCACGATCTCAGGCTATGCGTGCCACTCGAGGGCCTCAAGTCCGAGTAATCCCCTGGGTCCACCAGTGTCTAGGTAATTCCTGGATCACTGCTCGGGGTATGACATCCCAGATGTCTAATCGATAGTAATCCTGATCCCGAGCCTCTCTACGTGAACGTCTTTACGGTTACTCCGTAGGGCGGACCCTCTCAAGCAATGCACCATGACTACTCCATTTTCCTTGTCATCTAGAGGAGATTATCCAATCTTTAATGATGGTATATTTAAAACCATTTCAATAGGGCTTCAGCCCTAGGTATAACTTCCATAAACCATTTCCACAAAACTTTCCAAGTCCAAATCCATTTAGGGTCTCAGCCCAAATCCAAATCCAAAACAAAATTCCATTAGGGTCTCCAAACCAGAAATCACATTTCATAAACCACAAATGAGACTCATGCCCAATATCATAACCAACTGGGCTTCAAGCCCGATACCGTAAAATCAACTAGCCCTCAAGCCTGCAATACTGTTTCCAAATTCGAAATCCTTTTATTATTCAATTCCTTTGAAACCATTAACACGTATAAAAACCACAGCATGAAGTATAAATCCTCGAAATACGTGCACTACCACATTTATATGAAATTAACAAAACACCACAATCATATGCACTCAAGGCATCTCAAATAATAGATAAAAAACATATAAATAGTTATGTATGCATCGTGTTTAGAAAACAAATGTCCACTCACAGACCGTCCTTGCTGTGCGCCTGCAAACTGTGTCGTAAACAACTCGGGCTATGCTGAACTCTCCGGATCGTCCGGACGTATCCAAAACATACTTTAAGGCCACCACTAACCGTGAGAAGTTCTATGTAACGACCCGTCCCGAATATCGGGATTTAATAATATTTAATTGTGATTTACTAATCTGGGATTAGTTGGGCGATTTCGGACGAATTGTGCAAAATGACCGTTTTGCCCCTGGGTGTGGGCAAAACGTTGACTTTTATTTCGGATGGTCAAATGGACTTTGACCGATGACCGTGACGTAGTTCGGGACGTCACGAGTTCATAGACAGGTGGCACGTTCGTTTCCGACGTTCGTGGTGAAAGTTATGATGTACGGAAGTCCAGGGGCATTTTCGTAATTTGGACGAAAGAAGGGGAAATGTTGACTTTTTGACCGGGATGTCCGATGGCCGAGGGCCAAGGACCGTTACGGAGGTTTCGTCGATGCGAATCCAACGACAGGCGGCACGCCGAAATCGGACTTCGTACGGAGAAGTTATGGTCTAAAACGTGAATTCGGGAAGTTCGTGTCTCGGTTTTCGTGTCGAATATTATATTCAGAATTGGTGGTTGGAGGACACTTGGATGAGTGACAAGTGTCACTCACCCATTGGCTAGATTGGATCTTGATCCACTAATCATAAACTATACTAAAAGCTCCCACTACATAATAATCTAGAATTTAATCCTTGCTTTTGATCTGAACCATCCATTCCACCCCCAGATTGCATCACAGCCGTCCATCTCATTTTCCCTCTTCCATTTCTGATCATTCCTCCCTCACCGTGAACAACAAAAATTGAGAGATTGGGTTCTGGCCATTGCCAATCTCTCTTCCACAATTGATTGCACAAATGTTTAATTGGTGAGTTGGGGAAGGTTCTGGCTGAGGGAGAGCACGGGGGACGGTGTGGGGTGGTGTAATTCGAGAATCAAAGTTTCGGGGAATTGGGGGGAATTTCGAATTGGAGTAATTGGGCCGTGTCGATCAAAATGGGGATTAGCTGGAGTCTTCTGGGATCAAAACGTGAAGCTTTGCAGCAAAAACGACGGGAAACCATGTCGGATTGAGGGAGAACTGAGCTTCCATGGAAGCTCGATTTCGAGCTTGGGTTCAGTAAGTTTAAGGTGTGAATTCATCAAATTGTTTGTGCAGAAACATCCCTTACACTCTCACGATGCTTACTATATGATTTAATTTGGAAATCAGGGATGGAATCGGTGAACCCGATTTGAAAACCCGTCGAGGATCCATCGTGAGTCGTGGAGATTTTTACCCTAAATTGTGTAATTCAATCTACAGAACTTAGTTGGTGATTGATTACAAGGGATCAGTGGAAAGAACGGATGGATTTGATGTCGAATTGGGTGAAATTGGACCGGGTCTGTTCGCGGGTTTTTCAACCCGTTTTACAGACAAACGGGTGAGAGGGATGACTGTGCGGGTTACTGTAGCAGGCGCGTGGCTTCCACGCGCAGCCGCTTGCGGTGGCGCGTGGGGGCGCGTGAGTGCGAATCCCGAGGTATGATCAACATGACTTTTATCCTATACATTGTAACGAACATTTTGGGATTGGTTTCGTGTCGATCGGACACCGTCTCGATATTGTTCGGGATGTCCGAAGGTTTTAAATCCAGTTTAAAAATACTTAAAAATTCGGGAAAATTACGGGACTTGAATAGGATGTTAATGATGAGGTTAGTGATCCTCTAAATTGATTTGAACAGGTTTGGGAGTCCCGGTGATAGTGAGGTGGCCCGGGAGGGCCTATGGCACGCGTATCGAGGCGCTCGGTTAAACGGTCTGTGAGTGGACATTGGTTTCATAAATTCGATGCATGCATAACTGTTTTATGATTGTTATAATTATGATTAAATGATTTACTTTGGATATCGGTGAATTTAAAATGATTTCACGCATTTCGAGGTGAATTACGTATTTGCACGTAAATCGAGATTTTCTGGATTTTCACCGATTTCCATAAATGTGGTTGAATATGATTTCATGAAACGGTTACGAACTTGAATAAAGTAAAATCGGGCCAGGGGCCCAGTTGAATTATGAAATCGGGCCAGGGGCCCAGTTAACTTGTGGAATCGGGCCAGGGGCCCAGTTGATTTCTACATGTGATTGCGGGTCGGGGACCCTAAAATGGAATTGAATAAATGTTTCTGGTTTACATTTTATATATGTTCACATGCTGGAATCTATAAATGGTTTTGATGATATTTCGGTTATGGCACGTTTCACGGTATTTGGGCATGAGACCCGTTTGATGAAACGTAACGAATGGTTCGGATTTTATCTATGTATACCTATATGTTTTGCATGTGGATATCTATAAAATGTATTTGGTACTGCACTGTATAGATCCTTCCATATTATATTGTCTCCTCCGGCGAGGTACCCCGGAGAGGTCACGGACGTCTAGTACGTCCAGCGTCTATGACGCTAAGCATCGGGGATGCTGTACCCGAACGGGGTTCGGGGATTGAACTCGGAAATTGAGACCCGAGTGGCACGCGTAGCCTTGTGATTGTGACCTTATTGACGTCAGGGACGTCAGACATCAGGGATGTCGGATTGGAGTGTATAGTGCAGTGGCTAAAATAATGGTTATGGTTTATATTATATGCCTTATGGTTTATATTACTGGATTTATGAAATAACTCTTGGATTTACTTTTGGAAATTGAAAATATGCTTTGGTTTCCGGGCTAAGGCCCTTTTGGTTATTTCTAAATAAATATGGGATTATTGGTTTTTGGTGCATGCATATGATTTTACTGAGGGGCATAAATGTCTTATAAATGTTTTAACAGACTCGTTTATTTTCGTCCACTCACAGCTTTGTTTTTAATGCCCTTCAGGTTGATTCCGGATACGACTGCAGCAGAGACTTGAGCATCGCACACCTCCTCCATCGATCCTTACGCACTCTGGAAGCCCGGTTGGGCAAAGGCAATCGGTTATCCCTTGTCGGACGCCTCTTGTCCGACGGGAGCACGTCACATTCCATGGTAATCCCGGGGGGATTGGGATGGGTCGTGTCATTCTAAGTAAACATTCCCAAAATTCCTGGAAAACTCAACGTGTCCTAGATGCACATCCCTTGGATATAAACCTCAATTTGACCTATCTAATGATCTGCGGTCAACTCGAAACCACCATTATTGGATCCGGATTGTCGAAGCTTTATGTACAAGACTGGTCCTTACTCGAAATTCGTGCCCACACCCCCTACGGTCAAAGTTAACACTAGTCAAAGTCAACGACTAGCGTTGACTTCACTGGTCAATGATCAAAGTTGACGTCATCATGACGTTATCTGACCAGATAGGTCTGACAGTGCCACGTGTTCGCACTTGATTAGTCCACGTGGTTTGACACGTCAGTGTTACTGGACTCTGATAACTTCCACGTGGCCTGACAATCTAACAGGATGATGACGTGGCTTGCCACATCATCGTCTTCAACCTCTCGATGGGCCAACCCGGACCTCTGCAACGGGGTCAATCAGACCCGCGACTCGACCAAACCTGATTTCACTCCTTCGACGATCATTTTCACACCATTTTTTTTTTCACTAATCGAACTGCCTTTCACCTAGAAAGGGATCCCTGACCTCAAAACTAACTAAAAAGTCCAGAAACATACCTTCCCAAGCTTGAACAATCTGGCCACCTGCGACCTTACTGTGTCCTCGATTGCGGCCACCTCAACATTCCATTCTTGGTCGTTCGGCCTCGCAATATCTTAAGGAACATGTTTCAATCAACAAAAACCCCTAACAATCCCTAGAAATCAAACTCAAATTTTGAAAGCCAAAGCTTACCATTTTGGATTTCTGGCCACCATCCACGAATGTCCACACCTTTGCCATCATGGTGCTCAACTCCCTTCACTCTCTCACTTTCCTTCACAGTCCATACACAAAGGATGAAGAATGGTGAATGTATGTTTGTGTTTTGGGATGGGCTTGAGTGGGTTTTGGGTTAGGGAGAAACTGTCAGGACCCGTCCCAAATATCGCCTCGATACCCGGGACGAACCCTGCTCTCGTCTGACAATCACACTTAAAGTACCAAGTTCACCTTAACATTACAATAAGCATAACGATCAGACAAATGAGTAAATATATACAACTGTCAGTCAGAGCATAGTTCTACAAAATGGGCACAAAAATCCTACAATGCTAGTCTCGCAACGGAAGAACGTCGTAAGCTCTATGTCTCGATATCTGCCTCAACGTTCACCCCAGCGCTATCACCACGACCTGGAGGGAAAATTTAAACCAAAAGTGTGAGTGGACTAGAATAAATAAAAGTTTTAAAATCAGTTTATCACCAAATCAAAGTTAAGGAAAAAATAATATTAATTGTTCCCTCCGTTTTAAAACCAGGCATGCCCAACTAAGTATTAGAAAATCATAACATGAAACATCATAAGAAACAGAAACACTATAAAACGGATATAGAAATCATAGTATGTATATCAGAAAACCATAGCATAAACCATGAACATCAAATCATCATTTCCGATCAAACCTGCTGGACCTATCCGAGTCTTTAAACTCAACCTGGCCTCAAATCTAATTCCGAGTCTTTAAACTCCCGAGTCTTTAAACTCAATAGGCCTATGGGGGTAATATCGTAAATATCCGAGTCTTTAAACCCCTATCCAGATCCAGCAAATCCAATCCAAATCCAGTGGAAAACCAGTTCGAAATCCATCGCCAAACTCGAATTCGAAATCCCCGGTTCGAAGCCCTTCCGGCGTTCAGAACCGACATTCCGAACCCAAATCCGGAAATCCACTTGTATACCAAAAATCACGTATAATCACAAATCATATTTCATAACCCATTTATCATCATCAGAAAACATTTATAGATTGAAATCCTCAAATATGGCATCAGAATCCGAAAATCAGCTTTTCTCGAAAACGTGTAAAATCCGGGAAATGTCTCGAAAACGTGCAAACATATCAACCACATATAATCATCATTAAGAAGCATAACACATTTAATATCATAAAACATCAATAAAAACATTTAGGCATGCTCGAAAGAAAAGAAAGAGTCCACTCACAAATCATGACGAGTCAATCGCGCTCCGTGCGCTCCTCGACCGTCTCGGGTGCCTCCCGTCCTGTCAATATGCACCAAACAGGGTCACAAACACATCAAGGATACTAACCCTAATTTTCCCAATTTTTCGGGAATTTATTAATATTTTAATCCTAGACTCTAAACCGTCCGGATTCCCGAACAACCTCCTAACATCGTCCGATTCACCCGAAAACCATACCAATGAACTCCTTAGGACGTTTAGAACCAAAACCATGTTGGAAGCTTGGCCGGAATCCTCCCCACGCGCCTCCACGCGCCGCCCAAAGTGGCTGCGCGTGGGCCTCACGCGCCTGCTACAGTGTTTCTCCTTCCTCGAGTCACCCGGTTCAGCACAGTTGAACCAGCGTGACCGGCTCTCCTCTGTTCATCCACCAATTCCATCCAAACCAATCCCAGGAGCTTCGTCCCATCCGAAGCAATCTAACCCCGTCCTAACATAGAAGATCCACGGCCTAAAACCCACCGTTCACGGCCTCGAAACAGACGGCCCGTGGCCCCTGTTTTGGCCGCCGGCCGCCCAGGTCCTCCCCCGGCACGGCACCACAACCAAATGACTCCTGGGACCTCCAGGAGTCTCACCCTGGCCTCCAAATCCCTCTACTCTAAGCCCAACTCCACGACTTTCGAATTAAAACTCACGGGAAAAACAGTGTAAAGAAACGTACCCTTCGATTCCGTCTCCGCCGTGTGCACCGCCGCGTACCACGGTGTTCGTTGGACTCCCTGCAGCCACCTGAACCTCCCACGGTCTTGGTTTGAACCACCACACGGCACAACTACCGCCCTTGTCTCACAACCTCCCTGTTTTCCTCAGAATCCGCCGCACCACCGCCGTGTCCCCTTGCACGATTCCTCCACGAAAACACGATCACCAGCACCGCCTTCTCTCTCTGTCACTCTCTCAATCCACTCTTCACTCACCCTTGCACTGAATCGATCGCTATCTCCCTAAGCTTTCCCCTCTGTTTCTCTGTGTTTTCAAGCAAAATGCACGGTTTGAAATCGTGCAAAGTGTGGCCGTGCACACTTTAGTAATTCCTGGAACCATCTAGTGTCCCCCACGTGTCCACCCTTCCTTGGTTAAGCACAAAATATCCCTGCCACTTGCCCTTATCTGATTGGGCTGAGGGAAAAGACTAAAATACCCCTAGTGTACAAATTACCATTTTACCCTCGTACTTTCCAGACCCGTAAATATTCCGTCCGACGTCCGATGACAGCGTGCCGCCTGTCGTTGTACTCAGGACGTCAAGACCTATCTAACGGTCCTCGGTCTACGTGAAAATCACAAGTCCACCAAAAAGTCAACATTTTCCACAATTAATCAAATTTACGGTAACGCCCTCAATCTTCCGAACGTCATAACTTTTTCTCCGATTGTCCGAATCGAACCTGCCACCTGTCTAAGGACTCGTGACGTCCCTAACTACGTCACGGTCAAGGGTCAACAGTCATCCAATCGGTAATTCAAAAAGTCAACTTTTGGCCTACTATTCACAAGGGCGAAATCGTCCTTTATATACAAAACTTTTTACAAAATTACATTTTTACCCTTCCCGAAGGTACGGGTTGTTACAGAAACAAAGAAGATGAAGATAATAGCCCAATTGTTTGGGGTAATGGGCCAATCTGATCGGTGACACTTGTCACTCATTAAGCAGTCCCCCTAGATTTCAACCCAATCCAAAACTACTATTTGTTCAATTCCTTGGTTTGTGTGAATAATATCATTTTCCTTCCGTGACCCATAATTTTCCCGTCGAACATCTAATTTTAACGTGCCTCCTGTCTACGTACTCGTAACATCCTGATCTACGTAAAATCTTCGGTCCTCATGCATTTGACCACTCGGGTAAAAAGTTAATTTTTTACCCATTCCTAAGGGCAAAATCGTAATTTTACACTGACCGTCCGGTAATCCTGGACCAATTCCCGATTAGTCATGATAATCCTTAATTAATCCTGCAACTTAGGACAGGTTGTTACAGTTTGAGTTTTCTAAAATTAGAATTGAAGCTGTTTCTATTCAAGCTATTACTATTAGTTCGGTTTTGGTTGAAATAGAAAATTTAGGCATAATAAGACGTATGTAATAAATAGATGGTATGGACTCAAATAATCACATTTCCAACTAAAACAACGTAAAATTCCTTCATCCAAACATTAACAGTCTTTATTGTTGGGCATCATACTTTCAAACAAGTTTCCTTCATCCAAATATTCATAATCTTAAAGTTTCTTTGTTCATACATTCCAACCAAAAATTTTAAATTAAAGCATGAAAAAGGTCTAGCACATCCAAATTAAAATATTATTAAATTTCCATACATTTAAGGTGCAAGGATAGAAAGTAAACAATAGCAAACAAAAGCCACAAGCAACAATCAACGACATTTATAAAAAACCATCAAACAATAACCAAGGACACTTGGTAATGGATATTGCAAAATTAGAATAAAAACTAAGTTGTACTCATGTATGTAAGGGTGTATGGTAGATTTAAAAATTAATATTTCTTTAATGGCCCGGTTTGGATTTAACGGATTTCTAAAATGAAAATTTTAAATCAAACTGTTACTAATAGAACAGTTTGGATTCTCAAACCATTTGACTTTTATCTAGTCAAACTTGTTGGATAAATAATATTTTGTAGCAAATCCGTTAGTAATTTTGATGGATTTATGTCCACCCCTAAACTTGATGATCGTAATCCACCGTATATATGTGTACAACGTACTTTGTAGATATCCTGACGAAAAAAGCAATAGATGGTTCTAGTTTAAAAAAAAAAAACCAGAATTCAAGTGGTGTATCCAGATCAATTTGATGACCGCATACAAAGATTTTCAGCATGTGATATTTCTTTCATATAACGATATTAGGGAAAGCGACTACGTCAAATGGATATTTTCTTCATTATGAAAATTAAACTCAAGAACATTGAATATAGAACTAATGAATTAATAATTATTTATTCATTTACAAAGAGTTAATTTGATGTTTACAACTATCTTATAGAACGAAAATGAAAGATATATGTATAACTCTAATGTTTATTGTAGATTGAACATAACCCCTTTATATAAATAGTCTTTTAGACTCCAAAGCGTTATAATTATCATGCCGTATTCCTTAATGGCGTCTCATTTGCTATGATGTTCAGTTTTGTTAGGCTAAGATAACTGTTTACATCCAAAAAACTTCTATTTGGCCAAAGTTGTTGGCTCGAAGTAACTAAAGACCCAAATAAATAGTGATCCAGCCCAAACACCCACTTGGAATGTGAAAAAGAACCAAGGAGTGGGCAGTTTTGACACTCGAAGGATTAGAAGGCAAAGGGGAAGTATGGGACCTGGTTAAGGCCCAACTTGATAACTTAATCAGGCCCCTCACTGCCTATAAAAGTAGAAGGAACCAACTTCTCAAAGGATAAACAACCAACCAAATTCAGTATATTGATCTCCATGAATTTCTAAACCTATGAACACCCAATTAGATTTCATGGTTTAACAAAGGCTGGTCTTTGCGGAAAGAACTGCTGGTTTTTACCTAGGAAATCCAGACCATTTTCTGATGCCTAACCATATTTCTGACCCTATCTAGAATTATCGTCACAATGATTAGCTTCATCCTGTACTAATCTTCTTTCTTACTAAACATTGTCATAAGGGTTAACCTCATTCTGACCGCTAGTTCATGGATGGTCTTTGAGGCTTGTAGAGATTAACCTTTTTTCTGACTAAACATTATCATAAAGGTTAATTATCCCAACTTCTGATTAGTGGAAAGTTATCTCGACTACCTGTTCATGGAAAGTCATCCGGACTACCAATTTACGAAACGTCATCCCAACTATCGATTAAAGGAAAGCCATTTCGACTGCCAATTCAATGCTTGATAAGGGCTTGAATGCAAAGGAAATAATTTGCTTTTACGCACAGTTCCAATACTTTTACATTCGAGTATTTTTACTTCCATTTCCATCTCAGTACAAACTAGATTTTCTTAAGTAGAAATTGATACCCAGGATACATCATCTAAGTATGGTCCACGACTAGCTAAGTCAAGATACAAGCTTTGAGCATTGATTGGAATACTTTGAATCCAACTTGAGGGAAGCTGGGACCTTTGACCACTTGGTTACTAAAATAACAACATTGCCAACCTGAATATCATGACGAGTAACTGAACTTGGACTACGCTGGAAAGAAAATTATTAAAGTCCTTGAAGAAGGCATATAAAAGAACAACGAAAGCTAATCTTGTCTCCTTTCCTCATGATTGTTTAATTAGAAGAAAGGTTATTGGGTCGACAATGGAACATATCTACACTGTTTAGTAGCAGCTTATACTAGTGGCACACCTACACTTGAGCTGAAGGGCTATTTACTTCCTGGAATGGTCGTAGCTAAAGGCTCATTACACTAAGCCCATTCAACATCATCCATACTACATCACCAATAAAGAGCCCTAATGAGTGGTCCACCTCCTCATTCCGCATATGACAGGACCCATCCCAATCCCCCTGGATTATCATGGGACGTGCCTGCTCCCGTCTGACACTGCGTGCCAAACTTGGGATAAACTCGTCACACGCTCGGGGTCCATCAGAGTACGCTAGGATCACCGGTGGCATGTGATGTCTCGATCTCTAATACAGCCCGCATCTTTGATCAACCTGAAGGGTATTAAAACCATAAAAACTATGAGTGGAAAAAACAACAGTTTATAAAAATTCGGTTTATATCGATAAGACATTTATACCATTCACGTAAAAGCATGCATGCATCGTAAAACAGTTATTCCAAATACTTTCATGGAAGCAAGACGTATTTCTTTCCAAAACAAAACACAGTGAAAAATGCTTCTCAATCGAAGCCATTACCTCAGTAGGGTCTCATCCCAAAACCAGATTAAAGAAAACAAGTATGGGTCTCAGCCCAAACAGAAACACAAATAGAACCTCGGCCCAAACCATAGAACACAGAGGAACACATTCCATGGGAACTCATCCCAATGTCAGTCATGATTCTAATCCTAGCACATGTGCATACAGTTCAGTACCGCTCACAATCCTAGCATGTCGCCGTGAATACATTACACGCTGTGACCGTCTTTAGATCATCACTAACACACCGCTGATCGATCTTAGAGGATACCATCAACACTCCTAAGTCGTGTCTCCCTCGGTTATTGCTTCTCACGGCTGCTCGACAACAGGCAGTGCATCTTGACCTCTCTGGAAGTAACACATCTGTAGTCCAGATGCGAGCTTCACCATCATCAATAGGGCCTCGAACACGGAACATTACCAAATGGGTCAAAGCCCAAAAACCAGTGTCCTACAACACTTCATATCCCAGGATTCCTCGAATCCTATCAACTCCACAACTGGTTCTCAAGCCCAAAATATCCTTCATAAAACTCATAACTTGGTCACCGCCCGACTTATCTCGTATTTGACTATGCTCTAAGTCAAACCTGAAATCAACTGGGTCATATGCTCGAAATATATTTTCAAAGCTAAAAACTAGTTCTCATTTCTAAAACACTTCCAAATCATCTTTCAACTAGTTCCTTAGTTTGGGGTAAGGAAATCAACTAGGTCATATGCCCGAATCTTGATTTCACGCATCTCTATGAAATCTCTAAAAACCGTAAATTAGTTCCTTAGTTTCACGCTTCTCCGTGAAACCTTCAAAATCACATATAACATAAGTACGTAGCACACTCGGCTGAAGCCCAAACATCACATAAGATAGAAATTTTGAACTACGTGAATTAACGCATTTTCCTCCGAAAATGCCAAAAAATTCATATTTAAATCACACACACTCATGGCATCTCAAAACATGTTCATAAACACATTTAAAAAGTTTATGCATGCATCATATTCATAAAACAAACTCCACTCACATACCGTCCAAGCTGCGCCTCAATACGCTTGCCATAGGCCTCTCCGGGCTAATTCGACCTCTCCACTTCATCCCGACCTGTCCAAAACGTACTCAAAGGTTACTACCAACCTAGACAAGTCCTTATCAAGAATCCCCAACATTCCCGGAAAAGTTAACGTGTCCCAGACAAACTTGCCTAGGCTCTAAGCCTCAATTTGACCAACATAACGATCTCCGATCAACTCGAAACCACCAGCATTGGATTTGTATCATTGAAACCTTTAAAATGGTCCTGGTCCCACCTTGAAATACATGCCCATGTACCCCCACTAGCGGGTCAATTTGCTGACGTCAGTAATCAAAGTCAACGCTGACGTCATTACTGATGTCAGCAGTGACATCATCTCAAACACCTGTCAGTCTGACATGATGATGTAATCTGATGACATCATCATCACCCTTGTCCTCTGTCCGAGTCAACCCGATTTACTATTCTGGGTCACGCAGACTAGCGGACCCGACCTGACTTTTTCTCTCTGGTTCTTGGTCCGATTTCGAAGCCGTTGCTTCCTACGTTATTGTCAAATCCTAGGAAATCAGTCTGTGGATTCAAAACACATAAAGATGGCCTTGAATCTTACCTTTAATCCGGTGAACAGTCGCCCAGTTTTCAAGCTTCTTGTATGGGCTGCTCTGCCGTCTTCAGCCTCTGGTTTTGATCCTCAAAAGATCGTATAAACCCCACAAACATCATCCAATCATTAGAAATCGCCCAAAACGTACCAAACTCAAAAATCCAATTTTGAACTCAAATGGGTTATTGGGTTTTTTACCTCCATCGTGGCTTCGCCGTGCTCAACTGTTCAGTCTCTCCGTCTAACTCCTTCCTTCACTTTCAGTCTGTCAAACCCAGAGTACAAAGGAACATGGTAGGGTGGTGTTTTGGGTTGCACGAGTTTGGGAGGTTTCAGGTTAGTTCGAAGGAAACAGAAGAGGAGGAGGGTGCATGTAAGTGGGATGGGCGTCAATGGATGTGTGACACTTGTCACTCATCCATTAGGCTCAGTAACAAATTTCTAAGCTTCATATAAGACAAAAGCCAACCTTAACTCTTAAAACGTGCCACTGTAAATAGTACCCAGGACCTTTCGTGACCCATATCTTCCCGTCGAACGTCCAATTTCGACGTGCCACCTGTATATGGACTCGCATCGACTCGATCTATGTAACGATCCTTGGTCCTCGTGCATTGAACCTCCCGAGTTAAAAGTCAACTTTTTACCCTCATCGAGGGGTAAAATCGTAATTTCACCCTGAACGTCCGACAATCCTCGACTAATCCCTGATTAGCCTCACTAATCCTCGGTTTAATCTTAATTAGTCCCAAAATTTTGGGACGGGTAATTACAGCATACTTGGTTCTACACGGAGGTCTGGCGAGGGTTGCCTTGAGCCCATTTGACTCCTAAAGCAAGAAAATGTTCTGGGTAGGAACATAATTTTGCACACCGAGTAGGACTCTTTTTAGTGCATGCCCAAGTTCAGATACACTCGAAAACAGTGAGACACTAAAGGGAGATTTCTAAAGAATCTTTTTTTAAGAGACGATAATTGAATTATCAACTTTGCAAGTTAACATGGAAACACCTTGCCATGGAGTAGTAGGGGATATTACTAGCCAAGTCATGACTAAGGAGTAGGTCAGGGACCTCTTCAAGGATATCTTTTGTAACGACCCGTCCTGAGTTACGGGATTAATTTATTAATTAATTAAGGATTTAGTCATGACTAATCGGGATTTAGTCAAGGGATTTCAGAAAATTTGTGTAAAATGATGATTTTGCCCTTAGGAATCGGCAAAAAGTTAATTTTTTACCCAGGAGGTCAAATGCACGAGGACCGAGGACCGTTACTTAGATCGGGACGTTACGAGTACGTAGATATGCAGCACGTCAAAAGTAGACGTCGTGCAGGAAAGTTATGGGTCACAGATGTTTTAGGGCACTATTTTCGGTGACATGTTTTACGAGACAAAGTTGACATTTGCCCTTTTGTGGGGCCCATATATTTTGGATAGACCCAAGGGATGAGTGACAAGTGTCACTCTTCCATTGCCCCTTCCTTTACATACATGCATACCGTTATCCTTCATTCATCTTCTTTGTTCTCTGCTAACTCGAAACCATACACGAACGAAAAAACCCAACCCACACCATCAATCCTTCGAACTTCATCCATTGTGGCTGGTGTATGAAAGGAAGTGAGATAGTGGATTCAGACGAGCAGAACGGTGGCAATAGCGAGGACCGTTGTGCACGGTGTGTAGAAACCCGTGAAGGTAAGTTTTTGGCTTTGAATTTAGAAGTTGGATTTTAGGGATTATGGGATGTTTCTAATGATCAAGTCATGTTCCTAAGGACTAGACGAACACGAAGGGACAAACGGGGAGGATTATGGTGGCCAGAGTCGACGGTAGATCTAAGTGGAGGTGGTTGGACTATTTATCGCTTGGGAGGTAAATTTCTCAACCGTTTCTTAGGTTTCAGGTTTCATAGAACTCTTATAGGGATCGTGACGATCGTGTAGGAAGAAATGGGATAAAAAATGACTTGGAAATGGTGGTTTTAGAACCGGGTCAAGTCGCAGGTCTATGCGACTCAGAATAGTGAATCGGGTGAACTCGGACGAAGGTTGAAAACAATGATGACGTCTTCATCTATTGTCATCATCTGACAGGTGTTAGAGGTAGGCTAATAGGAAGCTGCCACGTGGTAGTTGTTAGTGCCCAGTCATCATTGACATGTCAGTGATGTGGACCAATCAGGTGATACCACGTGTCACTGAAATGTCCGACACGTGGACCAACGGGCCACTAACACATGGCACCTGTCAAATCTGACGTTAGCGATGACATCAATGTTAACCTTTGATCGTTAACGTCAACTTTAACTTTGCTGACTCAATAGTTGACTTTTGACCGGTGTTGACTGCATCTTTGACTCGCACATGGGGGCGCATGGACATGAATCTTGAGGTGAGACCAGTACCATTTTAAAGGTTTTGATGATCCGAATCTGATGGTGGTGGTTTCGGGTTGATTTGAGATCGTTAGGATAGTCAAATTGAGGTTTCCAGGAGTTTTAGGGGGGGTTTATGTTTAGGACTTGTATTGATGGTTAGTGACCTTTGAGTGTGAGTTGGACAGATTCGAATGACTCGGAGAGGGTGAATTCGTCCCGGAGGTTAGAGGCGCAACACGAATGGTTTGTAAGTGGACATTTGCATTCTAAGTATGATGCATGCATAACTGTTTTATATGGTTTATATCTACGATTTGAAATGCCTTGAGTGCATATGATTATGGTATTGTGGTATCGGGTTTGGAGACACTAATGAGATTTAGTTTTGGATTTGGTTTATGGAAATTATACTTCGGGCATGCGACCCAGTTGTGGATTTGCGAAATGGTTTTATGGAAACAGAATGGATGAAACAATATTCTGGGCGTGGGCCCCTTTGAAAGGTTTTGGGATGAATTTTGAAATGTTTTCCATATACCATCTTTATGTATACATTGTTTCCTCCAGGTGTCAGGGACACTGGAGTAGTCACAGAGCTTTACCTGAGACCGGCCGCTCTACGAGAAAGACCATAGAGAGGCTCATGATCAGGATTGCTAGAGGTTAAAACCTCCGGCCCCAAGGAGGGTCATTGACCTGGGTGGACCTTGAGGAGACTCGGGCTGGCAACCGAGGGGCACTCGTAGCTTTAGACCATGAAATTATGACATCTGGGATGTCAGCATCAAGGATGCCAAGGATGGATTAAATGTGTTTTATTGGACTGGTTATACGGTATTTTGTGAATTTGGGCAGAGACCCACGTGATTGGTTTTGGGCTAAGTTCCCACTTGGATTTATGTTTTACTGGTTTTGAGCTAAGGCCCTAATGATTTGAGGAAAGAAATCGCTTTGGTTGATAAACTATTTAATTAAATTTGATTTGATTTGAGGAATGATTATAATAACTGGTTTCGTATGCATGCATGCTTTTTAGAGAAGGGTATAAATGTCTTTCGCGAAATGTGTGTTAGTAAATTATCTATTTTTGTCCACTCATAGCTTTTCATGGTTTTTAATACCCTTCAGGTTGATCGCGGATGCGGTCTATAGCAGAGACCGAGACATCACATGTCTCCACAGATCTTGGCGCGCTCTGGAAGCCCGAGAAGGTCAAGGTTTGTGTTATCCCTTGTCTAACACGTGGTGTGAGACGAGAGCATGGCACATCCCGAGTTAATCTTGGGGGGATTGGGATGGATCGTGTCATCTTTTCTCTTATTAGCTCACAGATGGAAGCTATGAAACACCAAGTTCAAGAGTTTTCGAGCCACGATAAAACTCAAAATAAGGACTAATGTCCCACCACCGAAAATTTCAATACCTGACAAAGGAAAAAATCATATGGAATCAGGAGTAGTAGTTCTCGAGCCATTGTTTCCAATGCCAGCCTTTTTGAGAGGACCAGGGATTGAAATCACGGAAATAAGCAGAGTTTACCAAGAGTTTTCGAGTATTGACTATCAGATGTTTTTCAGGAACAACTCATTTAATGGCTGGGGAGAATTTAAGCCGATTATTCCACCAAGGAATAGATGAAATATACAAAACAACTAGAGAAAACCAGTTCCCAGTAAAGGAGGATCATATGAAGAATTTGTGCCTAATAGAAGGCCATCCCGAGCGATAGAACATCAGGCGCCCTTGAACGAGTTGAATGAGTTGAGAGGTTTGATATCAGGTAGTTGATACGCTAAAACTAAGCATTAAATTCAACACAAAGCCATACTCAACACTTAATAAAAACATATGCAAATTAAAACCCATTTTTTTTCGATTGTAGCATTGATAAGTAGGGATCATTCTTAATCGGGGATTGAGGGTACCTAAGCCTAATTATCGTTTGATTAATTAATTAGGGGGTAAATTGTTTTTACTAAGTTCCTACGTGATTAACTCATCTAAACTAACCTAATCTAATATTTACATGGTCAACTCATCTTTAACCTAACTCATTCATGAATTATATTAACTTCAACCTATGGTATCTTCTAATTCTATCCTTACGAGTTACTTGTATATTCTCTTAAGTACGTGCCTGGGACCCCCGACGACACTTTCAATAATCTAGACACGGGACCCCTATCTAGTCAAGCATTAAGCGCGAACATACAAACATAACAAAACCTAGAATCGTAAAACACATCGAAAATTGAATTAATGCAAATCATAAAACCAAGAATAATATTAGAAATCTGTTCATAAACCAAGATATTCAAGCACAAAAGATGACTACAAGGTAAAGAGGCCGTGTTACACTTTTTCTCTTCGGGACACCCTATGGATACGAATGAATGAGCGCTCTTTGGTGAGACAAGCGGGGACCCACCAAGTAAGTCACGGATGAAGGTGTAAAATATGAAGTATGGTATAATTAACCTTGCACAAAAAATCTTGAATTTATTGAAAAGGGAAAATTGGTTAAGCAGAGCTTTGGTACAAAAATGGGCAACCCTTACAAATAACCTAAGCCTCTCTATTTATAAGAGAAAATTAATCCCCAAATAAATAGGAGTTCACAATTTAAATCCTAAAAGAAAAATGATAAAAGTATTTAAATTAATGTCCTAAAGGAAAAAGGTCATAAAAATCATAATTAAAAAGGTAATATAAATCCTAAAGAAAGAATAAATACAAAACTTAATTAAAAAGGTAATAAAAACTCCTAATTTAAAAAAAGGAAACCAAATCCTAATTAAAAAGGACAATTTTCCTAAAAAAATGCAGGAAAATGCTACTGGAATTGAAAGGAAATGGCTAAGTACGAAGCTACTGAAGGAAGGGAATAGTTTCGGTAGGCGCTAGGCGAATAAGGCTTTGGGAATTCGGCAGTTAGCTGCAGTCAACGCGTTGTGACAAAGGAAGGACGCTCGGTGCATGCGCACCGAACATGTGTTCCATAACGCGGGAAACGCGCATTGTAAGACCCGTGTCCTGGAGGGAACGGTGAACAATCCCACATTCCTGCGAGGGGGAATGGTCTGAGAAAGGATGGTGGTGTACCTTAAAGGTGTAGGCACACACCTATCTAGCACTAGGCCTCCCTTGGCCGCGTTGGTTAAGGTGTGCCCTGCCAAGCGTGAGGTCTTGGGAACAAAACCTTGCGGGCGCAGGTGTGCCCAAAGATGACAATATACGGTTAGATAGAGGGTGCCGCTGCGCAACTCTGTTCTAAGCGAGGCCTTCTGGGAGCTCACTGGCTTTGGGAGGGATTGGAACCCCAAAGTTAAGCGAGTTGAGGCTGGTGCAATTCCATGATGGGTGACCCCCTGGGAAGTTGCAAGTGAGCTCCCGAAAACAAAACGTTAGGGCTGGGCCCAAAGCGGACAATATTTTGTTAGATGGGCTGGGTCCTGACAGAATTGTCAGGACCCGACCCTCCTCAGCCAGACCCCGACCGGGAAGTGTGCCAGCGAGGACGCTGGGCCCTAAGGGCGGGTGGATTGTAAGACCCGTGTCCTGGAAGGAACGGTGAACAATCCCACATTCCTGCGAGGGGGAATGGTCTGGGAAAGGATGGTGGTGTGCCTTAAAGGTGTAGGCACACACCTATCTAGCACTAGGCCTCCCTTGGTCGCGTTGGTTAAGGTGTGCCCTGCCAAGCGTGAGGTCTTGGGAACAAAACCTTGCGGGCGCAGGTGTACCCAAAGAGGACAATAAAGGGTTAGATAGAGGGTGTCGCTGCGCAACTCTGATCTAAACTAGGTCTTTTGGGAGCTCAAGTGGCTTTGGGAGGGATTGGAACCCCAAAGTTAAGCGAGTTGAGGCTGGTGCAATTCCATGATGGGAAGTTGCACCATGAGCTCCCGAAAACAAAACCGTGAGGGCGAGGCCCAAAGCTGACAATATGGTGGTAGATGGGTCGGGTCCTGACATGTACCAAATGGATGGCAGGTTGATCGGCAGGCGTCTTCCGAGGGCTTTCTGGGCTGCCTTCGTGGGCTTCTGTAGCTTACGACCGAATGTCCTTGCCCTTTTTGGTGGCTTTCCTTCATTTGATCATAATTCTTTCAATATAACTCCGATTGAGATGATTCTTTTGCCTAAATTCTCGTAATTCCATGCTCTATCCAATTCTGAAAATTCTTCACAAAATATATCACCTTCTACAATTGTTTGGTATTTAATCATTAAAAGATAAGTATAAAGGGTATAAAATGATGCTTAATTTAGGGCTTATCAGTAGCAAAGCATATCATAGGAGAATAAATGTTCTGACTGTTAGCAAGCCTTATCTTGCTTATATTAATTAGGACAACCCTTTTCCCAAGAATTTCAAGTTGCCAACATTTACACTCTTTAGTGGAGATGGCAGCACATCATCTTTGGAACACATAAAAAGATTCCTAGCCCAATGCGTACCTGTTGAGAAAACCCTTACCTCAAGTTAAGGCTATTGAGTAGTTCCCTGTCTTGGTACACTTCGTTACCTATGGCATTCATTCATACTTGGGGATACTTTTTTTTGGTACACTTCGTTACCTAAGGCATCCATTCTTACTTGGGAGCAAATGGAAGCCAAATTCCATGATGAATTCTACATAATTGAACTTGAAGTAATAATCAACAACCTGACTGCTCTCAAGAAAGGTGAATACGAAATGATAGAGGACTTCATTGCTAGGTTAAAAAGGATGAAGATGAAATGCAGGTTTCCCATAAATAATACCCAAATAGTAGCTATTGCACTGCGAGCTCTAAGTTTTTCCATCAGAAAGAAATTCGATGATACTCCCTTTTTTTTTATCTCCACGAGATAGTGGTATCACCAACAATATTTGAAATGTTGGTGGAAGAGGAACATCGACAGAAACATAATTCTAAAGTTCTCTGTTTCTACAAAAAAATCAGATCCTTGTGCACTCGTTGGCGCATCAAGAGCTCGAAAAAAGGATCAAAGGCGTTAGAAGAGGAGGAAGAGCTAGAGGTAGTGACAACCAAGATACATACCTCAAGAAATGGGCCACTGACCCTCAGGCCACTAGTTAAAACCACTGGCGAAAAGAAACTCTTCATGCCAAGTGGCAGCCTATTCATAAATAAAACACTAGTGTTTAGTTGTTACTCGTTTAACCTTAACAAAGCTAGAGAAATATATAAGGAGTTGGTAAGAGCCAAGGTAATCGAGCTAGATCCTAAGCAAGAGTTGCTTAGACCTGAAGATTTCAAGGGAAAATCGTTGTGGAAATGGCATGTATCAATGCACCATGACACAGCTAATTGTGTACAATTGAAGAATATAATACATAAGTAAATCAACGAAGGACATATCTCGTTAGCACCAATACCTAAGCCCTCGATGGGGGTGGACTTGGATCCATTCCAAGGGACATCAACAAATATGGCCAATCTCCAATGGTCTCAGAAAGAGGCCAGGACACCAAAAAGATAACAATAACATAGTGACCAAGCCCGATGGGTGTGTTGCCACATCAAAGGTGGGATAATGTTATGCAGCAAGTGCAAAACGAAGTGTGTTCGTGTGATCCCGACTTCTAGCATTAAAACAAAATCAGAATGAGCAAAGCAAAGACGGGATGGCGATCCTTTGAACATAGCTGAATAGAACCTTGGTCTGAAAATCCCTAAAATGAAGAAGCCACAAAGCTCCACATCTCAAAAATCTGGAAACATAAGAAGGAACCAGAAGTGGCCAACTGGTCAGTAGACTCAGGGCAAGTTGACCAGTAGAAATCACAGGACATATTAGAAATTCTGCCTAAGAACGCCACTGAAACTGTCAAACCTTATAGAGATACAATCAAAGAGGGGAAGTGATATATGGCAGGCAAGTATGGAAAGCCAGCCAAGGAGTTAGGAATAATTGCAAAAAAAAAAAGAATTCAGAGACAGTACAGAGCATACCATCACACTAAGAAAGGCTTGGGGGCAAGACCTCCCTAGAAGCCAAAAACTCCTTCTATAACCTGCAGAGCACTAACTAGCCCTCCTAAGAAAAATTAGAAGGAGGAGAGACGTCCAAGAGGAAGCTTTCATTCAAGTACTATCTCAGAAATTTCTTCTAAAGTCGGGAAAAAGATCGAATTCAAGAACTTTCCTCAAGAAAACTTAGGGAACAAGAAAATCGAGGATACATAGGGCCCAATTAGAGAATCATCTAAGAGTAACGTCCAAAGAGGTTAGGGTCAGGGTATAACCAAAAAAGGAAATAGAAGAATTTGAGAAAGATCTTCTAGAAGTCATGACATGGATGCCTTGTTCAATAAGAAACAAAAACCCAAAGTTGGGGTTGATGTAGTGGTATTCCTTCAAGAACACTTATCAATGTATATCACGAAGTCAAACAGATGGTAGGTGATGTTTCCATTTATGAACCCTCTTCAGCAACAATCAAAATCCCAATAGATGAAGTTCAAGATTTCATCTCTAAAACAACTTGCTACCAAGGAAAGTCATTGTTTTCTATCCTGACTAAGGGGATGACAGACAATCTATAACGCCCCGGAAACTCAAAGAATGTAAATTTGTAAATTAATGTATGAAATGACGTTTTTACCCTTGAGAATAATAAGGTCAAAAGTTGACTTTTTACGTGACACATGTTTTTCACGAACTTCAAGGACCATTAGGTAGGTCTCGACGCCCTGAGTCCGTAGACAGGCGGCACGCTGAAAACGTACCTCGGACGGATAAGTTATGATTCTAGAACGAGGAAGGGTATTTTGGTAATTTTGTGAAGGAAGGGTAAAATGGTAATTTGGATGGTGGAATTTGAAATCAGCCATGGTGGTTTGTTGAGTGAATTGTTTAACTAATTAAGTGACAATTGTCACTAAGAGAGGATGGATTAGTGGCAGTTTGGGCTGAGTGGATTTTTAGGCGTGCTGTGTGGACTGTGAAGAGCAGAGCAAGGGCACATTTGTTATTGTTTTGGGTCAGTTGAGGGAAACAGTGTCACAGTTGGACTGAGGGATTCTTTTAGTTTGATGTGAAGGACGAATTGAAAAATAGAGTGGTTAGAGTGAGTCGAGAAGATCAATTGGAGAGGAGAGAACCGAGAAACCAGAGAGAAACCAAAATCGTGAAAACTGGGAAAATGGAGGGAAATTACGAAATTTTATTTGTGAGTTGAGAGGAGCTAAACAGAGGTTAGAAACAGTCTTCTGGACTCATTTCGACTTCAACAACATAAAAATCGAAGGGGATTGATCGTGTTTTGGCCAAGAACAGAAGTTCCAGATTTTGGAAAAATTCGAGGTTGAGTACGACTACCTACAGGTAAGGATTTGTGAAATTGGTTATTTTAAAACGTTCATTTACATCTTAAGATGCTTCTGTATCATTTAATTAGAAAACTAAGTCTATTTGAGTGAGTTTCGAAATTTAAAACCGTTTATTTAATCATGAGAGAAATTATGGATTAAAAGCCTGATGTGGGTAATAGTAATGGAGAACTTAAATTAGGATAGAATGGAAGGATTTCACTGAAAGAATTGAAAGAATTAAGTTGAGATTGAAGGAGTTTGAACCAGGTCGTGTCGCGGGTCCGTAACCCGTTTAACAGGAAAACGGGTAAGGACGACGACACTGTAGCTTACTGTGCAGTGCGCGTGGCTTTCATGCGAAGCCACTTTGGGCGGCGCGTGAGGGCACGTGTCACGACCTGACCCATCTAACACAATATTGTCCGCTTTGGGCCCAGCCCTCACGGTTTTGTTTTCGGGTGCCCACGTGCAACTTCCCAGTAGATCACCCATCATGGAATTGCACCAGCCTCAACTCGCTTAACTTTGGGGTTCAAATCTCCCCCAAATCCACTGAGCTCCCAAAAGGCCTTGTGTTAGATAGATGCGTGCCCACACATATAAGGTACTTCACCTTTCCCTCCCCGAGCGATGTGGGATCGTTCACCGATCTTACCTTTCCTAGCTCACGGGTCTTGCTCACCGTTCTTGCTTCTCAAGCTCACGGGTCTTGCTCACGGTTCTTGCTTCCAAGACCGGGTCTTACAATCCACCCTCCTTGGGGCCCAGCGTCCTCGCTGGCATACCTCCGGTCAGGGTCCGGCTCTAATACCATTTTGTCACGACCTTGCCCATCTAACACAATATTGTCAGCTTTGGGCCCAGCCCTCACGGTTTCGTTTTCGGGAGCTCACATGCAACTTCCCAATAGGTCACCCATCATGGGATTGCACCAGCCTCAACTCGCTTAACTTTGGGGTTCCAATCCCTTCCAAAGCCACTGAGCTCCGAAAAGGCCTTGTGTTAGATAGATACGTGCCCACACATATAAGGTACTTCACCTTTCCCTCCCCAAGAGATGTGGGATCGTTCACCGATCTTACCTTTCCAAGCTCACGGGTCTTGTTCACCGTTCTTGCCTCTCAAGCTCATGGGGCTTGCTCACTGTTCTTGCTTCCAAGATCGGGTCTTACAGCGCGTGAGGCTATATCTCCGATCACGGTCAACATATGATTTGATACTTTCAATGTAACAAACATTTTGAGATAAATTTCGAGTTGATTGGACATCGTTCGGGATAGTTTGGAGAGTTCGAAGGTTTAGGATTTTAATTTAATTACGTTGAAAAATCCTGAAAAAAATTGGGTAAATTAATATAAGCTTAATGAACGTGTTTGTGACCCAAATTGTAATCTTTGACAGGCCAGAACATCCCCGAGACAGCCGAGGAGCGTATGGGGCGCGATTGACGGGTTTGAACTTCGTGAGTGGACTTTTGATTTCTAACCAAGCATGCATAACTGTTTTTACTCACTTGTTTTATGTTTCTATATATGATTTTATGTTTATAATTATGATATTTCTGCTTTACGTGATTACACATTTTTCGATGTGATTTATCGCATTTTACGTATTTCGAGACTATGGATTCTCCGATACTTTGATGATGGTTTGATGAGTGATTTTATATGATTTGTGAATATTACATTTTAATGATGATTTGATTATAATTTGTGAGTAAGATTCGGGACTTGAACGGGAAATTCGGACATAAGTCCTATTTTGATAATATGTAATTTCGAATTGGTTTTGGATTTTGGATTCACGATGGATCTTGGATTTGTTATGATTTACATATGATTTTGGGTTTAAAGATCCGGTACGATTGCTGGATCTAGTTTTGGGTTTAAAGATCCAGTTAATTGATGACGGGGGAAGGCCCTTGATTGAGACATATTGCGTTTAAAGACTCGGTTACTGAAATGTCCCCCGAGGCCTATTGATTGTGTTTGAGTTTAAAGACTCGTTGATATCCTAGGAAGGCTTGATATATGAGTTTAAAGACTCGGATGGATCCAGCAGATTTGATTCGTTGATGTTACATTCGGTTTTACATGGTTTTATGGTTATCTATTGTAACGGTTTCCATACGGTTTATATAAGTGTTTTTCGGATACTTAGTTATGCATGCGTGTTTTGAAACTGGAGGGTGAACCCCGATTTCATTAAAACTATTTTCGAGAACCATTTTTTTTAGTCCACTCACACTTTTCTGTTTTAATAACCTCCAGGTCGTGGTACAAGTTTTGGGGGCTAACGCTGAGGCAGAGGTAGAGACAGAGGAAGAGGCATAAAGTTTTCCCATTGCGGTGTAGTTAGTTCACAGAGTAGGGTTTTATCCTTATCTTGTTTTTGTACTTTGTCCTTGGTTTGACAGTACGTGTAATGTATTTTTGTGTGGTTATTTTTGGTTGTTTGTGTTCAATTTTCAGACGGGAGAAGGATTCTTCCTTGTTATCGAGGCGATAATCAGGGTGGGTCCTGTCAATTGGTATCTGAGCATATGTTTAGGGTTTATGTCTGGCACTTGGATGTGCCTAGGTTGTTGTACTAACTTATGCCTCTTTTAGAGAATGATCGGCCATGCTTCGGTGACGTGAACTCCCTCCACGACCTGCAGAAGGCGTTGTTAGTGTTGCCGAGAGTGCCACGATCGAGCGAGCCCAGTGCCTTGGGGCTATGGTATTTGGTAGTAGGGCAGATCCTGAGGAAGCCCACCGATGGATTTCTCGATTTGAGCGGATTTTTGCTGTGATACGATGTCCTCCTGAGGAGCGAGTGGTGTTGGCCACCTTTTGGCTAGATGGGGTCGCTTATGAGTGGAGGTATACTCTGGAGTTATCAGGTTGGGATGCTCATGCAGTGACTTGGGAGACCTTTCGTGAGCGGTTCCTTGATCAATACTATCCCCCGTTCTTTCCGCATTGCTAAGGAGACAGAATTTCTGCAGCTTCGACAGGGGAGCATGTCTATAACAGAGTACATGTAGAAGTTTCAGATGCTAGCCCGTTTTCTACTACCTTTGTGTCTACTGAAGCTGAGAAATGCCGTAGGTTTGAGCTTGGCCTGCGAGGTGAAATACGTGCCATTGTGACAGCTGGAGCATTTAATACCCCTAGAGAGTTATCTGATGTTGGAGTACGGGTGGAGGCTAGTTTACCGACATGTCCACAGTTCTCAGGTGGTGGACAACATCGAGAGCTTCCATTTCCAGGAGCCTCGAGTTAGAGAGCTCCGAAAAGGGGCTGTTACAGTGGTGCTTCATCCCCGAGCAGTGACCGTTTTGGTAGGCCTGGCAGTTTTCAGAGTTCCGGATTCCGAGGATCTAGAGCACAGCCGGCTCCACAGGCGAGTGCGACCTCAGTTGCTTCCACATGATGACAGAGTGGCGGATTTACTCGAGATGTTCATAGTGTTATCTGTTTCTTCTTTGGAGAGCGGGGCCACTACCGGAGAGAGTGTCCATCTTTGTTACAGGGTGGTGGTGCAGGTCAGGGTGAAGTGGAGCAGGGGCGGAGTACGGCTTCAAATTCTGGGACAGGGAGTACTAGAGGATGTTCTGGAGCTACCAGTAGACAGAGGGGTCGTGGGAGAGCATCAGGACCACATGCCCGAGTTTTTGCGGTTACACAGCAAGAGGCCCGAGCAGCACCTGGTGTTATGACAGGTACGCTTGCAATCCTTGGTCATGATGTATGTGCTTTGATAGATCCCGGAGCTACTCATTCTTTTATATCACGGAGTTGTGGTTTGTTAGCGGATAGAGAGGTGTCCACATTGGGTTGTGATATGGGTGTGAGTACGCTCACAGGGGAGGTGTTTGTGGTAAACCAAGTGTTGAGGGAGTGTCCCGTATTGGTAGCTACCGTTGGGTTGGTAGATGACTTGATACTCCTGGACTTGCACGATTTTGATGTTATTCTGGGGATCGATTGGTTGACATTACATCATGCTTCTATCGAGTGTGTCAATAAGAAGGTAACTTTTCAGAGTCCAGGGTTACCTGAAACTACCTTTCAGGGAGTACAGCGAGCAACTCCTATTGGGGTGATTTCAGCTCTAAAAGCAAGTAAGTTTTTAAGGAAGGGGTACCAGGGATACTTGGCTCATGTGGTGGACACACGTGCTGCACCATTCAAGGTAGAGGATATACCAATAGTGCGGGAGTTCCCAGATGTCTTTCCGGAGGATTTGCCGGGAGTGCCACCCCACTGAGACATTGAGTTCACCATTGATCTTGTTCTAGGTACGCAACCTATTTATCAGACTCCGTACCTTATGGCCCCAGCTGAGTTGAAGGAATTGAAGGCGTAGTTACAAGAGTTGGTCGATATGGGGTTTATTCGACCGAGTGTATCTCCTTGGCGAGCTCCAGTTTTGTTTATTCAGAAAAAGGATGGAAGCTTGAGGCTCTGCATCGATTATAGGCAATTGAACAGGGTAACAATCCGGAATAAATACCCCCTTCCTCGGATAGATGACCTGTTTGATCAGCTGAGAGGAGCTCAACACTTCTCCAAGATCGATCTTCGTTCTGTGTATCATCAATTGCGGGTAAAAGAAGTGGATGTACCCAAAACAGCCTTTAGAACCCGATATGGTCATTACGAGTTCCTAGTGATGTCGTTCGGGTTAACTAACGCAGTAGCGGCATTTATGGATTTGATGAACCAAGTGTTTTAGCCATACTTGGATCACTTTGTTATTATATTCATTGATGACATTTTAGTCTACTCAAAGAGTACGAAGGCGCACGAAGAGCACTTAAGGATGGTGCTTGGTACCCTAAGGAAGAATCAATTGTATGCAAAGCTTAGTAAGTGTCAATTTTTGCTGACCAGCGTGAGTTTCTTAGGACATGTGCTTTCGGCATGAAGGAATCAGTGTAGATCCCCAAAAGATTGAAGCAGTTACAAAGTGGGAACAACCAAAGATAGTCACTGAGGTTAGAAGTTTCTTAGGATTAGCTGGTTATTACAGGCGATTTGTAGAAGGATTTTCTACCATTGCTGCCCCTTTGACACGGTTGACGAGGAAGGGAGTCAGATTTGTTTGGGATGAGGATTGCGAACAAATTTTTCAGTAGTTGAAGAATAAGTTGACAGCCGCTCCTGTTTTGACCCTTCCGGATGATAGTGGGGAATTTGAAGTGTACAGCGATGCATCCTTGCAAGGATTGGGATGCGTGTTAATGCAACGTGGGAAAGTGATTGCCTATGCCTTTCGCCAGTTGAAGTCTCATGAATGCAACTATCCTGCCCATGATTTAGAACTAGCTGCAGTGGTACATGCTCTAAAGATTTGGAGACATCATTTATATGGCGCGACCTGTAGACTGTTTACTGATCATAAGAGTCTGAAGTACTCGTTCACACAGAAGGAATTAAATGTGAGGCAAAGACGATGGTTGGAGCTGATTAAGGATTACGGTTGCACGATTGAGTACCATCTTGGAAAAGCTAATGTGGTAGTTGATGCCTTGAGTCGGAAATCAACGCATTCTGTGGCACACCTACGGATGACCCATTTGCCCCTACTGGTTGAACTCCATAAAACTAGCGTTAATTTGGGACTTGATAGCCAAGGTGTCTTGCTAGCTAGTTTCCAGGTGCAGCCAATCCTAATTGACTAGATCATTGATGCTCAGTTCCAGGATCCTGTCTCGTGTATTCTTCGGATTGAAGTGGAAGCAGGAGAACGTCAGGATTATACAGTCAGAGATGACGGAGCCTTACTAAAGGAAGGACGATTGTATGTGCCTGGAGACGTCACATTAAAGAAAGAGATTTTGGACGAAGCACATAGTTTAGCGCACGCTATGCATCCAGGTGGAATTAAAATGTACCGTACGCTTCGAGAACACTATTGGTGGCCGGGTATGAAACGGGAGATCGCTGAGTATGTCAGCAAGTGTTTGATTTGCCAGCAGGTAAAGGCTGAGAGGCAAAGACCCTATGGAGGGTTGCAACCACTTCCTATCCCATAATGGAAAAGGGACCATATAACGATGGATTTTGGGTTTGGACTTCCTAAGACACCCAGAGGCCACGATGGAGTTTGGGTGGTTGTGGACAGACTCACCAAGTCAGCGCATTTCTTACCTGTAAGGGAAGACTTCCAGATGACACGGTATACCAGATTGTTTATCAATGAGATTATACGATTACATGGCACTCCTGCCTCTATTGTATCGGATCGAGATCCGCGATTTACATCCAGATTCTGGCAGAGCTTACAGGAAGCTTTTGGGACAAGATTATATTTTAGTACAACGTTCCACCCACAGACAGACGGACAGTCGGAGCGGACTATCCAAACCTTGGAAGATATGATGAGAGCCTGTGTTTTACAATTCCAAGGTACTTGGGAGTCACACTTACCTTTGATGGAATTCGCTTATAACAAAAGTTACCAAGCGAGTATTGGGATGGTACCTTACGAAGCCTTGTATGGACGGTAGTGCAGAACCCCTTTGTGTTGGATTGACGTGGGTGAAAGGAAGTTGACTAGATCCGAATTGGTGGAATTGACGACAAAGAAAGTCAAACTCATCAGAGATAGACTCAAGGCAGCCCAAGATAGACAAAAGAGCTATGTGGACCGTCAGATTAGAGATCTTGAGTTTGCGGTCGGAGATTGGGTATTTCTGAAGCTATCTACTTGGAAAGGTATAGTACGGTTTGGCAGGGGAGGGAAATTGAGCCCCCATTTCATCGGGCCATACGAGATTGTTGGGAGGATTGGCCAGGTTGCATACAGATTAGCCCTACCTCTAGAACTTTCTAAGGTCCACGATGTTTTCCACGTACCGATGCTACGGAAGTACGTGTATGATGCATCTCATGTACTAGGAGAACAACCCATTGAACTCAAAGAAGACTTAAGCTTTGAAGAACAGCCCGTACAGATTTTGGATCGAAAAGATAAGGTGCTTTGTCGGAAGACCATTCCCCTAGTAAAGGTCCTCTAGAGAAATCAGAACGTGGAGGAAGCCACATGGGAACTCGACACATAGATGTGAGAGCAGTATCCATACTTGTTTAATTAAAATTTCGGGACAAAATTTCTTAAGGGGGGGAGGTTGAAACACCCCGAAAACTTAAAAAAAGTAAATTTGTAAAATAATGTATGAAATGACGTTTTTACCCTTGAGAATAGTAAGGTCAAAAGTTGACTTTTTATGTGGCACGTGTTTTTCACGAACTTCAAGGATCATTAGGTAGGTCTCGATGCCTTGAGTCTGTAGACAGACGACATGTTGAAAACGGACCTCGGACGAATAAGTTATGATTCTAGAACGAGGAAGGGTATTTTGGTAATTTTGTGAAGGAAGTGTAAAATGGTAATTTGGATGGTGGAATTTGAAATCAGCCGTGGTCGTTTGTTGAGTGAATTTTTTAACTAATTAAGTGACAATTGTCACTAAGAGAGGATGGATTAGTGGCAGTTTGGGTTGAGTGGATTTTCAGGCGTGCTGTGTGGACTGCGAAGAGCAGAGCACAGGCACATTTGTTATTGTTTTGGGTCAGTTGCGGGAAACAGAGTCATAGTGGGACTGAGGGATTCTTTTAGTTTGCTGTGAAGGACGGATTGAAAACAGAGAGGTTAGGATGTAAGGATTAAAAGCCTGATGTGGGTAATTAGTAATGAAGAACTTAAATTAGGATAGAATGGAAGGATTTCGGTGAACGAATTGAAAGAATTAAGTTGAGATTGAAGGAGTTTGAACCGGGTCGTGTCGCGGGTCCGTAACCCGTTTAACAGGAAAACGGGTAAGGACGACGACACAGTAGCTTACTGTGCAGGGCACGTGGCTTTCACGCTCAGCTACTTTGGGCGGCGCGTGAGGCCATATCTCCAGTCACAGTCAACATGTGATTTGATCCTTTCAATGTAACGAACATTTTGAGATAAATTTCGAGTCGATCGGACATCGTTAGGGATAGTTTGGAGAGTTTGAAGGTTTAGGATTTTAATTTAATTACATTGAAAAATCCCGAACAAAATTGGGAAATTAATATAAGCTTAATGAACGTGTTTGTGACCCAAATTGTGATCTTTGATAGGCCAGAACCTCCCCGAGACAGCCGAGGAGCGTACGGGGCGCGATTGACGCGTTCGAACTTCGTGAGTGGACTTTTGATTTCTAACTGAGCATGCAAAAATGTTTTTACTCACTTGTTTTATGTTTCTATATATGATTTTATGTTTATAATTATGATATTTATGCTTTACGTGATTGCACGTTTTTCGATGTGATTTATCGCATTTTACATATTTCGAGACTATGGCTTCTCCGATACTTTGATGATGGTTTGATGAGTGATTTTATATGATTTGTGCATATTACATTTTAAGGATGCTTTGATTATAATTTGTGAGTAAGATTCGGGAATTGAACGGGAAATTCGGACATAAGTCCTATTTTGATAAAATGTGATTTCAAATTGGTTTTGGAATTTGGATTCACGATGGATTCTGAATTTGTTATGATTTACATATGATTTTGGGTTTAAAGACCCGGTACGGTTGCTGGATCTAGTTTTGGGTTTAAAGACCCGGTTAATTGATGACGGGGGAGGGCCCTTGATTGAGACATATTGAGTTTAAAGACTCGGTTACTGCGATGTCCCCCGAGGCCTATTGATTGTGTTTGAGTTTAAAGACTCGTTGATATCGCATGAAGGCCTGATTTATGAGTTTAAAGACTCGGATGGATCCAGCAGATTTGATTCGTTGATGTTACATTCGGTTTTACATGGTTTTATGGTTATCTACTATAACGGTTTCCATACGGTTTATATAAGTGTTTTTTCGGATACTTAGTTATGCATGCGTGTTTTGAAACTAGAGGGTGAACCCCGATTTCATTAAAATTGTTTTCCAGAACCATTTATTTTAGTCCACTCGCACTTTTCTGCTTCAATACCCTCCAGGTCGTTGTACAAGTTTTGGGGGCTAATGCCGAGACAGAGGCATAAAGTTTTTCCGTTGCGGTGTAGTTAGTTCACAGAGTAGGGTTTTATCCTTATCTTGTTTTGTAATCGTGCTCTGTGATACTGTTGACTGGTTGTACCGTTGGTTGTATTGTACTTTCTCCCTGGTTTGACAGTACGTGTAATGTATTTTTGTGTGGTTATTTTTGGTTGTTTGTGTTCATTTGTCAGACGGGAGTAGGATTCTTCCCGGTTATCGCGGCGATAATCAGGGTGGGTCCTGTCACAATCTACGACCTAGTTTTATTACAGCTCATTTAAGGGGCGTCTTGATCGCCAAGATGATGATAGATGGAGGAGCTTCCATCAACATCCTACCTATTAAAATGTTAAAGAGATTAAACAGGATACTACGAGATTGCTTGCCGAGCATGGCTATAATGTCCAATTTCAATAGGACTATTACGAAAGCTCACGGAGTTTTACCCTTGCAGATCATGGTTGGATTTAAGAAAATGATATTAGCATTGTTTGTAGTAATAAGTACCACATGCTAGAACGTTTTACTAGGGAGGGTTGGATTCACAAGAGCATGTGCGTCCCATCAACTCTTCACCAGCAAATTGCCATATGGAATTCTGACAACATTACCCGTGATGGAGGATCTTGGGAGATCATTTAGACAAATGCGAGGCCATTCATGGCCAACCTTACGGTGTCTAAAGCTAGCTTCTATAACTCAGAAATGGGAATCATCAAATTGACCTAAAGAAGAAATTCTAACAAGGTGACGACCCACAAGTTATGTGAGCAAGAAGAAGAAATCCAATCTATAAAAGAAAGATTGCTTGTATACTAGGGTTGATCAAAGGAATGTTTATACCACATCTTATGGTATGTATTTCTGTGAGAATCAACTCGAGTCTACTAAAGAATAGAAGGCAAAGAGTTTAGCAATGAACATGGAAGAATTTATTTGTGATACAAAGGAGGGAGATAATAAGGATGGTATCCCACTAGAAATCACAAAGTTCTGGTCTTCAGAAGTGGATGAACCCTCATCTGAGACCCGCGTAAGGTTGTGCTTTCTAGTGGAAGATCCTCGACCAACCTACATCTGTAAAATACTAGAAGAGACAATGAAAGGAAAAATTATAACACCTCTCATGCAGTTCAAAGATTACTTTGCATGACATTACACAGAGATGCCAGGACTTGACAAGAAGGTTGTTAAACAATTGCTACCTATCATGGAAAAGTACAAACCGAACTGACAACTAAGGAGGAGGATGGTAGTAGAAACTAAACTTAAGGCCAAAGACTAAATTGGAAAACTCCTCAAAGTGGGGTTCATACAACCAACCAAATATGCATAATGGGTGCCCAACATAGTCCCAGTAATCAAGGTGAAGACTAAGCATATTAGAATATGCGTCGATTACAGCAACCTAAATGAAGTAACTTCAAAAGATGAATATATGATGTCAAGGGTAGACATGCTAATCAATGGAGCATCGCAGAACCAATTCCTAGCCTTCACGGATGACAATGAAGGATATAATTAGATCCACTTGGTATAAGATGATATTCACTAAACCTCATTCCAATGCCTTGGACACCCAGGGGTGTTCAAATACATCGTGATGCCTTTCAGATTGAAGAATTCAGGGGACACATATCAACGGGCAATGAATGCTATCTTCCACGAGATGATTGGGAAGAACTTGGAAGTATACATTGATGATGTTATGGTAAAATATCAAGGCGAGGAGAAAAATAATAAAGATCTTAGGCAAGCCTTGTTGAAGATGAGGAAATATAGGCTGAAAATTAACCTTAAGAAACGTGCACTCGGTGTAACGACCCGTCCCGAATTCCGGGATTAGTTTAGTGACTAATCTTGATTAGTGAAGTTGAACGGTGGTTAGTAGGGCGGAATCGGACAAAATGTGCAAAATGACCGTTTTGCCTCTGGTCGTGGGCAAAATGATGACTTTTTGATCGGGCGGTCAAACAGACTTTGACCGATGACCGTGACGTAGTTCGGGACGTCACGAGTTCATAGACAGGTGGCACGTTTGATTCCGACATTCGTAGAGAAAGTTATGGTGTGCGGAAGTTGAGGGGTATTTTGGTAATTTGGCATGTTTGGGGCCAAATGTTGACTTTTTGACCGAGAGGTCCGATGGGCGAGGGCCAAGGACCGTTACGTAGGTATCGTCGATACGAATCCAACGACAAGCGGCATGCCGAAATCGGAGATTCGACGACGAAGTTATGGTCAAGGACGTAAAACGCGATTAACCGAGACTCGGAATAAAATAATAATATAATAATAAAATATGATTATCCTAATCCCAAACCAATCTGGACCCTTGATGTATGACACATGTCATCATCCCCTTCATTCCCTAAATCAGGGATCTTTGCTGGCCATTTGGGTTAAATAATCATTTTCTCTCCTTAAATCCCCACCCTTCATCCTATACTCAGATTGGATCCTAGCCGTTGATCTCTTATGCATGTTCTGATTTAAACCCATCAACCCAAACACTCTCATTTTCATTCTCCCTCAAAACCGTGAGCACGGTTTCCTTTCAAGAACAAACACATCACCACCTCAGCCTCAACCCATGCACCAGACACGTCCAGACACACATCAGCCACCCACCACCTTCACCTGACGCGGCCACCACCACCCCGGACGGCGGCGCAGCCCAGAAAACCCCCCAGACCCGAGAGGAACCCGATCAGCCCAAAACCATCCAACCGTCCAAAACTTGACATCTGGGCTCGAACAAACTTAGGGTTAGGACCACTGGAACCTTAGGACAACTTAGACCACGACTGGACGAGCCACGGCGGCGCCACGGCGGCGATATGCCCAGAAACCCGAGAAGGTTTGATTTTCTTCCCTGTTTCGAAACACTGGTTTTTGACGTTGGGATTGCTTGCTTACTTCTGAAACATGTCCTAGGAACCTAGACGACCATTTTGGACCATGAACCACGGCTGGAAGATCGACGACTCGCCGGAGAAGACAAACCAGAGCTGGCAGCCAACTTTCCCGTCGAGTTCAGGTGGTTATTTCAACCTAAAAATGAGTTTGGATGTCACAGAACCGTAGAGGAGGTTATGACGAGTCCATAGGATCAAACCGCATCAAAAATGGTGGTCTGGAACTCGATCTGTGATCGGGTCAAGCCGCGGGTCGACGGCGACCCGGTTTCAGAACCCGGTTACTGTAGCATGACGTCATCATTGTTGACCTGAATGTTGACCTGGCGCGTGGGGGCGCGTGAAGGGTATTTTGGGGAAACTTCCAACATGACTTTTAATCTATTCGATGTAACAGACATTTTGGGATTGGTTTCGTGTCGATCAGACACCGTCTCGATAGTGTTCGGGATGTCCGAAGGTTTTAAATTAAGTTTAAAAATAAGTAAAAATTCGGGAAAATTACGGGACTTTGATAGGATGTTAATAATGAGGTTAGTAACCCTCTAATGTGATTTGGACAGGATTGGGAGTCCCGGTGATAGTGGTGTGGCCCGGGAGGGCCGGTGGCACGCGTATCGAGGCACACAGTTAAAACGGTCTGTGAGTGGACTTTGGTTTTATAAATCCTATGCATGCTTAAATGTGTTATATGGTTTATATACATGATTTCTATGATGGTATTTGTGAGCATTGATTTCGGGTATGTTGCACGTATTTCGAGGTGTTTTCCGTATTTCACGTATATCGGGATTAACGGTTTATTTGTGGTTTTGCGTGTTTGTGGTTAAATAAATAATATGATAAAACGGTTTTTATATTGGAAAGATGAATTCGGGCTTGAGGCCCACTTGTTTTGGAAATCTCGGACTTGGAGTCCATTTGAGTACGTAATCGGGTTGCGGGCCCAGTTGGTTTATAAGTCGGGATGCGGGCCCAGTTGGTTTATAAATCGGGTCGTGGGCCCAGTGGTTCATAAAGTCGGGCATGAGGCCCAGTTGGATTAAAATTGTCATTTCGGGTCAGGGACCCTATATTTAATAAATGTGATTTCGGGTCAGGGACCCTAAATGGAAATGTGTTGTTTTATGGAAAATTCGGGCAGGGCCCATTGTGATGTTGTGAAATGAATTAATAAAAACTGTTTTCCATATACCATCTTGATACAAGGATATATGATGGTCTCCTCCAGATGTCTGGGACACTGGGGAAGTCACGGTGCATTGCCTGTGAAGGGTCACCATACGGAGCAGCCGGACCGTATGATGACTCAGAAGCAGGATTGCTATGATTGACGTCTGGGACGTCAGACATCAGGGATGTCAGATTTATGGACCCGGAGAGACCCCGGGCAGCACGCGTAGCTTATGAAACCGTGAGACATGACGTCAGGGACGTCTCGCATCAGGGATGCTGGTGATGGTAATGGTAAAATACGAATTAATGAAATGGCTTTCCGGGTGGATTTATGATTGTGTGATTTTAATGAATTGATGTTCATATATGGTCGTGGGTGGTGACCCACATGGTTGTTTATGTATAGTTATGGTATTTCACAGTTTTGGGCTGAGTTCCCACACTTGGTTTTTGGTTGACGGTTTTTGGGCTAAGGCCCTAATGGTTCGGTTGAGCAAACGTTTTGGTTACTGGTTTTCGTGGCATGCATACGTTTTTATTGGAGGGCATAAATGTCTTATAAATGTATTTGATGAACTTACTGGTTTTTGTCCACTCACAGCTTTTGGTTTTAATGCCCTTCAGGTTGATCACGGATGCGATTGCAGCAGAGACTGGGACATTGCACACCTCCTCCATCGATCCTTGCGCACTCTGGATGCCCTGTTTGGGCAGTGGCTCTTGGTCATCCTTTGTCTGACACCCCTTGTTGGACGGGAGCAGGGCACATTCCATGGTAATCCCGGGGGGATTGGGATGGGTCCTGTCACTCGGAGTCCAGGAAACTTTTTTGGATTTTTAGTACATCAAAGAGGGATAGAAGTGGACAAAATAAAGCTAAAGAAATCATGCATTCACCCCTACCCAAGAACAAAAAGTAACTTCAGCACCTACTCGGGAAAGTCAACTTCCTCAGAAGATTCATAGCTAATCTATCAAGGAAGATCCAAGCTTTTCCTCATTGTTCAAAATTAAAGAAATAGAGGAGTTCAAGTAGGAGAAGAAACAACAAATTGTCTTTCGAAAAACTCAAGAATTATTTGTCCAAACCTCTAGTTCTTATGCTCCCTAAGAAGGCGAGACCCTTGAAGTTGTACATATCAGCATCGTAAAATAATATCCGAAGCTTGCTGGCTCAAGACAATGAAGAAGAGAAAGAGGATGCAATCTACTACTTGAGTAGGAATTTGATGGAGGTTGAAGAAAGGTACATGGTAGTGGGAGAAATTATGTCTGGGACTATATTTCGCAGCTGTTAAGCTAAGAAGATCGCCCAGGTAATTTTTGCTGAAATATATACTATCATGGCCTATCTTAAGAGGTAAGATATACAAGTGGACCCTAACTTTATTTGAGTTCAATTTCCAATACATGCCAAAGAGAGCAGTAAAGGGCCAAGCTATTACTGATTTCTCAGCCGAGTTTCTAGTGTCAACATTTAAAAAGAAATAACCCCGTGAGTCAGCATGTTGCCTATCCTACCCTGGAAGTTATATTTTGATGGGTCCAACACTAAAGATTTGGTTGGAGAAGGATATGTATGATCGATCAAAACAGATTCTCCAATCAATTTTCATTTAATCTAGTTTGGGAGAACATAACTAACAACCAAGCAAAATATGATGCTTTGATCATAAGGATAGAAATATTTATTAAAATGGAAGCACGACAGGTCGAGATCTGTGGAGACTCAGAGTTGGTGGTCAACCAAATAATATTGGCTTACATGTGGAGAACCAGTCCGCAACTTTTCGAGATAAAAGAATGAGTAGCCCCCAGATCTATCAAAGCATGTACATCGTGACCAAAGATTGTATGTGTACTTGTCACCACGCCAGGTACTACCCAGGCCTCCTGCGGTGTAACTACAAACACTCGGGTCTGTGGTCCTGAAGTCCGACCACGACCCCTCAATCCACTGTTAGCTCCAGCAACTCCTCTAATACTCGCTGTCCCAGAAACCGAAGCAGCACTCCGACCCTACTCCATTGTACCCTGACCTGTGCCACCACCCTGTGGTAAAGATGGACACTCTCTCCGGTAGTGGCCCCGCTCTCCACAGAAGAAACAAATAACATTAGAAACATCCCAACTGAATCTGCCACTCTGTCTTCCTGTAGACGCAACTGAATTCGCACTCGCCTGCGGGGTCGGCTGTGATCTGGATCCTCTGAACCTGGAACTATGGAAACTGCCAGGTCAACCAAATCGATCACCACCAGCGGATGAAGCTCCACTATAACTGCCTCTCTTCGGGCCTCTCTAGCTCAACGATCCAGGAAACGGACGCTCTCGGCGTTGTCCACCACCTGAGAACTGTGGACGTACCAGCAAACTGGCCTCCACCCGTACTGCAGCATCAAATAACTCTTTGAGGGTACTAAAAGATCCGGCCGTCACAATAGCACTATCTCGCCTCGCAGGCCAAGCTCATACCTACGGCATTTCTCGACCTCAGTAGATACAAATGCAGGAGCAAAACGTGATAACATCTGAAACTTCTACTCATACTCTGCCATCGACAAATTCCCCTGTCGGAGCTGTAGAAACTCTACCTCCTTAGCATCGCAGAACAAACGGGGATACTACTGATCAAGAAACCGCTCGCGAAAAGTCTCCGAGGTCACTATATGGGCATCCCAACCTCACAACTCTAGGATATAACACCACTCATATGCGGTCCCATCCAGCAAAAAGGTGGCCACCAAAACTCGATCCTCGGGAGGACATCGCATCACAGCAAAAATCTGCTCAAACCTAGTAATCCATCAGTGGGCTTCCTCAGGATCTGCCCCACTGCTAAACACCGTAGCCCCAAGGTGCTGGGCTCGCTTGATCGTGGCACTCTCAGCATCACTAGCAACGTCTTCTGCAGGCCGTGGAGGGGGCTCACATCTCCGAGGCATGGTCGATCGTTCTCTGAAAGAGGCATAAGTTAATACAACAACTTAGGCACATCAAAGTGCCAGACACAAGCTGTCAACCTATGCTCTGATAGAAATTAACAAGACCCACCTCGATTATCCCTCGATAATCGAGAAAACTTCTGCTCCCGTCTGACAACTCAACACAAATGACCAAAATAACCATAATAAATACATCACATACATTGTCAGACCAGGGAGAACGTACGATACAACATACTGTACAATAAGTCAACAGTATCACAGAGCTTAATTAACAGTACAAGATAAGAATAAAACCCTACTCTGTAAACTAACTACACACGCAACGAGAAGACTTTATGCCTCTGCCTCTGCCTCGGCGTTAGCCCCAAAGCTCGTACCACAACTTGGAGGGTGTTAAAAACATAAAAGTGTGAGTGGACTAAATCTAATAGTTATGGAAAACAATTTAAATGAAAACCAGCGTTCACCCTTTTTTTTCAAACACGCATGCATAACTAAGTATCTGAAAACATATATATGAACCATGTGGAAACCATCATGGAAAACAATCATGAAATCATGTAAAGCCAAATGTAACATCAACAAATCGAACCTGCTGGATCTATCCGAGTCTTTATACTCAAAATAACATATATCAGGCATTTCCGGGATATCAACGAGTCTTTAAACTCAAAACACAATCAATAGGCCTCGGGGGATATCACAATAACTGAGTCTTTAAACTCAACATATCTCAATCAAGGGCCCTCCCCGTCATCAATCAGCCGCGTCTTTAAACCCAAAACCAGATCCAGCAATAGCACCGGGTCTTTAAACCCAAAACCATTGTAATTCATAGAAAATCCAGAATCCATCGTAAACCAAATTACAAAACCAAATCCAAAATCATATGTAATCGGAATAGGACTCATGTTCGAATTTCACTTTCAAATCACAAATCATACCCACAAATCATGATCAAAACATTATCAAAACATGATACGTACAAATCATATAAAATCAACCACCAAACAATCATCAAATCATAGCAGAAACCATAGTCTCGAAATACGTAAAAATGCGATAAATCACATCAAAAAGCATTCAATCATGTAAAGTAGGAATATCATAATCATAAGCAGAAAATCATATATGGAAACATGAAATGAGTAAGTAAAAACAGTTATGCATGCTCGGTTAGAAAATAAAAGTCCACTCACTAAGTCCGAACGCGTCAATCGTGTCCTGCACGTTCCTCGGACTCCTCAGGAATGTTCTGGCCTGTTAAAGATCATAATTTCAGGTCACAAATACTTTAATTAAGCTTACATTAATTTCCCCAATTTTTTGGGATATTTCAACGTAATTAACTTAAAACCCTAAATCATCAGACACTCAAAACTACCCCTAAACGGCGTCCAATCAACTCGAAACTTGTCTCAACATGTTCGTTACATTGAAAGGATAAAATCATGTGTTGACCTTGACCCGAGATACGGCCTCACGAGCCTTCACGTGCCGCCCAAAAGGGCTGCTCGTGAAAGCCACGCGCCTGCACAGTAACTGCTATAGTGTTTGTTCTTCACCCGTTTCTCTGATAAACGGGTTCTGAACCAGTGACATGACCCGGTTTGTTCTCCTTCAATTCAACCTTAATTCTTTCAATTCTTCCACCGAAGCCCGTCTATTATATCTCAATTTAGGTTCCCCGTCATTAATTACATGAATCAGACCCTTAAGCCATCATTTCCCCAATGAATGTTCAAACGGTTTTCAACTTCTATTTCACCTAATTCCCATCAGTTTGTTCAATTAATTGACACAGGAAGCATCGTGAGGTTGTAATGAACATTCTTACATAATTAATTACACAAGTTCTTACCTCAAATCGTTCGAACTCAAGCTCGATTTTTCGAAGAACTTGGAGCTTCGGGTCTTGATCGAAACGATGTCTAATTCCTTCTATTTTGATATGGATCGATTCGAAATGGTCTCAGGAAGCTAACACATGTCTCAATTTGAATCCTCAAGGCTCACAACTTCAACTAAAAATTTTCACCTTATTTTCCAAATTTTCAATTATGGGTTCTATCTTTCTCCTTGTCCCTCGTTTTTTTTCCTTTCTCTCTTAGTCTCTTAATTCTCTCCAGCTTCTCTATTTACCAGTCCTTCACGGTGGTCTGATCCGTATTAATTCAATCATAAATTTTTCAATTGGAAACGGTGTTCTGTTTTCAAACACACACACTTGTGCACACACTCACCCACGGCAGACAGCCACTCAACTGTTATTCCTGGTGACATGTGTCGTTTAGAGACTTGAAGACAGTGTAATATAACTACTTAATCCACGGCTGTGCAAATTACCATTTTATCCCTCAACACAATTACCAAAATGCCCTTCATCGTCCTAGACTCATAAATTATTCATCCGAAGTCCGATTTTCGTGTGTCGCCTGTCGACGAACTCAAGGAATTGAGACCTACCGAATGGTCCTTGAATTACGTGAAAAACACATGTCATGTAAAAGTTCAACTTTGACCACGCTATTCATAAGGGTAATAATTTCATTTTTACATAAAAGTTTCCGAATTTAGATTTTTGCCCTTTTCAACATTCCAGGCCGTTACATGACTGGACTGAGGGAAGGTCGAGGTAGTAGCAAGGCCGCCGTGGACGGCGGTGGGAACTCACGACCAAGGTAAAACCGTGACCCCTATTTATTTCAAATTTCCAATTTTGGGCTTTGGACGTTAGGGAGCTTAGATGTTGGTTAGGATGGGTTTAGGGGATTTTTAGGAGGTCTAGGAGAAGGTTTTGGGAGCTGAGGACGGCTGAGTAAACCCGGAACGGTGGCCGGGAAGTTTTCGGTGGCTACCCACCTAATTCAAATTCTAGCCAAGTTAACCCAAATCGATCCTCCCAATCTCTTTCTAGTGATCCTAGGAGCCTAATAGAACCCTTAGGAATGAGTTCGGGCCCTTGGTCATGCCTTGAATATAGAATGGATGTTTTGGGTTTAATTGGATTCTTGAACCCATAGGATTTAGGATTGGTTTCCTAGTTTTGATTGCATAAAAGGATTCATAGGATAGATTTAGGAAGATTGGTGGAAAGAAGGAAGAAAAGGAGGAAAAAATAGGAGGATGGGCCCTGGACGAGTCACGCCGGCCCAGTTGGACCAGATTGTAGTGAACCGGCTTGCCCGGTTCGGCTGGAGGTTGAAGATAGTCACTGTGGAGACACGTGAAGCCCACGCGCAGGGCCTTCAAGCGGCGCGTGGAGGAGAGTTTGGGGAAACTTCCAACTTGTGAAATCATCTATTCAATGTAACAAACATTTTGGGACTGGTTTCGAGTCGATCGGACATGGTCTGGATATAGTTCGAGAGATCCGAAGGTTTAGGATCACTTTTAAAAATAGTTCAAAATCCTGGAAAATTATGGGCCTCCAGTGAGGGGTCAAGTAGGTAGTTAGTAACCATCTAAAGTGATTTGGACAGTTTTGGGAACCCCGGAGATGGTGATTGATCCGGAAAGGCATACGATGCGCGTATCGTGGCGGCAGCTCAGACGGTCTATGAGTGGGCTTTCTTTTATGAATCGGTGCATGCATAAATGTTTTATTAGTATTTAATATATTTTTTGTGATTCCATGAGTGCATTTGTGTGTGTGTTTACGTGGTTGCACGTATTTTGAGGTTTTCAGTTTTATATGCGCTTATACGCGTTTATGGTTTCGGTTTTAAATGAAATGGTTTTGAAAGGAAAAATGACCCATTTGGTTTTGGTTCTGATTCGGGCATAGTCGTGGTCCCGAAGGGTGCTGTGTGCACAACGACGGACGACATGACGCTCGCCTCCGGACTAGGGATGTGTTCCTTCATGAGAGGTCACGATGCACATTTCGTTGTCAAGCACCCACTAGAGGCTCGACTTTGGGGTGCTGACAGTCTAGGAGATCGGTCGGTGACGTGTGCTCCATGCTCTAGAGGTGGTCGGGGTGGCTGATATGTTCACGATGACATACCAGGATTAAGAGTGGTCCTGGACTGATGGTTGCAAGCATCACTATGATCGGAATTGTGACTGACCCTGAGGTATCTAGCTTGATGCTCAGTTAATGGATTTGAGTTCGGGCTTGATGCTCAGTTAAATTGTGAAATCGGGCTAGAGGCCTTATTGAGTCATAAGTTTGGGCAGGAGGCCCAGTTGGCTTATGGTATCGGGCGTGAGTCCCATTTGTGGTTTTCCATACTAGTATGTATATCCCCTCATTTATGAGTTGATTGTTCTCCTCCAGACGTTGACCTGGAGAGTCACGATCCACTACTTGGAATGAGTGATCCAAAAAGGGAGCACATTCTAGGAGTGGGAGATATGATAGAGTCTCAGACCTGATCCGGAAAGACGCCCGGACTAGATCCGGAGACAGAGCCTCGCAGATGGAGAATTCCTGGGGGTAGATTCGGAGTGAGACCCCGAGTAGTATGCATGCTTATATATATAGAAATCGTGACATATATCGGGGATGAGGTCCCTAGGGGCTGTGTGCTCCTAGTTGACATCAGAGAATGTCTAGTTTGGGTTATATATGTATATATGTATATGTGTATGAGATTTCACGGAAATGATTTGGGGCCGAGACCCACGTGATAATGATTTGGGCTAAGACCCTATGTTTCAAGATTTGGAAGGAGAACTGTTATGGGTTTCCTTATTTGGGATTTTGGGCCAAGGCCCTTATGAAAGATTTGACAAATGATTTTTGAATGCATACATACTTTTTAGTGAAGAGTATAAAGGTTTTTTTGTGAAAATGTTTTTTTTTATAAATTATTTTTTTTTCCACTCACGGCTTTGATGTTTTTGAATGCCCTTCAGGTTGATCGCGGATGCGGGCTGTAGTAGAGACCGAGACATCACATTCCTCCTCCAGATAATGGCGCTCTCTGGTGGTCCCGATGGGGCTAAGGATGGAATTTCCCTGGTCTGACACTTCATGTCAGGCGGGGTCAGGCATGTCCCACGTTAATCCCGGGGGATTTGGGATGGGTCCTGACAAGTGGTATCAGAGCGGATTTTGCTCTCGATAGAATCGACCCTAGTTAGATTACGTTTGGCACGAGGTACGATGGTTTAGGGTTCGATTGGCATGGGATGCCGCGTGTCTCATGACTTAGAGCCGCATAGTTATTGGAGATAGGACAGTATGCCGACCCAAGAGTCGAAACCGTCGAGTAGTCACAACGGACATGGAATGGGGCAAGTGGAACCAGTGGAGGTCAGACATTAGGATCGTCCATGATAGAATTACAAAACGGAGATTGTGCTGCTAGGAGCAGTCAGGTACACAATGACCCTAGTTGAGACTGTTGGGAACAGGAACGCGTGAGTTTATTTGGCATGAGGTGCCATGTTTCGATGTATCGAATCCCGGAGAGATGTCGACTGGCGGGAAATTCCCGGAGTAGTTGTTGTGTGACGTGGTAGGATGCGATTACGACGTGTAACGGTGGTGTAGTGTTAGGCATGGAGTTTGGCCAAGTTCTTGTGGAGGTCGGTGGCTCGGAGTCATAGAGGTACGAGGGGAAGAGATCCTCGGATTGTGATTACTGGTTGATTGGACACTAGTATCGGAGTACTACGACTCTTCAGAGTCAAGCACGTTGGATCAGTCTGGATGGATGTGCTGCAAGGAGCAACCGGGTTGTGGTTAGACGAGTGACCAGAAGAGCAGTATTGGTGGATTGAATTCCGAGGCGGACCGATCAGTGGATACGATGTGCTGAGCGGTTGACGTCGGCGATGAGTTGACCGCTTGGGTTCGGAGTCTCCGTAGTGATGTGTATGGGTTGCGTTTGCATGAGCTTACAGCAGGCACCACCCTCGAGGATGGATATAGTTTGCGGTGGTTGTTGAGAATCGGGGAACGTTCGGAGAATATTCATTTTCTGGTCTGGAGTGTCGGAATGGTCGTATCTAGAGTGTGGGGTGCAAGGGAGGTAGAGCCCCTCCTACTCGACCAGAGATGAGGGGCGATTGCTCGGTAGGAGCAAGGTTTAGGATTGGTTAATTCGCACTCCGTGTGGTTGCGATGCGATGACGTTAACGAGAAGAGACAACGAGCCACGAGCTCAGTCGTGATGTTCTCATGGTAAGGTTCTACCACTACACGAAGAGAAGGATTCGTCGGTTAGTGTAGATTCTTGGGAATCGTGATGGAGATGGTTTGGTTGACTGCGGTTGATCATACCTCCTGAGTTTCATGTATGCTTGTTTGAGGAGAAATCTGATGGTGAGAAATAGAATAGGTCACTACAGTAGTTATCGACAATTGTCGTTGGTCGGAAAGAATGGACAATGCGAGTACTGTCCTGGGGATTAGCGACTGGAGGGTCAGATTTGGTAGTACGTAGAGAGTTGATTGCAAATCACAACAGGAGCCTGTTGTGATTTTTCGATCGAGCGGTACATCAGATTAAGATGAATTGACATCCTTTGGGATGTGAATAAACGATCATAAACGGATAGGCGAGGTTGATTGATTAAGAAAAAGTGGATGATGCCCAAGTGCGTTGAAGGCCTAGTTTGTGACCAAGCTGGTAGACATGCTCTAGAGTGGAAAAAGTGTGAGTTCGATGGGCCCGGAATGGGACAGAGACAATTCCGAGTAGCACAGCGCGAGGTATACACTATACCTGGATTGGTGATAGGTACCCTAGGTCATTGTGGACGGACAAGATGAGTGTTCGGTGCTGGAATGTTGATCCCATAAGTATTGGGACGTACGAATTAGGTTGCTGACATGAACAGTGATGGAAGAAGCCGAAAAGAATCTATGGACTTGCTTAGTTCAAAAGGAAAGGATTAAGCATTACAGTAATTATCAGAGAATACTCTTAGTCGAAGAAGGAGAACTTCTAGCTCAGTAATTGGAAAAGTTGAGTATGCTTCCAACATGGTTGCAACTACTCTCGATTTCAAAGTAGATAAAGGAGACTTCTCGTTTTCTGCTTTTTAGCAGAGAGTGCTAGGTGTTGGAGGATGACATAGGATGAACTTTGATGTCATCATCTTCGACTTTCCTCATGTGGGTCGATGAGGAAGGAGACGACATCTAATGGTTCAAAGAGGGTGTAAGAACCGAACACCTAGGTTGTGGGTCAAATTTGAGTGACTTGGAGATCAGATGATTCTTGGTGTCACTAGATGTGACAAGTGAGTGCCCGAGGTGAGTCAGATCGAGTAGTGTAAGGACGATCGAGATGACTGAGGTGATTGTGGCGACCATGAGGTGAGGAGACCAAGGTCTAGTCGTCATTGGAGTGAATTGCCTTACTGATTATGCTAAGCTAGGAGCAGAGGAGAACCATATTGTAAGACAATTGAAGGAACCACTTGGCTTAGTTGGTGAGATGAAAAGACAAGGAGTATTTTTGGGGATGAATAGGAGACGAGGAAGATACGTAGATATCAATTAGGAAATGACGAATAGCCAATGCCTCGAGTTGGATTTGAGGATGAGAATAGAGATTGTGATGGATTGAGGCTGGCTCGTGACAAACGTTTGAGTAGCGAACCACAGTCGGAGTTAGGAATAAATGGGTTAGAGTCTAGAGCCCTAGTTGGACAAGTGATGATGAGTACTATGATAGGATGTGTTCTGACATATTGGTACGATGACTGGACATCGAACAATGTGTACTCCAGTAGAGTTAATGGAGAGGGTTTGGAGATTTGGTGAGCCGAGAGCTCAGGGCCGTTCGGGCCAGAGGAACCCGAGTGACTGTGTGTATTTCCTGCTGAGGCAAGTATTCGATTGGGGTCCGGATACACCCTGGATGATTGAGACGTCGATTGTGTGTCGACAGGATGAATGATACGACAGTTGAGACTCAAGGTGAGCCCTGGTGTCAGCAGAGATTGCTGAGTGTTGTGAGATACGTTACGAGGACTCGAGACTGAGTTGAGATCAGAGTGGCGCAGTGAAAGCGCAGTGGAGCCGAGCGTTGCCGGCTAGTCAAGATCACGGTCGTGGACTTAGGGAGTGTTAGAGGAGAATGGTGTTCCTCTGAAATAGTGGATTATGGTTACGAACTGTTCAGTGACAGAGGTTGAGTTATCGCTCAGTGGAAGCAGAGAGGAAAATTGTCGAATCGGGCGCTATATAGGATATCAGTTCCGGTTATCAGAAGAGAAAGCTCGTCAGGCTGAAAAGCCGATTGGACGACAGCGTAGTAAGTTGACTTATCGGAGCGAGTGATAGGCGAGATCGGCGAGACGTCGACATTTTATCTCGAGTGAGACTTACGAGATGAAGTGTGGCTGCATTCGACGTGTACTTTTACACGAGAGTACCCGAGAAGGGGACATAATTGGATTTCCACTATTTGGATGTGGAACTGGGTCAATTTGAATTTCGAGGACGAAATTTCAGAAGGGAGGAAGTTTGTAACGACCCATCCCTAATTTTAAGGATTAATTAGGGATTAATGACTCATTAGCGAGGCTAATCGGGGATTAGTCTAGGATTAACGGGTGTTCAGGCATAAATTACGATTTTACCCCTGAACGAGGGAAAAAAGTAAACTTTTGACCAAGGAAGTCCGATGGCAGAGGGCCGAGGACTGTTACGTAGATCGGGTTGATACGAATTCGTAGATAGGCAGCACGTCGAATTCAGACGTTCGATGGAAAAGTTATGGTTCACGGAAGTTTCGAGGACCTACTTACAACGGCAATCTTTACGAGGCAAAAGTGGACTTTTGTCCTCAAGTGGGCCCAGATATTTGAATGAGGCCCAATGGATGAGTAACAAGTGTCACCCATCCATTGCTCACCTAACACATAAACATGCATATCCATTCCCCATGTCTGTGTTCATCCAACTCGATCGATCCCAAAACCATTACCCTCTCCCTTTTGATTCTTAGTGAGGCCCGGAGAGGAGTTGAGGATGATGACTGGAAAGAGGGAAGGTGGTGGCAGCAGCAGGGCCACCGTGGACGGCGGTGGAACTCACGGCCAAGGTAAAACCGTGACTCCTGTTTATTTCAAATTTCCATTGGACGCTTAGATGTTGGTTAAGATGGGTTTAGGGGATGGGTAGGAGGTCTAGGAGAAGGTTTTGGGGGCTGAGGACGGCTGAGAAAGCCCGAAACGTCGACTGAGAAGTTTTCGGTGGCTACCCACCGAATTCAAATTCCAGCCAAGTTAACCCAAATCGATCCTCCCAATCTCTTTCTAGTGATCCTAGGAGCCTAATAGAACCCTTAGGATTGAGTTTGGGCCCTTGGTTATACCCTGAATATAGAATGGAAGTTTTGGGTTTAATTGGATTCTTGAACCCATAGGATTTAGGATTGCTTTCCTAGTTTTGATTGCATAAAAGGATTCATAGCATAGATTTAGGAAGATTGGTGGAAAGAAGGAAGAAAAAGGAGGAAAAAATAGGAGGATAGGGCCCTGGACCGGTCACGCCGGTCCAGTTGGACTGGTCACATCAGTCCAGTTGGACCGGATTGCAGTGAACCTGCTGGACCGGTTCGACTAGAGGTTGAAGACGGTCTTTGTGCAGGCGCGTGAAGCCCACATGCAGGTCCTTCAGGCGGCGCGTGGCGGAGAGTTTGGGGAAACTTCCAACATGTGAAATCATCTATTCGATGTAACGAACATTTTGGGACTGGTTTCGAGTCGATCGGACATCGTCTCGATATAGTTCGGGAGGTCCGAAGGTGTAGGATCGCGTTTAAAAATAGTTAAAAATCCCGGAAAATTAGGGGGATTTAGGGAGGGGTTAAGTAAGTAGTTAGTAACCCTCTAAATTGATTTGCACAGGTTTGGGAACTCCGGAGGCGGTGATTGACCCAAAAAGGCGTACGTCAGACGGTCTGTGAGTGGACTTTGTTTTATGAATCGATGCATGCATAAATGTTTTATAAGTATTTTAATACATTTTTTGTGATGCCATGAGTGCATTTGTGTGTGTTTACATGTTTGGACGTATTTCGAGGTTTTCAGTTTTATACGCGCTTATACGCGATCATGGTTTCGGTTTTAAATCAAATGGTTTTGAAAGGAAAATGACCCATATAGTTTTGGTTTTGATTCGGGCATATGCCCTATTGATGACCTACGGGTCTGAGTCGTGGTCGGGACGGGTGCTGTACGGACTGCGACGGACGACATGACGCTCGCCTCCGGACTAGGGATGCGTTCCTTCCGAGGTGGTCCCGATGCACGTTTCGTTGTTAAGTAGCCACTGGAGGCTCGACTTCAGGGCGCTGAAGGTATACGAGATTGGTCGGTGACGTGTGCACCATGCTCTAGAGGTGGTCGCGGCGGTTGATATGTTCACGGCGACATAGCAGGATTGAGAGCGGTCTTGGACTGATGGTTGCACACATCACTATGATCAGAATCATGACTAACCTTGAGGTATCGAGCTTGATGCCCAGTTAATTGATTTGAGTTCGGGCTTGATGCCTAGTTAAATTATGAAATCGGGTTAGAGTCTTCATTGATTCATATGTTCGGGCTAGAGGCCCAGTTGACTTGTGGTATCGGGCGTGAGTCCCATTTGTGGTTTCCATACTAGTATGTATATACCCTCCTTTATGAGTTGATTGGACTCTTCCAGACGTCGACCTGGAGTGTCACGATCCACTAACTAAAATGTGTGATCCCCAGAAGGAGCACATTCCAGGAGTGGGAGATATGATAGAGTCTCGGACCAGATCTAGAGAAACGCCCAGACTAGATTCGGAGACAGAGCCTCTCAGATGGAAAATTCCTAGGGGTAGATTCGGAGTGAGAGCCCGAGTAGGATGCATACTTATATATATAGAAATCGTGAGATATATCGGGGTTGAATTCCCTAGGGGCTGTGTGCCCCGAGTTGACATCAGAGAATGTCTAGGATGGGTTATATACGTATATATGTATATATGTATGCGATTTCACAGAAATGATTTTGGGCTGACACCCAAGTGTGAATGATTTGGGCTGAGACCCTATGTTTCATGATTTGGAAAGAGACCCGTTATGGGTTTCCTTATTTTGGATTTTGGGCCAAGGCCCTAATGAACGATTTGATAAATGATTTTCGAATGCATGCATACTTTTTAGTGAAGGGCATAAAGGGCTTTTTCTGAAAATATTTTTTTATAAATTATTTGTTTTTTTCCACTCACAACTTTGCTGTTTTCGAATGCCCTTCAAGTTGATTGCGGATGCGGGCTGTAGCAGAGACCGAGACATCACATTCCTCCTCCAGATCCTAGCGCTCTCTGGTGGTCCCAGCGGGCCTAAGGACGGAATTTCCCTGGTCTGACACTTCCTGTCAGACGGGATCAAGCACGTCCCACATTAATCTCGGGGGATTTGGGACGGGTCCTGACAGTTGATGTCATCATATGACATGGCACATATCATAAGGTGACACATGGCGCCAATCAGGGTTCCACATGTCAAGCTATCAAACTGTCAGATTGTCAGATGTCAGGATGACGTCAGCAGTGACCTTAGCATTGAATTTCATTGATCGATCTTTTACCAGCTCGTGTGGGTATTTGGGCACGAATTTTGAGGTCATGTTGGTCTTGTTCAAAAGCTTTCACCGATTTGAATCCAATGATGGTGGTTTCAGGTCGATCGGTGATCGTTTGATAGGTGTTTTGGAGGTTTTTCTCCTCAAGAAGCGTGTTCGAGACTCGTTCTTGATTTCAGGATTTAGGTATGATTTAGACAAGCCCAGACGTCCAAAGACTTTGGATTAGCTTCGGATTGGCTTACATCACGGATTTTGAGCGCGCAACAAGGAGAATCTGTTAGTGGACTTTGTTTGTTTAAATGATGCATGCATATATGTTTTAATGATTTTATGAATATGGTTTGAAATGCAAGGTTTGCATATTATTTTGAATGATGAATTGCATAAATATATACGAATCGGTTGATCATGGTTTGGAAATGAAAGATTTTGCGGATTTGGGTGAAAATGGCATTTTGGACTTGAGACCTAGTTGGATGGTGATTTTGACTTAGATTATAGTCAAAAGTGAATTTGATTAGTGATTTAATTGATTAAATTATTTTGGGCATTGTGAAATGAGGACTGGACACTGTTTTTATCATGTTATGGTAACCATGTTTTGGGCTGAGACCCTATGTAAAACAACTGATTTGATTTGAGATTTGATAAATGTTTCCACTGTTTTTACTATGACAATTCTCCGAGACGATTGAGATGACTTCGGTAGGAATGTGTTTCCCCAGAAAGATCCTCCAGTTGTGAATGTGTTTCCCTGGAGAGGACTACATGATATGTTGCTCGCCTCTGGGATACGTTGTGTCCCCCCTCAGAGAGGTCATGATACACTACCTGTTATCGAGCAGGGTGACCGAGGTATCACATGAAGATTCCGTTTAAAGGTTTTAAATGTGGGATGTCATGATATATTTTATTGTTTTTGGCACCCTCCTGGTTGACCGAGGCATAACTTGAATCTTCGTGCTCTAAAAACCCCGAGTGGGTCACGATAATATCCCTAGTCAGACACATGGTATCAGATGGGAGCAGGACATCCCACGTTAATCTTGAGGGATTAGGAATGGGTCATGTCAGCTTGGTATCAGAGCATTGTATTGCTCTTGTGGTGTCGCACACTGAGGATGCATGATAGTTTTGCTTCAGATGTGATGTCTCTTCGTGGACAACCCGTCATCAGCCTGGAAAGTGAGAGTTAGGATAGGAAGATTAAGTAGGAACAAACCTCAGATAAGTTCAATTTGGCATTAGATGTCGTGTTTTAGCTGTGTTAGATCCTAATGAGGGCTAAGTTTCTTGCGTGCCCAATGGCTGGGAGCCATAGAGTTACGAGTGGATGGGACCCTCGGATAGTAGTTACTGGTGGAGTGGATTCTAGTATAGTGATCAACCAGAGTCGTGACTGATGATTGGTCATGATGGACGTGCTGCTAGGAGCAGCCAAGGTCGTTGATGATCCTTATTTGAGGACGGTTGATCAAGTTACGAAGAAAGGGGTACTTACGGATCAGATCCCGGAGTGGACTGATAAGTCGATCACACGCTTTGAACGGATTGTACGGGAGATGGGTTGCGCTCTTAAGTGCGTGATTTCGATAGCAGCATTCTTCTTGGATTAGTCTGCAAGAGGTTAGTGGTAGACATTGTTATCCATGCATGGATGAGACTACCGAGATTTACGCGACGTTCGAGGAAAATTTCTAACGTTATTTTCACCCCAGTCTTATCAAGATACGAGGGAGGGGGCGTTCCCCCGACATGAGCAGTAGACATGAAGGTTGCTCTGTATGAGCAGAATTTCTTGTTTTAGTTCGGTTTTCACTGAGTTTAGCGGCAAATTAAATGATGAGGATTTGGGTTATAGTGCTAGTTTGATGATTTGAGTTATAGTGCTAGTTTGATGATTTACCGTACTCCAAACACTGATGGATATGGTGTCTCAGGTGGAGATGAGATGGTTTGAATCCCAACAACGGTCGAGTGGTTCTGGATGACGCAAAAGGCATCATGAGGCTTCGTGTACTCAGGAAGTTTGTTGAGGGATGCTTCTAGCTCCGAGTCTTCGAATGGAAATCATGAAATTGCAGTGGTTGATGAGTGGGACAGAGAGGATCCCAAGAGGAGTAGTTGAGATTACAGTTATCTTTCGAGTCCAGTGGGACTATGAGACACACGTACCATGCCTGGAGCATAGATAGGTGTTTTGTCTTACCTTGGTGAGTATGCATGAGTTTTGATGGAGTTGGAACCACATACCTTATCTCCTGAAGTTTGTATAGGAGTGGATCCCATTGTGTTGGGACATGCGAGTTAGTACTCCGACTGGTGCTGTGATTGGATCACCTACTCGGTTCTAGTAGAAGGTTGGAAAAATGAGATGAATTAGATTTCCCTAGATATTTGTGTTTGGGGTGTGATCTTTAGGATGGATTGGTGGACTACATGTTACTCCTTTATTGAGCATTGAGGAACCGGTGGTATTTGGTAGTCCTGAGTTGTCATGATTGGTTTATTAGTAGGGGAGATATCGGTTGTGCAGTAATCTCCTGATGTGTTGTCAGAGGATTTATGGGGTTGCTACCTAAGAATGAGGTTCTGGGTACTCAATCGATTTTGTAAACCCGTGTCGGATAGTACCGACAAAGTGAGAGAATTGAGGGTTCAGCTGTAGAATTTAGCAAAGTTGGGGTTCATTTGACTTATGGTGTACCTGTGGGAGCCCCAATGTCTTTTGTGCGAAAGGTGGATCGCACCTTGAGATTTTTGTTTGACTACCAGCAGCTTAATAAGGGAATCGTACGGAACAAGCAATCCTTATAGTAGAATTCCCCGTGATTGCAGCCTGTTAATACGATTGACTCGGGAGGGAGTCAAATTGATTGTTTGAGAGGATTGCTGGAGGTAGATGAATGTGGAGTGTTGTTGGGTAGTGTTCCCAAGAGACCCATATTTTTGGATTAGAGGTTTACAACACAACTTCACGATCTGACCCTTCTCATCATCAAGATAAGGGTTGAGGTTTGGATTGGTATGTCTTGGTAGGCGTAAGTCGATTAACTTTTGGATTTAACAACGAAATTGGATTGGTTAGTGAACTAGTTGGATTCTCTCTAGAGTTTGTTGGGTGACCACAAGAACTCAGAAAGGACCTTGTGTATTGATATACGATCTGTCCAGAGTGGAGATCAGACAGACAGGTTCCAATGTTGGATCATGAATGGCTACCATGTCAGCCATATGGTAATTGGATTGGATCCGATGTTGATTTTTCTTTGAGACACTTGGACCAGATGCCAAGTATTATGCTATAGAGGCGATGGACTTATAGAGGGTTCGGTTATTGTGCGAGCTTGGAGCTCAGGGCCATGGTTGTGGGCCAGAGAACCCTAGTGATTGTGATTATAATTGTAAGCATTGGATGGGGTCAATATACACTCAGGATGAGTGAAATATCAGTTTGACACTCGAGATTGTCTCTAGATCATAGTGTTGGTCTCTGAGTGATACGAGGTACTATAAGAGGACTCTAGTACGAGTTCGATGAGGTTAAGGAACTTGAATGGAAACAGTGTAGCCGTGGGTTACCAGCTAGACACGACAGTGCGTCGTGTGTGTGATTAACGGTTAGAGAACGTCTAGTAACAAAGGATTTGAGATTGCTACCACTAAGAAAAAGATGTCAGACTTGGCTCTGAGTGCACTTGCGTGGATGACAAGTGAGATCGACGAGCGCCGATGTTTCGAGTGAGAATTTTGAATTGAGTAGTGACAGTTTGATCACTCACATTTTAGTTACGATCACGAACGATGAGCAGAGATTTAGCATTGACCATTGGATTATAGCTGATGTCGAGTGACGTTTGATTTCGGTATGCGTATTGTGGATAGGTGTTGGACATGTACGTGGACACGTGGGAGCCTCGGGTTAGAGGCATGGTGATTTTTCGTATTTGGATATAAGTCAATGTGAATTTCGAGAATGAAATTCTTTAAGGAGGGTAGATAGTAACGACCTGTCTTGAAATTACATGATTATCGAGATTAATTAAGGATTAATTGGGGACTATCAGGACTAATCGAGATTAATCGAGGTGAAATGATGATTTTGCCCCTAGAACGAAAAAATGTTGAATTTTAACCGGGATGTCAATTTCACGTGGACCGAGATCCATTACTTAGATAGGCGTGATGGCGAGATCGGACATCGTACGAGAAAGTTATGTGTCAAGGAAGGTTTGGTTAGATTTTACAGCAACATGTAATTCGAGAAGGTTGACTTTTATTTGTTCCTAGTGGGACCAAAATATATGGCCTGGACCAATGGATGAGTGATAAGTGTCACTCATCCCATTGGATCATCACCCAAATGCATGCATCTGCACCTCCCTTTCCTTTGTTTCGAACAAACCCAAACCCTTCTCCCATTTTCTTCCTTCCATCTTCACCTGTTACTGGATGAGAGAGAGAGATAGAGTAAGAGGGTGATACTGAGACTGAGACTGAGACGATGGAGGGATGGAGGAGCCACGACGGTGGCCAAGAAAGCTAGAAACCCATGTAACCCGTGTACCCATTTAAGTTTGGAATTTGAGTTTTTGTTTTGGGGCTTTGGAATTGTATTCTGAACCCTGGGTCATGTGCTTAGAGCTCATACGTGCCTGTAGGGACAAAAATGAGAGGCTGAAGACATCTTGAGTGGCTCTGCGATTACTTCGGAAGTTGGCCGTGAACGTTCGAGGTCGAATGGCCCATTTTAGGTACGTTTTCCTCATGTGTTTAGATGGGTCAATTTCAAGGTTAAAGACGAATCGAATGGATGAAAAATGGCGCGATTTGGTGGTCGGATGAGGGAGAACAAACCGGGTCAAGGTCGCGGGTCGAATGACCCATTATAGTAAAATAGGTCGACCCGTCTGAGGGTTGACGACGATGACATGGAAAGCCACATCATCATGTGAAACCACATGGTTGTGGCTAGTTGGTGCCATGTGGCGAGTTGTTAGAAGGTGTCAGGTGACGTGGCAAGTCCACGTTAGCAATGTCAGACCTCGTGGGCCAATGAGGTGTTGCCACATGGCAGTGTGTTAGAGATATCAGAGTTGATGTGGCGATCCACGTTAGAAGTGTCAGACCCCGTACACTAGTGAGGTGGTGCCACGTGGCAACGTGTTAAGAACTTGTCAGATTGTCAGAGCTGACGTGGCAGTACAAGTGGTAGTGATGACATCATCATGTGATAGGGCACGTGTCAGAGGGTGATATGTGGCACCAATCAGGGTGTGCCACGTGGTAGGCTATCAGACTGTTAGATTGTTAGATATCAGGATAACGTCAGTAATGACGTCAGCGTTGACTTTTGTTGACTAATATTTGACCAACGTGTGTTAGCGCGTGGGTACGAATTTTGAGGTCAAATTGGTCTTGTTTGAAAGTTTTCGACATTCTGAATCCAATGATGGTGGTTTCAAGTCGATCGATGATCGTTTTATAGGTGTTTTGGATGTTTTTCTCCTCGGGAAGTGTGTTTGGGACACATTCTCGGTTCCGAGGTTTTTGGGGGTCTTCGACATGGACTTATATAGGTTGATAGTGACCTTTAGGTATGATTTGGCCAGGCCCGGACATTTCGAAGACTTTGGATCAGCTTCAGATTGGCTTACGGTGCGGATTTTGAGCGCACAGTATGGACAGTTTATGAGTGGACTTTGTCTGATAAAATGATGCATGCATATATGGTTTAATGATTTTATGAATATGGTTTGAAATGCAAGGCTTGCATATTATTTTGAATGATGAATTGCATAAAGATTTATGTATCGGTTGATGAATGGCATTTTGGGCTTGAGACCTAGTTAGATAGTGATTTTGACTTTGATTATAGTCAAAAGTTAATTTGAACAGTGATTTGATTGATTAAATGATTTTGGGTATTATGAAATGAGGACTGGATGATGTTGTGGAAACCATGTTTTGGACTGAGGCCCTATGCAAAACAACTGATTTGATTTGTGATTTGATAAATGTTTCCAATGTTTTTACTATGACCATTGTCCAAGATGATTGAGATGACTCCAGTAGGATGTGTTTTGCTTAGAGAGGGCCTCCGGTTATGAATGTGTTTCCCCGGAGAGGACCCTATGATATGTTGCTTGTCTTCGGGGTGCGCTGTGTCCCCTTCCCCCCTCTCGGAGAGGTCACGATGCACTACTTGTTGTCGAGCAGCCATGTGAGGCTCGACTCAGGAGTGCTTACGATGTATGAGATCGTTCGTTGATTTGTTCACGATGATATGGACGTCGACCGTTGATTTGTTCACGACGACACTATGAACGTTGGTCGTAGATTTATTTTCGGTGACGTGCTCGGACGTGAGCTATCCTAAAGCTTATGTGCACGTGTTTCTTGGATATCATGACTAATGATGATGATATGATGTTATGAGATAGATGTGGGATATCAGAATGGGTCATGCGATTGATTTATTGTTTTTTGTCTAGGTGTTTTCACATGTGTGGGTTTTCAATGAAAGTATTTGTTTTCATATATTACCGTTTGACTGTGTTATTGGAAAGTAAAGGTTTTAAATTGATATGTATGCATGCTTTGTAAAATCAAGGGTTAAATGTTGATTTCGGAAATGCTTTTCAAAATTATTTATTTTTGCCCACTCACACGTTTTATTGTTTTTGGCACCCTCTAGGTTGATTGCGGATGCGGGCTATAGTAAAGACCGAGGTATCACATGAAGCTGTGTACTCTGGAAATCCCGAGTGGGCCACGGTAATATCCTTAGTCTGACACGTGGTGTCAAACGGGAGCAGGACATCCCACGTTAATCTTGAGGGAATAGAGATGGGTCATGTCACTTATGCCCACATTCTAAATCAGTTCTCTATTTCCCTCAAAGCTCTCCAAAGTGATGGAGGTAAAGAATATAACAGTAAAAAAATCAGAATTTTCTTTATCTTAAAGGTGTTGCTCATCACAGATCTTGTCCTTATACCCCTGGACAAAATGGATTAGTAGATAGGAAACATTTACACATTCATGAAAAAAGCTATCACCATTCTTCAAATAGCCTTCTTTCCAACCTTTGGTTCTATGGTTGTTCCACTTCAATCTACCTTATTAACTGAATTCCTTATGCCTTGTTAAAAATGAAATCCCTTTTTATTATTTTCCAAGCTTCCGGCTTTGACTCATCTCAAAGTCTTTGAATGTGCTTGCTTTCCATTATTGAAACCCTATAACTCTACTAAACTTCAACCTAACACTAGAAAAGGCATATTCTTAGGTTTTCTGACATTTATAAAGGCTTAATTTTCCATGATCCATTGGTTAGAAAACATTTTGTGTCTGGACATGTTTAATTTGATGAACTCCAGTTTCCATATCCTTAGATGCTTCATAAATCTTCATGTACCTCATCTACATCATATGTCTTAGAATCATCTATTTCTAGATCTTATGGTGCTATGTTTCTTCCTCTTCCTTTAATTTAGATATTTCATAGCATACTATTACTCAGTCCTTTCCACTCCTTGTAAGCTCTAATCCTGATTTAGAAATTAATCAGAGACCACTTGTATTTTAAATTAGAATACTATCTAATGTGTTGAATGATATCTTTGATACAATGGCTGCTTCATCTACTCAACCTTCAATTGACACTCTAGCTTACATCTTGGTTGTTCCATCAGAAAATCTATTGGCTTTTCTATTGATCCTTTACTTAATCATCCTAGCAAACTAGGTCCATTGATGGTATTTTCAAGAAAGCTTTCATCTCAACTCACGTTCAATCTCCTAAAGTTGCTCTTGCTTAAGTTGAACCAGCCTCCTTTAAATCATCATCTTCTCTAGTATGGCATCAAGTCTTGGAAGATGAAATCAATGCCTTATACAGTCAAGATATTGGAGTTTAGTTCCACTTCTTGCTTCCGAAAAGTTGCAAATGGATGTATAAAATAAAGAAGAATTCGAGTGGCACCATTGCTAGACACATGGCTCAACTTGTAGAAAAAAGGTTTAGTTTAGAATAAGGTTTTAATTATGGTGGGACATTTAGTCCTGTGGTCAAAACTACCATTGTCAGATTGGTTTTAGTCTTAGCAACTCATTTTCAATGGCCCCTCAAGCAGCTTGATGTTAAAAATGCATTTCTACATTGAAAGCTTAAGGAAAATGTTTATATGTCTCAAATGCCTAGTTTTGAAGATCCAAGACATCCAGATTATGTATAAGCTACAAAAGTCTCTCTATAGTCTTAAAAAAACTTTTTATGATGCTTCTTTATTTGTTAAGTTTACTAGCTTACTAGCTTGACAAGTTTAGTAGCTTCCTTCATGAGTTAGTGTTTCAAACAACTTGGGCTGGTGCTTCTCTATTTGCTAAGCAAACACCTTCTACTATTGTGATTCTTCTATTGTATGTCGATGACATAATCCTCACTAGTAATAGTATTGAAGCCATTTCAGAAGACATTGCTACTTTAGTTTAACATGAAGATTCTTGGTGATCTTCATTTTTTTCTTAGGCTAACAAATCAAGCACATCTCTACTGGTTTGTTTATTTCATAATCCAAGTGCATTCATGATATTCTTACCAAGACTTCAATATTGGGAAGCAAGTCTTCAGACATTCCTAGTGCACCAGGCTCACGTTTAAGAAAAATGATGGTTCCTTATATGACAATCCTTGTAATTATCAAAGCATTTTTTGTGCTTTGCAATATTTGACCTTTAGCAGATCAGATATTGCCTTATCTGTTAATCAAGTATGTGAATACATGCGTTTACCTACTGAGTCTCACTTTATGGATGTCAAAATGTATCCTTCAATATTTTAAAGGTACTCATGGAGAAATTTCCTATCTCCTGGATGCCTAAGAAACAAACAACTGTGTCTTGGTCTAGTACTAAGTCTAAATATTGAGCATTGGCAATTACTGCAGCTGAAGTGATGCGGAATGGTCAAGGAAAATTTAGTCTTTAGGGTTTTAGTATTTTTATGTTTTATGTTTTAATAAGGAATAAATAGGTTTCCATGTTCTATTAGGATTAGTTTATTTGTTTTCTGTTTTAATTAGGAGTAGACATGTTCCCATGTTCTACTAGGATTAGGATATTCTTTCTAATTTCAGTTTAATTAGGGTTTCTAGTTATTTAATTCCCTATAAATACCTCATTGTAATTCAATGGAAGGGAGATGAATTTATGAATAAAGTTTGGGAATATTTTCCTACGAAAGGATTATTTTGGTTGCGAAGCCCCTGGAGCGATTCCAAATTATTTTGGTGTGAAACCAAGTTTTGGCGTGAAGACAATTTCGGGTGTGAAACCTCTGGAGTGATTCCAGACCTATCTTTTAAGTTTTTTGTTTGTTTTCTTAATTTTTGCTTCTGCTAGTTTGCTAAATTGTAGGCTGCAGATCTGTCCTACGTCGAATTTGGTATGAGAGTACATTCTTCTGTCCAACGTCAAATTTGGTATCCGAGCAGATTCTTTCTGCTCTGGGCGCTATTGTATGTCCACAATTCGCAGCGAGTAGACCTACCCATCAAATATGGATGCTGAACAGATGACACAAATTGTAGACCAATTGAAAAAAGATGTTGCTGGATTGACTGCAGCAGTTGCTGAAATTCTACTAACTAGATGCTAATAAAAAGGTTATGATGCCAAGGTCAGTTGATATGATTAATGAGTTTTTAGCTGAATGGAGGGTTAGATAAAAGAAAAATTTAGAGATAAAACAACCATGGAAAATCACGTAGCAGACCCAACAAATCAAGAATCATCACCATCCCTGGTTCAGCGAACAATAAAGGAAATATCCATTCAATTGAATAAGCAAGAGTCAAATATTGAGCTAGCTTCTATTTGTACACCAATTATGCCTATGATTGGTGTTCCTTCTATTCCTGGGCATAGTAATATTTTTACTAAGATTTCTTCTATGGCCTACCAACATGTGAGGATACAAGTAAAATGGCAGAATTAGTTTGGTCATGTTAAGAGTCTTGGACTATTATATGACGTTGACATCAAGGAAGTAATTCAATTGCAATGCAACCTTTGTGTCATTGATGAACAACGTTATCCTTTTGATGTTGGATAGCTGTTGATGTCCAAGCTCCTCGCTTAAACTTGTTGGAGTCATGTTTTTCAACTAGGGGAGAATGATGGGGAATGTTCAATGTCAGGACCGTCCCAAATATCACCTCGATACCCAGGACGAACCCTGCTCCCGTCTGACAATCACACTTAAAGTACCAAAACAACCTCAAACACAACCATAAGCATAACTATCAGACAATGGAGAAATATACTACAACCGTAATTCATAGCATAGTTTATACAAAACAGGCACAAAATCCTACTATGCTAATCTCGCAACGGAAGAACGTCGTAAGCTCTATGCCTCGATCCCTGCCTCAACGTTCACCCCAGCGCTATCACCACGACCTGGAGGGTAAGTTAAAACCAAAGGTGTGAGTGGACTGAAGGAAATAAGAGTTTCAACACGATTTAGAAGTAAAACAGTTTAAAGAAAACAATAAGATTTTACCCTCCGTTTTAAAATATGCATGCCCAACTAAGTATCAGAAAACCACAACATAAAACAGTATAGCAAGATCACATCATAAAACCAAATCCACAAATATCCAAGTCTGATCAAACCTGCTGGGTCTATCCGAGTCTTTAAACTCAACCAGGCCTCAAATATAATCCGAGTCTTTAAACTCCCGAGTCTTTAAACTCAATAGGCCTACGGGGGTAATATCGTAAATATCCGAGTCTTTAAACTCACTCCGGGCCCGTCCCCCGTCAATCAGAATCCGGGTCTTTAAACCCAATATCCAGATCCAGCAAATCCAATCCAAAACCAATTTAAAATCAATTCTAAATCCACATCCAAACTCGAATCCGAAATCCCCGGTTCGAAGCCCTTCTGGCGTTCAGAACCGTCATTCCGAACCCAAATCCGGAAATCCACCTTTTCCGACTTTAAAACCAAATTCCATTTCTCGAAATCTGATTTCAAAACCAAAATCTTGATTTCCAAAATCATACTTCATAATCCACTGATAACCATCAGAAAACAATTCTAGAGTGAAAACATGAAACTTAACATCAAAATCAGAAATCCAGCTTTTTCTCGAAAAACGTGCAAAATCCCGAAAATGTCTCGAAAAATGTGCAAACATATCAACCACATATAATCACCATCAAAAAGCATAAAAACATATTTAATATCATAAACATAAATAAAACAGTTAGGCATGCTCGTAAGGAAAGAAAGAGTCCACTCACGAATCGTAAAATGTCAATCGCGCTCGGTGCGCTCCTCGACTGTCTCAGGCGTCTCCCGTCCTGTCAATAGGCACCAAATAGGGTCACAATTTCATTACATATACTAACCCTAATTTCCCCAATTTTTTCGGGAATTTATTCGTAATTTAAACTTAAACCCTAAACCATCCGGATTCCTGAACTATCCCGTAACCTCGTCCGATTAACCCGAAAATTACACCAATGGATTCCTTATGACATTTAGAACCAAAACCATGTTGAAATTTTGGCCGGAATCCTCCCCACGCGCCGCCCAAAGTGGCTGCGCGTGGGCCTCATGCGCCTGCTACAGTGCTTCTTCTTCCTCGAGTCACCCGGTTCAACTGTGTTGAACTGGCGTGACCGGTTCTCTGTAAATCCTCCACCATTTCAGTCCCTTTCAATCCCAATAGAATCGTCCAGTCCCTAGAAATCAAACCCCGTCCTAAAATCGAAGAATCACGGCCTAAAACCCCTCGACTTCACCCTCGAAACTGACGGCCCGTGAGCCCTGTTTTGGCCGCCGGCCACCCAGGTCCTCCCCCATCATGGCACCACACTCAGACGACTCCTGGGACCTTCAGGAGTCTCACCCAACTCACAGTATCCCTCGACTCTAGCCCAAAGTCCACGATTATTGAAAACAATAAAAACGGGAAAACAAGGGATTCGGGTTATACCGTCGATTCCTCCTCCGCCGTCTGCAGCGTCGCGTGCCACGGTGCTCGTTGAGTCCCCTGCAGTCGTCTAGGCCTTCTATTGGCTTGGTTTGCACCACAACACGGCAGAACCACCACCACAGTCCCACGGCTCCTCTGTTTTCTCTGAAAACTCGAACCTCCGACCACCGTGTTCCGTGCACGATCTCAACTCCAAAACCCGATCACCAGTCTCTCCTCTCTTCTCTCTGTTACTCTCACAATTCACAGAACTCTCACACACACATAATCGATCACCCACTCTCAAATTCTTCCTCTCTGTTTTTTGTTTCTCATTGCCAAATGCACGGTTTAATTTTGGACACTTTGTGGCCGTGTACATTTTAGACGTGCCTAGAACCATCCAGCACCCACCACGTGTCTACATTCCCATGGACAGAGAACAAATATCCCAATCCACTATTGCCACATGTTCTGATCTGATTGGGCATAAGGGAAAAGACCAAATTGCCCCTAGTGTTAATAATTTACCGTTTTACCCTCAAACTTTCCAGACCAGTAACTATTTCGTCCGACGTCCGATGACAGTGTGCCGCCTGTCGTTGTACTCAGGACGTCGAGACCTATCTAACGGTCCTCGGTCTACGTGAAAATCACAAGTCCACTAAAAAGTCAACATTTTCCTCGATTAGTCAAAATTACGGTAACGCCCTCAATCTTCCGAACGTCATAACTTTTTGTCCGATTGTCCGAATCGGACATGCCACCTATCTACTGACTCGTGACGTCCTAAACTACGTCACGGTCAATGGTCAACACTCATCCAACCTGTAAATCAAAAGTCAACTTTTGACGCACTATTCACAAGGGCAAAATCGTCCTTTTATACAAATCTTTACAAAAATTACATTTATACCCTTCCCGAAGGTACGGGTTGTTACATTCAAAGGCAATTTAGTCTTTAGGGTTTCAGTATATCTTTGTTTCTGTTTTATTAAGGAATAGACATATTTCCATGTTCTATTAGGATTAGTTTATCTTTGTTTTCTGTTTTAATTAGGAGTAGGCATGTTCCCATGTTCTACTAGGATTAGGATGTTCCTTCTAATTCCAGTTTAATTAGGATTTCTAGTTTGTTTAATTCCCTATAAATACCCCATTGTAATTCAATGGAAGTAAGATGAGTTTATGAATAAAGTTTGAGAATATTTTCCTGCGAAATGATTATATTGGGTGCGAAGCCCCTAGAGCAATTCCAAACTATTTTGGTGTGAAACCAAGTTTTAGTGCGAAGCCAATTTCGAGTGTGAAGCCCCTGGAGTGATTCCAGACCTATCTTTTAAGTTTTATGTTTGTTTTATTAAAGTTTTCTTCCTCTAGTTTGTTAATTTGTAGGTTTCGGATCTGTCCTAGGTCATGAAGTTTTTTTGATTCGATAGCTACTTTGTGCTCTTCACATATCCTTGTTAAAGCCTCATTTGATTTACTGTTATAGCACTTCAACTACCATTCTTTGTGCGAATCCAATTTTACATTATCAAGCCAAGCATATTGAGATTGATTAAACTTTGTTAGGGAACGTGCTGTTCGTGGAGGTTCGGATGTTCAACATGTGTCATTTGGAGATCAAGTGGCATATATCTTCACTATAAGGTCTTAACAGACGACCTCTTCTATTTGTACTATTCCAATTTGATGGTTGAAGCCTCTTCTCCATCATCTTGAGAGGTGTTGTTAGATGGTATGATATACACTGCTACTATGCAATGCTCGGACATAATGCTACCATGGGTACACTGCTAGGGCACAATGCTTCTATGCAATCTCAGCGTTAATAGCAATGTACATACTAGATGTCTTACTGTCCTACAACTATCCTATATTTTTATAGCCATTAGTAATATAGTTACGAGTTGTTAAGAATTGTTAGGAGTTGGTTAAGTTAGTTAAGTGACTTACTTAGTCACTAAGTAATTGTGTACAAGCTGAAAAGCAAGCTTGAAAGGCATATAATATCAGTTGAGCGTTGAAATGTATAATATTGAATTAACGATTGATCAATCAATCTAATTCACATCCTCTCTACTTTTTCTTTCTGTTTTTCTTCCCAAACTCTCTTCTTTCTTTCGTGTAAAACTCAGCTTCTCACCTTTAAGCTCAAAGCCTATTACCTAACAATAACCACCTACTTAAGTTCCCCATATTTTACGGTTTTTAGTACATATCTTAGTAATTTATTTAGTGTAAGTTCCATGGGACTTTAAAGTTCCCCATCCAAATGCATTATGAGAGAAAATCGAATTGTTGACTTTCTTATGTATTTTATTCATTATTAATTTATATATTTGATGGACCTTAAGAAAAACCATTATTGAATTCATTAAACGTGATTATTATGCGTTTGAGAAAATGCCGCAAAGGGGCCAACGTTTAATTTTGTATCTTCTGTTGGGTCTCGGTTTCTGCTTGTTGGGTCACTATTAAAATGATGAGAATGTTTTGTCTTTGAGCATTATACTACGGCTTTTGCATTTGATAATATAGATGATCACATTTTTTGTATTACGTTTAGAAATTTGGTGCTTTTACGCTCACAAATTGGTTGATAGCATCATAATTTCTTGAATCATTTGCATATGGAAATTTATCGGTACATATGTAGTCTGATGTAGTATATTGGGGATTAATAATCCACTTGTGGTTATTTTTCTCACTGTAGGAATCACCGGTTGGTGGGATTCGTTAAATTATTAATTTTGAAGTAGGCTTCTACCTGGGTAATGTTGTCATGTGGAAAGACAGGAAAAGTTTCAAAAGACCATAGACAGGATAATTTTTAGTCTACTGTTTTACATGCTTGTACCAAGTGAACTACTCTATTGTCTCTATTTACTAAGAGTAATATTGCGGGAAATTTAGTATTTTATATTTTTAGAACCTCAAAGTGTGCTGGTTGACATTAATTTTTACTTAAAGATGTACTTTATAAAGTCTAATAGTGTAAACATTTTATATAACTGATGCAGCATGCATGCCAAATTAAGCCAAGATTAATAGTAGAACTACTTAAACAACAAAACTCAACAAAATACTGAAAATATTTAACTTGCACTAGAGAACTTCTCATAGATAATTTGTATGAACAGCAGATTTATAACCAACAGTAAAGTCCCTTAAAAATTCAAAAACAAGTGCAGTTCATACCTAGTTTGAATCCTCTAGTTTTGGGTTAATTTACCTCCGATGCAAGACTTAATTCCTCTAGGTGGTTGTGCATATGGAATGGAAGTAGATAAAAGATATAAATAACAGATTAGGGTCTAGATAGGGATGGGGAAATTGTTGGAATCACTCTAGGGCTTCGCACCCTGATTGGTTTCTCGCCAAAAGTTTCCTTTCTTAGGAAACAAACCAGAGGTTTTCTTATTTTGAAATTTTCATCAATCTTCATTGTCCTGCCTAAGGCACTTACATTGCTTTTATAGGTTAAACAATGAAGTAGCCATTTATTATAAAGAACTTTCCAACTTCCTCATTAATGCTGAATTAAATCACCCATAAAAACACTCAAGTAACCACTAGGGTTGTCCAACTTCTTATTCAATGCTTAATAAAACTAAACATAAAAGTTTGGGAAGGAAATTATTCCAACCACAAGGAAAATGCTGAACTATTTGGCTTCTTCTTCCATTGTTTTCTGTGATAAACTCTAAGTGAGTTAATACCAATATCCTCATCAATTCTCCCCGGCTGAGAAGAGCTCGACTCCGGCGAGATAAAGCTATAGTACCGCTCAAGCATGTCTGGATCTATGCATTGTATATCCTCCTTTGTAATCCAAGTGTTCTCTGAATCTGACCTATTCTTCCATTTGGTCAGAAACGCCTGGTATCCACTGTGTCTGGTGGAAACAACTTACTCATCAACAATATCTTCAACAATTTCTTTGTTACAAAGCTTAGGTTGAGGTAATGGTGGAGTTACTGGTGAAAACCTAGAAGTAGAAAAAGGGAAAGAAGGGTCAATGGGGTCAAAGTCCTATTTTGAATTGGGTGGATTGGACTAGAGGGATTGAGCATAGATCCCGTATATGAAATTAAATCTTGAACATTGAAGGTAAGACTTATCCCCATACTTGGAGGAAGTTCCAATACATAGGCATTAGACGCCACCTGTTCTAGAATTTTAAAAGTTCCAGTACCACGAGCTTGTATTTTCTTTGCAATACCTCGAGTGAATCGTTCAGATCTTACTCGAAAAATAACATAATCACCTACAGAAAATTATCTAAATGCTCGATGAACATTAGCAGCATTCTTATATCATTCATTAGTTTCAGTAATCCTACGATTAATCTCGACATGCAGTTCATGAATGCGACATGCAAATGCATTGGCCGACTCAGATGGCCGATGTGAAATATGCATGGGTATGAGATCTATAGGAGCCCTAGTTTTATGACCATAAACTACTTCAAATGGACTTATACCTATAGACCTATTGACTGAACTGTTATATGCAAACTCAGCACTAGGTAAAATAGAATCCCATGACCATATATGCTCACCAACAAGGCACCGAATTAGATTTCCCAAGCTTTTATTCACCACCTCCATTTCCCCATCTGTTTGAGGATGGCAAGCCAAAATTTGAGCTTGGTACCCATCATATGCCATAGTGTCTTCCAAAAGTAGCTCATGAATCGGACATCACGATCAAACACAATAGTCTTAGGCAGCCCATGCAAACGAACAATATGATCCATGAAAACCTTTGCAACATTGGAAGCATCGAATGTCTTGGAACAGGGAATAAAATGAGCCATTTTAGAAAAAAACGATCCACAAGTACAAAAATAGAATGATGCTTCTTAGGAGTTGTAGGCAGCCCAAGCACAAAGTCCATTCTATTATCCTACCAAGGGGCATGTGGAACTGGAAGCGGAGTATATAACCCTATATTTTGCCTCTGATGCTTTGCTAATTGGCATGTACGACATCGCTCCACCATCTTAGCAATATCTCGTTTGATACTTGGCCAATAAAACATGTCCTTCACAAGTGCAATGGTTTTCTCCCTTCCAAAATGTCCAGCCATTCCACCTGCATACAGCTCTAAGACTAGAAATTCCCTCATGGATGAGCGAGGAATAGAAAGCCTAGAACTTTTGAAAAGGAAGCCATCTTTCGCAATAAAATCCTTGCTACTCGCTTGGCTATCTAAAAAAGTAACATACATGTCTCCAAAATCTGGACAGCTAGTATAATCTTCTTTCAACTTTTCGAACCCAATCACTTCCACATTCATAGTATGAAGGAGTAAGACCTTTCAACTTAGAGCATCTGTTGCCTTGTTTTCCACTCTAGATTTGTGCTTCAAGACAAAAGTGTACTCTTGGAGGAACTCGACCCACTTTTCATGGCGTGAATTTAACTTTTTCTGTGAGTTGAGATATCGCAAAGCCTCGTGGGCAAAGAAGAGAATAAAGTCTTGGGTGAGTAGATAATGCCTCCAATACCTCAAAGCTTGGACCACAACATAAAATTCTTTATCGTAGGTTGAATATTTCAGCTTGGCTCCATGCAATTTCTCTCTGAAAGAAGCAACGGGATGTCCTTCAATACTCACAACTCCTCTTATTCCCACTACTGAAGCATCACATGAAACTTCAAATGGCATATGAAAATCAGGAAGACACATGACATGAGTCTTGATCATCTGCGCTTTAATATCCTTGAATGCTTGAGAGGAAACCTAATCCCAGCTAAATTGATCTTTCTTCATGTAATCAGCAATTGGGGCCATGATAGAAATAAATCCACAAATGAAGCGATGATAAAATGTTGCTAGCCCATGGAAACTTCGGACTTCATGAATGTTTCTTGGTTCTGACCAGTCAACTATAGCTTTTACCTTTACTGGACCTGCTTTCATACCCTTGGAAGATACTACACACCCCAAGAAGATGACCTGATGAGTTAGAAATGAAAACTTCTTTAGGTTAGCATAAAATTTTTCTCCTCGAAGAACCATACAAATCTGCCTTATGTTACGGATATGTTGCTCCACCCAATTGCTGTAATTTAGGATGTCATCAAAGTAGACGACAAGAAACTTTCCCATGAATGGCCTCAAAACTTGTGCAATAACCCTTATGAAAGTGCTTGGTGCATTAGTAAGCCCAAAAGGCATAACTAATGTAACAACCCATCCCGGGAGCCGGGATTAGTAGACTGATTAAGGTGTGATTAGTGAGGTTAACCGGCGGTTAGGTGGTCCCAATAGGTTCATGAGCCTAGAATGACGATTTTGCCCCTAGTTTGGGCAAAAATGTTGACTTTAGTTCGGGTGGTCGGATGGACTTTGGCCAGTGACCATGACGTAGGTTAGGACGTCACGAATCCATAGGCAGGTGGCACGCCCGATTCCGACCTCCGAGGAGGAAGTTGTGATGTTTGGAAGGTTGAGGGCCTAACCGTAATTTGGGTAAAGTAGGGGGAATAGTTGACTTTTTGTAGAATCGGGTTTTGGTACGTTGACCTAGGATGGTTAGATAGTTCTTATCGTCCTGAGTTCGATGACAGGCGGCACGTATTCATCGGACTTACGAGTTGTGAGTTATGGGTCTAGAAAGTTAGTGGTAAAACCGTAAAAATGAGGTAAAAAGAAGGGTAGTTTGGTCCTTCTGCACATTGGGATTTGTGCACAGAGAAAGGAAATGGACGACTGAGATTGGGCCATGTGGGAGTGTGTGGAGTGGATTGTGACATATGGCAGGTGTGTAGAGGATTCTGGTGGAATCCTGTACATACACGGCCCAAATAATTGGGGTGCAGCCGTGCCCGTGTTCTTGTGTGTACACAGAGAGAAACAGAAACAGAGGGAGATTGAGAAGGAAAAATTGAAGGGTGGTCGTGGCTGTTGTTGAGTTTTGGTGAGTGAGTGAGGGACGGGAGATCGAAGGGAAGCTGGTGAGGTGGTTGAGAGGTGCAGCGGGTGTGTGTGTGTGAGTTGTGAACCGCGGGAAGATCAGGGGGGAAAACAGGAAGGCAGGCAGAGAGTTTGTGAGCTGGTGGTGGTGCGGTGGCCGTGTACGGTGCAATTGAGACCGCGGTGGTGTCGTGAGGGCAGCGTGGAGTCGACCAGCCCCGGAGGAGCTCACGGTGGCGACTGGAGGCAGGTAATCCCTCATCCCTGTACAATTACTCTGTTTTTCCCGTGAGTTTCAATTCGAAAGTTATGGGGTTGGACGTAGAGTCGAGGGATTTGGAGGCCAGGGTGAGACTCCTGGAGGTCCCACGAGTCGACTATGTGTGCTGCCGTGATGAGTGGTGCACGGCGGAGGATGGCACTGTGGAGGTGCTCTGTGTCCTCTGTTTTGCCGTGGGTTTTAAACGGTGAGTCGTGAAGGTAGGGGCTGAGTCGAAGGTCTAGGAGGGTTGGTTTAGGTTCAGTGAGGTCTAGGGAAGAGTTTGGTGTAGCCACCATGAAGGGAGGTGAGCTGGGTGGCTGGATCGTGAAACAGGGGGAGTTTGGCCGTCTGATTCGAGCTTAAGTCGACGGGATTGGGGCGGTGTCGAGGTCTGAGGAGCTGGGGAATGGATAGTTTGGAACTGGACGAAGCTTTATGTGAAGAAAGGGAGAGAAATCGTGCAAGCACGGCGGTGAACCGCTGACGCCGGTCTGAGTTGCAGACCACTGTGCCGAACCGGGTTCGATTGAGGAAGACGGTGCACTGTAGCAGCGCGTGAGGGCCACGCGCAGCCACTTTGGGCGGCGCGTGCGGCGGCGATGGGGAAAGTGGTCAACATGGTTTTTGGTCTAGGTGTTCTAACGAGTCCATTGGCATTGGTTTCGGGTTAATCGGACGTCGAATCGAAGTAGTTCCGCGAGGGTGAAAGTTTAGGGTTCCGGTTCGTTACGTTTAGGACCCGGGGATTTTTGAGGGAATTTGGATGGTTACTCGTAGACGTGTTAGTGACGTAATTTAGTGGTTTTTGACAGGATCGGGATTTCCCGAGGAAGCCGAGGAACGTGCGGGACGTTCGGGACGCGATTGAGGGCTCGGTACTGTGAGTGGACCCTTTCCTTAAACTCGAACATGCATAACTGTTTTCTATACTTGTTTTATATATTTGATTTCATGATTGTTGGATTTATGATGTGATTTTACATAATTGCACGTTTTTCGAGAACATACGGTATTTAGCACGTTTTACGATAAAAGGTTGATTTCTGATTAAAATGTTATAGTTTTGGGATTTCAAATGGTAAATGATTTATAATGATTATAAATGGATTTTGGGACATGATTTTGAGAAAGGGTTGGTTTTGAAATCGAAATTGACAATTGGACTTTGGTTAAAGGTTGAAAAGTGAATTTCCGAATTTGGGTTCGGAATGACGGTTCAGGATGCCGGAAGGGCGTCGGACCGGGGATTTCGAATTCGAGTTTGGATATAGATTTCCAGTGGTTTTAAAATGGTTTTGGGATTGGATTTGCTGGATCTAGTTATTGGGTTTAAAGACCCGGATATATTTGACGGGGGACGGGCCCGGACTGAGTTTAAAGACTCGGGAGTTTAAAGACTCGGGAGTTTAAAGACTCGGGAGTTTAAAGACTCGGATATATTGATTTTTCCCCCGTAGGCCTTGAGTTTAAAGACTCGGGAGTTTAAAGACTCGGATATGATTAAGGCCTGGATTGAGTTTAAAGACTCGGGAGTTTAAAGACTCGGATAGGTCCAGCAGGTTTGATCGGGAAATGATGATTTGAGTTTTGTGGTTTATAATACGGTTTCTGATACTCATGCTATGGTTTCTAAACTGTTTTATAGTGTTTCTGTTTCTTATGATGTTTTATGAGAAGTGATTTCTAACTGTGTTACCAAATGTTGGTTATGCATGTGGTTTTCAAAACGGAGGGTTAAACTCAGCTTTTCTGCTAAATGATTTTAGAACTTCTTTTTTATGGTCCACTCACACCTTTTGTTTTTAACTTGCCCTCCAGGTTGTGGAGATAGCGCGGGGTCTTGACGTCGAGGCAGTGCCTGAGGCATAGAAGTGACGAGCGGGATTCCCGAGTGGTTAAGTTTTCTTCCGCGAGCATGTAAAAATAATCGTTTTTTTTTCGTTGTACTATGTGCTATGCGCTGTAAACGTTAACTTTGGGGTCTTATTGAATGCTTTCTCCTGCGTCTGATACTTCTTGTGACAGGGTGTCAGACGGGAGCAGGATTTACCTCGGGTTTCGGGGTGAAACCGGGGTGGGTCCTGACAACTAACCATTCGTACAACCCATCCTTTGTCTTAAAGGTTGTCTTCCATTCATCTCTGGGACGGATCCTGATTTGGTGATATTCACTTTTGAGATCAATTTTTGAGAAGATAGTGGCACCAAAAATCATATCAAGCATGTCATCAAGTCTTGGTATTGGAAACCGATACTTGACTGTGATTTTCTTTATCGCCCCACTATCAACGCACATTCTCCAAGTTCCATCACTCTTTAGTGTGAGAAGGGCTGGTACTGCACACGGGCTAAGGCTTTCTCTAATAAAACCTTTGCTCAGAAGTTCATCAACTTGCCTTTTTAATTCTTCGTGCTCTTTTGGATTTGTCCTATAATTTGGGAGGTTGGGCAAAGTTGCACCAAGAGGGAGATCAATTGCATGTTGAATATCACGAAAGGGGGGGAAGCTCATATGGGAGACCTACAAAAACACATCATGAAACTCTTCAAGGATAGATTTTACTTCCAAAGGCACCTCCACCTTACTTATTGATTCTAATTCTTTGGCCACCACCATATAAATAATTGAATCTTCTTTTATTTCCTTGAAAAATTCCTTCGAGCTGATGATATGAAGAGATTTTGTGTTGTTGACCCTTTGACCTCCTGGACTTAGTGCTGATTAACACTTTGGTTGGAGAGAGTTCAATTTGATCTTCTTTCCATTATGGATAAATTAGCAGGAATTTGACCGACCAAAAATTGTGGCACCATGATCATAGATCCATGGTCTTCCCAACATAATATGGCCCACATTCATAGGCACCACATCACACTAAACCTCTTCACTGCAAGATGAAAACTGAATAGGAACATTGCAACGCTGATTGACGAGCATTGAAGAGGTGTCAATCCAAGAAACCTTATATGGCTTGGGATAGTCTATTGTCGTGAGACCTAGCCTAGAAACTATATGAGTTGACACCACATTGATGTAGCTTCCATTATCGATGACTATCTTGCAGTTCTTGTCACCACTCTTAATATAAGTATGGAAGATAGATGTTCTTCACCAATCATCAGTGGCGATAGGTTAAGCCAATATACATATGACTACGCCCATTCTAGGATTAGGATCTTCTACATTTTCAACTTCTGTATCACTACTCGCAATGTCATGTGATAAGGATTTTACCAAGCACAAAAGATGTACTAGGAAAAACCTCTACGTGTAATAAAGTTTGAAAGCGCACAAGACGTATAGGTAGTATAGATGCAAGCAAAGGTCGATCCCACGAAGACTTGCTCAACAATATCCAATTCGTTTTAACTCAATTAACTTAAGTGGAGTAATTAAAATGCAATGGGCGGTTTGTTACGTTTTATGAATGAAATAAATTAACTAATAATAACTAATTAAGTCAAGCTAGGGTTTCTATCCACCTTTACCAATTATAGTTCCGTTAGATTTCCTTGATTAGATTACTATGCATGTATCTGAATTAAGTGCCCGTGCAGGGGTCCGGCTAAAGTTCACCCCATACATATTATCTTCTCTTAGATTGCATGTTTAAGCGTGATGTGCCCGTCCTTAAACAACTATTACCGATGATGTGTGATAATGCGTGAAACATAAAAAGATTTAATAACACTACACTGTCTCTAAAAAAGTGATGTGCAGACCTAGGAAGTCATGAGTTTAGATTACGAATAAGATTCCCCCTCTTAAACGTGATGCTATAAATTGCAGGGTGAACACAAACATCGAGGTGATTCGTCAAGCAATTACATCGACAATTATACACAAATAAGGTAGCTAAGCTAATAAGTATAAATTGAGTTCATGAAGCGCAGTAATCCAACAAATCTAGGCATACATAATAATCATAATCAAGAGTCAAAAATCAAACATGAACTAACATGGCTAGGGCTTCAAGTACCCCTAGCCCTAATTATACTACTCAAACATTATTGAATTAACGAATAACATAATTAAATGCATAAGAAACATAAAAAGATAAAAGAATAAATAAACACAAATACTAAAGAATAGCAAGGAGTAGGAAAAGGGGCTCAAACACTCTTCTTCTTCGAAGCCTCACGTCCTCCTTAGCACAAGCTTGAATCCAAAAGCATCAATAATTATAAAATGCGGCTAACTATGTATATAAATTGAGTATGAATTTTAACAAAGTTTTGGGACCTAGGAAGGTAAATTCGGCCGCCAAAAACAATGATAAAACAACTATTTATATCCCCTAACATCTGCCCTAGCATCTCCCTAAAAGAAAGGGAAAAACGAAACTCAAACAAGGAAGGAAATCAATTGTAGCCGTCAAACCTCCTTTTCTGCATTCTTGATCCTCCTTCAATAAGGAGTCTTCATTTTTTTCTTGTTTCCACTTCTTGACTTCATCTTTTGACTAGGAATTCAATTAATTATATTCCAAATCAGATCACAAAGCCCTAAAATAAAGGAAAGGGGATATGATTGTGACTAAGGGTAAATTAATCCTAGTCGTGTTCTTGATAGTATATTGGCTTCCAAGAAACTTCCTTTGCCTTGTTTCTTGTAATATTTAATTTCAGATCTGATTAGGAAATCTTTAGGTCTTCTTATCCAAGTCAATTCATGTAATTCCTCATTGAAAAGGGAAGGCAAATTCGTCCAAAGGCCAGCTGCCCCAAATCCCTAAAAAGTAGGAACTTGATAAGGCAAGAAATCCTAGTTTCTTGGGTTCCAAAGAACGGATTGGAACCCTTATTTTAATGGATCTTTTGGCCAACTTTCCCAACTAAATTCCAGGGCATAATTTCTGAAATAACCCACTTAATCTAGGCGTGCAAGGCTGGTCCCCAAAGTCACACACACACTCCTTGTAGGATTAGGAGTGCCTCTCGGCCAAGAAAGGCAAGAACCCCTTTTCTTGGTCAATCTTGATTGTCTTGACATGTGCTATCACCTCATTAGAACCCCTGGAGATTATATGAGCTGCTGATCACATCCAATACATTGAAAAATGCCAATTCAAAGACAAAACCCGAGAGGCCCTCAACTGGGATTTCCGCTAGGGACCTTAACTTCATTTTAGTGCTATTCCTTCATTTTGGCTCGGATTTCCTCCATTCTTTTTGCGTTCTCTTCAGAATTGACTTAACTTTCATAATCTACACATGTCTCACAAAATGGACCATTTTCTCCTATTGTTTGTACAATTATAATAAAAAGACAAGTAAAAGGGATAAGAAATATCATTGAAATCATGCTCAATTCGTGACTTATCATCATCCACATATACCTCTTCCTCCAAGTCACCATGTTCCTCCCCTTCCACGTTGTTTGCTACAAATAGACTCCTAGATGGATCTTTGGTAGGGCATTGGATAGAAAAATGTCCAAAGGCTTGGTATTTGTAACTGTTGAAGCGTTAAATGTTCCAACTGTCGATTACTCGTCGCCCAATCACCAAATGACGCGTGTCCTTCCTCGAGATCTGTCAACTCAAGTGAATCGCGGGTTTCCGTTAGTACGGGCACCGGTGTTGTGCCGGCCTAAGGCTCTCCGACAGTCAAGTCAGTTACTTTGTTCGTAAGAGGAAATAGTAAATGGTAAGTTTGGTAGAGTAATAGTGTCAGAACCTGACCCTCTTCTGTCAGGTCCCGATTCATCTAGCACGATATTGTCCGCTTTGGGCCTCCTTGCCCTTGCCCTCAGGGTTTTGTTTTCGGGAGCTCACGGTGCAACTTCCCAGGGAGTCACCCATCTGGAATTGCACCAGCCTCAACTCGCTTAACTTTGGGGTTCCAATCCCCCCCAAAGCCACTGAGCTCCCAAAAGGCCTCATCTAAACCAGAGTGGTGCAACCGCACGCTCTATCTAGCATGATATTGTCCTCTTTAGGCGCACCTGCGCCCGCAAGGTTTTGACCCCAAGACCTCACGCCTGGAAGGTAACCACCTTAACCAGCGCAGCCAAGGGAGGCCTCATGCACACCTTTTAGGCACGCCACCATTCCCTTCCTAGACCATTCCCCCCTCGCAGGAATGTGGGATTGTCCACCATTCCCTCCAGGACACGGGTCTTACAATCCACCCCCCTTAGGGCCCAGCGTCCTCGCTGGCACACTTCCCGGTTGGGGTCTGGCTCTGATACCAAATTGTCAGGACCTGACCCTCTTCTGTCAGGTCCCGATTCATCTAGCATGATATTGTCCGCTTTGGGCCTCCTTGCCCTTGCCCTCACGGTTTTGTTTTCGGGAGCTCACGGTGCAACTTCCCAGGGGGTCACCCATCTGGAATTGCACCAGCCTCAACTCGCTTAACTTTGGGGTTCCAATCCCCCCAAAGCCACTGAGCTCCCAAAAGGCCTCATCTAAATCAAAGTGGTGCAACCGCACGCTCTATCTAGCATGATATTGTCCTCTTTAGGCGCACCTGTGCCCGCAAGGTTTTGACCCCAAGACCTCACGCCTGGAAGGTAACCACCTTAACCAGCGCAGCCAAGGGAGGCCTCATGCTAGATAGGTGTGTGCCTACACCTTTAAGGCACGCCACCATTCCCTTCCCAGACCATTCCCCCCTCGCAGGAATGTGGGATTGTCCACCGTTCCCTCTAGGACACGGGTCTTACAAATAGTGAATAGTAGATATTAGTTACCTTTATTGGAAAATGTGTACCCGTTATGTATGGGTAGGTAGGATGTTCAATTCCCATAGTTTCGATGTGGGACAAATGCTCCTTGATTTGTGTGCCGACACGTGTTACATAGATCGAGGGTGGATAGACTTCCACGTGGCATCCCACATTGGGCTCGGTGTTGGGGCTGTGTAAGTACGGTAGTTTTGGTCCTTGAACGGAGTCTGGGCTTTAAGTATACTGCCCAGTGGATCTGGTCAGATATGGTGTCAACAGAAGTCCCCCAAGTCCTTAACTGAGGTGGAATTTCTCGATCGGGCACTTGTCTCATTCTCCCAGACCCTGGTGGGAAGTACACCGGTAGTCCCTCAAGTCCCCTAGCGGGCGGGAGAGTCCACCGAGACACACTCGGTCACGGCGAAGAAGTGTAAAGTGGTCGGTCTTTAGGGAAGGCGACTCGGCTACCAACATTACAGTCGATCAAGTATTGCATAGTCGGTCGGTGGTGGTGCCATGGTCGATGATGAGGACCAAACAACTGGATTGGTAGTTTCTAACACCGAGCAGTGTATGTGAGTCAGTATCAAAGCCCAACGCCTGTAGGGGAGTGGAGGGCACCGAGTGGTGTATGTGGGTCGGTGGCGAGGTCCAACGCCTACCGGGGGGGGGGGGGGGGGTGTGTGTTGTTGGCACCGAGCGGTGTATGTTAGTCGGTGTCGAGGTCCAATGCCTGCGGAGGGGAGTTGTGGGCACCGAGCCGTGTATATGAGTAGGTGGTGAGGTGAGGAATGACGGTTGGGCTTCTTCGGATAGATGGTTGACACGTGTTTGGTAAGATTGATTAGTCGCGAGACGTGTCAGCCACTGAGAGGGGTGACGCCTCGTAGTCTGTGCACCAATTTCTATAAATATGAAGGGCTTTCATCGATTTTCTCACTTTGTATTTTTGAGTGAATTGGGAAAACTCTATCTAACTAGAAAGGTGATTTCCGACTAGCTCTCGACGGTTGTGTTTACGGTGGTTACGATTTCCGACCAACAATCCTCGGTGAAAAAACATAGTAAGCATTCTTTAAGTCCAGTTTTTCGATTAAAGTAGGAGTTTGTGAAGAACTGAACATGAACTTGGTGAAGTTTGTGGTCAGATCGTCGTAGGTCCGAGTCGGTCTTCTAAGTTCTGTTTGTTTCTCTCTCTTTTTTTGTAGATGCCTGTCGATAGTGACTCGGTATCCGAGGGTAAGTGCTACGACTCACAGGGCGGTGAGTCGTCAGGTAGTAGTGTGTAGGTTCTTATTCCCATCCCCGGGAGTAAGGATGAGGCACACTCGGTCGATGCACTAAATAGGGCACAGTTGGTGCATAGTACGACTGAGTCATCTGGTAGGGCAACGAAGACTTGTGCAGAGGTTGAGCCGATAGGTAGGTCGGGCGGTGGCAACCTCTTGGTGGATGCCGCGACAATAGTCAAGGTGGGCGTCCACCGAGCGTTGAAGCTGATCCACGGCCGAGATAAGGGCGTAGTGCGGCTGAACAAAGGGAGACCGACTGGTGACGAGTTGGTCCCAGACGCCATTCCGATTGAACGTGCTGCCTTCACTGTTGACGAAATGGTAAACAAGGAGACTGAGAAGGGCTTGATGAAGATGAGGATCGAGTTTGGTGTTCCTGACTCAGTGGCGATGAGGCTGACCACAAGAGAGGAAAGACCGAGTAATCTCCCAGCTGGTATGGCGTTGTTTTATAGTGAGCTGATGCATAATGGGGTGAGGCTTCCTCTGCATCCCTGGTTGCGGTGGATGGTGAAGAGAATGGGGGTGGCACTCGGTCACCTCAATCCCAACGTTTGGATTGTGCTGTGCTTCCTCTACACAGCCTTCCTATGGGCCGAGCAGCCGGAGCCGACCTATGCCCAACTCATGTACTTGTATGAGTTTGGGTTTCAACAGCAGAGTACCGGATGGATCTTCGTCCGTCATCGCAAGAAGAGCAAAAGTGGGGAGTTCATCCTGGACATACCGATCTCCCAGAAGTCGTACAAGACTAAGTTCTACCGGGTCGGTGGTAACTGGGAAGGGGCCTTCCCTAATAGGTGTAAGCCGAGTAAGGTTGTACACCGACTCTAATGGTGGAGTCAAAAATACCAAGTGTTGGGGTGTAGGCCGAGTAAGACCGAACCCCGACTCGTTTGTTTTGAGTCAAAAATAGAAAGGGTTGGGGTGTAGGCCGATTAAGGCTTGTTTGAGTCAAGTGTTGGGGTGTAGACCGAGTAAGACCGAACCCGGTAGGGGCCTTACCAATTTGGGCCGAGAGTTCTGGTTGAGTTGTCCTTAGTGACGAGGCTGACCTTCCGAAGGACCTAGTCTCCTTCCTGAAAACCCCGGTGTTTGACTCTGGCATTATGGTAATTACAGAGCCGCTGCTTGTTAGCCTACTCCTTGTGTTCTTCAATGAGGTCTAGACTGAGTGCAAGCTGATGGTTATTTTGTTCGGGTTCATAGGTCGATACTCGGTAAGAGGTTTCGTTCAGTTCAGCAGGGATGACTGTTTCTGTTCCGAAGGTCAGTGAGAAGGGGGTTTCTTTTGTCAATGTACGGTAGGAAGTCCGATATGACCAGAGTGCGTTGGGGAGGATTTCAGACCACTTGCCCTTGGCCTCATCTAGCTGCGTTTTCAACGTGTGCTTGATGATTTTGTTGATGGCTTCTACCTGTCTTTTGGATTGAGGGTGAGCTGGTGAGGCGAAGCAGAGACGGATATTGTGTTTGTCACAAAAGGCACGGAAGTGTGCGTTGTTGAATTGTTTTCCGTTGTCTGTCACAATTGTGTGCGGGAGACTGAAATGACAAATAATGTTCTGGAAGACAAACGTTTCAATCTAGGTCGTGGTGATGGAAGCCAAAGCCTTTGCCTCTTTCCACTTTGTGAAGTAGTCCACTGCTACCACTGCATACTCTGTCTTGCCCTTCCCTGCTGGCATTTTCCCGATTAAGTCAAGTCCCCACTGTGAGAAGGTCCAGGGGTGACCATGGGTGTGAGGTTTTCTGGAGGTAAATGGAGGAGAGGAACGAACCGTTGACATTTATCACACCGTTTGGTCAGCTCTGTCGCATCCCCATGCATGGTTGGCCAGTAGAAACCCTATCGAAAAGCTTTATGGGCCAACGATCGTGGTCTAGAGTGATTTCTGCAAATACCGGCATGTATCTCTTCTAGAATGGCTCTACCTGCCTCCGGGACGAGACATCTTAGGAGGGGCAGAGGAAAGCCCTGCTTGTAGAGTTGGCCATTGATGAGTATATACCTTGCTGCCTGCTGCCGGATCTTTTTTGCCTCGATCTTGTCGGAAGGGAGAGTTCTGTTTGTGAGGAACCCCAGCAGCGGGGTCATCCATGTGCAGTCAGTGTCTATTGCGCAAACCGTCGAGCACTGGGTGCTAGGTTGATTAAGAATTTTGACCAGGACACTGTGGCTCTGTTTCTCATCGAGTGAGGAGGCAAGCCGGGCTAGAGAATCGGCGTGACTATTTTCGGAGCGTGGAATCTGGGTGATAGCATAACTGTGGAAACCACATAGAAGAGATTTTACCAATGCTCAGTATGCCGCCATGGAAGAATCTTTGGCCTCATATTCGTTGTTGATCTAGTTGATGATAAGTTGTGAATCGATATATATTCTGATCTGCTTTGCCTCCATGGTCTTCGCGAGGCAGAGTCCCGCAAGTAGGGCCTCATACTCAGCAGCATTGTTGGAGGCCTTGAATTGAAAACGAAGGGCGTATTCCATTCGGACCTTGTTCGGTGTGGTGAGGACAAGTCCAGCCCCGGACCCATTGTGGCAGGTCGACCCGTCGACGTAGAGGAGCCAAGTTGGCCGAGCAGGGTCAATCTGGGGGCTCTCTTCATCCAAATTATGTGTTATGGATAGAGGAGCTGATGGTGTGATCTCAGCAGCGGCCACTGTTGGAACATAGGAGAATTCGAAAATAAAGTCCTCCAGGGCCTGCACTTTCTCGGCGGTGCGGGGAGTGAAGGCAATGTCGAATTCGCTGAGTTCGATTGCCCACTTGAGTAATCGTCCCGATGTTTCGGGCTTCTGGAGTATCTGCCGGAGTGGTCTGTCGGTCGTGACAATGATGGAATGAGCCTCGAATTATGGTCTAAGCTTTCTGGAAGAAATAATGAGGGCGAAGGCGAGCTTCTCTAGGTCAGAGTATCTTGTCTCGGCGTCCTGTAAGGCCTTGCTGACGTAGTACACCGGGTGCTCAGCGTCATCCTTACGCTTAACAAGTACCGAGCTGGTGGCAGAAGCGGAGACAGATAGATACATATAAAGGGTTTCCCCGGTGTCGGGTCTCGCCAATAGCGGTGCTCTGCCCATGTATTCCTTGAGTTCAGTAAAAGCCTTAGTGCACTCCGCCGTCCAGGGAATGTGTTTGGATTTACTTTTTAGGGCTTTGAAGAAAGGCACACACTTATCGGTGACTTTGGAAATGAAGCATGTAAGGGCTGCGACCCGACCGGTTAGGCTTTGTACTTCCTTCTTGGTTTGCGAGGGCTCCGTATCGACCAGGGCCTTGATTTTTTCCGGGTTGGCCTTAATACCTCTCTGACTAATCATGAAGCCCAGGAACTTCCCAGAGCCAACTTCGAAGACGCATTTGGCCGGGTTCAACCTCATCCGATAGCGTTTGAGGACGTCGAACATTCGACGAGAGATTGGGAATATGCAGGTCAACTGATTTACTCTTAACGAGCATGTCATCAACGTAGACCTCCATTTTTTTCCCTATCTGGTTGGCGAACATGAAGTTTACCAGGCGCTGGTAAGTGGCCGCTGCGTTCTTGAGTCCGAAAGGCATGACATTGTAGCAGTATAAGCCCTGGTCTGTCCGGAAGGTTGTGTGTACCTAGGCGACATAAACGGCCTACCGGAAAAAATGAGTGGTGCTGAGTTTGACGATTTCTTCCTTCATAGCCCCGGTCCCTTCTGCGTCGTAGAGACGAATTTTCTGTTCAACAAGCTTGTATGCCAGATCGATACTAAGTCGGTGGCAGATAACATCGGTTGAGATGTCGGGCATGTCGGCGTAGGACCATGCGAAGACTTCGGAGTTGTCCCTTAAAAATCGAATTAGTTGCGAGCGTAGAGCGGGAGAGAGGGGTGTTCCGATCTTTACCTTTCGGTCCGCAAAGTTGTGAGAGAGTACGATCTCTTCGACTTCCTCAATGGGTTGCGGCTGTGGTGTCGCTGAATGGTCACGGGGGTCTTCGATTGGGCCATTCTATATTCTCTGTGCGTCTTGAGAGTTGACGGGCTCAGCCTCAAACGCAGATTCGGTCACTGCCATGGTTTCCTTCGGTGGCTGGATCGGGGTGACAGAGGTGCACGCTCTTTCAGCCATTTGGTCGCCTCAGGGTTGTCCAATCCCCATAGGGGTTGGGAATTTTACCAGAAGTAGGTGGGTGGAAAGGACTGCCTTCATTTGGTTGAGTATTCTCCGCCCGAGAATGGCGTTGTTAGCCGCGGGACAGTCCATCACTAGGAAAGGTGCGAGCACGGTTGCCCTTCGTGGATGTGATCCAAGGGAAAGTGGGAGGGTGACTGTTCCGTGCGGGACTATGGAGTCCCCGGTGAAACCATAGAGCGACGTAGGGGAGTGGTCCAGGATAGATTCTGGCATACCCAACTGTTTGAATGCTTGCATGAAGAGGACCTTGACAGAGCTTACGGTGTTGACCATCACCCGCTGTACATTGAAGTTGGATATTTATGCCATAACGACAATGGGATCGTCGTGAGGATAGACGATCCCCTACTCTTCCTCCTCTGGAAGCGTGATGGGTGACCACCCAAGCCGGTTTGCTTTCTTTGCTCTGCCATCCTCGATGCTGAAAAGCTGGTGATTCTGTTTGGTGGCCCTCAGGAAGTTCTTCTTCGCTCGGTTGGAAGTAAGCATGCAAGAAATGGATGGTCCTCTCGAGATTGTGTTGATCTGTGGGTTGCGAGGTGGAGGCGGTGCATGCTGGAGAAATTGGTTGATCTTTCCATCTCGGGCCAGAGCCTCCACTAGATCCCAGAATGCAACACACTGGTCAATGCTATTGCCATTGTACTTGTGGTATTGGCAGTAAATTCCTGTGTCTTTGCCAAGCTTGCCCTTTACCAGCGTCCAAGTAGACTTCGGGATCATATGCTCCACGTTGAGGAGGACGTTCTCGTAGGGAGTATTGAGGATGGTGTAGGTCTCGTACTTGGAGCAAGGAACTCATTTTTCCCAGTTGTTTGACCACTCCCCCTGCTGTCTTTCTTGGTGCTTCGGGTTTTTACCCTTATTTCCGGGGCTGTGCAGGTTATTGCTATGGGGGTAGTCTTTCCGTTTTCCCCCATAGCTCTGTTGCCCCTACTCTTGAGGGCGGTGTCCTGAGCCTTGCTGATCCGGAACGCTTGGTATGTATGTTTTTATCGAGTCGACCCGGGGAGGTTGATAAACATTGGCTGCGTTGGACTTTTGGCTCAGTGTTTCAGCTTTGGCGTGGACCGCCGCCTATTTCATAATTTCATTATATGTTGTCCAGGCTTGGGTGTGAGCTTCGTACCTGAAGGGGGAGTCTCGGAGGCCACCCTTGAAGGCCGTAAAAGCTGCCTGATCGTCCTTCTTCGCTCATCGGGAGTATTCGTGACTGAACCTCGCTGCGTACCGCTATAGCGATTCATGTTCTCCTTGTTTTAACTGAAAAAGGTCTTTGGTCGAGGATAAACGGTCGGTCTGGATCATGAACTGGTTCATGAAGATGGACGTGAGCTGTTCAAAAGAGTCGATGGACCCGGATTCCAACTTGTAGAACCAATTGATCGTCGCCTCGGTTAGTGTGAACTGAAGATGAGGCATTGTTCCTCATCTGCGAGGTTTTTAAGGGCGATGGCTAAGTAGAAATTATTTAGGTGATTCCATGGGTCGTCCTTCCCGATGTAAAGAGGGATTTTCAGGGGCTTTATCTCTTGATCAATTCTGAACTGGTTGATTCTTTCTGTGAAGGGGCTCGGACTGGTTTTTTACCAGGCCGGTCTTGCTACATGAGCTGTCCCGGCTTCGAGTGTCCGGACTCGGTCCATGAGGTGCTGGACGAGCGAGTCGGTTCTGGATTGTTGCGTGGCCCCTTGGTTTTTTTGTTCGATCCGCCGAGTATCCATGGGTGCTTGGTCGCGGCCGATCCTATATGACCGGTCAGCGTCCCCCTCGCTGGGCGGACTCTGGGAGCCAATTCCCCTGTGACCGACCTGCCTTGTGACCGACTGGCCTTGACCGCTCGGTGTCCCTCGGGCTAGGTGGTTCCTGAATTTATCACTCTGTCGGCCGTCCTGCCCTGACCGCTCGGTACTCCGTCGGTGGGTTAGTTCAGGGTGAGGGCGGTGCGCAAGGCCGAGATGAGTTGACAGCTCAATGTCATCTCGGGAGGTCCTCGATATGCACCCTCCTCAATGCGAGTGGTCGGTTCTGCAAACCAGCTGGCGAGCCATCTTGGTCGTACTCTCGGTCTCCTGAGATGAGTCGGTGACGGGGATGGGATCTCCCGTCGAATAAGTTTCATGGCTGTTGCTTGGACGAGACCACCGAGTGGTGATGTTTCCTCAGTTGTGATGTCTTATTTTTTCCTTTGGCCTAGGGTCAGGTCGGTGTGACTGGTGGTCGTTGATCGACCGATTCCTTCCTTCTCCCTCGCTGAGGCGTCGCGAGCGTCTCTGTAAATCCTGGTGTCGCCGGACTGGCTACCGGGGATGATCAACATCCGAGCATGTTTCTTGCTCGGCTCGGTGTCCGCTTGCCGCCCCTTATGTGGCTCAGCGGACGTGTGTTCTTTCTCTTTTCCTGCCAGTCAGTGATTTCTTTTAGCACGCTCGGCACACTCGGCCACCACCTTGTCGGCCTCAGCCTTACCGACACGAGCTGTCAGGGCCCACCCCTAATCCCCCGGGATTAAGGGCTAAACCCCGCTCCCGTCTAACGTACGCATGACATGAGGGCTAAACAACCGCCTAACCTCCGTGTGACACGTAAGTCGGACAAGGGAGTTCCAGACCAACCACCTCAACAACCTCAAACTTCTCAGAGTGCGCAGAGTCTACTGTGGCTGGTGCATGTGATGTCTCCATCTCTCTCAACCGACAGCCCCCCGCCGCAACAACCTGGAGGGTATCGAAAACACGAAAAGACTGTGAGTGGACAAAAATAAAAGTCAAGTTCAAAACAGTTATCAGAAAACACATACATTTATACCCTCCGTTTTGAAAACCAATGCATGCATATCAATTTCATATCATAAAACCATGTACGAAAACCAAAGCACATTTTTCCTTTTTCCAAAACCCGGGCCTTAGCCCCAATATCACCGGAAAGCGTTATAACCAATGAAAACCATTTCATCCGGGCTACTGCCCAAAACATCATCATCAAGTCTCAGTGAAAAACCCAAAACACATTTAAAGCCACATTCTCATTCATCGAACCTGCTGGATCTATCCGAGTCTTTAAACTCCCGAGTCTTTAAACTCAATCCAGGCCTTAATCATATCCGAGTCTTTAAACTCCCGAGTCTTTAAACTCAATCCGGGTCTTTAAACCCAATCCGGCCGGTCCCCCATCACATATATCCGGGTCTTTAAACCCAATATCCAGATCCAGCAAATCCAATCTCAAAACCATTTGAAAACCATTTTCTATTTCCATATCCAAACCCGAATCCGAAACCACTGGTATGATGCCCTTCCGGCATCCATAACCGTCATTCCGAATCCAGACCCAGAACTCATTTCCTTCTCATTTTCCGGTCCGAGTCCGCAACCATCATTCCGTAAGCTAGCATCCGGAATAACCATTCCGAACCCAAACCCGAAATCCGCTTCAAGTCCCGAATCGAATCCCGAATCGTCACCCGGAATTCCGATTCCGAAACCCGAAATCTCATTTCCGAAAACACCTTTGAATTGGGCCTCAAGCCCGAAAATACTTTTCAAAATCCTTTACTTTCCTTAAAATCCAACCGTTAAAACCAGGTTCAAATCACGATAGTTATCAAAACCTCGTAAAACGTGTAAACTGTCATTTTCCTCGAAAAACGTACAAAACCATAAACCAGTACAACATAACTCACATCATAGAATCGAGTATAGAAGTCATATAAAAACATATATGCATGCATCAAGAGTAAAAAAAACAAAGTCCACTCACAGACCATTTCAGCGTCGCCTCGATACGCGCGCATTTACGCCGTCCCCGGCCATTCGCCATCCTCGGCTTTCCCGAACCTGTCCAAATTCCATAACGAAGTTACTAACTACTTCACGCTACTCATACTAAAGCCCCATAATTTTCCCGAACTTCTAAGCGTACCTTACCCGGGACCCCAGACCTTCGACCTCGCGGAACTAACCTCAAACGACGTCCGATTAACCCGAAACTAATTCCAATAGACTCACCACAACACCTAGATCAAAAACCATGTTGACCATTTTCCCCAGAACTGCCGCACGCGCCTCCACGCGCCGCCCAAAGTGGCTGCGCGTGGGCCTCACGCGCCAGCTACAGTGTCACCCGCAACCTCGAGTGCACTGTGCTGAACCGGCCGCTGCAACTGGACCGGCGAGACCTGTTCTCCACCGTCCGGCCACCATTCTCCTCCCTCTCTGCACCATCCTTTTCGTCCAATCCTCCACAATCTATTCCCCTTACTCAGACGCCTCAACACAACCCCTATGTCATCGTCCCTAACTCGAAGGAAGACCCGATCAATCCCCTGTTCTTCATCCCGGCCAACCAGCCGTTCCCCCGCCACGGCAACCACCGTAGACGGCTCCTAGGACATCACTGAGTCTCACCCAACTCCCCAAAACTCTCGACTTGTCCTCTAAACTCACGACTCACGGTTTGAACTTAACGGAAAAACAGAGTAACTGAACGGGGGTGAGGGATTACCTGCTGTCGATCGCCGCCGTGCACACCGTCGCACTCCCTGGAGTCCACAAAGCCATTCTAGTCTTCTCTCAGCCTGAATTAAGCCAACACACGGCACAGCCACCACCTCTATCCCGCAACTCTCTCTGTTTTCTCTGAAATTCAGACCTCACCACCAGCACTTATCCCCCACGATTCCACTCCCAAAACCCAATTACCAGCTATTCTTCTCCTCTCTGTCACCCTCACCATTCACCAAACCTCACACCCTCACTGAATCGACCAAGAACCTCACCGCCTCACCTCTCTGTTTCTGTTCTTCCCAAAACCAAATGCACGGTTTAAATCCACCCAAAATGTGCCCGTGTCTATTTTAGACAATCCTAGAACCCTCTGGTGGCCATCCACGTGTCACCATCCACTCCAGTCTCTCACCAAATGGCTCCATCCCAGCCGTCCACCTGCCCTTCTCTCTGCACAATTTCCCAGGTGTAAAAGACCAAAATACCCTTCTGTTTAACTCAAAATTACGGTTTTGCCACTACCTTTCTAGACCCGTATCTCACACCTCGTAAGTCCGATGAATACGTGCCGCCTGTCATCGAACTCAGGACGACGAGATCTATCTAACCATCCTAGGTCAATATCTCAAAACCCGATTATACAAAAAGTCAACTATTCCCCCTATTTTACCCAAATTACGGTTATGCCCCCAACCTTCCGAACATCACAACTTCCTCCTCGGATGTCGGAATCAAGCATGCCACCTGCCTACGGGTTCGTGACATCCTAAACTATGTCCTGATCACCGGTCAAAGTCCACCGGACCACCCGAACTAAAAATCAACTTTTTGCCCGAACTAGGGGCAAAATCGTCATTCTAAGCCAATGACCTTATCGGGACCAACTAACCACCGATTAGCCCTACTAATCCCACCTTAATCACTCCACTAATCCCGGTTCTCGGGACGGGTTGTTACAATCTACCCACCTAAAAAGAATTTCGTCCCCGAAATTCCACAGCTAGTTCCCGACACCTAGGGTCTCTTATCTGGTAAGCAACACTCGATCAATAATACCCTCTCCTGGGTTCCCTATCTATCATCTCCACCTTGGGTATTTCACTCCATCCTCAACTATGGTTACCACGGTCAACCCTAGCTATGTAACAGCTGCGTGGTGTACGCAAGGGAAACTCTATGAACAGCAAACAAAGGTATTTTACAATACCTCATATAGAGTACCCGATAGAATTCACAGAGCACATCCTCGTGTACGACCACAGATACTTTCCTACTGGCTGGCTCCTCTCTCGGTGGTTACTTCAACCACTTGTCGGAATAAATCTACAAAGTCCTAAAGGCAAACGCTAGCTTGTGGGTTCTCTCCTTCAATAACCTCATATCGATCGGTTATAGTCAACCCTTTCCTATTCTTCCCGTCATCCTTAAACAGACTCACCATGGTTCCCGACCATCCCGACAACCATCATCCCACCGATGGTTAAACCTATCCAGACTAGCCTAGGTTCACTGAGCGTCACCTGCTCTACTCTAATCAACCAACAGCAGACTGACCAGATAATCACCACCTCAACTGCACCTAGCAGCGCCCTTGCCAATCCGGCCGTAAGTCGGCCCAAACCACAAGGACTACGATCCAGTAAGTCCATAGGGTACCTCAAACCATCCTCATCGTTCGGGTTAGCCAAACCCGCAATGACCACTCAACCTTACTAATCAAAGGTCAACAAGCCAAAACCACCTGGCCCAGCCGGCCACCACAATCGGCCTCCTTGGCCCCGTATCTCTCTAACTCTTCGAACTACTCTCGGGCCCCTCAGGCCGACCAGCCTACTCATCCATAGCTCACCGGCTACATTCCAGGTTACTTCTACGCTACTATCACTATCGTATCCAGGTTGCTGACGGGCTGTTCCACATCGAGACATCACATCCACAGTAGTTCCACAACACCCCAGTCGCCGAACCAAGGACGCTGGAAACCAAACCTCACGCAGAACCCTCAAAACCTCGCTCTGATACCAATTGTCAGGGCCCACCCCTAATCCCCCGGGATTAAGGGCTAAACCCCGCTCCCGTCTAACGTACGCATGACATGAGGGCTAAACAACCGCCTAACCTCCGTGTGACACGTAAGTCGGACAAGGGAGTTCCAGACCAACCACCTCAACAACCTCAAACTTCTCAGAATGCGCAGAGTCTACTGTGGCTGGTGCATGTGATGTCTCCATCTCTCTCAACCGACAGCCCCCCGCCGCAATAACCTGGAGGGTATCGAAAACACGAAAAGACTGTGAGTGGACAAAAATAAAAGTCAAGTTCAAAACAGTTATCAGAAAACACATACATTTATACCCTCCGTTTTGAAAACCAATGCATGCATATCAATTTCATATCATAAAACCATGTACGAAAACCAAAGCACATTTTTCCTTTTTCCAAAACCCGGGCCTTAGCCCCAATATCACCGGAAAGCGTTATAACCAATGAAAACCATTTCATCCGGGCTACTGCCCAAAACATCATCATCAAGTCTCAGTGAAAAACCCAAAACACATTTAAAGCCACATTCTCATTCATCGAACCTGCTGGATCTATCCGAGTCTTTAAACTCCCGAGTCTTTAAACTCAATCCAGGCCTTAATCATATCCGAGTCTTTAAACTCCCGAGTCTTTAAACTCAATCCGGGTCTTTAAACCCAATCCGGCCGGTCCCCCATCACATATATCCGGGTCTTTAAACCCAATATCCAGATCCAGCAAATCCAATCTCAAAACCATTTGAAAACCATTTTCTATTTCCATATCCAAACCCGAATCTGAAACCACTGGTCTGATGCCCTTCCGGCATCCATAACCGTCATTCCGAATCCAGACCCAGAACTCATTTCCTTCTCATTTTCCGGTCCGAGTCCGCAACCATCATTCCGTAAGCTAGCATCCGGAATAACCATTCCGAACCCAAACCCGAAATCCGCTTCAAGTCCCGAATCGAATCCCGAATCGTCACCCGGAATTCCGATTCCGAAACCCGAAATCTCATTTCCGAAAACACCTTTGAATTGGGCCTCAAGCCCGAAAATACTTTTCAAAATCCTTTACTTTCCTTAAAATCCAACCGTTAAAACCAGGTTCAAATCACGATAGTTATCAAAACCTCGTAAAACGTGTAAACTGTCATTTTCCTCGAAAAACGTACAAAACCATAAACCAGTACAACATAACTCACATCATAGAATCGAGTATAGAAGTCATATAAAAACATATATGCATGCATCAAGAGTAAAAAAAACAAAGTCCACTCACAGACCATTTCAGCGTCGCCTCGATACGCGCGCATTTACGCCGTCCCCGGCCATTCGCCATCCTCGGCTTTCCCGAACCTGTCCAAATTCCATAACGAAGTTACTAACTACTTCACGCTACTCATACTAAAGCCCCATAATTTTCCCGAACTTCTAAGCGTACCTTACCCGGGACCCCAGACCTTCGACCTCGCGGAACTAACCTCAAACGACGTCCGATTAACCCGAAACTAATTCCAATAGACTCACCACAACACCTAGATCAAAAACCATGTTGACCATTTTCCCCAGAACTGCCGCACGCGCCTCCACGCGCCGCCCAAAGTGGCTGCGCGTGGGCCTCACGCGCCAGCTACAGTGTCACCCGCAACCTCGAGTGCACTGTGCTGAACCGGCCGCTGCAACTGGACCGGCGAGACCTGTTCTCCACCGTCCGGCCACCATTCTCCTCCCTCTCTGCACCATCCTCTTCGTCCAATCCTCCACAATCTATTCCCCTTACTCAGACGCCTCAACACAACCCCTATGTCATCGTCCCTAACTCGAAGGAAGACCCGATCAATCCCCTGTTCTTCATCCCGGCCAACCAGCCGTTCCCCCGCCACGGCAACCACCGTAGACGGCTCCTAGGACATCACTGAGTCTCACCCAACTCCCCAAAACTCTCGACTTGTCCTCTAAACTCACGACTCACGGTTTGAACTTAACGGAAAAACAGAGTAACTGAACGGGGGTGAGGGATTACCTGCTGTCGATCGCCGCCGTGCACACCGTCGCACTCCCTGGAGTCCACAAAGCCATTCTAGTCTTCTCTCAGCCTGAATTAAGCCAACACACGGCACAGCCACCACCTCTATCCCGCAACTCTCTCTGTTTTCTCTGAAATTCAGACCTCACCACCAGCACTTATCCCCCACGATTCCACTCCCAAAACCCAATTACCAGCTATTCTTCTCCTCTCTGTCACCCTCACCATTCACCAAACCTCACACCCTCACTGAATCGACCAAGAACCTCACCGCCTCACCTCTCTGTTTCTGTTCTTCCCAAAACCAAATGCACGGTTTAAATCCACCCAAAATGTGCCCGTGTCTATTTTAGACAATCCTAGAACCCTCTGGTGGCCATCCACGTGTCACCATCCACTCCAGTCTCTCACCAAATGGCTCCATCCCAGCCGTCCACCTGCCCTTCTCTCTGCACAATTTCCCAGGTGTAAAAGACCAAAATACCCTTCTGTTTAACTCAAAATTACGGTTTTGCCACTACCTTTCTAGACCCGTATCTCACACCTCGTAAGTCCGATGAATACGTGCCGCCTGTCATCGAACTCAAGACGACGAGATCTATCTAACCATCCTAGGTCAATATCTCAAAACCCGATTATACAAAAAGTCAACTATTCCCCCTATTTTACCCAAATTACGGTTATGCCCCCAACCTTCCGAACATCACAACTTCCTCCTCGGATGTCGGAATCAAGCATGCCACCTGCCTACGGGTTCGTGACATCCTAAACTATGTCCTGGTCACCGGTCAAAGTCCACCGGACCACCCGAACTAAAAATCAACTTTTTGCCCGAACTAGGGGCAAAATCGTCATTCTAAGCCAATGACCTTATCGGGACCAACTAACCACCGATTAGCCCTACTAATCCCACCTTAATCACTCCACTAATCCCGGTTCTCGGGACGGGTTGTTACACGAGCTCGGTGGGCAGCAAGTTCTACCTGCGCGACCTGTAGCTGCTCGACCACCTCAATGTATCGATCGTCGAGTGTCTGACATCTCGATTCGGCCTGGGTACCCTTGGTGTTGACTTCGGCCATGTCGCTCTCGAGTCTCTCGATTATCTATAAAAATTTAGGAGAGGGGTCTCTTATGGTTCTGGGGCCTTGCCCTGGTATGATCTCACCGAGATCGTACTCGCCCTCCATGTTTAGTGTCGATGAGTTTGCTTTCGGCGTAATAGGTGGACGAGTTTTAACTCGGTCTGGTTGAGCGTAGGTAAACTTAGTCAGTTTCCCACAGACAGTGCCAAACGGTTGAACGTTAAATGTTCCAACTGTCGATTACTCGTCGCTCAATCACCAAATCACGTGTGTCCTTCCTCGTGATCTGTCAACTCAAGTGAATCGCGGGTTTCGTTAGTACGGGCACCGGTGTGGTGCCGGCTTAAGGCTCTCCGACGGTCAAGTTAGTCACTTCGTTGGTAAGAGGAAATAGTAAATGGTAAGTTTGGTAGAGTAATAGTGAATAGTAGATATTAGTTTCCTTTATTGGGAAATGTGTACCCCTTATGTATGGGTAGGTAGGATGTTCAATTCCCATATTTTCGATGTGGGATAAATGCTCCTTGATTTGCGTGCTGACACGTGTTACGTAGATCAATGGTGGATAGACTTCCACGTGGCATCCCACATTGGGCCCAGTGTTAGGGCTGTGTAAGTACGGTAGTTTTGGGCCTTGAACGGAGTCTGGACTTTAAGTATACGGCTCAGTGGGTCTGGTCAGATATGGTGTCAACAGTAACATTTCTGCATTCCTTTTTCTCGAAGAGCATTAGTCATTGCTTTCCATTTAGTATTTTTTGTTGGGAGATCACCATTGGAAACTTTAAGGCTATAGTTAAATTTTGTCGCAAATGCAGGGGTACGGGGATTCCATAGGGAGAGTCTCGAATCTCTTAACCGTGTTGGTAGACTTCAAATACCGCTCCAATTCGTGCACAAGCTGGTAAGCTCATTCCAAAGTATCAACTTAATGAGCAATTAACTCTCTTCGAATCTTAGGACGAAGGCCGATCCTAAAGCGAGAAAGAGTTACTAAAGCATCTTCTGTGACATTGCATCTCAACATTAATTCTTCAAATTTTGAGATATATTCCCCAACCGTCATGCTTCCTTGCTGAAGAGATTGCCACTAATCTAAAAGTTGTTGGCGATAAGACAAAGAAAGATATTTCTCTCAAAGTCTTTCATTCATTTCAGCCCATAGAAGAATTGGTTCATCACCTGCCCACGTTATTTGTCTTTCAACACTAATCCAGAATAGATTAGCCTATCCCCTAACTTCATCTTTGTAAACCTTATTCGTCGATCTTCAGACATATCATGCCAATCAAATAAATTATCAACGTCAAGTAACCAATCAAGGAAAGCTTTTGGATTCAACTGTCCATCAAAACTAGGGGCTTCCACTTTGATACACTTCAGCACTCCTTCCTCAAGATCAATTTGATTGTTTGGAAGTCTAGCAACTCTTCTTGGTTGCATTCTTGGTCTCCCGTCTATACTTTCTTCATCATTATGGATGGTTGCCTCCAACTTAGCTAAACGATGGTATGAAGCTTCTCTTTGATCTCGAATACTTGTCTTAAGTTCAGCAATACGTTGGGTCAAACGTTCCAAAACTTGGGCAATCTGAGCTTGATCCCTTGCTGGTTCACCCATGGTATGGTGGCTGGTTTAAGTATGCAAAAGACAATAGACACTAACCGCTGACAACTAAATGCAAAATAAAATGTTCATGCAGGGCAAAAAAAAAAAAAATGAAAGACAACTATGACACTAAAATACTTAGATGCTGGATTTAACAAAAACAAACACAAACTATATGTAAAACCGTAAACTAAACCTACTCTGATACCAAAAATGATGCAACATGAATGCTAAATTAAGTCGAGATTAATAGTAGAACTACTTAAACAACAAAACTCAACAAAATATTGAAAATATTCAACTTACACAAGAGAACTTCTCATAGATAATTTGTATGAACAAGTAAATTTATAACCATAGTAAAGTCCCTTAAAAATTCAGAAACATGTGCAGTTCATACCTGGTTTGAATCCTCTAGTTTAGGGTTAATTTACCTCCGATTCAAGACTTAATTCCTCTAGGTGGTTGTGCATATGGAATGGAAGTAGATGAAAGATATAAATAACATACTAGGGTCTAGATAGGGATGGGGAAATTGTTGGAATCACTCCAGGGGCTTCGCACCCAGATGAGTTTCTCACCAAAAGTTTCCTTTCTCAGGAAGCAGACTAGAGGTTTTCTGATTCTGAAATTTTCATCGATCTTCATTGTCTTGCCTAAAAGCACTTACATTGCTTTTATAAGCTAAGCACTGAAGTAGCCATTTATTACAAAGGACTTTCCAACTTCCTAGCTAATGCTGAATTAAACTACCCATAAAAACATTCAAGTAACCACTAGGGATGTCCAACTTTTTATTCAATGCTTAATTAAACTAAACATAAAAGTTTGGGAAGGAAATTATTCTAACCACGAAGAAAATGCTGAACTGTTCGTTTTCTGTGATATACTCTAAGTGAGTTAATTCCAATATCCCCATCAAGAAATAGATGGAATTGTGACTTCTTTAAAAAAGTTCAGGTTTTATCACGTGCATTCTCAGGCATATGTGGTTATGAGACTGTTAAGACTATAAGGTGCTCATGGTGCTAGAGAATATGACAGAATTTGACATGAGTTATCCGGGGAAACAAATTTTAATTAAAGGCAAAATCTGAGCAGTTCGACCAAAAATTGAAAATGGAAAGGCAAAGAAGGTTTAACGGCTATAACTGGCAAAATGATTGTAATACACTTACTGCTTATGTGGCTTTAAATATGCATCCATCGTTCAACTTTGCCAAATTTTACCCTCGTTTTTTTTTTTGACTAACCTTAGGTCATCTCTAGCAATGCTCTCTTAAAGTCTTACCTAAATTAAAATTGAGTCTTTTAAAAATTAATTTTTAATAAATAGTGTGCAGTTATATTTTACTATCTCCAGCAATTGAGAGCTACGTTATATTTCATTTAATATTTTTTAATTTTTTAATATGTTTTTTATTATAATGAATTAATAAATGCACTAAATTCACATTTTAATTATTTTTCATATATTTGACAAAATAAAATATTTCATATAAGATTTTTTTTGTCACGTGTCCGTTCGTGAAATTTAGATTTTTTATTTATTATTTTTAGATAACAAAATCATTAAGATGTTGATAAGATAATTTGTCACGTGTAAACACCTGATTAATTCTTGAGATTTACTATTTCTTAGTAATCTCATTTTATCTCAGTTGTATTAATAAAATCTTATAAAACATTGATAAAATATTATTTAAATTTAAAAAACAAAATTGATAAGATTTTGGAAAAAAATTGATAACAAATGGAAATCCATTGTCATGAGAAATATGTTTATATTACTTTCGAGTCTAGATGTTTGTACGTTATTTTTCATGAGTCTTATGTTTGTTTGTGTTTTTTCGAGTCTTATCTTTGAATTTGTTTTGGCATTTAATATATTGTAATAAATGTATTTTAAGTTTTGTAAAATTTGAATAGAAATATATAAATTAACTAATTATTTAAACTTAATTGAAAAATATCTTTATTATTAATCTAAAATGAGAAAGGCAAAAAAACCCTCATTAGATAGTAGTATGCCATCAGGAAGTAATGACACAAGGGACAGACCATTAGGTTTTCCAAAAACAGAGGCCCATCATTTACCCCCTTCCAAAATGACAACTATATTTGGTTGACCTTTTAGTCCAAAAACCAATATTTAGCTTTATGACACATTCAAGACTCTTGCATGAGATGTTTTTTTACTCAAAATTCCTATATTTTGTTCTATAATCTTTTAGGAGAGCATTACTAGGGATGAACTTACTTCCTAAGATGCATATTCTCATAATGCATTGGCCGTCCCACTACCCACATAGGGTACCTTGCCAATACCCAAATATTATCCCGTTAGAGGACTATAATTGGATCACATACTTACTAGAGTAAAGGGAATGAAACATTTCATCAAAGTATCATCCAAAAGAGGATGGGTTGTTGCCACATCTGATCAAGATGGAGACAGAAAAAAAAACTAATATTGACGTTTATGGACGATTTCAAACATTATGGTAAAGTTTAGAGGATATTGCTCCAATTTTTCTTTTTTATTAAATTAAAAAAAAAAATAAACACGAGTGGACGATTTTGCCCTTAATTTTTAACGGATTCCATTCAAAATTTTAACGGATTGACGAAATCAACTATTATGGTAAAATTTAGGGACCACAAAAACTAAAATTGAAATTCATAGACGATTGCCAAAATTAGGATAAAGTTCAGGAAGACTGTTATTCCAATTTTTCCTTAATTTTAAAGTTAATAAACTAATATATGTATATAAACAAAAATATACATTTAAAAACTAAAAACGAACTTGACGAAAAAAAAAAGGCAAACCAAGAGACACCTACCAACATCCCAATACGCCAACAATCTAATCATCATGACTAGTTAAAGTTAATAAACTAATATATATATAAACAAAAACATAAATTAAAAAACTAAAAACGATCTTGACAAAAAAAGAAAAGATGGTAAACCAAGAGACACCTACCAACATCCCAATACTCCAACCATCTAATCATCATGACTAGGGATTCCCTATAATCTAAAGGTTCATATTGTGTTTAACTTGCATTTGTTGGACAATATTATGGGCAATACTAATGTTCTTTATAAGCAATTGCAATTGAAATATCAAAACATTGTAAATACGAACTTGGTTTCAAGTACAAAGTCTCGTCTTCTAAAGATGAAACAAATTAGTTGGGATGTTTTCATTGAAATGGTGGCATTTTTTGTGAAAACAAAAACATAAGTATTCCCGATTTTATTGCTCCATATATGGAAGGTAAATGTTGATCTTGTCAACAAAGGGACTCTATTACAATTGAGCATTACTTCTGTACTAGCGTATTTAATGGTGTACAAGCTTATCATTGGATCTTTGTGCTGGATTCAAAACATTTAACATTTAGAAGATATGTAATTTGTTAGAAAAGTTCTATCCTAGATATTTCAAAGATGATGACATTTGCTTATTAAGAAAGCAATTAAAACTTAATCTCTATGAGATCATTGAACTTTCACAATTTCATAATAAGTCTTCTCTTTCTAATTTATATGAAGAACTTGTTATATCAAGGAAATTCATTATTATATTTAGAGATTAATTCGGCTTGTATTGACTCTCCTTATTTCTATAAGTACAACAAAGCGGACATCTATTGAAATTATTAAAAATCAACTTCAAAACAAGATGGAGGATCACTTTCTTGGAGATTGTATGATTCTTAACATAGAAAAGGAACTTGTTAAAAACGTCTACATAGATTCGATAACTGATGAATTTAGTGTCTTGGAGACTCATAGGGTACAATTTAAGTAGTTTTCTATTGTTTTGCATTGCATATTTCGAGTTTGTTGATTTTTTTTTAACTTTTTATGTGAAAGTGTGCATTTTGAGTGGTAGGGTTCATTAAGATCCCCATATCTTTTGTTTTCTTTTCTTCTTATTCATGAAGTTCATTTGTACCCTTTAATTTTACTAAAATTCCATATTAAAGCTTAATCTAACTCGTGTTCAAGTCAATCAAGACTAATTAGTTATGCGGTCATAGAAAAGAAATTTATTCAATAATGAATATTAACATTTTCATTCTGTCGAAAATCGAATTTACAGCAAATCTTGGGTTCGTTCCAGAATAATGCCAGATCACCCATTCCGACCATCACACTCGTTATTTTCTGAATCGAGGCTTTGAAAGATGATGAAGTTGCCTAAACGATAGTGAGCTAAACCTAAACAGAAGTTACTCAAAAACCTAACAACTCATTTCAGAACCACAATAACCAGTTTAGAATATCGATCACTAAACAATGCACAAATGCAACATTCCGAACAACAGTCTAATGATCGGGAATTCAGAACAAAAAATAAATAGTAGAAACGAGTTTTAGCGTGATAAACCCTCAATTGGGAAACATCTAAGGGCACTTTTCCAGTTAAGAATCAATCCACTGTGAAATGAAGTCAAGTACATAGATAAACAGATATGAGACTTATCTTACTAACCAATCGAGTAAGGCAGCTCACTTTTCCAATCCTTACACACAGACTCTTCACGATGGCACAGACTCCAAATTAATCACTTCAGGGGGGCACAACTCCAATTGCAGCTGTCCATCACCTTCAGATCATATAGATCGTCTGATCCTCCCTGGCCTCCAAAGCCTTATTCGATAATCTGTAGAAGCGCAACCCTCTCTGCTGAAATTCAGAGCCATAATATATATCCCTTCGAAATTGAAGACGAGTATATTTCGACTTCTCCAAGAGTACTAAACGAAGAAGACTTCGTTTAGCCTCAGCCATCGATGACTTATCCAAACTTAGCCAAGGCAGGAGCGGGAAAAGATGAAGTCGGAAACAGGGACACCAATCCTAACCTAAAAGCCAAACTGGGCTGGACAACATGAGCTAATTTAACATAACACTAAGGCCCAAACTTGAGTTCATAACCCAATTACATGTTTGCAAGAAAATGCCAATTTATATTAACAGATGAGATCTCTGTTCAAAGTGTCCCGCATTCTGTTCTGACATTTGTAAATAAATGGGAAACAATACCCATTAAACCCATAAACCAACCACAATATGCAAATCCTACGTGTTCAATTAAAGCTTCTTCAATAAACAGTTCATTTTCCAAAAAGGATTTTGGAAACGTCTTCAATATGTAAAAAGCCACTCAGATTAATTCTTCGTCTAAACTTCCAATTGGATTTGGTCGTCACTAGCGAAAGAGATTTGGGAGCTACGTGAATTTTTTTTTTCATGGGACATCAGAGTGGGTTATAATTATCTCGTTAGCTCTTTATTAAGTTTTCTATTCATTTATTTTAGGCCTCGTCATTGGGTCCGGTCGGGCAAATCCGGCCCAAAATTTTTGAGCTTGGGCGGGGTTGAGCCGGGCCTATTTCATAATTTAAAAAATACCAGGCCGGGTCGGGCGGACTTGATCATAAATATGAAAGCCCATGCCCTTTGTCGGGCCGGGTTTGGACCGGGCTTTTATCGGGCTTTACAGGTCGGGCCTACTAAACCCACTTGAGCCGGACCTACTAAGCCCATTTGTACCGACCTAATTGTAAAAAAAAAAAAAAAATTAGTTGAGCTTAAATATTATTATCTAATATTGAAATAAACTAAGGAGGGGGTACTATTAGATTTGGAGAATTGACTTAACTTTTCGACCATAAAGCCGAGATAGGATAAGGAGGTCGCTAAGAGAGTCAAAGACATAGTGAGTTTTTTTGAATTTAGGGTTAGGGTTTGGTTTGGACATTGGGCTTTTAAATGACACTAGGTTGAGATTTGGTTGAAGTTTTGCATTTTGACTATGATAGTAGTAACAAGATTTGACTGGGTATCAATTCTTAATTTATAATTATTTTATATTTTCGGGCTTATGGGTCGAACTGGGCTTACCGAGTTTTATCGGGCTCTGGCCAATCGGGCCTAGCAAACTTGAATACCCTAAACCCAAGTCCAGCCCGTTAACATGCGGGCCGAACCGACCCACGGCCCATATCGAGCCGGGTCGGACTTTTGTCATCGGGCCTATCGGGTACCCATAAGCATGTGGGCTTCTGGGCCAAATGATGAGGGCTAATTTATTTCAATGTTTTTTCAATAACCGAGTTTACGAAATAGGGCAAAGTCCACGTCCCCCCAAAAAAAAACAAAGGAACAATTTACAATTGATTGATGATATAAAAATGCATTAATTAAAGAACATTTCTGTGTTACACATTTTAACAAACATATGTAGTGCTTCAGAAGAACAATATTATCAATGAACCGTGCCAAACGAACCAACTGCATAATCTGTATTAAAGATGTGCTTCTAGTATCCCAGAACCCAGATGACCACATACTTATGTTCCTCTTCCGCCCATTCCTAATCAGTAACCTATTCAGCTTGCTATTCCACTAACTAGTTTTCAGGTATAGAATCATAGGAAACCTACGCTGAAACTCAACCTACAAAAACTCGAGTAAGCCTGAGGAGTTACCTATGAAATGTCTAAAGGAAAGCCAGGTCAAAGATTTAACTTTATGCAACATGTCAAAACAGAGACCAACAGCAACCATTAAGAGAAAATAAAGAAAAATCTTCGAATATTACTAAGATAAAATGTTTTCGAACACAGTACATGGACAACTACCAAGGGAAAATTGCAAATTCATTCCAATTAGGGTATAAACCCATTAACCAGAAGCACACTTTCCGTGGGTTAGTTAACACTGCTGTTTCCCAACTGCCAAATTTCACTCGCTGCACATTCATCAAAACAGACAACAACTCAATTATCCAAGCAGATAAACCAGTTGTTAGGTGACCAAACTCACACTCAAAACAAATAAACCAGTTGTTATGCTTGGTGTTAAGTTGAACAGAGGATTGGGTTTGGGTCCTAGATTAGTTCTTGCCAAATAAAAGCAATACTGCACAGCAGAAGCTTGAGTTTTAGCGCTCCAATCCACCCCCGAGTCCTTAACATATAAGCAATAAGCCCTTCAGGTGCTTAGACACCAGGTAAACCATATAATTTTCCATCCTTATTAAGATTAGATTTCAGAAATATATATTTTTGAGAAAGCTTGGTTTTCTTACCTCACGTAGCTTATTATCAAAATCTGAATCCTTACGTTTACCCTTTCAAACAGTAAAACTTTATAGGCAAAAAACACTTCATTATTGTCTTGTAGCCAAAATTTGGTGGAAGAAACCACCCCACCCCCTTCACTGCCAGAACCTATTTATTCATCACTCTTAGAATTTATTCATCAGCAGTTTACATGGACACAAATCTTTCCTAGTAACATAAAAAGGAACATCTACGAACTTCATTATAACATACTTCAGAAACTTACAGTATTTACAGATGGATTGTTTTCTTTCTCATTTTCAGTATTGATGGCAAGCAATAAATGCAAGAAGCAAAGGAAGAGATGTAATGGAAATAAGAATCACTCAAGATAAAATTTATTGAGATTACAAATATGGTTGCGTTACATCAACAATTAAAATACAAAAAGATGGGCAAAACGGCGCTAATGTTTCACAAACTATGATACTATTATTGTTATCATGTGTGAAGGAAAAAAAGACCAAAAATAGAAACAAAAACCGTCTCAGACAAGCATTTTCTCTAACAGTTCTAGCATGGCCGTCGAATTATGGTAAGATTACACTATTCTGCTAGCCAAACAAAAACAAGGGTCAGAAAAGATTAAAATTCAAAAGGAAAGCCAGACTCACGAGAACCCCTTGCGAAGCTTCAGAATGGCGGAGTACATTTTGCGTCTCGAACCCACGGCATTTATTCCCATATCCTTAAGATCCTCCAAAGTCAACATTGGCAACACCTCGTCGTCCACCTCATGTATCTCGAACACCGGCGTGTACCGACTCAAACCCAATTCTATCAGCCACGACCTTACTCCGCTCCAATTCGACTCCGGCATATTATCCGCCTCCACGGCGTCATTTTCCCTGCTCTCCGAAACCCTAGCCCAATTTCCCGTCACCCTCTTCTGCCCATCCCACAAACCCTGCCCTGCGTCGTCGTCCGCTGAATTCACCGGACACTCGTTCCTTACCGGACTATTCTGTTCAGGATCCGCGCTCCACTCTCCACCGTCCTCTCGGCTATCGCCACCGTCGTCGAGCTTCGAATTAGATGCCCAATTCGATCGCACCCTCTTGGTCCCCGTGCCTCGCTTGGCTTTGACTCTCCGGTTCCCAAACTCGAACCCTCCGTCGCCGTTTTGGTTCCTATCCTCGGGCGGCATAGTTTCATTGGATTCGTTTCCGTTGACTAGGTTGGTGATGGACCGAGCCTTGACCGACTTGGAGTCCTTGGGGAGCCTCCAGGACGGCTTGCCTCGTCGCATGTGAGATTCGAAGGAGATTGTGGCGGCCGGTTGGTCACCGATCTCGCCTAATCGGACACTGGGGCGCCGCTGCCTTTTTTGGCCCAATTGGGGGCCTTGGTGCTCTGTAGAAGGTAGGGCCGTTGTCGTTGGTATTGCCGTTGTGGCAGTTGTCGTTGGTGTTGTATTTATCGGTTGTGTTGCTGTCTTAATTGTAATTGGCGGGCCAGCGGTGATTGGAGCTTCCAGTGGCTGTAGCTCAGCTGCCATGACTCATGAGAGTGAAGAGTGAAGCGTGAAGAGTGAAGAGGTACAAGGGCACAGAGAGTGCGCGTAGGATAAGGGATCTGCTAGTTCTAGATAAGCATCTTTACCACAACTTCCACCGTTAGATCAGCATTAGACTCTGATAATCTTCCAATCATTGTTGACAATCAAACGGCAGCCGTGACCGATGCTAGATTTTTAAATATTTGGGCCTGGGACTCTTCAATTGCCTTTCTGACCTGCCTCAACCCAATCCTCCATATGGAAGCCCTCAGTCATTTTGAAACGGACCGGACTTAAATCAGATTCGTTCCAATCGAAATTGGAATATGTTGAAGAAATTTGGGGTGACCTATATATCCATAGCAATTGCAATTTGAAAATCTCGGATTCCGATTAAGATCCAACTTACGCTAATCAAATAGACAAGGAGAATGTAGAAGAAAATTACATGACAAAAGACAATATATGGACTCTGAATTGGTTGACCTCAAATAGGGCTGTTAATCAGTTAATATTGATATCCAAATAGTATCTATTTTTGGCTTTTTGTTAAACGTATAAATGTAAAATTCCTTCATTTTGTATCTTCATTTTATATCTTCTTTTATTTTTCTTCAATTTTCAGCTTTTCTCCTTCACAAAATTTTTCATCACCTTTCATTTTCTACTTTTTGTCTTCGGTTGTTTACCATAGTTTTTCTTCTCTTTTGTCATAATCAACACAATTTTCGATTCCTCATCTGACTTTTCAAATGAAAATATCACATCAGGATCCTCTACATTTCTATTATGCTATTCAGCCTTAGCATATTCAATTTTATCTTCAACCTATTGTCATCATGCTGTCATTTTGCCAATATACTTTACTTAAATTCTGATGTCATTTTTAGATCCATTGGTAATTCTAAAGAGTTTATATTGTTGGATAATTTTTAAGTAACTACATTGCTTCATTTTTCTGATCTTCAAAAAAATTTCCAATGGAAGGTATCGCGTTACGAATATTCTCTGACTATAGGCTGCTTTAACATGATTGAAGAAGTACACAAATTTTCTGGCAACATTAGATACATGGATCAAACTATCAACCCATTGTGTTATAGGATTGATGCTTAATGCAAGTTATTTAGTCTCTAGAATGGTTTCTTTTAAAATATCACTATTAGTTGTTTCGGTTAATAACCAGATATGGTTGGAAACAATCAATCTCTCTCTCTCTCTCTCTCTCTCTCAATGTAATGGATATAGGGAAAGTTAGATTTTTATTTTATTTAAATTTTTTCACAATGTCAAAAAACCATAGCATGGATAAATGACGGATAGTTTTTGAGATGATAAAAATTAAGACATTGGGAAACTACTTTACTTGTAATTCCTCAACCAATAGTGTCAACATCTCAATGTTCATTTGTTAGAACAAAGGAAAGTCGTGAAAAATTATCTATTATATTCGGTAGTTTCAAAAATATAAATCCATAAGTCTAAATTTTTTTCTCTTATGTTGTTAAAAACATCACGTAGCAATATTTGATGTACTTTTTCAAAAAGAACAATTCTTTTGATTTTCTTAAAGATGGAATCCAAATGATCATTTTGAAGAAAGTTATTTATCTTTTTCAAAATTAAATCATCATTCCAATCCATTTCTTTGGTGATATTTTCAAAATTAGTTATTTTTCAATTAATTTGAATGATAATTGTGTCATTTGTTTTCTAAATCCTTTATTTTCTTTTTGGGTATGGATTTTCTAAATTCTATTGTTTATTCATATAAACTGTCTTCTAATCCATGATTGAAGAAGTCTTTTATTTCTGAATTGAATTCTTCTGCCATTTGTTTGACATTCAAGTAGCTGTTAAAAGCTTTTCCTACTTCTTCATATCTTTCAAAACTTTCATAACATGTTCTACGATAATTATTGCATGGCAAGCCAACTAGTTGTTATAGAATTCTGGTTGGAATTCTTGGTAAATGTTGACACCATATCTGACCAGACCCACTGGGCCTTATACTTAAAGCCCAAACTCCGTTCAAGGCCCAAAACTACCGAACCTACACAAGCTCTAACTCCGGGCCCAATGCGGGATGCCACGTGGAGATCTATCGACCATCGGTCTACGTAACACGTGTTAGCACGTAAATCGAGGAGCATTTGTCCCACATCGGAACTTTGGGAATTGAACATCCCACCTACCCATACATAAGGGGTACACATTTCCCCTTTACAGAACGAATATTAACTATTCATAATTACTCTACCGAACTTACCGTTTACTATTTCCTCTTACGAACAAAGTAACTGACTTGACCGTCGGAGAACCTTAGGTCGGCACCACACCGGTGCCCGTACTAACGGAGAACCCGCGATCCTTTTAAGTTGACAGGTTACGAGGAAGGACACGCGTCATTCAACGGTTAGGTAACGAATAATCGACAGTTGGAACATTTAACGCTTCAACAGTTGAAACGAATCAACCAGTTCCGGATCAATCACGAGATAAAAACCCTAAAAATCCCCCTTTACACGGGGAAGGAAGACCCGTGGAATCACGTGAATAATTTCTACTCAGCCATCGCCTTAAAAAACCTCGCGGATGAGGAACAGTGTCTCATCTTCAGTTCCATGCTAACCGAAGCGGCGATCAATTGGTTCTACAAGTTGGAATCCGGGTCCATTGACTTTTTTGAACAACTCACCTCCACTTTCATGAACCAGTTCATGATTCAGACTGACCGTCTACCTTCAGCCGAGGACCTTTTCCAGCTTAAACAATGTGAACACGAATCGCTGCAGCGCTACGCAGCAAGGTTCAGTCACGAATACTCCTGGTGCGCGGAGACGGACGATCGGGCAGCTTTTACGGCCTTTAAGGATGGCCTCCAGGACTCCCCCTTCAGGTACGCTGCTCACACCCAAGGTTGGACAACTTACAATGAAATTGTGAAACAGGCGGCGGTCCACGCCAAGGCTGAGGCACTTAGCCAAAAGTCCAACGCCGCAAATGTCTATCAACCTCCCAGGGCCGATGTGGTAAAAACATACATACCGAGCATCACGGAACAAGAAGGCTCAGCGCAGCGCCCACAGGAGCAAGGGCAACAGATCCATGGGGGAAAATGGAAAGACTACCCCAATAGCAACAACCTGTACAGCCCCGGAAAGAAGGGTAAGAACCCGAATCACCAAGGAAGACAGTAGGGGGAGCGGTCGAACAACGAGGAAAAACGAGTTCCTCGGTCCAAATATGAGACCTACACCATCCTCAACACTCCCTATGAGAACGTCCTCCTCAACGTGGAGCATATGATCCCGAAGTCTACTTGGGCGCCGGCAAAGGGCAAGCTTGGCAAAGACACAGGAATTTACTGCCAATACCACAAGTACAATGGCCATAGCATTGACCAATGCGTTGCATTCCGGGATCTGGTTGAAGCTCTGGCCCGAGATGGGAAGATCAACCAATTTCTCCAGCACGCACCACCTCCACCTCGCAATCCACAGACCAACACGATCTCCGGAGGGCCATCCATTTCTTGCCCGCTCAATTCCAACCGAGCGAAGAAGAATTTTCTACAGGCCACCAAACAGAATCACCAGCTCTTCAGCATCGAAGAGGGAAGAGCCAAGAAAACAATCTGACTCGGGTGGGAACCCATCACGTTTTCAGAGCTGGAGGAGCGCGAGATCACCTATCCTCACGACGACCCCATTATCGTTATGGCTGAGATATCAAATTTCGACGTACCGCGGGTGATGGTCGACACTGGTATCTCGGTCAACGTCCTTTTCATGCGAGCTTTCAAGCAATTGGGCATCCCAGAAGCGAGTCTGGACCGCTCACCTACGTTGTTCTTCGGTTTCACTAGGGACTCCATCGTCCCGCATGGAACGGTCACCCTCCCCCTCTCCCTCGGAACACATCCGCGGAGGGCAACCGTACTAGCACCCTTCTTAGTGGTGGACTGCCCCGCGGCCTACAACGCCATTCTCGGGTAGGGAATACTTAACCAAATGAAGGCAATCGTCTCCACCCACCTGCTTCTAGTAAAATTCCCAACCCCTATAGGGATTGACCAAGTAAAAGGAGACCAAATGGCTGCAAGAGCGTGCAACTCTGTCACCCCAATTCAGCCACCAAAGGAAACCATGGCGGTAACAAAATCTGCGTTCGAGGCTGACCCCGTCAACCCTCAGGACGCACAGAGAATACAGGATGGGCCGATTGAAGATCCTCGGGACCATTCAGCAACACCACATCCACAGCCTATTGAAGATGTCGAAGAGATAGTACTCTCCCACGACTTTGCGGACCGAAAGGTAAAGATTGGGACAACTCTTTCGCTCGGCCTGCGCTCACAGCTGATTCGTTTTTTAAGAGACAATTCTGAGGTCTTCGCCTGGTCCTACGCCGACATGCCCTGCATCTCCACCGACGTTATCTGCCACCGGTTCAGTATCGATCCTGCCTATAGGCCTGTCGAACAGAAACACCGCCTCTACGACGCAGAGAGGACCGAGGCTATGAAGGTAGAAATCGTCAAACTCAGCACTATTCACTTCGTCAGGAAGGCCGTCTAGGCTGCCTGGGTAGCCAACATTGTACTCGTCAAGAAAACCTCAGGGGCATGGCGAATGTGCATTGATTTCACTGACCTAAACAAGGCTTGCCCCAAGGACAGTTTTCCTCTGCCAAAGATAGACCAACTAGTCGATGCCACGACTGGGCACGAACTCCTGAGCTTCATGGATGCATACTCGGGCTACAACCAAATCTTTATGCATCAGGTAGATCAGATCCACACAACCTTCCAGACAGATAAGGGATTATATTGCTACAATGTCATGCCTTTCAGACTCAAGAACGCCGGGGCCACGTACCAGTGCCTGGTAAACTTCATGTTCGCCGACCAGATTGGGAAAACGATGGAGGTTTACGTTGATGACATGCTCGTTAAGAGTAAATCAGCTGACTTGCATATCCCCAACCTCTCGCGGATGTTCGACGTCCTCAAACGATACCGGATGAGGTTGAACCCGGCCAAATGCGTCTTCGAGGTCGGCTCTGGGAAATTTATGGGCTTCATGATTAGTCAGAGAGGTATTGAGTCCAATCTGGAAAAAATCAGGGCCCTAGTCGATATGGAACCTCCCCGAACCCAGAAGGAAGTGCAAAGCCTGACTGGCCGGGTCGCAGCCCTTACACGCTTCATCTCCAAAGCCACCGACAAGTGCGTGCCTTTCTTCAAAGCCCTAAAGAGCAAGTCCAAACACATCACCTGGACGGAGGAGTGCACCAAGGCTTTCACGGAACTCAAGGAATACATGGGCAGAGCTCCATTATTGGCGAGACCTGACACCGAGGAAACCCTTTATATGTACCTATCTGTCTCCGCTTCTCCCATCAGTTCAGTACTAGTTAAGCGCAAGCATGGTGCTGAGCACCCGATGTACTACGTCAGCAAGGCTTTACAGGACGCCGAGACAAGATACTCTAATCTAGAAAAGCTCGCCTTCGCCCTCATCATGTCCTCTAGAAAGCTCAGGCCATACTTCCAAGCTCATTCCATAACTGTGATGACCGATAGACCACTCCGGCAAGTACTCCAGAAACCCAAAACATCGGGGCGATTATTCAAGTGGGCAATAGAACTCAGCGAGTTCGACATGACCTTCACTCCCCGCACCCCCGAGAAGGGGCAGGCCATAGCAGACTTCCTTTCTGAATTTTCCTACGTCCCAGCGGTGGCCGTACATGAGGTCACACCGTCTGCTCCTCCATCCATAACACATATTTTGGATGAGGAGAGCCCCCAGATTGACTCTACTCAGTCGACTTGGCTCCTGTATGTCGACGGGTCAGCCTGCCACGCTGGATCCGGAGCCGGACTTGTCCTCACCACACCAGACAAGATCCGAATGGAATACGCCCTTCGTTTCCAATTCAAGGCCTCCAACAACGCCGCAGAATATGAGGCCTTCCTTGCAGGACTCCGCCTCGCCAAGACCATGGAGGCAAAACAGATCAAAATAATCAGCAATTCACAGCTTATCGTCAACCAGATCAACAACGAGTATGAGACCAAAGACTCTTCCATGGCAGCATACAGAGCGTTGGCAAGGTCTCTTCTCTGTGGTTTCCACAGTTATGCTATCATTCGGATTCCACGCTCCGAAATTAGCCACGCTGATGCTCTAGCTCGGCTTGCATCCTCCCTCGATGAGAAACAGAGTCGAAATGTACTGGTCGAAATTCTTGATCAACCCAACATACAATGCCCGACGGTCTGTGCAATCAACAATAACGACACGTGGATGACCCCGCTACTGGGATTCCTCACCAACGGAACTCTCCCTTCCGACAAGATCAAGGCCAAAAAGGTCCGGCGACAGGCAGCCCGGTATACACTCATCAACGACTAACTCTACAAGCGGGGTTTTACTCTGCCTCTCCTAAAGTGTCTCGTCCCAGAGACAGGCAGGGCCATTCTGGAAGAAATGCATGGCGGTATTTTCGGAGATCACTCTGGACCGCGGTCATTGGCCCATAAAGCCTTCCGACAAGGTTTCTACTGGCCTACTATGCATGGAGATGCGGCAGAGCTAACCAAATGGTGAGATAAGTGTCAACGGTTCACCCCTCTCCTTCACTTACCTCCAGAGAACCTCACACTCATGATCAGCCCCTGGCCCTTCTCCTAGTGGGGACTTGACTTAATCGGGAAAATGCTAGCGGGGAAGGGTAAGACAGAGTATGCAGTAGTAGCAGTGGACTCCTTCACCAAGTGGGTAGAGGCAAAGGCTTTGGCTTCCATCACCACGGCCCAGATTGAAACTTTCGTCTTCCAGAACATTATTTGTCATTTCAGTCTCCCGCACACAATTGTCACGGACAACCGAAAGCAATTCGACAACGCACGCTTCCGTGCCTTTTGTGATAGACACAATATCCGTCTCTGCTTTACTTCACCAGCTCACCCTCAATCCAATGGACAGGTAGAAGCCATCAACATTATCATCAAGCACACACTGAAAACGCAGCTAGATGAAGCCACGGGCAAGTGGTCTGAAATTCACCCCAAAGCACTCTGGTCATACCGGACTTCCTACCGTACATCGACAAATGAAACCCCCTTCTCACTGACCTTCGGAACGGAAGCAGTCATCCCTGCTGAACTGAACGAAACTTCTTACCGAGTTTCGACCTATGAACCTGAACAAAATGACCAACAACTGGCACTCAGTCTAGACCTCATTGAAGAACACAGGGAGCGGGCTAACCTCATAAACATTTCCTGCAAGCAGCGGCTCTGCAATTACCATAATGTCAGGGTCAAACACTGGGGTTTTCAGAAAGGAGACTGGGTCCTTCGAAAGGTCAGCCTCGCCACCAAGGACATCTCAGCCAGAACTCTCGGCCCAAACTGGGAAGACCCATACCGGTTACAAGAATCTGTCGGCCCGGCACCTATGAATTGGAAGACTCAGGTGGGCGAAAATTGGGCCACCCATGGAACGCCGACCACCTCAAGAGATACTTCATTTAAAACATTGTATTTTCTTTTTCATCTTACAACTTCCTGTAAACTGCCCACTTTGGCACCCTATATTTATGAAATCTTTAATTTATCCATCCTATGAGAAACACCTAGACTCAAAACATACGGGTCGGGGTTCGGTCTTACTCGACCTACACCCCAACACTTGCTATTTTGACTCAAACTTTCGAGTCGGTGTACAGCTTTACTCGGCTTACAACAACACTTAGACTCACACATACGAGTCGGGGTCCGGTCTTACTCGGCCTACACCCCGACACTTGCTATTTGGACTCAAACTTTCAAGTCGGTGTACAGCTTTACTCGGCTTACACCCACACTTAGACTCACACATACGAGTCGGGGTTCGGTCTTACTCGGCCTACACCCCAACACTTGCTATTTTGACTCAAACTTTCGAGTCGGTGTACAGCTTTACTCGGCTTACACCAACACTTAGACTCACACATACGAGTCGGGGTTCGGTCTTACTCGGCCTACACCCCAACACTTGCTATTTTGACTCAAACTTTCGAGTCGGTGTACAACTTTACTCGGCTTACACCAACACTTAGACTCACACATACGAGTCGGGGTTCGATCTTACTCGGCCTACACCCCAACACTCAGAAAAACATACAAAAACAAAGGATTACTCGATCTACACATTTTGTTCGAAGAAATTCTGTTTTCATTCCAATATGCAGACCTATTATGCTCAGCCTGCAAGAGCGTTACAAAAATTCGACCTCTCGGTCGTCCCAACTATTTCTAGCCAAAATAAAGGAAAGATTAAAAGTGTCCTACACTAACTCCTCCATCTGCTGCTAGGCTTGCGCTACTCCCTCCACCTCTAGCTCCGGCTCCTTTTGAGGCTCTACCTGGTCGGCTCTGGCTGGGGACTCGGCAGGGCACCCTTTTCTTCTTCCTCCCCGACCCGTCCTCAAACATTTCGGCAGTTATGTCCTCGCCGAGCCAGGGGGTCTTCACGGTCAAGCCGGGGTTGTGCAGGAAGAGGTTGCGGAAGAACTCTTGCTCGCAGTCGGTGGCGTAGTCGTTCTTGAGTTTGTCAAACTCCTCGGAAGCCTTGAAATCGGCCACCGCGGCTTTCCTCGCCTCCTCCAGGTTGGCCTGCCCCGCCGACTTCACCCGACAGAGCTCCTTCTAGTGCCTCAGTCGGTCCTTCTCCTTGGCCTCCAGGTCGGCTTTCACCTGATCCCTGGAGGCTAGGGCCTCCTGACAGGACCCGTCCCCGAAGGACATAGATAACCGTGCCCGGTCCTGCTCCCGTCTGACAAGTCAACTGAAAGTCCGAAATAACCCTTCAGCACCTGCCAGACAAGGGAATTTTGCGCTTGTGCCCACACATACCTCCACCTTAGGAATAGCCTCGGTCATCGCGCCACGACCTGAAGGGTCAATAAAACAGAAAAGGCGTGAGTGGACAAAAATGACCTCTTATAAAAACATTTATCAAAATACATTCTTACCCTCCAATTTTCACAAACTTGCATGCATATCGTAAAACATGAGTAATAGTATGAAATCATTCAAGTATGAACGGTGGACCGATAAAATCAAAACGTATTTTCCCATGGTCCATAAAACTCATGTTCACCAAATCAGTTCATGTTATAAACATCAAATCCCGGCTCTCAGGCCAAAACATGTGAACACCATTACCTGGCCACAAAGACCAAAAACCCGTACTCAAAACCGGTACGTAATTACAAACAACATGTTTCCATAAATCATTTTAACCGCTAAACCATGGTTTCCTCAAAATCATTTTTCATAATCCACGGGACTTATTTCCATATCCTGTTGCTTAGAGTCACGTTTATCCCTGCAACGAGTGCATATCAATAGGCTCAAGGACCGCTCAAAATCCGAGCATCCGCCGCTGTGAACACATCACCAGCCGGCAATCCAGATCTAGTGAACACATCACTTACCGATCTATGTATATCCAGCACATCTGATCTGAGTCAAGCCTCCCTCGGCTGCTCGACAAAGACCGTGCTACGTGACTTCTTCGGGGTAAACACTTCCATCCCGAAGGCGAGCGTTATCTCCAGGGTGCACTCTGGGGAAAAACATATTTTCTCCCGAAAACCCTAAATATCCGCAACATATCATTATCACAAAAACCAGTGAAAACAGTTGCATTAAAACCAAATCATTTACAATACAGGGTCTCAGCCCCAAGTCCCGATTTACTTTATAAATTCGAAAATCATCAATATCATCATGTAATCACATGGAAATACAAATCCAATCAAAATCACAATTCCATTGGGTCTCAAGCCCAAAATATCAATTTCACGTAAATCCGTGCAACCGTAAACCCGAGTTGCCACGATCACGTAAATCCATAAAATCAATCACTGACTCATAATCCGAGTCCAAATATCATTTTCAATTTCCTGACTCATAACCCAAGTCAAAACATCATTTTCAATCCGGGCCTAGCCCAAAACATCATTTGCACGTTCCTCGTAAAACGTGCCCGAAAGACTGATTAAAATAATCACAAAATCACAAGAATACCAAAAATCATCAAATTCATCAAATTCACATGTAACTCCAAATCCGAGTCAAAATCATTATTTATTTGGGTTCTCATGCCCACAATATCATTTTTAACCAATTTCATGATTTCTCGAAAATCGTGCCAGAATATAATAAGATAATAATCACAAAACCGAGAAATCACCGAATTGAAATACCAATCATGCCAAAGCATATCAAATCATATAATAAAGCATTTTAAATCATATATGCATGCATCACAGTTAGAAAACCAAAAGTCCACTCACACACACCGTTCAAAAAGGTTCGTTTCCGAGCTGCACGTTTTTCCGTAAAATCTGGAAATCACAACTCCTGCCCAAAATCATTATAGAGGGTTACTAACATCTCAAAATACATCATATAATTTTCCCCAATTTTTCCGGAATTTAAATACGTATTTAACTAGTAAAACAAAACTTCGGATACGCGGAACATTACCGAAACAATATCCGATTTCCTCGAAATCAACGTCAAAATGTTCGTTACACTGAGAGGATCAAAAGTCATATTGACCTCACCTTGAGACTAGGCCGGACGCGCCCTCACGCGTCGCCGTGAGTGGCTGCGCGTGAAACCCACGCGCCAGCTACAGTGTCGTCGTTCATGCCCGTTTGTCTGGTAAACGGGTCGTTTAACCCGCGATCAGACCCGTTTGGTTTTCTATCAATTCCACACTGTTTTCATCAATTGAACATTCAGTGAGTTTCGTTATAAGTTCAATTAGGGTTCTGTAACATCAATTACTTGAAACATTACCTCAATCCTCACGATCAAGGATGAACAATCGAAGGACCTCCGGCCACTGTTCATCATTCGAACTCCCTCAATTCCACATGATTTCCCTAAATTGATTCATCAAGAAGCTTCATTGATCTCAGGTAAACCTTTCCCCCAACTCAATTGGATCAATTCATGGCTCAAACTCCACGACTCAAACTCAATTCCTCGAAGAACAGCCGTCACTGTGCAACCATGGAAGTCCATCAATCTCCAACGGTTTCTTCCAATTGATGAACCCAGAAGCATCGTGGGATCCTCAGGAACATAATCCCCACATCAATTACACCATTTGATCGCTCCAAGATCATGACTCGACCTTCAAACTCCATTACTGTCACCAAGTCCGTTCAGAGCCAAAACGGCACCAATTCCTCTCGTTTTTGATCTGGTTCTACTCGTCTCAATCTCAGGAAGCTAATTGAAGCTTCAATTCCCCTCCTCACGGCTCAATTCTTCCAATTCGATTTTTCCTCCCAAAAACCCAATTTTCGAATTCCAGTTCCCAGCTCACTCTCAATCTCCCGTGTTTACCCAGTTGAGTTAGTCTCAACAAGCACTCGATTTTGCCCTCAAAACCAGTTAGAAATGGCAGCTAACACTCTCCAATTTTCTTCCCAAATTTCACACGGTTTGAAGAACAAAGGAGATTAATGGAGGAATTAAAAATAATTAGGATTAATTAATTAATAAAACATCATAATTGTGTCTGACAGGACCCGCCCCGATCCTCTCTAGAACCATATGGGGGCGTGCCCTGCTCCCGTCTGACACCCAATAATTCATACCAATTTTGACCTCAAAACCTCAAATGCATAAATAATCCAAATTAAAGTCATACAACAAATCCAAATTAAACAGATGTCAGACAAGGGATGAAATCCGAAATTACAAGTTGCGAGCACGACTCTCACAATACCCTGCGGGTACACCACCCAGCAGGGGTTCAGGTACGCAGAAGTAGATCTATGCCTCAGCCTCGGGTTCCTCCACTACCTCAGTATCACGACCTAGAGGGGTTACCAAAACATTAAGGGTGAGTGGACCGAACTCAAGTTTATAAAATCATTTGATAAGTAAAACATATAATTTACCCCTCCTTTTTCCAAACATGCATGCAGCATCATTTAAAATCATAATTAATATAATATGAATCATAAGGCATGTAATAAAACCATAACCATAATTTTAGCCACTGCACTATACACTCCAATCCGACATCCCTGATGTCTGACGTCCCTGACGTCCAATAAGGTCACAATCACAAGGCTACGCGTGCCACTCGGGTCTCAATTCCGAGTTTAATCCCCGAACCCTGTTCGGTTACAGCATCCCCGATGCTTAGCGTCATAGACGCTGGACGTTCTAGACGTCCGTGACCTCTCCGGGGTACCTCATCCGGAGGAGACAATATAATATGGAAGGATCTATACAGTGCAGCACCAAATACATTTTATTGATATCCACATGCAACATATATGTATACATAGGTAAAATCTGAACCGATTGTTACGTTTCATCAAACGGGTCTCATGCCCAAATACCGTGAAACGTGCCATAACCGAAATCTCAATATCATCAAAACCATTTATAGATTCCAGCATGTGAACATATAAGTAAATCAGAAAACATTTAAGCATGCAAGGGTTTAATGAAAACGGGCCCACTCACTGTACGATTCCGCTGCGAATCTGCGCGTACGGACCTGTACCGAGATTATCGTACAATTCCTGTCAGTTCAAATCACATGTAAGGGTCACTACAAGTCTTAAACGTTTAACCACAAAGTCCTAAATAGAAACCGGCCCGGGGAAACCGTACAACACGTTTCCCGAGGCAACCGGCCCTAAACTGACCCATCAAAGCTTATCTCAGATCAACATGGTTAAATCACCAAAAATGTTCAAAATGATGAGAGGAACAAAAGTCATGTTGATCGTGATCGGAGATAAGGTCCAACGCGCCCTCACGTGCCGCCCAAAGTGGCTGCGCGTGAAAGTCACGCGCCTGACACTGTAGCTACAGTGTCACCTCCTTCACCCGTTTGTCTGTAATACGGGTCTGCCACCCGCGGCTTGACCCGGTTGAATACCCAACAATTCTTACTCGATTTCAATCCAATTTGATCCTAACATGTTCATTAACTATCCAATTTAGGTTCTGTGACAAAAATCAACCTTGACACATCCCCAAACGACCCATCGACCCGCGATCAACCAATCGGGTCAATCACCAGAACTTCCTGGTTTCAAACCCATTGTCCAATTAACTTCACAGGAAGCATAACAGGATCAAAACGAACCAAAATGAACAATCAATTGTGTCTGAAAGTACCTGTAGGTTGTCGTCCCAAGCTCTGCAACTTCCCTGAAAACAGCAGCCTCCGTCCTAGCTCAACCGTGACTGCTAGCCTTCAATTTCGATGTGGTTGAGTTCCAAACACTCCCAGAAGACTAAACCAGGCCTTGGTTTGGTCCAACACTCACCAGAAATCAAAACCCGATTTTCCCTCCAATTTTTCCAGAAATGGCTTCTCTGGTTTCCTCACCCGTTCTTAGTTATAACAGCATCAGAGTGATGCTCAAGCACGTTCTAATTGGTTTTAAACAATTTCAAGCCGTCCCAGAGGCTCGTGGGTGTCCAATTGTCCACTGAAAAATGTTCCCCGAAAAGCTTCGATCTTGAATTAATCAATTGATCGTGCAGGCTGGACGGCTCAGGCCACGTTCAAAAGCAAAAGACAACCCAGACATTCCAGCACATGATAGCATAATCAATTGCACGATAAAACCACCGCACATGGTGGTGCCGCCCATTTCCCCCGCGGTCTGCTACAGTAACCAGGGCAAAAAGACCAAAATGCCCCTGGTTCAATAATTACCAAAATACCCCTCACTTCCTAGACCCGTAACTCAGCCATACGAAGTCCGATTTTGGCGTGCCGCCTGTCTACGGACTCAGGACGTCGAGACCTACCCAACGGTCCTGGAGTCGTGTGAAACTTAATTGTTAAACGAAAAGTCAACATTTTCGCCCGTGAAGTCCAACTTATGGTAATGCCCCTGAACTTCCGATAGTCATAACTTTTTCCCTGATCGTCCGAAATGGACGTGCCACCTGTCTATGAACTCGTGACGTCCCGTACTACGTCACGGTCATTGGTCAAAGTCCATTTAACTCATCAATCAAAAAGTCGACCATTTGGCCATACCAATCACAAGGGCAAAAGAGTCAATTCACACATTAAATTGAAATATTAAAATCCCCGAATGTCCGGGGTGTTACAACCTTCCCCCCTTAAGAAATTTCGTCCCGAAATTTCAAAGGAACAAATGAGGAAATTGTTCTCGCATCTGAGCCTCAGGCTCCCATGTGGCTTCTTCCACATTCTGGTTTCTCCAGACAATCTTCACGAGAGGGATCGTCTTCCGACGTAGTACCTTGTCCTTCCGATCCAAGATCTGTACTGGTTATTCCTCAAAGCTCAAATCCCCCCGTAGTTCGACAGGTTGTTCCCCAAGTACATGAGAAGCATCCCGTACGTACTTCCGCAGCATCGATATGTGGAAAACATTGTGAACTCTAGATAGTTCTGGAGGTAGTGCCAATCTGTAAGCAACTCTGCCGATTCTCTCCACGATCTCATATGGTCTGATAAAACGCGGACTCAGTTTCCCCCGTCGACCGAATCGGATAATCCCCTTCCACGGTGATAACTTCAGAAAGACGAAATCTCCCACTTCAAATTCCAAATCTCGAATCCGTCGATCGGCATAACTCTTCTGGCGATCCTGTGCCGCCTTCAATCTTTCCTTGATAACACGAACAGTTTCCAAGGTCAAGTCCATCAATTCCGGCCCTACAGCCGTTCGCTCTCCTATCTCCGTCCAGCAGATAGGTGTCCTGCACTGTCGACCATACAGTGCCTCATAAGGTGCCATCCCGATGCTTGCCTGATAGCTGTTGTTGTAAGCGAATTCCATTAATGGCAAATGAGTATCCCAAGAGTCCTGAAACTGTAGTACACATGACCTCATCATGTCCTCCAGGGTCTGAATGGTTCTTTCAGACTGTCCATCGGTCTGTGGATGGAAAGCAGTACTGAAACGTAGGGTTGTTCCCAGAGTAGCTTGCAAACTCCGCCAGAACCTGGAAGTGAAACGCGGATCACGATCAGACACGATCGATTCCGGCGTACCATGCAATAGTATAATTTCCTTCACAAACAACTGAGCTAGTTGATTAGGTTTATAGGTACCCTGAACTGGCAGAAAATGGGCTGATTTGGTTAACCGATCCACGATCACCCATACTCCGTCCACTCCGCTCTGAGTTCTCAGTAACTTAAAGACGAAGTCCATGGTGACGTGATCCCACTTCCACTCGGGAATCGGAAGTGGCTGCATAGCCCCATACGGTCTCTACCGTTCCGCCTTAACCTGCTGACAGGTTAAGCATTTGCTTACGAACTCGACAATATCCTTCTTCATTCCTGGCCACCAATAATGGTTCCGGAGGGTACGGTACATCTTTGTTCCTCCCGGATGCATAGCATAGGCCGAACTATGGGCTTCCTCGAGAATCTCGGCCCGCAACTCTGCCACTGCAGGTACACACAAACGACCCAATTTCACAAGTGCCCCATCGTCCCGGATGGTAAAATCCTGTCTCCCATCCGCATCGACCTCAATTCTGTAAATACAGAGTATCGGATCCTGAAGTTGTGCTTCGATAATCCGATCAATCAGTACAGGTCGTACATGGAAGCTGGCCAACAAAGCTCCATGCGCGTCCGTACTCAAAATAACTCCCGCCTTCCGGAGTTCCACTAGCAAAGGAAGATACACCATCCCTAGGTGTGCAACGGATCCTGCTGACTTCCTGCTGAGTGCATCAGCCACCACATTGGCCTTACCCGGATGGTACTCGATCGTACAGTCATAGTCCTTCAGCAGCTCCAACCATCTCCGTTGCCTCACGTTAAGCTCCTTCTGAGTGAATAAGTATTTAAGACTCTGGTGGTCGGTGTATATCCGACACGTTGCGCCAAATAGATAATGTCTCCAGATCTTTAGAGCGTGAACCACCGCCGCCAACTCCAAATCATGGGTAGGGTAGTTCAACTCATGAGTCTTCAGCTGCCGGGATGCATAGGCGATAACCTTGCCAGTTTGCATCAACACGCAGCCCAAACCTTGCAGTGAAGCGTCACTGAAGACCACAAACTCTCCACTGTCATCCGGCAATGCAAGGACAGGTGTAGTGGTCAATCGATCCTTCAACTCTTGAAAGCTCCGATCGCACTACTCGTCCCAGATAAACTTTACTCCCTTCCGAGTCAAACGAGTCAATGGTGCAGCAATTTTGGAGAAACCCTCCACGAATCTCCGGTAGTAACCTGCCAATCCGACGAAACTCCGCACCTCGGTCACTGTTGTCGGTCTAGCCCAGTTGGTTACCGCTTCTGTTTTCTGGGGATCCACGCAAATCCCATCCGTCGATATCACGTGTCCCAGAAAACCAATACTGCTCAGCCAAAACTGACACTTGCTCAGCTTGGCGTACAATTGTTCTTGTCTCAGCCTCTCCAAGACCAACCGTAGATGTTCCTCATGTGCACGGGCACTCCTCGAGTACACCAAAATATCATCGATGAACACAATCACGAACTTATCCAGGTAGGGTCGGAAGACCCGGTTCATTAGATCCATGAATGCTGCTGGAGCATTCGTCAAGCCAAAAGGCATAACCAGGAACTCGTAGTGTCCATAACGGGTCCGAAAAGCAGTTTTCGGAATATCCTCCTCCGAAATCCTCAGCTGGTGATACCCAAACCGCAAATCAATTTTCGAGAAGCACTGAGCTCCCCGCAACTGGTCAAAAAGGTCATCGATCCTGGGTAGAGGATACTGGTTCCTCAGCGTCACCTTGTTGAGTTGTCGATAGTCAATACACAAACGGAGACTTCCCTCCTTCTTCTTTACGAACAACACCGGTGCTCCCCACGGTGAAGTACTTGGTCGGACATATCCCAAATCCACTAACTCCTGCAATTGAGTCTTGAGTTCTCGTAACTCGGCCGACGCCATCCGGTATGGTGCCTGGGATATAGGTCGGGTACCCGGGAGTAGTTCAATAGTAAACTCGATCTCCCGCGATGGTGGCAATCCAGGTAAGTCTTCCGGGAACACATCCGGAAACTCACGCACCACCGGTATCTCGTCGATACCCGGAGTATCAACCTGATCCGACACGACATGCGCCAGATAACACTGGCATCCCTTCCGTAGAAGTTTGGTAGCAGTAAGTGAAGAGATCACTTCAGGAGGCGAACCGTCACGTTAACCCTGGAAGATAACCTCCGGAAAACCCGGGCTTCGCAGAATCACTTGCTTGCTACAGCAATCGATGAGCGATCCGTGCTCCGATAGCCAATCCATCCCTAGGATTATATCGAAGTCGTGGATATCCAGAATAATTAAGTCTGCTGGTAAATCCACATCCTCAATTCTTACCGGGCACCTCCGAACCACCTGATTCACAAGGTACACGATGCCCATCGGGGTGCCAACACCCATTTCGCAATCTAAAGCTGATACCACACAATCAAGCATACCAGCACAACTCTTCGAAATAAAAGAATGTGTAGCCCCCGCATCCATCAATACACGTACAAGAAGGTTTAAGATATGTAGTGTACATGTGACCACGCCTGGGGCAGTCCTCGCCTGCTGCTGGGTCATTGCAAATACTTGGGCCCTCGGCCCTCCGTTCCGTCCGCGCCCGCGCGCGCCATGCCCAGCACCACGGTCACCTCCTTGACCGCGACCTCCATTAGTGTGGGAAGCCGTGCTCTGCACCACACTAGAGCCCCCAGGGTCGTTGTTCTTGGATAACTGCGGGCAATCACTGGCATAGTGGCCCTCCTCTCCGCAAGCAAAACAAGTTACTGGCCTCGGCCTGTCCGAATGCCCGCCAGAAGCACCGCTCCAAGATGAGCGCTGCCCATAGTTGTATCCAGATCCTCTGCCCTGAGAGCCTCCACGTCGACCTGACCAGCCACGACCCTTGAAGGATGAGGGTGCTCCCCTTTAGCCCCCTCCCTTATTGTTCTTATGGACCGATGGTCCACGATGTGGGCGATCCTGATGTCGCCCCTCGCCCGAGGGTTGTCGTGTCTGGTGTGCCGCCAGACTGGCCCCGACACGCACCGCTGCATCGACCATATCTCTCAGAGAAGCATGAGTAGTAGCAGTCACACTTGCCCGGATCTCCCCTCGGAGTCCAAGCTCGAACCTTTGGCATTTGTCCTCCTCCGTGCTCACGAATGATGCAGCGAACCGGGAAAGTTTCCCGAAAGTTTGCTCGTAGTCCGCAACGGACATATCACCCTGCACCAGCCGCAGGAACTCAGCCTCCCTTGCCGCGCGGAACGATCGCGGGTAGTACTGGTCCAAAAATCTGGAACGGAAAGCTTCCCAAGTAGTGGTATGGACAGACCACCCAGACATTTCGAGTCCGTGCCACCACTGGTAGGCTCCTCCTTCCAGCAAGAAGGCCGCCAAGGTTACCCGTTCGCCCGGAGGGCAGTGCATCACCGAGAAGATCCTCTCCCACTTGGTGATCCAATCATGAGCATCCTCGGGGTTTGATCCCCCGCAGAAAGGAGTGGCTCCCAAACGTTGAGCCCTTTCAATGCTCGCGCATTCCATCTCCCTTTCCAGATCCTCGTCAGTTCGTGTATGAGGAATTCTCCTAGGAGGCATAACCAACTGTCAAGAGGCATAGATCAGATAACAATATTCTTAAAAGTCGAAAAGTAACTAGTACCAATCGCTAGTCTAGCATGTTGACCATAACCTAGTACTGACCACAACCTAGTGCTCTGATACCAAGCTGACAGGACCCGCCCCGATCCTCTCTGGAACCATATGGGGGCGTGCCCTGCTCCCGTCTGACACCCAATAATTCATACCAATTTTGACCTCAAAACCTCAAATGCATAAATAATCCAAATTAAAGTCATACAACAAATCCGAATTAAACAGATGTCAGACAAGGGATGAAATCCGAAATTACAAGTTGCGAGCACGACTCTAACAATACCCTGCGGGTACACCACCCAGCAGGGGTTCAGGTACGCAGAAGTAGATCTATGCCTCAGCCTCGGGTTCCTCCACTACCTCAGTATCACGACCTAGAGGGGTTACCAAAACATTAAGGGTGAGTGGACCGAACTCAAGTTTATAAAATCATTTGATAAGTAAAACATATAATTTACCCCTCCTTTTTCCAAACATGCATGCAGCATCATTTAAAATCATAATTAATATAATATGAATCATAAGGCATGTAATAAAACCATAACCATAATTTTAGCCACTGCACTATACACTCCAATCCGACATCCCTGATGTCTGACGTCCCTGACGTCCAATAAGGTCACAATCACAAGGCTACGCGTGCCACTCGGGTCTCAATTCCGAGTTTAATCCCCGAACCCTGTTCGGTTACAGCATCCCCGATGCTTAGCGTCATAGACGCTGGACGTTCTAGACGTCCGTGACCTCTCCGGGGTACCTCATCCGGAGGAGACAATATAATATGGAAGGATCTATACAGTGCAGCACCAAATACATTTTATTGATATCCACATGCAACATATATGTATACATAGGTAAAATCTGAACCGATTGTTACGTTTCATCAAACGGGTCTCATGCCCAAATACCGTGAAACGTGCCATAACTGAAATCTCAATATCATCAAAACCATTTATAGATTCCAGCATGTGAACATATAAGTAAATCAGAAAATATTTAAGCATGCAAGGGTTTAATGAAAACGGGCCCACTCACTGTACGATTCCGCTGCGAATCTGCGCGTACGGACCTGTACCGAGATTATCGTACAATTCCTGTCAGTTCAAATCACATGTAAGGGTCACTACAAGTCTTAAACGTTTAACCACAAAGTCCTAAATAGAAACCGGCCCGGGGAAACCGTACAACACGTTTCCCGAGGCAACCGGCCCTAAACTGACCCATCAAAGCTTATCTCAGATCAACATGGTTAAATCACCAAAAATGTTCAAAATGATGAGAGGAACAAAAGTCATGTTGATCGTGATCGGAGATAAGGTCCAACGCGCCCTCACGTGCCGCCCAAAGTGGCTGCGCGTGAAAGTCACGCGCCTGACACTGTAGCTACAGTGTCACCTCCTTCACCCGTTTGTCTGTAATACGGGTCTGCCACCCGCGGCTTGACCCGGTTGAATACCCAACAATTCTTACTCGATTTCAATCCAATTTGATCCTAACATGTTCATTAACTATCCAATTTAGGTTCTGTGACAAAAATCAACCTTGACACATCCCCAAACGACCCATCGACCCGCGATCAACCAATCGGGTCAATCACCAGAACTTCCTGGTTTCAAACCCATTGTCCAATTAACTTCACAGGAAGCATAACAGGATCAAAACGAACCAAAATGAACAATCAATTGTGTCTGAAAGTACCTGTAGGTTGTCGTCCCAAGCTCTGCAACTTCCCTGAAAACAGAAGCCTCCGTCCTAGCTCAACCGTGACTGCTAGCCTTCAATTTCGATGTGGTTGAGTTCCAAACACTCCCAGAAGACTAAACCAGGCCTTGGTTTGGTCCAACACTCACCAGAAATCAAAACCCGATTTTCCCTCCAATTTTTCCAGAAATGGCTTCTCTGGTTTCCTCACCCGTTCTTAGTTATAACAGCATCAGAGTGATGCTCAAGCACGTTCTAATTGGTTTTAAACAATTTCAAGCCGTCCCAGAGGCTCGTGGGTGTCCAATTGTCCACTGAAAAATGTTCCCCGAAAAGCTTCGATCTTGAATTAATCAATTGATCGTGCAGGCTGGACGGCTCAGGCCACGTTCAAAAGCAAAAGACAACCCAGACATTCCAGCACATGATAGCATAATCAATTGCACGATAGAACCACCGCACATGGTGGTGCCGCCCATTTCCCCCGCGGTCTGCTACAGTAACCAGGGAAAAAAGACCAAAATGCCCCTGGTTCAATAATTACCAAAATACCCCTCACTTCCTAGACCCGTAACTCAGCCATACGAAGTCCGATTTTGGCGTGCCGCCTGTCTACGGACTCAGGACGTCGAGACCTACCCAACGGTCCTGGAGTCGTGTGAAACTTAATTGTTAAACGAAAAGTCAACATTTTCGCCCGTGAAGTCCAACTTACGGTAATGCCCCTGAACTTCCGATAGCCATAACTTTTTCCCTGATCGTCCGAAATGGACGTGCCACCTGTCTATGAACTCGTGACGTCCCGTACTACGTCACGGTCATTGGTCAAAGTCCATTTAACTCATCAATCAAAAAGTCGACCATTTGGCCATACCAATCACAAGGGCAAAAGAGTCAATTCACACATTAAATTGAAATATTAAAATCCCCGAATGTCCGGGGTGTTACAACCTTCCCCCCTTAAGAAATTTCGTCCCGAAATTTCAAAGGAACAAATGAGGAAATTGTTCTCGCATCTGAGCCTCAGGCTCCCATGTGGCTTCTTCCACATTCTGGTTTCTCCAGAGAATCTTCACGAGAGGGATCGTCTTCCGACGTAGTACCTTGTCCTTCCGATCCAAGATCTGTACTGGTTGTTCCTCAAAGCTCAAATCCCCCCGTAGTTCGACAGGTTGTTCCCCAAGTACATGAGAAGCATCCCGTACGTACTTCCGCAGCATCGATATGTGGAAAACATTGTGAACTCTAGATAGTTCTGGAGGTAGTGCCAATCTGTAAGCAACTCTGCCGATTCTCTCCACGATCTCATATGGTCCGATAAAACGCGGACTCAGTTTCCCCCGTCGACCGAATCGGATAATCCCCTTCCACGGTGATAACTTCAGGAAGACGAAATCTCCCACTTCAAATTCCAAATCTCGAATCCGTCGATCGGCATAACTCTTCTGGCGATCCTGTGCCGCCTTCAATCTTTCCTTGATAACACGAACAGTTTCCAAGGTCAAGTCCATCAATTCCGGCCCTACAGCCGTTCGCTCTCCTATCTCCGTCCAGCAGATAGGTGTCCTGCACTGTCGACCATACAGTGCCTCATAAGGTGCCATCCCGATGCTTGCCTGATAGCTGTTGTTGTAAGCGAATTCCATTAATGGAAAATGAGTATCTCAAGAGTCCTGAAACTGTAGTACACATGACCTCATCATGTCCTCCAGGGTCTGAATGGTTCTTTCAGACTGTCCATCGGTCTGTGGATGGAAAGCAGTACTGAAACGTAGGGTTGTTCCCAGAGTAGCTTGCAAACTCCGCCAGAACCTGGAAGTGAAACGCGGATCACGATCGGACACGATCGATTCCGGCGTACCATGCAATCGTATGATTTCCTTCACAAACAACTGAGCCAGTCGATTAGGTTTATAGGTCTCCTGAACTGGCAGAAAATGGGCTGATTTGGTTAACCGATCCACGATCACCCATACTCCGTCCACTCCGCTCTGAGTTCTCGGTAACTTAAAGACGAAGTCCATGGTGACGTGATCCCACTTCCACTCGGGAATCGGAAGTGGCTGCATAGCCCCATACGGTCTCTGCCGTTCCGCCTTAACCTGCTGACAGGTTAAGCATTTGCTTACGAACTCGGCAATATCCTTCTTCATTCCTGGCCACCAATAATGGTTCCGGAGGGTACGGTACATCTTTGTTCCTCCCGGATGCATAGCATAGGCCGAACTATGGGCTTCCTCGAGAATCTCGGCCCGCAACTCTGCCACTGCAGGTACACACAAACGGCCCAATTTCACAAGTGCCCCATCGTCCCGGATGGTAAAATCCTGTCTCCCATCCGCATCGACCTCAATTCTGTAAATACAGAGTATCGGATCCTGAAGTTGTGCTTCGATAATTTGATCAATCAGTACAGGTCGTACATGGAAGCTGGCCAACAAAGCTCCATGCGCGTCCGTACTCAAAATAACTCCCGCCTTCCGGAGTTCCACTAGCAAAGGAAGATACACCATCCCTAGGTGTGCAACGGATCCTGCTGACTTCCTGCTGAGTGCATCAGCCACCACATTGGCCTTACCCGGATGGTACTCGATCGTACAGTCATAGTCCTTCAGCAGCTCCAACCATCTCCGTTGCCTCACGTTAAGCTCCTTCTGAGTGAATAAGTATTTAAGACTCTGGTGGTCGGTGTATATCCGACACGTTGCGCCAAATAGATAATGTCTCCAGATCTCTAGAGAGTGAACCACCGCCGCCAACTCCAAATCATGGGTAGGGTAGTTCAACTCATGAGTCTTCAGCTTCCGGGATGCATAGGCGATAACCTTGCTAGTTTGCATCAACACGTAGCCCAAACCTTGCAGTGAAACGTCACTGAAGACCACAAACTCTCTACTGTCATCCGGCAATGCAAGGATAGGTGCAGTGGTCAATCGATCCTTCAACTCTTGAAAGCTTCGAGTGGTCAATCGATCCTTCAACTCTGTAAGTTCTTTCAGGGGAGTGGAGGCCCCCTGACAGACCCCATTCAGCAATGGCACCATCTGGCTCGGGTAGCAGAGGGTTGCCTCGGCACTTGACCCTTCGCCGACCGCCACTCCCTCGGTGAACAAGCCGAGGTTCACATCCCCCCTCCTCTGAAGCATCTCTAGGATCCTCTCATCCAACCGAGGGATGAACTCTAGTATCGTCTCGGCCTTCACCCTCGTCCTTGCCTGCCTGGGCTCCGGAGACAAAGCTCAGTCTCCATCAACGCCGGCCCTTTTCCTTTTCGGTGACCGAGGAGGAGTTTGCTGCCTCGGCTTCGACGATTGCCCCTGCTTGGCAAGATCGGCCCGCTTGTGCTGCCCCTTGTCAGCTATTTCCTTATTTCTTTTAAGAAGGAGCTCCAGTCGCTCGGCAGCCTTGGAGAATGAGGCGGATTCCCCAGTACCCTTGTCGGCCTTTATCCTCAGCTGATCACACTCTTTATAGATGCGGCTACCAAGGTAATACGGAACTGCAACACTGAGAAAATGGTCAGTACACAACAAAAAAACAAAACAACAAAAAAATACAAAACTTACACTCGTCGGTGTCGATAAGATCGACTTTGTATTGAAATCCTGGAAACTAAAGTATGCGTCGGTTCTAATTCAGGTCATCCAAGATCTCCCTCACTCGATGAACGATGGTCTTCTCTTTCGGCGAGATCCCTTCTTCGGGGAACAAACCTACACACCGAGAATCTGTCAGCCCACATCGCCATACTTAACATAAAAACACAAAACAATTAGATCAACTGGTCGGTCTATGCCACGGCTATCCACCTTGAGTTTGAAACTTGGACGGTATTGGAGGTCCCTCGGTGTTCCCTTCCCAGTTCCCGCCGACCAAGCAAAATTTCGTCTAGTATGATTTCTGGGAAGTCGGTATATCCAAGATGAACTCCCCCTGTTTGCTCTTCTTGCGATGACGGACGAAGACCCAACCGGTACTCTGCTGTTGAAACCCAAACTCATACATGTACATGAGTTGGGCATAGGTCGGCTCCGGTTACTCGGCTCATCTGAAGGTGGTGTAGAGGGAGCACAGCACAATCCACACATTGGGATTGAGCTGACCGAGTGCCTCCCCTATCCCCTTCACCATCCGCCGCAACCAGGGATGTAGAGGAAGCCTCACCCCATGGTGCATCAGCTCGGTATAGAATAACGCTATACCAACCGGAGGGTTACTCGGTATCTCCGCCTTTGTCGGAGCCTCATCATCACCGATTCAGGAACGCCGAATTCGATCCTCATCTTCATTAACCACTTCTCGGTCTCTTTGTTGACCATTTTGTCTATTGTGAAGGCAGCACGTTCAATCGGCACGGCTTCTGGGACCGACTCATCATCAGCCGGCCTCACTTTACTCAACTGCACTGTACCCTTGTCTCGGCCGTGGGACAGCTTTAAAGTTCGCTGAACGCCGATCTTAACTATTATCTTGGCGTTCACCAATAGGTTGCCACTGTCCGACCTATCTACCGACTCAACCTCCGCACAAGTATCTGTTACCCTACCGGATGACTCGGCCGTACTATGCACCGATTGTACCCTATTTTGTGTGTCGGCCGAATGGGCCTCATCCTCACTCCCGGAGATGGGAATGAGAACCTGCTCACTAAAGTCTGACGAATCACCAGCCTGTGAGTCGTAGCACTTACCCTCGGATACCGAGTCACTATCAACAGACATCTAAAAAAAATAAAAAGGGCAAACAGAAGTTAGAAGACCGACTCGGACCTACGACGATCTGACCACGAACTTCACCAAGTTCATGGCCAGTTCTTCACAACCTCCTATTTTTAATCGAAAAACTAATCTAGAAAGTATTCTTACCGTGTTTTTTCACGGAGGATTGTTGGTCGGAAATCGTAACCACCGCAAGCACCACCGTTGAGAGCTAATCGGAAATCGCCTTCCTAGTTCGACAGAGCTTTCCCAATTTTCTCAAAAACACAAAGTGAGCAAACCGTTGAAAGCTCTTCATATTTATAGACATTAGTACACAGACTACGAGGCGTCACCCCTCTCAGTGGCAGACACGTGTTGCGACCAATCACTCATACCGAACACGTGTCAATCATCCGTCCGAGGAAGCCCAACAGTCCTTCCTCACCACGCCACCGACTCAGGTACACCGTTCGGTGCCCTCCGCTCCCCGTGTAGATGGTGGACCTCACCACCAAGTCACGTACACCGCTCGGTGTCCATCACTCCCTCACAGCTTTCAGACGTCGCCACCGACTCAGGTACACCGCTCGGTGCCCTCAGCTCCCCATGTAGACGATGGACCTCACCACCAAGTCATGTACACCGCTCGGTGGCCCTCACTCCATCACAGATGTCAGACGTCACCACCGGCTCAAGCACACCGCTCGGTGTCCTCAGCTCTCCTACAGACGATGTACACCTACACCGACTCACCTACACCGTTCGGTGTCCTTCAACCCCTACGGCCGACGTACACCTCCATCAACTCATGTCCACTGACCTGCCAAACCATACTTGACCGACCACTCTGTAGTTCGCCGAGCTATATTCCCTAAAGACCGACCTGCGTCTATACTATATCCGTGACCGAGACTGTCTCAGAGGACTCTTCCACCAGGGGACTTGGGGGACTACGGGTATACTTCCCACCAGGGTCTGAGCAAATGAGACAAGCCCCGACCGAGAAATTCCACCTCAGTCAACGACTTGGGGGACTTCTGTTGACACCATATCTGACCAGACCCACTGGGCCGTATACTTAAAGCCCAGACTCCGTTCAAGGCCCAAAACTACCGAACCTACACAAGCTCTAACCCCGGGCCCAATTCGGGATGCCATGTGGAGATCTATCCACCCTCGGTCTACGTAACACGTGTCAGCACGTAAATCAAGGAGCATTTGTCCCACATCGGAACTTTAGGAATTGAACATCCCACCTACCCATACATAAGGGGTACGCATTTCCCCTTTACAGAATGAATATTAACTATTCACAATTACTCTACCGAACTTACCATTTACTATTTCCTCTTACGAACAAAGTAACTGACTTGACCGTCGGAGAACCTTAGGCCGACACCACACCGGTGCCCGTACTAATGGAGAACCCGCGATCCTTTTAAGTTGACAAGTTACGAGGAAGGACAAGCGTCATTCAACGGTTGGGCAACAAGTAATCGACAGTTGGAACATTTAATGCTTCAACAGTAAGCAACTTATATTTTTGTGTGAAATATTTTTTCCTTACTGTAACCACCCAACCCGCAATTGCGTACTTATCGGAAATTAATCTAGAATTAATTGACGATTTTCGCGATTTGTTGAGGCAAAGTGACGATTATGCCCCAAAATAAGGAAAATGTTAACTTTTGACCCAGGAAGTTATTTCACGTTTATTGAGGCCCATTACATAGATCGCAAGATTACGATTAACCAAAAAACCGACAAGACAAATTTGGATGTCATACGATGAAATCACGGGTTTATAATGGTTATAACGAGTTGAAATTACTAGTGATAGCCATCGTTGGAGGTCCCTCTGCCTTAATCCACTCTGAAATTCCACAACCCTCTTGGTTGTCCGTACAGAGCTAGTCGTAGGGGAGAAGAACCACCACCATCAATTGAGAAGCTAAAACTAAGAACCCTGAGCAGAACCATGACCTTCCCTATCCCACTGCAAACCTATTGGAGCTAATTGTTGGCTGCAAGGACCACCACAGCTTTATCTACGTTCTGACTCAACTCAGACCCATCATCCGACCCGATGATGCTAGGAGTTATTCGAGGTAAGATCGACCTTCATGAACTCCTTACTTCCCTTAGCTTAGTTAGAATAGCTCCCTGAACCTTCTGCTTGTGATTTTGTGCGAGGATTTACGACGACTATGTTCGACCCAATTTTGACTCGATTAGACTTGTGGGTTTTCCAGGTAACCTCAAACCCTTCTGGTTAGACCATTGTAATCTCTAGAAAATGAGCTTCCTAATGGTATACTTGCATGTCGATTCTGAGACGGTTATGGTTAGACCATTGTAATCACTAGAAAATAAGCTTTCTAATGGAATACTTGCATGTCGATTCTGAGATGGTGACGATGGCGGCAACGGCGACCAAAAATCGTTGGGTCGCCAGAATCTGGGAAAAAATAAGTAGTAGGGCCTAGGTCCTAATCAGAGGGTTCTAGGGCCTAATTAGAGCTTCAACGTCTTCTTGGAAAACCGAGTAACCACGATGCTCGTACGACATCTTGAGGTAGATTCTCAACTTGAAACCCCAATTTTTGTAATCCTGATGCAATGTCGAGTCTTTGGGTTAAATTAGAGTTAAAATGGGGGTTTTCCCAGTTTTCGGCTGTAGTGAACGGCGGCGATGGTGGCTGTCCAGTCATCATACAAAACACCTCTTGGTATGTCCCTTTTTTGGTTAGTCTTTGGGAAAGGATGTGACTTGCTCGTAGAACTTGAGCACAAGGAATTTTGGGTTGTTATGCACATGAACATGAACTTAGACGCTACTGGAATTCACCAGAAGTTGCAACTGAATGAGTTTGATGAACTCCGCAAACAGGGAGAAACCCAAGGCTTATCACGACCAGAACATTCAAAGGGAGGTCTTCCAAGTTGGACAACAAGTCTTGCTATTCAACTCACGGTTTAAGTTGTTTCAAGGTTAGTTACGTTCTCGTTAGTCTGGCCCATTCATTATCACTAATATTTTCCCTCATGGTGCCATTGAGATTCAACATCCGGTTAAGCAAGAACCATTCAAGGTGAATGGACATAGACTCATGCCCTACTATGAGACGTCTCCCATTCCACTTAAGGCACCCATGACCAACTTGCAAGCCCGAGCATAAGATATTGTCCTCGTCTCACCTAGACGTTAAATCAAGTGCTCCTAGGAGGCAACTTAGCCCTCGTTTGCTCCCTTTCCCTTGTGGACATTTTTCACTTTTCCATCTAATGAACTTGTCTTACTTTTATGCTTGAATATTGAGAAAAATGTCTCATTTAGGTTTGGGGTTGTTTTGGGGGGATGTAAACCCGTTTTCTGCTTTGTTGTTTTTTATTTTTTGTTTTAATTTCTTTTCTGTTTTTTGTTGTGTTATGCTAGTTTTTATGCTAAAACAAGTTAATATGAATGGAGAGAATGTGAAAATTATTTGTACTTACTAAGAATCATTACCATTTCCATTGAATTCACAATTACACTTCACAATACCATAATCATGTGATTAAGCAACCAAAACAATTGAATTTGAGCATACTTAGAAAATTAGTGGAGACTACCATTGTGAGATCTTTGAGCTTGTTTGTCTTTCTTTCCGAGTGATATATTTGTTTCTACTCTTAAACACTCATCACTTTGTTCATAATTGCATGATCTCTTTCTAATTGCATTGATGTTTAAAGAACCATATCTATTGGATGATCTTGATTTAATGTGTAATTGTTTATGAGATGTGATATAGGCTATGTGTATTTTATCTCCTAAAAGCCTTTCTTTTCCCCCTCCCAATTGCATGCTCCTTAAACCCCGTTGAAGCCAAAAACTTAGCCGTTTTGTTCTTCACCTACATTATGACCTAACCAAGTTTTGAACCCTTCATGATGGCTATGCCCTATAATCTAAGCTTGTGTCAAGGTTGCATCGAATGAGATTCATGATAAGGAGGAAATGTGTTGATGTTTTGTGTTAACTATGCTCATGGAATTAAAGTATGTTTGAATTGAAAGATCATTCGTTTATTTGTATAGTGAGGAAGCTTTGTATGATCTTGGCTCAGCTCATATAAACAAAAGAAAAAATTGTATCAAGTTCATTAGTGAAAAGAAAAAGAAAACAAAGCAAAAGAAAAAAGAAAAGAAAATTGCGATTAGAAAAGAAGAGAAAAAAAAAATCAATGAACTTAGAGCTGAGTCAAGTGAGCCCAGTACCTCAAATTAGAGCAATGTAGTGAGCTTAAGCACGATTTCATCATCTATTACTCAAGGTTTGAGTCATGACTTCTCATGCCTTGATGCGGCTTAGGTTCTTTGAATTCCAACCTTCCTTTCTAAACCCAAGAACCTAGCCTCATTACAACCCTTGAATAAAGACCTATTGATCTCGTGCATGGTTATGCAAAGGATCAAGGTACGTATTTTTGTTCTTAAACTTCAATTCCTTCTTGAGATCATATTTACATATAAAGTGCCTTTCTTCATTGAAACTCATATGTGATTAACTTGATTTCCTTTACATAAACTCGTCACATATGCTTGTTGAGTGAAAGCCTTAGGATTCATGTGTGCATTGAGTGATGCCTAGTGAGGATTAGAGTTGATGCAAAATCTTTCTAGGGTGTTTAGATGACATTGTTTTCTAGTTTGATAATTTGAGATATTGGTATAAACACTTGACACATTGAGTTCACGGTTATGGCATGTTCCTTGGTTTTTGTGAGTTTGTTTTCTGTTCTTTGTTCTTATTAGCTTGTTGACATATGATTTCTAGCATCCTTTGTGTTAAGTAAAATGTTTATGGGTATCGTGATGCTATAACCCTCCAGAGACAGAACTCCTCATACTAGGTGAACCTAGGGGTTTAAATGCTTACCTTAATTAGATTGAGTCTTTCGTTTTCTGTTTTTCTAAGGGATTAGCAAAAGATAGGTTTAGGGGTATTTGATAAGTCACAAATTAAGCATTGTTTCAATGTTATTTCTTATCCCTTTTACTTATCTTTTTTTTTTATAATTGTTCAATCAATAGGAGAAAATGATCTATTTTGTGAAGTATGTGCAGATTGTTAAGTTGAGGTTGAAATCATGTTTTTGCAATGAAATGTGATCATTCAAAAGCTAATTCTTCAAGAACTCATCAAGGACTCACAATGTGCCACCTCACCACTCAAATACACGACAAGGATTCACCAAGGACACCAAGACTTACCAAATTCTGGCTGAGCCCCTAAAATTCCCTAAATTGTGATTAGGGATAAACGTAATCCTTGTCTAATTTGGACACTTATTAGCCACAATTCTCCCTCCTTTTCTTACTTGAATTGATGTTGTTTAACTTGGAAAAGAAGACTAAGAAGTTCCTTATTCGAACCTGAAGTTAAAGTAGCAAGAACCAAGAAAAAGGAATTCCTTGTAAGCCAAGGGATCCTAATTCACGGCTAAGGGTTAAAGGGGATTTCTTGTCCAACTTAAACTCCCTTTTAGTCACAATTTGATTTTCCCTTTCTTCTAGGACTAATGTGATCTTATTTGAAAAAGAAGATTAAAAGAATTCCTATTCAAAGTTGAAGTCATAAGTGGAAAGAAAGAAGGAAAAGGGATTCCTTACTTAACAAGGACACAAAATGCGGCTAGGAATGGTTTTTTACCGCTAGAAGATTCCCTCCTTATTTTGGATTGTTTTTCCTCTTACATAAGTTAGCCACATTTTACAGTTGTTTGAGCTTTTGGATTCAAGTTTGTGCTAAGTTTGTGACTTGAGGCTTGGGGGAAGAAGAGTGTTCAAGCCCCTTTTCCTACTCCTTGCTACTTATTAGTATTTGTGTTTCTTTAACCCTTATTCTCTTTACGTTTGTATGAATTCCATTATGATGTTTGTTAATCTAAGCATGTGTGAGTAGTTCCCTTAAGGATTGGGGCTATTTGAAACCCTAACCACGTTAGTTTGTATTTAGATTTCTGGCTCTTGATTGTGATTGTTATGCATGACTGAATTTGTTGGATTACTGCGCTTCATGAACTCAATTTATGCTTATCAGCCTGATCATCTTGTTTTTGTATAATTGTTGATAAACCCTAATATCATCTTACAATTTGTAGCATCAAGTTTAAGAAGGGGAATGTTATTCGTAATCTAAACTTATGACCTACTAGAATTGCACATCACTTTTCTAGGGATAATGTAGTGTCATCAAATCTTCTTTGTGTTTTATGCATTATCCCGCACCATCGATAATAGACGTTTAATAGTGGACATCACGCTTTAAAAATGCAAACTAAGAGAAGATAATAGGTGTGGGGTGAGTCTTAGCTGAACCCATGCACGGACACTTAATTCAAAAACATGCATAGTAATTAGATCAAGGAAATCTAAGGAGAACTATAATTGGTTAAGATGGATAATAAGCCCTAATTCGTCCTAATCAATCAACAAGTTCCTAATCAAGTTTTCATCGTTTTGCATTCTGTTTTCATCTTATAATTTCGTGCATCATCACTCCAACCCCCTATTGTATTTAATTAATAACCAAGTTAACTAGTTTCGAACTAAGTGGAATCACATTGAACAAGTCCTCGAGGGATCGACCTTTGCAAACCTACTATACTCGTTATATGATTTTGTACAATTGGCCGAGTATCATTCTAGAGTTTATCTTTCATAATTCTTTGTTTGATAAATCCTCTATCAGTAAGAACCTTGTCTTGGGAAGAACGGTGAACAATCTCACATCGCTCAGGGAGGGAAAGGTGAAGTGTCGTATATGTGTGCCACGTATCTATCTAGCACGAGACCATTTGTGACAGGAACCATCCCAATCCCCCCCCCCCCCCCCCCCCGGGATTAGTGCGGGATGACCCTGCTCCCGTCTGATACGGAGTGTCAGACAAGGGATATTTCCGACCTTTGCCCTCCTGGGCTATCAGAGTACGCCAGGATCCGGAGGAGGTATGTGATATCTCGGTCACTGCTACAATCCACGTCCGATGTCAACCCGAAGGGCAGTCAAAACATTAAAAGCTGTGAGTGGATAAACCAAGAATTTATTAAAATAGTTTATAAGAGAAGACATTTGTACCCTTCACTAACAAGCATGCATGCATTCGAAAACCATTTATCTAGAAATCATATGTGGGAACTAAGCCCAAAACCAAGATTGAAAGAATCATAAAGACTCAACCGTACGGGTCACTGCCCAAAAACCTGTGTAAACACACATCATATATCATATCATATAGCATACATCATATATACATATAATTCACACAACCAATCCTATCACGGTTTCCAAAGCTACGTGCGTGCTACCCAAGTCTCAATCCGAGTCTTCTCAAAGTCAAGATCAATGTCCGCAAACCACTGACCCTACCCGAGGAAATAGTAATCATAGCCTTCCTGAGAGTAAGGAACCCAACTGGGGGGTGACTCCACTCAGTCGGTGCTCCGTGACTACTCCGGGGTCCACCCAGGCCAACGACCCTCCCCGGAGGAGATAATAGAAGTAAAGGAAGGTATATGAATACATATATATACATAACATAAACGTTCATGCCCGGTTCCCTTGAACCGTCATGATCCATAACATCCATAACAAGGGTTCATGCCGGTTCCCATAAACCATCATGAACCAGAATGACCTGACAAAGGTTCATGCCGGTTCCCATAAACTGTCATGAACCACAATGACCTTTCCAGAGTTCGTGTTGGTTCCCATTCACCGCCATGAACTTGGAAATCCATCTAGTGTCCGTGACCCGAAATCATAAACCGTAAAGTAACTGGGTCTCGTGCCCGAACATATGACTCAACTGGGCTCCGTGCCCGATATCTAAGGGTCAGTCACGACTCCGATCATAGTGATGCGTGCAACCATCCATCCAGGACCGCCTTCAATCCTGGTATGTCGCCGTGAACGTATCAACCGACGCGACCACCACAAGATCATGGTGCACTCATCACCGATCGCTATCCTCAACCGTTAGCACACCAAATTCGAGCCTCCCCAGGCTGCCCGACCACGAATCGTGCATCATGACCTCTTCGGAAGGAACACATCCCAATCCGGAGGCGGGCGTCATATCGTTGATCGTCGCGCACATAGCACCCGTCGCGATCACGATTTAGACCCGAAGGTCGTAAATAGTGTCATATGCCCGAGACAAAACCAAATGGGTCTCATACCCGAGTTTATTCATTTAGAAATCCAAAACCATTTCATTTAAATCAATAAAGGAATACAGACCCGTATAAGCACCGTATAAGGCTGAAACCTCGAAATACGTGCTTATACGTAACCACATACAAATGCACCCATGGCATCATCAAACATGTAATAATACATATAATAAACATTTATGCATGCACCAATTTAGAAAACAAGGTCCACTCACAGACCGTCTGAGCTACCACTTCGATTTGCGTGCCATTCGGGTCCCCGAGCCGATCACCATAACCGGGACTCCCAAACCTGTCCAAATTTTAATAGAAGGTTACTAACTACTTAATTAACCTCCTGCCGAAGACCTGTAATTTCACTGAACTTTTAACTATTTTTAAACCGACCATAAACCTTCCGACACCCCGAAATCTATCGAAACGATGTCCGATTGACTCGAAACCAGTCCCAAAATGTTCGCTACATTGAATAGAAGATTTCGTATGTTGGAACCTTCCCCAAAAACCCTAGCACGCGCCCCTGGAAGGTTCCTACGCGTGAGCCCATGCGTCGGCACTGTAGCATCACCATCAACCTCGCGACACCGGTTCGGGCCAGCCGGTCCGGTCCAACCCCTGCAACTGGACCGGCGTGACCGGTCCAGGCCATTTTCTCCCTATTTTCTAGTCCGATTTCCTCCATTTCAATCCTATAAATCCTATTTTAATCCTAGGAAGCTAAACCAATCAACCAAAACTCCTAAAACCTTCAAAATCCGATCCGTTCAAATTGAATCCCACGGTTCAATTTTCCCGATCGTCCCCTGGGCTTCGTGGCCATCCACAGCCGTCCAAAATCATCCTAAAACCCTCATAATCATCAAATAAGCCTAACCTAATCAACCAAAATCGAACATAATGTCCAAATCGAAAAATTGAAGAAAAATGGGTTTATCGGGCTTACCGCGCACTGCCCCACCGCCGTCCACGGCGGCGCCATTCCTGGTCGGCCACCAAGCTCCGCAGGTCCTCCTCTCACTCCCTAGTCTCTCACCATTGGTTTACAGGGTCAAGGGTTTGGATTGGATTTGAAAATGGGATCGGGTAATGGTTTTGGCAAAAATAGGAAATGATCGAAGATGAAGGAATGTGAGATGCATGTATGTGGAATGGTATCCAGTGGATGGGTGACACTTGTCACTCATCCATTGGTTTCGGAAAAGCAACTGGGCCCACTAAAGTCCAAAATTGCCTCGTAAAATGCGTCATCATGAATAGTATCCTGGAACTTCCGTGAACCGTAACTTCGCCGTCGAACGTCCGAATTCGACGTGCCGCCTGTCTATGGATTCGTATCGTCCTTATCTACGTAATGGTCCTCGACCCTTGGCCATCGGACATCCTGGTCAAAAAGTAAACTATTTTGCCCTTTTAACCAAAATTACCAAAATGCCCCTAAACTTCCGAACGTCATAACTTCCTCCTCGAACTTCGAAATTGAACGTGCCATCTATCTATGAACTCGTGACGTCACGAACTATGTCACGGTCATCGGTCAAAGTGCATTTGACCGCCCGAATGAAAAGTCAACGTTTTGCCACGATTAGGGGCAAAACAGTCATTTTGCATCGTTCGTCCGATTTTGCTCTACTAATCACGGATTAGCCTCACTAATTATGATTAGTCACTAATCTAATCATGGAATTTGGGACGGGTCGTTACAACCTTCCCTCCTTAATTAATTTCGTCCTCGAAATTCCAACCGACCTAATTCTAACCGTTCTTCCCTCCTTAATTTAGTTTTGCTCTCGAAACTCCAACTATCCTGATTCCACATCCACTATGTGGAAATAATTCGATCTCACGACACGTGTACACTCGTACACCCACTAACCAGAATAATACTTACTCGTCTGCAGTCAGACGTGCCACTAATGCTCTCATCGTATCGACTACATTCGACCACGTCGAATGACAGAAGTCGTACGCTCCGAATCGACACCACTTGTCAGATCTACCATTTCGTTGACATAAACAACTAGACGGTTCCTTTCTCAACGACTAACTATCTTGACGTCTGCTCCCAGTGGGAGTCATCAGACCTCACTAACCTATCCACACTGACACCTTCGACAAACTGTCACATTTGACAAACTGTCACCACTTGACAGTCGCCAGTCGAAAACTGACACTATACCCATTTGTGGTTACACTAACCACCAACTCACTCAACCTGAGTATACGTATACTAACCAAGCCTTTCACTCGACCTGTGTGTAACTAGACCCATTAGAAAACCATGACCCAGTGCACAGTATCCAATGTCTAGTTCACGACTTCGACTAATCCAATGGTATCGGGACTAATCCGACTACCAACATGCTCACCTCAGTCGCAACCTCTCGCGATTCCGAAATTCCAACAAGATTGGAAACAACATATCCGGACATCAACCACGTGTCCATTGTAACAACCCGTTCCGAGAATTGGGAGTAGTAGAGTGATTAAGGTGTGATTAGTAAGGTTAATCAGGGGTTAGGTGGTCCCGAGGGGTCCGGGAACTTAGAATGACGATTTTACCCCTGGGTTGGGCAGAAATGTTGACTTTTATTTCGGGTGGTCAATTGGGGATTTACCAGTGACCGGAACGTAGTTGAGGTTGTCACGAAGCCATAGGCAGGTGACACGCCCGATTCTGACATCCGAGGAGGAAGTTGTGATGGTCGGAAGGTCGAGGGCATTATCGTAATTTTGATAAAGTAGGGGGAATAGTTGACTTTTTGATTAATCGAGTTTTGGTAGGTTGACCTAGGATGGTTAGATAGTTCTTGTCGTCCTGAGTTCAATGACAGGCGGCACGTGTTCATCGGACGTCAGACGAATTAGTTACGGGTCTAAAACGGTAAGGGTATTTTGGTCATTGTGGCACCTTGGGATTTGTGCACAGAGGAAAGGAATGGACGGCTGGGATTAGGCCAGGTGGGAGTGTGTGGAGTGGATGGTGACACATGGCATGTGTGTAGAGGATTCTGGTGGAATCCTGTGCATTCACGGCCCAATTAATTGGGGTGCACCCGTGCTATGCATCCTGGTGCTTCGACATACACAGAGAAACAGAGTGAGAGCTTGAGGGGAAATCGACCGATCTGGGTGCAAGGGTGAGTTGTGAGAGTGCCACGATTGAGCGAGCCCAGCGGCTCGGGGCTACTACGTTTAGTGGTGGGGCTGATCCTGAGGAAGCCCAGAGGTGGATTACCCGACTTGAGCGGATTTTTGCGGTGATGCATTGTCCGCCGGAGGAACGAGTATTGTTGGCTGCATTTTTACTAGATGGTGCGGCGTACGAGTGGTGGTATACCCTCGAGTTGTCTGGCTGGGATGTCCATAGTGTGACCTGGGAGACGTAGACCCTCTCCACAACATGAAGAAGTAGCCAGAGAGACGGAGAGTGACAGTGAAGCAAGGAGGAGCTGCTGGTCGTGTTTTGGCGGTGCAATTGTGCACGGCGGCACGGCGGAAGTGAGGAGAAGAATTGGGGGAAACAGGGAGGCCGTGAACGTTTGGTGGTGGCTACGCCGTGAGGCGGTTCAAATCAAGACAAGGAGAGGCTGAGGAGGTTACAGGGAGTCTAACGACCACCGCGGTAGGCGGCAGTGCGCACGGCGGAGCTGCAATCGAAGGGTAAGTCTTCCTGCTCTGTTTTCCCGTGGAATTTCATTTGGGAAGTCGTGACTCTGGGCTGAGAGTCGAGAGGATTGGAGGTTAGGGTAGTGATCAGGGAGGTCCTAGGTGTCGATTTGGGTGGTCGCCGTGACGGGGCCGTACGCGGCGGAGCTCAGTCGAAGAGGGGTTTCTTTTACCCTGTTTCGGCAGTGAACTTCGAACGGTAAGTCGACGAGTTTGGGGGTGAGTCGACGGTATAGGAAGGTTGGTCTGGGTTCAGTGAGGTTCAGGGAAGCGTCTGGTGTCGCCACCGTGAAGGGTGGTGAGCTGGGTGGTCGGATCGTGAAACAGAGTTTTGGGGAGGTTTGATTTCGAGCTTGAGACGACGGGTAGGAGGCTGTGACGAGGTGATTGGAGGATGGGGATGCTTAGAGTAAGGTTGGACGAAGCTTTAGGTGAAGAAAGGGAAGGAAATCGTGCAGGCACGGCGGAGAACCGTTGACGCCGGTTCAAGCTGTAGCCTACTGTGTTGAACCGGGTCGACGTGAGGTTGAAGGTACACTGTAGCTGGCGCGTGGGGCCACGCGCAGCCACTTTGGGCGACGCGTGGAGGCGCGTGCGGCGGTTCTGGGAGAAACGGTCAACATGGTTTTTGGTCTAGGAGTTGTTGTGAGTTCAATGGAATTGGTTTCGAGTCAATCGGAAGTCGTTTGAGTGTAGTTCCGCGAGGGTGAATGTGTAGGGTCCCGGGGTTTTAAGTCTTTGGTTCGGGGAATTTTGAGGGAATTTAGGTGAACCTTCGTAGACGTACTAGTAACGTAATTTGACGGTGTTTGACAGGATCGGGATTTCCCGAGGAAGCCGAGGAACGGGCTGGACGTTCGGGACGCGAGTAGGGCTCAGTACTGTGAGTGGACCCTTTCTCTAAACTCGAACATGCATAACTGTTTTCTATAATTGTTTTATGGTTTTAATCATGATTTTATGTTTATCGAATATGTTTGGTTGGTTTTGCGTTATTATACGTTTTTCGAGGAAAGTGGTTTTTAGCACGTTTTACGAGGAATGGTTGGTTTTATGTTATGGTTGTGGGATTTCAAATGATAAGTGGTTTTCAATGATTATAAATGAATTTTGGAACATGATTTCGATGATAAAGGTTTTAGGTTTTAGAAATGGATTTCGGAAATGGAAGTTGGTTTTCCAGTGGAAAGTAGATTCCGGATTTGGGTTCGGAATGACGGTTCTGAACGCCGGAAGGGCTTCGGACCAGTGATTTCGGATTCGGGTTTGGATATGGTTTGTAAATGGTTTTCAAATGGTTTTGGGATTGGATTTGCTGGATCTGGTTATCGGGAGTTTAAAGACTCGGATATATATTGATTTCCCCCGTAGGCCTTGAGTTTAAAGACTCGGGAGTTTAAAGACTCGGATATGATAAGGCCTGGATTGAGTTTAAAGACTCGGGAGTTTAAAGACTCGGATAGGTCCAGCAGGTTTGATCGAGAAAATGATGATTTGGTGGTTATGGTTTTGATACGGTTTCTGATACTCATGTTATGGTTTCTTATGATATCTTATAGTGTTTCTGTTTCTTATGATGTTTAAGAATGATTCTTTTATAAATGTGTTTATAACTGTTAGTTATGCATGTGGTTTCAAAACGGAGGGTTAAACTTGGTTTTCATATAAAGTGGTTTTGAACTTTTTGTACTTTCTGGTCCACTCACATTTTCTGTTTTAAATTGCCCTCCAGGTTGTGGAGCTAGCGCGGGGTCTTGACGTCGAGGCAGAGTCTGGGGCATAGAAGTGACGTGAGAGTTCCCAGAGTAGATTAAAGACTTCCGTGTGCGTGTAGTTATCGGTTTTATCTTCTTTGTATGCTCGTACTATGTTCTGTAAATGTTACCTTCGGGACATTGTGTCAAATTACTCCTGCGTTTGACTGGATTTGAGTGAGTTTTACTTGAGTTTTGTGTCGAGGAGTCAGACGGGAGCGGGATTTACCTCGGGTTTCGGGGTGAAACCGGGGTGGGTCCTGACATCCATCACCAATTAAACTCTATCCGTGATCCACTCCTGAACCACAGATACCGAACATATGCCTATTCTGACGGTGTCACATCCCGACTCGTAACTCACCGTCATCACAATCATCGGCACCAGCACCAGCACTAGTACCAATATCATCACCTGTCAGCATAAGCACACAAGCATCCACACTAGCATCAGCACTAACACTAGCCCACCGTGTGCAAACTAACAACTCTGGATCTCCGCTCACACCGAGCGACGACCCCGCACCTCTGCTCGAATAGGAGAAACTCTGCCTCCCTCGTACCCGACAACTCTGGGTACAGTCACCCTGATAACGCATACGAGAAAAGGAAAACGTCCCTGATTCCCAACAACCGTAACTACAACCACTCTCGGTAGTAGCGTCTGCCTCAGACTCGCGCAGACCTCACTACCAGACATCACTATCGAGACTCCGCATCCAACGGAATCAACCGTACGTACTACCACTTCGGATCCCACTCAGGGATTCCATCGACAAGTACCAACCCTAATAACTTGTCCAACCAAATCACTAACCAGTCGTAACTTGACTCAACCAATGTCGTCTACCAGGTCGCCCATGACCTTAGTTGCACCAAACCACAACTAAAGTAGCATGACAACCAACTATGTCTAACCGATAAATATAACCTCGACTGCAAAGTGCAGTCCTATCATAAGCTGACATGACTAGACTGACTAACGAATACAAATCTGAATAGTCGTCCAAGTCAAACTACTCGTCAACTCACATTTCCGAACCATACACCCAAGTTAGGGTTCCACGATCACACCTAGGGTGACTCTGAACCCAACTGCAAGCTACCAACTGCAGAACAATACACAATCTGACCGACCCCGCGGTCCCGACATCGTAAAGACGTCAATCCAATCCTACCGTCAATCCAACTCGGATTCCTCGAATCCGGCTGCCCCCTGCAGTATATCCGTCTATCTCAACAATATCCGACCATCGAATGGCCATAAAATCAAACCAGTCGTCGGAACCGATCCTACGACATCGTGAAAGACGATCCCAATTAACCGCCTCACGATCCAAAACTCGAAAGTACGAATACGTTAATCCTTCTGTAGGGTCCCATACTGTCATCCCTGACAGAACTATGGCAACCCCAGCATCAAGTGCCGAACCAAGACATTCCACGATTTAATCCTACTAACTATCGTACCGGCACCCTAAATATCAGGTTGATAACGAACTGTAGCCACTTGAGATATCACATCCTCGACCAGCGTACATTCCAAGAGCTCCGCGGTTGCTCGAATAGAGACAACCCCGCTCTGATACCACGCTGACAGGACCCATCCCAATCCACCCCCCTCCCCCCGGGATTAGTGCGGGATGACCCTGCTCCCGTCTGACACGGAGTGTCAGACAAGGGATATTTCTGACCTTTGCCCTCCCGGGCTATCAGAGTACGCCAGGATCCGAAGGAGGTATGTGATATCTCGGTCACTACTACAGTCCACATCCGATGTCAACCTAAAGGGCAGTCAAAACATTAAAAGCTGTGAGTGGAAAAAACAAGAATTTATAAAAATAGTTTATAAGAGAAGACATTTGTACCCTTCACTAACAAGCATGCATGCATTCGAAAACCATTTATCTAGAAATCATATGTGGGAACTAAGCCCAAAACCAAGATTGAAAGAATCATAAAGACTCAACCGTACGGGTCACTGCCCAAAAACCTGTGTAAACACACATCATATATCATATCATATAGCATACATCATATATACATATAATTCACACAACCAATCCTGTCACGGTTTCCAAAGCTACGCGCGTGCTACCCAGGTCTCAATCTGAGTCTTCTCAAAGCCAAGATCAATGTCCGCAGACCACTGACCCTACCCGAGGTAATAGTAATCATAGCCTTCCTGAGAGTAAGGAACCCAACTGGGGGGTGACTCCACTCAGTCGGTGGTCCGTGACTACTCTGGGATCCACCCAGGCCAACGACCCTCCCCGGAGGAGATAATAGAAGTAAAGGAAGGTATATGAATACATATATATACATAACATAAACGTTCATGCCCGGTTCCCTTGAACCGTCATGATCCATAACATCCATAACAAGGGTTCATGCCGGTTCCCATAAACCATCATGAACCAGAATGACCTGACAAAGGTTCATGCCGGTTCCCATAAACCGTCACGAACCACAATGACCTTTCCAGAGTTCGTGTCGGTTCCCATACACCGCTATGAACTTGGAAATCCATCTAGGGTCCCTGACCCGAAATCGTAAACCGTAAAGTAACTGGGTCTCGTGCCCGAACATATGACTCAACTGGGCACCGTGCCCGATATCTAAGGGTCAGTCACGACTCCAATCATAGTGATGCGTGCAACCATCCATCCAGGACCGCCCTCAATCCTGGTATGTTGCCGTGAACGTATCAACCGACGCGATCACTACAAGATCATAGTGCACTCATCACCGATCGCTATCCTCAACCGTCAGCACTCCGAAGTCGAGCCTCCCCAGGCTGCCCGACCACGAATCGTGCATCGTGACCTCTCCGGAAGGAACACATCCCAATCCGGAGGCGAGCGTCGTATCGTTGATCGTCGTGCACATAGCACCCGTCGCGACCACGATTTAGACCCGAAGGTCGTAAATAGTGTCATATGCCCGAGACAAAACCAAATAGGTCTCATACCCGAGTTTATCCATTTATAAATCCAAAACCATTTCATTTAAATCAATAAAGGAATACAGACCCGTATAAGCACCGTATAAGGCTGAAACCTTGAAATACGTGCTTATACGTAACCACATACAAATGCACTCATGGCATCATCAAACATGTAATAAAACATATAATAAACATTTATGCATGCACCAATTTAGAAAACAAGGTCCACTCACAGACCGTCCGAGCTGCCGCCTCGATTTGCGTGCCATTTGGCTCTCCGAGCCGATAACCATCACCGGGACTCCCAAACCTGTCTAAATTTTAATAGAAGGTTACTAACTACTTAATCAACCTCCTACCAAAGCCCCGTAATTTTCCCGAACTTTTAACTATTTTTAAACCGAACCTAAACCTTCCGACACCCCGAAAACTATCGAAACGATGTCCGATTGACTCGAAACGAGTTCCAAAATGTTCGCTACATCGAATAGAAGATTTCCTATGTTGGAACCTTCCCCAAAACCCCTAGCACGCGCCGGCAATGTAGCATCAGCATCGACCTCGCGACACTGGTCCGGGCCGGCCGGTCCGGTCCAACCCCTGCAACTGGACCGGCGTGACCGGTCCAGGCCATTTTCTCCCTATTTTCTAGTCCGATTTCCTCCATTTCAATCCTATAAATCCTATTTTAATTCTAGGAAGCTAAACCAATCAACCAAAACTCCTAAAACCTTCAAAATCCGATCCGTTCAAATTGAATCCCACGGTTCAATTTTCCCGATCGTCCCCTGGGCTTCGTGGCCATCCACAGCCGTCCAAAATCATCCTAAAACCCTCATAATCATCAAATAAGCCTAACCTAATCAACCAAAATCGACCATAATGTCCAAATCGAAAAATAGAAGAAAAATGGGTTTATCGGGCTTACCGCGCACTGCCCCACCGCCGTCCACGGCGGCGCCGTTCCTGGCCAGCCACCAAGCTCCGCAGGTCCTCCTCTCACTCCCTGATCTCTCACCAATGGTTTATAGGGTCAAGGGTTTGGATTGGATTTGAAAATGGGATCGGGTAATGGTTTTGGGAAAAATGGGAAATGATCGATGATGAAGGAATGGGAGATGCATGTATGTGGAATGGTAGCCAGTGGATGGGTGACACTTGTCACTCATCCATTGGTTGCTGAAAAGCAACTGGGCCCACTAAAGTCCAAAATTTCCTCATAAAACGCGTCATCATGAATAGTATCTTGGAAGTTCCGTGAACCGTAACTTCGCCGTCGAACGTCCGAATTTGACGTGCCGCCTGTCTATGGATTCGTATCGTCCTTATCTATGTAATGGTCCTCGGCCCTCGACCATCGGACATCCTGGTCAAAAAGTAAACTATTTTGCCCTTTTAACCAAAATTACCAAAATGCCCCTAAACTTCCGAACGTCATAACTTCCTCCTTGAACGTCGGAATTGAACGTGCCACCTGTCTATGAACTCGTGAAGTCACGAACTACGTCACGGTCATCGGTCAAAGTCCATTTGACCACCCGAATGAAAAGTCAACGTTTTACCACGACTAGGACAAAACGGTCATTTTGCATCGTTCGTCCTATTTCGCTCTACTAATCACGGATTAGCCTCACTAATCATGATTAGTCACTAATCTAATCATGGAATTTGGGACGGGTCGTTAAATTTTGGGAGCTCACTGATCTACTTCATACGAACTCCAAAGTTAAGAGAGATTGGGTCAGAGCAATCCCATGATGGGTGACCCACTAGTAAGTTGCGTATGAGTTCCTAGAAACAAAGTCGTGAGGGATGGACCCAAAGCGGACAATATCGTTCTAGGTGGGTTGGGTTGTGACATAACGGTATCAGAGCTGGACCCATGTGTAACGACCCGAACCGAGAATAATAATATTTTAATGTAAAAGACTATTTTGCCCCTGAAGGGGGGGAAACTTTGACTTTTGGCCCGGGCAACAATTTGGACTTTGACCCATGACTATGACGTAGGTCGGGATGTCACGAATCCGTAGACAGGCGGCACGCCGAAATCGGAGTTCGTATGAAGAAGTTATGGTCAAGGAAGCATTTTAGCGGAATTTACGAACCGAGAACAACGGAATAAAATATTAATTTATTACGGGAATCCGTGCCAACCTAATATTTAAATCAAACCGATGGATTGGTGACAAGTGTCACCCATCCAAGCCTACACTATTCCCATAAAGCAACTAATACTATTTAATCTATTTTTTATATTATTTATTTTCCCTCCATTTGATTTCAGCCATTGGATTTCTGGCCAGATTGAATCCTGGCCCTTCATTCTCATCTGCTCCCTTGTTCATGCACGATCTGTCTCTGCCTTTTCTTACAAACACACATACAGCCCCCCTCCACAAACCCGTGCATTCCTTCCATTTTCTCTCGACCAAGGCGATCAAACCAGCCATCCTCTTCGCACCAAACGACCACCCACAGCACCACCATCATCTGGTCTTCACAACCCGTGCAACCACCAGCCACCACCAGCCTATTTTCCCGTCCGAAATCCCGTCCAAAAACTCAGACCCGAAACACGACGGAAACGGGTCCAAGAAGCAAACCGTGACAACCACACCACCTCGACGCAGGGGAAGCTCCAGTCTACACTATGAGGACCCCAGGAGCTTAACTGGACGACGGCACGGCCTGCGGCGGCGTCACGGCGGCGGTAAGGTCGAAAACCCGAAAACCCGTTTTGATCCCCTGTTTCGAACCATCGTGTTTTAGTGCTAGGAAATTGATTGTGTGATGTTAGAAATGTTCTAGGGTGAGAGACGAGTCGACCACGACTGGTTTGGACGACGGAGACGGCGTGGATCACCGGAGAAGGCGATCGGACTTTGGCCGTGAGTTTCAGAGAAGAACTGGTGAGTTTTCTCCCATTTTCTTTCCATTTTGAGGTTGTAGAACCATAGAACAGACCTAGACGACCCTATAGGGATGAACCCCGTCGAAAATGGTGGCCGGAGTCGTACGGTTGAATCGGGTCAAGCCGTGGGTCGACGGCGACCCGGTTCCAGTCAAACGGGTCTGACCCGATACTGTAGCATGATGACGTCATCATGCTGACGTCACTTCTGACGTCATGATGACGTCATCCTGTCAGATATTGTCAGACCAGGGACCAATCAGAACATGCCACGTGTCACCTGACAAGTGTCAGTGATGACGTCATGCTGATGTCAGCAGTATTGTAGCAGCGTTGACCCACGCGTTGACCAGGCGCGTGGGGGCGCGTGTGGACAGTGATTTTGGTGGGGCCGGTACCATTTTCAAGGTTTCGACGATACGGATCCAATGGAGGTGGTTTCGTGTCAATCGGAGATCGTTATGTTAGTCAAAATGGGGTTTGAAGCACCGGGAATAGTGCCCGGGATGCGATTTTGAGGCGGATCTGTTCTAGGGTCTTGGTATTGATATTATAGGATCCTTAAGTAACCCTCAGGAATAATAATACCGGTTTATAGAGATCGTTGAGCAGCAAGGACCGAGTGTGAGTGGGCTGTTTGATTTATAAAAGGCTTGCATGCATAAACTGTTTTACTATTTCCACTGATGAGTCTTATGAACTGTTTATGTATGTTATTACAATGTTTTGGGCATGAGACCCGTCTGGATTATATGTGGATTTTGTTTGGGATGTCCGGGGGACATAGGGTAAACTATACTGTAATTGTACTGTACTTTCCTACCTGTGTATATTGTCTCCTCCAGGGAGGGTCGTTGGCCTGGGTGGACCCTGGAGTAGTCACGGGGCTCTGACTGAGTTGAGTTGACCCCCGTTGGGCTGCTTACTCTCAGGAAGGCATGTTCATATACCTCGGGCAGTGACCGGGATACCGGGAGCTGATGTACCTATAGAGTCTCGGGTGTGAGACCCTGAGTGGCAACGCGTAGCCTTAGAACCGTGACATCATTTGGGTTGGGTTTTACAGTGCACTGATATGTTAGTTTCACCTTACGATTATTATTGTGGTTCATTGGTTTATAATATTATGTTTTCACTGCATGCAAGATTTGGAAAACGGAGGGGTAAAACCTTATGATTATTTTATTATTAAATTTATTTCTAAACTGATATTTTTGGCCCACTCACCCTTGTTTTACTGACCCCTCCAGACCCTGACACGACAATAGAGGAGGAGGATCCGGAGGAGGAGGCAGAGGTTTAGTTTACCTAGCTGTGCACCTGTACACCCACTTGTGGGTAGGTTGAGCTCCGAATAAATGTACTCTGACTAGTGTGCTCGCATGTTGTATTTTACTTTCCCTTGTCTGACAGTATCACTTTAAACACTGTGTTTGTACGTTATCTATCTATTTAAGTCCTCGGTTTTTATTTAAGGGTAATTTTGGTATGTTTAGAGTCATTGTCAGACGGGAGCGGGTCACGTCCCCGGGTGGTCCCAGTGGGATTGGGACGGGTCCTGTCACATGTGTGTGTTTGTTCTGGGAAGGAGAGCAGTAGCGTGGAAGCATCCCTTGGATACACACACACTTTGGGAGTCTACTGGACTTCCAACTAAGAGCAGAAACCCATATTCGTTATTTTCCTTGACCACCCCACCATTATCCTATGATACAAACACCATCATGCCCTCTCCTACCATCAATCTACCCTTTAGTCATGGTGATCACTAGACGTTCATGGCCTTGACGACAAGCTATGTGCATTCATTATTAGCTCAGATTACTCAAAATAAATTCCACGCACCATCGTAAGTTTTCCATGGCCCTCTTGATGGCCGGACTCACTTAGGAAGCCCAGGTATCGCCATGACCCGGTTAGGGAAGCTAGAACTGATTTTGGACCCGAGATTGACCCATGACCCTTGAGCTCATACGAGGTACAATCTCCTGACGGTAGCCCCGTATTTTTCTTCTTCTTGATGTTTGGAAGTTGATGGTGTAATTGCATGTTATTTTCCATCTAACGGCGCAGTAGAGGTGACGATGGAGGGTCGCTAGAGATGGGAATCCTACTGAGGACTAAGATAGTTCACTCATTTCTCGTTCTTGTAATGCGAATAGGCCTCGCGAATCACCTACTTTAGACCCATAGTGTAACAACCCGTCCCGAGAGCCGGGATTAAGATAGTGATTAAGGTGTGATTAGTGAGGGTAATCAAGGGTTAGGTGGTCCCGAGGGGTCCGGGAACTTAGAATGACGATTTTGCCCCTGCTTCGGGCAAAAATGTTGATTTTTATTTCGGGTGGTCAATTGGGGATAGACCAGTGACCAGGACGTAGTTTAGGACGTTATGAACCCGTAGACATGTGGTATGTTTGATTCCGACATCCGAGGAGGAAGTTGTGATGTTCGGAAGGTCGAGGGTATTATCGTAATTTTGGTAAAATAGGGGGAAAAGTTGACTTTTTGTATAATTGGGTTTTGGTAGGTTGACCTAGGATGGTTAGATAGTTCTTGTCGTCCTGAGTTCGATGACAGGCGGCACGTGTTCATCGGACTTACGAGGCGAGAGTTACGGGTCTAGGAAGTTTCGGTAAAACCGTAAAAATATGTTAAACAGAAGGGTATTTTAGTCTTTTTGGGTTTATGGGGATTCGTGCAGAGAGGAAAGAATGGACGGCTGGGGTTTAAACAGATGGGATAAAGTTTGAAGGGATGGTGACACGTGTTGAAGGACTAGAGGATTCTGGTGGAATCCTGTGTGTTCACGGTTCCAATTACTTAGGTGAGCCCGTGTGTGATCGTGTGTGTGGTTCTTCGACAAACACAGAAAAACAGAGTGTGAGAATTGAGGAGAATTGATCGATCTGGGTGCCAGGGTGAGTGATTAGCGAGTTGTGAGAGTGATAGTGAGGCAAGGCGGAGCTGGTGGCCGTGAATTTGTGGTGCAATCGTGCACGACGGCACGGCGGAGGTGTGGAGGAATTTTGGGGGGAAACAGGGAGCTGTGAGGTTGAGGTGGTGGCTACGCCGTGAGGCGAGGCAAACCAAGGCCAGGGGAGGCTGAGGAGACTGCAAGGAGTCCAACGACCACCGTGGTAGGCGGCAGTGCGCACGGCGGAGCTGCAATCGAAGGGTAAGGCTTCCTTGCTCTGTTTTGCCGTGAAAATTCAATTTGAAAGTTGTGAGTCTAGGGCTAGAGTCGAGGGAGTTGGAGGTTAGGGTGAGACTCCTGAGGGTCCTAGGAACCGGTTGAGTGTGCTGCCGTGATGGGTGGTGCACGGTGATGGAGGGCACGACGGAGGGACCTTCAGTACTCTGTTTTGGCCGTGGGTTTAAACGGCGAGTCGTGTAGGTAGGGGCTGAGTCGACGGTATAGGAGTGCTGGTCTAAGTTCAGTGAGGTCTTAGGGACCGTCTGGTGTCACCACCGTGACGGGAGGTTACCGGAGTTGAGGAGTCGTGAAACAGGGGGACATTTAGCCGTCTGGTTTTGAGCTTAGTCGACGGGCTAGGGTCAGTGTCGAGGTGAACGGAGTTGGGGATTTGATTCGTGGTGTCTGGACGAAGCTGCTGGTTAAGGAAGGGATCGAATTGGTGGCCGGACGGCGGAGATCAAGTCTCGCCGGTTCAGCCTGCGACGGCCGGTTCAGCACAGGTTGAAGGTGGTACTGTAGCTGGCGCGTGGGGCCACGCGCAGCCACTTTGGGCGGCGCGTGGAGGCACGTGCGGCGGTTCTGGGAGAAACAGTCAACATGACTTTTGGTCTAGAAGTTATGGTGAGTTCAATGGAGTTGGTTTCGGGTTAATCGGACATCGTATGAGTTCGGTTCCGCGAGGGTGAAGGTTTAGGGTCCCGGGGTTCTAGGTCTTCGGTTCGGGGATTTTTGAGGGAATTTAGGTGAGGGTTTGTGTATTAGTGACGTAATTTGACGGTGTTTGACAAGATCGGGATTTCCCGAGGAAGCCGAGGAACGGGCTGGACGTTCGGGACGCGAGTAGGGCTCAGTACTGTGAGTGGACCCTTTCCTTAAACTCGAGCATGCATAACTGTTTTTATATACGTATTTTAAGGCTTTACTTATGAATCTATGTTTATTGAATATGAAGTGATGAGTTTGTGTGTTTGCACGTTTTTCGAGAAAAAGACGGTTTTGGCACGTTTTTCGAGAAAATGGTGGTTTTCGGATTTTGATGTCACATTTGGGGATTTCCACCGATAAAGGTTTTCTGATAATGATAAATGGGTTATGAAATGTGATTTGTGATTACATATGATTTTGGTATGAAAATGGATATTTTTCCGGATTTGGGTTCGGAATGACGGTTCTGAATGCCGGAAGGGCATCAGACCAGTGATTTCGGATTCGGGTTTGGATATGGATTGGTAAATGGTTTTCAAATGATTTTGAGATTGGATTTGCTGGATCTGGATATTGGGTTTAAAGACCCGGATATATGTGACGGGGGACCGGCCGGATTGGGTTTAAAGACCCGGATTGAGTTTAAAGACTCGGGAGTTTAAAGACTCGGATATATATTGATTTTCCCCCGTAGGCCTTGAGTTTAAAGACTCGGGAGTTTAAAGACTCGGATATGATTAAGGCCTGGATTGAGTTTAAAGACTCGGGAGTTTAAAGACTCGGATAGGTCCAGCAGGTTTGATCGGGAAACTGATGATTTGGTGTTTATGGTTTTGATACGGTTTCTGATACTCATGTTATGGTTTCTTATGATATTTTATAGTGTTTCTGTTTCTTATGATGTTTTAGAATGATTATTTTATAACGGTGTTCATAACTGTTGGTTATGCATGTGGTTTCAAAACGGAGGGTTAAACTCGGTTTTCTTATAAAATGGTTTTTTGAACTTTTGTACCTTCTGGTCCACTCACATTTTCTGTTTTAAATTGCCCTCCAGGTTGTGGAGCTAGCGCGGGGTCTTGACGTCGAGGCAGTGTCCAAGGCATAGACGTGACGTGAGAGATCCTAGAAGAGTTTAAAGGCTTCTGTGTGCGTGTACTTTATCGGTTTTATTTTTCCTTGTAATTTAGTGCTATGCTCTGTAAACGATAAGGTTGGGATATTTTGTAATTACTCCTGCGTCTGACTGGGTTCGAGTGAGTTTTACTTGAGTTTTGTGTCGGGGAGTCAGACGGGAGCGGGATTTACCTCGGGTTTCGGGGTGAAACCGGGGTGGGTCCTGACACATAGGAATCCTACTGACGACTAACATCGTATGGACATCAATCCAATCCTACTATCAACTCAACTGGGGTTCCTCTAACCCAGCTGCTCCCAGCAGCATAACAATCTAACATCACATGACTGAACCGTTGAACGGTCATCTCACTACCAATCCGTAAAAAGTAACCCTACCCGGGTCGAATCACACTAACGCACGGCATATCGGGCCAATCACACTCTATCAACTATTCATTCCCAATAACTATCAAACCAACATTCTAACTATCAGGTTAACAACGGGCCCTCAACCTGCGCGTACTACAATAATTACAGGGTTTTCTCGAATAGCGACAACCTCGCTCTGATACCACTTGACACAACCCATCCCAACCCCCCCAGGATTATCGTGGGATGTGCCATGCTTCCGTCTGACACGAAGTGTCAGATCAGAGATAACTAAATCCTCAGCCCGACCAAGGCTCCCAGAGCACGCTAGGATCGGTGGATGAGTGCGATGTCTCGATCTCTACTACAGCCCGTATCTGTGATAAACCTGAAGGGCATTCAAACCATTAAAAACTATGAGTGGACGAAAATCAAAAAGTTCATAAGACACATTTCATAAAAGGACATTTATGCCTTTCACTAAAATATGCATGCATTCGAAAACCAGTAATTCAACATTTACTTAAATAAACCATTTAGGCCTTAGCCAAAAAACCGTAAATCCAAAAATATGTGGGAACTCAGCCGAAAACCATAGAATACCAAAATCCGTAAATCCAGAACCAAGTGGGCCAACACCCAAATCCATAAACACAAATCCATAAACACTGAAATACCATTTCATAAATCCAATAATCCATATTTAGAAAATAACCATCCTCGGCATCCCAGATGCCTAGCGTCCCAGACGTCCTATCTCGCGGTCAGACCAACGCGTGCTGCCCGAGTTCTCTCCGGGTCCATATCTCTGACATCCCAGATATCTGACGTCTCAGCCGTCTAATCATAGCCATCCCGTTCTTGACTCACTATACGGTCTGATCGCTCCGTGTAGTGACCCCTTGCAGGCAATGCACCGTGACTTCCCTAGTGTCCTAGACACCTGGAGGAGACCATCTCAAAGGGCCTTGCCCGGAATTTCCATAAAACCATCACAAATCTATAATTCCAAAACCATTTAGGGTCCCCGACCAGAAATCATATTTATAAATCACAATTGGGCCTCATGCCCAATTTCATAAACCAACTGGGCACCCGACTCGATCACATAACTCAAATGGGTCTCAGCCCGATTTCGTAAACCAACTATGTAACGCCCCCTGAAATTCGAGTATTTTAATATTGTAAATTAATGCATGATTTGACATTTTTACCCCTGTGAATTGTATTGCCAAATTGTTGACTTTTTGATTGGTGGGTCAAACGAACTTTGACCGATGACCGTGACGTAGTTCGGGACGTCTTGAGTCCGTAGACAGGTGGCACGTCCAATTCGGACGATCAGGGAAAAAGTTATGACAATCGGAAGTTCAGGGGCATTACCGTAATTTGGATGGTAGGGGCGAAAATGTTGACTTTTCGGTTGACAACTAATTTTCACACGACTCAAGAACCGTTAGGTAGGTCTCGATGCCCTGAGTCCGTAGACAGGTGGCACGCCAAAATCGGACTTGGTACGAGGAAGTTATGGTCTGAAACGTGAAATCGGGAAGTTTGCGTATTGGTAATCGCGACGATTATTTTATTCTGAATTAAAGGTTGAAGGACACTTGGATGAGTGACAAGTGTCACTCATCCATTGGCTAGATTGGATCAAACTCTACTAAGTGTTTAAATAGGAATTAAAACTACCTTTTGATCTCAGCCATTCATCAAAAAGTTCCTAGATTACATCTCAACCCCTCATCTTATTCCCAAGATTGAATCTGGACCGCCCATTTCATTTTATCAGATTCCCTCCATACTATATATGTTTTCCTACCCGACACACACATACTACCCATTCAACCAACTCACCTGCATATCACCGATTCTCTGTGTCCGTGTGTGAGAGACTCGCTGGTGAGGCTGAGAGACGGCGGTGATCACGGTGACTGACGGCGGCGTGGTAGGTGGTTCTTAACCCGAAACGGTTTTGAAAATTCAGAATGGAAGCTTGTTGTTCAGCGTTTAATTTCGATTCCTATTGATTCTATTCACTTCTATGGACTGATAGGAGCTTTTAGGACTTGATTTTGTGATCTGAGGTGACCTGAATGGAGGTTAAACGGCGACGGGAAATCCAGCTTCTGTTCATTGAGGTAAGCCTCTGATCCAGGCCTTGTTTGATGATTTTAATTAGATTGAACTCTTACTGGGATTGAGACGAGCATTTAGGAAGAAATTAGAGATAAAATGGTCAAGAAATGAAGGATTGGTGACCGGGTCAGATCGTGGGTCTGCACGACCCAGTTTCAGAGAAACGGGTCGACCCGTCGCGATGTTGATGGTGATGACGTGGCACACTGTCAGACCTGTCAGGTGACATGGACCACTCATCAGCCGACACGTGTCACATGTCAGTGCACAGTCAGCACTGACATGTCAGTGACGTGGACCAGTGCCGTGCTGACATGTGGCACATGTCAGACCTGACACATGGCACTGACAGAGTAGTGACGTGGACCAATCATATGTTGACATGTGGCACCTGTCAGAGTCTGACATATCAAACCTGAAAACTGTCAGATGACATCAGCATGACTTCATGCTGAACTGTTCCTGCGTTGACCGGATCATGGGGGCGCGTGTGAACAGTGTTTTTGGTGGGACCACCACCATTCTTTAGGTTTCGACGATCCGGATCCAATTGCGGTGGTTTCGGGTCGATCGGAGATCGTTAAGTTGGTCAAATTGAGATTTATTGCCTCGAGAAGCGCATTTGGGCGGCTTTTCCGGGCCGGTTTCAGTCTAAGGTTTCACGGTTGAATGTTAGGGGCTTATATTGACCTTTACGTATTCTTTGGACATGACAGAGATTGTACAATTGTACCAGGGCGAGGGTATACGTTCAGTTTTCAGCAGGATTGTACTGTGAGTGGGCCCGATTTCATTAAACCCTTGCATGCATAAATGTTTTCTGATTTACTTATATATTCACAAGTTGGAATCAAGAAACGGTTTTGATGATATTGAAATTATGGTTATGGCACGTTTCACGGCATTTGGGTTTGAGACCCGTCTGATGAAACTGAAAGATTGGTTTTGGATTTTAACTATATATATATATATATGTTTTGCATGTGGATATCGATAAAATGTATTTGGTACTGCACTATATAGATCCACTCTTGTGATACTGTCTCCTTCGGATGTGGTACCCCGGAGCGGTCAAGGCACATTGCCTGCGAGGGGTCATTCTACGGAGGAACCGGACCGTAAAATGACTCAGGAGCAGGATTGCTACAATTTGACATCTGGGACGTCGAGCGTCTAGGACGCTAGGCATCTGGGATGCCGTACCCGGACGGGGTTCGGGGATTGGACTCGGGATTGAGACTCCGAGTGGCACGCATAGCCTTGGGACTGTGACCTTATTGGACGTCAGGGACGTCAGACATCTGGGATGTCAGGATCGGAGTTTATAGTGCAGTTTCTATAACTATGTTTATGGTTTTATTACATGTCTTATGGTACATATTATATGGTTTATGGTTTTAAATTCTGATGCATGCATGTTTGGAAAACGGAGGGGTAATTATATGTTTTACTTATTGAACTGTTTTATAAACTTAAGTTTCGGCCCACTCACCCATAAATGTTTTGGTAACCCCTCCAGGCTGAGCTACTGAGGTGGAGGAGGATCCTGAGGCTGAGGCATAAATATACTTCTGCGTATCTGAACCCCTGTCGGGTGGTTTGACCCGCATGATTATTTTAGAGTCGTGCTCGCAATTTGTAATTTTGGTTTTCATCCCTTGTCTGACATCTGTTGAATTTGGATTTGATGTATAACTTTAATTTGGTTATTTATGCATTTGAACTTTTGAGGTTAAAATTGGAATGTTATTTTGGGTGTCAGACGGGAGTAGGGCACGTCCCCTTGTGGTCCCCGTGGGATCGGGGCGGGTCCTGTCAAACTAGGCCCCTGGCCCGATCACATAACTCAAATGGGGCTCATACCCGAGTTCATCTTTCCAAGACCAAAACCATTTCATCAAACCATCACCAAAACCACAAGCACGTAAAACTACAGTAAAATCATAAACCTCGATATACGTGCAAATACGAAAATCATTTCGAAATACGTGCAATAATGTAAATCACCAATACCACAATCATCATCATATAATTCACATATATAAAACATATAAAACAGTTATGCATGCATCATAGTTTAGAAAACAATGTCCACTCACAACCTGTCCTACGTTACCGCCTCGATACACGTACCATTCGCCCTTCCGAGCCACATCACTATCACCGGGATTTCCAAACCTGTCCAAACCACACTAGAGGGTTACTGACTACCTCATTATCCTCGTAATTTTTTCAATTTTTTTAATGCATTTTACATAGGCTTTAAACTTTCGGACACTCAAAACTACCCCGAAATTGTGTCTAATCGACACGAAACCAGTCCCAAAATGTTCGTTATATCGAAAGGATGATTTTACATGTTGAACACTTCCCCAAAAAGCACCTCATGCGCCCCCATGCGCTGCCCAAAGGCGCTGCGCGTGGGCCTTATGCGCCTGCATTATTCAGCATCTTCAGCCTCCCTAAACCAATCTAGCCTAGTCCGACTGTGCAGCCGGTCCAACTGAACTGGCGTGACCGGTTCAGGCTCATATCTTCCATGTTTTTGGTCTGTTTTTGTCCATTTTCATTCCTAAACCTTCATCTAATCATGTTCTACTAACCTATGATTTCAAAATTGTGAAAACAAGCCAAGATCGTACCTTAACGATCGATGGATGAACCGGCCGTCCTTCCCCCGCCGTGTTCCCACGCCTCCAGCCACCGTTGGCCTCCGTTCCAAGCCCATTAGCATCCTAGAAACCTCTAAAACACGTTCCAAACATCAAAACCATTCAACAAACACCAAAACTCAACTTCCAAATTTGAAACACCAAACTTACAGTTCATGGCATCGCCAGCCACCGTCCACGACGGCTCGAACTGTGGCCACCACCAGTATCGTCAAACTTCACTCTCTCACGTTCGTTCACATACTAAGCCCAGATAATGCAGATTGAAGGGCCATAGGGGATGGGTTTGCACGGTTTGGAACCCTCATGGGGTTTGGGAGAAAACACTGAAATGATTGATGATGGTGAGGGAAAAATATCCCACCATGTGGGGGAATGGGCCAATCAGATAAAGGACAGGTGTCACTTATTGATTGGTCCACCCAGTTTTCCAAACCAATCCAAACCTGCCACAAGTCAATTTCTCGGTTTGCATAAATAGTGCCGTAAAATGTTCCAGACCCGTAACTTCTCTGTCGAACCTCCGATTTCGACGTGCTGCCTGTCCAAGCACTCGTAACGTCCCGATCTACGTCAAGGTAATCGGTCAAAGTCCATTTGACTGCTCGATTCAAAAATCAACTTTTTGCCCAACTCTAGGGGTAAAATCATCATTTTGCACCGTTTGTTTGAATTCTCTCAACTAATCCCTGATTAGTCATTCTAAATCCATAATTAATTAATATTAAATCCCGATATTCGGGACAGGTCGTTACAACCTTCCCTCCTTAGCAAATTTTGTCCTCGAAATTCCAACTAATACTAGGTTGTCCTCGTTACAATCTCCCCCCCTCACCGTTGGGGTTAACATCCCATGTATACGTCTACATCCACGAACCAGCATAATACTTGTCTACACCCAGTTGTTCCACTAATACTCATGTCGCATTGTCTACACTCGACCACTTTGAGTGAAATTAATCACACGTTCCGAGTTGATACTACCCGAGAATTCTACCATTACGCTGACACATTTAGCTGACACATTCAACTTGATGGTTCCTCTCAATCACCAATTCACATTGACATCTGCTCCTACTAGGAGTCACCAACTCTCCCTCATCAATCCTCGCTGACACACCCAGCCAAACTGTCACCATTAGCGAGTCGCAAATCAATCCGGCATCTTTCTCACACCGAGAGTTATCAAATCTCACACTTTCTCCTCATTTCTTGAATTTTACCATGTCAACATCACACGTCCCATAATGTCACACTCAGCTGGCACTCACAGCCCCATGGACATAATTTGAATCACCGACACACCCTGACACATTCTAGAGTCGCATCAAGGTACCTCGTACCAAAATTTCCTCATAACTCCATGCTGACATTAGTGAGAGTCACAGAGCAGTCGCCCCACGCAAGGCAACCCATGCTTACACTAACTAACAAATCACTCAACCTGAGTATACGTATACCAACATCTCACTCCACCTGCGTGTAGCTAGACCCCATCGAATACATGTCCAGTAGTGATAACACATCCCAAATCTAAGGTTCCACTATCCATCCACGGCTCTGAGCACCTGCTCATACAATCACTAAACTCGTCAGAATAACTCTGGCACAACACACAATATTCAATGTCCAATTCACAGCCTCAACCAATCCAATGATATCGGAACTAAGCCAACTACCAACATGCTCAATCACACACCACTGGTACATCCTGTATACCGTCACCAGGCACCAATCAGGCCTATCCAGTATCGATCATCGCACAACGTACCCTGTACGTACATCCATCTACCAACCAGCATACTACACAGCTCGTAACCAATAACGCTTCAATTCTGTAGTCCATCTGTCCAGTCCATTACTAGACAGATCAAATACTCCAACTCATCATCCATCACAAGTCCCATGGTCACCCGACCAGCATCACAACATCTACTCCTAATCGCGTAATCCAACACTTACCAAACTGACTCACGCTCACCAAGGCATACCCGTTCATGCCAAATGGGCATCCAATCTCACCCACGTCTACCGAGACGCACCAACTCCGAACCTATCGGTTACCTTCTCAATCAATTACCATACCATATTCGATTGACTTCGAAAGTAAGCCAATCCCATCGTTCACATAGTCAAATATCCAAGACAAATCGTAAACACCTCAATTCACTCAACTACCGTCTCATACTGGATTAACTTCGAAAAAAAGTCGACCTAACATTCCCATATCCAATTATCCAAGATAGAGCAATGAACACTCCACCTACCCCACACGCTCATATCCAACCTCTATCTTGTTATCTCACCAGCTAAACCACAAGATTCCTCAACTGTCTCACAATACGATTCTCCTCTGCTCCTAGGTGGATCCACACTAGTACTCTCTCAGTTAACTACCATATTTCAGGTCATAGGGTCTTACACCCTCATTGAATCCGCACCCTACTGAATCACTTCTCAACCAATTTCACAACTAAACCGATTAGTCAATGACGGAACACGTCCAGAATGTGGGTCCTCTCTAATTACCTCATATCGATCCTGCCATTCCACCTAGGAAAAATCAAAGATGATCCAAGGCGATGACATCAAAATTCATCCTACGTGAGTGCAAACACAAACTCACTACACTCACCACACCATGTAATCCAACATCGTCTACCACCAAGCAGAAAATGAGAAATCACGTTCACCTAACTTCGAATTACCCAACTCCTCCTGATGACCCAAAACAAATCACGGGTCCACCAACCAATACACGATCACCGTACTGGTGACACCCAATATCATCGGTTAAAGGACAGAAAATGATAAGTTCACTTTCACTAACCAATAATATATGTTGACAACTTCTCGACATCCATCCCTAATTCGAAATCAAATACCCTTCTCATCGTCTCAATCACAACTTCTCTTGATTCCGAAGTTCCAACCAGGTTGGAAATAGATATGCTTCCAACTAGATGTCAAGTCCAACCACTGGACTTCCCAAGCTCTCAACTCACTCAGACAGCCACATGTCCGCAACTAATCTATCACCCAGGCCTCCTGTCCGTTTATAACCGTTTATGCACATCCAAAAGGATGTAATTCGTTACTATCATGTTCTCACATCTCAACCTTTATAGGCTCAACTCTCGGGTCTCCATGTTATTCACAATCACACGATCTCACATCAACACTACCATTTATTTTCTTTGGCTTCTTCCAATTTCAATAAATTCTTAGCACTTCCTCGTGAGACTAGAAACACACAACCACTCAAGTTTCGGAGTGCACGATAACTCCCCGAATCCACTAATTTCCATGACGTCCTCTGCGTCATCCAAAACTCCTCGTGTCTCAATCATACCTTTCATCCATTCATCACTTAGTCATCTCATACCTGTTGGGACTTATCCCAACACAACACAATCTTTGCTAGATCCCATCCAGTCCATCACTTACCCACTGCCGAATCTCAGATACCGAGCGTATGTCCTTCACGACGGAGTCACATTCCAACTCGTGGCTCACCGTCATCACAATCACCGGCACCTATTGTACAAATCAAACAACCATGGATCTTTGCTCATAGCGAGCAACGACCCCGTACCTCTTCTCAAGTTGGAGGAACTCTGCCTCTCTCGTACCCCACAACTATGGGTACCACCACTCAAGATAATGAACGTTGCCTGAGCTTCCCATAATTTTTTTCAACAACCACAACTACATCAATCATCCTCGATAGCCAGCCATCTCCACACGGCTGTCAACCAACGGTCATCGTTATTGAGATCTGCATCCACACATCACACTATTATTCAGTCCAACTCGGGATTCCATATATCATTTCATAATCGTACTCGTGGATAGAATCCCATCATTTCACTTCGTGTCAGGCCAACCAATCTCCATAATTTCGACTAGACTCACTAGAGTCGTCCACTTGGTCATCCACGATCTCAGCTGTTCTCTGTAGCACAAATTCCAATCCATCAGTCACAATCTGAGGTTTGACCCGATAGACTACCTCGAATTCATAAAGTTGTCCATTCCACAACAACTACAGACTCACAATTCTAATTCATCAATCACAACTAAGGTCTGTCTTTCCAGACCAACCATCATCATTTAGGGTTCAACAATCACACCCTAGGGTTCCTCTGAACCTAACTGCCTTCTACAGTATAATCCACACTCTGACCGACCCCGCGGTCCGACATCGTATTGACGTCAATCCAATCCTACTATCAACTCAACTAGGATTCCCCGAACCCAGCTGCTCCCAGCAGCATAAAAATCTAACATCACATGACCGAACCGTTGGACGGTCATCACACTACCAATCCGTCAAAAGTAACCCTACCCGGGTAAACTCACACTAACGCAAGGTGTATCGAGCCAATCACACTCTAACCACTATTCATTCCTAATAACTATCAAACTGGAATTCTAACTATCTGGTTGACAATGGGCTAACCATGTAGAGACATCACATCCTCGACCTGCGCGTACTACACGAACTACACGGTTTGCTCGAATAGCGACAACCTCGCTCTAATACCACTTGACACGACCTATTCCAATCCCCTCGGGATTATCACAGATGTGCTATGCTCCCGTCTGACATGAAGTGTCAGACCAGGGATAACTAAATCCTTAGCCCGACCGGGGCGCCCAGAGCGCGCCAGGATCGGTGGATGAGTGCGATGTCTCGGTCTTTGCTACCGCCGGCATCCTTGATCAACCTGAAAGGCACTAAAACCATTAAAAACTATGAGTGGACGAAAATCAATAAGTTCGTAAAACACATTTCATAAAAATACATTTACGCCCTTCACTAAAAGTATGCATGCATTCAAAAACCAGTAATCAAACCATTTACTTAAATAAACCATTAGGGCCTTAGCCCAAAAACTGTAAATCCAAACATATGTGGGAACTCAGCCCAAAACCATAGAATACCAAAATTCGTAAATCCAAAACCAAGTGAGCCACTGTCTAAATCCAAAAACAGAAATCCATAAACACCGAAATACCATTTTATAAATCCAATAATCCATATTTACCAAATAACCATCCTCGGCATCCCAGATGCCTAGCGTCCCAGACGCTTGACGTCCTAGCCATCATATCTAACAGTCAAAGCAACGCATATTGCCCAGGGTCTCTCCGAGTCCATATCTCTGACATCCTCGATGTCTGACATCCCAGATGTCTAATCATAGCAATCCTGCTCTTTAGTCACTATATGGTCCGGTCCCTCCGTGTAGTGAGCCCTCCCATGCAATGCACCGTGACTTCCTTAGTATCCCAGACACCTGGAGGAGACCATCCACATATCCTTGTATCAAGATGGTATATGGAAAATAGTTTTATAAAGCCATTTCAAAACATCTCAAAGGGCCCTGCCCGGAATTTCCATAAAACCATCACAAATCCATAATTACAAAATCATTTATTGTCCCCGACCCGAAATCACATTTATAAATCACAATTGGGCCTCATGCCCGATTTCATAAAAAAACTGGGACCCGGCCCGATCACATAACTCAAATGGGTCTCAGCCCGATTTCGTAAACCAATTGGGGCCCCGGCCTGATTACATAACTCAAATGAGTCTCAGCCCGATTTCGTAAAACAATTGAGCCCCTGGCCCGAACACATAACTCAAATGGGTCTCAGCTTGATTTCATAAACAAGCTGGGCCCCCAACCCGATCACATAACTTAAATGGGTCTCAGCCCAATTTCGTAAACCAACTGGGCCCTCAGCCCGATCACATAACTCAAATGGGTCTCATACCCAAGTTCATCTTTCCAAAACCAAGACCATTTCATCAAACGATCACCGAAACCACAAGCACGTAAAACTACAGTAAAACCATAAACCTCGATATATGTGCAAATACAGAAATCATCTCGAAATACATGCAATTATGTAAATCACCAATACCACAATCATCATCATAGAAATCAAGTATATAAAACATATAAAACAGTTATGCATGCATACTAGTTTAGAAAACAATGTCCACTCACAGACTGTCCTATGTTGTCGCCTCGATACACATGCCATACGCCTTTTCGAGCCACATCACTATCACGGGGACTTCCAAACCTGTCCAAACCACACTAGAGGGTTACTAACTACCTCATTAACCTCTCATTAAATCCCCGTAATTTTCTCAAAATTTTAAACTTATTTTACATAGGATTTAAACCATCGGACACTAAAAACTACCCCGAAACGGTGTCCGATCGACCCGAAACTAGTCCCAAAATGTTCGATACATTGAAACGATGATTCCACATGTCGAACACTTCCCCAAAAGCCTTCCACGCACCGCCCAAAGGTGCTGCGCTTAGGACTCACACGCCTGCATTATTCATCATCTTCAACCTCCCTGAACCAATCCAGCCTGGTCCGACTGTGCAGCTGGTCCAACTGAACCGGCGTGACCGGTTCAGGCCCATATCTTCCATTTTTTTGGTCCGTTTTCGTCCATTTTCATTCCTAAACCTTCATCTAATCATGTTCTACTAACCTGTGATTTCAAAATCGTGAAAACAAGCAAAGATCGTAACTTAACTATCGATGGATGAACCGACCGTCCGTGTTCCCACGCCTCCGGCCACTGTTGTCCTCCGTTCCAAACCCATTAGCATCCTAGAAACCTCCAAAACGCGTTCCAAACAACAAAACTATTCAAAAAAACATCAAAATTCAACTTCCAAATTTGAAACACCAAACTTACCGTTCATGGCATCGCCGGCCACCGTCCATGACGGCTCAAACCGTGGCCACCACCAGCATCGTCACACTTCACTCTCTCACTTTTGTTCACATACTAAGCCCAGATAATGGGTATTGCAGGGCCATAGAGGATGGGTTTGCACGGTTTGGAACCCTCACGGGTTTTGGGAGAAAACGAAGAAATGATCGTTGATAGTGAGGGAAAAATATCCCACCGTGTGGGGAAATGGTTCAATCAAATAAGGGAAAGGTGTCACTTACTGATTGGTCCACCCAGATTTCCAATCCAATCCAAACCTGCCACATGTCAATTTCTAGGTTTATGTGAATAGTATCGTAAAACATTTTAGACCCGTACCTTCTCCGTCGAACCTCTGATTTCGACTTGCCGCCTGTCCACGTACTTGTAACGTCTCGGTATACGTCACGGTCATCAGTCAAAGTCCATTTGACCGCTCGATTCAAAAGTCAACTTTTCACCCAACTCCCAGGGGCAAAATCGTCATTTTACACCGTCTGTTCGAATTCTCTCAATTAATTTCCGTTTATTCATTCTAAATACATAATTAATTAACATTAAATTCCAATATTAGGGTCGCGTCGTTACATTCTGTTAGACACTGATGGAGCTATAACAGCGGGAACAAGGGAATATTCCTTGGAATATACCACACGTGTGGTACTATGCTACATCTACGGCACGTGTGGCACTATGCTGTATTTGTGGCACGTGTCGCGCTGTGTGGAGCATGTGGCACTGTAGCTATACGCACATAGTGTAATGACCCGTCTCGAATTCCATGATTAGATTAGTGGGGTACTTTCGGACGAACGATAAGAAATGACAATTTTACCCCTAGAATGGGAAAAATGATGACTTTTCATTCTGGCGGTTAAATGGACTTTGGCCGATGACTGTGACGTAGTTCGGGACATCACGAGTTCATAAACAGGTGGCACATCCGGTTCCGACATTCGAGGAAGAAGTTATGATGTTCGGAAGTTCATGGGTATTTTGGTAATTAGGTTAAAAGGGGCAAATAGTTGACTTTTGACTTGGGAGGTCTGATGGCCGAGGGACGAGGACCGTTACGTAGATCGGGTCGATACGAATCCGAAGACAGGCGGCACGCCAAAATCGAACGTTGAATGGGAAAGTTGTGGGTCACGGATGTTCGATTGCACTATGCACGCATTATGAGGCAGAGACACTTGGCTAAATCTGATTGGTTGACTCTTCAGTGTGGGATTGGCTTCCCTATGAAGTCAATCGAATGCAATGAGCAGGTAACCAATAGGTTCAGATTTGGTGCGTCTTGGTAGACGTGAATGAGATTTGATGCCAGTTGGCATAAGTGGGTACGCCTTGGTGGGCGTGAGTAGGATTGGTACGTATTGGATTATGTGGTTAGGAGTAGTCGTGGTGATGCTGGTCGGGTGACCATGGGACTCGAAATGGAGGATGAGTTGGAGTGGTACTGGATTGGACAGATGGACTCCAGAATTGAAACGTGATTGGCTACGACCTAGGTTGTAGGCTGGTTGATGGATGGATGTATGTACCCTGTACGTTGTTCGAGAAATGATACGGGGCAGGCTTACGGTGCCTTGTGACGGTGTATGGGATATACCATGGGTACTCCTTGGTGAGCATGTTAGTAATCGGCTTAGTTCTGATACCATTGGATTAGTCGAGGACGTGGACTGGACATTGGATACTGTGCACTAGATCATAGTGTTTCTGATGGGTCCAGTCACATACAGGTCGAGTGAGATGTTGGTGATTGTGTACTCAGGTTGAGTGAGTTGGTGGTTAGTGTAACCACAAGTGAGTATAATGTCAAATTTCGGCTAGCGACTTTCAAGTAGTGACAGTTTGTCGGATGTTTCAACGTGGATCGATGAGTGAGTTTTAGTGACTCCCAGTAGGAGCAAACGCCAGGATAAATTTGGGATTGAGAAAGGAACCGTCAAGTTGATTGTGTCAGCGAAATGGTAGAATTATCGGGTGGTATCAACTCAGAACGTGTGACCACTTTCACTCGAAGAGGTCGAGTGTGGATGATGCGATGTGAGCGTTAGTGGAACGTCTGGGTGCGAATAGGTATTGTTCTGGTTAGTTGGTGTTTGAGTGTACACATGTGGTGAGATTGAATTTGCTTTCCATGAGGTGGATAAGGAATCGGTATAGTTGGAATTTCGAGGACGAAATTAATTAAGGAGGGAAGGTTGTAACTACCCGTCCCGAATTCCGGGATTAGATTAGAGACTAATGAAGGATTAGTGAGATTAATAGGCGATTAGTGGGGTACTTTCGGACGGACAACGCGAAATGATGATTTTGCCCCTAGAATGGGCAAAACGTTGACTTTTCATTCTGGCGGTCAAATGGAATTTGGCTGATGACTGTGATGTAGTTCGGGACGTCAAGAGTTCATAAACAGGTGGCATGTCCAGTTCTGACATTCGAGGACCCTTACGTAGATCGGGTCGGTACGAATCCGTAGACAGGCGGCACACTAAAATCAGACGTCGAATGGGAAAGTTATGAGTCACGGATGTCTGATTGCACTATGCACGCATTATGAGGCAGAGACACTTGGCTAAATCAGATTGGTTGACTTTTAGTGTGGGACCCATGAGTGAGTGACAAGTGTCACTCATCCTATTGGTCATTAATCCCAATTTGTGGATCTAAAAGGTGATTGGTGGAATTTATAATATAATATTGGGTTTGGGATTATTTTATAATATCCTTGACCACTCTCCCTCAATCCTAGCCGTCCATTCCATCACTCAATGCATCCTCACTGTCAACTCATCTGATCAAACCACCTAAACTCTACCTTCTTCTTCATCGATCACACTTCCACCATTTTCACTTCTTCCTTTGAACCCGAACACCTCTCCTCTATGAACACCCTCCAAACCTCCTTATTAGTGCCTAAGTTGTGAATGAAAGATGAAGAGTGGAATGGACCAAGTCGAACGGTGGCCACGACACGACCGCCGAGGATGGTGGAGGTGAGTGACCCGAGAACCCATTTTATCTTCAAAATTTGGAAACTGAGTTTAAGGAATTTTTAGTCATTTCTAGTAATGGTTATGGCTCTCTAGAAATTGTAGGAACAGTCTGGGATTATTTTCGAGGGGCTTGGTGGTCTGAGACGGTCGATGACCAAAACGGTGAGTTTTGGTTTGAATTTTGGAAGTTGAGATTTGATGGCCCTCAATCGTGTTTGATGTGTGGAACGGGTTTATGGAGGTTGGGAGAGTCATTTGGGACCAGTTACAAGGTTGGAGGTGGCCGGAGTCGACGGCAACAGGTGGTTGCAGGTGGTCTGTTTCTATTTCAATCGAAAAGTAAGAGTTTGTTCTCCTTTTCATAGTTTTAAGCATCTAGTTAGATTCCTAGGTATTGTACTAAGAGTTTAGAATCAAAATGGGAAGGAAAGGCTTGTAAATAAGGGAGACTAGGCCGTGAACCATGACCGCCGGTTTGGTTGGACCGAACAGGTTTGAACAGTTCTGAACAGGTTAGCTAGAGGTTGAAGACGATGAATAGTGCATGCGCGTGGGCTTCACGGGCAACACCTTTGGGTGGCGCGTGAGGGCGCGTGGGGTATAGTTTGGGGTTGACTTCAACATGACTTTTAATCTATTCGATGTAAGGTACATTTTGGGACTGGTTTCTGTCGATCGGACACCGTCTCGATAATGTTCGGGACATCCGAAGGTTTAGAATTGAGTTTAAAAATAGTTAGAAATTTGGAAAAATTACAGGACTTCAATGAGAGGTTAATAAGGTAGTTAGTAACCCTCTAGATTGATTTGGACAGGGTTGGGAGACCCGGTGACGGCGATTAGCCCGGTGAGACTTACGGCATGCGAATCGAGGCGGCAGCTTAGGACGGTTTGTTAGTGGACATTGATTTCTAAACTGTGATGCATGCATAAATGTTTTATATGGTTTATAAATATGATCCTATGATGTTGATTTGGATATTGGTGAATTATATGATTTCATGCTTTTCGAGGCGATTTAAGTGCTTGCACGTAAATCGAGGTTTACGGTCTTGTACTGATATTTCGTGCTTATAGTTTTAGAAATGAATTCATGAAATGTTTTTGGATTTGAAAAGGTAAACTCGTGTTTGATACCCATTGATTTTGGAAACCCTCGGACTCGAAGTCCCATTTAGTTACGTTCTCGGGCCAAATGCCTAATTGGTTCTTGAATAGATTTTGAATTTGGAAATATGGATCGGCCACGAGACCTAATTGATTTACGAACTCTTGGACCTGATGTCCATTTGATTTAACAAGGCATCGGGCCGGAGCCCCAGTTGGTTTACGTATCGTCCTCGAGGCCCAATTGGTTTGCGTATCGGGTTCGAGGCCCATTTGACTTACGTATCGGGCACGAGGCCCATTTGGTTTACGAAATTAGGCACGAGGCCCATTTAGTTTACTAAATCGGGCACGAGACCCAGTTAGTTTATGATTCGGGCCAGAGGCCCAGTTTGTATGTGGATTCTAGCTTAGGGCCCAGTTATGTTTTTAAGATTGTGATTTCGGGTCGGGGACCCATAAATGAATTTCTGGTTCATGACAGTTTATGGGTGATAAGTCACAAATTAAGCATCATTTCAATGTTATTTCTTATCCCTTTTACTTATCTTTTGATTATAATCATTCAAACAATAGGAGAAAATGACCTTTTTTGTGAAGTTTGTGCAGATTGCTTAGTTGAGGTTTAAATCATGTTTTGCAATGAAATGTGATCTTTTCAAGGCTAAATCTTTAAGGACTCATCAAGGACTCATAAAGGGCCTCATCATCTCCCATTTACATGACCAAGATCCACCAAGACCCTAAAAGTCATGCCCTAGCCCCTAGAAGCCCACAAAATGCGGCTAAGGGTTGTTTTAGGGTGTTTACTTGTGCATCAAGCAACTTTGGACGAATTTTCCCACCTTTCTCAATGAGGAATGGCATGGATTGACTTGGATAAGAAAACTTAATTATATTCCTAATCAGATCTTGAAGTTAAAGAGGCAAGAAACAAGGAAAAGGAAGTTTTTTGGAAATTAAGAATCCATCTTGTACATGGCTAGGGGTAATTAACTTCCCTAGCCGCAATTTATCATGTTTCCTTTATTTTAGGGCTATGTAATCTGATTTAGGATAGCATTAAATGAATTCCTAGTCAAAGATGAAGTCAAAAAGTGGAAAGAAGGAAGGAAAGGGACTCCTTGTACAAGAAGGACACAAAAAAACGGCTAACTATGGTTTTTCATGGAAATAAGGAGTTTTCCTCCTTGTTTTGGGGCTGTTTTCCCTTTTCTTTGAGGAAGATGTTAGGGGATATAAATAGATGTTTTCTCATTGTTTTTGGACATCCAATTTACCTCCTAAGGTCCCAAAACTCTGCAAAAATTTCTGCTCAAAGTTTATACACAAGTATCCGCAATTTACCCGTTTGTTCATGCTTTTGGATTCAAGTCTTGCATCTTCTTTGTGACGTGAAGCTTGGGAGAAGAAGAAGTGTTTGTGCCACTTCTCTCACAAATCATTCATCTTAGTATTTGTGTTTCTTAATCCCTAATCTCTTTAAGTTTTTATGCATTCAATTATGATGTTTGTTAAATGCGTGAGTAGTTTCCTTTAGGATTAGGGCTGTTTGAAGCCCTAGCCATGTTAGTTTATAATTAGATTTTTAGCTGTTGATTATGGTTTTTATGTATGCCTAGATTTGTTGGATTACTAGGCTTCATGAACTCAATTTATTCTTGTAAGTTTGATCACCTTATCTGCATATAATTGTCGATGTAATTGCTTGACGGATCACCTTGATGTTTGTGTTCACCCTGCAATTTGTAGTATCACGTTTAAGAGGAGGAATCTTATTCGTAATCTAAAATCATGACTCCCTAGGATTGCACATCATTTTACTAGGGATAGTGTAGTGTCATTAAATCTTCTTCATGTTTCATGCATTATCACGCACCATTGGTAATAGTTGTTTAAGGGCGGGTACATCACGCTTAAACATGCAATCTAAGAGAAGATAAATGTGTAGGGCGAGCCTTAGCAGGACCCTTGCATGGGCACTTAATTCAGATACATGCATAATTAATCTAATCAACGAAATCTAAGGAGAACTATAATTGGTAAAGGTGGATAACATGTCCTAATTTGTCCTAATCATCCAATCAACATTCAAATCAAGTTTTTCATCATTTTGCACTTGTTTTCATAATTTAATTTCGTTCTAATCATCACTCAAAACCCCCCAACGTTTTTGTACTTTTTCTCAAGTTGTTTCATTCCAAACTAAGTGGATTCACGTTGAACAAGTCCTCGAGGGATGGACCTTTGCAAACCTACTATAATCGTCATACGATTTTGCGTACTTGCAAAGTATTACATTAGGAGTTATCATTCATAATTTCTTGATAAACCTTCTATCAATGGGGACCGGCATGAACCTTTGAAAGGTTTTTATGGTTTATGACGGTTTATGCGGACCGGGCATGAACCCTTGAAAGGTTTTGAGAATTTTTTCAAAAGTTTTTTCGTATACCATCCTTATATATATGAATTGTCTCCTCAGGGGAGGGTCGTTGGCCTGGGTGGACCCCGGAGTAGTCACCGAGCACTGACTGAGTGGAGTCGCCCCCGTTGGCTTTCTTACGCTCAGAAAGGCTATGGATTATAACCCCCAAGGAGGGTCATTGATCTATGAACATTGACCTGGGTGGACCCTGGGGAGGCTTGGGCTTTGAGACCCCTGGTAGCACGCGCGTAGCTCTAGATACCGTGACAGGATTGGTTATATGAAATATATGATAAACATGATTTTTTGGTTTTGCGAAATTGTGTTTTATGTTTGATAAATGGATTTGGGCTGAGTTCCCACATATGTTTACTATGTTACGATTTTCTGTAAATTGTTTTGGGCAAGGGCTCGTATGGAATTGGTTATTGGAATATGTGGTTTGAGAAATGGTTTTACTATGCATGCATGCTTTTTAGTGAAGGGCATAAAGGTCTTTATGAAATGTGTTTTATCTAACTATTACTTTTTGTCCACTCACAGTCTTTCTATTTTCAATGTCTTTCAGGTTGAATACGGTGCTGACTGTAGTAGAGATCGAGACATCATATACCTCCTCCGGATCCTAGCGTACTCTAAAATGGTTCAAATTTTTCCTAGTCTGACACTCCATGTCAGACAGGATCAGGAGCGTCCCTCGTTAATCCCGGGGGTATTGGGACGGGTCCTGACAAGTGGTATTAGAGCTGGTTTGCTCTTACGGTGCGCACAGGTTGAGGATCTGATGTCTCTATGAACTGCAGTTCGTTATCAACCTGATAGTTAAGATGATGGTATGATAGTTAGTAGGAACGTATCGTGTATCATCTTGGTTCGACATTTGATGCCGGGGTTGCCATAGTTCTGTTGTGGATGACAGTATGGCACCCTACAAAGGGAAGAATGTAAAACTACTTTAGAGTTTTGATCGTGAGATGGTTAGGTTAAGATCATCTTTTACGATGTCGAAGGATCAATTTTGATGATAGTTCAGTGTTGTGACCATTAGATGGTCGGATTTTGTTGAGTTAGATGGCTATGCTGCTGGGAGCAGCCGGGTTTGAGGAACCCTAGTTGAACTGACAGTAGGATTGGATTAACGTCCATATGATGTCGGGACCGCGGGGGCGGACATATTGTGGATTATACTGCCTTCTGCAGTTTAGTTTAGAGGAACCCTAGGTAGTGATCGTGGAACCCTAAGGTAGGATGTATGGTTCAAAAAGGTGAGTTTTCGAGTGGTTTGACTTTGACGAATTTTCGGAGTCTAGACTGTCGGTTGGTCTAGTCATGTCAGCTTTAGTGATGGGATTGCACTCTGCAGTCGAGGTTTTATTAATTGGTTAGACTTAGTTGGTTGTTGTACTGCTCTAGTTGTGATGGATTGTTGGTGCAACTAAGGTCATAGACGACCTGGTAGACGACATTGGTCGAGTCGAGTTACGTTGGTTAGAGTTTGGTTGGACAAGTTACTAGGGTTGGTACTTGTCGATGGAATCCCGGAGTGGGGATATGGAGTAGTTAGTTTGGACATTGATTCCGTTGGATGCGGAGTCTCGATATCGATGTCTGGTTGTTAGGTCTGCACGATTTTGTGGCAGGCACTACTATCGAGAGTGGTTGTAGTTACGGTTGTTGGGAATCGGAGACGTTCGGGGAACGTTTTATTTTCTTGGATGAGTTTTCAAGGTGACTGTGCCCAGAGTTGTTGGGTACGAGGAAGGAAAAGTTTCTCCCATTTGAGCAGAGGTACGGGATCGTCGCTCTGTATGAGTGGAGATCCAGGGTTGTCTAATTCGCACACTGTGTGCTGATGCTAGTGTGCTGGTGCTGGTGTTAGTGATGGTACTGGTACTAGTGCTGGGGCTAGTGCCGGTGATTGTGCTGATGATGAGTCACGAGTCGAGATGTGACTCTGTCGAAATGGGCATGTGTTTGGTATTTGTGGTCTGATAGTGGATCACAAATAAAGTTAGACTAGTTACGGACACGTGGATGATATCCGAGTGTGTTGGTTCCGACGTGGTTGGAACTTCGAAATCGAGAGAGGTTGTGATTTAGGTGACGAGAGCAGTGCGGGTTTCCGTATTGGTAATGGGTATTTTGAAGTCATTTAGGGTGACTTCACAGGTTCTGCCGTGGTAGATGATGGTTGTTATCACCAGTACATTGATCGTGTATTGGTCGGTGGACCCGCGATTGTTTGGGTCATCGGGAGGAGTTAGGTGAAAGAGATTTCTTATTTTCTGCTTGGTGGCAGACGATGTTAGGTAACATGGTGTGGTGAGTACATCGAGTTTTGGTTGCATTCACGTAGGATGAATTTTGATGTCATCGTCTTGGATCATCCTTGATTTTCCTAGGTGGAATGCCAAGGATCGATACGAGGTAATCAGTGAGGAACCACAGTCTCGACGTGTCTCGTCATTGATTTATCCGTTTAGATGTGGGAATTGGTTGAGGAGTGATGTGATTGATGAAGGATTCAACAGGGTGAAGACCCTATGAACAGATTTTGGGTGGATTGTTAACTGAGGTAGAACATGCGTGGATCATAGGTTGATCGGGATTGTGATGTTGAGGACCTTGGGTATTGTGACGATCGAGGATTGTGACGTTTATGGTTGGGTGACGTAGTGATGGATCTGGATAGTGACCTTGATGATCTAAATAGGTGGAAAGTTTATCACCCTTACTTGGATATTTGAGTATAGGATGATGGGACTCAACTTCTTTTCGAGGTTTATCCCGTACGGTGTATTAATCGAACGAGTAGGTTTCCGACGGGGTCGAATTCTGTCAGCCTTAGAGGTGTGAATGTTGGGACTGGCTTCTCTATGAAGTCAATCAAATGTAATGAGCAGGTAACCAATAGGTTCGAATTTGGTGCATCTCGGTAGATGTGAGTGAGATTTGATGCCAGTTGGCATAAGTGGGTACGCCTTGGTGGGTGTGAGTTGGATTGGTACGTATTGGATTACGTGATTAGGAGTAGTCGTGGTGGTACTGGTCGAGTGACCATAGGACTCGAAATGGAGGATAAGTTGAAGTTTTGATCCGTCTGGTACTGGATTGGACAGATGGACTCCAGAATTGAAACGTGATTGGCTACGACCTAGGTTGTAGGCTAGTTGATGGATGGATGTACGTACCCTGTACGTTGTTCGAGGAACGATACAGGGCAGGCTTGCAGTGCCTGGTGACGGTATATGAGATATACCATGGGTACTCCTTGGTGAACTTATTATTAATCGGCTTAGTTCTGATACCATTGGATTAATCGAGGACGTGGACTGGACATTGGATACTGTGCACTAGGTCATAGTATTTCTGATGGGTCCAGTCATACACAGGTCGAGTGAGATGTTGGTGATTGTGTACTCAGGTTGAGTGAGTTGGTGGTTAGTGTAACCACAAGTGAGTATAATGTTAGTTTTCGGCTGGCGACTGTCAAGTGGTGATAGTTTGTCGGATGTTTCAACGTGGATCGATGAGTGAGTTTTGGTGACTCCCAGTAGGAGCAAACGTCAGGATAAATTTTGGATTGAGAAAGGAACCGTCAAGTTGATTATGTCAGCGAAATGGTAGAATTATCGGGTGGTATCAACTCGGAACGTGTGATCACTTTCACTCGAAGAGGTCGAGTGTGGACGATGCGACGTGAGCGTTAGTGGAACGTCTGGGTGCGAATAGGTATTGTTCTGGATAGTTGGTGTTTGAGTGTACACATGTGGTGAGATTGAATTTCCTTTCCACGAGGTGGATATGGAATCGGTATAGTTGGAATTTCGAGGATGAAATTAATTAAGGAGGGAAAATTGTAACGACCCGTCCCGAATTTCGGGATTAGATTAGTGACTAATCAAGGATTAGTGAGATTAATCGGTGATTAGTGGGGTACTTTCGGACGGATGACGCAAAATGACGATTTTTCCCCTAGAATGGGCAAAACGTTGACTTTTCATTCTGTCAGTCAAATGGACTTTGACCGATGACTATGACGTAGTTCGGAACGTCATGAGTTCATAGACAAGTGGCACCTTCGGGTCCGACATTCAAGGAAGAAGTTATGACGTTCGAAAGTTCATGGATATTTTGATAATTTGGTTAAAAGGGGCAAATAGTTGACTTATGACTTGGGAGGTCCGAAGGCCGATGGTAAGGACCGTTACATAGATTGGGTCGATACGAATCTGTAGATAGGTGGCACGCCAAAATTGGACGTCGAATGGGAAAGTTATGGGTCACGGATGTCCGATTGCACTATGCAAACATTACGAGGCAGAGACACTTGGCGAAATCTGATTGGTTGACTTTTCAGTGTGGGACCCATGGATGAGTGCCAAGTGTCACTCATCCTATTAGTCATTAATCCCAATTTGTGGATCTAAAAGGTGATTGGTGGAATTTATAATATAATATTGGGTTTGAGATTATTTTATAATATCCTTAACCACTCTCCCTCAATCCCAGCCGTCCATTCCATCACTCAATGCATCCTCACCGTCCACTCATCTGATCAAACCACCTAAACTCTACCTTCTTCTTCATCGATCACACTTCCACCATTTTCACTTTTTCCTTTGAACCCGAACACCTCTCCTCCATGAACACCCTCCAAACCTCCTCATTATTGCCTAAGTTGTGAATGAAAGATGAAGAGTGGAATGGAACAAGTCAAACGGTGGCCACGACACGGGCCACCGTGGAAGGAGCAGGTGAGTGACCAGAGAACCCATTTTATCTTCAAAATTTGGAAACTGAGTTAAGGAATTTTTAGTCGTTTCTCGTAATTGTTATGGCTTTATGGAGATTGTAGGAATAGTCTGGGATCATTTTCGAGGGGCTTGGTGGTCTGAGACGGCCGATGACCAAAACAGTGAGTTTTGGTTTGAATTTTGGAAGTCGAGATTTGATGGCCCTCAATCGTGTTTGATGTGTGGAACGGGTTTCTGGAGGTTGGGAGAGTCATTTGGAACCAGTTACAAGGTTGGAGGTGGCCAGAGTCGACGATAACAGGTGCTTGCAGGGGGCCGGTTTCTGTTTCAATCGAAAAGTAAGAGTTTGTTCTCCTTTTCATCGTTTTAAGCATCTAGTTAGATTCCTAGGTATTGTACTAAGAGTTTAGAATCAAAATGGGAAGGAAAGGCTTGAAAATAAGGGAGACTAGGCCGTGAACCGTGACCGCCGGTTTGGTTGGACCGAACCGGTTTGAACTGGTTTGAACCAGCTAGCTAGAGGTTGAAGACAATGAACAGTGCAGGCACGTGGGCTTCATGCACAACGCCTTTAGGAGGCGCGTGAGGGCGCGTGGGGTATAGTTTGGGGTTGACTTCAACATGACTTTTAATCTATTCGATGTAAGAAACATTTTGGGACTGGTTTCGTGTCGATCGGACACCGTCTCGATAATGTTCGGGACATCCGAAGGTTTAGGATTGAGTTTAAAAATAGTTAGAAATTTGGAAAAATTACGGGACTTCAATGAGAGGTTAATAAGGAAGTTAGTAACCCTCTAGATTGATTTGGACAGGTTTGGGAGTCCCGGTGACGGCGATTAGCCCAGTGAGACTTTCGACACGTGACTCGCGGCGGCAGCTTAGAACGGTCTATGAGTGGACCTTGATTTCTAAACTGTGATGCATGCATAAATATTTTATATGGTTTATAAATATGATCCTATGATGTTGATTTGGATATTGGTGAATTAGATGGTTTCATGCTTTTCGAGGCGATTTACATGCTTGCACATAAATCGAGGTTTACGATTTTGCAATGACTTTCCATGCTTATAGTGTTGGAAATGAATTCATGAAATTGTTTTGGATTTGAAAAGGTAAACTCGGGTTCGATACCCATTTGTTTTGGAAACCCTCGGACTCGAGGTCCCATTTAGTTACATTCTCGAGCTAGAGGGCCAATTGGTTCTTGAATCGATTTTGGATTTGGAAATATGGATCGGGCACGAGACCCAATTGATTTACGAACTCTCAGACTTGAAGTCCATTTGATTTAACAAGCCATCGGGCTGGAGGCCCAGTTGGTATATGTATCGGGCTCGAGGCCCAATTGGTTTGTGTATCAGGCTCGAGGCCCAGTTGACTTACGTATCAGGCACGAGGCCAATTTGGTTTACGAAATCGGGCACAAGGCTCATTTAGTTTATGAAATCGGGCATGAGGATCAGTTGGTTTACGATTCGGGCCAGATGCCCAGTTTGAATGTGGATTCGGGCTTAGGGCCTAGTTATGTTTTTAAGATTGTGATTTCGGGTCGAGGAGCCATAAATGGATTTTTGGTTCATGACGGTTTATGGGGACCGGCACGAACCCTTGAAAGGTTTTTATGGTTTATGACGGTTTATGCGGACCGGGCATAAACCCTTGAAAGGTTTTGAGAATGTTTTCAAAAGTTTTTTCGTATACCATGCTTATATATATGAATTGTCTCCTCCGGGGAGGGTCGTTGGCCTGGGTGGACCCCGGAGTCGTAACGGAGCGCTAACTGAGTGGAGTCGCCCCCGTTGGCTTCCTTACTCTTAGAAAAGCTATGGATTATAACCCCCACGGAGGGTCATTGATCTACGAACATTGACCTGGGTGGACCCTGTTGAGGCTTGGGCTTTGAGACCCCGTGGTAGCACGCGCGTAGATCTAGATACCGTGACAGGATTGGTTATATGAAATATATGATAAACATGATTTCTTGGTTTTACGAAATTGTGTTTTATGATTGATAAATGGATTTGGGCTGAGTTCCCACATATGTTTACTATGTTACGGTTTTCTGTAACTAGTTTTGGGCAGGGGCCCGTATGGAATTGGTTATTAAAACATATGTGGTTTGATAAATGGTTTTAATATGCATGCATGCTTTTTAGTGAAGGGCGAAAAGGTCATTATGAAATGTGTTTTATCAAACTATTACTTTTTGTCCACTCATAGTCTTTCTGTTTTCAATGCCCTTCAGGTTGAATATGATGCGGATTGTAGCAGAGACCGATACATCACATACCTCCTCTGGATCTTGGCGTACTCTGAAACGGTTCAAATTTTCCCTGGTCTGACACTTGGTGTCAGACGGGATCAGGAGCATCCCTCCTTAATCTCAGGGGGATTGGGACGGGTCCTGACACATAGAGAGTGACACGTGCGTGGGGGGCATGTGGCAATGCATGGCTGACACGTTAGGTCCCCTGTCGGTTCGTCAAAAGGTTTTTCGATCCTCCACTGGCGCATAAGGACTGTTTCAGGTCATTTTGAACAGTTTTTCAAGAATTTCTAGCCCTTTCGAGTGTTCTAAATGTTATTTTGGATAACCCTAGAGGTGTTTTCTTTAGGTTTTGAGTAGCGTTTATTTGTAACCCAAACACTTGACCTTGGTAGGTTTATTCAAGCATGAAGCTTGTGCGAGCTTAGTAGGTCGAGTGATTTCGACTCCTCGACAAGTGTGTGAATGGACCCCTTTCCCTAAAATTATTTTATTAAACTATATACTTATACGCTTTACGATGTTTATGCTATATATTCACGGAGCATGCTTGATTGCCTAATTTGGTTTAATTAATGATAATGATGAATATGGCCACTTTATGACATGTGCTCGAATATGCTACTGGGTGCCATTATGTGTAATATGATTACCTTATGGTGTGTACCATGGTGTGTGATATGCTAGTTTGCGCTATGGTAAGTGACGTGTTATATTGGGCCATGATATGTGGTGTGATAGTTTGTACAATGATGTGATAAGGCTTACCCGAGTATGTTAGTTGAGTTATTCACTACATTTGCATGGTTAGTTGGTTATTCTTAGTGTTGTGCATATTGAATCACGAGACATTGTTAAATTATGACCTTAGAACCATTTAGGAGTTGCCGGTATCTCGGTACCTGTATGAGTGGCCATCGACGAGCTTCCACGTGATTGTTCACCCACGCAGCCTGTAATACCAGTTAAATATGCGCTAGCTTGTCCCCGAGCGCTAGGGGACATGAGGTGATAGTGCTTAACACCCAGATTCCACATAGTTGAGGCACACGCACCTATAGATACACAGCCTAGCATATGTGTATGCCTCGAGTGACTCATGAGCAATTAGATTGTGGTTCATGCATGTTATTTCATACTTCTAGTTGATTATAGTGGTTGATGATTATTTTATTATTATTCCTTGTAGAATGTGGAAGTAAACATTATTGTTTGGTTTATGAGAAAACTGAGGGGTTAAAGTTATTTTACTAATGAATGGTTTTACACTTAAATAAAATATTAGGTCCACTCATCCTTTTTCTTTTTGAACCCTTCAGGGATCGATGGTATTTCATGCATTTCGAGGAGGCTCGGTTGGCTACTATGACAGTTGCTTCTAAGTTTGGAGTAACACAGTGGACGATCGGGTAATTCGGGCAGTTAAGTTTTGGTATGATCATCAAATTTGTGTCTAGGCTCTATACTTTTGTTGTCGCGGTGAAATGTAATCGGTTTTCACTGATTATGTTTCACTGGACTCAATAAAACACATTGTTTTATTTAATTGGATTTCGTCATCTGGATATCACTATCCAGATATCGTCCAGTATTCCTCGAGCATCATCAAGCATACAAAATTACATACGCCAAGCATCATCAAGCTCATTATTACTTAAACATTTATAATCTTACAAAAGGGAAAACATTGCACAAGTAACCCTTTTATATAAGTGGTGGACTTATTTGCACAAAGAAAATCTAAAATGAATATAAATAAATAACCTAGAAAAAGGCACAAATTGGCCACTACTATAGCGTTATCGTATCAATACCGTCATCTTCATCTCCACAGAATTCCGGAGACGATGAGGAATACTACGCACCACCATATTGCAGATGTTCTGATCCGCCATGATTTACACCACAACTACAAATGGAGGACCGCAATTGCTCGGGAAAAATCAACCAAGGCGCATCATGAACAGATCCCTATGAAGGTAAATCACGAACAGAACCGTATAAGCCTTTGTACCTTTTTTACACGCATATATCAACCATTTTCTTTCCAAGTTAACTTTATACTATTTTAGTTTTTTACTACAATACATCAACCTGAACTTTAGTGATATCTTTCGAAAATCTCGAAAGATAAAAACCTTTGGTTTGATCTACAAAGGCCATTTCACAACCTGTCTTCTCATTTTATAATCGAATAGAAGCAATTAAATAGCAATAGCAAAAGAATATCATTCCCACATATCTAATTTTTTTTAAGTATATACAAAATTTAATTAATAAAACAAAAATTATAAAGGAAAAAGAAACCAAACTGTAATAACATGACTACAAACATAGATATATACCTCCAATGATCAAGTTTGACATCTGTTAAAATGATTTAAAGATAATAACATACAAAATTATATATACCAAACATCATTAAGCCCATTGACACACCCCGGCCCCGATAATCTATTTATGGCACGTAGGTCGAGGTGTGCTGGCCGACATCTAGATGATATTGTCTAGATGACGAAGCCAAATGCATAAAAACGAAGTCGTTTTACTGGTCGTCAGAAACGTAGTCGGCCAAAACCGGTCTCATTTCACAATTAACGGAAACATAGAGTGGGGTCTAACTTGATGATCATATCGTTACACTTTACTACTTGAAGTACCCGATCATTGTCAACTTCGTCTCAAGACTCGAGAGCGAGTGTTAGAGCAGCTACTAAGTCTCCTCGAGATGCATGCACGTCAACAGTATTTGAGCATCTAATCCAAGGGTCTAACACAACGATATGAAAGGCACCTATTACAAGTCTGAATAGATTTGCTCTTTAGGAGAAGAAGCGCAATGGAACGTGTCTCAGGTCGAAATTCTTAACTAACGGTCCCCCTCAATTCATTCAACAGTAGCCAAGTCAAATTTGTCACCTCAGCGAAGAGGTATTAATTACTGTGAAAGTCTCTCATAACTCATGTGTTCCAAACAGTGTTAAATTCTAAATCACTCATCACTCGAAACATGGTAACCTCTCGGAAAAGGATTGAGTGGAGCGTTAATGCCAAAGGAAAACCCTTACTTTACTTCGTAATACATGATAGCTTGCATTGTGAAAGTGTCTAAGTCTCTGTTCAACACATTTCAAGAACGTCTAAGACTCGACATTCTACTAAATTTGGATAATAGGGGAAAACTCGGACTATGGGCATCACTCCACAACTCAAGTGATGTCCATGCCAAAAGAAATTCATGGGTGGGGTAGTCCAAAGGGGAGATTATACCATGGCAGTAAGAAAAAAAAAACGGAGTGATGGAATACTGTCCAATGTCTCAAGGTCAACGTGTAGCCAAAATGTTCCCAAGTAAAGTTTAGAAGCTTAAAAAGAGAGTGCAGTTTCACCACTAACGAATAGTTAAAGAAGTGCCCATAGTAGATCCAAGCGGCGTGCATGAGTAATGACGAAGATACTCTATACTCGTGTACTTCTCCAAGGTGGCATAAATTTTGGTTGATTAGCCCCACTTCCTCTAGGATATATAATCAAACAACCTCGCCTCAGGTTAACGTCTAGTTGTAATCCTTCCATTAGAAGTCCATACTATTCCATAGTGGAAGTTACCTTAGTAGTAAGACGACCATGTTTACTTGTTTGTTCAACAATTCTTAGAAGGTTTTCAACGTTTGGTCAAGGAAAGTTCTCGTGCCAAAGGCTAGTTTGACCAGGCTCGAAGTATATTTCGACGACACCAACGCCAGTCAAAAGTCATCTTCAACAAAAATGGCACGAGTCAGGACAAGTTCTGACACCACGAGATGAAGATCGCCGTTCAATCCTCGATCCAAGATTGTCCTATTAATGGATATATTTTGTGTTAAGGTATCGTATCTGGTGACAATGGGACAGGAATATCGTGCTTGTGCTCTAAACTAAGGGAGACTGAGTATATCACCCTAACCTATTCAACTTGGAGCGTGCAACAGTGGGAAAAATTTGAATCAAGCCAACCGGGTCGTACCTAGTATATAAATAGGTTGGGGTATCGAATTCCAAGGAAAAGTTTGGGGGGGGGGGGGGGGGGGGGGGGAGTCCCAAAGTGTGTATACCTTCCTTTCTCAGTGACGTCGCATTCTTACCATCAAATGTTCAGGGTGCCACAAATGTAAATTCCGAACACAAGCGTAACGAATGTATCAATATGGTAATGGTATGCTACTTAGAAGTAGCCTAAGGTCTGAGGACGGGATACCAAACAAGGCAGGATACAATGTGGTGATCCAGTCTAGTTAGGAGTTGCCACAATTCCGAAGTCAGAGTCTGTGATCCAAAACACCGAAACAATAAAGTCTCTGAATGTCTGCAAGGAGAAGATAACTAGAACTAGGATAGTCATAATGAAGAATTTGTCACAATCACGATAGTCATAATGAAGCGTGGGTGACTAACCCCATGACATCTCGACACGCAGATCAAAGAAGAGAGGGCGTGACAAAAATTGGATTGTTATTGAATACGACCGAAGTGTCTAATGCTCACAAAAGAGGTAAACAAATCCAAGATCGACCATATTAAATTATAATTGCATTGAAATCTCGTTTCAAATATCTCCTAAACCAACATCTGAATCCATGATCACGACATGCAGCAATGCTGCTTGAGCACTTCATTCACCACACCCAGCCATCCAAATCAATAATGTTATTTTGGGCCAATGGACTAACTTCAGGATATGACTGATATTTTAAGATAAAAAAGAAATGGAAGATGACGACCGATGAACCGGGTATCCACAAACTAAGATTAAACAACTTTCAACCACAACACCCAAAATCCGAAAACTTTTCCTAGAAACCATGTTGCCCCAGAAGAAAAGAATTTCTCTTGAAACAATAGTGAAAACTAGAGGATTTCAAAATTCACATCCAAAAATGTTTAACTAAGAAAAAAGAGTAGGAGAACTCAATTTGTCACAAATACAAGACCATGGGAGTTTAGTAAAAGGATAAAGAGACGTAAGTAAAACCCGAGTGTGTGAGACATAGTGTAGACGCCAAAGAAAAAAACAAAATAAGTTAAGGAACTTAAGAAGTGTTTACTAACTCCGCCAAGAACCAAATTTTTATCGAAACTAAGCGGTACTGTAATGCCCCGGAAATTCGAAACACGGAAATTTGGAAAATTTGAGGAAAAGGACGATTTTGCCCCTGGAATTGGGCAAACGGTTGACTTTTTATTCGAACAGTCAAACGAACTTTGACCGATGACTGTGACGTAGTTCGGGACGTCACGAGTTCATATACAGGTGGCACGCCCGATTCCGACATTCGAGGAAAAAGTTATGACATACGGAAGTTTGAGGGTAAATTGGTAAATTGGTAAACAAGGGGACATTTGTTGACTTTTTTATCTGGGGCATTGTTTGGACTTTCCGGAAGTATCATTGGGTAGGTTTCGGGACGCAGAATCCGTAGACAGGCGGCATGCGTCAATCGGAGTCCGAACGAAAACGTTATGGGTCTAGAACGATTGGGGGTATTTTGGTAATTTGTGAGAACAAGGGTAAAATGGTAATTTTGGTTCGGCTAAGTTGTGATAATTCAGCTATTTGACTTGGTTTGAAGTCAAGGATTTGATTGAGATATTTTGGGATATGATTCCGAGATGATTTTCATTGTGATTGTGATTGTGAATTCCCAGGCAGCCGAGGCTTGGGGTGTTCCCAGACGGCTGGTACTCGGGGTGAGATATATTTCCAGATAGCCGAGGCTTGGGGTGTTCCCAGACGGCTAACGCTCGGGGTGATGCGTGCCGGGGAAGTCGGAGCTCGGGGTGACTTCCCAGACGACTGAGGCACGGGTTATGGCCTACGCGTAGTGCAGATGTGACAATGTGATGGTTTGTGCACTTGTGAATAGTGCGGATTGATTGATTGATTTCTTGAGTAATTGCTTGTGAACTTGTGCATAGTATTGTTTGATGTTGATTGTAATTACGTACTGGTATTGAGTACGAGTTTTGGTATGTATAACCAGGTGCTTATGTTTTGGTATGTTTAGCTTGAGAGCCAAGAATTTGATTTGTTATGTGGTATGACTGGAAGGCCAGTGATTGTTGTCCACGTGTTTTTCCCTATGCATGCAGGTTTGATAAACTGGAGGGTAAATGATGTCTTTTAAAATGTGTTTTAACGAATATATTTTTGGTCCACTCACACTTTTCTGTTTTGATGACCCTCCAGGCCGTGACACGACATTCGGGGCTAACCGAGAGGCGGAGGCATAAGCGGAGAAAATCCCTTGTCTGATAGGTGCTGAAGGATAGTTTCGGGACTTCAGTTGACTTGTCAGACGGGAGCAGGACCGGGCACGGTTATCGAGGTCCAGTTGGGACGGGTCCTGTCAGGTACTCAAAAGTCAAAAGCAGTTCCGAAAAAAAATTTCAAAATTATGGTTTAAAACATTTCCGAGTAGAAGAAAGGAATAGGGGAATGTCAAGTGAAACCATATAGCGTCAAGATGTGTCACATCACATTATGGGGTAAAATCTTACTACCGAGATTTTGTTGAGCCAACTCAAGTTATTTGAAAATCAAATGTCACAAAAAAAATCTTTTACACGAAAAGTAAACGTCTTTAATAATCCAGTGGTAAGAACCAAGCAAAGTAATGTTTTTTTAAATTCTATTAACCTCGTTTAAAATCTTTTGAGCGAACAATGACCGATTTAAAAGAATATTTATCAAAGCAAGGGCGTAACAAGCCAGAAACTTTAGAAACCAAGAAATTGAAAAGTTTCTAGGGTTCGTACTAAGATAGTTTGGGTCACACAATTACAAAATAGTGACAGGATTCCCAAATTTCTGGGTGATTCAAAATAAGAGCCCCACAATAAGTTACATGCTCTTGATCCAAAATAGAAATCTCTCAGACATGATAATCGAGAAATATTTCATTTTGTAGCCCTTAAGGCTTCACAAAGTCGTAAGGAAGGTTACCTGCGAACATTTTTTCAAAAATTCCTAGATGTGGTTCCATGTCCCGCAAAGGATGACCCAGTTAGCCGATCATAATGTCGCGGTTTTGGAAGGCCTAGGTCAACAAGGTCAACTCAAGCACGCAAAACGATGCAAAAGACTTTGCCACTAGGCAACCGTTACACGAGTTCAACCAATAACTATGAATTCATAACTCATCGTCGAATAAATCATTCACACCACCCATTACGAGCCCCAAGCTCGTAAGCACCACCCGAATGCGAAATTTGACGGATAACCAACTTACTAAACTCAGAACTATGGGCGACAAAAGTAAAGTCCACCCAAAATTTTGTCATCGAAACTCATGATCGAGCCATAAAAGAACTACAACTAACGAAAGGTGTAATTAACTACTTGATGAGATGTTCTGACACCGGATTCGGGTTGTATGATCATCAAGTGTCCGAAAATAACAACACAGTCCTAGAACCATTACCCTAGTACCAAATTGGCACACCCTGACCAAGATAGTCCATTTATGGCACACAGGTGGAATGAGTCGTGCAAGAACATAACTGTGTAATGATACAAAAACATTAAGCATTAAAGTAAATAAAAAGTCACACTCAACACTTAAGGAAAGGTATGCAATTAAAAACCGTTCTTTTGTAGATTGTAGTATTGGTAAATAGGGTTTGTTCTTAACCGGGATTGAGGGTACCTAAGCATGATTATCGTTTGATTATTTAATTAGGGGGTAATTGATTATCCATAATATCCTACGTGATTAACTAATCTAAACTAACATTATATATTATTTACATGGCCAACTGACCTTTAACCTAACTCATTCATGAATACTATTAACGTCAACCTACAAAATCCTCTAATTTTAGCCTTACGTGTTCTTTGTATATTAACTTAAGTACGCACTCGGGGACAGTCCGACATACACTTTTAATGATTTAGACTCGGGGATAGCTCGACTATCTAATCAAGCATTAAGCACAAACATACAATCATAACAAAAAAAACTAGAATCATATAACACATAAAATATTGAAATCAGTACAAATTATAAAACTAAGAATAATATTAGAAATCAACTCATAAACCAAGATATTCTAGCACAAAAGATAACAATATGGTAAAGAGGCCGTGCTACACTTTTTCTCTTCGGGACACCATATGGATACATAGTGATTGGGCACTCTTTAGTCAGACATTAAGGGACAGCTTGACAATGCCACGGATGAAGGTATAGAGGATGAAGTATGGTATAATTAACCTTGCACGGCAAATCTTGAATTTATTGAAAAGGAAAATTTGGTTAAGTAGAGCTTCTGTACAAAGAATAAGTGACCCTTTTACAATTAGCCTAAACATCTCTATTTATAGGAGAAAATTAATCCTCAAATAAATAAGAGTTTACAATTTAAATCCTAAAAAAAATGATTAAACTAATTAAATCGAACTCCTAAAGGAATAAGGCTTCGTTTGGGAAAAAGGAAATAAATCCTAACTTGAATTGGACAATTATTCCACTATAAGGAAGGAAAAAGTTGCTGGAATCTAACATGAATGTTTTTCAGTGGCAGCCCACCAAAATTTGGCAGAATTTCTGTGGTCAAAGGGTGGTCAACGCGCAAGTGAAGGCTAGATTCGAGTTCGGTAGGCGCGCGCTGAAGGGGAGCCTTAAGATCGGGACACGCGCGTCGAACACATGACGGGCTGAACGGCAGGTGCCTGGAAAATTCGTTTTTTTGCTGATTAAATAGGTTCGGTAGTCCCCTACCGAAATCTGTTGTACTTTCTTGTGGCCTCCTTTGTTTTACTCATAACTCCTTCAATATAACTCTTATTGAGGTTATTCTCTCGCCTAAATTCCCGTAATTCTGAGTTTAATCTAATTCTACGCAATTCTCACAAAATATGTTATTTTATCCTACGGTTTGGCATTTAGACATTAAAAGATAAGCATAAAGAGTATAAAATGATGCTTAATTCAAGGTTTATAAAATATGCCCACACTTAGACTTTGCTAGTCCCTAGCTGTAATGAGCCGTCCCGAATTTTGGGATTAGATTAGTGACTATTCAAGGATTAGTGAGATTAATCGGCGATTAGTGGGGTACTTTCGGACGGACGGTGCAAAATGACGATTTTGCCCCTAGAATGGGCAAAATATTGACTTTTCGTTCAGGCGATCAAGTGGACTTTGGCCCATGACTGTGACGTAGTTCGGGACATCACGATTTCATAAACAAGTGGCACGTCCGATTCCGACTTTCGAGGACGAAGTTATGACGTTCGGAAGTTCATGGGTATTTTGGTAATTTGGTTTAAAGGGGCAAATAGTTGACTTTTGACCTGGGAGGTCCCATGGCCGAGGGCCGAGGACCATTACGTAGATCGGGTCGATACGAATCCATAGATAGGCGGCACGCCGAAATTGGTTTTCGAACGGGAGAGTTATGGTTCATGGAAGTTCGATTACACTATGCACGTATTACAAGGAATTGATGAGGTGGCTTTATCTGATTGGGCAGATATTTTAGGTGGGACCCATGGATGAGTGACAAGTGTCACTCATCCCATTGGCCCAACCCCCAATTTTTGGATCTATACTAATTAATTATTATTATTATTATTTTATAATTTAATCTACCACCTCTCAATCCTAACCCTCTATTTCAACTAATCTCTCAATCCTCACCCTTCATTCCCTTCCCTCTCTCACTTGATCATCATCTCTTCTCTGCTTCTTCAAACAAACCCGAAAGCTTCCCCTCCATCGTCACTTAGCAAACAACCCACACGACACACCACCACCACCACCCCACTTGCGTCCATACGTTCTGTGAGGGTTAAGGAGAGACTGAGAGAGGCTAGGACGACACGGGATGGACAGTGAGCCACGGTGGTCGATGGCGGAAGTGAGTAACCCGAGAGCCCTTGTTATATTCAAAAATCGAAAATTGGTTTATAGTCTTGGTTTTGCGGTCCTTTTTATCCTAATGAGACCTAGGGACAAAGGAGACTTGAGGAGGATCATGTTGGATGGAAATGGAGGGCTAGAAGGCTAGAAAACTGAGCTTGAAGTTCAAGCTCACGGCTTGTCCATGGAAGGTGAGTTTTCATTGGGTTTTCAAGTGTTTTTAATAGCTAAGTAGATTAGGTTTTTTGTGAGGAAAGTTTAGAAATTGAAAGGGGAAAGAATGGAAAAAAAATGTGTAGGATAGGACTGTGAACCGGTCGCGCCGGTCCAGATCGGTTCGTCCTGGTTCAAAACCAGAGGACCTGGTTCAGTTGCAGGAAGAAGAAGATGAACAGTGGCGAGTGGCTCCCACGCGCAGCCACTTCAGGCGCCTTGTGTGGGTACGTGGCCCACTTTCTGGAAAAACTTCGAACACACAAAATCTTCTATTCGATGTAACGAACATTTTGGGACTGGTTTCGTGTCAATCGGACATCGTCTCGATTATGTTCGGGACATCTGAAGGTTTAGGATCGTGTTTTAAAATAGTTAAAAATTCGGAAAAATTATGGGGTTTCAATGAGAGGTTAATAAGAGAGTTAGTAACCATTTAGATTTATTTGGACAGGTTTGGGAGTCCCGGTGACGACAAATAGCCCAGTGAGGCTTACAGCACGCAAATCGAGGCGGTAGCTTAGGACGGTCTGTGAGTGGACCTTGATTTCTAAACTGTGATGCATGCATAAATGTTTTATATGATTTATGAATATGACTCTATGATGTTGATTTGGATGATTGTGAATTATATGGCTTCACGCATTTTGAGGCGATTTATGTGCTTGCACATAAATCGAGGTTTTCAGTTTTACACTAATTTTCCATACTTATAGTTTTGGAAATGATTTCATGAAAATGGTTTTGGATTTGAAAAGGTAAACTTGGGTTCGAGACCTATTTGTTTTGGAAACCCTCGGACTCGAAGTCCCATTTAGTTACGTTCTCGGGCCAGAGGCCCAATTAGTTCTTCAATCGATTTCGGATTTGGAAATATAGATCGGGCACGAGACCCATTTGATTTACAAACTCTCGGACTTGAGTTCCATTTTATTTAACAAGGCATCGGACAGGAGGCCGAGTTAGTTTACGTATCAGGCTCAAGGCCCAGTTGGTTTACAAATCGAGCTCGGAGCCCAGTTGACTTGCGTATCGAGCACGAGGCCCATTTGGTTTAAGATATTGGGTACGAGGCCCATTTGGTTTACGAAATAGGGCATGAGGCCCAGTTGGTTTACGATTCGGGTTGGAGGCCCAGTTTTTATGTGGATTCGGGCTTAGAGTCCAGTTATGTTTTAAGATTGTGATTTCGGGTCAGGGACCCTTAAATGGATTTCTGGTTCGTGACGGTTTATGGGGACCGACATGAACTCTTGAAAGGTTTTTATTGGTTCATAACGGCTTATGGGGGCCGGGGCATGAACCCTTGAAAGGTTTTTCGTATACCATCCTTTATATATGAATTGTCTCCTTTGGGGAGGGTCGTTGGCCTGGGTGGACCCCGGAGGAGTTACGGAGCACTGACTGAGTGGAGTCGCCCCCGTTGGGTTCCTTACTCTCAGAAAGGCTATGGATTATAACCCCCAGGGAGGGTCATTGATCTACGGACATTGACCTGGGTGGACACTAGGGAGACTTGGGCTTGAGACCTTGGGTAGCACGCGCGTTGCTCTAGATACCGTGACAGGATTGGTTATATGAAATTGGATAAACATGATTTCAACTGGTTTGCGAAATTGTGTTTTATAATTGATAAATGGATTTGGGTTGAGATCCCACGCATGTTGAGATCCCACGCATGTTGAGATCCCACGCATGTTTACTATGTTATGGTTTTCTGTAAATGGTTTTGGGCAGGAGCTCGTATGGATGTGGTTGTTTAAACATATGTGATTGGATAAATGGTTTTACTATGCATGCATGCTTTTTAGTGAAGGGCATAAAGGTCTTTATAAATGTGTTTTAACGAACTTATTACTTTTTATCCACTCACAGTCTTTCCGTTTTCAATGCCCTTCAGGTTGAATACGGTGCGGACTGTAGTAGAGACCGAGACATTAAATACCTCCTCCAGATCCTGGCGTACTCTAAAAGCCGGTCAGGCTAAAGGTTCAAATTTTTCCTAGTCTGACACTCAGTGTCAGACGGGATCAGGAACGTCCCTCGTTAATCCCAGGGGGATTGAGACGGGTACTGACACTAGTAAATACCATAATAAACTAAGGCTTTAAAACTTTTTTTTTCTTTTTTTTCTTTTTTTCTTTTTTTTTTCTTCTTAAAAACAGAAACTACTAAGCCCTTAACCATTTGTCTCAAAGTATCAACGTAAGTATAGTCTCAAAGAGTTACACTAAAAAGCTATGTAGCATATGAAATTTAAAAGTTAATACATCATAAAAAAAAATACCTTGACAAGACAATGAGTAACTTGGTGAAATGTATCTCAACATGAATAAAACAAGTATGAATCAACTCACAAGGATAAACACTCATGATTTCAACTCAAGGTGTATAGGGTTTGTGTTTGCACTCAAGGTATGTGAGAAAGATGCTCACATAATAGAAAGTAATTTACTTCATAAAAGTTTCAAACATAAATCATAAGATAGTGAACATACTTGCACAAATGAACCAAAACCATAAGCTTACTCAAGTTGTAGACTCAACTAATCAAAGTTTACTCATCTCAAGGATCATAAGGTCTTTATTTGAAGGTTGTAATGGGGTTAGGTTCAGAGGCATGGATTTTTAGGATAGTGGTGTTAAATTTTTTTCTAGGACTAAGCCAAAGACTTTATTACAAAAATCATAAGTGTTTTCCATAGTCTTAGGCCAAGTATCAACTTGTTGGGCCTTAATCGTCATTATCAACATCTTTGAGTGTGTAATTACAAAAACATAAGTGTTTTACATATTTTTGGGTTTATGTTGTTTTTCGAAATTTTTTCTTCGATTTTTGAAATAAGATTCATTTTTGTTTATTATTTTTAGGAATAAGACTCAACAAAGTTGTAAACCCCTCCCCCATACTTAAACTGGACATTATTCTCAATGTATGAAAGTGAAATCATAGAATCTAAGTAAGGAGGAATGATTCACGAAAAAAAAGCAATAAAGACATAAAGTAACTAAAGTAAATAGTGTAACAACCCGTCCCGAGAATTGGGATAAGTAGAGTGATTAAGGTGTGGTTAGTAAGGTTAATCAAGGGTTAGGTGGTCCCGAGGGGTCCGGGAACCTAGAATGACGATTTTGCCCCTGGGTCGGGCAGAAATGTTGACTTTTAGTTCGGGTGATCAAATGGGAGTTGACCAGTGACCAGGACGTAGTTGAGGACGTTACGCATCCTTAGGCAGGTGGCACGCCCGATTCCGACATCCGAGGAGGAAGTTGTGATGTTCGGAAGGTTGAGGGCATAACCGTAATTTTGGAAAAATAGGGGGAAAAGTTGACTTTTTGAATAATCGAGTTTTGGTACGTTGACCTAGGATGGTTAGGTAGATCTCATCGTCCTGAGTTCGATGACAGGCGGCACGTGTTCATCGGACTTACGAGGTGTGAGATACGGGTCTAGAAGGGTAGTGGCAAAACCGTAAAAAATAAGTTAACAAGAAGGGTAATTTGGTCTTTTTGCACCTGGGGATTTGTGCAGAAAGAAGCAGATGAAGGGTTGAGATTGGGCCACATGGGTGAGAGAGAATAGGGGATGGTGACATGTGGCAATTGTGTAGAGGGTTCTGGTTGAATCCTGTACATACACGGCCCAAATATTTGTGGTGCAACCGTGCAGTGCCCGTGTGAGTGTTCTTCGACACAGAGAGAAACAGAGGGGGAGAAGCGAGAAGATTGAAGGTTGATCGAGGGTGCTGGTGAGTTTGTGACTGTGTGTGGGTGTTCAGAGAGTGAGAGGGAAGCAGGGAGGAGGTGTGGAAGTGTTGGCCGTGTGTGTGAGGGGAGTGAGGGCCACGGGAAAAACCAGAGTGCACAGGGAGGACGTGAGTGTTTTTGGGCGGTGTTGTGGCCGTGATCGATCAAGAAAGGCCAGAGGAAGTGTCCAAAGGCTGGAGGTGGACGGGGGGAGCTACTGCCTCACGGCTGAGCTCGCGACGGCGATCGGAGGACAGGTAATTTCTCATCCTTTTCTACTTGCTCTGTTTAGTCATTGAGTTTCAAGTCGAGAATCGTGAGTCTAGAGGTCGAATCGAGGCCCATAAGCAGGTCTAAGGGGCTCAGTGGAGGTCTGGGATTATATTGGTTCTGTTGCCGTGACGGGGAGGTACACGGCGGAGGATGGCATGACAGAGGTATTCTGGTGCTCTGTTTTGGCCGTGGGTTCCAACGGCGAGTCGTGACGTTTGGGCAGGAGTCGACGGCCAAGGTGGGTCGGGTTAGACTTAGAAGAGGTCTAGGAACCGTCTGGTGTTGCCACCATGACGGGGGGTGACCGGAGTGGCTGGATCGGAAAACAGGGGAGTTTGGGGTTGTCTGGTTTCAAGTTCAGTCGACGGGCTAGGGACAGTGTCGAGGTGAACGGAGTTGGGGAATCAATAGGGAAGGACTGGACGATGAGAATGGTGAAGAGAGGGAAGGAAATAGTGCAGGCACGGCGGTGAACCGCTGACGCCGGTCTGTGTTGCAGGCGACTGTGGCGAACCGGGTTGGCTCGAGGTAGCCGATGCACTGTAGCAGCGCGTGAGGGCCACGCGCAGCCACTTTGGGCGGCGCGTGGGGGCGCGTGCGACGGCGATGGGGAAAACGATCAACAGGGTTTTTGGTCTAGGAGTTGTGGTGAGTCCATTGGAAGTGGTTTCGGGTTAATCGGACGTCGTTTGAGTTTAGTTCCGCGAGGGTGAAAGTTTAAGGTCTCGGGTTATTACGTTTTCGATTCGGGGAATTTTGAGGGAATTTAGGTGAACTTTCCTAGACGTATTAGTGACGTAATTTGACGGTGTTTGACAGGATCGGGATTTCCCGAGGAAGCCGAGGAACGGGCTGGACGTTCGGGACGCGAGTAGGGCTCAGTACTGTGAGTGGACCCTTTTCTCAACTCGAGCATGCATAACTGTTTTCTATAATTGTCTTATGGTTTTCAATCATGATTTTGTGTTTATCGAATATGTTGGTCGGTTTTACATTATTACACGTTTTTCGAGGAAAGTGGTTTTTAGCACGTTTTACGAGGAATGGTTGGTTTTTGGAATATATGTGATGATTTTGGGATTTCAAATGATACGTGGTTTTCAATGATTATAAATGAATTTTGGAACATGATTTCGATGATAAAGGATTGTAGGTTTGAGAAATGGATTTCGGAAATGAAAGTTGGTTTTCGAGTGGAAAGTAGATTCCGGATTTGGGTTCGGAATGACGGTTCTGGATGCCGGGAGAGCATCGAACCAGTGGTTTCGGATTCGGGTTTGGATGAGGATTTGGTAAATGGTTTTCAAATGGTTTTGGGATTGGATTTGCTGGATCTGGATATTGGGTTTAAAGACCCGGATATATATGTGACGGGGGACCGGCCGGATTGGGTTTAAAGACCCGGATTGAGTTTAAAGACTCGGGAGTTTAAAGACTCGGATATATATTGATTTTCCCCCGTAGGCCTTGAGTTTAAAGACTCGGGAGTTTAAAGACTCGGATATTATTAAGGCCTGGATTGAGTTTAAAGACTCGGGAGTTTAAAGACTCGGATAGGTCCAGCAGGTTTGATCGAGAAAATGATGATTTGGTGGTTATGGTTTATGATACGGTTTTCTGATACTCATGTGTGGTTTCTTATGGTATTTTATAGTGTTTCTGTTACTTATGATGTTTAAGAATGATTCTTTTATAAATGTGTTCATAACTGTGGTTATGCATGTGGTTTCAAAACGGAGGGTTAACTCGGTTTTCTTATAAAATGGTTTTTGAACTTTTGTACTTTCTGGTCCACTCACATTTTCTGTTTTATTTGCCCTCCAGGTTGTGGAGCGAGCGCGGGGTCTTGACGTCGAGGCAGAGTCTGAGACATAGAAGTGACGTGAGAGTTCCCAGAGTAGATTAAAGGCTTCCGTGTGCGTGTAGTTATCGGTTTTATTTTCTTTGTATGTTCGTACTATGTTCTGTAAATGCTACCTTCGGGACATTGTGTCTAATTACTCCTGCGTTTGACTGGATTTGAGTGAGTTTTACTTGAGTTTTGCGTCGGGGAGTCAGACGGGAGCGGGATTTACCTCGGGTTTCGGGGTGAAACCGGGGTGGGTCCTGACAATTGGTATCAGAGCATAGGTTTGTCGAGTTTGTTGGGTCTGTCGGTTTGTGAGGTTGTGTTTCAGTTGTTTGACTACTTCTATGCCTCTTTCAGTGTGCGGTTGACGATGCCTCCGAGACGTAGACCCTCTCCACAACCTGAAGAAGTAGCCAGAGAGACGGAGAGTGCCACGATTGAGCGAGCCCAGCGGCTCGGGGCTACTACTTTTAGTGGTGGGGCTGATCCTGAGGAAGCCCAGAGGTGGATTACTAGACTGGAGCGGATTTTTGCGGTGATGCATTGTCCGCCGGGGGAACGAGTGTTGCTGGCTACCTTTTTACTAGATGGTGCGGCGTACGAGTGGTGGTATACCCTCGAGTTGTCCGGTTGGGATGTCCATAGTGTGACCTGGGAGACGTTCAGGGAACGGTTTTTGGAGCAGTATTATCCTCGTTCTTTCCGGGATGCCAAGGAGGCGGAGTTTCTGCAGCTCCAGCAGGGGAATATGACCGTGGCAGAGTATGAACGGAAGTTTCAGATGTTGTCTCGGTTTGCTCCTGCTTTTGTGGCCACTGAAGCCGAGAAGTGCCGTAGGTTTGAGTTGGGTTTGCGAGGTGAGATTCGAGCCGTAGTGACAGCTGGATCTTTTGCTACCCTCCGAGATCTGTCGGATGCTGCGGTGCGAGTTGAGGCTAGTTTGCCGGTGCGACGCCGGGAACCTTCTATTCCTGGAGCTTCGAGCCAGCGGACACCGAAAAGAGGTAATTTCGGTGGATCGTCCTCGTCGGGCGATGATCGTTTTGATAGGCCTGGTAGTGCCCAGAGTTCAGGATTTTGGGGTTATCGAGTACCGCCGACTCCGCAAGCGAGTGCGACGTCGGTAGCGTCCACAGGGAGACCGAGCAGTGGACCAGGCTGGAATGTGTGTTTCTACTGCGGGGAGCGAGGTCATTTTCGACGTGAGTGTCCACTGTTGCCACAGGAAGGTGGTGTAGGCAGAGGAGTAGTGGAGTCCGGACAGAGTACAGCATCAGGGACAGCGGGCACTAGAGGAGGTGGTGGCACAGCCACGAGTAGTTCAAGGGGACGTGGTAGAGCGTCAGGATCTCAGGCCCGGGTGTTCTCGATGACGCAGCAGGAGGGTCAGTCGACACCAGATACGGAGACAGGTATTTGTTTTGCTTTTGGGTTGTCCTGTTGGTTTGGTGTTTGGATTTTGGGGTAGAGTCTAGGAGTTAAGTTCCGTAGTAGGGTGACGGAAGGTATAGGAAAGGAGTGACTATAACTGATCAATTGGAGACTGTGGAAGGAGAGAACCCACAAGCTAGAGTTTGCCTTTAGGACTTTGTGGAGTTAGTCCGACTGTGGCCGGAATAGTAGCCGAGGGAGATGGGTGGTGGTATACGAGGATGTACTCTATGAATTCTGTCGGGTACTGTGACATGAGGTATTTTATAATACCTTTGTTTTCCGTTCATAGAGTTTCCCTTGCGTACACTATGTAGTTGTTACATAGCTAGGGTTGGCTGTGGTAACAGTAGTTGGGGATGGAGTGAAATACCCAAGGTGGAGATGATAGACAGGAAACCCAGGAGAGGTTGTTATTGACCTAGTGTTGATTACTGGGTAGGAGACGTTAGGTGTCGGGAACTAGCTGTGGAATTTCGGGGACGAAATTCTTTTTAGGTGGGTAGATTGTAACAACCCGTCCCGAGAATTGGGATAAGTAGAGTGATTAAGGTGTGGTTAGTAAGGTTAATCAAGGGTTAGGTGGTCCCGAGGGGTCCGGGAACCTAGAATGACGATTTTGCCCCTGGGTCGGGCAGAAATGTTGACTTTTAGTTCGGGTGGTCAAATGGGAGTTGACCAGTGACCAGGACGTAGTTGAGGACGTTACGCATCCTTAGGCAGGTGGCACGCCCGATTCCGACATCCGAGGAGGAAGTTGTGATGTTCGGAAGGTTGAGGGCATAACCGTAATTTTGGAAAAATAGGGGGAAAAGTTGACTTTTTGAATAATCGAGTTTTGGTACGTTGACCTAGGATGGTTAGGTAGATCTCATCGTCCTGAGTTCGATGACAGGCGGCACGTGTTCATCGGACTTACGAGGTGTGAGATACGGGTCTAGAAGGGTAGTGGCAAAACCGTAAAAAATAAGTTAACAAGAAGGGTAATTTGGTCTTTTTGCACCTGGGGATTTGTGCAGAAAGAAGCAGATGAAGGGTTGAGATTGGGCCACATGGGTGAGAGAGAATAGGGGATGGTGACATGTGGCAATTGTGTAGAGGGTTCTGGTTGAATCCTGTACATACACGGCCCAAATATTTGTGGTGCAACCGTGCAGTGCCCGTGTGAGTGTTCTTCGACACAGAGAGAAACAGAGGGGGAGAAGCGAGAAGATTGAAGGTTGATCGAGGGTGCTGGTGAGTTTGTGACTGTGTGTGGGTGTTCAGAGAGTGAGAGGGAAGCAGGGAGGAGGTGTGGAAGTGTTGGCCGTGTGTGTGAGGGGAGTGAGGGCCACGGGAAAAACCAGAGTGCACAGGGAGGACGTGAGTGTTTTTGGGCGGTGTTGTGGCCGTGATCGATCAAGAAAGGCCAGAGGAAGTGTCCAAAGGCTGGAGGTGGACGGGGGGAGCTACTGCCTCACGGCTGAGCTCGCGACGGCAATCGGAGGACAGGTAATTTCTCATCCTTTTCTACTTGCTCTGTTTAGTCGTTGAGTTTCAAGTCGAGAATCGTGAGTCTAGAGGTCGAATCGAGGCCCATAAGCAGGTCTAGGGGGCTCAGTGGAGGTCTGGGATTCTATTGGTTCTGTTGCCGTGACGGGGAGGTACACGGCGGAGGATGGCATGACAGAGGTATTATGGTGCTCTGTTTTGGCCGTGGGTTCCAACGGCGAGTCGTGACGTTTGGGCAGGAGTCGACGGCCAAGGTGGGTCGGGTTAGACTTAGAAGAGGTCTAGGATCCGTCTGGTGTTGCCACCATGACGGGGGGTGACCGGAGTGGCTGGATCGGAAAACAGGGGAGTTTGGGGTTGTCTGGTTTCAAGTTCAGTCGACGGGCTAGGGACAGTGTCGAGGTGAACGGAGTTGGGGAATAAATAGGGAAGGACTGGACGATGAGAATGGTGAAGAGAGGGAAGGAAATAGTGCAGGCACGGCGGTGAACCGCTGACGCCGGTCTGTGTTGCAGGCGACTGTGGCGAACCGGGTTGGCTCGAGGTAGCCGATGCACTGTAGCAGCGCGTGAGGGCCACGCGCAGCCACTTTGGGCGGCGCGTGGGGGCGCGTGCGACGGCGATGGGGAAAACGATCAACAGGGTTTTTGGTCTAGGAGTTGTGGTGAGTCCATTGGAAGTGGTTTCGGGTTAATCGGACGTCGTTTGAGTTTAGTTCCGCGAGGGTGAAAGTTTAAGGTCTCGGGTTATTACGTTTTCGATTCGGGGAATTTTGAGGGAATTTAGGTGAACTTTCCTAGACGTATTAGTGACGTAATTTGACGGTGTTTGACAGGATCGGGATTTCCCGAGGAAGCCGAGGAACGGGCTGGACGTTCGGGACGCGAGTAGGGCTCAGTACTGTGAGTGGACCCTTTTCTCAACTCGAGCATGCATAACTGTTTTCTATAATTGTCTTATGGTTTTCAATCATGATTTTGTGTTTATCGAATATGTTGGTCGGTTTTACATTATTACACGTTTTTCGAGGAAAGTGGTTTTTAGCACGTTTTACGAGGAATGGTTGGTTTTTGGAATATATGTGATGATTTTGGGATTTCAAATGATACGTGGTTTTCAATGATTATAAATGAATTTTGGAACATGATTTCGATGATAAAGGATTGTAGGTTTGAGAAATGGATTTCGGAAATGAAAGTTGGTTTTCGAGTGGAAAGTAGATTCCGGATTTGGGTTCGGAATGACGGTTCTGGATGCCGGGAGAGCATCGAACCAGTGGTTTCGGATTCGGGTTTGGATGAGGATTTGGTAAATGGTTTGCAAATGGTTTTGGGATTGGATTTGCTGGATCTGGATATTGGGTTTAAAGACCCGGATATATATGTGACGGGGGACCGGCCGGATTGGGTTTAAAGACCCGGATTGAGTTTAAAGACTCGGGAGTTTAAAGACTCGGATATATATTGATTTTCCCCCGTAGGCCTTGAGTTTAAAGACTCGGGAGCGAGCGCGGGGTCTTGACGTCGAGGCAGAGTCTGAGACATAGAAGTGACGTGAGAGTTCCCAGAGTAGATTAAAGGCTTCCGTGTGCGTGTAGTTATCGGTTTTATTTTCTTTGTATGTTCGTACTATGTTCTGTAAATGCTACCTTCGGGACATTGTGTCTAATTACTCCTGCGTTTGACTGGATTTGAGTGAGTTTTACTTGAGTTTTGCGTCGGGGAGTCAGACGGGAGCGGGATTTACCTCGGGTTTCGGGGTGAAACCGGGGTGGGTCCTGACAAATAGAGTGTATGGTTTAAGAAAGCAAATCTCCGTTTGATGGCTCCTTCACTTCTCTGTCATTGGGTTGCTTCCCAAGAAGTACTTGAAGTTTAATGTCCATTCAGCCTAGACATAATGCTTCATTCATTCGTTCTGAACATCCAGATCTTGGAGGTGCATCTCCTTAATAATGTGTTCCTTGAGAGCCTTGAAATAAGGCTTCAATCCATCTTGAATCCGAGAGTCAAGTTCATGCGTTATCTCCTTGACTAGGGTGTCCCCTAAGTCTAGTATGTGGACCTTAGATTAAGTGAATTTCATATAGTGTTCCTTCAAGAGAGTTAGGTGAGAATATGTATATAAAAAGAAGACGAGATATAGAAAGGAATATACACAAAATAGAATTGTATGTATAAAGAATGGGCTATATACAAGTGAGAAGCAAAGAAGTGCAAACAGTTTAAGAATATGCATGGTAGAGTCACAAAAATGGCATGCAAAGGCACAAAATGTCCAAATTAATGCAATGCAAAAAAGTGTACATGAAGAATGGTGCGAATGTATAAGAGGGAAATCGTTAGAAACTACATAAGACATAAGAGTTACGTGACAGTGCATGACAAGAATGACCTGCACCTTTGATCTCACTTCCCTAGATTCACTTAGTCATAGTAGGCCTAGTGATGTGATCCGAGCATTTTGAAACCGCAGGGAGGGTATGCAACCTACCAATTCAATAGATAGAGTCTTAGAGTGACATGAATAACTTTTCCACTTCGCTTCTCATAGTACTTTCCTTGGCTTACAGCCTGCGCGTACTGATAAATATATTACAATCCCTTCCACCATTCAACGTTAATCATGGCCAGTTAGGATAGATGTAACGCGAGAAGTAAGGACTAATTTTGGGAATAGCCCGAGGCTAACCTAGTCAAGGTATGTACTCCATTGGAGTTCTCTTTCATAGCTCCCCACTTGTCATCAATCATAACCCTCCTAGACACCATAACCAACCGATGGAAGTTTTCAAAATAGTGGTTTACCAAACCTGAGTGTTTACAATCTTCACCTAGAACCTCATGTCCATATATTCGAGTCTATAGTGTATGGTGATGAAATCCACACATCATGAAGGGTTGAGGAGAAAGTAACCAAAAGGGGCACTACTTGTTCTCGAAAATAAGATTTTGAAGAAAAAGGTCTTGGGATTCATGCAACTCTAAAACATTTAATAGGAAACAATTTATACGCTGGGAAGTCAAAGCTATATATGGGTCACATAGCTTCAAAGTTTAGATGGAAACTTCTACGCCCGTGCATCCCAAGTCATTATCTTGGAATTCGAACCATTGTCCCTATTTGGGCAAGTCCAAAGTGACTAGGTAGAAAAAATCCATGCAAGGGGAGGATGATTTTGAAACTCCAAAGCCCTACTTCTCAGTGTGAAGACGATTTTGGGACTTAGAAATCCTATTTCTCAGAGCTGGCCTATTGCATGCATTATCTCATGTCCTAAACATCACCTTGAAAATTTCTTACTAAGGGCACACATGTATTCATTCCAAGATAACTCAAGTGTTAACAAACTTCGCCTCAACCTCATGATTTTTAAGGGTCATGAAGGGTTTAGGAGTAAGTTAATAAATGAAACTTCACATATTCCATTAAAGATCAAGATCTAAACTCCAAGCACAAGTGATCCACATATAGCCGAGACTAGTTTGAAAAACAAATTATTCCTTATATTATTATTTTTTAAAAATTTCAGATTTTTTTTTTAATTTTTGGAAATAATTTTTGTTTATTTTTTAATTAATATATTTTTTTCCGATTTTTATAAAAGATATTTATAAGGAAATTTTTTTCATCAACAAGTATTATAATTTATATACAAGTATGAAAATTATGTAAGTATATGATATTTACATTATGAACATATTTACATAAACGAAATCATACAAGAGGTTATTTCAATTCTCGGCAACGGTGCCAAAATTTGATACGCAAAAACCAAGCGTTAAAGTAAACATAAAGTCACACTCAACACTTAAGGAAATGTATGAAATTAAAAACCCTTTTTTGTAGATTGTAACATTGGTAAATAGGGATCGTTCTTAACTGGGTATTGAGGATACCTAAGCATGATTATCCTTTGATTATTTAATTAGGGCGTAATTGACTGTCTTTAATATCCTACGTGATTAACTATTCTAAACTAACCTAATCTATTATTTACATGGTCAACTCATCTTTAATCCAAATCATTCATGAATTCTATTAACTTCAACCTACGAAATCCTCTAATTCTAGCCTTACGAGTTATTTGTATATTATTTTAAGTACGCGCTCGGAGATAGCCCAACATACACTTTCAATCATTTAGACTCGGGTTTAGCCCGACTATCTAATCAAGTATGAAACACAAACATACAATCATAACAAAAACTAGAATCATAGAATGCATAGAATATTGAAATCAATACAAATTATAAAACCAAGAATAATATTAGAAAAAAGTTCATAAACTAAGATATTCAAGAACAAAAAGATAACTATAAGGTAAAGAGGTCGTGTTACACTTTTTCTCTTTCTCTTCAAGACACCTTATGGATATGAAGTGATTGGACACTCTTTGGTGAGACACTTAGGAACAGCCTGACTATGTCATGGATGAAGGTATAGAAGATGAAGTATGGTATAATTAACTTTGCACAACAAATCTTAAATTTATGAAAAGGGAAATTTGGTTAAGCAAAGCTTCGATACAAAGAATGAGCGACCCTTTACAATTAGCCTACGCCTCTCTATTTATAGGAGAAAATTAATCATCAAATAAATAGGAGTTTACAATTTAAATCCTAAAAGAAAAATGATTAAACTAATTAAATTGAAGCCCTAAAGGAACAAGGTTTCCTTTGGTGAAAAGGAAACAAATCCTAATTTTAATTGGACAATTATTCCACTAGAAGGAAGGAAAATGTTGTTGGAATCTAACAGGAAAGATTTTTGGTGGCAGCCTATCAAAATTTGGCTGAATTTCGGTGGTCAAAGGGCGATCAACGTGCAAGTTAAGGCTGGAATGGAGTTCGGTAGACACGCGCTGAAGGGGAGCATAGAGATCGGGACACGTGCTCCAAACACATCACGGGCTAATTGGCAGGCGCCTGCCAAATTTGCTTTTGGGCTAATTAAATAGGTTTGGTAGTCCCCTATCGAAATCAATTGTACTTTCTGGTGGCCTTCCTTTGGTTTACTCATAACTCCTTCAACATAACTTCGATTGAGGTGATTCTTTCGCCTAAATTCTCATAATTTTGAGATTAATCCAATTCTGCACAATTCTCACAAAATATGTTATTTTCTCCAATTATTTGGCATTGAAACATTAAAAGATAAGCATAAAAGGGTATAATGATGCTTAATTCAAGGCTTATCATGTCATAATGTTATGCCACGTGAAATTGCTCTTGAGTCACCTCAAGTCTCATACTCGAAACATAAACACTGGGTATCTTGCTTGCGTACCACGACAACATGAAGGACTGGGTGCAATGCACAGTCATCACTAGTCCCCTAGAGCCCCCGATAGGACTGGCTTTTTAACTAGAGTAGCGAGCAGCGCAGGTGAACGATCATGTGGAGGACTGGTCTGTGGCCTACAGATGGGTACTAGATACTAGTGACTCTTAAGTGGGTTATGTCTCAATCTCAATCTCATCAATGCCCCATAGACTCTCATGCAATGCAATATGTGACTCGATACGTAGAATTATGCGTACTTACCATATTACCGTAGTAAACATGGTCGGATATGCATAGCCAATGATTCATCACAATCTTATATCACAATTATCATAATAATAAAACATGCATGCTCAAAGTCATTATAAAGAAATCATCGTAAAACGTGCGAGTAAGATAATATCAAAACATAGGTTTAGGAAATGAGGTCCACTCACACTGGTCGGGGAGTCGGATCACCCGACAACTCAACAATCTCAAGCTCGTAATCCATTTTTCCCTAGACAATGCTCCACAAAGATAGTAATTATTAACAAGCCCATTACACAACTCAAAATTAACTCTATTCACCATAATCCCTTAAGGGTAGTCTAAAATGGTCCTTAGAAATACTCCACAAAGACCTAAACATGTCTAAGAATGCCCGGGGCCCTATAAAACAGTGACCACACACTTCCGGGCCTGGAAATCAACTCTATAATCTTGTTTAGGGCTGGAAAACCATTTAAAATGACCTAAAACGGTCTGAAACAGTGCCCACGCATTTTTGTGGCCCGAAAAAAGGCCTTATGCACCGCCACGCACCGATTTGGGCTCGGAGAGATAGCCTACGCATCCCCACGTGCTAGTAGATGCCCCACCCAATGGCCACGTCGCTGGAAAAATCTCAAAATCCGAAAAGGTCTTTCTTTCTCAATTATAAACCAAAATTAACATGCAATTAACCAAAATGGACCCAATTCTACCAGAAATTTAGAAACCTAACTCAAAGGTTCAAAGGCTACCTGCATCGGTCGTGGGTAAACCGGGAAGACGAAGGCTCTACATTTTCTAGCGACATCATCATCGTCGTACCTCACACGAATAAACAGTGGACCCGTTAGTTTAATTGTTTTCTTCCCAGAAGGTTAAAGAAGACGATTTGGGGGTCTAAACTTACCTTATCAAAATAGGGAGCCATTGGGGAAGGCCACGATGCCGTTGAGTGTTTATCGATTTTCCAGCGGCTCACAAAGTCCCCAAGAGTCATCAATTTCCACATGAAACAATAGGATTAATGTTGATTCAAAGAGTCGAGTTTAATGGGTAAAATTTCAGGTAAAGCCTTTACATGAACCGTCATGAGTTCTAATTTTTGGCAACCCGCCGTCGTTACCTCCGCCGCACCGCCATCATGAAAATGACATGAAATCCTTCGATTAGGTTCTTAGCACCGAGACATGAAAGAATATGGAGTTAGAATCACAAAATCCTACCTCGTTTGAGCTTAATTTCTGCGGGTCGATCTCGGGTCTACAATCGGGTCACAGTGCTCCTCAAACGCTCGTGAGGTCGTCAGTCCCAAACTGCCCTAGCGAGGTGAGTCCAGAGCTGCGATTTACGTAGCCTAGTTAGGTGGTTACAGACACCTTCATAAACATGGGTTTCGATCGCGGTGATAGGCGACGAGCAGGCACGAATCCAGGATTAAAAATAAGGGTGGGCTGAATTCACGATCGAACATAAAAGTGGGTTAATTTAAAACAAAATTTCTTTGTAAAATAATATTTAATAAAAAATCCATTTAATTTTTCCCTAATTTTTCACATTTGAGGTGGGTTGGAGCCCACCCCAAATACACTTGGGTCCGTGCCTGGCGACGAGGGGTTCAAAGTGCTGAGGGAGAATGCTGGGAGTTCTCGTTTGGTTTGGTTGGAGGTGGAAGACGGTGCTAGGGTTCGAAGCGGCAGAGCTGGTTTTGAAGTTTACTAGTGAGCTCTCAATCCGTGTCCTCTGCGAGTGTTAGTGTCAAGTCCTCTCAAGAAGGAACGAGAAAGTTCCAATGGATAAGTTTGATGGAGATTGTGGGCTTGGGTGGACGGGTTCCTTTAAAGGTTGAGAGGTTTTGCGGCAAGTGGCCTTGCTTTAGGAAATTGCTTAGACTAATTTTTCACCAGCCCAAAGTCCAAACTTAAATTCTCAAACTATGAGTTATGGGCTTCAGCAATGGGTTTGGATGTACTTGGAGCTTCCATGGTTAGGTCTAATTTAAAGGCTACGTATTTGATGCAATAAGGATCAAAGTGCCCATCTAACTTTTGGGTGGTGGGTTTGGGCCCCAAAGTAATTACTCCAAAGGCTGGCCCAACCCAAATTAAACTAATCCAACCCAAGGTACATCATAATTCGAAGAGAAAAATAGGGGAACAACTGTAAATTTCGGGTTTTAATTTCCTAGATTTCGGTACGGATCGTATCACCCATTATTACACAAATATTTACAATCTTACAAAAGGGAAAACATTTCACATGTAACCCTCTCATAAGAATTGTTGGACTTATTTACACAAAACTAAAGAGAAAATAAATAAATAACCTAGAAAAAACGCACAGATGGGCTACTGCTACCGTTGTGATATCAATACCGTTATCACCATCTCTGCGGAATTCTAGAGACGATGAGGAATAGTGCACACCACCATATTGCAAATTTTTTGACCCATCATTGTTGATACCATCACCACCAATGGAGGATCGCAATTGCTCAGGCAAAATTCACTAGGACACATCACGAGCAGAACTCTGAAAATAAATTAGGCTCTTGAAGATAAAAATTTTACTGACAACCTTACTTGTCGGGACACCGAAACTCGTGACTATGATCGAAACTATAACGATATTACAAGAAAAGAAAACTTGAAGAAGAACAAATTTCGGTGAACTTGACATTAAGACCAGTTGGATTATTCAATTTATTCAGTACATCCGTATGAATACTAAAAGGAAGCCAATGGACTCGAAGAAGGGTAGTCGAAGAAAAAGTTAATGAGGAAAAATATTTTAGAGAAGGCAGCTAGGGTTTTCCATTAATTTTTTTATGACATATCCGAAATTTTTAATAGGTAAACCTCATTTATAAACAAATACTAATACATACAAACCCTACGGATGCATTTGGATGAGGAACTTTAAAGTTCCATGGAATTTAAGTAAAGATAGTTAAAAATAATATGATACAAGTCATATATGAGATTTTTAAGTTCCACCTACGAATGCGTTACTTTGGAAAGTCCCTTGTTTAGTGGTTTACCGAGCTCATTTGATGTAAAGAAATAACTTTTGTTCTGAGTTACTAATGAGGAAACCAGGCGAGTATTGCAAGATGAAGTGGGCAAACTAACACAAAGGACGTTAAGTTGTTTACCATCTTCAAATCATATTCTATCTCCAACACCTCAAAGCCATGCTCCAAGTCCAAGCACACCAGTTTCAAAGTCATGGTCCAAACTTTAAACAAAGATAGTGAAAAGGGAAGGGATGATTCTCCCTAATACAGATTAGATAGAAATTACAAGATAGCAAGACAAAGATCCTCCTCATTAATTTTTAGCAGAATGGGCAGAGGAAATTGGCCACTTAATTAATGCAGTTGCCTTCTCACTCCCTACATCATATTTTCAAAGTTTGTGCCAACTTTAACCACAAAAAGCAGAGTAATTATCAAGCCTCTTTGCCACCCCTAGTGTTTTTTTCTTCTTCCTGGTTGCCTGGGATTCAAGAGATTTAGAAAATGACAAGCAAATTATATTCCAGTAAGACAAGTAGTTGGTTTATCTTGTAATCAAAGGAATTCAAGAGTATACTTCATTTCACAAAAAACCTTTACCTAATTTGCTACAACCTTAGAAGTTGGAAGGTGCAGGATCTGTGCCTAACCCAGCAGGCTCGTTCACAATATCCTCAAAGTACTGGTTGTTCATGTTCAACAAGAAATCTCCACCATCCTTAAAAAATGTACTTTTTTGTCATTCATTACAGACTAATTAGTTTGCATTTTCTGATCAAATAAAGTCTCAGCACCGGAACCTGAAGGCTGAAGCTGGGTTTCTGATCCTCTCTGAGCCATGGGGAAGCAGAATTACCAGGTGCAGCGTCTGCCAAAGACCTGAATTGAATAGAGCTAGGCTCTTGCACACACTGCAATGGAGGTTCCAAGAACCATAATCTCTGGCTCATCATGTATATGGTGTTCGAATCAGGACAGTTAAGGAGATAATAAACCACTAATATCATTAGGAGAGTTAAATTGCTACCTCATTTGAAGCACCTGGGATTGTACTTTGGTACAATTCACAATCGTATAGCATGACATCAACAAAAGCAACCTTTGCCGCAAGACACTGAGCAAGGAGATTAATGGTTTGTGGTTAATGAATTTAATCAAAGATTAATTGTGGAAGCGATGAATTAAATTACCTCGACTTGATTCTGCAGTAACTGAACATATTTGATGATTTCATCCAGTACTTGAGCCTTCCCAGTTATCTGCAAATTATTTTTACCATCAAAAGTAAAACAATCTTACTATGATCAGCACTCTAAGTAGTAATTTTTTCTGATAAAATTAACTACAAAATCTAAACGTGTAAACTTGAATATCATCGGTACCTGATCACAACCAGGAACAATAGACTGTAAAAGTTTCATTCTCACACTGATTTTCTCTCTTCTTGCCTGAAAAATGAATACACATTTCAGAATTTTATCAATTTCAGTGAAACTTAACATCTATGCACATATATATATATATATATATATATATACTCTTTCAGCAAGGCTATGACTGTCTGTTGCTTGACCCCTTCTTGCTTTCACACGAACCCAATCTGGTTGGAACCCTTCAGCAGCAATAGCAACTTCGCTTTCCTTCTTTGCTTCACCAAAAACCTCAATCCTTTCATTATCTGCCTTGCCTTTGCGCTCTCCTTGATCCTAACCGAGATTGACCAACACAAACACAAATTAATTATCAACACAGAAAACTCAATTCATCATTTTCAACTATAAAAAAATAAGTAACCATTTTCAACATCAGACGTTAGTAAATTACGGTACCTGAGGATAAACCATTTTCTTCCTCTTTTTCTCCAGTTGGGTTTTTCTTTAACAGCACTGAAGCATGATGGTCACCACATATATGTATCGAGTTTCAAGTTTGAACATCATGGTTCATGGATGATGAGACTGGAGCGCGAAAGGGACAATTCCAAATTCCACGAGCTACTTTCGAGAAGAAAATAAAAAAAATTACGTATGATAATTAATGGGGATTCACAAAATTGGAGAAGCAGGGGAATCTCCTGAAGGTTTTCTCCCATCTCAGATATGTAATTGAAGGAGAGGTGAAGAGGGCGGTGATAAAGATGGGTGCATTATTTCCCAAACAAGCTAGACAATTTCTTGGCCTTTTGGGCACGAAATACGAACCAGAGCATTAAGGAGAGAGTATCAAAAAAAGCCAAAAAGTCTGAAAATTTGAGTAGTTAGCTTTGAATTATAAAGCGGACGCTGGATCTGGTCATTGGTATTGGCTGGGAGGACACGGCGAAAGAGTGGGCCTAGTTTAAGAATCAGAGACAAATAGAGAGAGACTGAAAGGGAAAGGAGCGCATCGTGTAAAAATCTGGATTCTAGTTCAAGGCACTGTCCAAATTCCAACAACCCTGTTTTTTTTTTTCTTTGTTTCAATATTAACATATTATTTTAGCCAAAGGAAAGAGTAAAAAAAGGGAACCTTTTCTTTTTGTGAAAGAACCTTTTTTTCTGTGAAAGAACCTTTTTTTCATTACTATCTTTTTGTTTTTTTAGTAAAATGTAATTTTGATTTTTTTTCACTTACTTTTTCACTACCATTGATAATAATTTTTATTATTATAACATATCTGGTAAAGTCCAACTTTTGAGTTCGTGAAAAAATCAAATCCGATTTTTAGATAAATTGAATTTGAATTATGGATGTGATCCCAAATTTCTAAAAGAAAATTGCCCATTTCAAAAAATTTGAAAATACGCCACTTAAATTGACACACCCCAAGCTCGAAAATTCGCATGGACACTCAATCCGAGATATGCTAGTTAATGGAATAGTGATGTCCAGATTATGAAAGCTAAAAACTAATTAATAATTCATCGCGACAATAAAAGTACGGAGCATAATACATGTTTAATGATACTACCTACGTTATCCAGAATTCCAATGCATCACACCCAAATAGCCGAAATATCCTCAAAATGCGTGAAATACCTTAAAGACAAAAAGGGTATAAAAAAAGAACGGTGAATGGACCTTTCAACTATTTCAGTGTAAAATAACAAGTTTAAAACATATTTTAACTCATTAGTTTTGAAAACAGCTCAAAAGCTAAACATGCATGTTTTACGAGAAATACCAATAAAACTAATGCCATGATATCACTGGGATCATCTTAAAGCACAAATACACAACATATAACCCATTAAATATGCTCATGAGTCGTTGGAGTTGCGCAAATGACGGGCTAGGTATCTATAATTCGTTAGTGTACCTCGATCAAGTGAAAGTTGGGCGCAAAGCACCATCATCTCATGTCCCCTAGATCCAAGCGAATAAGTTAGCACGATTTAACCAGTATTCGAGCAGGCGAAGGGGATAAATTAAGTGGAGGCTAGTCTCTGACCACCCATATGGGTACTAAGATATCAGCGACTCCTAGGTGGGTATACAACTGCAATTTGACTTAAAAATTGTAAAATGCTAACATACTCGGAATGAATTTATCTAATACTGACATAACCATAATTTCAAATACCATAATGCAGTAAAATAGGCACTGTTAATACCATATCGACCAACCAGGCTTAGTACGAGCAACACCACCACAAGCACATGATTCGCCACCAGGTGATCAGCAGGCATGTGACTCGGTAGACAATACCAGACATGCCAATCGGCAGGCAAGGCCAGTCATACCCATCGACAAGCAACACCAGATATGTCACTTGGCAGTTAATACCAACACAATACGCCTAACAAGGCCCAAGTCTCAGCCACTCAACAAGCACACTCGGTTGGTACAGTCGGTACCCCTGGTCCAATCAGCTAGCTGTTAGTACTAACTCCTTGACATGCAAAGGAGATATATTACCACTTGGCATACATCCTGAATCTACGGGACATGTGGCAGTATCTCTTGATATATCTTGTAACGACCCGTCCTGAGAGTCGGGATTAGCAAAGTGATTAATGACATATTAGCTGAGTTAATCGGTGCTTAGTTGGCTACTTTTGGACCTTTGGCGCAGAATGACGATTTTGCCCCTAGTTTGGGCAAAAAAAGTTGACTTTTAGTTCGGGAGGTCAATTGGGCATTGGCCAATGACTGTGACGTAGTTTGGGACGTCACGAGTCCGTAGACAGGTGGCACGCCCGATTCTGACATCCGAGGAGGAAGTTATGATGTTCGGAAGGATGAGGGCATTACCGTAATTTGGTTAAAATAGGGGAAAAAGTTGACTTTTCGTACGATAGGGTTTTTACATGTAGACCGAGGACCAATAGGTAGATCTCGTCGCCCTGAGTTCAACGACAGGCGGCATGCTTTCATTGGACGTAGAACGAGTGAGTTACGTGTCTAGAACAGCGAAGGGCAAAAGGTAATTTTGACTCACAGGGGCAATTTTGTCTTTTTGGTGCCTTGTGATTTGTGCAAAGGAGATGAGGACAAGTGTACAGGAGTAATTGGATATTTTGAGTTGGGCCATAGGATTTGGACACGTGGGGGTGCTCCAGTGGTTTCTAGTATTTTGCACGGTGTGATTTTAAACGGGCTGTGTGTTTGTGTATCGTGCAATCGAGAGAAAACAAAGACTGGACAGTGAGGAGGAATCGATCCAATTGAGTGAGTGTGTGAGTGTTGTGAGGTTTTGTGGTGTTTGAATAAGAGTTAGGAAGAGTGTGTGATCGTGTTTGTGAGGATTGGAGAGTGACTATGTGTGTGAGGTGAGTAGCAGACCAGAGAAACAGAGAGGGAGTTGGGAGGTGGTACTGCCGTGTTTTGATCAATTGTGGCCGCTGGTGGTGTTCAGAGGACTGAGGAGGACCAGAGAAGAAGTTTGGGGACCCTGAGACCACGGTGGAGCTCACGGCGGTGAGCAGAGACAAGGGTAAGCTCTGGTTCCCCTATTTTTCAGTTTTGGTTCGAATCAAAAGTCGTGACTTTTGGAAAATTGTTGGCTTGTTTTGATGATCCTGGCAGCTTAAGGAGGTTGTAATTGACTCTGGGAAACAGAGACGTGGCTAGAAGGACAGCGGGTGGTCGGAATCGGAAAACTGGTTTTTCTGGGTTTCTGGTTCGAGCTTGACATGTGAGGTTTTGGTTTCTAATTCGTGTTTTTAGTTAGTGGAATAGGTTGCTAGGAGTAGGACGATCCTAATGGCGTTGGAAGGATAAAAAACAGACTGGATTTGAGGGGAAACCGGTCACGCCGGTTCAGTTCACCTGGACCGGTCTGAACCGGCTGAGCAGAAGGTTGAAGACGATGAACAGTGCAGGCGCGTGAGGCCCACGCGCAACCACTTTGGGCGGTGTGTGAGGGCGCTTGGTGGCTTTTCTGGGGAAACGTCCAACTAGGTTTTTGGTCTAATCGTTGCAACGAATCTTTTGGACTAGTTTCTGGACGATCGTACGTTGTTTCAGGTTAGTTCTACGGGATCGAAGGTTTAGGATTCCGTGTAAAGACGTTTAGGTTCCGGGAAAATTGGGGAAAATTAGGAGGAACTTAGTGGACGTGTTAGTGACCTGTTTTGGTGATTTGTGACAGGATCGGGAATCCCCAAGGAGATCGAGGAACGTACGGGATGTACGGGACGCGAGTGACGTGCCCGGTAACTGTGAGTGGACTTCTTCCTTATAACTGAGCATGCATAACTGCTTTTAATTACTTATTCTATGGTTTTCATTATAATTTCATGATTATTGAATATACTATAATTATTTTCCATAATTGCACATTTTTCGAGAAATTATGGTTTTTAGCACGTTTTACGAGAAATATGATGATTGTGATTTTGATACCATGATTTTGGGATATTAAATGATAATGGATTTTCAATGCTTATAAATGGATTTTTATACATGATTTGATGATCAAGGTTTTCGATTTTAGAATCTGATTTCGGAAAGCGAGATTTGGTTTTAAAGTGAAAAGGGGATTTCCGGATTTGGGTTCGGAATGACGGTTTTGGATGCCGGAATGGCTTCGAACCAGTGATTTCGGATTCAGATTTGAATATGGATTTAGAAATGGTTTTCAAATGATTTTGGATTGGATTTGCTGGATCTGGTTATTGGGTTTAAAACCCCGGATTATATTTGACGGGGGACGGGCCCGGATTGAGTTTAAAGACTCGGGAGTTTAAAGACTCGGATATATTGATATTTTCCCCGTAGGCCTGTTGAGTTTAAAGACTCGGGAGTTTAAAGACTCGGATTATATTGAGGCCTGGATTGAGTTTAAAAACTCTGGAGTTTAAAGACTCGGATAGGTCCAGCAGGTTTGATCGAATGATGATTATGGTATTTATGTTTTAATGCAACTATTTTCAAGATGGTTACTATGTGATTTATAAATGTTTTCAGATATTGAGTTATGCATGCATGTTTTCATAATGGAGGGCTAAACCCTGGTTTATTATAAAATTGTTTTGAAACTTTTATTCTTTTTGGTCCACTTACACCTTTCTGTTTTTAAATGGCCTCTAGGTCGTGGAGCTAGTGCGGGGGTTGACGTTGAGGCAGAGTCAGAGGCATAGTGTGACCCCGGAGTGTTTTTAGCTTTCCGTTGTGCGTGTAGATACTTTTAGTGTAGTTTTACTTTATCTTATTTGTACTATGCTCTGTATGACTGTGACTTCATTGGAATTTAAGTTATCCCTTGGCTGGCAATGTAATTTGGGGTTTTTGTGAGGTTCTTTTGGGTCTTTGTGTCGGATTGCCAGATGGGAGCAGGGTTCACCTCGGTTATCAAGGTGTTAATCGGGGTGGGTCCTGTCAATTTGGTATCAGAGCATAGGTTTGTCGGTTTGTGTCTGTTGCGAGGTTGTGTTTAGATCTTTTTACTGACTCTATGCCTCTTTTAGTGGACGATTGACTATGCCTCCGAGACATGAGCCCCCTCCACGACCTAAAGTAGCGAGAGATGCGGAGAGTGTTACGATTGAGCGAGCCCAGCGGCTCGGAGCTACGAAGTTTAGTGGTGGGGTAGACCCTGAGGAAGCTCACAGGTGGATCACGAGACTTGAGCTGATTTTCGCAGTGATGCGATGCCCACCGGAGGATCGAGTGTTACTGGATACCTTTTTACTGGACGGTACAACGTACGAGTGGTGGTGTACTTTCGAGTTGTCTAGCTGGGATGCCCACACCGTGACCTGGGAGACGTTCAGGGAGCGATTCTTGGATCAGTATTACCCTCATTCATTTCCTGATGCTAAGGAGGCTGAGTTTCTGCAACTCCAACAAGGGAGCATGAGTGTGGCTGAGTACGAACGGAAGTTTCAGATGTTGTCCCGATTTTCTCCTGCGTTTGTGGCCACTGAAGCCGAGAAGTGCCGTATGTTTGAGTTGGGACTGCGAGGCGAGATTCGAGCCATAGTGACGGCTGGATCGTTTGCGACCCTCCGAGAGTTGTCGGATGCTGCGATGAGGGTAGAGGCTAGTTTGCCGGTACGACGCCGGGAGCCATCTTTTTCTGGAGCTTCGAGCCAGAGGGTACCGAAGAGGGGCAACTACGGTGGGGCATCGTCGGCGGGCGATGATCATTTTGGTAGACCTGGTAGTTTTCAGAGTTCAGAGTTCCGTGGACATCGAGCACAGCCGACTCCGCAAGCCAGTGCGACGTCTGTTGCGTCTACAGGGAGACCCAGTAGTGGTCCCGGTCGGGATGTTTGTTTCTACTATGGAGAGCGAGGTCACTTCCGACGTGATTGTCCGTTGTTACCACAGGAGGTTGGTGTAGGCCGAGGAGCGGCGGAGCCAGGGCGGAGCACGGCGGAGCCAGGGCGGAGCACGGCGGAGCCAGGGCGGAGCACGGCGGAGCCAGGGCGGAGCACGGCGTCAGCGTCAGGGACAGCAGGCACCAGAGGAGGTGGTGGTACCACTAGTAGTTCGACAGGACGTGGTAGATCTTCAGGATCCCAAGCCCGAGTGTTTGAGATGACTCAGTAGGAGGCTCAGTCAGCACCCGGTGTAGTGGCAGGTACTTTTATTATCCTTGGTTGAGTGATACACATTTTTGTTGAATTCCGGGGTAGAGGTTAGGATTTTTCCCCTAGGTGACTTGGAGTGACTAGGTTGAAGATTACGGTGAGTTTTCATTGAAGGATGACGGAAGGAATTGGGAAGGAGTGACTATAACTGATCGATATGAGGTTATTGAAGAGAACCCACAATCTAGGAGTGCCTTTAGGACTTTGTTGATTTATTCCGACGGGGCAGTCGGAGTAGTTGAGGGACATGAAGGTTTGTCGTGCGTTGGGTAGTGGTTAAGTTAACAAGAGATCGGGAGTCTGGGGAGGACTCGAGTTGGTTTCCAGAAGGTGTAGGTGGTTGTACGTGAGGATGTACTCTATGAACTCTTTTTGGGTACTCTACAATGAGGTATTCTAAATTACCTTTGTTTCTTTTCATAGAGTTTTCCCTGGCGTACACCATGAAGTTCTAGTGAGTAGTACGGAACAGAAGGTACGTGCGACTTGAGAGAGTGACAGATGCGTCGATTGGGTAGTAGGAGTATTGTGACGTACCCAAGCCGGAGATGATAGGTTGGGAACTGTTCAAAGCAGTTGTTTTGGCAAGAATTGACCACCGGTTAGGAGACCCTAGGTGATCAGCAGGCATGTGACTCGGTAGACAATACTAGACATGCCAATCGGCAGGCAAGGCCAGTCATACCCATCGACAGGCAACACCAGATATGTCACTTGGAAGTTAATACCAACACAATACGCCTAACAAGGCCCAAGTCTCAGCCACTCAACAAGCACAATCGGTTGGTACAGTCGGTACACTTGGTCCAATCAGCTAGCTGTTAGTACTAACTCCTTGACATGCAAAGGAGATATATTACCACTTGGCATACATCCTGAATCTGCGGGACATGTGGCAGTATCTCTTGATATATCTTGTAACGACCCGTCCCGGGAGTCGGGATTAGCAAAGTGATTAATGACGGATTAGCTGAGTTAATCGGTGCTTAGTTGGCTACTTTTGGACCTTTGGCGCAGAATGACGATTTTGCCCCTAGTTTGGGTAAAAAAAAAGTTGACTTTTAGTTCGAACGGTCAATTAGGCATTGGCCGATGACTGTGACGTAGATTGGGACGTCACGAGTCCGTAGACAGGTTGCACGCCTGATTCCGACATCCGAGGAGGAAGTTATGATGTTCGGAAGAATGAGGGCATTACCGTAATTTGATGAAAATAAGGGAAAAAGTTGACTTTTTGTACGACAGGATTTTTACACGTACACCGAGGACCGATAGGTAGATCTCGTTGTCTTGAGTTCAACGACAGGCGGCATGCTTTCATCGGAAGTAGGATGAGTGAGTTACGGGTCTTGAATGGCGAAGGGCAAAATTGTAATTTTGACTCACAAGGGCATTTTGGTCTTTTTTGTGCCTTGGGATTTATGCAAAGGAGATGAGGACAAGTGTACATGAGTAATTGGATATTTTGAGTTGGGCCATAGGATTTGGACACGTGGGGGTGCTCTAGTGGTTTCTAGTATTATGCACGGTGTGATTTTAAACGGGCTGTGTGTGTGTGTATCGTGCAATCGAGAGAAAACAAAGACTAGACAGTGAGGAGGAATCGATCCAATTGAGTGAGTGTGTATGTTTTTTGAGGTTTTGTGGTGTTTTAATGAGAGTTAGGAAGAGTGTGTGATCGTGTTTGTGAGGATTGGAGAGTGACTGTGTGTGTGAGGTGAGTAGCAAACCAGATAAACAGAGAGGGAGTTGGGAGGTGGTGCTGCCGTGTTTTGATCAATTGTGGCTGCTGGTGGTGTTCAGAGGACTGAGGAGGACCAGAGAAGAAGTTTGGGGACCCTGAGACCACGGTGGAGCTCACGGCGGTGAGCAGAGACACGGGTAAGCTCTGGTTCCCCTGTTTTTCAGTTTTGGTTTGAATCAAAAGTCGTGACTTTTGGAAAATTGTTGGCTTGTTTTGATGATCCTGGAAGCTTAAGGAGGTTGTAATTGAGCTTTGGGAAACAGAGACGTGGCTGGAAGGACGGCGGGTGGCTGGAAGGACGGCGGGTGGCCGGAATCGGAAAACTGGTTTTTCTGGGTTTCCAATTCGAGCTTGACAGGTGAGGTTTTGGTTTCTAATTCGTGTTTTTAGTTAGTGGAATAGGTTTCTAGAAGTAGGACAATCCTAATGGTGTTGGAAGGATAAAAAAAAACTGGATTTGAGGGGAAACCGGTGGCGCCGGTTCAGTTCACCTGGACCAGTCTGAACCGACTGAGCAGAAGGTTGAAGACGATGAACAGTGTAGGCGCGTGAGGCCCACGGGCAGCCACTTTGGGCGGCCTGTGAGGGCACGTGGTGGCTTTTCTGGGGAAACGTCCAACTAGGTTTTTGGTCTAATCGTTGTTACGAGTCTTTTGGGACTAGTTTTGGGACGATCGGACGTTGTTTCGGGTTAGTTCTACGCGATCGAAGGTTTAGGATTCCGTGTAAAGACGTTTAGGTTCCGGGAAAATTGGGGAAAATTAGGAGGAACTTAGTGGACGTGTTAGTTACTTGTTTTGGTGATTTGTGACAGGATCGAGAATCCCCGAGGAGATCGAGGAACGTACGGGGCGCGAGTGACGTGCCCGGTAACTGTGAGTGGACTTCTTCCTTATAACTGAGCATTCATAACTGCTTTTAATTACTTATATTCTATGGTTTTCATTATAATTTCATGATTATTGAATATACTATAATTATTTTCCATGATTGCACATTTTTCGAGAAATTACGGTTTTTCAGCACGTTTTACGAGAAATGTGATGATTGTGATTTTGATACCATGATTTTGGGATATTAAATGATAATGGGTTTTCAATGCTTATAAATGGATTTTTATACATGATTTGATGATCAAGGTTTTCGATTTTAGAATCTGATTTCGGAAAGCGAGATTTGGTTTTAAAGTGAAAAGGGGATTTCCGGATTTGGGTTCGGAATGACGATTCTGGATGCCGGAATGGCTTCGGACCAGTGATTTCGAATTCGGATTTGAATATGGATTTAGAAATGGTTTTCAAATGGTTTTGGATTGGATTTGCTGGATCTGGTTATTGTGTTTAAAGACCTGGATTATATTTGACGGGGGACGGGCCCGAATTGGGTTTTAAGACCCGGATTGAGTTTAAAGACTCGGGAGTTTAAAGACTCAGATATATTGGTATTTCCCCCGTATGCCTGTTGAGTTTAAAGACTCGGACTATATTGAGGCCTGGATTGAGTTTAAAGACTCGAGAGTTTAAAGACTCGGATAGGTCCAGCAGGTTTGATCGAATGATGACTATGGTATTTATGTTTTAATGCAACTGTTTTCACGATGGTTACTATGTGATTGATAAATGTTTTCAGATATTGAGTTATGCATGCATGTTTTCAAAACGGAGGGCCAAACCTTGGTTTGTTATAAAATTGTTTTGAAACTTTTATTCTTTTTGGTCCACTCACACCTTTCTGTTTTTAAATGCCCTCTAGGTCGTGGAGCTAATGCGGGGGTTGACGTTGAGGTAGAGTCAGAGGCATAGTGTGAGCCTGGAGTGTTTTCAGCTTTCCGTTGTGCGTGTAGATACTTTTAGTGTAGTTTTACTTTATGTTGTTTGTACTATGCTCTATATGACTGTGACTTCATTGGATTTTAAGTTATCCCTTTTCTGGCAATGTAATTTGGGGTTTTTGTGAGGTTCTTTTGGGTCTTTGTGTTGGATTGCCAGACGGGAGCAGGGTTCGCCTCGGTTATCGGGGTGTTAATCGGGGTGGGTCCTGTCATATCTTGAAACCTACGTCAACAATGTTCAACAACCACATTCATTGCTCCTATAAATACCCCTCAAACTCTTTCATATAGGTACTCTCTCGTCTACTTCTCTCTCTAGACACACACAATCTTGACTCTTCTATCTTTGTGCTATGAGGTTCTCCACTACGCTTAACGACATAAGCATCAGAGCCTCTTAGGCTAGAACCTCTATTGTTGTTTATAATTTCCTCTTTACATCGCAGGTCACTCGGTAGGCTTTAGCAGGATTTGAACTAGCGCCCCCCCAGCGAGTCTAATCAAGTTAGGTACAGTTTCAGATCAAACATTTGGCCCCGTCTGTGGGAATATTGAACAAGTCCTCCCACTAGTTCACATGCTTCCACTCCATCTACCTGCAGATTGAAATGTTTGTTGAGTAAGATGATGGTGAGCTTAACAACATTCCCCATGGAGATCGCAACAAAACTAAAACCAATATGCTTTCCGAGGCAATGCTCGAAATGCTGAGAACCCTCCATACAGAGATTGACACTCAAAAAACAAGCATTAAAGTAAACACAAAGTCATACTCAACACTTAAGGAAAAGGTATGCAATTAAAAACCTTTTTTTTTGTAAATGTAGCATTGGTAAATAGGAATCGTTCTAAACCGGGGATTGAGGGTACCTAAGCATGATTAACGTTTGATTGGTTAATTGGGGGTAAAGATTGATTTTAATGTCCTAAGTAATTAAACTAAATCTAAACTAACCTAATCAATTATTTACACGTGGTCAACTCATTCTTTATACCTTACTCATTCATGAATTATATTAACTTCAAACCTAAAAAATTCTATAACCTTAGTTCTATGAGATGGTTGCATATTCCTAAGTACGTGCCTGGGAAACCCGATGTGATGACCCAAAAATTTAGAAAAGGTAAATTCAAGAATTTGAAAGGGAAATGACGATTTTACCTTTGGTTTATTTGGTCAAAGTTTACTTTTTGTTTGGAATACTTTTTGCACATTTTTCGAGGACCGTTGTGTAGGTATCGAAACGGTGAGTCCGTAGACAAGCATCACGACGAAATCGGAGTTCAGATGGATTAGTTACGGGTCTGGAAAGGTCATGGGCATTTTTGGTAATTTGTACTTCAAGGGGTATTTTGGCCTTTTATCATTGTGCTGAGTCATTGGGTGTGACTCACCCCTCTGATTATGTGACATATGTCACCTTATGAAGGGGATTAGTGGTTTGGCCGTGTGTGTACGTATGTGTTGTGATAGTTTGAACAAAAACCCAAAAAGAAAACAACCCTAATTGATCGATGAACACACCAACCATTTGAGAAACTTAGAGAGACAGAGAAATAGAGAGAGGAGAAGAGGAAAAATAGATAGATAAAGAAGAAGAAAATCCGAAATAGATCTGAAACCCCGAACTCGAAAACCTCCATGGAACCTTAAATCTGATTTTCGATTTTGATGATTAACGGGTGAAATTGAGCATAGAATTAAGATTCTTAATCCCTGGCGACTTGTACTTAGATGGGAATCGATATATTTGAGCCCAGAATGGCTAAGACTAACGGTCCAAGTTTTAGGCCGAAATGGGAGATTGCGATCTTTGATGTTGGGTAAGTATTTCGTGAATTTGAGACCATATATCCTTAATTGGGATTAATTTGATGCTATTAGACGATTAAAATGGAGAAATTGGACTGAAATTGGATGGATTTTAACCAGGTCAAGTTGCAGGTCAAACGACCCGTTTTGCAGGAAACAGATCATGAAGATGAACAGTAACTGTGGCACTATAGAAGCGCGTGGCTTTCACGCGCATCCGCTTGAGGCGGTGCATGAGGGCGCGTGGGTGACAATCTCGAGGTACAGTCAACGTATGATTTGATGATTTCAATGTAACGAACATTTTGGCATAGGTTTCGAGTCTATCGGATATCGGTTCGGTATAGTTTTGTGTATCCGAAGCGTATGTATACATTTTTAATACGTATTTTAATTCCAAAAAATTAATGGATTTTAATGTGGCATTAATTGAGGTATTAATGACCCTTAGTGGTGGTTTTTGATAGGATTCGTGATTCCTGGAATTTACAGAAAAACGCACAGCTCGGAATCGAGCAGCTTGGACGGTATGTGATTGGACATTTGTTTTATAAACTGTTATGCATGCATAGTAAATGTTTTCTATGATTTATTGCATGATTTGAGTTGTAATGATTTGGATGAAGATTTGATATGATTATTTTGTGATTTTATGTATTTAATAATCAGTTTTGGGGCACGATTTACGAGAATGGTGAAAGCTAGGTTTTGGGCTAAGCCCGGGTTTGAAAATGGGATTTTGACTTGGATTGTGAGTCGAGAAAGAGTTAATGGATTTACTTAATGATTTTCAAATGTGATTTTAAGGGCTTGCATGAAAATGGTATTTTGCGTTGTGATTGTACAGATTTGCGTGAAAATGGCATTTTGGGCTTGAGACCCTATTGGAAATGGTTTTGACTTGGTTTTGAGTCAAAGATGGTTTTGAAACAAAGGTTTTGGATTTATGTTCAGTGTCCCTGGATGTGTAATGCCTAGGAAATCCGGAATGTGTAATTCTTGGGTTAGCTCGGATGCGTAATTCTCGATACTTTCTGGAATGATCGGATGTGTAATTCCCAGAGAAATCGGATGTGTCATGCATGGTAAGTCTAGATGTGTAATTCCCAGAACGTCTGAATGTGTATTTCCCAGGAAAAGCCTTCAGATGTGTAATTCTTAAACTTTAAAGTGTTGAATTGTATTTGATAGTGATTTTGAAATCAGATGTTTTATGGTGATTCTTGGAAATGGATTTAAGGGAATGTGGACCACGGGCTTATTGTGGATCCCACGGTTTGTGATATGATATGATTGAAATTTGGTTGTTCATATGTTTATTCTATGCATGCATGTTTGCTAACTGGAGGGGAAAAGAGTTCATTTGAAATGGATTTTGAAAATGTTTATTTTTGTCCACTCACACCTTTTATGTTTTGATGACCCTCTGAGCCATTGCACGAAGATCAGGGCTGATCGAGAGGCAGAGGCACGAGTGGAAATCAATGTGGTTATCCCTTGTCTAGAAAGTACTGAGGGTAATTTTGGTACTTCAGTTGACTTGTCAGACGAGAGTAGGACCAGACACGGTTATCAAAGTCCATTTAGGACGGGTCCTGTCACCCGATGACACTTTCAATAATAGACTAGGTGTGACGACCCAGAAATTCGAAAAAGGAAAAATTGATAAAATTGGAAAGAAAGGACGATTTTACCCTTGGTTATGAGGGTCGAAAGTTGACTTTTTGATCAGGACCTTGTTTGGATTTTCTGGAAGGATCGTTGGATAAGTCTCGGGACACTGAATCCGTAGACAGGCGACATGCGTCAATCGGAGGTCGGATGCAAAAGTTGCGGGTTTGCGAAGGCTAGATGTATTTTGGTAATTATTTGTGCAGGGGTAAAATGGTAATGTGATCATTATTGGCTGATTCAGCAATGTTAATGGTGTATTAGGCTGAGTTAAAGACATCTGTGCCTGCTATTTTGGATGAGGATTCATCATTTAGTGACATATGTCACTTGCTTATGCGAATTAGTGGTCGTGGGTGTGTTCTGTGCAATTGAAGATCGAAGCGAGAAACAAGGGCGGCAAAGATTGATTTAAATCCCAAAATTGAGAGACTTCGAGATGACGAACGAGAGGGATGGAGAGAATTGATGCAAGTGAAAGACTTAGGAGCCTGGGATAGAAAGGAAAGACGAGGGAGTGAGAGGAAGAAAAATTGAAACCCAAAATCCATGAAATTCGAATTGCTTAAATTTTGAATTTGAAACCAGGGACCACGATTTCTGTAATTGACCTTGAATTCAGCCTTCTGGGATTAAGTTGAGTCGACCCACTGCAAAAACGAAGGAAATTGAGGTCGTTTTATCTTAGAACAGAAAGGGTGAGGACTTTAGATTTTCGAGATTGTGTTCGAGTAATTAGAGGGATTGAACGATGCAATTGATGTTGGAAACATGGTTACTAGAATCCCACAAAGCTTCCTGATGCATCAATTGAAAGAAAACAATCGAGTTTGAATGAATTGGGACTATGAACAGTGTTCGGCCGTTCTTCGAATTCGAGTTCAAATCGAATGGATTGAGGTGAGTTCTCAAGTAATTGAGATTATAGAACCTTAATTGGATGAATAACGATGCTAATGGATGGTTCAATTGTAGGAGTTGATGCAAAATTGATGGGAATCGAATCGGGTCTGCTCGCGGGTTGTAGGATCCGTTTATCAGACATACGGGTAAAGGTGGTGACACTGTAGCACGCGCGTGGGTTCACACGCAGCCACTCAAGATGGCGCATGAGAGCGCGTGGGCATGATTCCCGAGGTGAGGTTAACATGACATTTGTTCCATTTAATGTAGCGAACATTTTGGCATTGGTTTTGAGTCAATCGAACACCGTTTCGATATTGTTTCGAGGGTCTGAAGGTTTATGTTACTTTTTTAATTCGTGATTAATTCCCAAAAAATTATGAAAAATTAATATGATATTAATTGAGTTGTTAGTAACCCGTAATGATGACTTTGGGTAGGACTTGGAATTCCTAGAAAGTACCAGAAATTACGGAAACTCGATCATCTCGGAAAGCGAGCGGTTTGGACGATGTGTGAGTGGACGTTTGTTTTATAAACTGATATGAATTCATAGTTAAATGTTTTACATGATTTATTGCATGATTTGAATTGCAATGAATTGTCATGATTATTTCTGGATTTAATGATTATTTTAATCAGTGTTTTGGGCACGTTTTTCGAGAAACTGTGAAATTGCTGTTTTTGGTGAAGGCCCGGGATTTGAGATTGGTTTTGACTTGGATTATGAGTCAGGGATTTTTATGATGGGTTTGTAATTTTTTTCGAATATTTTATGGATTTATGTGAAAATGGCAACTCAGGTTGCGGTTGCACGGATTTGAGTGGAAATGAGATTTGGGTGTGAGACCCCGTGATAAATGGTTTTGAAGTGGTTTTAATGATGGTTTTGAAATAAAGATTTTGATTTTGTATTTATGTTTAGCGTCCCCAGATGTGTAATTTCTGGGTGGGCTTCGGATGTGTAATTTCTGGGTGGGCTTCGGATGTGTAATTCTCGAAGTGACTCCGGATGTGTAATTCCCGGAGGGACTCCGGATGCGTAATTCCTGGAGGGACCAGATGTGTATCCCAGTAGGGCTAGATGTGTAATTCCCAGCAGGATGATAACTCTAGATGTGTAATTCCCAGAGGACCCTCGGATGTGTAATTCCCTAGTTATGTGCTTTATATTATGATAAACTAGTTTTATGAAATGATTTATTTGTTTGGCTTGAGAGCCGGGATTTGATACTTTTCATGTGATTTGGCTTGGATGTAAGACCCGGTCTTGGAAGCAAGAAAGGCGAGCAAGACCCGTGAGCTTGAGAAGCAAGATCGGTGAGCAAGACCCGTGAGCTTGGAAAGGTAAGATCGGTGAACGATCCCACATCGCTCGGGGAGGGAAAGGTGAAGTACCTTATATGTGTGGGCACGTATCTATCTAACACAAGGCCTTTTGGGAGCTCAGTGGCTTTGGGGGGGATTGGAACCCCAATGTTAAGCGAGTTGAGGCTGGTGCAATCCCATGATGGGTGACCTACTGGGAAGTTGCACGTGAGCTCCCGAAAACAAAACCGTGAGGGCTAGGCCCAAAGCGGACCATATTGTGTTAGATGGGCTGGGTCGTGACTGGTATCAGAGCCGGACCCTGACTGGAAGTATACCAGCAAGGACGCTGGGCCCCAAGGGGGTGGATTGTAAGACCCGATCTTATAAGCAAGACCCGTGAGCTTCAGAAGCAAGATCGGTGAGCAAGACCCGTGAGCTTGGAAAGGTAAGATCGGTGAATGATCCCACATCGCTCGGGGAAGGAATGGTGACATATGTGCCTGCTATTTTGGATGAGGATTCATCATTTAGTGACATATGTCACTTGCTTATGCTAATTAGTGGTCGTGGGTGTGTTCTGTGCAATTGAAGATCGAAGCGAGAAACAAGGGCGGCAAAGATTGATTTAAATCCCAAAATTGAGAGACTTCGAGAGGACGAACGAGAGGGATGGAGAGAATTGATGCAAGTGAAAGACTTAGGAGCCTGGGATAGAAAGGAAAGACGAGGGAGTGAGAGGAAGAAAAATTGAAACCCAAAATCCATGAAATTCGAATTGCTTAAATTTTGAATTTGAAACCAGGGACCACGATTTCTGTAATTGACCTTGAATTCAGCCTTCTGGGATTAAGTTGAGTCGACCCACTGCAAAAACGAAGGAAATTGAGGTCGTTTTATCTTAGAACAGAAAGGGTGAGGACTTTAGATTTTCGAGATTGTGTTCGAGTAATTAGAGGGATTGAACGATGCAATTGATGTTGGAAACATGGTTACTAGAATCCCACAAAGCTTCCTGATGCATCAATTGAAAGAAAACAATCGAGTTTGAATGAATTGGGACGATGAATAATGTTCGGCAGTTCTTCGAATACGAGTTCAAATCGAATGGATTGAGGTGAGTTCTCAAGTAATTGAGATTACAGAACCTTAATTCGATGAATAACGATGCTAATGGATGGTTCAATTGTAGGAATTGATGCAGAATTGATGGGAATCGAATCGGGTCTGCTCGTGGGTTGTAGGATCCGTTTATGAGACATACGGATGAAAGTGGTGACACTGTAGCACGTGCGTGGGTTTCACACAGCCACACACAGGGGCGCGTGAGGGCACGTGGGCATGATTCCCGAGGTGAGGTCAACATGACTTTTGTTCTATTTAATGTAACGAACATTTTGGCGTTGGTTTCGAGTCAATCTAACACCGTTTCGATATTGTTTTGAGGGTCCGAAGGTTTATGTTACGTTTTTAATTCGGGATTAATTCCTGAAAAATTTGGAAAATTAATATGATATTAATTGAGTTGTTAGTAACCCGTAATGATGACTTCGGGCAGGACTTGGAATTCCTAGAAAGTACCGAAAATTATGGAAACGCGTGTCGCTCGAAAAGCGAGCGGTTTGGACGGTGTGTGAGTGGACGTTTGTTTTATAAACAGATATGCATGCATAGTTAAATATTTTACATGATTTATTGCATGATTTGAATTGTAATGACTTGGCATGATTATTTCTGGATTTAATGATTATTTTAATCAGTATTTTGGGCACGTTTTTTTCGAGAAACTGTGAAATTGTTGTTTTGACGAAAGCCCGGGATTTGAGATCGGTTTTGACTTGGATTATGAGTCAGGGATTTTTATGATGGATTTGTAATGTTTTTCAGATATTTTATGGATTTATGTGAAAATGGCAACTTAGGTTGCGATTGCACGGATTTGAGTGAAAATGAGATTTGGGCTTGAGACCCCGTGATAAATGGTTTTGACGTGGTTTTAATGATGATTTTGAAATAAAGATTTTGATTTTGTATTTATGTTCAGTGCCCCCAGATGTGTAATTCCTGTGTAGACTTCGGATGTATAATTCCCGAAGTGACTTGAGATGTGTAATTCCCGGAAGGACTCTGGATGCGTAATTCCCGGAGAGACCGGATGTGTAATTCCCAGTAGGGCTGGATGTGTAATTCCCAGCAGGATGATAACTCTGGATGTGTAATTCTCTGAGTACCCTCGGATGTGTAATTCCTGAGTTATGGGCTTTATTTTTTGATAAAATGGTTTTATGAAATGATTTATATGTTTGGCTTGAGAGCCGGGATTTGATAATTTTCATGTGATTTGGCTAGGAAGTCGGTGATTCATATGTTTGATTCTATGCATGCATGGTTTGATAAACTGGAGGGTAAATGATGTATTTTGATAAATGTATTTTTAAATGATATTATTTTTGTCCACTCACACCTTTCCTGTCTTGATGACCCTCCCGGCCATGGCACGACGTTCGGGCTGATCGAGAGGCGGAGGAATGAGTGGAAATCAGTACAATTATTCCTTGTCTAATAGGTGCTGAGGGGTAGTTTTGGGACTTCAATTGACTTGTCAGACGGGAGCAGGACCAGACACAGTTATCAAAGTCCAGTTGGGATGGGCCTTGTCAAATTGGTAACAGAGCATTTGGTTACTAATTTGCCTTGCCTCCGAGATACGAGCCCTGTGCGCGGCCTGGTGATGAGACGAGATATGAGGGTATCAGAGATCCCTGGAGTGACTATGACCCTGGATTGGGGGTCGAACATTGCATCTTGTGTTCTGGTTGTGTCAGACTTGTGTTAGTTTGGATGGTTATTTATGATATGGTATATGAATGGGCATGTTGCGCCCAAGATAAACTTGACCCAAGGATAGGGGGTCGGATGAGTGACCTTTGGATTTTAGATATCGAATGGGACTCAGAGGGAGTCCGAGGTTGGTGGAGTGTGAGTTGGGAAATCCTGAATAGGATGTGGTTCGCCTAGGGGTGTTTTCTAGGTGACCGTATATACCAGTGGTGGCATTGATAATGGATGTTGAATTCAGACTCGAGAGGAATCGAGACATTGGATTTGGACTTAATAGGAATCAGGAGTTGGTTTAGGACTCGGGATGAGTCATGATGTGATATGAGGGCTCGGGATGAGCCGGGACAGATGGAAAAGGTAATTATGGTTGCGTAGAGTGAAAGAGGGTTCATGTGCGAACCCAAGGTATGAAAATGGATGTGAATTGAGTCTCCATGATTGTTGTGGGAGAGGTACGTTCGAATTTCGAGGACGAAATTCTTTAAGGGGGGAAGGTTGTGAGGACCCAGAATTTCGAAAAAGAAAAATTGGAAAAATTGGAAAGAAAAGATTATTTTGCCCTTGGTTATGAGGGCCAAAAGTTGACTTTTTGATCGGGACCTTGTTTGGATTTTTCAGAAGGACCGTTGGATAGGTCTCGGGACGCTGAATACGTAAACAGGCGGCATGCGTCAATCGGAGGTCGGATGCGAAAGTTACTGGTCTACGAAGGTTAGAGGTATTTTGATAATTATTTGTGCATGGGTAAAATGGTAATTTGATCAGTACTGGCTGATTCAGCCATGTTAATGGTGTATTAGGCTGAGTTAAAGACACATGTGCATGCTATTTTGGATGAGGATTCAGCATTTAGTGACATCTGTCACTTGCTTATGCTAATTAGTGGCCGTGGGTGTGTGCTGTGCAATTGAAGATCGAAGAGAGAAATATGGGCGACAAAGATTGATTTAAAAACTAAAATTGAGAGACTTCGAGAGGAAGAACGTGAGGGATGGAGAGAATTGATGCAAGTGAAAGACTTAGGAGCCTGGGATAGAACGGTGAGGACTTTAGATTTTCGAGATTGTGTTCGAGTAATTAGGGGGATTGAACGATGCAATTGATGTTGGAAACATGGTTACTAGAATCCTACAAAGCTTTCTGATGCATCAATTGAAAGAAAACAATCGAGTTTGAATGAATTGGGACGATGAACAGTGTTCGACAGTTCTTCGAATTCGAGTTCAAATCGAATGGATTAAGGTGAGTTCTCAAGTAATTGAGATTATAGAACCTTAATTGGATGAATAACGATGCTAATGGACGGTTCAATTGTAGGAATTGATGCAAAATTGATGGGAATCGAATCGGGTCTGCTCGCGGGTTGTAGGATCCGTTTATCAGACATACGGGTGAAGGTGGTGACACTGTAGCACGCGCGTGGGTTCACACGCAGCCACTCAAGATGGCGCGTGAGGGCGCGTGGGCATGATTCCCGAGGTGAGGTTAACATGACTTTTGTTCAATTTAATGTAGCGAACATTTTGGCATTGGTTTCGAGTCAATCGAACACCGTTTCGATATTGTTTCGAGGGTCCGAAGGTTTATGTTACTTTTTTAATTCGTGATTAATTCCCGAAAAATTATGAAAAATTAATATGATATTAATTGAGTTGTTAGTAACCCGTAATGATGACTTTGGGTAGGACTTGGAATTCCTAGAAAGTACCAGAAATTACGGAAACTCGTTCATCTCGGAAAGCGAGCGGTTTGGACGATGTGTGAGTTGACGTTTGTTTTATAAACTAATATGAATTCATAGTTAAATGTTTTACATGATTTATTGCATGATTTGAATTGAAATGACATGGCATGATTATTTCTGGATTTAATGATTATTTTAATCAGTGTTTTGGGCACGTTTTTCGAGAAACTGTGAAATTGCTGTTTTTGGTGAAGGCCCGGGATTTGAGATTGGTTTTGACTTGGATTATGAGTCAGGGATTTTTATGATGGGTTTGTAATTTTTTTCGAATATTTTATGGATTTATGTGAAAATGGAAACTCAGGTTGCGGTTGCACGGATTTGAGTGAAAATGAGATTTGGGTGTGAGACCCCGTGATAAATGGTTTTGAAGTGGTTTTAATGATGGTTTTGAAATAAAGATTTTGATTTTATATTTTAGTGTCCCCAGATGTGTAATTCCTGGGTGGGCTTCGGATGTGTAATTCCTGGGTGGGCTTCGGATGTGTAATTCCCGAAGTGACTCCGGATGTGTAATTCCCGGAGGGACTCCGGATGCGTAATTCCTGGAGGGACCAGATGTGTATCCCATCAGGGCTGGATGTGTAATTCCCAGCAGGATGATAACTCTAGATGTGTAATTCCCAGAGGACCCTCGGATGTGTAATTCCCTAGTTATGTGCTTTATTTTATGATAAACTAGTTTTATGAAATGATTTATTTGTTTGGCTTGACAGCCGGGATTTGATAATTTTCATGTGATTTGGCATGGATGTAAGACCCGGTCTTGGAAGCAAGAAATGTGAGCAAAGACCTGTGAGCTTGAGAAGCAAGATCGGTGAGCAAGACCCGTGAGCTTGGAAAGGTAAGATCGGTGAACGATCCCACATTGCTCGGGGAGGGAAAGGTGAAGTACCTTATATGTGTGGGCACGTATCTATCTAACACAAGGCCTTTTGGGAGCTCAGTGGCTTTGGGGGGGATTGGAACCCCAATGTTAAGCGAGTTGAGGCTGGTGCAATCCCATGATGGGTGACCTACTGGGAAGTTGCACGTGAGCTCCCGAAAACAAAACCGTGAGGGCTGGGCCCAAAGCGGACCATATTGTGTTAGATGGGCCGGGTCGTGACAAATGGTATCAGAGCCGGACCCTGACTGTAAGTGTGCCAGCAAGGACGCTGGCCCCCAAGGGGGGTGGATTGTAAGACCCGATCTTGGAAGCAAGAATGGTGAGCAAGACCCGTGATTCATATGTTTGATTCTATGCATGCATGGTTTGATAAACTGGAGGGTAAATTATGTATTTTGACAAATATATTTTTAAATGTTATTATTTTTGTCCACTCACACTTTTCCTGTTTTGATGACCCTCCCAACCGTGGCACGATGTTCGGGGCTGATCAACAGGTGGAGGCATGAGCGGAAATCAGTACAATTATCCGTTGTTTGATAGGTTCTGAAGGGTAGTTTCGGGACTTGGATTGACTTGTCAGATGGGAGCAGGACCGAGCAGGGTTATCAAAGTCCAGTTGGGACGGGTCCTGTCACTAGGGAACACCCAACTCATCTATAAATCATTAAGCACCAATATACAAAAATAACAAAAAATAAAATACTAGAAGACATGGAAGATTTATACGAAATCAATATAAAGCATAAAACCAAGATAGGATTTATAATCAATTCATAGAAATGATATTCGTGCTAAAAGATAACTATGAAGTAACAGGTCGTGTTACACGTTTTCTCTCAGGAAGCCCAAAGGATGCTGACACGACCCATCCCAATCCCCCTCGGGATTACCGCGGGATGTGCCATGCTCCCATCTGACACCTTGTGCTAGACATGGGATACACCTTTACCCTCTCGGGCTACCAGAGTATGGTAGGATCTGTGGTGGTATGTGATGTTTCAGTCTCTGCTACAGCTCGCATCCGCGATCAACGTGAAGGGTAACCAGAAACAGTAAAAGATGTGAGTTGACGAAAGTAAAAAGTATATAAAACCATTTCCGAAAAGACAATTGTACCCTTCACTAAAAAGTATGCATGCATCAAAAAACAAGTTATAACAACCACTTTCTTTAAATCAAATCATATGGCTTGTCAAATTAAAACTCAGTGAGAACATTTATCAATCAAAGCCATTTCCTCAATAGGGTCTCAACCCAAAACCAAAATACATGGGGTCCCACCCCAAATCAGTCAAAAACTGTATACCAAATCCTTGCCATCCCTAATTTCTAATCAATAATGTTACAGTCTCTAAGGCTATGTTTGCCACTCGAGGTCTCAAGTCCAAGTCCTCCCCAGGATCCACTAGTGTCTAGGGGATGTCTCGGTCTCTACTACAGCCCGCATCCGTGATCAACGTTAAGGGTACCCAAAACAGTATAAGCTGTGAGTGGACAAAAATAAACAGTTTATAAACCAATTTCCGAAAAGACAATTGTACCCTTCACTAAAAAACATGCATGCATCAGAAAACAAGTTATAACAACCACTTTCTTTAAATTAATCAAATCATATGGCTTGTTAAATTAAAACTCAGTCAGAAAGTTTATCAATCAAAGCCATTTCCTCAGTAGGGTCTAAGCCCAAAACCAAAATACGTGGGGTCTTTGCCCAAATCAGTCAAAAACCGTATACCAAATCGTTGACATCCCTGATGTCTAATCAATAATGTTACGATCTCTAAGGCTACGCGTGCTACTCGGGGTCTCAAGTCCGAGTCCTCCCAGAATCCACCAGTGTCCAGTGATATCCGGGTGATATCACCAGACACTGTCTTGGGTGATATCCATAACTAGCAATTCTGATCCTGAGCCTCTCCGTAGAGTGGCTTCTCCCAAGTAGTGCATCGTGACTACTCCATGATACTACGAGACATCTCGAGGAGACAATCCACTCATAAGGATGGTATATGTAAAACAAAAATCAATCTAGTGGAAAATCATTGTAAAACCATTTATACCTCAAATCCAGTCTAAAACATTTCAACAGGCTCTCAGCCCGAGGTATAGCTTCCACAAACCGTTTCCACAAAATCAGGACTCCCTGAATCAGATCCAATCCAAATCTCATAGGGACTCAGCCAAAAATCAACTTAATAGGGTTTCAAACCCGAATCTCATTTCATAAACCACAATTGGGATTCAAGTCCGATGTCATAAACCAACTGGGCCTCAAGCCCGATATCTCATTTCCAAATCCGAAATCATTTCATTGTTCAAATCATTTGAAAACACAAGAACGTATGAAAACCTAGCATAAGCCCAAGATACAACATAAAGTATAAATCTTGAAATACGTACAATACCACATTTCCACAACAATGCCAAAACATTGCAATCAAATATATAAACCATATGCACTAAGGAATCTCAAATCATGTTCATAAAACACATAAAATAGTTATGCATGGATCATATTTAGAAATCAAATGTCCACTCACCGATCGTCCAAGCTGTGCGCCTGCAAACTGCGCCGTAAGCCACTTCGGGGTTAACTAATTCTCCGGGTCATCCGGACCTGTCCAAAACACACTCAAAGGCCACTACCAAGCTAGATAAGTCCTAATCAAAGACCCTCAAAACTCCTGAAAAATTCAACGTGTCCCGAACATGATTCCCTAAACTAAAAAACCTCAATTTAACCTTTCAAACGATCTCCGATCGAACTGAAACCACCACCATTAGATTCAGATAGTTGAAACCTTTCAAACAAGACCAATTTTCACCTTGAAAAATATGCCCATGCTCCCCTATGCACCGGTTAAACCACTCGATCAACTCTGGTCAAAAGTCAACGATGACATTAGCAAAGTTAACCCTGACGTCATGGTCAACGACAGACGTCTTAATGACATCATGCTAACGTCAGCCTGACAAGTCTGATACTTGTCAGGTCTGACACGTGTTAGGTCTAACATGTGTCAGGTCTGACATGTGCCACGTCTAACGACTCATCCCGGAGTTCGGGATTAGATTAGTGATTAATGAAGGCTTAGTGAACTTGATCGGTGCTTAGTTGAGTAATTTCGGACGGACAGTGCGAAATGACGATTTTGCCACTAGAATGGGCAAACTATTAACTTTTGATTCAGGCAGTCAAATGGACTTTGGCCGATGACTGTGAAGCAGTTCGGGACGTCACGAGTTCGTAGACAGGAGACACGTTTGATTCTGACATTCGAGGAGGAAGTTATGACGTTAGGAAGTATAGTGGTATTTTGGTAATTTAGCCTCAAGGGCATTTTGGTCATTTGGTGCCTTGGGATCTATGCCAGTGAGTAGCGAAGGAAAAAGAGAGAGTGGAATGAGAGGATTGTGGTGGTGCTGTCACGACGACCTGCCGTGCACGGTGGCCTTGACCTGTGAGACAAACCTGTGAGGAAACAGAGAAAAATTTGGTTTTACAGGCGATACAACCCTCAAACCTCAATGATTGATGGTGATGTGGGAAGGAAAGATGAAGGGGGTGATGAGACGACCTTGGTGGTGCCACCATGGAGGGCTGTCGTGGACAGTGGCTTGCAAAACCATGAACAGGTAAGTTTTGATTCAAAAATGGAAAACTGGATTTTGGTGTTTTTTGTATGATTTTAATGATTGGAAATTGTCTCTGGAGGTCACATAGGCTGTTTGGAATAAAAAAAAAAAGGAAGAAGGGGGGCTGGAATCATGGAAGCACGATGAAGGATCGGGAAGGTAAGATATGGACTTGGTTTTTATGTTTTAAAGTTGTAGATCGACAGGAAATGAGTAGACAAAGCTAATGGAAGAAGAAGGATCGAAAGCGGAGTTAAAATGCTGGAGTTAGAGCCCTGAACTGGTCACGTCGGTCCAGGTGGACCAGCTGAACAGTTGTACCGTACCGGACCCGGTTCACGCGAGGAAGAAGACGACTGGTGCAGGCGCTTGAGGCCCACGCGCAGCCCCTTTGGGCGGTGCGTGAGGGCGTGTGGCACTGTTCCTGGGGAAGTGTTCAACATCTGATTTAATGTATTCGATGTAACGAATATTTTTGGACCGGTTTCGAGTCGATCGGATATCGTTTCGATAGGATTCGGGATGTCCGAAGGTTTAGAATCGTGTTTAAAAATAGTTAAAAATTTGGGGAAAATACGGGGATTTAGTGGAAGCATATTGAAGTAAATAGTGACCATAGAATGTGATTTGGACAGGTTTAGGATGACAGGACCCATCCCAATCCCCCCGGGATTAGTGCGGGATGACCCTGCTCCCGTCTGACACGAAGTGTCAGACAAGGGATACTTCCGACCTTTGCCCTCCAGGGCTATCAGAGTACGCCAGGATCCGGAGGAGGCATGTGATATCTTGGTCTCTGCTACAGTCCACATCCTATGTCAACCTGAAAGGCAGTCAAAACATTAAAAACTGTGAGTGGACAAAACAAGAGTTTATAAAAGCATTTCATAAGACATTTGTACCCTTCACTAAAAAGCATGCATGCATTGGAAAACCATTTAACCAAAGAAATCATATATGAGAACTAAGCCCAAATCAGATATAAACTAAGGTCGAAAGGACCACAATGAAAACGACCATACGGGCCACTGCCCAAATCCATACGGGACTCGGCCCCAAACCATAAAGAAACCAAGTAAACGAGCCACTGCTCAAATCCGGTGCACACCTGTACACACCACATATCATATATCATATATCCATCACATACATATATATAAGTCACACAACCAATCCTGTCACGGTATCCAAAGCTACGCGCGTGCTACCTGGGTCTCAATCCGAGTCTTCTCAAAGTCAAGGTCAATGTCCGCAGACCACTGACCCTACCCGAGGTAATAGTAACCATAGCCTTCCTGAGAGTAAGGAACCCAACTGGGGGGTGACTCCACTCAGTCGGTGCTCCGTGACTACTCCGGGGTCCACCCAGGCCAACGACCCTCCCCGGAGGAGATAATGGAAGTAAAGGAAGGTAGATGAACATATATATATACATAACATAAACATTCATGACCGATTCCCCTGAACCGTCATGATCCATAATATCCATAATCAAGTAACATGCCAGTTCGCATAAACCGTCATGTACCGTAATAACATAACCAGGTAACATGCCGGTTCCCATAAACCGTCATGTACCGTGATAACATAACCAGGTAACAAGCCGGTTCCCATAAACCGTCATGTACCGTGATAACATAACCAGGTAACATGCCGGTTCCCATAAACCGTCATGTACCGTAATAACCAACAAGGGTTCATGCCGGTCCCCATAAACCGTCATGAACCTGGGAATCCATTTAAGGTTTCCTGACCTGAAATCAAAACCGTAAAGTGACTGGGTCTCGTGCCCGAACATAGGACATCAGTTGGGCACCGTGCCCGGAATCTGAGGTCATATGCCCGAGACAAAACCAAATGGGTCTCATACCCGAATTTATCCTTTTGAAATCCAAATCCAGTTCATTTAAATCAATAAAGAAATACAGACCCGTATAAGCACCGTATAAGGCCGAAACCTCGAAATACGTGCTTATACGTAACCACATACAAATGCAACCATGGCATCATCAAACAAGTAATAAAACATATATTAAACATTTATGCATGCATCAATTTAGAAAACAAGGTCCACTCACGGACCGTCCGAGCTGCCACCTCGATTTGCGTGCCATACGGCTCCCCGAGCCGATCACCGTCACCGGGACTCCCAAACCTATCCAAATCGTAATAGAAGGTCACTAACTACTTAATTAACCTCCCACCAAAGCCCCGTAATTTTCCCGTATTTTTAACTATTTTTAAACCTACCCTAAACCTTTCGATGTCCCGAAACATATCGAGACGGTGTCCGATCGACACGAAACCAGTCCCAAAATGTTCGTTACATCGAATAGATGATTTCACATGTTGGAACCTTCCCCAGATTCCCTTCCACGCGCCCTCACGCGCCGCTACAGTATCTGCTGACGTCATCGCTGACGTCAGCATGACGTCATCTAACAGCTGTCAGGTCTGACATGTCAGACTTTGACAGGTGCCACGTGTCATGCTCCCATTGGTTCACGTCACTGTACTGTCAGTGCCACGTTGCAGTCTGACATGTGCTACGTGTCATCACGGCACTGGTCCACGTCTGTGCCACGTGTCAGCCCCTGATTGGGCCACGTCACTGACATGTCAGTGTTGAATGTGCACTGACATGTGACACGTGTCGCACTCCTATTGGCCCATTTTCTGACATGTCAGCTGACATTGTCAGATCTGACAATGCTGACGTCATCGCAGACATGATGACGTCAGCATGATGACGTCACCTGTCATCTCTGTCCTCCCGCGGGTCAACCCGAATACCAGTAACCGGGTCGCCGTGACCCGCAGCTTGACCCGGCCGGTTCTCCCAGCTCCGGCCACCAAAACACTCCCCGTTTGTCCCATTCTCTTCGTCTCAACCTAAACTACAGTCCTATGACCTTAAAATGTAAGAAAAGCATCGAAAACCCGTACCTTCAATCCAGCCATGGCGGCCGTGACTTCCTCCGCCGTTCACGGTCGTTCCAGGCCTTCCTAACCCTCGAATCCAATCCCAATAGACTCCTAGGGTCCCTAGAAACCATTCCTAATCTTTAGAAATCATCGAAAACCCCTAAAACTAAAAATCCAAATTTTGAGTAAAATGTACCTCACGGGTTTTCGGGTTCCCCCGCCGTGGTCCGCCGCCGTGAGTCCTCGCCGTCGCGTCCTCATCATCACGGTCCTTCCTCACGTCACACATAAGATGAAAAATGATGAGATGTGGTGGTATGTGTGGTGTGGTGTTTGAAAATGGAGAATGAAGAAAATGGAGGATTTTGGGTTATGGGGTTTCGGGTGTGTGTGAAGAAGAATGAAGGGGATGAAATCAGATGAGAGAATGAGGGATGAAGGGTGTGGATTTAAAGTTAGAATTGAAATGGATGGTTAGGATTAATGGTTGGTGGATTTGATTATAAAAATAATTAAATAATATTAATTAATTATATAGATCCACATTTTGGGGGATCAAGTCAATGGGATGAGTGACACTTGTCACTCATCCATGGGGCCCACCAAAATATCCACCCAATCAGATTTCGCCAAAACGTCCCCGTCTCGAAGTTCGTGCATAGTGAAATCGAACTTCCGTGACCCATAACTCTCCCGTTCGAAGTCCGATTTCAGTGTGCCGCCTGCCTATGGATTCGTATCGTCCTTATCTACGTAACGGTTTTTGGCCCTCGGCCATCGGTCCTCCCGGTCAAAAAGTCAACTTTTGGCCCCCATTTAACCAAAATTACCAAAATGCCCCAAAACTTCCGAACGTCATAACTTCCTCCCCGAACGTCGGAATTGAACGTGCCACCTGTCTATGAACTCGTGACGTCATGAACTACATCACGGTCATCAGTCAAAGTCCATTTGACCGCCCGATCGAAAAGTCAACATTTTGCCACCACTAGGGGCAAAACGGTCATTTCGCACCGTGCGTCCGATTTCGCTCTACTAATCACCGATTAACCTCATTAATCGTGATTAGTCACTAATCTAATCTAGGAATTTGGGATGGGTCGTTACATAGGAAGTCCGGTGATAGTGGAGTAGCCTATAACAGCGTATTACATGCGTATCGTGGCGGTAGCGTGGACGGTCTGTGAGTGGACTTTCCTTTCTAAATTATGATGCATGCATAAATGTTTTATATGTTTTCTTGATATGATTTCTATGTTTATGTTTATGATATTTATGATTTCCGTTTTGCACGTTTTACTCGATTCTGTATTATGTTGTGATTTGATATGATTTCGATGATTTTCTTTTCGGAGTTGAATTATGATTTGAATTTAAGGATTTATAAATGGATTTCGGAAAGAAACTTTGAGCTTGAGGCCCAATTTCTAATGCTTTCGGATTTCGGTTTTCATGTGATTTCTAGATTTGAATTCGGGATTTCAAATGTTGATTTTGGATTTGGTTTTGGAATTTAGTTTTCGATGGATTTCTGGATTTCCTATGATTTTCACATGGTTTTGGGTTTAAAGACCCGTTGCTATTGTTGGATCTGGTTTTGGGTTTAATGACCCGGTTGATTGATGACGGGGGAGGGCCCTTGATTGATACTTTTTGAGTTTAAAGACTCGTGAGTTTCAAGACTGGTTTATTGTGATATCCCTCGAGGCCTATTGTTTGTGTTTTGAGTTTAAAGACTTGGTGATATGAGATCCAGCTGATTGATTGACTTGTGATTTACTATTGATTTTCACATGGTTTTAAGATGTTTTGGGCAGTGGCCCAGATGTTTTGGACTTTATGGATTTTTGGGCTGAGTTCTCGTCTTTTGATTTTGATTTAAGATTTTGAGCTGAGGCCCGAGGTTTGATAAAGGAAATGATTTCTGGCTTTTATAAACGGTTTTTAGTATCTTGGAAAAGAAATGGTTTTCGAATGCATTCATTGGTTTTACGTGGAGGGTATAAATGTCTTTTCTTGATAAATGTTTTATGAACTTATTATTTATTTTTGTCCACTCATAGTCTTTTCTATTTTTCGATACCCTCCAAGTTGTTGATGCGGTGCGGGCTATGGTTAGTGAGACAGAGACATCACACACACGATCGATAGTGGTTTCTGCGCATTCTGGGAAACCAGACGTTGATTTTGGTACGTTAACCTGGGTATCTCTTGTCTGGCTTACGTGTTCCATGGAGGTTAGACATGTGTTTAGTCTTCGTGTCGCACGTGGGTTCGATGGGAGTATGACTTATCCCTTAATCCCGGGGGATTGGGGGTGGGTCGTGTCACCACATGTCAACCCCTGATTGGTCCATGTGTCCTGCCACGTGTCCACTAACATCTCTGACAACCTGCCACATGGCACCACCCGATTGGTCCACGTGGTCTGCCATGTTAGTGCTGACTATAACTGACAACTGCCATGTGGCAGCAACCCATTGGGCTTGTGACCTGAAAACCTTGACAGATGATGACATCACCTGATGCCCTCATCATTGTCTACCTCCAGTCGGGTCGACCGGATTCCCTATAATGGGTCGATCGGACCCGCAACCTGACCAGGCCATATCTCAGCCGTCCAACCACCAAATCACGCCATTTTTGTTCCTATGTGATCATCTTGATCTCTAGAAGGGACCTATGAACCCAGAATTAGAAAAAAAGGTCTCGATTTTACCTTTCAAACTTGAAAAGTGACCACCAAGCTTCAAGCTTACACCTAGGGCCGTCCAGGGGTCCTTCCTCGCTCTTAACCTGTTAGCACTCGACCCTCCTCGACCAGGACCCGACTCATCTAGCACGATATTGCCCGCTTTGGGCCTCCTTGCCCTTGCCCTCACAGTTTTGTTTTCAGGAACTCACGGTGCAATAGCCCAGGGGGTCACCAATCATGGCATTGCACCAGTCTCAACTCGCTTAACTTTGGGATTCCAATCCCTCCCAAAGCCACTTGAGCTCCCAAAAGGCCTCGTGTTAAATAGGTGTGTGCCTACACCTTTAAGGCACACCACCATTCCCCTCCCAGACCATTCCCCCCTCAGAAGGACCGTTGGATTGGTCTCGGGACGCTGAATACGTAAACAGGCGGCATGCGTCAATCGGAGGTCGGATGCGAAAGTTACTGGTCTACGAAGGTTAGAGGTATTTTGGTAATTATTTGTGCAGGGGTAAAATGGTAATTTGATCAGTACTTGCTGATTCAGCCATGTTAATGGTGTATTAGGCTGAGTTAAAGACACCTGTGCATGCTATTTTGGATGAGGATTCATCATTTAGTGACATCTGTTACTTGCTTATGCTAATTAGTGGTCGTGGGTGTGTGCTGTGCAATTGAAGATCGAAGAGAGAAATAGGGGCGACAAAGATTGATTTAAATACTAAAATTGAGAGACTTCGAGAGGAAGAACGTGAGGGATGGAGAGAATTGATGCTAGTGAAAGACTTAGGAGCCTGGGATTGAACGGTGAGGACTTTGGATTTTCGAGATTGTGTTCGAGTAATTAGGGGGATTGAACGATGCAATTGATGTTGGAAACATGGTTACTAGAATCCCACAAAGCTTCCTGATGCATCAATTGAAAGAAAACAATCGAGTTTGAATGAATTGGGACTATGAACAGTGTTCGGCCGTTCTTCGAATTCGAGTTCAAATCGAATGGATTGAGGTGAGTTCTCAAGTAATTGAGATTATAGAACCTTAATTGGATGAATAACGATGCTAATGGATGGTTCAACTGTAGGAGTTGATGCAAAATTGATGGGAATCGAATCGGGTCTGCTCGCGGGTTGTAGGATCTGTTTATCAGACATACGGGTGAAGGGGGTGACACTGTAGCACGCGCGTGGGTTCACACGCAGCCACTCAAGATGGCGCATGAGAGCGCGTGGGCATGATTCCCGAGGTGAGGTTAACATGACATTTGTTCCATTTAATGTAGCGAACATTTTGGCATTGGTTTCGAGTCAATCGAACACCGTTTCGATATTGTTTCGAGGGTCTGAAGGTTTATGTTACTTTTTTAATTCGTGATTAATTCCCGAAAAATTATGAAAAATTAATATGATATTAATTGAGTTGTTAGTAACCCGTAATGATGACTTTGGGGATGACTTGGAATTCCTAGAAAGTACCAGAAATTACGGAAACTCGATCATCTCGGAAAGCGAGCGGTTTGGACGATGTGTGAGTGGACGTTTGTTTTATAAACTGATATGAATTCATAGTTAAATGTTTTACATGATTTATTGCATGATTTGAATTGCAATGAATTGTCATGATTATTTCTGGATTTAATGATTATTTTAATCAGTGTTTTGGGCACGTTTTTCGAGAAACTGTGAAATTGCTGTTTTTGGTGAAGGCCCGGGATTTGAGATTGGTTTTGACTTGGATTATGAGTCAGGGATTTTTATGATGGGTTTGTAATTTTTTTCGAATATTTTATGGATTTATGTGAAAATGGCAACTCAGGTTGCGGTTGCACGGATTTGAGTGGAAATGAGATTTGGGTGTGAGGCCCCGTGATAAATGGTTTTGAAGTGGTTTTAATGATGGTTTTGAAATAAAGATTTTGATTTTGTATTTATGTTCAGTGTCCCCAGATGTGTAATTCCTGGGTGGGCTTCGGATGTGTAATTCCTGGGTGGGCTTCGGATGTGTAATTCCCGAAGTGACTCCGGATGTGTAATTCCCGGAGGGACTCCGGATGCGTAATTCCTGGCGGGACCGGATGTGTATCCCAGCAGGGCTGGATGTGTAATTCCCAGTAGGATGATAACTCTATATGTGTAATTCCCAGAGGACCCTCGGATGTGTAATTCCCTAGTTATGTGCTTTATTTTATGATAAACTAGTTTTATGAAATGATTTATTTTTTTGGCTTGAGAGCCGGGATTTGATACTTTTCATGTGATTTGGCTTGGATGTAAGACCCGGTCTTGGAAGCAAGAAAGGCGAGCAAGACCCGTGAGCTTGAGAAGCAAGATCGGTGAGCAAGACCCGTGAGCTTGGAAAGGTAAGATCGGTGAACGATCCCACATCGCTCGGGGAGGGAAAGGTGAAGTACCTTATATGTGTGGGCACGTATCTATCTAACACAAGGCCTTTTGGGAGCTCAGTGGCTTTGAGGCTGGTGCAATCCCATGATGGGTGACCTACTGGGAAGTTGCACGTGAGCTCCCGAAAACAAAACCGTGAGGGCTAGGCCCAAAGCGGACCATATTGTGTTAGATGGGCCGGATCGTGACTGGTATCAGAGCCGGACCCTGACTGGAAGTATACCAGCAAGGATGCTGGGCCCCAAGGGGGTGGATTGAAAGACCCGATCTTATAAGCAAGACCCGTGAGCTTCAGAAGCAAGATTGGTGAGCAAGACCCGTGAGCTTGGAAAGGTAAGATCGGTGAATGATCCCGCATCGCTCGGGGAAGGAATGGTGACATATGTGCCTGCTATTTTGGATGAGGATTCATCATTTAGTGACATATGTCACTTGCTTATGCTAATTAGTGGTCGTGGGAGTGTTCTGTGCAATTGAAGATCGAAGCGAGAAACAAGGTCGGCAAAGATTGATTTAAATCCCAAAATTGAGAGACTTCGAGAGGACGAACGAGAGGGATGGAGAGAATTGATGCAAGTGAAAGACTTAGGAGCCTGGGATAGAAAGGAATGACGAGGGAGTGAGAGGAAGAAAAATTGAAACCCAAAATCCATGAAATTCGAATTGCTTAAATTTTGAATTTGAAACCAGGGACCACGATTTCTGTAATTGACCTTGAATTCAGCCTTCTAGGATTAAGTTGAGTCGACCCACTGCAAAAACGAAGGAAATTGAGGTCGTTTTATCTTAGAACAGAAAGGGTGAGGACTTTAGATTTTCGAGATTGTGTTCGAGTAATTAGAGGGATTGAACGATGCAATTGATGTTGGAAACATGGTTACTAGAATCCCACAAAGCTTCCTGATGAATCAATTGAAAGAAAACAATCGAGTTTGAATGAATTGGGACGATGAATAATGTTCGGCAGTTCTTCGAATTCGAGTTCAAATCGAATGGATTGAGGTGAGTTCTCAAGTAATTGAGATTACAGAACCTTAATTGGATGAATAACGAGGCTAATGGATGGTTCAATTGTAGGAATTGATGCAGAATTGATGGGAATCGAATCGGGTCTGCTCGTGGGTTGTAGGATCCGTTTATGAGACATACGGATGAAAGTGGTGACACTGTAGCACGTGCGTGGGTTTCACACAGCCACACACAGGGGCGGGTGAGGGCACGTGGGCATGATTCCCGAGGTGAGGTCAACATGACTTTTGTTCTATTTAATGTAACGAACATTTTGGCGTTGGTTTCGAGTCAATCTAACACCGTTTAGATATTGTTTTGAGGGTCCGAAGGTTTATGTTACGTTTTTAATTCGGGATTAATTCCTGTAAAATTTGGAAAATTAATATGATATTAATTGAGTTGTTAGTAACCCGTAATGATGACTTCGAGCAGGACTTGGAATTCCTAGAAAGTACCGAAAATTATGGAAACGCGTGTAGCTCGAAAAGCGAGCGGTTTGGACGGTGTGTGAGTGGACGTTTGTTTTATAAACAGATATGCATGCATAGTTAAATATTTTACATGATTTATTGCATGATTTGAATTGCAATGACTTGGCATGATTATTTCTGGATTTAATGATTATTTTAATCAGTATTTTGGGCACGTTTTTTCGAGAAACTGTGAAATTGTTGTTTTGACGAAGGCCCGGGATTTGAGATCGGTTTTGACTTGGATTATGAGTCAGGGATTTTTATGATGGATTTGTAATGTTTTTCAGATATTTTTTGGATTTATGTGAAAATGGCAACTTAGGTTGCGATTGCACGGATTTGAGTGAAAATGAGATTTGGGCTTGAGACCCCGTGATAAATGGTTTTGACGTGGTTTTAATGATGATTTTGAAATAAAGATTTTGATTTTGTATTTATGTTCAGTGCCTCCAGATGTGTAATTCCTGTGTAGACTTCGGATGTATAATTCCCGAAGTGACTTTAGATGTGTAATTCCCAGAAGGACTCTGGATGCGTAATTCCCGGAGAGACCGGATGTGTAATTCCCAGTAGGGCTGGATGTGTAATTCCCAGCAGGATGATAACTCTGGATGTGTAATTCTCTGAGTACCCTCGGATGTGTAATTCCCGAGTTATGGGCTTTATTTTTTGATAAAATGGTTTTATGAAATGATTTATATGTTTGGCTTGAGAGCCGAGATTTGATAATTTTCATGTGATTTGGCTAGGAAGTCGGTGATTCATATGTTTGATTCTATGCATGCATGGTTTGATAAACTGGAGGGTAAATGATGTATTTTGATAAATGTATTTTTAAATGATATTATTTTTGTCCACTCACACCTTTCCTGTCTTGATGACCCTCCCGACCGTGGCACGACGTTCGGGCTGATCGAGAGGCGGAGGAATGAGTGGAAATCAGTACAATTATTCCTTGTCTAATAGGTGCTGAGGGGTAGTTTTGGGACTTCAATTGACTTGTCAGACGGGAGCAGGACCAGACACAGTTATCAAAGTCCAGTTGGGATGGGCCTTGTCAAATTGGTATCAGAGCATTTGGTTACTAATTTGCCTTGCCTCTGAGATACGAGCCCTGTGCGCGGCCTGGTGATGAGACGAGATATGAGGGTATCAGAGATCCCTGGAGTGACTATGACCCTGGATTGGGGGTCGAACATTGCATCTTGTGTTCTGGTTGTGTCAGACTTATGTTAGTTTGGATGGTTATTTATGATATGGTATATGAATGGGCATGTTGCGCCCAAGATAAACTTGACCCAAGGATAGGGGGTCGGATGAGTGACCTTTGGATTTTAGATATCGAATGGGACTCAGAGGGAGTCCGAGGTTGGTGGAGTGTGAGTTGGGAAATCCTGAATAGGATGTGGTTCGCCTAGGGGTGTTTTCTAGGTGACCGTATATACCAGTGGTGGCATTGATAATGGATGTTGAATTCAGACTCGAGAGGAGTCGAGACATTGGATTTGGACTTAATAGGAATCAGGAGTTGGTTTAGGACTCGGGATGAGTCATGATGTGATATGAGGGCTCGGGATGAGCTGGGACAGATGGAAAAGGTAATTATGGTTGCGTAGAGTGAAAGAGGGTTCATGTGCGAACCCAAGGTATGAAAATGGATGTGAATTGAGTCTCCATGATTGTTGTGGGAGAGGTACGTTCGAATTTCGAGGACGAAATTCTTTAAGGGGGGAAGGTTGTGAGGACCCAGAATTTCGAAAAAGAAAAATTGGAAAAATTGGAAAGAAAAGATTATTTTTCCCTTGGTTATGAGGGCCAAAAGTTGACTTTTTGATCGGGACCTTGTTTGGATTTTTCAGAAGGACCGTTGGATAGGTCTCGGGACGCTGAATACGTAAACAGGCAGCATGCGTCAATCGGAGGTCGGATGCGAAAGTTACTGGTCTACGAAGGTTAGAGGTATTTTGATAATTATTTGTGCATGGGTAAAATGGTAATTTGATCAGTACTGGCTGATTCAGCCATGTTAATGGTGTATTAGGCTGAGTTAAAGACACATGTGCATGCTATTTTGGATGAGGAATCAGCATTTAGTGACATCTGTCACTTGCTTATGCTAATTAGTGGCCGTGGGTGTGTGCTGTGCAATTGAAGATCGAAGAGAGAAATAGGGGCGACAAAGATTGATTTAAATACTAAAATTGAGAGACTTCGAGAGGAAGAACGTGAGGGATGGAGAGAATTGATGCAAGTGAAAGACTTAGGAGCCTGGGATAGAACGGTGAGGACTTTGGATTTTCGAGATTGTGTTCGAGTAATTAGGGGGATTGAACGATGCAATTGATGTTGGAAACATGGTTACTAGAATCCCACAAAGCTTCCTGATGCATCAATTGAAAGAAAACAATCGAGTTTGAATGAATTGGGACGATGAACAGGGTTCGGCAGTTCTTCGAATTCGAGTTCAAATCGAATGGATTAAGGTGAGTTCTCAAGTAATTGAGATTATAGAACCTTAATTGGATGAATAACGATGCTAATGGACGGTTCAGTTGTAGGAATTGATGCAAAATTTATGGGAATCGAATCGGGTCTGCTCGCGGGTTGTAGGATCCGTTTATCAGACATACGGGTGAAGGTGGTGACACTGTAGCACGCGCGTGGGTTCACACGCAGCCACTCAAGATGGTGCGTGAGGGCGCGTGGGCATGATTCCCGAGGTGAGGTTAACATGACTTTTGTTCCATTTAATGTAGCGAACATTTTGGCATTGGTTTCGAGTCAATCGAACACCGTTTCGATATTGTTTCGAGGGTCCGAAGGTTTATGTTACTTTTTTAATTCGTGATTAATTCCCGAAAAATTATGAAAAATTAATATGATATTAATTGAGTTGTTAGTAACCCGTAATGATGACTTTGGGTAGGACTTGGAATTCCTAGAAAGTACCAGAAATTACGGAAACTCGTTCATCTCGGAAAGCGAGCGGTTTGGACGATGTGTGAGTGGACGTTTGTTTTATAAACTAACATGAATTCATAGTTAAATGTTTTACATGATTTATTGCATGATTTGAATTGAAATGACTTGGCATGATTATTTCTGGATTTAATGATTATTTTAATCAGTGTCTTGGGCACGTTTTTCGAGAAACTGTGAAATTGCTGTTTTTGGTGAAGGCCCGGGATTTGAGATTGGTTTTGACTTGGATTATGAGTCAGGGATTTTTATGATGGGTTTGTAATTTTTTTCGAATATTTTATGGATTTATGTGAAAATGGCAACTCAGGTTGCGGTTGCACGGATTTGAGTGGAAATGAGATTTGGGTGTGAGGCCCCGTGATAAATGGTTTTGAAGTGGTTTTAGTGATGGTTTTGAAATAAAGATTTTGATTTTATATTTATGTTCAGTGTCCCCAGATGTGTAATTCCTGGGTGGGCTTCGGATGTGTAATTCCTGGGTGGGCTTCGGATGTGTAATTCCCGAAGTGACTCCGGATGTGTAATTCCCGGAGGGACTCCGGATGCGTAATTCCTGGAGGGACCAGATGTGTATCCCAGCAGGGCTGGATGTGTAATTCCCAGCAGGATGATAACTCTAGATGTGTAATTCCCAGAGGACCCTCGGATGTCTAATTCCCTAGTTATGTGCTTTATTTTATGATAAACTAGTTTTATGAAATGATTTATTTGTTTGGCTTGAGAGCCGGGATTTGATAATTTTCATGTGATTTGGCATGGATGTAAGACCCGGTCTTGGAAGCAAGAAATGTGAGCAAAACCTGTGAGCTTGAGAAGCAAGATCGGTGAGCAAGACCCGTGAGCTTGGAAAGGTAAGATCGGTGAACGATCCCACATTTCTCGGGGAGGGAAAGGTGAAGTACCTTATATGTGTGGGCACGTATCTATCTAACACAAGGCCTTTTGGGAGCTCAGTGGCTTTGGGGGGGATTGGAACCCCAATGTTAAGCGAGATGAGGCTGGTGCAATCCCATGATGGGTGACCTACTGGGAAGTTGCACGCGAGCTCCCGAAAACAAAACCGTGAGGGCTGGGCCCAAAGCGGACCATATTGTGTTAGATGGGCCGGGTCGTGACAAATGGTATCAGAGCCGGACCCTGACTGTAAGTGTGCCAGCAAGGACGCTGGGCCCCAAGGGGGGTGGATTGTAAGACCCGATCTTGGAAGCAAGAATGGTGAGCAAGACCCGTGATTCATATGTTTGATTCTATGCATGCATGGTTTGATAAACTGGAGGGTAAATTATGTATTTTGACAAATGTATTTTTAAATGTTATTATTTTTGTCCACTCACACCTTTCCTGTTTTGATGACCCTCCAAGCCGTGGCACGATGTTCGGGGCTGATCGACAGGTGGAGGCATGAGCGGAAATCAGTACAATTATCCGTTGTTTGATAGGTGCTGAAGGGTAGTTTCGGGACTTCGATTGACTTGTCAGATGGGAGCAGGACCGAGCAGGGTTATCAAAGTCCAGTTGGGACGGGTCCTGTCACTAGGGAACGCCCAACTCATCTATAAATCATTAAGCACCAATATACAAAAATAACAAAAAAATAAAATACTAGAAGACATGGAAGATTTATACGAAATCAATATAAAGCATAAAACCAAGATAGGATTAATAATCAATTCATATAAATGATATTCGTGCTAAAAGATAACTATGAAGTAACAGGTCGTGTTACACGTTTTCTCTCAGGAAGCCCAAAGGATGCTGACACGACCCATCCCAATCCCCCTCGTGATTACCGCGGGATGTGTCATGCTCCCATCTGACACCTTGTGCTAGACTTGGGATACACCTTTACCCTCTCGGGCTACTAGAGTATGGTAGGATCTGTGGCGGTATGTGATGTTTCGGTCTCTGCTACAGCCCGCATCCGCGATCAACTTGAAAGGTAACCAAAAACAATAAAAGATGTGAGTTGACGGAAGTAAAAAGTTTATAAAACCATTTCCGAAAAGACAATTGTACCCTTCACTAAAAAGTATGCATGCATCAAAAAACAAGTTATAACAACCACTTTCTGTAAATCAAATCATATGGCTTGTTAAATTAAAACTCAATGAGAAAGTTTATCAATCAAAGCCATTTCCTCAGTAGGGTCTATGCCCAAAACCAAAATACGTGGGGTCTTTGCCCAAATCAGTCAAAAACCGTATACCAAATCGTTGACATCCCTGATGTCTAATCAATAATGTTACGGTCTCTAAGGCTACGCGTGCTACTCGGGGTCTCAAGTCTGAGTCCTCCCAGAATCCACCAGTGTCCAGTGATATCCGGGTGATATCACCAGACACTGTCTTGGGTGATATCCATAACTAGCAATTCTGATCCTGAGCCTCTCCGTAGAGTGGCTTCTCCCAAGCAGTGCATCGTGACTACTACATGATACTACGAGACATCTCGAGGAGACAATCCACTCATAAGGATGGTATATGGAAAACAGAAATCAATCTAGTGGAAAATCATTGTAAAACCATTTATACCTCAAATCCAGTCTAAAACATTTCAACAGGCTCTCAGCCCGTGGCATAGCTTCCACAAACCGTTTCCACAAAATCAGGATTCCCTGAATCAGATCCAATCCAAATCTCGTAGGGACTCAGCCAAAAATCAACTTAATAGGGTTTCAAACCCAAATCTCATTTCATAAACCACAATTGGGATTCAAGTCCGATGTCATAAACCAACTGGGCCTCAAGCCCGATATCTCATTTCCAAATCCGAAATCATTTCATTGTTCAAATCATTTGAAAACACAAGAACGTATGAAAACCTGGCATAAGCCCAAGATACAACATAAAGTATAAATCTTGAAATACGTACAATACCACATTTCCACAACAATGCCAAAACATTGCAATCAAATATATAAACCATATGCACTAAGGCATCTCAAATCATGTTCATAAAACACATAAAATAGTTATGCATGGATCATATTTAGAAACCAAATGTCCACTCACCGATCATCCAAGTTGTGCGCCTGCAAACTGCGCCGTAAGCCACTTCGGGGTTAACTTAATTCTCCGGATCGTCCGGACCTGTCCAAAACACACTCAAAGGCCACTACCAACCTAGATAAGTCATAATCAAAGACCCTCAAAACTCCTGAAAAATTCAACGTGTCCCGAACATGATTCCCTAAACTAAAAACCTCAATTTAACCTTTCAAACTATCTCCGATCGAACTGAAACCACCACCATTAGATTCAGATCGTTGAAACGTTTCAAACAAGACCAATTTTCACCTTGAAAAATATGCCCATGCTCCCCTATGCACCGGTTAAACCACTCGATCAACTCTGGTCAAAAGTCAACGATGACATCAGCAAAGTTAATGCTGACGTCATGGTCAACGGCAGACGTCTTAATGACATCATGCTAACGTCAGCCTGACAAGTCTGATACTTGTCAGGTCTGACACGTGTTAGGTCTAACATGTATCAGGTTTGACATGTGCCACGTGTAACGACTCATCCCGGAGTTCGGGATTAGATTAGTGATTAATGAAGGCTTAGTGAACTTGATCGGTGCTTAGTTGAGTAATTTCGGACGGACAGTGTGAAATGACGATTTTACCACTAGAATGGGTAAACTATTAACTTTTGATTCAGGCAGTCAAATGGACTTTGGCCGATGAGTGTGACGCAGTTCTGGACGTCACGAGTCCGTAGACAGGCGAGACGTTTGATTCTGACATTCGAGGAGGAAGTTATGACGTTAGGAAGTATAGTGGTATTTTGGTAATTTAGCCTCAAGGGCATTTTGGTCATTTGGTGCCTTGGGATCTGTGCCCGTGAGTAGCGAAGGAAAAAGAGAGAGTGGAATGAAAGGATTGTGGTGGTGCTGTCACGACGACCTGCCGTGGAGGGTGACCCTGACCTGTGAGACAAACCTGTGAGGAAACAGAGAAAAATTTGGTTTTACAGGAGATACAACCCTCAAACCTCAATGATTGATGGTGATGTGGGAAGGAAAGATGAAGGGGGTGATGAGACGACCTTGGTGGTGCAACCATGGAGGGCTATCGTGGACAGTGGCCTACAGAACCATGAACGGGTAAGTTTTGATTCAAAAATGGAAAACTGGATTTTTGTGTTTTTTGTATGATTTTAATGATTGGAAATTGTCTCTGGAGGTCACATAGGCTGTTTGGAATTAAAAAAAAATGGAAGAAGGGGGGCTGGAATCATGGAAGCACGATGAAGGATCGGGAAGGTAAGATATGGACTTGGTTTTTATGTTTTAAAGTTGTAGATCGACAGGAAATGAGTAGACAAAGCTAATGGAAGAAGAAGGATTGAAAGCGGAGTTAAAATGCTGGAGTTAGAGCCCTGAACCGGTCACGTCGGTCCAAGTGGACCAGCTGAACAGTTGTACCGAACCGGACCCGGTTCACGCGAGGAAGAAGACGACTGGTGTAGGCTCTTGAGGCCCACGTGCAGCCCCTTTGGGCGGCGCGTGAGGGCGTGTGGCACTGTTCCTGGGGAAGTGTTCAACATCTGATTTAATGTATTTGATGTAACGAATATTTTTGGATATCGTTTCAATAGGATTCGGGATGTCCGAAGGTTTAGAATCGAGTTTAAAAATAGTTAAAAATTTGGGGAAAATACGGGGATTTAGTGGAAGCATATTGAAGTAGTTAGTGACCATAGAATGTGATTTGGACAGGTTTAGGAAGTCCGGTGATAGTAGATTAGCCTATAACAGCGTATTGCATGCGTATCGTGGCGGCAGCGCGGACGGTCTGTGAGTGGACTTTGCTTTCTAAATTATGATGCATGCATAAATGTTTTATATGTTTTCTTGATATGATTTCTATGTTTATGCTTAAAATATTTATGATTTCCGTTTTGCACGTTTTACTCGATTCTGTATTATGTTGTGATTTGATATGATTTCGATGATTTGCTTTTGGATGTTGAATTATGATTTGAATTTAAGGATTTATAAATGGATTTCGGAAAGAAACTTTGAGCTTGAGGCCCAATTTCTAATGCTTTCGGATTTCGGTTTTCATGTGATTTCTAGATTTGAATTCGGGATTTCAAATGTTGATTTTGGATTTGGTTTTGGAATTTAGTTTTCGATGGATTTCTGGATTTCCTATGATTTTCACATGGTTTTGGGTTTAAAGACCTGTTGCTATTGCTGGATCTGGTTTTGGGTTTAATGACCCGGTTGATTGATGACGGGGGAGGGCCCTTGATTGATACTTTTTGAGTTTAAAGACTCGTGAGTTTCAAGACTGGTTTATTGTGATATCCCCCGAAGCCTATTGTTTGTGTTTTGAGTTTAAAGACTTGGTGATATGAGATCCAGCTGATTGATTGACTTGTGATTTACTATTGATTTTCACATGGTTTTAAGATGTTTTGGGCAGTGGCCCGGATGTTTTGGACTTTATGGATTTTTGGGCTGAGTTCTCGTCTTTTGATTTTGATTTAAGATTTTGAGCTGAGGCCCGAGGTTTGATAAAGGAAATGATTTCTGGCTTTTATAAATGGTTTTTAGTATCTTGGAAAAGAAATGGTTTTCGAATGCATTCATTGGTTTTACGTGGAGGGTATAAATGTCTTTTCTTGATAAATGTTTTATGAACTTATTATTTATTTTTGTCCACTCATAGTCTTTTCTATTTTTCGATACCCTCCAAGTTGTTGATGCGGTGCGGGCTGTTGTTAGTGAGACAAAGACATCACACACTCGATCGATAGTGGTTTCTGCGCACTCTGGGAAACCAGACGTTGATTATGGTACGTTAACCTGGGTATCCCTTGTCTGGCTTACGTGTTCCATGGAGGCTAGACATGTGTTTAGTCTTCGTGTCGCACGTGGGTTCGATGGGAGTATGACTTATCCCTTAATCCCGGGGGATTGGGGGTGGGTCGTGTCACCACATGTCAACCCCTGATTGGTCCACGTGTCCTGCCACGTGTCCACTGACATCTATGACAGCCTGCCACATGGCACCACCCGATTGGTTCACGTGGTCTGACATGTTAGTGCTGACTATACCTGACAACTGCCACGTGGCAGCAACCCATTGGGCTTGTGGCCTGAAAACCTTGGCAGATGATGACATCACCTGATGCCATCATCATTGTCTACCTCCAGTCGGGTCGACCGGATTCCCTATAATGGGTCGATCGGACCCGCGACCTGACCAGGCCATATCTCAGCCGTCCAACCACCAAATCACACCATTTTTGTTCCTATGTGATCATCTTGATGTCTAGAAGGGACCTATGAACCCAGAATTAGAAAAAAAGGTCTCGATTTTACCTTTCAAACTTGAAAAGTGACCACCAAGCTTCATGCTTACACCTAGGGCCGTCCAGGGGTCCTTCCTTGCTCTTAACCTGTTAGCACTCGACCCTCCTCGGCCAGGACCCAACTCATCTAGCACGATATTGCCCGTTTTGGGCCTCCTTGCCCTTGCCCTCACAGTTTTGTTTTCAGGAACTCACGGTGCAATAGCCCAGGGGGTCACCCATCATGGCATTGCACTAGTCTCAACTCGCTTAACTTTGGGGTTCCAATCCCTCCCAAAGCCACTTGAGCTCCCAAAAGGCCTCGTGTTAAATAGGTGTGTGCCTACACCTTTAAGGCACACCACCCTTCCCCACCCAGACCATTCCCCCCTCGAAGGAATGTGGGATCGTTCACCGTTCCCTCCAGGACACGGGTCATACAATCCACCCCTCTTAGGGCCCAGTGTCCTCGCTGGCACACTTCCCGGTCGGGGTTTGGCTCTGATACCATTCTGTCAGGACCCGACCCTCCTCGGTCATGACCCGACTCATCTAGTACGATATTGTCCGCTTTCGGCCTCCTTGGCCTTACCCTCACGGTTTTTTTTTCAGGAGCTCACGGTGCAACTTCCCAGGGGGTCACCCATCATGGAATTGCACCAGCCTCAAATCGATTAACTTTGGGGTTCCAATCCCCCCCAAAGCCACTTGAGCACCCAAAAGGCCTCGTGCTAGATAGGTGTGTGCCTACACCTTTAAGGCACACCACTATTCCCCTCTCAGACCATTCCCCCCTCGCAGGAATGTGGGATCGTTCACCGTTCCTTCCAGGACACGGGTCTTAGATAACCGTCCCTACAACCTCGCACAGTCCAACAACCCATAATTCTCAACTTCAAAAATTTGAACTTAAAAACTTACCTTCACAGTTTTCTGGCCACCGTCCACAGTTGTTCAAACCGTTGTCGCCGTTCAACTCATCTGGTCTCACTTTCTTACTTTCTCGTTCACTCCAGTTGCAAAGGATGAGGATTGGTGAAGGTGGGTGTGTGTTTGGGTTGGGTTTGTGTGGGTTTCGGGTTAAAGAGAAACAAAAGAGATGCATGAAGTTGGATCCCAAAAACATGGGTATATGGGCCAATCAGATGAGTGACACTTGTCACTCATAAATTGGTCCACCTAGATTTTTACCCTATCCAAAATCTGTCAAGTAGAGTTTCAGTGCAAAAATGAGCGACATCTTACAATTAGCCTAAGACTCTCTATTTATGGGTATATGGGCCAATCAGATGAGTGACACTTGTCACTCATAAATTGGTCCACCTATATTTTTACCCAATCCAAAATCTGTCAAGTAGAGTTTCAGTGCAAAAATGAGCGACTTCTTACAATTAGCCTAAGACTCTCTATTTATAGGAGAAAATTGATCCTTAAATAAATAGGAGTTTACAATTTAAATACTAAAAAGAAAATGATTAAGCTAATTAAATTGAAGTACTAATGAAATAAAGTAATAAAAATCCTAATTAAAAAGGTACTATAAAACCTAATTAAAATGGTTTTCTAGATAAAAAGGAAATAAATCCAAACTTGAATTGGATAATTTTCCACAAAAAGGAAGGAAATAAGTGCTGGAAATTAAACAAGAGGCATTTCGGTGGAAAGGTACCGAAAATGGAAAGGTTTTTCGGCGGTCAAAGGGCAGTCAATGCGTAAAAGGTAAAGGGAAAGGACTTTGGGAGACGCACGCTGAATGGAGCCAAGGAATTCGGTGGACGCGCACTGAAGCAAGGGTAAGGAGGGTCGGTGCATGCACACCGAACAGGTATACAGGAATTCGGGACATGCATGCCGATTGGATTATTGGTTGATCGGTAGGCATCTGGCAAATGGGTTTTTTGGCTGATTAAATGGGTTCGGTAGCCCCCTACCAAAATCGATTATACTTTTTAGTGGCCTCCTTTGTTTTGATCATAACTTCTTCGTTATAACTCCGATTGAGGCGATTTTTTCGCCTAAATTCTTGTAATTTCGAGATTAATCAAATTCTGCACATTTCTCACAAAATATTTTATTTTCTCCTATTTTTTGGTATTTAAACATTAAAAGATAAGCATAAAGGGTATAAAATGATGATTAATTCAAGGTTTATCAAATACCCCCACACTTAGACTTTGCTAGTCCCTAGAAAATACCAAAACAAACTAAGAATTGACAAAAACAATTATTTTTTTGTTTGCTTTTTAAAACCACTAAATTTTGAACAATTAATCCTTATTTTTTTTAGTACAACTAAACCCTGATTGATTCTCCCATACTTAAACTTTGCTAGTCTCTTAGCAAAATAAAACAAAAGAAACAAATAAAGACTCAACACATTTTTTTTTTATTTAGTAAAACAACTCTAAGGCCCTTAACCATATGTCTCAGGACTCTTTGTAAGTATGTGGCATTATGTTATTCAAAAAATATGCATAGGGAATTCAAGAGATAATAGAAATATCATCATGCCATGAACAAGTAAGACTTGGAGAAAGCAATGGTGAAATTAAGTCTGTGCATACTTCGAACAATTTAATATCACCTTACAATGGATGCACTCATAATCTGTGCCACTCATAAAATAGGGTTTTACTCAAAGATATGTGAAAGAATTTCTCACATATTTCAACAATAAAAACATTTTATAATTAATTATTATTTTATTGCATGTTTTATGAGGTTTTTCATAAATTAAGTTTTTGGATTCCATTTCGATTGTGGTTTTGAATTGAATATGGTTTATGACATGAGATATTGTGATATTGGATTTTTGGTGATTTTCATATGATTTCTGGATGGTTTTTCGGAAGTATTTTGATGGCATGTTTTACGAGGTTATGATTGTGTTGTATTTTGGGCTTAGGCCCTAGGTTCTGATCGTGGTTTTGGTTTGTGATATTTATATGTGATGTGGATATGTGATTCAAAATGTTATGATGATTGTGAATAACCCTCCTCGAGGTGCGTTTTGGTTAGTAGTCTCAGACGTCGAGTTAGAGGCTCCAGATCTTGAGATTGGTTTGATACTAACTTAGACATCTAGCCAGGCTCCAGATCCTGAGTCAGTTCTCACTCAGACGTCGAGCTGAGCTCAAGATACTGAGTGATTGTGTAAGGTCCACACTCGAACGTCGAGATGGGCTCTAGATCCGTAGTGGTGCACTTACTGATAGTGCAATGGATGTGATAACTGATGTTATGCATCGAGAATGGGTTGGATGTGGTTTGGCTGTGTAGGGTTGCTGTGTTGGTTGTTATGTTGAATATTATGATGATTTACGTGCTTGTTGTCATGACTATTGATGTTATGCATTATGGTTTTTTACACATTTTACGAGGTCATTGAATATGTTATGTTATATTTGTGATTTAAACGATTTTTATATGCATGCTTAGCATTAGAAAACGGAGGTAAAACGCTGGATGATTTCAAATTATAGTTTACAAATGAATCTTTTTGTCCACTCACATGGTTTTCATTGATTTGTAATCCTCCAAGGCCATGGCACGAAGTTCGTGGTTGAACGAGAGGGGAAGACATGATTGATAAGGTGGACATCCCTTGTCTAACAAGGTATTGAGGTCAATTGTGGCATTTTAGGGTACTTATCAAATGGGAGCAAGGCTTGAGTGTGGTTGACGAGGTGTTTCCCGGGATGAGTCCTGTCAACTTGGTATCATAGCTAAGGTTTTGAGTTGTATTGTTATTATCAAGCCTCCGAAATGCGAGCCCTGTGCACGACCTGGTGATGTAAGGAGTAAATGAGCCCATGATAGTTATAGGGCTGTTAATGGTTTAGGATTATTAGGGTGTATTGTGAATGTATGGTATGTATGAGTAAGATGGAAGAATAATTTTTCTAGTTGAGTAACTAATTGAGATGTTGAAGTGACATAAACGTTCTTTTCTTGAATTTGACGAGTGTCAGTGGGAATGGGTGTTATTACTATTATGTGGACTCGAACATGGAATAGGATTATGGAATAGGATTAGAAAAGAGTCGTAAGTAATGATTAGGGCTCAAGAAGAAGCCAAAATGTGAGATTACTATTCTAGCTCTGGATATGGAATAAGGAGTTGAAAATGATGTAAGGCATTATGTGTTCGATAAGTATAGTATTGAGATGGATGTTGTATGGAAGCTTGGTAATGCAGATACCCTAGAGAATATTGAAATTTTCTTGTTAGTATTGGCTTTTGGTTAGTGCTAGATTTGATTTAGGGGAAAATTGAGGTATTGGTCTACACGTAGAGCCGTAGTGTGATATGCTTGACACTTGAGTAGATACTTGGTTAAGTTTGGTAAAAAAATTGGTAAGCTCGTGAGCTATGTTTGTGATTATAGTGGTGACTAAGTTCTTGATTAAGACTTGGATGATATCTGATGCAGTTTTCAAATTTTTTTATACGACACAAAGAATGCGTAAGGATATGTTAAGATTGTACGGGATCTCACAACTACTGATATTGGGCTGAAATTGTGATTTAGAACCTGAAGAAATCGATAAGTTGATTAAGTTTTGAATTAATTAATTGTCCAATTGATTATGGACACAAATTTGGTTTAGCTCTGAAATTTCGAGGATGAATTTTTTTTAGGAGGGTAAGTTGTAATGATTCAGATCTCGAGGAAACATAAATTTGGAAAATATAAAGGTAAAAAGACGATTTTGTCAATATAAAGTCAAATAGTTGAATTTTCGATAGGGATGTCTTTTGGGAATTTGGAGAAGACTGTTATGGAGGTCTCAAGTTTTGAGTCTCTAGATGAGTGGTATGTCAAAATTTGAGGTTGCAAGTAAAAAACGATGAAGGGAAATATGGTCATTTTAGTATCCAACAGTATTTTAGTCACGTTGCTTAGAAAATATCTTTGGATGGTGACACTTGTAAAAAAAATTCTAGACCTCCCTCCCTAAATCTCCACTGACTTAGTGAGTTATATATATCTGTGTGTGTGTGTGTGTGTGTGTGTGTGTGTGTGTGTGTGTGTGTGTGTGTGTGTGTGTGTGTGTGTGTGTGTGTGTGTGTGTGTGTGTGTGTGTGTGTGTGTGTGTGCTTGTTGTGTATAAAGGTATCAGTGGACCATCCCAGAAACCATGGGAAGTGTACCTGAAAGAGAAAAAAAAAAAGAGGAGTGAAAGAGATGATCAGGGAACGAGAGAGAACATGGGAAAGGATGAAGAGGAAAGAAAGAGAACTGGGTAAACACTGTGTGGGGAGGAGTAGGAATTGGGTAACCCGAAAACTCAAAAGTAACCCGTGAGGCTTGAAAGTTTGGGTTCAATTTTTTTGGCCAAGAAACTAGGAAATGGGCATCTTTGAGTGTCCCTGAAGATGGTACGAGCATTTTTAAGGTAATAAAGGACGAGTTTGGATGCAGAAAACAGGGGGAAATGAACTGAGAAAACAGGGCTGAAAGCTTGGATTTCTACCCGGGTCACGATTGCCGAGTCGGGCGACCTGGTTTGCAGAAAATTGGGTATGGCAAGAGGTTAGGGATGACTCAACTATAGCGCATGGGTTTCACGCGCAGAGAATTAATTGAGCATGTGAGGGCGCGTGGTGGTCCTTCTTGAATTGTGTTCAACACAAAAGTTCTAGTTCTCGATCTTATGAGTCCAACGACACAATTTTCGAGGCAATCAAACATTATCACCGTAAAATTGTGGGATTTTATATGAGGCTATTTGGAAAGATTAATGACCTTAAGACATGATTTATGGCAGGAAGTGACATTCTCAAATTTTACAGAAAGACGTGCAATTCGGTTTGGTTGAGTGTGCAGTACATGCGAGTGGACTTTTATTTTGTTAAAATATTATGCGAATATATTCATATTTTTTAAATGTTTTCCGATGTATTTTTGGTGATATGTGGTTGATTGGGGTTTATATAATTTTCAGTAATTTTATAAATAATTATTATTTTATTGCATGTTTTATAAGATTTTCATAAATTATATTTTCATATTCTGTTTCGATTGTAGTTTTGAATTGAGTATGGTTTATGACATGAGATAATGTGATATTGGATTTTTGGTGTATTTCATATGATCTCTGGATGGTTTTTTGGATGTATTTCGATGGCATGCTTTACATGGATGTGATTGAGTTGTGTTTTGGGCTTAGGCTCGAGGTAATGATCGTGGCACGAAGTTCGGGGATAAACGAGAGCAGAGGCATGACTGATAAGGTGGACATCCCTTGTCAGAGGAGAGTAGGGCCCAGGTGTGCCTTACGAGGTGTTTCTCGAGATGGGTCCTATCATCACGTGCTAGAAAATTTCATTGAATAGTTAGCATCATTAGTTGACGTTAGACTTTATCCGTTTGCAACATGACGTAGGGTAGTCGATGAGTAGAAAGGGGTCTCGAGTTAACCTAACCTTTCTTTAGTTGCAAGTTAGCCAGGTTTTCCCCTTTGAATTTCACATTTTTTTGGTGGTTTAAAAGATAACGACTCATTTGAATGGTGAGTTATTCGGAAGTAAGTATAATGATTTAGTTGTTAAATGTTATGTTTGGCTCAATTGGGAGTTATCTTCAGTTGTATACCTTAGGAACTATTCTTGAAGTTAGATTTGAGCCCAACTCAATTGAAGACTAGAGGATCACTCCATCACGACTCCTAGGAACTTAATTACCTTAAGACTTAGGATTCTTGGATGGAGTTTTAGTGCAGCCACTACAATCTAGTTTTTTTTATTGTTCTAGCCTCAGTTAGACAAAATTTAATGTTACTTCAAAGAGAAGTTTTTGGTTAACATTAACTAGGAAGATTAGAATTTTGAAATCGTGTTTACACAATATACCATGGGTTTCCGTGTTGTTTTATCGAAATCACCATCAAAGTAGGTCAAGAAGTATTATGGGGAACTTTTCTCTTAATCGTAAAGTGGGACGTGTAGTCATTTGTTCCAATTGAGCAAAATTTCTACCACAGCTCTAGATATTGTTGCTTCTTTTTACTTTAACCTTCCATATATGTACTAAAGAAGCTAGTTGAGTTGTGTAGTCTACTATTTTGGTTGCATGTTTTATGTATTTAGTTCAAGTTTCGTTTTTAAGTACCGTATTTTCCATGGCATGCCTATGTTCCAATTTATTATCCGTCTTGCAAATGAGTTTCTTTACAATTGAATTTTTGTATCATGCTTTACTTTTAGGTTGTCTTTACTTGATGCAATTTAGTTTGTTTTGTCAATGTTTTATTACACATGATTTTCCTTGTTGGCGATGGTAAAGCTTTTTGGTTGAGGTAATGCTGGTAGCGGTATCATGATTCTAGCAAGTGTATGTGTTATGATGTGATACTTCCTAGTACGAGATACACATACATTAACCAATTTGTTAAATTTTGAGTTAGTTCTATCTAATACTTGTATATTTCCCTAGTCATTTTTCCCCTCATTATATTTCAAAGCAACTATTGATTTTGAAATTTGTTTTCAACTACTGCAATTAACCATTATAGTTGCCTTGATCTAATAGTTTTATGTCCCAGTCTATTTCCAAGTTTCTCAATCTGATTTCACACCTGGTCATACATGTCTTGTTTAGTAGGCTTAACCTACTTTTGCAACCCCATTTTCCCTTTTGGAGATTAACTTTGATGTTTGGACGATATTGTTGTCACTTGCATCCTCTTATTGATTGAACATTTTCGAGAAAGTTTTGGAATTTTTGAGTTGTAACTTTATATAGAGAAGCCTAATCCTCGTATTTCTGCATTGGGGCCTTTGTCATGCAAGTTAAATGATTTTCGAAACATGTAGTATGGCTCATTTTTGGGTGGTTTGCGTTTGAGTTTGTGCATTGTTCAAATTTGATCTTTGAATGCTATGCCTTGCTCAAGTTCTCTTGTAATCCCAAATACTTTTAGGATTAGGGCATTTATTGGTTTTAATCGTATACCCTTTATGTTTGGTCATTTTTATTACGCTTACCGTAAAATGAATTGCTCATCATTCCCTAGATTTGCAAACTAGAGTATTAAGTTGAGTTTACTTGGACCTCAAAGAGACATTATCTTTTTTGATGACTTGAGCTGGTGTGTCGACGAAGTTTCGTGGGTGATCGCTCGCGTTTATTGATGACGATTGAAGTTTTGGAACTTACTATGTCTCAGGTAGTAATTGTCGTTTTCACAATTGTTATTCATTGTCATCGGAAGCAATTTTTGGGTTCATAATTGTTACTTGCTGATTTTTTCCTTAAGATTTAGTGTGATCATTAACTCCAAGTTTAGAGTTGAAGCACCTATTTGACTAGAAATAGATAACAATAATTCTATTCAATCTTGGTTAGCCTTTCACCTTTAGCCCTAAGTTATCTCAAGTTCTACATCTAAGACTTAATAAGTGCATTAGGTAGTTAAGAACTCAGACTTTATGAATGAATGTCACTTCTAGCTGTATAACTTGTGGCATACAAGTGGGCTTTTCCGTCGAAATTTATATTGATCTTGTAGTTTCACTTGAAACGAACGGGTACATTGGTGTTAGTTTACTCCAAAAGAGGTTAACACTCATTTTTCTAAATCAGTCTATATAACTTAATGAGTGTTAGGAGTTTTGAAGGAAGTGTTCTGTTAAAACTTAAACTAGGAATTTAGTGCCATTGAGACAGACTAATCTTCGTATTTAATGTGCACGAAGATGAGTGATTTTCATTCTAGAAGTGTAGTGAGATTTCAAGCTTCTGACCCTTCCTTTTGTCTTGTGGTCGAGTTGGTCATGGTCATTCACTCAATCATCTGATGGTTCTTAGTGGAATTGGTTGATTTTAAAGTGAGTGATAAACCAATGACATTCTTATTAATGTGTAGAAACCGACCTTAGTGTTAACCTACTAAATTGTTTCAGAACGGAACTATACTTTACTCCATACAAAAGTCTTAAAAATTTCCAATCAAGAACATTAAATCACCTCTTAGTTACCTTATCATCACCTCTCACGTACTAGTAAGCCGAAAAAATGGACTGACGACCAGTCTAGGCAATTTTAGACCCACTAAGTTAGAAGTGATATTTTGCTAAGTATTGCTAGTTGTTGGAGTTTTTTAGTCAAGTCATTGGTGTTAAAGTTTATTTTGATCATATGGAGTGATCGTTGAGATTTGTTTGATGAGCTAGTTGTTTCAGATGGTTCTACCATCGTGCACAATGTATATTGTTAGTTGGAGTTTTTTGAGAGATTACAAGTTTTACGTTTAACTGTTAGCTTTTGACAACGTTGTTAAGTTTGATTGGTGAAATATAAATTTGGGATTACTAACCGAGATAGTGTCTTGGTTAAGAAAAGTTTTTTGCTTAGGAGAACTTGAGGCTACTCCTTATGATTATTTCGCTAATCATTGGGGGACCTTATAGTAAGAGCTTGAGTTTTGCACCTCGAGTGAGTTTGGCTATTACCCTTCGTTATTTTTTTAGGACATTAAAGTGTTGAATTCATATTTTAGTGTTAAGTTAAAAGGATTATATCGTGAATGAGATTGAACGTTATTAGTCAGTACCCCTTGAGAATTACCATTAGGTTGCGATATTAGAACTCTTGTGTTGTTACGTCTCATATCTTCTTCTATGAGTTGAGTCAAATAAAGAAAAGTGGTTGGTGAAAGTCTTACACCAGTTTTGGATCTAAGGGTTGAAAGAAACATTTGCAAGATTTGATACTTCTCTGGTGGGAGAACCATTTGAATGTGATGGCTATTTGATGAATCTAAAGAACAAACGAAAAAAATTTTTGTTCTCATTATTTGACAGTTGGTAACCTAACGAACTTACCCGTTTTTACTTCTAGTTACGAGTACAGGAAGGGAAGTGCTTGTATAGTAGTACTTAGTTACCATTTGAACCTTGAACCTTAGGCAAAATCAATTATTCTTATACCTAAAGTACGTCTTAGACCGTTATTAGAGAGAAACTGTTCGTAGATTCTTAGTAGTTGTATGAGTTAGTAAGAACCTCAGGTGTGCTTGTGCTGTAGTAATTAATTTGCTAGTGCAACAACGATGGGTTAGTTATTACAAAAGGAATAGTTGACACTTCGTAAGGCCGAGTGATTGGGACATATAGGCATAGTTTTAGTAAATGTTATCTCGATACTAGTGCTAAGGTCATGTCACTCATTTGGCCCGTCTTAATTTCTTAGTGGAGGAGAATTTATTTTTGAAGGTTCAGTGCTAGTTTGGGAAATTTGAAATGTCCAAGTGACATATACTTCACATTCAAAAAACTATTCTGGAAGGTTATGATTCGTTTTATCTTTTGAGGAAAACATACAATGAGTTTGTAGAGTTTCAGTCGGAGAATCCCATCAGAAGTTTGCTATTAGAAGTTGTCAATCTACTTGAGAGACACAATGAATAGTTTGTACCTAAGTAAGAAAGGTTGGGTTGTGTTAGTGGAGGCATAAGATGATTTGAGAAACTGTTACGAGGTTGTACCTTTGACTTATGGTGAGCAAATTTCGAGGAAGAAATTTTCTTAAGGGGGCAGATTGTATATCCCGTCCCGCGAGCTTGAAATAAAAAATTAGAATGTACTAATTTACCCCTATGAGTTTAATTCGGGTTGTACTTAGTTTAGTTTTTGGGTTTTTTTTTTCTACCTAAAACCTAAATCAAACTCAGGCCCAAATTTCTTGTTAGCTCAAAGACTACAATACCTAAGGATTCATAAGTGGCTGAATATTTATTCTATAAGGGCTTATTTTGTAAGGACCAGTCCTGAATTTACGAATGAATTAAGGATTAATGATGGATTATCGAGAAGTAATTAAGGACTAATCGAGGATTACGGGACAATTTGGGGAAAATGACAATTTTGTGCTTGGAAAAGGGTAAAAAGTTGACCTTTGATCCAGGAAGTCCAATGCACGTGGATCGAGGACTATTACGTAGATCGAGATAATACGAGTTCATAGACAGGCGACACATTGAAATCGAACATCATACGGGAAAGTTACGGGTCGTGAAAGGTTTAGGGAATTGTTCATGGTTGCATGAAAACCGAGATAGTTGACTTTTGGTTTTTCCTTAGTTGGACCAAAAGATCTAGCATGGACCAATAGATGAGTGACAAGTGTCACTCATCCTTTGGCCCAAAACCCATACACATACATGCGTCATTCATCATCTTCATTTTCATTTCTTCTTCCTCAAACTGTACCCACCCCAACAACCATCATCTTCTTCATTCTTTGGACCAGATAGGAAGAGAGAGAAATGGAGGGAGGATGAGAGACGGTGGCAGGAATAGCAAGGCCACCATGGACTGTGGAGGAAGCCATGGAAAAAAGTAAACCCAAAACCCTTTTTAATTTGAAATTCAAATTTGGGTATTAGGACGTTTGGGGGTGGTTCTAAATATTGGGTGGTGTTTTCTGAGGTTGGAAATATTCGTAGGATTGAAAATGGATGGGAAAGGACGGCTTAGAAACCCTGGGTGGTGGTTCGAAGATTAGCCGTACGGGTCGAGCTTGAACATGTAATTTCTAGAACCTTTTTTCTAGTTTTAAGGTCCTAGATCGATTATTGGGCTCAAGATGAGTCGATAGGAAGAAAAATGGACGAAAGTGGTGGCTGGATGGCCGAGAGACGACCATATCATGGTCGCAGGTCAAACGACCCGTTATAATGGTTCGGGTCGACCTGGCCAGAGGTTGACGTGGTAGTCCATGTCATCATTTGTCAGACTTGTTAGGCTACGTGGCCAACCAGAGGGTGACACGTGGTAGCTTTCAGGTCCAGTCAGTAGTGATGTGGCAATGTCATGTCAGACATTGTCAAACTACGTGGACTAGTGAGATGGTGCCACATGCCAGTATGTCAGGGATTTTCAAATGACGTGGCTGGTCCACATCAGCCATGTCAGATCACGTGAACCAATGAGGTGGTGCCTTGTGGTAGTTTGTCAGAGATGTTAGAGACACGTGTTAGGACATATCGACTAATAGGGTTGTGACACATGGCAGGTGTCAGACCTGTTAGGCTGATGCCAGCAGATGACGTCAGCGTTGACTTTGTTGACGTCAGCGTTGACTTTGTTGACGTCAGCTTTGACTTTGTTGACGTCAGCGTTGACTTTGTTGACATCAACGTTGACTTTGCTGACGTTAGCAATGACCACCGTTGACTAGCGCGTGAGGACTTTGACTAGAGAATGAAGGCGCGTGGGCCAAAATTTCGAGGTCAAACTAGTCTTGTTCGAAAGGGTTTGACGATCTGAATCCAATGGTGGTGGTTTCAGGTCGATCAGACTTCGTTTGATAGGTCAGTAGAGGTTTTTAGCCTCGGGAAGTGTGTTCGGGACACGTTGACCGTTCTGGGATGTGTGAAGGTCTTTGTTATATACTTGTATAGGTTGATAGTGACCCTTAAGTATGATTTGGACAGGTCCGGAAGTCTCGAAGAGTATGGATTAGCCCTGAAGTGGCTTATGACGTGTGTTGCAGACACGTAGCATGGACGGTCTGTGTGTGGACATTTGTTTTATGAATATGATACATGGATAACTGTTTTATATGTTTTATTAACATGATTTGAGATGCCTATAGTGCATCTGCTTTAAATATGAGTTGTTTGGAATTTTCATAGAAAACGCGACAGTGCACTTAGTTCGAGATTTCTATTTTTGGATGATATTTGGGCTTAGGCCGAGCATTCTACATGCATGTGTTTGATGTGATTTGATGGTTTCACATAGAGGCGTGAAATTGGGGATTGAGTATCGATTTTAAATGATTTCACAGAGATGCGTGAAATCGGTATTCGGGCATGAGTCCCAGTTAGATATGGACTTTGACTTGGAAAAGAGTCAAAGGTGTTTGGAGAAATGATTTGAATAACGAAATGGTTTCGGATTTAAAAATATCTTTCGGGCATATGACCCAATTGAATTATGGTTTGACTTAGAGTATAGTCAAACGTGAGGTATATCCGGCTGTGACCCAGTTGTGAGATTTATGAAAGATATTTCGGGCATGAGACCCAGCTGCGGATTTGATAGGATTCAAGAAATCCTGGGTTTATGAAGTATTATAGACACTGTTTTCGGGCTTGTGACCCATTTGATGATATTTTGGGCTTATGTCCCTATGATTTTGAGTTTAAAGACTCGGATTTTATTAGAGGGCCTCTGGTTGTGAATATGTTTCTCTTGAGAGCACTCTGGAGATGATGCTCGCCTCCGAGGTGGAAGAGGCCACGATACGCCTGTTGTCGAGCAACCGAGAGAGGTAGCTGTCGAGGGAGGTTCGACTCAGGAGTGTGGTATATGAGATCGATCGGTGATATGTTCACGATGATCTGGTGATTGTCGGTCGGTGATGTGTTCACGACGACATGCTCAGGATCAAAACAGTCTTAGAGGTTATGGACATGCGTTGCTGGGATTGGAATGGTTACTGATACTGATGATGATGATGATGGGCTGAGATCCCACATGGTATTGTATTTGGGTCGATGTCCCACGTGATTTGGTTTTGGACTGAGACCCTGCATGACTAGGTTTAGGGTTGAGACCCTACTGAGGAAATGGCTTCGATTGAGAAGCTTTTTTCACTGTGCTTTATTTTAAAAAGAAATACATCTTGCTTTTGAGAAAGTATTTGAAATACAGTTTTCTGATGCATGCATACTTTTACGTGAAGGGTAAAAATGTATTTTCAATAAACTATTTTTATAAACTATTATTTTTGTCCACTCATAGCATTTATGGTTTTTTATACCATTCAAGTTGATCGCGAATACGGGCTGTAGCAGAAACCGAGACATCACATGCCGCCACAGATCCTTGCATACTCTGGATAACCCCGAGTAGGTTACGGTTGTTATTGTAACGACCCGTCCCGAATTCCGAGATTAGATTAGTGACTAATCAAGGATTAGTGAGGTTAATCGGTGATTGGTCGGGGGTAAAATGTTGACTTTTGACCCTAGAGGTCCGATGGCCGAGGGCCGAGTACCGTTATGTATATCGGGTCGATACGAATCCGTAGACATGCGGCATGCCGAAATCGGAAGTCGAACGGGAGAGTTATGGTTCACGTAAGTTTGATTGCACTATGCACGCATTACGAGGCGGGGATGATGTGACAACATCTGATTAGGTAGGACCCATGGATGAGTGACAAGTGTCACTCATCCCATTGGCCCAGAACCCCATTTTGTGGATCTACAATGTGATTGGTCAACTTGTTTTATTTTATATATATTTTCCTACCCACTTCTCATCCTGGCCCTCCATCCCTACCTCACACTCACATCCTTACCGTCCATTCCTCTCTCTCTCACCTGATCATCGACTATCATCTTCTCTGTTCCCTCTCACAAACCCGAACCCCCCTCCATTCTCCATTTTCATTTGAGCAAACAAACACACACGAAACACCACCACCACCACACTTGTATCCATACAGTTGTATGAGGATTGATGAGAGGCTGAGAGTGACGAGGACGGCGGCCCACATTGGTCCACGGCGGGGGGTGAGTCAAACCGAACCCGAGAACCCAGTTTTAATTTCAAAAAATCAAAAGTTGAGTTTTAATCGTGGTTTTGAGTTCCTTTTAATTGTAATATGACCTAGGGACTAAGGCAACTCGATGAGGATAGATTTGGATGGAAATAAGGCTAAGAAACCGAGCTTGAAGATTAAGCTTACGGTTTAATCATGGGAGGTATGGTTTCTGTTAGTTTTCAAATGTTTTTAATGGCTTGATAGGTTAGGTTTGTTGCTAGGAACCTATAGGAATAAAAATGGACAAGATTGGATCAAAAATGAGTAAGATTGGACAGTGAACCAGCCACGCCAGTCCGGTCCGGTTCGAACCAGGCTAACCGAGTTCGCTGGAGGAAGAAGATGATGATTAGTGCTGGCGCATGGGCTTCAAGCGCAGCCCTTTTGGGCGACCCGTGAGGGCGTGTTAGTGGTCTTTTGGGGATGACTTCAAAATTACTTTTAATCTATTCGATGTAACAAACATTTTGGGATTGGTTTCGAGTCGATCGGACACTGTCTTGATATTGTTCGGGATATCCGAAGGTTTAGAATCGAGTTTAAAAATAGTTAAAATTTCGGAAAACTTACGGGGCTTCAATGAGAGGTTAAAAAGGTAGTTAGTAACCCTCTAAATTGATTTGGACAGGTTTGGGAGTCCCAGTGACGGTGATTAGCCCGAGGAGGCTTACGGCACACAAATCGATGTGGCAGCTTAGGAAGGTCTGTGAGTGGACCTTAATTTCTAAACTCGGATGCATGCATAAATGTTTTATATGTTTTATGAATATGATTCTATTATGTTGATTTGGATATTTTTGAATTACATGGTTTCACGCATTTAGAAGCTATTTCCGTGCTTGCACGTAAATCGAGGTTTACAGTTTTGCACTAATTATCCGTGCTTATAGTTTTGGAAATGATTTCATGAAATGGTTTTGGATTTGTAAAGGTAAACTCGGGTTTGAGACCCATTTGTTTTGGAAACCCTCGGACTCGAAGTCCATTTAGTTATGTTCTCGGGCAAGAGGCCCAATTAGTTTTGGAATCGAATTTGGATTTGGAAATATGGACCGGGCATGACACCCATTTGATTAACGAACTCTCGGACCTGAAGTCCATTTGGTTTTGTGAAATTGTGTTTTATGATGATAAATGGATTTGCGCCGAGTTCCCACGTATGTTTGCTTTGTTATAGATTTCTATAAATGGTTTTGGGCAGGGGTTCATGTAACTTGAATTTACGGAACTTGGGGCTAAGACCCTAAATATGGTTGTTTAAACACATGTGGTTTGATAAAGGATTTTACTATGCATGCATGCTTTTTAGTGAAGGTCATAAAGGTCTTTTATAAAATGTGTTTTCTGGACTATTACTTTTTGTCCACTCACAGTCTTTTCTGTTTTCAATGCCCTTCAAATTGAATACTGTGCGGTATGTAGCAGAGACCGAGACTTCACACTCCACCTCCAGATCATGGCGTACTCTAGAAGCTAGTTGTGCTAAAGGTTCAAATATTCCCTGGTCTGACACTCCGTGTCAGACAGGATCAGGAGCATCCCTCGTTAATCACGGGGGTATTGGGATGGGTCCTGACAAGTGGTTTTAGAGCAGGTTGGCTCATATGATACTCAGGACGCTCTGATATTGACAAGTGGTATCAGAGCAGGTTTGTTTTTACGGTGTACGCAGGTCGAGGATGTGATGTCTCAATATGTTGCAGTTCGTTATCAACCTGATAGTTAGGATGCTAGTACGATAGTTAGTAGGATTGAATCGTGGATCGTCTTGGTTCGGTACATGATGATGGAGTTGCCATATTTCTGTCATGGTTGGCAGTGTGGGACCCTACGAAGGGATGAACGTAACGGTACTTTAGAGTTTTGATCGTGGAACGGTTATGTGGGGATCATGGATTTCGATACTATAGGATCAGTTTTAACGATAGCTAGGAGTTGTGATCATTAGATGGTCGGATCTTGCTGAGTTAGGTGGTTATGCTGCTGGGAGTAGCTAGGTTTGGGGAAACCCCATTTGAGTGGTGATCTAGAAATGTGAACCCTAATTGAGTGTTGGAACTGCGTGATGGTCAGGAAATGCGAAACCTAGTTGAACTGACTTTAGGATTGGATTGACGTCCATATGATGTCGAGACCGCGGGGTCAGTCAGATTGTGGATTTTACTGCCTTCTACAGTTGGGTTCAGATGAACAATAGGTAGTTGTAACGACCCGTCCCGAATATCGGGATTAAATATTAATTAATTATGGTTTAGAAGGACTAATCTGCAATTAGTTGAGTGAGTCGGACGAAATGTGCAAAATGACAATTTTGCCCCTGGCGTGGGTAAAATATTGATTTTTAATTCAGGCGGTCAAATGGACTTTGACCGATGACTGTGCTGTAGTTTGGGACGTCACGAGTTCATAGACAGGTGGCACGTCCGATTCCGACATTCGAGGAAGAAGTTATGACGTTCGGAAGTCGAGGGGTATTTTGGTAATTTTGAAAGGTAAGGGCGAAATGTTGACTTTTGACCTGGGAGGTCCAATTGACGAGGGCCAAGGACCGTTACGTAGATCGAGTCGATACAAATCCATAGACAGGCGGCACGCCGAAATTGGAGGTTCGACGACGAAATTGTGGTTACGGGAGCAAAATCGATTAACCGAACGAACCGGGATTTCGATTAAAATATTATTAAAATAGTGAACAGTGACCGTTGATTGTGGACGCTTGGATGAGTGACAAGTGTCACCCATCCCTTGTTTTGAGGTCTAAATTATGGTCCATGTTTCATGTGAAACATCATCATTATGCCTTATCATCTTTAATCATTCTCCATCATACTTATTACCTCTTTATTCTTAATCACCATCAATCATCTTCTCTTTTTTCTTTCCTTTGAGCCGTGAACAAACACAAAAATAGAGAGTGATTTGTCTTCCCATCATCATTTCCTTTCCACAGCTGATCTTGAGGGAAAATTGAGAGAATTGAGGATGGAATTAGTTAAGGAAAACACGAGGGACAGTGAGAGTGACTGGAAACTGAGAATAAAATTTTGGAACATTGGAGGGAAAATTTGAATCTAGAGCTATGAGCTCTGAGGATCAAGTTGGAGTTTGAGTTAAGCTTTCTGGGATTGCCACGATCAGAATCATCGAAAGAACGAAGCAAATTGATGTCCAATTGGCTCTGAAAGGACAAGACGACAGTAAGCAAATTCGAAGGTTGAGTCGTGATCTTGGAGAGATCAAACGATGAAATTGAATTGGGAAGTGAGTTTATCTTGGTCCACTGAAGCTTCTGGGTGGATCAACTGAAGGAAATCTAATGAGACTGATGAACTTCAAAGAAGGAACAGTACCCAGGTGTTCATCCTCAAATTGAAGGATTAAGGTAAGGATTGATGAAATTAAGCTTACAGAACTTTAATTGGACATTAAACGAAGCTATTTGAATGTTCAATTGAAAGATTTGATGTCGAATTGATAGAGAACAGATCGGGTTAAGACGCGGGTTGCAGGACCCGAATCACAGAGAAACGGGTTGGGACGAAGGTACTGTAGCAGGCGCGTGGGTTTCACGCGCAGCTACTTACGGCGGCACATGATGGCGCGTGGGCATGAATCTTGAGGTGAGTTCAACATGACTTTTGTCCCATTTAATGTAACGAACATTTTGGCACTGGTTTCGAGGAAATCGGATATCGTTTCGATAGTGTTCTTAGTATCTGAAGTTTTAATATACGTTTAAAATACGTATTTAAATTCCAGAAAATTGGGGAAAATTATATGAGGTATATTGAGATGTTAGTGACCCTCGTTAATGATTTTGGACAGGAATTGCGATTTCCAGAAATTACGGAAAAACGTGCAACTCAGAAAGCGAGCGATATAGACGGTGTGTGTGAGTGGACTTTTGTTTTCTAACCGTGATGCATGCATATATGATTTAAATGTTTCTTATATGATTTGATATGATTTGATATGATTTATGTTTCAATCCGGTGATTTTTCGATTTTTTGGATTATTATATTATTTTTGGCACGATTTTTCGAGAAATTATGAAGTTGATGTTTAAGGCGTAGGCCCGGTGTTGAAAATGATATTTTGATTCGGGTTATGAGTCAGGAATTGATTTGATGTTTTTCGGACATATTTTATGGATTTACGTGGAAAATGGCAACTCGATTTACGGCTGCACGGATTTGCGTGAAAATGATATTTTGGGCTTGAGACCCAATGGAATTGTGTTTTTGATTGGATTTGTATTTCCATGTCTCACATGATGATATTGATGATTTTCGGATTTATACAGTAAATCGAGACTTTGGTTTTCCGGATTTGAGGAAACTATATTTTGGGGCTGAGACCCTGTGTTAATAAATGATTTTGGTTTGCAATGCAACTGTTTTTCACTGGTTTTCATAATGGTGATGTGTTGCGGATATTTAGGGCTTTCGGATGGAAATATATTTTTCCCCGGAGTGCACCCTGGAGTTAACGCTCGCCTTCGGGATGGAAGTGTTTACCCCGAAGAGGTCACATAGCACGGTCTGTTGTCGTGCAGCCGAGGGAGGCTCGATTCAGACCAAAGGTGCTGGATTATATGGAGATCGGTCAGTGATGTGTTCACGATGATCTGGATTATCGGCTGGTGATGTATTCACAGAGACAGATGCTCGGATTTTGAGTGGTCCTTGAGCCTATTTGATTTGTACGCGTTGCAAGGATAAACGTGATTATATGAGATTGGATATGGAAATAAGTCCCGTGGTTTTATGGAAATTTGAATTGATTTTGATAAACATGAGTTTCAAAGAAAATGTGGACATGGAATTTAGAAACTTGTTTTGATTTTATCGGTCCACTATTCATACTTGATTGATTTCATACTATTACTCATGGTTTATGATATGCATGCATGTTTGTGAAAACTGGAAGGTAAGAATGTGTTTTGGTAAACATATTTATAAAAGTTTGTTTTGTCCACTCACACCCTTTTCTATTTTATTGACCCTCCAGGTCGTGGCGTGTTGATCGAGGCTATAAGAGAGGTGGAGGTATGAGTGGGCACCTGTGCAGTTATCCCTTGTTTGGCAAGTCTTGAAGGGTATTTTCGGAACTTCAGTTGACTTGTCAGACGGGAGCAAGACCGGGCACGGTTATCTATGTCCCTCGGGGACGGGTCGTATCAAGTTGGTATCAGAGCACTAGGTTGCTGATTCTATTGCCACGTCATACCTCGGAAACGTAAGCCTCGTGCGTGACCTGTTAGTGATACTAGTATATTATGGTAGATGAGACCTCGTGATAGATCTCGGAATGACATTGACCCTGGTTTGAGGGTCAGATGTTAATTAGGGTACACTGCGACTTACTAACTGACGAACCCGAAATTTTGCGGGACCTATGATTGAATGAACCAAGAGACTAGAAAGGTAGCACAATTAGGTAGATTGGACCCTGGACGAGATTATTCTCAGTAAATTCCCTAAGTGGAATGTGTGTTCCTGAGTCCAGAGTGTGACAGGATATCCCTTAGGCTTGTTAGTGGTATGAGATGTGGTTCACCAGCGGTAATTTGCTAGGTGACCGAGTATGCCAAGGATGGCATGGATGATTGAGATAAGATGGGACTCTAGAGGATTCATGATTGGACTTAAAATGAGTCAAGATTTTTGACAAGACCCATCCCAATCGCCCGGGGATTACCGTGGAATGTGTCATGCTCCCGTCTGACACGAAGTATCAGACAAGGGATAACTTGATGCCACTGCCCAAACGGAGCTTCTAGAGTGCTCAAGGTTCGATGCAGGAGGCGTGCGATGTCCCATTCTCTGCTGCAGTCGCATCCGTGATCAACCTGAAGGGCATTAAAACCAATAAAAGCTGTGAGTGGACGAAAATGAACAAGTTCATAAACACATTCATGAAGACATTTATGCCCTTCATTAAAACGTATGCATGCATCGAAAACCAGTAACCAAAACATTTGTTCAACAAGCCATTAGGGTCTTAGCCCAAAATCGTAACTCAAAACCAAGTGTGGGAACTCAGCCCAAAACTGTAGAATACCAAATCCGTGAATACAAAACCAAGTGGGCCACCACCCAAATCCATAAACATAAATTCAACCGAAAAACCATTCCATAGATCCATTAGTTCATATTTACCACATTACCATCTTCGGCATTCCAGATGCGTAGCGTCCCAGACGTCATATCTCACGGTATAATAATAAGCAACGCGTGCTGCCCAGGGTCTCTCCGGGTCAATATCTCTGCATCCCAGATGTCTAACGTCCCAGACGTCTAATCATAGCAATCCTGCTCCTAAGTTACTATACGGTCCGGTAACTCCGTACAATGACCCCTCGCAGGCAATGCACCGTGACTTCCCCAGTGTCTCAGACACCTGGAGGAGACCATCACATATCCTCGTATCAAGATGGTATATGGAAAAAAGTTTTATCAAATCAACTCACAACATTCAATGGGCCCTGCCCAAAATCTCCATAAAACATCAAAATTCCATTTAGGGTCCCCAACCCGAAATCACATTTATGAAACATAGGGTCCCAAACCCGAAATCACATTTATAACCCAATTGGGCCTCATGCCCGATTCTGTAAACCACTGGGCCCACGGCCCGAATCCGTAAATCAACTGGGCCCCTAGCCCGATAGTATAACTCAAATGGGTCTCAGCCCGATTTCGTAAACAATTAGGCGCCTGGCTCGATTTCATGAAGCAACTGGGCCCCCAGCCCGATTACGTAACTCAAATGGGCTCTAAGTCCGAGGTTTCCAAAACAATTGGGCCTCATGCCCGAGTTCATATTTCTATTTTCAGAACCATTTCATCACATTATTCATGAAACCATAAGCACGTAAAACCACAATAAAATCATCAGTCTCGATATACGTGCAATACCGAATACATCTCGAAATACGTGCAATATATGCAAAATCAATAATCACAACCATCATCATAGAAATCACGTATATAAAACATATAACACAGTTAAGCATGCGTAGGATTTAGAAAACCAAAGTACACTCACATACCGTCCAACGATGCGCCTCGATACGCGTGCCATAGGCCTTCCTGGGCCACACCACTATCACCGGGACTTCCAAACCTGTCCATATTACATTAGAGGGTCACTAACCTCTTAATTAACCTCCTATTAAAGTCCCTTAATTTTTCCAAATTTTTAACTATTTTTAAACTCTATTCAAAACCTTTGGACGTCCCGAACAATATCGAAACGTTGTCCGATCAACACGAAATCAATCCCAAAATATTCGTTACATCGAATGGATTAAAAGTCATGTTGGAAGTTTCCCCAAAATACCCTCCACGCGCCCTCACGCGCCTCCCAAAGGGGCTGCGCGTGAAGCCCACATGCGGTGAACAGTGTGATCGTCTTCTTCTGGTGAAGTGGGTTTACTGGTTCGAATCGGTTCAGCCGAACCGCTGAACCGACCCGGCCGGTTCTCAGTCATTCCTCAACTATTTTCTACGGGGTTTCCACCTACATTATCGTCTAAGTCCAACTAAGAGATTTATCAAATCAAAAACAAGAAAACACGTTTGGATTCATACCTCTGAACTCAAACCCGAAGCCCAGAATTTTCGAGCCTTCTCCTCGTCGATCCAGACCACTTCTATCTTCGAATTCACGTCCACTGGGTCTGTTTATGTTCCTAGGTCTCATAAGAATCAAGAAGGAGCTCAAAACTAAACTAAAGGTCGACTTTCAAAATTTGGACATAACTAGCTCTCGGGTTAACTCACCTGCCGTGAACCACCGTGATCACCGCCATCATTCTTGCCGCCTACCATCGTCTCTCACACACAAACACATAGCAGATGGGTGATGAGCTGGTGTGTTTGGTCGAATGAGTCGTGTGTGTGTTTCGGGTAGGAAAATATAACATAATGAGAGAGAGAGAGAGAGATGATGGACCAGATGAGAGGGATGAAGGGTGCAGATTCAATCTTGGAAATGAGATCAACGGTGTAGATGCAATCTGGGGGTTTAGATGGATGGCTGAGATTAAAAGGAGGAAGAAAATCATATTTAATTATTTAGTGGAGGCATGATCCAGATTTTAGGGAGTGTGGGGATGAGTGACACTTGTCACTCATTCAAGGGTCCAGATTCATCGATCATTGTTCACTAATTTTAATATTATTTTAATCGAAACCGCGGTTCATTCGTTTAACCGATCTCAATCCCGTGACCATAACTTTCTCTTTCGATGTCCAATTTCGACGTGCCATCTGTCTACGGATTCGTATCGACTCGATCTACGTAACGATCCTTGGCCTTCGTCCACTAGACCTCCCCTAGATTTCCGAACGTCATAACTTCTTCCTCGAACGTCGGAATCGAACGTGCCACCTGTCTATGAACTCGTGACGTCCTGAACTGCGTCATGTTCAGTGGTCAAAGTCCGTTTGACCGCCCGATCAAAAAGTCAACATTTTGCCCATTCTAGGGGCAAAACGGTCATTTTGCACATTTCATCTTATTTCACTCAACTAATCCCAGATTAGTCATTCTAAACCATAATTCATTAATATTTAATCCCGATATTCGGGACGGGTCGTTACAATTTTGGATAGGACTCGAGATGAGTCATGGTAATATCTTAGGACTAGGGAGGAGCCGGAAAAGTTGAACAAGATTATGGTTTCTGATACGACCGATCCATGTGATTGGGAAATGTTTGGCACCTGGGATGCCAAGGATTAGTATAAAGTTAGACACTGATGGAGTATGAGTTTATGAATTGGTATTGATTAACCCTGTTTACTGGACTTATGGATTTGGATGGGCAGTGTCAGTTTCACTTAGTGATTAAAGGTTCAGGTAGAGACCCATAGAACACAGAGATTGGAACTTAGAGACAGTCCAGTTCAGTGGGACGCCAGTTGGGGTCCACTGGGAGATAAAGTGCTAAGGTTAAGTGCATAGTAATGCTCAAGATTGTGGGTCATCTGGTCACATCATAAGGAAATGGCTATATAGTTTGAGGAAGTGATAGGGGCACTAGTAGGAGTGCAATAGAGCAGGGATTGATACTTGGTTTGACTGCTGATTTGACAGGTGAGGGAAGAGTTGGTAGGACCCGTGTTGGACCGTAGAGATATGGTCGGGTTTGGGATCATGTACTTGGGGATGGAGAAATTCTGAGCAGGAGGCTTGATTCGCCCCTCGAGTGATGACCTAGATGTTTATTACTTGTGGTCATGACACATGTATTTGGTAGGTTCCGGGTTATCTACTCTCCTGTGTCCCGAAGTTATACATTTGGATGGATATGGAGATGTCCGTAGATCCGAGATTTGTTAAGGTATGGAAGTCGGTGAACCGACTGGAGTTACGGAAATGGTAGATTTGGTGAAATTGGTGATATATAAGGGAGTAGACCCCTTGATATGAGGCTACCTAGGATGACTGATGATACTAGCCTAGTGGCTGAATTGGGTATTCGTGGACTTGGATTGAGTTGGGCGTAATCCTTAGGATGGATTGGTTAATGACTCATGATACCTCTAGGTATGTCCATTAGAGAGTGATATGTGGAGTCTAGGATTCCCAGAGGTAATCAAATTTTACTGGGCACATGTGTGATACTTGTGGGTAGTGTTTGCGATGCCCAGTGAGGGCTGAGGATGTACAGATTGCTCAATAGAATTCCTGAGGTTTTTGCCAGGATGAGAGGTTGAGTTGATATTGGAGATCATGTCGAGTATACGAGTTGTTTCTCGGACACTTTTGTAAGTGACACCTACGAAGTCATAAGGACTGAAGGTGCAAGTACAGGACTTGATAGATACGAGTTCATTCGACCGAGTGTCGCCGTGGGGAACCCAGTGTTGTTAAAGAGGAGAAAGGGATGATGGTCCGAGCTTACATGTCGATTTTTATAAAACTTAATAAGGTAACGGTATGGGATAAGGATCCCATATCACGAGCTAATGATTTGTGGTTTTGTTGGAAAAGTGTGATTATTGGGCCAAGGTTGCTCCAATTTGTATCATCGGTGTGATGATGACCAGTTACGAATGAATGAGGAAAAGCTAAGGTTTGAATTTTATATGACTAAGGTTAGTCGATAGTGATGCCTTTGGATGGCCAAATGAGCCGGTTATGTTTGTGAGTTGTTGAGACAGGTATTCTGGCCACAGTTGGATTGGTTATGATAACATGATGGATAACATGTTGGTGTGCCTACATCTACGGATGCACATGTGAGGTGCTTGATCAATGTGTTAACTATTCTAAGAGAAAAATTAGTGGTGTTAGGTTTGGTCGACCAAAGTAGACTTGTGACATATGTGATAGTAGTGGCCGGGGTTAGTGTGAATCTCGGGAGAAACAAACGTTTTTTCCTGTGGACACATTGATGTGTCACTATGAGATTTGTGATTTGGCGAGGTGTTTTCGGCAGCATAGGACAAGGATTGACAATGCTAGCTAAACCCTCAGGAGTTTTACTTTCCCCTACATGGTTCGGGATCGACCATAGTGATCTATGGGTCGAGTATGCAGAGGTCATACTTCTGGAAAGGAAGGCCCTCATGAATGGTAATGGATGAAAAACAGAAAGGCCTATTGTGTGTGAAGGCGATGGTCGGGAGACATTGAGATTACGACCATATAGTCAGGTCGGGTATCATTTCGGAACGGCTAATGAGGTAGCCGATATACTAAGCAGAGAGTTAAAATGTTTGATAACGTAAGGACATGTGGAATCTTGTTATTAATGGAATTCCATGGGATTGGAGTAATACTTGACATTTGATCATTTGGACGATTGGGGTCTAACTGTAGGATCATATTTGGTGTATGACTTGTGGTATCATATGAATGATTGTACTTGATGCCTAGTGACGGTACATGGAATGAACCAGTGGTTTGTGAATGAACGTGTTGGCAATCGGCTTAGTTTCGATACCATTGGATTTGGTTGTGAACGTGAACTGGACATTGAATATAATGCACTGGGCAAAGTGATTTTAATGAATTTAGGGATTGTATGAGCAGGTGCTCTTAGCCATGGATGGCTAGTGAAACTCTAGTGTTGAGATGTGTGATCACTACTGGGCTGGTGTTCACCGTGTTCCAGTTACACCGCCTGCTTGAGTGAGATGACGGTATACGTATACTCAGGATGAGTGAGTTGGTGGTTAGTGTAACTACAAGTTTCTTTGCGAGATGTTATCATGCCATGATTTTACCAGCGTCTTGGATCGCTGAGGGGGTGACAGTTGTGGATACTGAGGTTGGTATTTTTTGCAGGATTGAGCTTGCCCTGTGAGGTGAGATCATGTTGTTGATCTTACGCTACAATGAGGGAGTTGTAGAACGAGGTAATGTCACTGATTGGTTGATGATTGGAGCTTTACTAGGGTGGTAAAGCTTAGAGGTGACAGTTTGGCTGGTAGTGTCAGCATGGACTGACAAGTGAGATTTGGTGACTCCCAATGGGAGCGGAGGTCAGGGTATATTAGTGATTGAGAGGAACCGTCAAGCTGAAGGAGTCCCCTTAATGGTGAAATTGTCAATTTCAGGTGATCAATTTCACTCGAGGTGGCCGAGTGTAGTCGGTAAGTCGTGAGTCTGTGATGGGACATCTGAGTGCAGACGAGTTTAGTGTTGGTTAGTGGGTGTAAAAGTGTACACGTGTTGTGAGGCCAAATTTGTGGAATAAGAATAGTTGGAATTTCGAGGAAGAAATTCTTTAAGGGGGGGGGGGGGGGGGAGATTGTAACGACCCGTCCCAAATATCGGGATTAAATATTAATTAATTATGGTTTAGAATGACTAATCTGGGATTAGTTGAGTGAATCGGACGAAATGTGCAAAATGACCGTTTTGCCCCTAGGCGTGGGCAAAATATTGACTTTAAATTCGGGCGTCAAATGAACTTTGACTGATGACTGTGACGTAGTTTGGGACGTCACGAGTTCATAGACAGGTGGCACGTCTGATTCCGACATTCAAGGAATAATTATGACGTACGGAAGTCGAGGGGTATTTTGGGAATTTTGAAAGGTAAGGGCGAAATGTTGACTTTTGACCCGGGAGGTCCAATGGAGGATGGCCAAGGACCGTTACGTAGATCGAGTCGATACGAATCCATAGACAGGCGGCACGCCGAAATTGGAGGTTCGACGAAGAAATCGTGGTTACGGGAACGAAATCGATTAACCAAATGAACCGGGATTTCGATTAAAATATTATTAAAATAGTGAACAGTGATCGTTGATTGTGGACGCTTGGATGAGTGACAAGTGTCACCCATCCCTTTTTTTGAGGTCTAAATTATGGTCCATGTTTCATGTGAAACATCATCATTATGCCTTATCATCTTTAATCATTCTCCATCATACTTAATTACCTCTTTATTCTTAATCAGCATCAATCATCTTCTCTTTGTTCTTACCTTTGAGCAGTGAACAAACACAAAAACAGAGAGTGAGTTTTCTTCCCATCATCATTTCCTTTGCACAGCTGATCTTGAGAGAAAATTGAGAGAATTGAGGATGGAATTAGCTAAGGAAAACACGAGGGACCGTGACGGTGACTGGAAACTGAGAATCAAATTTTGGAACATTGGAGGAAAAATTTGAATTTTGAGCTATGTGCTCTGAGGATCAAATTGAGCTTGAGTTAAGCTTTCTAGGCTTGCCAGGATCAGAATCATCGAAAGAACGAAGCAAATTGATGTCCAATTGGATCTGAACGGACAAGACGACAGTAACCAAATTCGAAGGTTGATTCGTGATCTTGGATAGATCAAACGATGAAATTGAATTGGGAAATGATTTTATCTTAGTCCACTGAAGCTTCTGGGTGGATCAATTGAACAAAATCTGATGAGACTGATGAACTTCGAAGAAGGAACAGTACCCAGGTGTTCATCTTCGAATTGAAGGATTAAGGTAAGGATTTATGAAATTAAGCTTACAGAACTTTAATTGGACTTAAAACGAAGCTATTTGAATGTTCAATTGAATGATTTGATGTCATACTGACAAAGAACAGATCGGGTTAAGACGCGGGTTGCAGGACCCGAATCACAGAGAAAGGGGTTGGGACGAAGGTACTGTAGCAGGCGGGTGGGTTTCACGCGCAGCCACTTATGGCGACACGCGATGGCGCGTGGGCACGAATCTCGAGGTGAGTTCAACATGACTTTTGTTCCATTTAATGTAACGAACACTTTGGTACTGATTTCGAGGAAATCGGATATCGTTTTGATAGTGTTCTGAGTATCCGAAGTCTTAATATACGTTTAAAATACATATTTAAATTCCAGAAAAATTGGGGAAACTTATATGAGGTATATTGAGATGTTAGTGACCCTCGTTAATGATTTTGGACAGGAATTGCGATTTCCAAAAATTACGGAAAAACGTGCAGCTCGGAAAGCGAGCGATATGAACGGTCTGTGTTAGTGGACTTTTGTTTTCAAATCGTGATGCATGCATATATGATTTAAATGCTTTATTATATGATTTGAAATGATTTTATATGATTTATTTTTCAATCCGATGATTTCTCGATTTTCTAGATTATTATATTATTTTTGGCACGATTTTCGAGAAATTATGAAGTTGATGTTTTAGGCATAGGCCTGGGGTTGAAATTGATGTTTTGATTCGGGTTATGAGTCAGGAATTGATTTGATGTTTTCTGGACATATTTTATGTATTTACGTGGAAAATGGCAACTCGGTTTACGATTGCACAGATTTGCGTGAAAATGATATTTTGGGCTTGAGACCCAATGGAATTGTGTTTTTGATTGGATTTGTATTTCCATGTGATTACATGATGATATTGATGATTTTCGGATTTATAAAGTAAATCGGGACTTTGGATTTCCGGATTTGAGGAAACTATATTTTGGGGCTGAGACCCTGTGTTAATAAATGATTTTGGTTTGCAATGCAACTGTTTTTCACTGGTTTTCATAATGGTGATGTGTTGCGGATATTAGGGCTTTTAGATGGAAATATGTTTTTCCCCGGAGTGCACCCTGGAGTTAACGCTCGCCTTCGGGATGGAAGTGTTTACGCCGAAGAGGTCACGTAGCACGGTCTGTTGTCTTGCAACCGAGGGAGGCTCGTCTCAGACCAGAGGTGCTGGATTATATGGAGATCGGTCAGTGATGTGTTCACGATGATCTGGATTATCGGCTGGTGATGTATTCACAGAGACAGATGCTCGGATTTTGAGTGGTCCTTGAGCCTATTTGATTTGTACGCGTTGCAAGGATAAACGTGATTATATGAGATTGGATATGGAAATAAGTCCCGTGGTTTTATGGAAATTTGAATTGATTTTGATAAACATGAGTTTCAAAGAAAATGTGGACATGGAATTTAGAAACTTGTTTTGATTTTATCGGTCCACTATTCATACTTGATTGATTTCATACTATTACTCATGGTTTATGATATGCATGCATGTTTGTGAAAACTGGAAGGTAAGAATGTTTTTTGGTAAACATATTTATAAAAGTTTGTTTTGTCCACTCACACCCTTTTCTATTTTATTGACCCTCCAGGTCGTGGCGTGTTGATCGAGGCTATAAGAGAGGTGGAGGTATAAGTGGGCACAGGTGCAGTTATCCCTTGTTTGGCAAGTCTTGAAGGGTATTTTCGGAACGTCAGTTGACTTGTCACATGGGAGCAGGACCGGATACGGTTATCTATGTCCTTCTGGGTCGGGTCCTGACTGAGGAGGGTCGGGTCCTGACAATTTGGTATCAGAGCCAGACCCTGACAAGAAAATGTGCCAGCGAGGACGTTGGGCCCTAAGGGGGTTGGATTGTAAGACCCGTGTCCTGGAGGGAACGGTGAACAATCCCACATTCCTACGAGGGGGAATGGTCCGGGTGAGGATGGTGGTGTTCCTTGAAGGTGTATGCACACACCTATCTAGCATTAGGCCTTTTGGGAGCTCAAGTGGCTTTGGGGGGGATTGGAACCCCAAAGTTAAGTGAGTTGAGGCTAGTGAAATTCCATGATGGGTGACCACCTAGGATGTTTCACCATGAGCTCCCAAAAACAAAACCGTGAGGGCGAGGCCCAAAGCGAACAATATGGGGCTAGATGAGTCGGGTCCTGACCGAAGAGGGTTGGGTCCTGACATGGCGTGCTACTTAGTTGTGATGGATTGTTGGTGCAATGAAGGTCATGGGCGACCTGGTAGACAACATTAGTTGAGTCGAGTGATGATTGGTTAGAGATTGGTTGGACAGGTTACCAGGGTTGGTACTTGTCGATGAAATCCCAGGGTGGGGATACAAAGTAGTTAGTACAGGCGATTGATTCCTTTGGATGCGGAGTCTCAATAGTGATGCCTAGCGGTTAAGTCAACACGAGTCGTGGTAGACACTACTATCGAGAGTGGTTGTAGTTGCGGTCGTTGTGAATCGGGGGACGATCGGGGAACGTTTCCTTTTGTTGTTGAGTTGTCAGGGTGACTGTACCCAGAGTCGTTGGGTACGAGGGAGGAAAAGCTCCTCCAATTTGAGCAGAGGTATAGGGTCGTCGCTCGGTATAAACGGAGATCCAGGGTTGTCTAATTGGCAAAGTGTGTGCTGGTATTGGTGTTGGTGATGGTGCCGGTGATTGTAGATCGGGTCGATACGAATCCGTAGACATGCGGCACGCCGAAATCGAAAGTCGAACGGAAGAGTTATGGTTCATGGAAGTTTGATTGCACTATGCACGCATTAGAGGCAGGGATGATATGGCAATATCTGATTGGGCAGATATTTAGGTGGGACCCATGGATGAGTGACAAGTGTCACTAATCCCATTGGCCTATAACCCCATTTTGTGGATATACAATATGATTGGTCCACTTGTTTTATTTTATATATATTTTCCTACCCACTTCTCATCTTGCCCCTCCATCCCTACCTCACACTCACATCCTCATCGTCCATTCCTCTCTCTCTCACCTGATCATCGACTATCTTCTTCTCTGTTCCCTCTCACAAACCCGAACCCCCTTCCATTCTCCATTTTCATTTGAGCAAATAAACACACACAACACACCATCACCACCACACTTGCTTCCATACGGTTGTGTGAAGATTGATGAGAGGCTGAGAGTGACGAGGACGACGGTCCACGACGGGGGGTGAGTCAAACCGAACCCGAGAACCCAGTTTTAATTTCAAAAAATCGAAAGTTGAGTTTTAATCGAGGATTTGAGTTCCTTTTAATTCTAATATGACCTAGGGACCAAGGCAACTCGATGAGGATCGATTTGGATGGAAATAGATGGCTAGAAGGCTACAAAACTGAGATTGAAGATCAAGCTTACGGTTTAATCATGGGAGGTATAGTTTCTGTTGGTTTTCAAATGTTTTTAATGGCTAGATAGATTAGGTTTGTTGCTAGGAACCTATAAGAATAAAAATGGACAAGATTGGATCGAAAATGAGTAAGATTAGACAGTGAACCAACCACGCCGGTCCAGACCGGTCAGGTCCGGTTAGAACCAGGGGAACCGGGTTCGCTAGAGGAAGAAAACGATGAATAGTATTGGTGCGTGGGCTTCACGCACAGCCTCGTTAGGCGACGCATGAGGGCGCGTGGGGGCTCTCTTGGGGATGAATTCAACATGACTTTTAATCTATTCGATGTAACGAACATTTTGGGACTGGTTTCGTGTCGATCTGACACCGGCTTGATATTGTTCGGGACATCGGAAGGTTTAGGATCGAATTTTAAAATAGTTAAAAATTCGGGAAAATTAGGAGACTTCAATGAGAGGTTAATAAGGTAGTTAGTAACCCTCTAGACTAATTTGGACAGGTTTGGGAGTCCCAGTGATGGTGATTAGCATAGGGAGGCTAACGGCACGCAAATCGAGGTGATAGCTTAGAATGGTTTGTGAATTACATGGTTTCACGTATTTCTAGGTGATTTACGTGCTTGCAAGTAAATAGAGGTTTACGGTTTTGCATTGATTATCCATTCTTATAGTTTTGGAAATGATTTTATGAAATGGTTTTGGATTTGAAAAGGCAAGCTCGGGTTCGAGACTCATTTGTTTTGGAAACCCTTGACCTCGAAGTCCATTTAGTTCTGTTCTCGAGCAAGAGGCCCAATTGGTTACAGAATCGATTTTGGATTTGGAAATATGGACCGGGCACGAGACCCATTTGATTGACGAACTCTCGGACCTGAAGTCCATTTGATTTAACAAGGCATCGGGCCAGAGACCCAGTTGGTTTACGTATCGGGCTCGAGGCCCAATTGTTTTGCGTATCGGGCTCGAGGCCCAGTTGACTTACGTATTGGGCACGAGGCCCATTTGGTTTACGAAATTGGGCATAAGGCCCATTTGGTTTACGAAATTGGGCACGAGGCCTAGTTGGTTTGTGAATTCGGGCTTAGGGCCCAGTTATGGTTTACGATTGTGATTTCTAGTCGGGGACCCATAAATGAATTCATGGTTCATGACGGTTTATGGGGACCGGCATGAAACCTTGAAAGGTTTTTAAGGTTCATGATAGTTTATGGGGACCAGCTTGAACCCTTGAAAGGTTTTTACAGTTCATGACGGTTTATAGGGACCGGGAATGAACCCTTGAAAGGTTTTGAGAATTCTTTCAAATGGTTTTTTGTATACCATCCTTTATATATGGATTGTCTCCTTCAGGGAGGGTCGTTGGCCTGGGTGGATCCCGGAGTAATCACGGAGCACTGACTGAGTGGAGTCGCCTCCGTTGGGTTCCTTACTCTCAGAAAGGCTATGGATTATAACCCTCAGGGAGGGTCATTGATCTATGGACATTGACCTAGGTGGACCCTGGGGAGACTTGGGATTTGAGACCCCGGGTAGCACGCGCGTAGCTCTAAATACTGTGACATGATTGGTTATATGATATATATATTGATAAACATGATTTCTTGGTTTTGCGAAATTGTGTTTTATGATGATAAATTGATTTGGGCTGAGTTCCCACATATGTTTGCTTTGTTATGGATTTCTGTAAATGGTTTTGGACAGGGGCCCGTGTAACTTGAATTTACGGAACTTGGGGCTGAGACCCTAAATATGGTTGTTTAAACACATGTGGTTTGATAAAGGGTTTTACTATGCATGCATGCTTTTTAGTGAAGGGCATAAAGGTTAGGCTAAAGGCTAAAGGTTCAAATTTTCCCTAGTCTGACACTCCGTGTCAGACGGGATCAGGAGCGTCCCTCGTTAATCCCGGGGGGATTGGGACTGGTCCTGACAGTTACCCCTTGTCTGACACGCGGTGTTAGACGAGAGTAGGCGCATCCCGTGATAATTTAGGGGGATTGGGATGGGTCATGTCATATTCTCTCAAATCGTACATGTAATCTTTTAAAGGGCATTCTGAGTGACTTGTTTTGGATGCACACTTTATGTCCTTTGATTCAAAATTTGATCAAGTTAAATCCATGTAAAGTCTTAATGAGTCGTAATTTGAGTTTAAGAAACCAAGTCCAAATTAATTGAAGGCACTTCTTTAATGTTTTTGGACCATTCAACACCCCTCTCCTCTCCCATTTTCCTCTTCCTCATGTCCTTGCATATATACATAAACCTTCCCCTTCTCAAATACGATGGAGAAGGTTCAAAGTGACAAAGCCACCAACGTGGAACCATTAACACCAAATCCTTAATACCAGGCGTGACCTAAGCTATCTTTCAGCCTCTAATCCTCTCCCACACCCTCTCTACTATTTTAAAGATCTTCACCCGGGAACGCCATCAAGAAAAATAACAGAATTAAGAATGACCGATCAACTCTACCCAGCGTCGACTTCGACTGCTTAGAAAATTAGACCATGACTAAAGCTTCCTCTCAACGAGACAAAGATGAAGTTGTAAAGCATGACCATCATTAACCCTTGTAACGAAAGTATTGAGGAAAGATGCTCGGTGGAGCTGCAGCTTTTCGAATCATTTTTTGGCCACCCTGGTTAATATTTGTGCGTGTTTCCAATATCATTAGAATAATGTTGATGAGAGCTTAATGTTAGACTAATTTCATGTGGAATTTGACGAATTTTGGATCCATATTGGATTTGGATATCACCGAGAAATCTCAGACGGTTAAGGATATGTTTCCTTTTTATCTAGTAAACCTTTTTAACTAGGTTTTATATTACCTTTTTAATTAGGATTTTTATTACTTTATTTCTTTAAGACTTTAATTTAATTAGTTTAATCATTTTCCTTTTAGAATTTAAATTGTAAACTCCTATTTATTTAAGGATCAATTTTCTCCTATAAATAGAGATGTTTAGGTTAATTGTAGGAGGTCGCTCATTCTTGTACCGAAATTCTACTTGACCAAACTTTCCAATTTATATAATCGATATTAGTTTTGCAAGATTAATTACATCATACTCCATCTTCTACCCTTCATTTGTGGCATAGTTGGGCATTCCCTATTGTCTCCCCAAAGAGAGTACATTCACTTAGCATCCTTTGGACTTCCTAGGAGAAAAAATGTAACACGACCTTTTACTTCATAGTTATCTTTTGGCATGAATATTGTTTCTATGAATTGATTAGTAATCTTATCTTGGTTTTATATTGATTTTCGTATAAATCTTCCATGTGTTCTAGTATTCTAGTTTTTTTTATGTTTGTATATTGGTGCTTAATGCTTGAAATATGAGTTGGGTGTTCCCTAGTCTATTATTGAAAGTGTCGTCGGGTGTCTTGGACACATACTTACGAATATGCAACCATTTCATAAAACTAAGGTTATAGAATTTTGTAGGTTTGAAGTTAATATAATTCTTGAATGAGTAAAGCATAAAGAATGAGTTGACCACATGTAAATAATAGATTAGGTTATTTTAGGTTTAGTTTTATTACTTAGGACTTTAAAATCAATCTTTAACCTCAATTAACCAATCAAACGTTAATCATGCTTAGGTACCCTCAATCCGCGGTTTAGAACAATCCCCATTTACCAATGTTACATCTACAAAAAAAAAAAGGTTTTTAATTGTATACGTTTTCCCTAAATGTTGAGTGTGACTTTATGTTTACTTTAATGCTTGGTTTTTGCGTATCAATTATTCGCGCCATTGCCGTGAATTAAAAAATCTTTTGTGCGATTTCGTTTGTGTAAATATGTTTATAATGTAAATATCATATTTTTGAATAACTATCACACTTGTAAATTGTTGAAACATAGTCTTAGTTCTATATATCTCCTCGAAGAAATTAACTTGTAAAGTTGAGTACTAACTTAATTCATGAAGACACAGGAAAAGAGTTCAAAAGAAATGGCTATCGACTGAAGCTTTACTTCGAGGCAATTGGTGCGCACGATGTGGATTTCGAAAGAGTGCATAGGCCTCGCATCGAATGAGTTGATTGAAGCACTTCGTCTAGGCTGAAGACGTTAAATTCAAGCGCTTGTTGGGAGGAAACTCAATGGAAGAGTCTACAACAGATTTGTATTCTCTTCCCTTATCTTCTATTTTCGTTCATTTTTATTTTTATTTAATTTTCGTTAAACTCTATCTCATACTTGATTCTATACTTTTACTTTGATACATTGAGGATAATGTCGGATTTAAGTGTGGGAGAGAGGTTAACAATTTTGCGAATCTTATTTGAAAAAAATAAAATAAAATAAAAATTGTTGTTCTGTCTTAAAAAAAAAATTTGCTTTCCAAAAAAAAATCGTTGTTTTCAAAACATGTTTTAAACAATCTGTTTTCAAAATTTTCTTTTCTTTTAAATCGTTTTTAAATGTTTTTTTTTAAACTTTGTGTTAAAAAAATATTTCAAAATGTGTTTTTCATAGTTTGTTGCATTTTTTTTTACATTGTTTGAAAAAAAAAATGTTTTCCAAAAAAAATTGTTTTTTAAATTACGTCTTGCAAAAAAAAACAAATATACAAAAAAAATTGTGTGTTTTATGTTTATGTTTTCAAGAGTATTATGATGCCCTTAACTACTCGATGGTGAATTGGAATACAACAAGAATATTATGGCATTTTCATATCAATTTGTTGGAATTCTTGTGCTAATTGAGATATTTTGAGTGTTTTGACTTATAGTAGATATGGTTTGCAAAACTTCATATAGAATTCACATGTTAGAATTATGTTTTGAATCACATAAACCATTTTGAGCTTTTGAGCTATATGTTCTTTCTTTCTTGAGTGTAAATCATTTATAGCTTGTACATGCCTCATATGATTACTTGCAATGGCTTTAATGAACTAGAGATTGCAAGAACTTATTCATGTCAATTTGTGAAGCTAATAGTTAATACATACTTTGATTGTGGATATGATTGAAGGAACTTAGGTTTTCCACAACTTTCCCAAATAGCCATGTCTCCCTTTTTGTGTGCATGAGTTGCGACACCCTTAGCTAACCCTTTTGAGCCCATGTTTAGCCTTTTCTTTTTTTACCATGCATATCTAAACTCTTAGCCTAGTATAGGTATCCGTACCTTTGTTCTAAATATTTGGTTGAAGATTTCGAAGCTAGCATATATGAAGATGACATGAAGATATTCTATTCAAGGTGATGATCTGAGTATGGGGATAGACTTTTCCAAATTAATTGATGTATTGTCTGATTGCCGAAAAAAAAAGAAAAAAAATAATGAAAATAAATAAATAAATAAATGAATATAGGAGCAAAAAATAGTTTAAAAATAATAATATGTTTAGCTCTCCGGAAATTTGGTTTAAATGTAAGTATGTGAATTGATTACAAGATGATATTTGGCACTCACATGCTCTTCGTGACGTTATGGAGGAACATGTGCTCGAAATTGATCAAGTTTTGGTGTAATGACTAAATCTTTGGAATGTTCTTTATCAACACATATCCAAAATCTGAATGCCTTAGCCCTCGCCCCATTACAACCTTTGATTAAAGACCTTTATGATCCATGAGATAAGTCACTTTTGATCTGTTGGATACGTTGTGTGAGTAAGCATATGGTTTGGGTCCATTTGTGCCACCTCAAGGGGGCGACTGGACTGGAGTGCTTTTATCTGTTGGATAGGGTCGTCATCCAATCGCCATCCGGCCCATCAGATCACCGTCAATCGGCCTCCTCGGTCCACGTGTACCACCAGCTCAACAGACTGTCATTGGGCTCCATATGCCGACCAGTCGACCATCAGTCAATCATCAATCATAGGTCACTGGTTACCATCTAGGTTAATCACGCTGGCATACATCTGACTCTATGGTCCAATCATCGAGCATATCCAGCGCCAAACACGCGAACTACTCTGGCCCTAAGCCGACATACATCTCACCACACAACGCTCATCGGGCAACACATCACCCAGTCGCTCGTACCCTCACCACTAACTAAGCCACTAGCTATCACTCGCGTATTCGACTTGATAACGAACTGTTCCGCGTCAAGACATCACATCCACAGTAGCATCACATAACGCTAGTCGACAAACTACCTGCTTTGGAAGCCAAACTTCATGCAGAGCGTACAAAACCTACGCTGATACCAATTTAACACGACCCACCCCCAATCCCCTGGGATTAAGGGCTAAGTCATGCTCCCATCTAAATTATGCGTGACACGAAGGCTAAACTGATGTCCAACCTTCATGTAAGACATAAGCCGGACAAGGGATTTCCAAACGAACCGTCCACAAGTTCCAGACTTCCCAGAGTTCGCAGAATCTATTGTGGATCGCGTGTGTGATTTTTCCGTCTCTCCCTACCAACAGCCCGCACCGCAACAACCTGGAGGGTATCGAAAACATAAGAGACTGTGAGTGGACAAAAATAAATAATACATTCAGAAAACAGTTTATAAGACAGTACTTTTATACCCTCCATTTAAAAACCAATGCATGCATATCAAAACCCATGTCATAAAACCATTCCATATTCACGTTATTCAAAACCGTTTAAGAAAATCGAACTCATTTCCTTTTCTCAAATCCCGGGCCTCAACCCAAAACCATCAAAATCCATATCATCCAGGTCATATCCCAAAACAGCGGAAACCCATTATTAAAAACCATCAAGTTATCGTCGAAAGCCAAAATACATTTGAAAACACTTTTGAAACCCATTTCAATCAATCGAACCTGCTGGATCTATCTGAGTCTTTAAACTCCCGAGTCTTTAAACTCAATAGGCCTACGGGGGAAATCACAATATCCGAGTCTTTAAACTCCCGAGTCTTTAAACTCCCGAGTAACTCAACCGGGTCTTTAAAGCCAATCCGGGCCCGTCCCGGTCAAAATCATATCCGGGTCTTTAAACCCAATAACCAGATCCAACAAATCCAATCCAAAACCCTTTCCAAATCCATATCCAAATCCGAATTCGAAATCACCATTTCGAATTCCAAGCTGAATCCGAAATTATCATTCTGAATCCAAATCCAGAATTATATCCATAATCCATTTCCAAATCTGAATCCGAAACCATCATTCTGTAAGCCGGCATCCCGAATAATCATTCCGAACCCAAATCCGGAAATCCACTTTCAAGTTCCAAAACCGAATCATTTTTCCGCAATTGGATTCCAAAACCCGAAATCACGTTTATCGAAATCTCTTCAAGACCGAAATCACTTTCTCAAAATCCATTATAATTCATTAAAATCAAATCACATTTTAAATCCCAAAATCAAATCATCAAAACCATCATCAAACCATAGCAGAAAACCATATATCGTAAAACGTGCACTTTCATAAATATCTCGAAATACGTGCAAAATCGTAAACCATCAATACCATATCGTAAACATAGAAATCACATGTAGAAAAACATATAAAAACATTTATACATGCATCATAAGATAGGAAGCAAAGTCCACTCACAGACCATTCGCATCGCTGTCTCGATACGCATGTAAATACGCTTTCCCTGCTAATCCACTATCACCGGCTTTCCCGAACCTGTCCAAATCTCATAATAAGGTCACTAACTACTTCATGATGATTATACCGTAACCCCGTAATTTTTTCAAATTTTTATCTATTTTTAAACGAGCCCTAAAACCTTTGGACATCCTGAAACATATCGAGATGATGTCCGATTGACTCGAAACCAATGCCAAAATGTTCGTTACATCGATTACATCATTTCACATGTTGAACACTTCCTCAAAAGGTGTGCCACGCGCCCACATGCGCCGCTCAAAGGGGCTGCGTGTAGGCCTCATGCACGACACTATTGATCGTCTCCTACCTTGAGAAAGACCCGGTTAGGACTGGCTGGTTCAACTGGACCGGCACTCATGGTTTTCAGTCATTTCCAAATCGATTTTGGTTCTATTTCAACCAGTAACTTTGTCCCATCCTATAGATTCCATCTACAATCTTAAAACAGGAAGTCTAGGTCCAGAAATTTACCTTCCCTATCAAGAACATACCGACCATCTTCGAGCTTCATTCCCGGCCGCCATAGACCACCTCATGTCTCAGTTTCACGTCCAGTGGACTTGGCTCAGTCTCCTGAAACTCAAGTAATCAACCAAACCCAATATTAACCAATAAATCCCAAACTACCATGTTGAACAGAGATAGGGAAACAAAGGTTGCAGAGGTTGACTTACCTTCCCTCAGGACATTCGTCGTGGTCTCCTTTGTCATTCACCAACCTCCTTCTAAATTTTCCCTTCATAACGCAAGAGCAAGAACTCTCATTTGAGAGTGATTGGGTGGAATTCGTGTACCATTGCTCTGTTTCACAGGTTCAGGACCACCGTCCATGACGGCTAAACAAAGTGGCACCGCCCTGTTCCTCTATCTAGTCTCTCTGTTCTACATGTCTCTCACGATAGAATTAAACCACAGTTCACTCTGATTTTCCACCCAATCACACACCCAGCCAGCACTGAGCTTTTCTCCTCGACTACAAACAGAATGCACGACTACACAGCCCTGCCCTGTTTTAAATTGATCCAATGTGTGAAGGGGATGGAACCAACCAGAAAGGGGCCAAGTGTCCACATCTCCCTTCACCTGGTGAAAATATCCAATCCCTTAGGGATAGATGTCCCCATCTAAATGCTCACACATTCCAAAGGTTGCCCAAAAGACCATTTTGCCCCTAATGTTTAAATTACCATTTTTCCCTTCATGTTTCTAGACCCGTAACTCTGTCGTCCAAACTCCAATTGACACATGCCGCCCGTCGTTTTATTCAGGGGATCGAGACCTACCTAACGGTCCTTGAATTACGTGAAAAAGCCATGTCGTATGAAAAGTCAACAAATTGCCCCTTTTAACCAATATTACCAAAATACCCCCATTCTTCCGAACATCGTAACTTTTTCCTCGAATGTCGGAATCGGACGTGCCACCTGTCTATGAACTCGTGACGTCCCAAAACTACATCACAGTCATTGGTCAAAGTCCCTTTGACCGCCCGAACTAAAAATCAACATTTTTCCCATTCTAGGGGCAAAACCGTCATTTCGCATCGTCCGTCTGAGATTACCCAACTAATCACCTATTAATCTCACTAATTTGTCATTAACCACTAATCTAATCCTGATTTCCAAAACGGGTCATTACAACATCTATCCCTAATGTATTGGATATTTTCACCAGGCATTGGGAGATGGGGACACGTGGGTCGCTTCAGGTTGGTTCCAGCCATCTCTCACATATTTGATCGATTCAAACAGGGGACGATTCTATGCTGTCCATGCTCTGTGTCCAGGTGAGTGATTAGATCAAAGTGTGCCTGTGTGGGAGGAGAAACACAAGTGAGTCATTTAAGTGAAAGTCTGAGTGAAATAGTGTGTGGGAGTGAAGAAACAGAGACAGAGAGGAAATCTTGAACCACCGTAAAACACCAAACGATCAACTCTTCATGAATCTTGTCTGTGGTGGTGTTTAGTGAGCAGAAAATGAACCTAGGACGTTGAGAGAGCACGGTGGAGGCCACGGCGGAGGACAGAGGGCAGGTAGGCCATTTCGATTACTCTGTTTTCCCGCGTATGTTCAAAATGAAAATCGATAGGTTTGGTGAGTTGTTGAGTGACTATGATGACCACTGCAGTCGTGGAAGGTTATTATTGAACTCAGGAACTCAAACCCGTGACCGGAGAAGCTCATGGTGGCCGGGAACAGAGAGCTGAAATTTTTGAGTTTTAGGTTCGAATTTGAAAGGTAAGAAACAAGGCCTCATTCTGTATTTTCGTTAATCAAATCGATTCAAAACTTAAGGACAAACATAAGAGTGAAGAAAGGATCGAAAATGGACTTAAAATAGACGAAAACCGGCCTCTCCGGTCAACTAGTCAACTCGCCAGCGACCAAGTCTGTAACAACCCATCCCGGAATTCGGGATTAGATTAGTAATTGATCGTGATTAATGAGGGTTAATCGGTGATTAGTTGGGTGGAATCGGACGAACGATGCAAAATGACCGTTTTACCCCTGGTTGTGGGTAAAACGTTTACTTTTAATTCGGGCGGTCAAATGCACTTTGACCAATGACCGTGACGTAGTTTGGGACGTCACGAGTTCATAGACAGGTGGCACGTTCGATTCCGACGTTGGTGGTGAAAGTTATGACGTTCGGAAGTCCAAGGGCATTTTCGTAATTTGGACAAAAAGGTGGAAAATGTTGACTTTTTGACTGGGAGGTCCGATGGCCGAGGACCGAGGACTGTTAGGATAGTCTCGATGCCCTGAGTACAACGACAGGCGGCACGCGTCAAACGGACATCGAATGACCAACTTACGGGTCACGGATGGTGAGGGGCATTTTGGTAATTTTGCATAGAAGGGCAAAATGGTAATTTGTTGAGCAGGGGAACGGTTTGATTGCCGTGAAAACAGAGTCTGGGTGCCCATGCCGTGAGTGACCTGCTCAATTGATTTGTTTAAACCAGATTTATGCATTGTTTAGCTAAATAGCTTAAAGAATTGGGTTAGTGGCTGTTGAGTGGGGAACTGGCGTGTTGGGTGATCTGCACGGGCGCCATTGTTAATGGTTCTGAGTTCTTGTGGGGGGCAGAGAGCACTGGGCTGGTATTTTGTTTAATTTTCCTTGATCAGAGTGTGTGAGTATGTTAGTGGATTGTGGACGGTTAGGCAGGGCATGGGTGCTGGTATGTGCTTTGAATGGGAGGCAGGCGTGCCCTGGGACCATGAAGAACCGAGCAGCCATATTTAATCTCCTGAGTATTGAGCAGAGCACCATTCGGTGATTAATTCGACCGAGTGAGAAGTAGAGACGCAAAGACATGGGATAAGTCATTAGAACCTCTATGTGAGGCTGAGGACGGTGAACTGACGGTGGAAGTTTGGAGGACGCCAGCGGCGAAAAGGAAAAAAAACAGAGACCAGATCACTTTGAGCGTGATCGACCTTCCCCAGATCAAATGGAGATGCAATGCGTACTGGTAAGGGATTTCTGAGGGAGGAATTCGAGTGGGAGAAAAGGGAGAATCGGGAAGGAAGCCCCCAAGAGCATTGAAACCGCCCGAAGACCTCATTTACAACTTGAAATCAAATTTTGATCTGGGCGGCAAATTGATGGAATCAGAGGTGAGTTTGATCTTCTAGACCTCCAAACGAGTCGAACGGGATCGACAGTGAAGGAAATGGTGAAGAGGAGAGCCCAGACGGCTCTTGAGTTTAGCTTGTGAGATTTCAGTTGGGTTGGAATGCTTAGACGGTTTCGAGCTCGCAATTGAGATCGAGGGCAGGTTTCTGGTAGCCCTACGAAGCTTCTGGTTCGAGCAATTGAAGGAGAATGAGGAGAATTGGTGAACTTCCAAGTTTGAACGGTGATCGAAGGTTCATCGGAAACGCCAGCTGGGTTTGACAGATTAAGGTAATGTATAGTGAAATTAAAGTCACAGACCCCTGATTAGATTCATGACGATGCCTTAGACTGAAACAATTGAAGAAAACAACTGGAGATTCGCAGGGATTGAACCGGGTTGATACGCGGGTTAAACGACCCGTTTAGCTGCGAGTCGGGTGAGGACGATGACTGTAGCCTTTACTGTGGCAGGCGCAGGAGTGTCACGCGCAGCCTCTTGCGGCGGCGCGTGACGGCGCGTGGACCCAAATTTCAAGGTGAGTTCAACACGACTTTTGTCCTATACAATGTAACGAACATTTTAGCGTTGGTTTCGAAATTATCGGACACCGTTTCGATGTGGTTCCGAGGGTCCGAAGATTTCTATTACGTTTGTAATTAATGATTAATTCCCAGAAAATTATGGGAAATTAGTATGCTGTTATGTAAGCCCTTAGTGACACTAAAGTATGTTTTCGAACAGGATTTGGAATTTCTAGAAAATATCAGAAATTACAGAACCGTGTGCGGCGTAAAACCGAGCCCTATTGGACGGTGTGTGAGTGGACGTTGCTTTCAAAATTTAATGCATGCATAAATTATTTCAATGATTTTATGATTATGATTATAAGTTGTGATTGATTTTGATTTCCGTATTTATACGTATTCGATTCCCATATTTATACGTATTTTTACTATACCTGTGAGATTACATGTATTTCGAAACTATGGTCACTCGTGTGCTTAATGATGGTTTAATGAAAGAAGTTATATGAAATGTGTGTAAAATGATTTAAGAAGGTTGTTTATGATTTGCGAGTGTGACTTACGATTTGGACACGTTTTTCGAGAACGTTCCGAATTTACACGATTTACGAGATTTCGAGTTATTGTGATTTGATCACTGTTGATGTTTGAGTCTGGGAATTGAAATGAGACTTGTGATTTTGAGGACTTTAAAAATGGGTTTTGAGTATGTTTTGCTTGGATCGTGATTTTAGTGATTATGGTTGTGGTTTTGATGTGTTGAAAATGAGATTTGAGAAAGAAGTGATTTCTAATAATTAAAATGGATTTGAGAAAGGTGATTTCGGGCTTGATGCTCGGGGCACAAAAGTAACTTTGATTTACGAGATTTCGGTTTTCAAAAAAAACGGATTCTTGGTTTGGGTTCGGGATGACGCTTCCGGATGCCGGCTTATGGAATCATTATTGCGAATTCGAATTCAGGAATGAAAAAGGATTTAATAAAGTGATTTGCTATGATTGTGCATGCCCCGTGATTAATGATGATTTGAACATGTTTTGTGAAGTAAGGTTTGGGAATTTGAATGTGGAAACTCGGACCATGGCTCCTGTTGTGAAAAATGTGATTTTGGGATGGATCCCACGTTGTCGTGATTGATAACTGTTTTGGGGTTTAAAGACCCGTTGAAAACTGTTTTGGGGTTTAAAGACTCGTTGAAAACTGTTTTGGGTTTAAAGACCCGGGTGCTATTGCTGGAGCACGTTTTGAGTTTAAAGACTCGGTTAATTGATGACGGGGGAGGGCCCTTAATGAGTTTAAAGACTCGTGAGTTTAAAGACTCGGTTACTGTGATACCCCCGAGGCCTATTGATTATGTTTTGATTTTAAAGACTCGTTGATATCCCGGGAAGGCCTGTTTATGCGCATGGTTTTGAGTTTAAAGACTCGGACGCACTTGATATCCAGCAAAATGATTGACTTGTGATTTATTGATGATTTCTGATGTTTCGGTTGAGTTGGGAAGTGGCCCGGTATATGGTTGATGGTTTTGGATCATGTTGTGCATTTGGTTTTGATTCGTGGTTTTGGGCTGAGGCCCGGAGTTTATGATTGCGGGCTAAGACCCGATGGTTGAGAAAGGAAAAATGGTTTTGAGGTTCATACGAGTTTTTCCTTATGTTGAAATTTTGATACACAGTTTTTCTTATGTGGAAAATCTTAACAGATTGCGAAATGGCTTTTGTATGCATGCATTGGTTTTACGCGGAGGGTAAAAACGTATGTTGGTAACTGTTTTTACAAACTGATTTATTTTTGTCCACTCACATCTTTTGGTTTTTATTGACCCTCCAGGCCGTGGCGCGTTGATCAAGACTGTTCGAGAGGCGGAGGCATGAGTAAGCACGTGTGGCTATCCCTGGTCTGGCACGTACTGAGGGTAACTTGGGTTTTTCAGTCGACTTGCCAGACGGGAGCAGGACCGGGCACGGTTATCGATGCCCCTTTCGGGGGCGGTCCTGTCAAAGTCAACTCGGCGGCGACTCGCTGGAAACTCCATTGATGCCCCAAACTTCAAATTTCGATATCTCACTCGTTTCTCAACCAAATTCAACGTTCTACCTATGTAAATCCATTACTCGAGCCAAGGATTCCAAATATCAACTCAAAAATTTCAGAAAGTACCTGGTCTGAAAGTTATGGTCGTTCAAAGGTTCGGCCAGAATTCCGGTCATCATTCAGGCCACCTCCAATGTCCAAATTCGTCCCAAAATGCGTCTACAAGATCGTGAGAGCTCAAGGAACATCATCCTAAGCTTAGAAACGATCAACACCATCAAAATCCAAAAACCCAAAATTTGAATCTAAATGTACCGTTTCGGTTCTCCGGCCACCGTCCACGGCATCCTGCGACGTTGCCATCATTCGACTCCTCTTAGTCCCCTCTCTCATCTTCGTTCATGGTCCAACATCAGAAGAGCAAGATTAAGGGTTGTTTGTGGGGTTGGGTATGTGTGTTTGTTAGAGGGAAAATGAAGAAGATGACCCGTGGGAAGAGAGAGAGAATTGAGAGATGTGAGAATTTTTTTTTTAACTATTTAATTAATTAACCTAATGACCAATCAAATCCAAGATCCCTTTTTTAGGGTAAAATTCACCAATGGATGAGTGACACTTGTCATTCATCCAAGGGCCCCACATAAATATCTGCCAATTGATTAAAATAATATATATTTCAAATCCCGAGACGTAAATTCCCAATTTTGATCCCGTGACCATAAATTTTCCGTGTGACGTCCGATTTCGATGCGCCGCCTGCCTAGGGACTCATATCGACTCGATCTACGTAAAGGTCCTCGGTCCTCGGCCATCAGACATCCCAAGTCAAAAGTTAACTATTTGCCCCTTTTAACCAATTTAGCAAAATATCCATGAACTTCTGAACGTCATAACTTCTTCCTCGAACGTCGTAATCGGACGTGCCACCTGTCTATGAACTCGTGACGTCCCGAACTACGTCACAGTCATTGGCCAAAGTCAATTTGATTGCCAGAACGAAAATTCGACGTTTTGCCCATTCTAGGGGCAAATTCATCATTTCGCATTGTCCGTCCGCAAGTACCCCACTAATCACCGATTAACCTCCCTAATCCTTGATTAGTTACTAATCTAATCCTGGAATTCAGGACGGGTCGTTACATGAATTACGCACATCCTCGTGTTCCTTGTATGTGCGGGGTCTTCATGAACATTGGTCCATTTATGGATTCAACATTTGCGCCGTCTGTAGAAATATGACTTAAATATATATTGGTCTCTCTTTTTTCACTCTCACGTCACTCAAGATCACCGAGCATCTAACCAAAAATATGCTTGGCCACCCAAGGATATGAGCTTTTCTATTTGCTTATTCAATTTATCAATCCATTATCATCAAAATTAGGTAGATTGGGGGACTTCATTACATACATACAGCAAAACAATAGGCAGATTGGTTGGCAACAGAAACACCTACCCATTAAAGGGCTGATCAATGTCGAAGCCTAAATCAACAATAGATCAGGTGAGCCTATTTTTCATCGATTGAGGGCCATTGTAACATCATCTAATCTACTCCTCACAGGCTCACACTATCCCCTATGAGAAAGCTTATACCATATGATACATCGGCCTACATCCAAGTCTAGGTTAGTAGGAGCACAGCTGGTCGATAAGACCACAATCGTCGGTAGAATAACCATCACCATATCATCCCTAAAAGCTCACATATTGATCGGCATGACTACTATCGGTTAGCACAGATACCTTCAGTGAGGAAAACTAGATGGTACAACTGATTTGTCGCATCATCTATCATCTTCATCAGGGAAGCATCCACAGCTGAAATACCCAGACATTCTAAGGCCCATAGCTTTCCCTACCATGGTCCCTCTTTGTAAAAAATTCTCTCAGACCATCTCCCTCTCACTCCCACAACAACATAGTAGAAGAAAAACAAACAAGGAGAGGAAGAGCAAATTCACAAATTTCTCATACACTGCAAGAGTAATGGAGAAGAAAAATAAATCATTATCACAAAATCTTTGAGCCAATCTCAAATGAAATAGCAACAAACACATATGGGTTCGACCGGATCGAATTAGGCGAACCTGCTGAGTACCTCAGATGCAACTTTGTTGGGCTGAACAAGGACATGGCCAAGGATTTGGGCCATGACATTATCAGGACCCAAATAGAAACCATGGACATCAGCATGAATGACGACTTCTAATCACCATCCAATTTAACCAATATAACATTTTTAACAAAAATATATCGTTATGAGAAGATAATTTAATTAAACTAATATAATATTTTTTTAACCAAAATAATTTAATTTAATTAATTAAACTAAAATAATTTAATTAAACTAATTAAACTAAAATAATCTAATTGAACTAATATGACGTTTACTAAATTTAACTTAATTAAACTAATATGATATTTTGAACAAAATCTACTCTTAAAGAAAATAATTGTGCCCAACTACCATTATAAAAAGACTGGGTCCCACTACATATTTAGGAAATAAGAAATTTCTTACCTTTTAGGACAAATAATGTTTGGCCACTAGTCCTTGACAAAAAATTGTCCATGGACCTCCGTTTTCTAGTTGAAGATCATTTTTTGCCAAATTTTTCTATAATTTGGCTTTTATAGCCCATGGTTAGATATGCTCTTATGTCCTTAGATTTCTCGTATTTTGGTCTAGTTTTGTAGATTTCATTTGAAAAGTTTCATAATTTTTTTTAATTTTTTTTACCGTCTTTAGCCACATTTAGCAATCAACTCAAGTATTAAAGTTGTTTCACTTGTCGAGCTCTTTGCATTAGTGTAAAATGTTTTGGCATCTAAGATGATTGGCTATCCCTTACAATTATACTTAATTATTTTTTTTTTTTGGTTTTTTTCCCTTAAATATTAGTTTTGGCTATCTTAAATCTATAAAAATTAAATTAAATGTAAGAATTATTTTTGTCGCTAACCTCGCTTAACCATATATTAATTGTTATAATTAATAACTATTTAGCTAAATAACCAATGAATATAATGACCATGATTATACTCTTGAGTAGTTAAAGTTAATCCATCATTAATGATGAGGCATCAATTCATGAGACGCTGAATGGCATTCCGAAAATTTTTTGTTAATATTTTTCAAATACTAAGAGCATATCTAATGGTAGAGATAATGATAACGGGCTAGAGGTAAGGTTTAGCCCCTCAAATAATACTATTCATGGTATTTTTTCCAAAGTTATTTGTTGTGTTTCTAATGGGAAGGGTAAGGGGCAAGAATTCAAGCTTTTACAAATTATTCTTGACAGGACCCGCTCCTAAAATACTTTGATAACCCCGCATGGTTCTGCTCCCGTCTGACAAGCAATTCGAATATCCAATTTTATCATCAACACTTGTTAGACAAGGGATACTCGTACTACCTTATTGATCATGCATCCACCTCTTAAACAGCCCCAATTTTCGTGCAATAAAGTAGAAGGTCAACAAAAACCATGAAAGTGTGAATGGATAAAAATAAACATTTATAACACATTTTCTGAAGAGAACGAGGAAAATAAACTTTTACCATCCATTTTATAAAATATGCAAGCATAGAATAAAATGTAAACAATCAGATGTCAAATCAATCAAATCATATCAACTATGAGACCCACAAATCATAAAATGCATTAAAAATATGTGTCTCAAGTTTCTCGAAATCAGTGTTTATCAAATGATATAAAATCATTTGAACACAATCCATGGATTAAATCACACAAGCCTCATAACCAGACACAACCAATCCTCAAATCAAGTAGCAACCATAATGAACAACAGTGCCATGCGTAGACTAACTCAAGAACTGCACGTAGCACCATCCAATTCAAGTTCGAGAACTATAATTACGCATCATCCGAATATGACTGGGAACTGCACGTAGCACCATCCAGATTATAATAGTATCCTTGGGAATTGTACTCACGCACTATCCGGGTCCCGTTTGGGAATTGCACTTATGCATCATCTGGACATGTATTAACATCATACAAGAATAACTTTCATGGATAAATAGTTCAGAAAACCAAGCAAACGCATTTAACTCAAATCCTTGACTAAAAACCAGGTTAAATCACATTCAAAGCCCAAAATACCATTTTCGCAAACAATCATAAAAACAGTGGCTAGAAAACCATCTATAAATCCTAAAATCATCAAATGATCATTTACATATCAAACTCAAAACATTTCAACATAAATCATGCAATAAAACAACTAAAATATTTAATTATGCATGCATAATAATTCATAAAAGTAAAGTCAAATCACACACTGTCCTCGCAATTAAATTGCGAGCTGTGTGTTCCTTTGTAATTCCGGGAATTGTACCGCTTGTCATAAATCACCAACAAGGGTCACTAATGTCTCAAATAATCTTATATTTAATGACACGACCCATCCCAATCCCTTCGGGATTAACGCGGGATGTATCATGCTCCAGTCTGACACGAAGTGTCAGACAAGGGATAACTCGAAACCTCAATCCATTCGGGGCTTCTAGAGCACGCCAGGATCGGTGGAGGAGTGTGATGTCTAGGTCTCTCCTACAGCCCGCATCCTCGATCAACCTAAAGGGCATTAAAAACCATTAAAAGATGTGAGTGAACGAAATAAATAGTTTAATAAAAACACTTTTCATAAAAAGACATTTATGCCCTTCACTAAAAAGTATGCATGCATTCGAAAATCAGTAATCAAACCATTTACTCAAATAAATAATTAGAGCCTTAGCCCAACATCATAAATCCAAAGTATGTGGGAACTCAGCCCAGAACGAATCATGTGGGAACTCAACCCAAATCCATAAAATACCAAAATCCGTAAATCCAAATCCAAGTGGGCCGCTGCCCAAATCTATAAACACAAATCCATAAACACATAAATACCATTTCATAAATCCAATAATTCATGTTTACCAAATATCCATCCTCGGCATCCCAAATTCCTAGCGTCCCAGACGCTTGATGTCCCAGACGTCATATCTTAAGGTCTAAGGCTACGCGTGCCGCCTAGGGTCTCTCCAGGTCAATCTCTGACATCCCAGATATCTGACGTCCCAGACGTCTAATCATAGAAATTCTGCTCCTAAGTCACTATACGATCTGGTCACTCCGTATAATGACCACTCGCAAGCAATGTACTATGACTTCCCTAGTGTCCCAGACATCTGGAAGAGTCCATCCACATATCCTCATATAAGGATGGTATATGGAAAACAGTTTGTAAAGTCATTTCAAGACATCTCAAATGGGCCATGCCCGGAATTTCCATAAAATCACTGTAATTCCAAAAATGGGTCTCATGCCCGAAGTATACTTATCATATACCATTTCCACAAATCCAATTTCCAAAACTCATAGGGTCTCAGACACGACCCACCCCCAATCCCCTGGGATTAAGGGATAAGTCATGCTCCCGTCTAACCTACGTGAGACACGAAGGCTAAACCGTCGTCCAACCTCCATGTAACACGAAGGCTAAACCTCCATGTTTGTACATCGCGTGTGTGATGTCTCCGTTCTTCTAACCACATCCTACACCGCATCAACCTGGAGGGTATCGAAAACACAAAAGACTGTGAGTGGACAAAAATAATTAATAAGTTCATAAAACATTTCATAAGAACAAACATTTATACCCTCCACGTAAAACTAATGCATGCATTCGAAAACCAATTCATTTCCGAGATAATAAACCCCGTTTCATTTTCAACATAAAAAAACCATTGTATTTCCAAGGTAATAAAAACCATTTCATGTCCAAAGTAATAGAATCATTTACGAAAAACCAGAACTCATTTCCTTTTCTCAAATCCGTTTCTCAAATCCAGGGTCTCAGCCCAAAATTATAAACCAACATCAAAGTATGGGAACTCATCCCAAAATCCGCATATCCCAAAACATCTGGGCCACTGCCCAAAACATCTAAAAACCAGTGAAAAACCAACCGAAAATAAAGTCAATCAATCTGTTGGATCTCATGCACCGAGTCTTTAAACTCAAAACATATGTGCAGCATGCCTGTCAGGGATATCAACGAGCCTTTAAACTCAAAACCACATATCAGGCCTTCCAATCAGTCTTTAAACTCAAAATAATATATCAGGCTGTCTCTGGATATCAACGAGTCTTTAAACTCAAAACACAATCAACATGCCTCGGGGGATATTATCATCAAGGGCCCTCCCCCGTCATCAATCAACCGAGTCTTTAAACACAAAACCAGATCCAGCAATAACAACCAGGTCTTTAAACCCAAAACCAATGGAAAATCAATAGCAACGGGTCTTTAAACCCAAAACCAATAACAACGGGTCTTTAAACCCAAAATCCAGTGAAACTCATAGGGACTCGAGTCCAAACCAAATACGAACTCATCAAAGAAAATCTCAATTCAAATCCCGAAAGCACATGAAAACCGAAAGTCGAAATCATTAGAAACGAGCCTCATGCTCGAAGCACTTTCTGAAATCCATTTCAAATCCTTGAAATCAAATCATAATTCAAATCCCAAAATCAAAGCATCGAAACCATTATCAAATCACAATATAAATCGTAAGCTCGTAAAACGTGCAATTACGTACCAATCCCGAAATACGTGCAAAACTGTAAATTATAAGTATCATAATCATAAACATAGAAACCACGTATATAAAACACATAAAAAATTTATGCATGAATCATAAGTTAGAAAGCAAAGTCCACTCACAGACCATTCCCGATGCTACCTCGATACGCGTGCACTTAAGCCGTTCCCGGCCAATCCACTATCATCGGACTTCCCGAACCTGTCCAAATCCCATAATAAGGTAAGTTACTACTTCATTAAGCTTCTACTAGATCTTTGTAATTATTCCAAATTTTTAACTATTTTTAACCTAGCCTTTAAACCTTCGAACATCCCGAAAGCTATCGAGAAGATGTCCGATCGACTCGAAACTAGTCCTAAAATGTTCGTTACATCGATTAAACGCGCCACCTAAAGGGACTGCGTGTGGGCTTCACGCGTGGTTACTGTTCATCTTCAACCTCAGTCGAACCTAGTCCAGATCTGTTCGGTTCAGGCCGGTCCAGCCAAACCGGCGGTCACGGTTCTCCCTTGTTTTTCCATATTTTTCACTCCTATTTATCCCAATAGCTTCTTCCTAACCTAACCAATTGATCTAGCTTTGTCCCAAAATGGTTTTTAGAACCGATGAGTTTTAGGCTTGGTTTCTAGGTTTTGAGGACATGATTAGATTGGAAATGTTGTTAGGAAGCCTTAGGAGTAGGAATGGATGAAAAAGGATGAAAAATGAAGGAGATACAAGGCTAGACCGACCACGTCAGTTCAGGAGGACCAGATGTGCAGTTGGACGGGACTGGCCGATTCAGACCGGCCTGACCGAGCTTGAAGATGACACTGTTCTGGCGCGTGGGTTTCACGTGCATGAACATCAGGCCGCCCGTGAGGGTGCATGAGGCCACTTTTGGGGAAAGTTTCAACATGTGAAATCATCTATTCGATGTAATGAACATTTTGGGACTGGTTTCGTGTCGATCGGACATCGTTTCAATATGTTTCGGGAAGTTCGAAGGTTTAGGATCGGGTTTAAAAATAGTTAAAAATTCGAAAAATTTATGGGGCTTTAGTGAGGGGTTATTTAAGTAGTTAGTAATCCTCTATTACGATTTGGACAGGTTTGGGGGTCCTGTTAACGGTGTTTCGCCCAGGAGAGCCGTATGGCACGCCTATCGAGGCGGCAGCTCAGACGGTCTGTGAGTGGACTTTGGTTTTCTAAATTGATGCATGCATAACTGTTTTAGATGAATTGAATGCATGAATGAATTTGTGTGAGTTTGCGTATTTGCATGTATTTCGAGGTTTCAGCCTTATACGGTGCTTATACGCGTTTGTGCTTTCTTTGTTGGTTTAAATGAAATGATTTCAGATTGAAAAAAGATAAACTCGAGCTTGAGACCCATTTGGTTTTGTCTTGGGCATGTGGCCCTATTGATGACCTACGGGTCCGAATCGTGGTTGCGGCGAGTGCTTTGTGAACGGTAACGGATGACACGACGCTCGCCTACGGACTGGAATGTGTTCCTTCCAGAGAGGTCACGATGCACGTTCCACTGTCGATCAGCCACTGGAGGCTCAACTTCGGAGTGCTGAAGGTTCAGGATATCAATCGGTGATGGGTGCACCATGATCTAGAGGTGGTCCCGTCGGTTGATACGTTCACAGCGACATACCAAGATTGAGGGCGGTCCTGGACGGATGGTTGCACGTATCACTATGATTGGAATTGTGACTGACCCTGAGATATCGGGCTTCGATGCCCAGTTGTGTCATGAGTTCGGGCACGAGGCCCAGTTGGTTTACGTTTATGATTTTGGGTCGGGGACCCTAAATGGATTTTCTGGTTCATTATGGTTTATGGGGACCGGGCATTAATCCCTTGAAATGTTTTAAGAATGTTTTCGATATATATATATATATATTCATATACCTTCCTTTATATGGATTGTCTTCTCCAGGGAGGGTTGTTGGTCTGAGTGGACCCCAGAGTAGTCACAGAGCACTAACTAAGTGGAGCCGCCCCCGTTGGGTACCTTACTCTTAGAAAGGCTTATGGATTATAATCCCCAGGGAGGTCATTGATCTGCGGACATTGACCTGGGTGGACCCTGGGGAAACTTAGGATTTGAGACCCTGGGTAGCACGCGCGTAGCTTTAGAAACTGTGACAGAATTGGTTATGTGTTATAAATTATATGATCTATGTATTGGTTTTGGGCTGAGTCCCATATGGATTTGGGCAGTGGCCTGTATGGTTGGTTTCATTTATGGTTTTGGGCTTAGTTCCCACATATTCTTTTGGATAAATGGTTTTCGAATGCATGCATGCTTTTTTGTGAAGGGTAAAATGTCTTTTCGATAAAATGTTTTTATAAATTCTTGTTTTGTCCACTCACAGCTATTAAATGTTTTGACTGCCCTTCAGGTTGATCGCGGATGCAGGCTATAGCAGAGACCCAGACATCACACTCCTCCTCTGAATCCTTGCGTACTCTGAAGCCCAAGCGGGCTAAAGTCAAAATTTCCCTTGTTAGACGGGATCAGGCGCGTCCCGAGTTAGTCCTAGGGGGATTGAGACGGGTCCTGACATCCGATCCGATGCCGCATTAAATCAAATGGACTCCAAGTCTAATAGTTCGTAAATCAAATGGATCTCAAGCCCGGTTCATATTTCCAAATCCTAAATTATACCATTGAACCATCATTAAAATCACTATCACGTAGAAATATAGTATAAAACTGTAAACCTCGAAATACGTACAAATATGTGAATACTAAATACCACAATCAAATTCAACATAAATCACATATTTAAAGCATATAAAACAGTTATGCATGCATCAATTTAGAAATCAACGTCCACTCACAGACCGTCTTAACTGCCACCTAGATACACGTGCATATGCCTCCCCAGCAAAATCACTATCTCTAGAACTTCCGGACCTATCCAAATCACACCCAAGGGTCACTAAATACTTCAAATAAGCTAAGATTGAATCCCCCCAATTTTCTAGGATTTTTAAACGTATTTAAAATAAACGCTAAACCTTAGGAAATCGAAAATTTCCACGAAACAGTGTCCGATCATCTCGAAACCTGTCCCAAAATGTTCGTTGCATCAAAAAGATGAAAACACATGTTGACCATGCCTCGAAACACGCGGTCATGAGGCCTCACTCGTCGCCCAAAGGAACTGCGCGTGAAAGCCAAGCACCGGGAACAGTGTCATCGTCAACCTCGCGTGAACCCAGTTCACCTGGTTTTCTGGTTCAACTGAATCGACGAACCATCTCGACCGGTTCTCCCAACTCCGGCCACCATTCTCGATGGGGTTTCATCCTATGGCATCATCAAATTGCCTAGAATCGATCTAAGGATTCAAAACTGGAAAACCAAGCCTAGAAATTATCTGTGATTGCGTGCACAGTACCCGTGACCTGCAACTTCGTTCTGCCACCGCTTCCGACCACCTTCATCCTTGTTACCGATCCCAATCAACTCATATGACCTCTAGAAATCACCTCCAATCGTTAAAACCAATCAACAACCCCTAAAATCCAATTTCCAAATTTGAACTAAAACATAGGCTCTCGAATTCTTCCTTACCTTGCCATCGTGAGCACCGATGTCGCCACCGTCATGGTCGTCTCATCGTCCTCACCGTTCTCAGTCTTCTCACATGAACACAATAGATGGTAGGGTAGTGGGTTGGTGTGTGCTTATGTGTTTGTTTACAATGAAAATGGAGATGGTGCACGAGAAAGAGAAGAGAGATGTGAGGGATATAATAAAATATACTCTAATAATAAATTACCCAATCATAATCTGTTGATACCATATCGACCGACCGTCCTCTCGCATAGGGCCCACCAGGACAGGACGGACGCTAACCGATGCCCGATCGGCACCCTCACAAACGTGGCCCGCTGATCGGCAATACCCTACAGACCTGTCATTCGGCACCTGACAGGGTACAAGAACCAGCTGGCTGCAACAGTCACCTAACCAACTCTGCCATAACCACTCCCTGACGGGGGCAGGTTAAAACTCCAGCTGGCGCCTCCTCCGAATGTCCAGGGCTTGTCAGGTGACTCTCGGCCGCAAAGCATAACCTGCTCCCGCAACAGTAGCCCACCTACCCTAGTTATGGCTACTATAAATACCTTGAAACCCTTCACAAAGGTAAGATTTAGAGACCTAGATAGATTACTGTATTTCCTTACCTTTCGGCGTGCAAATACTAACTTAGGCATCAGAGCCCTTTTGGCGGGCACCACACCGGTGTCTAGTATTTTCAGGGTGCCTGCCGAGCGGCAACCCCCACAGCGAGACCAAAGCACCACGCAGCTGGTCCCAGATCCCCCAGCGGGTCTCATCAAGTTGGTCCATTTCAAGATCAAATAATTGGTGTCGTCTGTGGGAACGACCATGTCCCTTTAACTCACATACCTTCGCTCAACGCTCTGCCGATGCACAATGTCTGCCGAGTGGAATGACGGTGAACCCATTAACACCCCTTAAGGAGATCGCAACCGAGCACGAACTAGCCTGCCTTCCGAGGATATGCTCCAAATGCTGAGAACCCTTCGGTCGGAGGTTGTCGAACTCAGGAAAAGCAATGCTGCCATCGAGAGCAGGAACCACGTGTGGGGGGAACAGCATAGGAGCACCCTGGCCATCCTGCAATCCACACGCGAGGAACTGGAGGAACAGCAGGAGGCAACTTAACGGGACCTGGCCGCTGCATCTCGTCGGCAGGAGTTCGACGCCTGCCGAGTCGAAATTGGTGACACTTGCCGACCGAAGATGTCCGGTCGCCTTCTCTTCCACCAGACCGACCAGCCTGGTCCCTCAGGTACGCAGATCTACCGCGACGCCCGCGAACTGCTCAAATAGAGATAAATACAGGCCCAGGCCAACCGTTTGACTTAGCCCACTCATGACCCTCGCATCCAGGCACAACCGCCCCTGCCAATATTATCCTAGGGCGCCCGGTCATGGTCCGGATCGGCACATCGGCCGGCACGGCATCCATGGCTTTCCGCCCAGCCGCAGGCAGTCCCCCCTCTCTGATCGGAAGGCACCAGCCGGAAGACAATGCTAGCTCGACCACGGCCTCGTCTGGGCGACAGCGGTCACAACCCGAGAAGCCCAGGGGCGACCGTAGCACAGATCATCCGTCGGCCAAGGATCGACCAATCGGTTACCGACCGACCGGGTCAGATCGGCCCAACCGATCGGACGAGGTGGTCCAGGAACTCCTCCAGCACGTGCGGGAACTGGAGGCTACCAGACCAAAAGCTGGAACATTGCCCAGACCCCAGACCAACATTGGTCCCTTCATGGACCATATCATGTGGTACCGCCATGAGATGGAGGTTAAGCCCCTAAAGATCGCCTTATAGGATGGACAGGGAGACCCAGACACTCACATCAACAATTATAACTCCGCACTAGCTTTCAGAAATCTCTCCGACGAAGCGCAGTGCCTGATTTTCAGCTCCACCCTCACTGGGGCCACACTCAACTGGTTCTATCGGTTGGAACCCAGCACAAAGATATTGGCAACTAGTGCCGATCTCCTCTATCTCAGCCGGCATCACCTTCGAACCCAGCACAAAGGCATTGGCAACCGGTGCCAATGACTTATGTACATGGTGAGTGACCGGCACCCAGCCATCCCCGGCCGTGATGGACTGTACGACCTCGCCCGTCTCGAGGGACTCAGAAAAGATAGAGGCAATGCCTGGGCCACTAACCAACACTCGCTCCTTCGTCGACGACGGCATCTCTGTTCTGACCTCCTTGGCCTTCTCCCTCGGCACCTCAGGGGCCTTACACCCCGCCTCTCTCTTTCGCCGGCGTTCGGCGCTCTCGTTCTCTGACACACCATCTGTCGGAGGAGACTGCCTGGCCGAGCCTCCATTAGATTCCTCCCGCGCTCGCGGGCTTGCTCCAACCCACCGATCACTGGCCGCTTCATACCGACCACTGGGCTCTTCACGTCCCCTCCATGCTTGGTTTCAGGCCTGGTCGGCTTCGGCAGTGAGTCCAGTTTTAAACCTGCGATTGGCTCCTCCCGGGACGTCCGCCTCGGCTTCACTGCCACGGTTTTCTGCCTGCGAGCGGGCTGGGGCGCCACCTCAGGTTCTTTGCCCTTACCATCGGTAGTGGGAGCATGCTTCGCAACGGCTTTGCTCATCTTCTTCTGTTCTGCTTGCTCGACTTGGGGATGAACTGCATAAACAGAGTTTTAGTCCCTCGATACCCCACACAACACTACTTACAAAATTAATTCTTACCAAGTGGAGAGATGAGACCCACGGCAACTAGGTTGGCTGGTAGCTTCAGGACACAGCGGCTGCGCTCAAGGTCGAACAGCTTCTCCCAGACCAAGGTACAAGCTTCCCAGTCTTCCGCTGTTACCATTGCCTTCGACGGACCTGCAAAACAAACAAACAACCCATCAGACCTCGTATCGGCATACCCAGCTATCATACTATGGCCACCAGCTGAACGGAAGGCGGACAACCTTCGGACTGGAAATGGCTAGGAATCCTCGCTCGAACTGCGCTTACATCCCCCTCCCACGGCCCTGACACCCAACAGAACCGGTGCCTCCAGCTCTTCTGCGACGTCGGCACGTCGTTGATGAACGCACCACGGGCAGTATTATGAAGGCACTCAATCTAGTACCAACCCGGCCCGTAGGTTTGCCTCTTGAATCGGTACAGAGCACGCAACTGACCCCAAGTTGGCTCCGGCAGTCCCGCCAATCGGAAGGCCATGTACAGACTGACCAGGATGATCCAGCCGTTCGCATTTAGCTGGCCCATGGCTAGGTTGGCCCTCGCCATCATGTCTTACAGCCATGAGTGCAGAGGCAGCCTCACTTCATGCTCGAAGCAGTCAACGTAAAATAACGTCGACCCTTCAGGAGGATCACTCGGACTACTACTATCGGGCGCAGGGTCATCACTGTCTCCGTCGAGACATTGTACAGCTCCCGAAACCGATCCAGGTCGACTTACCGGATGGTATTTACCTCATAGTCGACGGCATATTCCGTCTTCACCACCCCGTGGGCATCCAGCTCCATCGGCGAGCTTGTTTCCATCCCGCTCTCTTCGTCGGCTGAGTCGACCATGACGACCGGCGGGGTTTGGCATGGTGTTCTTCTCTGGGCGGGTTCACCAGCCCCGGAAGTGCTGCACTCCCCCTGTCTCCGCACCTTGAGGGCCCTGTCTAGGCTATCACTGCCGCTGGACAATGAGGAACTCTCGGATATGGACCCACTAGTGGACGTAGAACCACTACGCTCGCTCGGCACATCGCTTGCCGAGCGAGATGGTGCTTCCCCGCCAAAAGTTTGAGGGGACCTAACCCCAGATCCACTAGTTGACTCTGACTCTGACATCTACAAATTACCAAAAAAGAAGCTACGACTAAGAACCTACGCTACCGAACACACATTTAGAAGGAGTACCGATCGGCAAGAATTTATCTGTTACTCAAAAGTCTCGACGAAATCGGTTTCGTGTACGTCTCTTTTCCTATCGGCAGCTACAAATCGGGTCGACACAAGAATTTCCTTCACAAATGCACTGAGTAAAAAGTGAAAAAGTCAAAAACTTAAACCCCATTTTTTAGGCGCTTGGCACTCCTCGAGATACGCGCTTCTGATCTGACGGTCACCAGGCCGATACGGCCACCTTCCACGTACGGATACGTCCTTGTACCGTATGAACGTCCGTATAGTATACTCCCACCATACCGTATGCACCTACGGATACACGTGCATCACTACCGCATACTGACCGACGTCCACCGTCACCCCCTTGACGGCATGCTTCCTTTCTCCGTCGGTACGCACACACTGCGGCAGACAGGTCCCCGCCATGCGTGCTCGGACACCATTACACGGTCATCCGGTCATCCGGGTGGCTAAACGGCAGAACACGACATCAGGGGCTCCCTTCACATCGGCCGTACGGTTCACTTCCTCGATCCACGACTTGGGGGGCTGCTAGGGTACGGGAAACACCGCCCTGGTTGGTCGACAGGTATCGGCCATCATCATAAGTCCTCAACCGAGGAAATCCACCTCAGTCAAAGACTTAGGGGACTTATGTTGATACCATATCGACCGACCATCCTCTGCGCACAGGGCCCACCAGGACAGGACGGACCCTGACCGATGCCCTATCGGGACCCCCACAAACGTGGCCCGCGGATCGGCAATGCCCTACAGACCTGTCATTCGGCACCTGACAGGGTACAGCCACCAGCTGGCTGTAACATTCACCTAACCAACTCTGCCATAACCACTCCCTAACGGGGGCAGGTTAAAACTCCAGCTGGCGCCTCCCCCGGATGTCCAGGACTTGTCAGGTGACTCTCAGCCATAAAGCATAACCTGCTCCCGCAACAGTAGCCCACCTACCGCAGTTATGGCTACTATAAATACCTTGAAACACTTCACAAAGGTAAGCTCTCAGAGACCTAGACAGATTACTGTATTTCCTTGCCTTTCGGCATGCAAATACTAACTTAGGCATCAAAGTCCTTTTGGCGGGCACCACACCGGTGTCTAGTCTTTGCAGGGTGCCTGCCGAGCGGCAAAGCCCCCAGCTGGCCCAAAGCACCACGCAGCTGGTCCCAGATCCCCCAGCGGGTCTCATCAAGTTGGTCCATTTCAAGATCAAACACAATCAGATCCACAATTTACGGGAAGTGACCAATGGGATGAGTGACACTTGTCATTCATCTAAAGGCCCCACATTAATTAATTACCCAATCAGATTTTGGGATTATTTAATTTGAATCCCGAGATGTTAATTATCCAGATTTCAATCTCGGGACCATAACATCCCCGTCGAACGTCCGTTTTTGACGTGTCGCCTGCCTACAAACTCGTGACGTCTCGATCTACATCATGGTCATCGGTCCTTGTATGTTTGACTCCCCGGGTCAAAAGTCAATATTTTGCCCAATTTTATGGGCAAAACGGTCATTTTACACCGTTCGTCTGAATTCTCTCAACTAATCCCCGATTAGTCATACTAAATCCATAATTCATTAAAATTCAATTCTGATATTCGGGACGGGTCATTACATTTAAATCCCTTAATTTTTGGGATTAAATATGAATAAAAAAATAAAATATAACACTTCGGACACCCAAAACTATCGCTAGACGATGTCTGATGGACTCGAAAATTGCGCCAATATGCTTGTAACATCAAAAATTGTGTTTATCACATTCTGAAGTAGGGTAGCACGCGCCTCATGCATTATATACCCTCATAGCGCGTGGGCCTCACGCTCTACACTGATCATCGTCTTCAACCTCTAGCAGCCTTACCTGTTTCCTACACAATCCAACCTAACCCTGCAGGTTGACCCAGCCATATCTCCTTCGTTTTATGTCTTTTTTTCATGTTCTAATAGTCAAAAATCATCTAATCTACCCTAGGATGAGTTATATAATGCCTAAACACGAAGAACACACCTCGATAACACTACTCGATCCTCCACACTTTCGGACTTTCAGGTTCTCATTCCTCATTCCTTCCTCTTCCTCTTCTGGTTTCCTCTTTTCTTTGCTCCCTTCTCTTCTATTTTCTCTCCATGTTCCTTCCTTTCCCTCCTCTCTTCTTTCTTTCCTTCTTTCCACCTCTCGATTTTCTTCTCGCGTCCAACCCATCAACACACACATATTAAAAAAAAAAAACCCACCGCCACACTAGGGTGGTGCAACCAAATCCAAGTCGGTAAAAAGGAGGGAAAACGATAAGGATGGACACTTGTCACCATTACAAAATATCTTCATTGTGAAATTACCAAAATACCCTTAATACTAAAATTACCAAAATACCTCTAACCAATTTAGATCTGCAAAAAACTCATCCAATCTTCTATTCCAACATGCGCCTATTTACATACTCAGGATTTCGAGACCTACACAACGGTCTTCACAAAAAAAGCCCAAAAAATACCCGAAGCAAAAAGTCAAATTTTGACCTATAAGGACAAAACCGTCAATTCCCTTTTTAAATTTCCGAAATTATCTTTTCTGAATTTTTGAGTCATTACAATCTACCCTCCTTAAAGAATTTCTTCCTCAAAATTCAAGCTTGTTTGTTCGATAGCTGGAATTATCGGACTCGTAATAATGTCTCGGTTCTTACTCGAATCCTCATTCCATATTTGGGACGGTAACTAAGTTCTCAACTTTCCTTAGTTCCCAATTTCAACATCTTCCGAGTCCTAATCCAATATCCTTACTCATGTCATGGTCTAAATTGAATATTCGCAATCCATGCTAGCATCTGCATGCTTAATCACTAAGCAAAAACAACATTATATGTACCAGATCCGATAAAAGGTCTTCCGTCACCTCGAAACCTCAAATACTCAAATAGAGGAACTCAGTTATCTAACTTATCTAGGTCCAACTCGCCTATAATATCTATAACCCTAGCCTCTGGGCTTGCTCACTATCTGAACCCACACAAATCCTCCTATATGGAGCACATTACCGAATATGCGACACCCAAATAATCAAGGGTCCGTCCAATCCACATATCTATCAGAGGATCAAGGGTACTCCTCACGTATCTATCTCATCATCAAGCGGTGCACGGCGCTCACGACTTGGAGGCATGACATGGGAAAACACAATTCAGTACCAACCTTGCTTTGAAACCAAGTTGACAAGATCCGCTCTTAAAATGCTTTAATAATTGTTCCTGGTCCTGCTCTTGTCTAACAAGCCATTCTCAAGAATGTCTGATTGATCTGAAACCTGCGCCAATGTGTTCATAACATCAAAAACATCAAATGTCATGTTGACGACATTTTGAGGTGGGGTGGCATGCGTCCCCACGCACCCTGCACCTTCTCTATGTGTGGGCCTCATGCATAGCACTATTCATTATCTTCAGCCTCCAATGGTTTGACCCATTTCCTACACAATCCATGAAAGGACCCCTCCCGATAACCACGGAAATCATGCTCTCATCTGATAGTTAACTTACACACCCAAACCAAAGCCAATCTCAAAGTAAAACCAATAAAAACAGAAGTTCACCATTGTTAGACAATGGATATTTTACAAAACCACTTACAGAGCATAAGTTCACTTCATGACTCAAAACAAGATTTATACTCTAAAGGTCCTCAGATACACCCCAACATTCGCGTATGCCTCCACTCCTAAACAGGTCCTCGTCTTCATGCCACGGCGTAGAGGGCAAATAAAACCATAAAAATGTGAGTGGACAAAAATACCTTTTGAAAACATATTTTGAAAAACATACATTTGTACCCCCTATTTTATAAAACTATGCAGGCATACATAATCATCCAACCCTCAATCAAAACAGAACACCGTTTATGACCTCAAAATACTTGTAAAGTATCCATAAAACAAACAACTTCAGTAAGCATCTCAACCTCATTCATAGACCATCACAACAGTCACACACAATCAACCCACCCTCAATGCACATTATCAATCATCATAACCACTGTACTTGCGGATGCAGGGTGTGAACTCAATGTTTTTTGTTTTAGGAGTTAAGGTAACGACTATGCCTCTGAGACGAGATCCCCGTGCCCTATCTGAAGATGAAGTAGAATGAGTTAGAGAGGGCCCAAATATTAAGAGAGGCCAGCATCTAAGGGCTTTTACTTTCTCCGGTATGTTAACAATTAATTATGCTAAACCTGTGGCTATTTTATGTGTGTGTAATCGAGATGGTAAAATGTGAGGAATTTTATTAATGGAAGTAAGACCCCGAATAAGGATAAGTTAGTAATTTTCCACTACTTGCTAGGATAGTGGGCTAGATGTGGGCAGTAACCCTGCAGCAGTGAACATATTTTGGTTATTCTAATAAGTTATGGATATGAATGAATTTGGTGGAAATATCCCTTGTCTAACACGAGTTATCTGATGTGAGCTGAAATCGACCCAATTTTCACAGTATTTGTCCTGTCAATCCAACTCGACCTGGCGGGTTAACCCGGCCATATCTCCTTCGTTTTACGTCTGTTTATGTTGTCATAGTCAACACTCTTCTAATCTACCCAAGGAAGATTTGTATGATGCCTAAACACGAAGAACTCGCCTCGATAACACGGTCTAATCCTCAACACTTTCAACCAAACTCCAAGCTTGTATTCCCATGTTTCTCAGGTTCAAACCTTCCATGTTTTTGTCTCAAATTAATCCCAGGAAATCAACTAGGATATCAGTAGGCTTGGTTGCAAGCTAGAAAGCTTTAACAACTCGAACAATCAGTTTTTTAGTTTTTTGGGCTTTTGGGTTCTCGTTCCTCCTTCTTTCCTCTTCCTATCCCGGTTTCCTCTTTTCTTTTCTTCCTCCTCTTCTCTTTTCTCTCCATGGTTCTCCCTTTCCCTCTTTTCTTCTTCCTCTCCTTCTTTCGTCCTCTCAATTTTCTTCTTGGGTCCAACACATCACACACACACACATAAAAAAACACCCACCGCCACACTAAGGCGGTGCACCCAAATCCAAGTAATAAATGGGAGGGAAAATGATAAGGATGGACACTTATCACTATCACAAAATATCTCCATTATGAAATTACCAAAATGACCATAATACTAAAATTACCAAAATACCCTTAGTCAATTTAGACCCATAACGAACTCATCTAATCTCTGATTTCAACTTTTCATTTTTTCTACGAACTTCGAATTACGAGACCTACGCAACGATTTTCACAAAAAAAAAAAAAAAAAGTCTAAAAAGTACCATGAGCAAAATGTCAAATTTTGACCTATAAGGGCAAAATCATCAATTCCCTTATTAAATTTTCGAAATTATCTTTTCCTAATTTTTTAGTCATTAAAATCTACCCTCCTTAAAGAATTTCGTCCTCAAAATTTAAACTTTTTTTTTCGACAACTGGAATTATCGGATCCGTAATAATGTCTCGGTTCTTACTCGAATCCTTATTCCATATTTGGGATGGTAACTAAGTTCTCAACTTTCCCTAGTTCCCAATTGCAACTTCTTTCAAGTCCTAATCCAATTTCCTGACTCATGTCAAAGTCCTAATTGAATATTCGCAATCCATGCCACCACCGGCATGCTTAATCACCAAGCAAAAACATCATTATACGTACCAGATCTGACAAAAGGTCTTCCGTCACCTCAAAACCTCAAATACTCAAACTGGGGAACTCATTTACCTGACTTATCTAGGTCTAACTCGCCCATAATTGCTATGACCTTAGCGTCGGGGCTTGCTCACTATCTGAACCCACACAAATCCTTCTATATGGAGCATAGTCCCGAATATCCGACACCCAAATAATCAAGGGTCCGTCCAATCCCCATTTCTATGATGGGATCAAGGGTACTCCTCAAGTATCTATCTCATCATCAAGTAGTGCGTAGGGCTCACATCTTGGAGGCATGAAATGGGAAAACACAATTCAGTACAAACCTTACTCTGATACCAAGTTGACAAGATCCGCTCCTAAAACGCTTTGATAATCGTTCCTGGTCTTGATCTTGTCTGACAAGCAATTCAAATTTCCAATTTTATCTTCAACGCTTGTCAGACAAGGGATACTTGTACTGCTTTACTACTCATATCTCCACTTCTCGAGTAGTCCCGATTTCCGTGCAACAGCCATGAGGGTTAATAAAACCCATGAAAAGCATGAGTGGATATAAATAAACATTTATAACACATTTTCCAAAGAAAATAAGGAAAATAAACTTTTACTCTCCATTAAACATGCATGTATATAATAAAATGTAAACAAATCAAATTTCAAATCAAACAAATCACATCAACCATGGGTGACAGGACCCATCCCAATCCCACCAGGATTAGTGCGGGATGACCCTGCTCCCGTCTGACACGAAGTGTCAGACAAGGGATATTTCCGACCTTTGCCCTCCCGGGCTATCAGGGTACGCCAGGATCCGGAGGAGGTATGTGATATCGGTCTCTGCTACAGTCCACATCCGATGTCAACCTGGAGGGCAATCAAAACATTAAAAGCTGTGAGTGGACAAAACAAGAGTTTATAAAAACATTTCGTAAGAAGACATTTGTACCCTTCACTAAAAAGCATGCATGCATTCGAAAACCATTTAACCAAAGAAACCATATGTGGGACTAAGCCCAAAACTATAATGAAATAGACCATACGGGCCACTGTCCAAATCATAAAGAAACCAATAAGGGACTCAGCCCAAAACCATAACCATACTGAAATCAAGTACACGAGCTCCTGCTCAAATCTTGCATCCACATAACATATATCATATTTATATCACATACACATAATTCACACAACCAATCCTGTCACGGTTTCCAAAGCTACGCGCGTGCTACCCAGGTATCAATCCGAGTCTTCTCAAAGTCAAGATCAATGTCCGCAAACCACTGACCCTACCCGAGGTAATAGTAACCATAGCCTTCCTGAGAGTAAGGAACCCAACTGGGGGGTGACTCCACTCAGTCGGTGCTCCGTGACTACTCCGGGGTCCACCCAGGCCAACGACCCTCCCCGGAGGAGATAATAGAATTAAAGGAAAGTATATGAACATATATATACATAACATAAACATTCATGCCCGGTTCCCCTAAACCGTCATGATCCATAATATCTATTACCAGGGTTCATGCCGGTTCCCATAAACCGTCATGTACCATAACGACCAACAAGGGTTCACGCCAGTTCCCATAAACCGCCATGAACCTGGAAATCCATTTAAGGTTCCCTGACCTGAAATCAAAACCGTAAAGTAACCTGGGTCTCGTGCCCGTACGTAAGACATCAGCTGGGCACCGTGCCCAAAATCTGAGGTCATATGCCCGAGACAAAACCAAATGGGTCTCATACTCGAGTTTATCCTTTTAGAAATCCAAAACCAGTTCATTTAGACCAATAAAGAAATACAAACCCGTATAAGCACCGTATAAGGCTGAAACCTCGAAATACGTGCTTATACGTAACCACATACAAATGCACCCATGGCATCATCAAACATATAATAAAACATATAATAAACATTTATGCATGCACCAATTTAGAAAACAAGGTCCACTCACAGACCGTCCGAGTTTCCGCCTCGATTTGCATGACATAGGTCCACTCACAGACCGTCCAATTTAGAAAACAAGGTCCAGTCACAGAATTTAGAAAACCAGGACTCCCAAACCTATCCAAATTTTAATAGAAAGTTACTAACTACTTAATTAACCTCCTACCAAAGCCCCATAATTTTCCCTAACTTTTAACTATTTTTAAACCTACCCTAAACCTTCCGAAACCCCGAAAACTATCGAAACGATGTCCGATTGATGCAAGACCAGCCCCAAAATCTTCGTTACATCGAATAAAAGATTTCATATGTTGAACACTTTCTAAGTTATGGTCCACGAGCCCTCACGCGCCTCTAGAAGGTCGAAAATACTGTTCATCGTCTTCAACCTCCAGCTTACTATTCACGATACTGTTTACGGCACTGTTCATCCGTCGGTTTTCTCCTTTTTGTGGACCGATTCAAGGTCCATTTCATCCCATTTTGATCCTAATATAATCCTAATCCTATTTCTTATCTTCCTAGCTAATTAAAACCGAATTAAACACCCAAAACCGTGCCCATTCAAGGTTGGCTATGGCGGAGGTGTTTTCCTCCGCCGTTCATGGCCATTCCCAGCCGTCCCCTGCCTCGAAACTAATCCTACAAGTCTCCTAGGGTCCCCAGAAACCATTCCTAATCCTTAGAATCGAACAAAAACTAACAAAACCGAAATTTGAATTTTTGGACATTTCCTTACCTCACGGTTCACTCCGCCGTGGCCAACCGTCGTGAGCCACCATGGCCGGCCGTCGTGTCCTCCTCATCATCCCAGTCCTGCCCTCACTCTCACACGGTCACACTTGATGGAGGTTTGTGGTGGTGTTGTGTGCTTGAAGAAAATGAAAAAAAATGAAAATGGAGGGGTTTTCGGGTTATGAAGAAAATAGAAGAAATGAAGATGATGAAGATGATGTTTGATGGCTGATGAGAGAAGTGAGGATTAGATGGATGGTGTAGATTTGAGAGATTATGTTAGATGGAGGGTTAGGATTGATTGTTAGAAAAGATTAATTATAAAAGTAATTAAATAATATTATTAAATTAAATAGATCCACAATTTAGGGGATTGGGTCAATGGGATGAGTGACACTTGTCACTCATCCATGGGACCCACTCAAAATATCTGGCCAATCAGAATTTGCCAACTCAGCCCCGCCTCGAAGTACGTGCATAGTGAAATCGAACTTCCGTGACCTATAACTCTCCCGTTCGAAGTCCGATTTCAGCGTGCCGCCTGTCTATCAGCGTGCCGCCTGTCTATAACTCTCCCGTTCGTAACGGTCTTCGGTCCTCGGCCATTGAACCTCTCGGTCAAAAAGTCAACATTTACCCCTCTTTTACCAAAATTACTAAAATTCCCCTAAACTTCCGAACGTCATAACTTCCTCCTCGAACGTCGGAATTGAACGTGCCACCTGTCTATGAACTCATGACGTCACGAACTACGTCACGGTCATCGGTCAAAGTCCATTTGAGCGTCCGAACGAAAAGTCAACGTTTTGCCACGACTAGGGGCAAAATGGTCATTTTGTATCGTTCGTCCGATTTCGCCCAACTAATCACCGATTAGCCTCACTAATCGTGATTAGTCACTAATCTAATCTAGGAATTTGGGACGGGTCGTTACAACGGGACCCACAAGTCATAAAATGCATTAAAAACCTATGGCCCATGTTTCCCGAAATCCATGTTCATCAAATCACATAAAACCATCTTAAAGAAATTCATAGATTAAATCACTCAAGTCTCATAACCAGGTAAAACCAATCCTCAAACTCAAGTATCAGTCACGATGAATAACAACACTATGCGTATGCTAACTTGGGAACTGCACGTAGTACCATCTGAATCGAGTCTAGGAACTACACTTATGCACCATCTGGAAACGTCTGGGAACTGCATGTAGCACCATCCAGACTATAATAGTATCCCCGGGAATTGCACTCACATATCATCCGAGCCTCGCCTAGGAATTGCACTTACGCACCATCCGGACATGTACTAACATCATAAGAGGATAACTTTAATGAATAAACAGTTCCCAAAACCAAAAAAGTCATTTAATACAAATCCTTGACTCAAAACCAAGTCAAATCACATTCAAACCCCAGGCCTAAGCCCAAAATACAATTTCCACAAACAATCGTAAAATCATGTCCAAAAACCAATCGATAAATCCAGAAAATCATCAAATAATCATTTAAATATCATTCAAACCATTGCAACATCAATCATACAATAAAGAAACTAAAATATTTAATTATGCATGCATAATAATTTATAAAAAAAAAGTCCACACACACATCGTCCTCGCAATTAAATTCTGAGTTGTGCATTCCTCCGCAATTCAGGGAATTGTACATCCTATCATAAATCACCACCAAGGGTCACTAATGTCCCAAATAATCTTACGTTTAAATTCCCTAATTTTCAGGATAAAATACGAATGAAAAACCTAAATAGAACACTTCGGAAAACCAAAAATACCCTGAGACGATGTTTGATCAATCTGAAACCTGCGCCAATGTGTTCAGAACATCAAAAACATCGGATGTCAAGTTGACGACACTTTGAGCTAGGGTGGCATGCATCTCCATGCACCCTGCACCCTCTCTATGTGTGGGCCTCATGAACATCACTATTCATTGTCTTAAACCTCCAGTGGGTTGACCCATTTCCTACACAATCCATGATAGGATCCCTCCCGATAACCGAGGAAATCCTGCTCCCATCTGATAGTTAACTTACAAACCCAAACCAAAGCCAATCTCAAAGTAAACCCAATAAAAATAGAAGTTCACCATTGTTAGACAAGGGATATTTTACAAAACCACTTACAGAGCATAAGTTCACATCATGACTCAAAACACAAGATTTATACCCTAAAGGTCCCCAGATACACCCCAACTTTCGCTTATGCCTCCACTCCTAAACTGGTCCCTGTCTTCATGCCACAACCTAGAGGGTAAGTAAAACCATAAAAACGCGAGTGAATGAAAATACCCTTTGAAAACATATTTTGTAAAACATATGTTTGTACCCTCTGTTTTATAAAACTATGCATGCATACATGATTATCCAAAGCTCAATCAAAATGGAACACCGATTGTGGCCTCAAAATACGTGTAAAGTATCCATAAAAAAACATCAGTAATCATCTCAACCCTCATGCATAAACCATCACAACAGTCACACACAATCAACCCACCCTTAATGCACAATATCAGTCATCACAACCACTGCACTTGCGAGCGCAGGGTGTGAACTCAGTGTTTTTGTTTCAGGAGTTAAGGTAACGACTATTCCTCCGAGACGAGATCCCCATCCCTTGTCTAAAGATGAAGTAGAACGAGTTAGAGAGGGCATGTACATAGAGAGATTCCAGCGTCTAAGGGCTTTTACTTTCTCAGGATAGGTAAATCCAAAGCAGACAGATGAGTGGATCACTCGTATAGAAAGGAATTTTGAGGTTATGTGATGCCCGTCGAAGGACAAGGTGTTGATTGATATATGTGATGAGTGTGATTTATGGAATATTAAGGTTTATGGAATGTTAGAAAAGATATTTACCTAAGGATTTACAACCTAAATTAATGTCGGATTAGGATTTATATTGTATAACACTAACCTAAGGAGTATGTTAACAATTAATTATGCTAACTTGTGATTATTTTACGTGTGTAAACGAGATGTTAAAACATGAGGAATTTTACTAATGGCAGTAAGACCCCGAATAAGGATAAGTTAGTAATTTCCACTAATTATTGGGATAGTGGTTTAGATGTGGGAGGTAACCCAGCAGCAGTGGACATATTTTGGTTATTCTAATAAGTTATGGATATGAATGAATTTGGTGGAAATATCCCTTGTCTAACACAAGTTTTCAGAAGGGAGCTAAAGTCGGCCCGATTTTCACAGAATTTAAGGACGAGTCCTGTCAATCCAACTCGACCCGGCGGGTTAACCCGACCATATTTCCTTTTTTTTACGTCTGTTTTTCATGTTGTAATAGTCAACACTCATCTAATCTACCCTAGGAAGAGTTATATGATGCCCAAACACGAAGAAGTCACCTCGATAACACTTCCTAATCCTCAACACTTTCAACCAAACTCCAAGCTTGTGTTCCCATGTTTCTCACGTTCAAACCTTCCATGTTTTCATCTAAAATAAATCCCAAGAAATCAACTAGGATATCCCTAGGCTTGTTTGCAAGCTAGAAAGCTTCAACAACTCGAACGATCAATTTTTTAGTTTTTGGGCTTTCGGGTTCTCGTTCCTCCTTCCTTCCTCTTCCTCTTCCTTTTCCTCTTCATTTTCCTCTTCCAGTTTCCTCTTTTATTTTCTTCCTTCTCTTCTCTTTTCTCTCCCAGGTTCTCCATTTCCCTCCTTTCTTCTTCCTCTCCTTCTTTCCTCCTCTCAATTTTCTTCTCGGGTCCAACACATCACACACGCACATATAAAAAAACACCCACCGCCACACTAAGGCGGTGCACCCAAATCCAAGGAGATAAATGGGAGGGAAAACGATAAGGATGGACTGTCACTATCAAAAAATATCTCCATTGTGAAATTACCAAAACGCCCATAATACTAAAATTACCAAAATACCCCTAATCAATTTAGATCCGTAACGAACTCATCTGATCTCTTATTTCAACATGTCATCTATCTACGGACTCGGAATTATGAGACCTATGCAATGATTTTCACACAAAAAAAAAAAAAAAGTCTAAAAAGTACCATGAGCAAAATGTCAAATTTTGACCTATAAAGGCAAAATCGTCAATTGCCTTTTAAAATTTCCAAAATATCTTTTCCAAATTTTCGGGTCGCTTAATTTTCTTGAAGGTAATAATGTAAAAATATTATATAATTTATCTGAAATACAACTTAATTCCACTTTAACTTACTTAACGTACATAGATATAAAAAATAATAATTGAACATTATTATAACGAAAAAACTCTATTTTATAAAATTTGAATTACAATAAAAATACTGCAAGTCTAATAAAAAAATACAACTATTAATTTATATTGATAAATATAAAAAAAAATATGAAAAATATTAAATTTGACACATGGCAGCTCCTCATTGGCTGCCATGAGCCCAGTCCAAGCCATGGGGGACGCTAGACTAGCCCCCATGTTAGCCTCCAGCCAAGCTCAGCCCTAACCCATTAGAAATTGCCCAACCGAGACTGGGTTGTTTGCTGCCCAAACCAGGCGATTATACCTACGTTATACTTGCTCTAACATTCTAATGAATCACCGCCTAACAAGTTTACAACATCCATCTCATATACGAGGGCCCATGATAATTCCCAACATTTTAAAAGTAACCACCCCTCTTGATTTTAATGTCTGCATTAACTTCTATGTTATTACATTGTGGTCACGTTAAATGACTGTGAATAGATTAAATTGGATTATTCATCAAATTAAGTATATTTAAAAATATAAAAATGACGTAACTTGTAGAAAAATTAGACAAAAGAAAACTTACTGCCGAATCCTACTATTCTAAAGGAACTGGATTGGATATGTTTTCGTTTCTCTACTCACTGTAATCCACTTATCATAAAAACACATTCATTTGTACATTCTAAATACATTGAATTTTATGAATTATCCAATTTAGTATAATCTTACTCACCAAACGAATTCTCTATAGATTGAAGCTCTACTCAGTACATACTTTTAACTTATAGCTTAGAAATAGCTGTAACTCTACTCAAGGCAACTGCTGTCTTTGAACCAGATGAGCGCCCCAAGTGCTTGCAGATAAAATCTCCAGCCAATATGAGCTTTTCAAGGTCGACATTCGTCTTCACTCCAAGTCCATTAAGCATGTACACCACATCCTCTGTGGCAACATTCCCAGAAGCTCCTTTAGCATATGGACAACCCCCAAGACCAGAGACCGATGAATCCACTATGCTGATCCCTATCTGCTGAGAGTTCAATAATTGCATTATGAGCTTATTTGGTGTAGGACAAAACCCGGCAATAGGAAACAGTAACTTAGTGCAATTAAAAATATAGAAAACACAAGAACAAAACTAAAAAATAAAAAATAAAAAAATACATTTAGGGTATGGGATCATTTTCACACCAAACAAATTCATTCACAGGAAATAATTCTCATCAACTTCTATTCATAGGGAACCAAACAGGCTCGAATTCCTAGTTGAAACAGAAAGCGAAAAATAACAGCCTATTCCTAGTAGAACACAGAAAGGTCTTTTCCTACATCTAAATAGAAAATAATAAAACTGTAAATCCAAAACCAAAATGGAAAACTGATTTTAAACAGAAAAGTCTAACTCAGCCGCAAAGAGATGAACAAATTAGGTGCGGTCTGTTCTTCCTTCTCTTTCAGTGGTCCTTAACAAGCTTCTCAACAATGTCCGTGTCAGTATTGCTTTCAAACATTATGGAGATTACTCAAGATCTGAAATTATGGTCCTCGCAATCATGTATTACCATCACAACAAAAGGGAATCAGTTTGGGGTTGCTCATTGTTCCAACTGTTAATCTAATCAATTGAATCTTCACTTCAACTGCTTCATTTACAATGTAAGATTTTTAATTTGAAAATTTCTGAATGAGGAATACAATGTACCTTCTCCATTTTCCTTCCCCTTCTTACCTTTCCCTTTCATCAAATATCATGTGCATTCTACCATCACTTAACTCAAAATAATTAATATGCTTATAAGGCGGTCCACAGAGGCTAGGTGAGCTCTATATATAAGAAACAGGCCACCTTAGTTTGATTCCTATAACGGTGGCTCTTCACTAGTGGTCTAATAGATGCAAGTTTTATGTATTAATTGCTGGGCCCAACTTGTTTTTATTGTCATTACTTTATTATTGTTTGTTTTTATCTCTCCATTAAATAATGTGCCCCACCACTTCAAACTAAGGAGAGCAATATATTGTTCTCACAAATAGGAATGAACCCCATAGGACTCAAATTTCCAAACTAAAGGTCAAACTACTCATTTTCAATGCATAACCCTAATAATTCAAATATTATTTCCATCTGTACCAACATTCCTTGATAATAACTTCATTTTCGCAAGCAAGTACTCTATCCCATTCATCCTGTGCTACAGCACTCTATTTCCTTCCTACTTGTCTCTTTGATTAGTTCCAAATGTACTTAAGCTTAGTTCTTGTATTTGCGCTTTAGATTTGTCTTTTATAACTGTTACTGAGCCCTTTAAACTTTCCGAGACTTATTAATTAGGCCTTTTGCAGTTTCCTGTAACTAGACCTAAATCAGTTGAGATGAATACAATCCAAAAAAAAAAAATCTGCAAACATTGAAAACATGTACCGTTTATTGATTTGTCAACTTGTTGACAAATTTCAGCATCAACACTTTAATTTGGTCTATTTGAGTCTTATAGAAATTTCACAACTATGATTTAATTTTCCTGCGAAGGGTGATTACCTGTAGTGATGTTAGTATGTTTGAAAGAGCTTGCCCATAAGTGTCATGAAAATGGACAGCAAGCCTGTCAGTGGGAACCACATCAATAACAGCTTCTAGCATTGGAATTACAGTACCTAACAAAAAAAAATAGAGAGTTTGTTGTAGCACAATCATGTATACAAGTGAAGAAACACTAACGAAAGAAAAATTACATTTCCCAAAGTCAACTATGAAAGACTGTTGGCTGCAAACCACATAGCATGAAAGCTTACACATTCTATTTCCGATCCTGTTACTCTGCTTAAAGAGTAGTTATGAGGAATGAAAAGATTCTATGCCTTCCTTTCTTCCCTTGAAATCTGAGTCCAATCAGAGTGAGTTCTATCTTTGAGAGCCATATATAGCTGTCATGAGTTTGATTCCCATATAATAATGGGCACTACCATTGGATAGAGAGGGAGGGAGAGGGAGAGCGGGAGAGGGAGAACAGGAGAGGAAGGGAGGAGAGAACAAGAGAGGAAGAGAGGAATATTGGGCGCTACCATTTGAGAATGATCGATAGATAGGGGGAGGAGAGGTAGGGAAGAGAGGGCAAGGGAGAGGGAGAGAGGGGAAGGGGGCATACAGTTCCTATAGATGAAACTCACCACTGTAGTAATAGTGTTATAAGGTGAAACCCGGTAGCTTGATTCTAATTTGGAGTGCTAATATATGGTTGTTAAATTGATGGAATCAAGCTTGCCTAATCCACTAAGGAATTTTAAATTCAAGGAACAATCGATTGTTAGGTTGCAGTTATACTTGGCCTGAGTATATAGTTTAGCTCCACACACCAGTTAATAAGTATGCTGCTTCTCTACTTGGAAATTTATTCCTAGATTTCAACTGATTGAGTATCTTGTACTAAGATTTTGTATGCTGCATTAGCAAGCTCTGAGTGCACTCAATAACTATCTGAAAATCAATTTAGCAAGGAATATGAGAACTACAAGTTTTCAAACATTAATATGAATTAAATGACAACCAACTATGTAAGCAAGAAGGCAGCAATAAAATTACCTGGAGTACCAACACCAATAGTATCACCGAGAGAAATGTCGGAGCAACCCATATCACAAAGTTCTTTGGCCACATATGCAACTTGCGATGGGGGTATCATCCCTTCCACTGGACACCCCACAACACACGATATATACCTAACAAATTCAGATTATTACAATGACATATTTATTAAACAATGATAAGCAGTGACAATTTTCATATTACACAATATATTTATTAAAACTGCCCAAGTATGAAACTCAAAAATTGTGTCGCCAGAAGTATAAATTATATTCAACAAAGAAATATTATAATATTAGATAAAGAATGGGAGGTAGAGAACTCCAGAATATCATGACAATTCGGAATGAAACGAACCCCCTCTTTTCCCACCCTCACCAGCACCACCACCTCCTCCCCAGTTCACAAAACACACACACAGAGACAAGTGAAGGGTTAGAACAGATACCCGCGAACAGGAATTGAAAGTTTTTTAGCAGCAAAAGCAACATCACGGTAACGAACAAGACTATCTTCAATACTGCAATTTATATTTGATTTTGAGAAGGACTCAGAAGCTGAGGCAAAGATAGCAACTTCCTTCGCACCAGCAGCTACAGCTGCTTCAAATCCCTATAAGAAAGCTCCAAAAAATATGAATAAGTTGCATATCTTCTTATCAGCAATATAATGTTAGTTTTAACTAGAAAATTCTTACTTTAATATTAGGTGTTAAGACAGGAAACCTAGCACCTTCAACATTCTGAATAGCTTCCATTACATGTTTTGCATCTGCGAGCTGAAATTGAAAGATCAGCAACACGCTGATGAATTTATAAAGCCAACCACAAGTAAGACTTGTGCGGGTAAAACTTGGTCATAAAAATGGCCAGTGATGGAACCATGTTTCAAGATGCTCAAAATGAAAATTTGTATAGGTTTCACAGGGGCCCAGCAGAAGTACAAAACAGTAAAAATAGAATAAAATAAAAGCAAAAACAAAACAAAAAACCCAAATAAAAAACATAGGAGATGCTAGATAACCAAAGTATTAATCTCTCAAAAGTATCTGAACATTGTCTTATACTCCAAAATGTATCTATGAAGGTGTAACTCCTTTCCCACCATATGCACCAGATCAAGCATAAAAAATTTCTTCCCAACAGACGAACATGGCTAAGGCCATGGATCAGATATAAATGGCACCAACACCCAACACATTAACCATGATAGAAGTTTGACACAAGATTCTAAATGCATTTAGTTCTCCTGACAAGGAAAAATCAACCATAAGGACAAGTGAGGTCTTTTCCCCGAAGTGTATATCTTGGTCAAATTCACTCAAAAAAAAAAAATTGCAGGGTTAATTAATGTCTTATAACTACCTGGGTTCCTTTGTAAGTGGTGGTAACATTTCTCGAATATATACTTTCGGAGGCGTGCAATAGAAACAACAACAAAAAATGCCACCCAATGGGATTTGGCCAACAACCAAGACAAATACCTGAGGAACCCATTTGGGTGAGACAAAACTTGTAGCTTCAACAACAGGCAATCCTGAAGAAACCAGCATTTCTATCAATCTAACCTTCACATGAGTAGGAACAATGTTTTTCTCATTCTGCAGTCCATCCCTTGGACCAACTTCTACAATCTTGACAAATTCTGGAATGTTTTTTAAAATCAGCTGGATCATACAAAATTGAACAGATTATAAGAAGCAATTCAAACAAGGGATCATAACTAGTTGTAAGTAAATGGCATGGGCACAACTACAAGAATGAGTTCATACATTATTAATTGGCTGGCTTGTGGAACTTCGTTTCGAATTGGAGCTCAAATGGCTACTTGACAAATATGAAGCACCAAGGCCTTCAGTTTCAGTAGCAGCTGCCCTATAATGGCCGCCCAATCTTGCAACTGCTCCGCTCTTATACGCATTCCTCATTTGTCTTGACAGTTTTTGCAAAGCAAACATCGCACTGAATCTACAAAGCAAGACAAAAATAAATAGGAAGAAATTTGATTTTCAAATTCATTAAAACCGGTAACCTCAATCAGATCTCTTCTTACGTGGAACTGGAAGGAGACGATTGGAGAGAGCACGAGTTGTTCTGGATCCTCAATCGTCCTCAAACCAGTAAACGGAGCCAAAATTTCATCAATTTACCAATAAATTAATAATAATACCTTCACAAGTAAAAGGTTTTTTTTCTTTTTTTAATTGTATGCTGTTTGTCTATATCTGTGTTTCTCTATATCTCCATTATCGGTTTATTGTGCTTCTTCTCTAACTCCATTGTCGGTATCTTCGTCTCTATCTCTGTCATTACTTTTCTAAAGCACGGTAAATTTTGTTTACTATCCTAGAAAAAAAATTGACAATATACTTGTGTCTATAATATATCCCAAATAAATAATGGGGTTATTTATGATATAATAATGACCAAGAATATTCACAATATTTACCATATTTTTACATATATATAATAGGATTATTTGTGATATAATAATGAATGAAAATATTTGTAATATTCACGAAATTTTTTGCATAGATATATCTTTATTTTGAATATCAACATAAAAATAGGGGAATAACGGTATACCCATATTTAAAGAATCAAGATATAAAATAAGGGGCAAAAAAAAAAATTCTCCCAATTTCCATGATCATTATTAGTAAATAACAGTATTACTGAGTGCTGAATTCTTTTTTTTCAAAATTTCATTCAAAATTTTAAATTTTTAGACTAAATTTCTAATATTATTTTTGTTAAGTGTGTGCAATATCAATATCGAAATGTCCGTTTATATTTCCTGATATTTCCAAAAATTTGATTATCCTATTTTTGTGAAACATGATGTTACGATAAATGAGATTTTCAACCTCAAATGTAATGGAATTAATGTTTTGTTCCTCTCTTTAGAATATATGTAGCACTTATAGCTATAACTCTATCTCAATTATTTCTTGATAATTGTAATTTGTTGAGTAATAGTATATCAACTCCTAGCTACTAGAGCATTGTAAAGATTAGGAATCTTGCCAGCAAAAAACCTACATCTTATAATGGCCCTTTGTACGATGGAATTCTAATTCTATTGTACTGAAAGTCAACCATCTCTACCTTTCCAATTTACCTTTCTCACTCACAATGCGATCACTTGTGTAAGGGTGTTGATACACAAAATGTGTCAAGTTAGAGAGCGAATGCTGCTCTGCCACGTGCATAGGAATAGACCTGAAAAGAAGAAAACTAGCTGGTCGGTCAGAATATAGGCACCAGTGTGGTACCAACCCAAAGGTATTTCGACGCCCAAGTTAGCGATCGGTCTGAGTGGTAAGGAGTGGCAATAAGTGTATTGCCAAAGTAGTTGTTAATAGTAAATGCCTTGTTACCTTTATACGCCAAATAGACCCATTTGTATGGGTGTGGTGAGTATAATAAATACATTCTCCCGATGTGGGACAAATGTCAGCTATTGTGGGGTCGACACGTGTAGGAGTCGTCCACGTGTCGATGCTGGCCAGGCCCTATTAGGGTTTGCTTTGTCTGAGTGGGCCTGGGCCCCTTGGGCTTGTGTTAGGCGGAGGTGTTGGGCCTTCAGGTTGGTCAGGCCCTGACATACCGACCGACGGAGGGTGGTCCCCCAGAGTCTGTCCATGGCATGGTGCTAACAGAGTGCTGGATCTATCGATCGGTCTGGGTCGTCGTGCTGACCGACGGAGGGCCGGGCCTCTGGAGTCGGTCTGGGCTTGATGTACTTGCTAATGGATTGGGCCATCTGTTGGGTCTGGGCCCCTTGGTCGGTCTGGGCCGATATAGTATGAACAGAAGTCCCCCAAGTTTGTGACCGAGGTGGAATTTCTCGGTTGGAGACTTGAAAAAAGAGTGCCCCAGACAGGATGTGTATGCTTCCAATCCCCTAAGTCTCCCAAGAGAGTAATTTAACCGAGCAGAGTAGTTGGTGGTGGAAAGCGGTGGGTGGACCAATCGGACGTGAGTCGGTCGGTGTGCGGGGAAAACGAAGTCTGCCCGGGTCGTGTCAGTAGGTCTAGAAGCCGAGGAGCCGTCTGTGTCATAGGTTAGTTGACAAGACAGTTGGGATTCATGACCCTTGGTTGCCAGCGAGTGATGAGGAGACACGTGGGGTCTATGGGAAATAGTTGGCAGGGTAATAAATGTCACGCGGAAAAAGGCTACGCTTTGGTTGCCAACCCGCGCCTATAAATAGTAGGAAAAAGCATTTTTAAATCTTCACTTTCACGCACTTTGCTTATTGAGAGTTTTTTCTTTGTGGAGGTGATTTCCGACGAGCATTTCAGATAAACTTCACGGTGGTGTGATTTTTGCTTTGATTTTTTGTTCTTGTTGTTGTGGATTGTGGACGAACGGGGGTTCGATTCTTGGAAAATAGTGGTCGGTGACCGATAGGTGTGTTTTTTCGTCTCTGTTCGCAATGATTCAATGTTTGATAGGGATAGCTAGTCAAACGAGGTACGGGACTACGATGAGGGAGAGGAACAAAGCTCCTCGGTGGACGCTGGCCCCTCGGTGGAGGATACACAGACAAGGCAAGCCGCCAAGAAACCCGCCAGAGGTGATCAAACCGGAGTGTTGTCGTCCGGTCAGTCAAGGGTTGAAAAGACCCAGATCATTAGGAAAGGGTATGTCAGCGCGAGCATAGCTCAGACGGCTGAGGTTCCAACCAAGGGATCTATCGACACAGTGGTGTAGTCGATAGATGCATACGAGAGCCGAGAGACGGAGGCGTCGGTGAAGAAATTTCGATCGGCGTGGGCAGTGCCTGCGGACGTGGAACTGCGGGTGGTCGGTCCCACTGAGCTGTCAAGCGAGGCGCCTGAAGGATAGGCTATGTTCTACACCGAGTTGTGTAGTCATGGCGTCTGGCTGCCACTGCATCCCTGGCTAAGGAGGATGATCTGAGGGCTGGGTGTGGCCCTTGGTCAGCTGAACCCGAATGTCTGGATCATTCTAGTCAGCTTATACACCGCATTCGCTAGAGCGGGAGATAAGCCACCAACCTACGCCCAGGTCGTCCACCTCTACGAATTTGCACAGCAGCAGCAAAGCACAAGCTGGGTGTATGCTCGGTGTAAGGACAAGATGGCTCGGGGGAAGTTCATCTACGGTCTGACGTCCTTTTAGAAGACATACAAGGCCAAATTCATCTATGTCGGGGGGAACTGGGAGGACGGGGCATCCCGTCGTCATTTCAGGATCTGGGCGCTGAGGGTCGGTTTCTGACCTATTGTATTATGTGTAAATTGTGTATGGCTCGGTGTAAGACCCGTGTCCTGAAAGGAACGGTGAACGATCCCACATTCCTGCGAGGGGGGAATAGTCGGGAAGAGGAATGGTGGTGTGCCTTAAAGGTGTAGGCACACACATATCTGGTACAAGGCCTTTTGGGAGCTCAGTGGCTTTGGATTCGGTTGGAACTCCAAAGTTAAGCGAGTTGAGGTTGGTGCAATTCCATGATGGGTGACCCCCTAGGAAGTTGCACCGTGAGCTCCCGAAAACAGAACCATGAGGGAGAGGAGGCCCAAAGTGGACAATATCGTGCTAGAGTCTGGTCCTGACTGAGGAAGGTCGGGTCCTAACAGAATGGTATCAGAGCCAAACCCCGACCGGGAAGTGTGCCAGCGAGGATGCTGGGCCCTAAGCGGGGTGGATTGTAAGATCCGTGTCCTGGAGGGAACGGTGAACGATCCCACATTCTTACGAGGGGAGAATGGTCTAGGAGGGGAATGGTGGTGTGCTTTAAAGGTGTAGGCACACACATATCTATTACGAGGCCTTTTGTTAGCTCAGTGGCTTTGGATTCGGTTGGAACTCCAAAGTTAAGCGAGTTGAGGTTGGTGCAATTCCATGATGGGTGACCCCCTGGGAAGTTGCATCGTGAGCTCCCGAAAACAAAACCATGAGGGCGAGGAGGCCCAAAGCGGACAATATCATGCTAGAGTCGGGTCTTGACCAAAGAGGGTCGGGTCCTGACATTGACACGACCCATCCTAATCCCCCCGGGATTACCACGGGATGTGCCATGCTCCCGTCTGACACAAAGTGTCAGACAAGGGATAACTCGTACCTCAGCCCATTCGGGGCTTTCAAAGTGCGCTAGGATCGGTGGAGGAGGAATGCGATGTCTCGGTCTCTATTATAGCCCGCATCAACCTGAAGGGCATTAAAATCATTTTAGAAACTGTGTGTGGACAAAAATTAATAAGTTCATGAAACACATTTCATAAAGACAATTATGCTCTTCACTAAAAAGTATGCATGCATTTGAAAACCAAAAATCAAAACATTTACTTAAATAAACCATTAGGGCCTTAGCCCAAAAAACGTAAATCCAGAACTAAGCGGGCCACTGCCCAAATCCATAACACAAATCCATAAACACCGAAATACCATTTCATAAATCCAATAATCCATATGTACCACATAACCATCCTCAGCATCCCAGATTCCTAGTGTCCCAGACACTTAACGTCCCAGACGTAATATCTCACGGTATAAGCAACGCGTGCTGCACAGGGTCTCTCCGGGTCCATATCTCTGACATACCAGATGTCTGACGTCCCAGACGTCTAATCATAGCAATCCTGCTCCTGAGTCACTATACGGTCCGGTCGCTCCATATAATGACCCCTCACATGCAATGCACTGTGACTTCCCCAGTGTCCCAAACACCTGGAGGAGACCATCCACGTATCCTCGCATCATGATGGTATATGGAAAACAGTTTTAATAAGCCATTTCAAAACATCTCAAAGGGCCCTGCCCGAAATTTCCATAAAACATCACAAATTCATTTAGGGTCCTCGATCAGAAATAACGTTTATAAAACATTGGGTCCCAGACCCGAAATCACATTTATAAATCACAAATGGGCCTCATGCCCAATTTCGTAAATCAACTGGGCTCCCGGCTCGATCATATGACTCAAATGGGCCTCAGCTCGAGTTCATCTTTCCAAAACCAAAACCATATCATCAAACCATCACCAAAACCACAAGCACGTAAAACTACAGTATCAAATCGTAACATCAAAATACGTGCAAGTACGGGATTACCTCGAAATACATGCAACCATGTAAATGACCAATGCCTCAATAATCACTATACAGATCACATATATAAACATATAAAATAGTTATGCATGCACCACAGTTTAGAAAACATTGTTCACTCACAGACTGTCATACGCTACCGCCTAGATACGCGGGCTGTAAGCCTTCCTGGGTTACACCACTATCACCGAGACTTCCAAACCTGTCCAAATCATATTAAAGGATTACTAACAACCTCATTAACCTCTCATTGAAGCCCCATAATTTTTCCAAATTTTTAACTATTTTTAACTCCATCATAAACCTTCGGACACCCCGAACTATATCGAAACGATGTCCGATCGAGACGACACCAGTCCCAAAATGTTCGTTGCATCGAATAGATGATTTCACATGTTGAAAAATTCCCCAAAAGGTCTCTCACGTACCCCCACGTGCCACCCAAAGGTGCTGCACGTGGAAGCCACGCGCCTACTGTTCATCATCTCCTTCCTCGGGTAGACCGGTCTTGTAACGACCCGTCCCGAATATCGGGATTTAATAATATTTAATTATAATTTACTAATCTGGGATTAGTTGAGTGATTTCGGACGAATTGTGCAAAATGACCGTTTTGCCCCTAGGCGTGGGCAAAACGTTGACTTTTAATTCGGACGGTCAAATGGACTTTGACCGATGACCGTGATGTAGTTCGGGACGTCACGAGTTCATAGACAAGTGGCACGTTCGATTCCGACGTTCGTGGAAGAAGTTATGATGTACGGAAGCCCAAGGGCATTTTCGTAATTTGACTTAAATGGGGCCAATTGTTGACTTTTTGACCGGGATGTCCGATGGCGGATGGTCAAGGACCATTATGTAGAGCATGTCGATACGAATCCATTGACAGGCGGCACGCCGAAATCGGGCTTCGTACGAGCAAGTGATGGTCTGAATCGTGAAATCGGGGAAGTTACGTCTCGGTAACTGTGTTGATTATTTTATTCTGAAATGGTTGTTGGAGGACACTTGGATGAGTGACAAGTGTCACTCATCTGACGGCTAGATTGGATCTTGTTCCACTAATCATAATTTATATGCTAAAGTTTCCACTATAGAATTATTTAGGAATTAAATCTCTTCTTAAATCTGAGCCATCCATCTCACTCCCCAGATTCCATCACAACCGTCCATCTCATCTCTCCCTTCTATTTCTGATCATTCCTCCCTCACCCGTCACAAGCAAAACAGAGAATTGGGTTCTGGCCATTGTCAATCTCCCTTCCACAATTGATTGCACAAATGGGAATTTAGTGATTTGGGGAAAGATTTGGCTGAGGGAGAGCACGGGGGACTGAGTGGGGAGGTGTAATTCGGGAATCGAAATTTCGGAGAATTGGAGGGAATTTTGAATTGGAATAATTGGGCCGTGACGATCAAAATGGAGTTTAGTTTGAGTCTGCTGAGATCAAAACGATCATCCTTGCTGCAAGAACGAAGAGAAACCGTGGCGGATGGAGGAAGAACTGAGCTTCCATGGCAGCTCAAAATCGAGCTTGGGTTCAATGGGTTTGAGGTAAGTATTTCTCAAATTGATCTTGTAGAAATGTCCCTTACACTCTCACGATGCTAACTGAATGAATTAATTTGGAAACCAGGGACGATATCGTGAAACCCGAATTGAAAACCCGTCGAGGATCGATCGTGAGTCGTGGAGATATATACCCTAATTTGTGTAATTCGATTTACAGAACTTAAATGGTGATTGATTACAAGGGATCAGTTGAAAGATTGGATTAAATTGATGTCGAATTGGGTGAGTATGAACCGGGTCAGAACGCGGGTAATCAGACCCGTTTACCAGTCATTCGGGTGAAGGTGGTGACTGTAGCAGTCACTGTAGCAGGCGCGTGGCTTTCACGCGCAGCCACTCACAGCGGCGGGTGACGGTGCGTGGGCACGAATCTCGAGGTGAGGTCAACATGACTTTTAACCTATACAATGTAACGAACATTTTGGCGTTGGTTTCGTGTCGATCGGATCCCGTTTCGATATTGTTCGGGATGTCCAAAGGTTTTAGATCCAGTTTAAAAATACTTAAAAATTCGGGAAAATTACGGGACTTGAATAGGATGTTAATGATGAGGTTAGTAATCCTCTAATGTGATTTGAACATGATTGGGAGTTCCGGTGATAGTGGTAAGGCCCGGGAAGGCCTATGGCACGCGTATCGAGGAGCTCGGTTAAACGGTCTGTGAGTGGACATTGGTTTTATAAATTCGATGCATGCATAACTGTTTCATGATTGTTATAATTGTGATTAAATGATTTATTGTGGATATCGGTGAATTTAAAATGATTTCACGTATTTCAAGGTGAATTACGTATTTGCACGTAAACTGAAGTTTTCTGGATTTGCACCGATTTCCATAAATTTGGTTGGATATGATTTCATGAAATGGTTACGAACTTGAATAAAGTAAAATCGGGCCAGGGGCCCAGTTGAACTATGAAATCGGGCCAGGGGCCCAGTTAACTTGTGAAATCGAGCCAGGGGCCTAGTTGATTTCTACATGTGATTGCGGGTCGGGGACCCTAAAATGGAATTGAATAAATGTTTTCTGGTTTACATTTTATATATGTTCACATGATGGAATCAATAAATGGTTTTGATGATATTTCGGTTATGGCACGTTTCACGGTATTTGGGCATGAGACCCGTTTCATGAAACGTAACGATCAGTTCAGATTTTACCTATGTATACATATATGTTTTGCATGTGGATATCAATAAAATGTATTTGGTACTACACTGTATAGATCCTTCCATATTATATTGTCTCCTCCGGATGAGGTACCCCGGAGAGGTCACGGACGTCTAGTACGTCCAGCGTCTATGACGCTAAGCATCGGGGATGCTGTACCCGAACGGGGTTCGGGGATTGAACTCGGAAATTGAGACCTGAGTGGCACGCGTAGCCTTGTGATTGTGACCTTATTGACGTCAGAAACGTCAGACATCAGGGATGTCGGATTGGAGTGTATGGTGCAGTGGCTAAAATTATGTTTATGGTTCATATTATATGATATATGATTTTCAGTGATGGTCCATGCATATGCTTTTACTGGGGGGCATAAATGTCTTATAAATGTTTTAAACAGACTAGTTTATTTTCGTCCACTCACAGCTTTTGTTTTTAATGCCCTTCAGGTTGATTCCGGATGCGACTGCAGCAGAGACTGGGACATCATACACCTCCTCCATCGATCCTTACGCACTCTGGAAGCCCGGTTGGGCAATGGCAACGGGTTATCCCTTGTCTGAAACCTCTTGTCAGACGGGAGCATGACACATTCCGTGGTAATCTAGGGGGGATTGGGATGGGTCGTGTCAAGTGGTATCAGAGCAGGTTTCGCTCTTTTGTGCGCGAAGGTCGAGGGTGTGATGTCTCTTTGGGCTGCAGTTCCGTTGTCAACCTGATAGATAGTTTTGGGTTTGTATAGTGGATAGGGTGTGTTTGGCCCGATACACCGTGCATTGATGCGATTCAACCCAAGTGGGTTGTATACGATTAACTGGTAATGTGGGACCGTCGGTTCGGTCATGTGATGATGGATTGTTGTGCTGCTGGGCACAGCCGGGTTCAGGGTACCCCATTTGAATAATGTATTGGAAATACGAAACTCAGTTGAGTAATGGTCTAAATTATGGACCCTGGTAGTGTTGGCTAGTGTACGGGGTGTTGGTGCATCGGAGTTAGCCGATGACCTTCGTGGTGGAACCCACGATGGAACCCACGTTGAGTTGACGATTGGATGGGATTGGACGTCTATACGATGTCAGGACCGCGGGGTCGGTCATGTTGTGGATTTTACTGCAGAAGGCAGTTGGGTTCGGTGGAACCCTAGGGTGTGATTTTGGAACCCTAATTTATAATCGATGGACTGGAAAAGTGAACTTAAATGAGAACTTATGCAGCGACGAGTGGCTGAGGTCGTGGATGACCATGTGGATGACTCTAGTGAGTCTTATGGGATTCGATCCACGGATGCGGTTACGAGATATGATGTGGATTTCCGTGTGGGATCGAATGGTAGTGTGATGTGTGGATACGGATCTTGACAAACGATGACTGTTGGTCGACAGTTGTGTCGAGATGACTGGCTATCGAGGGTATTTAGTGTGGTTTTAAAACTTGGGGATCAGGGGATGTTCAGGGAACGTCCATTATCCTGATGTGCCAGTGGTCAAATTGGAGGTACCCATAGTCGTGGGGTACGAGTGGTGTTACGGGATCGTCGTTCGGAATGAACGGAGATCCAGGGTAACAACTTTGCACACAGTGTGCTAGCATGGATGTTCGTGTGCTAGCATGGATGTTCGTGTGCTATGTATGGATGTTGGTATGTTGGTGCCTTTATGCCAATACTAGTATGGATGCCAGTGTGCTGATACTAGTATTGATGATGGTGCGTTGGTATTGGTACTAGCACTGGTGCAGGTGTCAGTGATTGTGATGACGATGAGCCACCAGTTGGGGTGTGACTCTGTCATGATGGACATATGATCGGTATCTGCAACTCAGTGGTGGTTGAGTCTTGGACTGGATGGGATCCAATGGGGGTTGTGTCGTGTTGGGATAAGTCCCAACATATTTATGATGACAAGTGATGAATGGATCAAAAGGTATGATTGAAAATTTGGGGAATCTTGGGATGATGTTCCCTATGTCATGTGTATTGGTGGATTTGGGGAGTTGTTGTCAACTCCGAGATTGGTATGATGGTATACTTCTTATATCCCCAGAGAGTGCAAGGAAATTATTGAAATTGGGAAAGCCGGGGAAACCGTTCGTAGTATTGATGTGAGATTTTGTGATTGTGAATCACTTGGAACCTGAGGATTGAACCTGTAAAGGTTGAGATGAGAGACGAAGGCAGTATGGTATGCACATCCAGGCAGAGTTGTGGATATTCCGTTCGGAATCGGGGTGTGTGCGTACATGATTATTGGCGGACGTGAGGTCCGAGTAATGAATTGATTTTGGACACGTGGTGGTCCAAGTGAGGTAAGGACGTGGGCAGTCCAATGGTTGGACTTGACATCTCATTGAGAGCATGTCTGTTTCCAACATGGTTGGAACTCCCGATTCGGGGAGAGTTGTGATTGGGGGAACGAGAGGAGTGCTCGTTTCCGCATCGGTGATTGGTATCCTGAAGTCATTGGGGTTGACTTCTTATTTCCTGCCGTGGCAGATGATGATTGCTGCTACCAGTACGTTGAGTGTGTATTGGTTGGTGGACCCATGTTTGGCTTGGAGCCTTTGGACACAAGGAGTTGGGTATGATTTTGGATTTGGTGGTGAAATGCGAGGTCATCTTTCCACCAAGGGAAATTTGGCGGATGATTCAATGAGGGTGTAAGACCCTACGATCAGCTTTCAGATGGATTGTTAGCTATGTGGGCATATGTGGATCCTAGGCGGATCTGATTTGTGATGTTGTCGACTTTGGACGATGTGACGATCTAGGATCGTGATATTACTTGTCGGGTGACATAGTGATGGATCTGGGTAGTGATCGTGATGATCCAGATTGGGTGTGAGTTTATTACTCTTACCTTGTTATGTGAGTCATAAATGACGGGACTGAACTTCTTTTCAGAGTGGGTCCATATGGTTTGTTACTTGGTTGAGTAGGTTTCCGATATGGTCGGATTTTGTCAACCTTTGACGTGTGAATATTGGGATTGGCTTCCCTATGAAGTCAATCGAGTGTTTCGGACAGACAACCGATAGGTTCGGTTTTGTTACGTCTTAGTGGACGTAAACGAGATTTTGGGTTTTGGAATCGAATTTCTGGGTGACGATTCAGGATTCGATTGCGAAGCTCGAAAATGGATTACTGGATTTGGGTGCAGAATGATTATTCTAATGCTAGCTTACGGAATAATGATTTCGGATTCGGATTTGGCCATGGAATAAAAATATGATGTTTGGGTTCGGATTCGGGATTTCTTACGAAATTGCGGATTCGGATTCGGAATTGGAACTAGATGATGGGTGGAGTTCGTTTTGTCTCATGTTGGTTTTGGAAAAGGTACTTCATTATTGGAACGTGTTTGGCTATGACCTGGGTGGTTATAGGCAGATTGATGGATTGAGGTGCGTACATGGTACGTTGTATGAGGATTGATACTGGTTAGGCTGAGTCGTGCCTAATGGCGGTACATGGGATGTACCCGTGGTGTGTGATTAAACGTGTTGGTAATCGGCTTGGTTCCGATATCATTAATTTGGATGTGTTGTGGACTGGACATTGGATACTGTGCGCTGTGCAGAGCGATTTTGTCGGGTTCAGTGATTGTATGAGCAGGTGCTCTTAGCCACGGTTGGCTAGTGGAACCCTAGTATTGAGATGTGTGATCACTGCTGGGTTGGTATTCATTGTGTTCTAGTTACACCACTTGATTGAGTAAGTTAACAGTATACGTACACTCAGGATGAGTGAATTGGTGGTCTGAGTAACCACGAGTAGCCTTGTGTGACTTGATCACACCGTGATCTCCCAACGTCATGGTTCGCTGACGGAGTCGGCGGTTATGGATATTGAGATGGATATGTGTCGCAGGATTGGGCTTGCCCTGCGAATTGAGATCATGTGGATGATCTTACGCTACATCGAGAGTGATGTAGTGCGTTGTGTTGTCTCTGACTGGCTGATGGTTGGGGCTTTACTAGGGTGGTAAGGCTTAGCGGTGACAGTTTGACTGATGGTGTCAGCATGGGCTAACGAGTGGGATTTGGTGACTCCCAAGGGGAGTAGACGTCATGTGTATTGGCAATGGAAAGGAACCCTCTAGCTGATGGAGTCAGCTTAATGGTTGAGCGATTTTATCGCGGATCTGGTGATCAATTCCACTCGAGGTGGTTGAGTGTTGTTGTTGTGACATATGACTGTGATGGGATGTCTGGGTACAGACGAGACTGGTGTTGTTCCAATAAGTGGGTGTACAGGTGTACACAGATGTGTGGTCGAAAAGTTTTCCACGAGGTGGTTGTGGAATAAGGATGTTGGTAATTTCGAGGACGAAATTCTTTAAGGAGGGAAGGTTGTAACGACCCGTCCCGAATATTGGGATTTAATAATATTTAATTATGATTTACTAATCTGGGATTAGTTGAGTGATTTCGGACGAATTGTGCAAAATGACCGTTTTGCCCCTAGCCGTGGACAAAACATTGGCTTTTAATTCGGACGGTCAAACGGACTTTGACCGATGACCGTGATGTAGTTCGGGACGTCACGAGTTCATAGACAAGTGGCACGTTCGATCCCGACGTTCGTGGAAGAAGTTATGATGTACGGAAGCCCAAGGGCATTTTCGTAATTTGACTTAAATGGGGCCAAATGTTGACTTTTTGACCGGGATGTCCGATGGCCGAGGGCCAGAGACCATTATGTAGAGCAGGTCGATACGAATCCATTGACAGGCGGCACGCCGAAATCGGGCTTCGTACGAGCAAGTTATGGTCTGAATCGTGAAATCGGGGAAGTTACATCTCGGTAACTGTGTTGATTATTTTATTCTGAAATGGTTGTTGGAGGACACTTGGATGAGTGACAAGTGTCACTCATCCGACGGCTAGATTGGATCTTGTTCCACTAATCATAATTTATATGCTAAAGTTTCCACTATAGAATTATTTAGGAATTAAATCTCTTCTTAAATCTGAGATCTCACTCCCCAGATTATATCACAGCCGTCCATCTCATCTCTCCCTTCTATTTCTGATCATTCCTCCCTCACCCGTGAACAAGCAAAACAGAGAATTGGGTTCTGGCCATTGTCAATCTCCCTTCCACAATTGATTGCACAAATGGAAATTTAGTGATTTGGGGAAGGATTTGGCTGAGGGAGAGCACGGGGGACTGAGTGGGGAGGTGTAATGCGGGAATCGAAATTTCGGAGAATTGGAGGGAATTTTGAATTGGAATAATTGGGCCGTGACGATCAAAATGGAGTTTAGTTTGAGTCTGCTGAGATCAAAACGATCATCCTTGCTGCAAGAACGAAGAGAAACCGTGGTGGATTGAGGAAGAACTGAGCTTCCATGGCAGCTCAAAATCGAGCTTGGGTTCAATGGGTTTGAGGTAAGTATTTCTCAAATTGATCTTGTAGAAATGTCCCTTACACTCTCACGATGCTAACTGAATGAATTAATTTGGAAACCAGGGACGATATCGTGAAACCCGAATTGAAAACCCGTCGAGGATCGATCGTGAGTCGTGGAGATATATACCCTAATTTGTGTAATTCGATTTACAGAACTTAAATGGTGATTGATTACAAGGGATCAGTTGAAAGATTGGATTAAATTGATGTCGAATTGGGTGAGTATGAACCGGGTCAGATCGCAGGTAATCAGACCCGTTTACCAGTCATTCGGGTGAAGGTGGTGACTGTAGCAGTCACTGTAGCAGGAGCGTGGCTTTCACGCGCAGCCACTCACGGCGGCGCGTGACGGCGCGTGGGCACGAATCTTGAGGTGAGGTCAACATGACTTTTAACCTATACAATGTAACGAACATTTTGGCGTTGGTTTCGTGTCGATCGGATCCCGTTTCGATATTGTTCGGGATGTCCGAAGGTTTTAAATCCAGTTTAAAAATACTTAAAAATTCGGGAAAATTACGGGACTTGAATAGGATGTTAATGATGAGGTTAGTAATCCTCTAATGTGATTTGAACAGGATTGGGAGTCCCGGTGATAGTGGTGAGGCCCGGGAAGGCCCATGGCATGCGTATCGAGGTGCTCGGTTAAACGGTCTGTGAGTGGACATTGGTTTTATAAATTCGATGCATGCATAACTGTTTCATGATTTTTATAATTGTGATTAAATGATTTATTGTGGATATCGGTGAATTTAAAATGATTTCACGTATTTCGAGGTGAATTACGTATTTGCACGTAAACTAAGGTTTTCTAGATTTGCACCGATTTCCATAAATGTGGTTGGATATGATTTCATGAAACGGTTACGAACTTGAATAAAGTAAAATCGGGCCAGGGGCCCAGTTGAACTATGAAATCGGGCCAGGGGCCCAATTAACATGTGAAATCGAGCTAGGGGCCTAGTTGATTTCTACATGTGATTGCGGGTCGGGGACCCTAAAATGGAATTGAATAATTTTTTTCTGGTTTACATTTTATATATGTTCACATGCTGGAATCAATAAATGGTTTTGATGATATTTCGGTTATGGCACGTTTCACGGTATTTGGGCATGAGACCCGTTTGATGAAACGTAACGATCGGTTCGGATTTTACCTATGTATACATATATGTTTTGCATGTGGATATCAATAAAATGTATTTGGTACTGCACTGTATAGATCCTTCCATATTATATTGTCTCCTCCGGATGAGGTACCCCGGAGAGGTCACGGACGTCTAGTACGTCCAGCGTCTATGACGCTAAGCATCGGGGATGCTGTACCCGAACGGGGTTCGGGGATTGAACTCGGAAATTGAGACCCGAGTGGCACGCGTAGCCTTGTGATTGTGACCTTATTGACGTCAGGAACGTCAGACATCAGGGATGTCGGATTGGAGTGTATGGTGCAGTGGCTAAAATTATGTTTATGGTTCATATTATATGATATATGATTTTCAGTGATGGTGCATGTATATGCTTTTACTGGGGGCATAAATGTCTTATAAATGTTTAAACAGACTTGTTTATTTTCGTCCACTCATAGCTTTTGTTTTTAATGCCCTTCAGGTTGATTCCGGATGCGACTGCAGCAGAGACTGAGACATCATACACCTCCTCCATCGATCCTTACGCACTCTAGAAGCCCGGTTGGGCAATGGCAACGGGTTATCCCTTGTCTGACACATCTTGTCAGACGGGAGCATGACACATTCCATGGTAATCCCGGGGGGATTGGGATGGGTCGTGTCAGGTCTGGTCTGGTCGGTCCAATTGGACGAGCGTGACCGGTTCGGATCAATTTCAACCACTTCCTCAATCCATTTTCACCCCAATTTCCTCCTATACCATCCTCTAAACATTCCTAATCTAATTATGAGTTCAAAACGTGAAAACCAAAACCAAAAACATACCTTCCCGATCAATTGGTTGAACTAGCCAACCATGCCTCGTCGATTTTCCACGATGCCGACAACCACCATGTAACAACCCGTCTCGAATTCTGAGATTAGATTAGTGACTAATAAAGGATTAGTGAGGTTAATCGGTGATTAGTTGAGCGAAATCGGACGGACGGTACAAAATGACCGTTTTGCCCTTGGTCGTGGGCAAATTGTTGACTTTTGACTCATAAAGTCAAACGTACGAGGACTGATGACAGTGACGTAGATCGAGACGCCACGAGTCCGTAGACAGGCGGCACGTCGAAATCGAACGTCAAACGGAAAAGTTATGGTCATGGGAGTGAAATCGAGGATTTAGGCCTCAGGATCCGGATAAAATATTAATTAATTATAAGTGGTTGACTTAATAATATGGGACCCTTGGATGAGTGACAAGTGTTACTCATCCCATTGGTCGTTATCCCTAAAAAGTGGATCTAAGTAATTAAAATAATATTATCCTAATTATTTTATAATTAATCCCACCCACTTTCCATCTCCACCGTTCATCTCTACCTCCCGCTTTCATCTCCACCGTCAATATCTCTCCCTCTCAGCTGATTATCATCGTCAACCATCATCCCTCTCATTTTTACTTTTTCAAACTGTGCCCACCATTGTTACACAAATACCCCCACAAACCTGTCATCTTTTGTGATCAACTGTGAGGACTGAGAGAGAGTGTGTGTGACCAAATGGACTAGGAAGACGTGACTGAATGGGCTGAGCACGGCTGTGACGCGGCGGAGGTGAGAAAACTTAAACCCGATAACCCGTTTGAACCAATTTTTGGAACTTTGTTAATTAACGTTCAATGATCGATTTGGTTGATTGTGTGAGATTTTAGGGACTCAGACGAGTCGAATGGGACTAGTTTCGAGGGCTAGGACGGACGCAGTTGAAGGCAGAAACGAGTTACAGGTGGATGGCTACTATTCCTCTTTGAACAGATATAATGTTGGTCCTATTTATTGTTTTTGAGGCTATTGGTCGATTGGGGGGAATGAGACGATGACCTAGGATGAAACAGGGAGGAAAATGGTTGAGAAAATGATGAGAACCGGCGGGTCGATTCACTGGTTCGGTCAAACCTTTCTGAACCAGTGAACTGGGTCCAATGCGAGGAAGACGATGACAATGTTGAGGCATATGGGCTTCACGCGCAGCCCCTTTGGGTGGCGCGTAAGGGGTCCTTTTGGTATGACTTCAACATGACTTTTAATCTATTCGATGTAACGAACATTTTGGGACTGGTTTCGTGTCGATCGGACATCGTTTCGACATAATTCAGGATGTCTGAAGGTTTAGGATCGAGTTTAAAACTATTCGGAAAAATTACGGGCTTCAATGAGAGGTTAATAAGGTGGTTAGTAACCCTCTAGTGTGATTTGGACAGGTTTGGGAGTCCCGGTGACGGTGATTAACCCGAGGAGGCTTACATCACGCAAACCGAGGCAGTAGCTTAGGACGGTTTGTGAGTGGACCTTGATTTCTAAATTGTGATGCATGCATAAATGTTTCATATGTTTTACGTATGTGATTCTATGATGATGTTTTGGATATGGGTGATTTATATGATTTCACGAATTTCGCGGTGATTTACGTAATTGCACGTAAATCGAGGTTTATGGTTTTCCACTGATTATACGTGCTTATGGTTTCAAAAATGGGTTAATGAAATGGTTTTGGATTTGAAAAGGGGAACTCGGGCATAAGGCCCATTTTTTTTGGAAACCCGCGGGCTTGGAGTCCATTTAGTTACGTTATCGGGCTAGAGGCCCAATTGGTTCGTGAAGTTGATTTCGAATTTGAAAATATGAAATCGGGCATGAGACCCATTTGATTTACCAACTCTCGAACTCGAAGTCCATTTGATTTAATAAGACATCGAGCACAAGGCCCAATTGGTTTAAGAATCGGGCCGAAGGCCCTGTTGGTTTACGAATCGAGATTAAGGCCCAGTTAGTTTACGAATCGGGCTGGAGGCCCAGTTGGTTTACGAATCGGGCCGGAGGCCCAGTTGGTTTACGAATCGGGCTTAAGGCCCAGTCAGTTTACGAATCAGGCACGAGGCCCAGTTGGTTTATGAAATAGGGCACGAGGCCCAGTTGGTTTACGAAATTGGGCTTGAGGCCCAATTATGGTTTACGTTCGTGATTTCAAGTCGGGGACCCATAAATGGATTTCTGGTTCATGACGGTTTATTGAGACTGGGCATGAACCTTTGAAAGGTTTTTAGAATAATTTCAAAATATTTTTTCATATACCATCCTTATATATTTATGGATTGTCTCCTCTAGGGAGGGTCGTTGGCCTGCGTAGACCCTGGAGTAGTCACGGAGCACTAACTGAGTGGAGTCGCCCCCGTTGGGTATCTTACTCTCAGGAAGGCTATTATGGATTATAACCCCCAGGGAGGTTCATTGATCTGTGGATATTGACCTGGGTGGACCTTGGGGAAACTTGGAATTTGAGACCCCGGGTAGCACGTGCGTAGCTTTTGAAACCGTGACAGGATTGGTTATATGATATATCATAAACATGATTTCTTGGATTTGCGAAATTATGTTTTGTGAATGATAAATGGATTTGGGCTGAGTTCCCACATATGGTTACTATGTTATGGATTTGTATAAATAGTTTTGTGAAGAGGCCCGTATGATTTGGATTTACGGAATTTGGAGCTAAGACCCTAATAATGGTTACTTGAATATATGATTTGATAAATGGTTTTCGTATGCATGCATGCTTTTTAGTGAAGGGCATAAATGTTTTTATGAAATATGTTTTTATGAACTCATTGATTTTTGTCCACTCACAGTTTTTTTTTTTGTTTTAATGCCATTCAGGTTGAACACGAATGCAAACTGTAGCAGAAACCGAGACATCACACTCCTCCACCGGATCCTGGCGTGCTCTGGAAGCCGGTCGAGCTAAAGGTTTGAATTATCCCTGGTCTGACACTTCATGTCAGACGGGATCATGACACATCCCGTGTTAATCCCGGGGGGATTAGGATGGGTTGTGAAAAGTCCATCCCCATAGTCCCAAGACGTTTGTACAACCTCCATACAACCATTTCCATCAATAAAACCATTCAACAATCACTTAAAACTCAATTTCCAAATTTGAACCTCAAACTTACCTTTCATGGTTTCTCCAGCCACTATCCATGACGGTGCAACCCGTGGCCACCATCCTCGTCATCTCACCTCCCTTTCTCACTTTCATTCACATCCCAGGCCCAGATAATGAAGATTAAAGGGTTGGGATTGAATGGGTTGCACGGTCAAGGTTTGTGGGGAAAATGGAAAATGATCGATCAAGGTAATGGAAAAATATCCCACCGTGTGGGGGAATGGGCCAATCAGATGGGTGACACTTGTCACTCATCTGGTGGTTCCTTCCAGAACCTTCCCCAATCAAAACCTGCCACTTGTCCCCATTCCTCGATTTTCGTGTAATAGTGTCATTTTCGGTTCTAGATCCAAAACTTCACCGTCGAACCTTTGACTTCGACGTGCCGCCTGTCTACGAACTCGTGTCGTCTCGATCTACGTCACGGTCATCGGTCCTCGTACGTTTGACTCCCCGACTCAAAAGTTAACCTTTTGTCCAAATTCAGGGGCAAAATAGTCATTTTGCACCGTCCGTCCGATTTTGCTCAACTGATCATCGATTAATCTCACTAATCCTCCATTAGTTACTAATTTAATCCCGGAATTCGGGACGGGTCGTTACAACCTTCCCTCCTTAAATAATTTCATCCTCGAAATTCCAACTATCCCGAGTCCACATTCACCTCGTGGAAAACAATTCAATCTCACTTCATGTGTACACTTGTACACCTACTAACCAGAACAATACTTATTTGCACCCAGACGTTCCACTAATACTCACGTCGCATTGTCCACACTCGACCGCTTCGAATGAAATTGATCACATGTTCCGAGTTGATGCCACCCAAAAATTCTACCATTTCGCTGACACATTTAGCTGACACATTCAGCTTGACGGTTCTTCTCAAGCACCAAAACACCCTGACATCTGCTCCCACTAGAAGTCACCAGATCTCACTCGTCAGTCCACACTGACACCTCCCGCCAAACTGCCAACACTTGCCAGTTGCAAATCAATTTGGCATCTCTCTCACACCGAGAGTTATCAATTCTCACAGTTTCTCCTCACTTCTTTAATTTTACCATGTCAACATCACACGTCCCATAAAGTCGCACTCAATATAGCGTAAGATCAACGACAAGATTTCACCTCGCAGGGTAAGCTCAAACCTGCGACATCTATCAGTCTCAGCGTCCATATCTGTCAACTCTCCCAGTGATCCATGACGCTGGTGAGAGTGACAGAGTAGCAACTTCACGCAAAGCAACCCGTGGTTACACCAACCACCAACTCACTCAATCCGGGTATACTTGTACCAACATCTCACTTGAACTGTGTGTAACTGGACCCCATTGAATACCTACCGAGCAGTGATAACACATCCCAACTCTAGGGTTCCACTAGCCATCCACGACTCTCAGCACCTGCTCATACAATTACTGAACTCATCAGAATCACTCTGGCACAACACATAGTATCCAATGTCTAGTTCACGTCCTCAACCAATCCAATGACATCGGAACTAAGCCGACTACCAACACGCTCAACCACACAACACTGGTACATCTTGTATACTGTCACCAGGCACCACTCAATCGTGTCCAGTATCGGTCCTCGTACAACAAACCATGTACGTTCATCCATCCACCAACCAGCCTACTACACAGCTCGTAGATAAACATACTTTAATTCTGGAGTCCATCTATCCAGTCTAGTACTAGACAGATCAAATACTCCGACTTATCATCCAACACAAGATCCATGGTCACCCGACCAGCATCACAACGGCTACTCCCGATCACGTAATCCAACACGTACCAATCCGACTCACGCCCACCAAGGCGTACCTATACATGCCAAATGGGCATCCAATCTCACCCACGTCTACTAAGGCACACCAACCGCGAACCTATCAGTCGCCTGCTCATTCGATTAAAATATCATGACACGACCCATCCCAATCCCCATGGGATTAACGCGGGATGTACCATGCTCTTGTCTAACCCGAAATGTCAGATAAGGGATAAACCGAAACCTCAGCCCTAACGCGGCTTCCAGAGTGCGCCAGGATCCAGTGGAGAAATATGATGTTTCGGTCTCTGCTACAGTCTGCATCCGTGATCAACCTAAAGGGTATTAAAAACAACAAAAAATTGTGAGTGGACGAAAATCAATAGTTTAATAAAACACATTTCATAAAAGACCTTTATGCCCTTCACTAAAAAGCATGCATCCATTCGAAAACCAATAATCAAACCATTTACCTTAACTAAATCATTATTAGGGTCTCAGCCCCAAATTTGGTAAATCCAAGTCATACGGGGCCCTGCCCAAATCCATTTACACAAATCCATAACATATCAACCATATGTGGGTCATTGCCCAAATCCATAAAACACAGAAATACCATTTCTGAAATCCAATAATTCATGTTTACCATTTATCATATAACCAAATCCTGTCACGGTTTCCAAAGCTACGCGCGTGCTACTCGGGGTCTCAAATCTCAAGTCTCCCCAGGGTCCACCCAGGCCAATGTCCGCAGATCAATGACCCTTCCTGGGGGTTTTAATCCATATATGCCTTCCTGAGAGTAACGTACCCCACGAGGGCGACTCCACTCAGTTAGTACACTGGGACTACTCCGGGGTCCACTCAGGCGAATGATCCTCCCTGACGGAGACAATTTATAAATACAAGGATGGTATATGAAAAACCATTTCGAAATCATTCTCAAAACCTTTCAAACCTTTCAAAGGATCCATGCCCGGTCCCCATAAACCGTCATGAAACCATAAATCCATGTTTCCAAATCCAAATCCATTAGAGTCTTCGAACACAAAATCACCTTTATAAACCATAAATGGGACTTATGCCTGATATCATAACCAATTGGGCCTCTAGCCCGATCATGGAAACCAACTGGGCCTCAAGCCCGATTTCGTAAACCAACTAGGCCTTCTGCCCGATGCCTTATTAAATCAATTGGACTCCAAGTCCGAAAGTTCATAAATCAAATGGGTCTCATGCCCGATTCCATATTTTCAAATCCGAAATCAATCCATCAATCCACAAACCAATTGGGCCCCTGGGACGAGAATGTAAATAAAATGGACTTCAAGTCCGAGGGTTTTCAAAAAAAATGGGTCTCATGCCTGAGTTTACCTTTTCAAATCCAAAACCATTTCATTAAACCATTACCGAAACCATAAGCACGTATAATCAGTGCAAAACCATAAACCTCGATATACGTGCAAATACGTAAATCACCTCAAAATACGTGTAATTATGTATATCACCAATATCCCAATCATCATCATAGAAATCACATACGTAAAAAATATGAAACATTTATGCATGCATCACAGTTTAGAAATCAAGGTCCACTCACATACTGTCATATGATGTCGCCTCGATATGTGTTCCATAAGCCTTTCCGACTAATCATTATCACCGGAACTCCCACACCTGTCCAAATCATACTAGAGGGTTACAAACTACCTCATTAACCTCTCATTAAAGGCCCGTAATTTTCCCAAATTTTTAACTATTTTTAAACTTGATCCTAAACCTTCGGACATCCCGAACTATATCTAAACGATGTCCGATCGACATGAAACCAATCCCAAAAATGTTTGTTACATCGAATAGATTAAAATTCATGTTGAACACTTCCCCAAAATACACCCCACGCACCCCCACGCTCCGTCGCAAGCAGTTGCGCATGAAGTAACAGGACCTATCCCAACTGGACTTTGATAACCGTGCCAGGTCCTGTTTCCGTTTGACAAGTCAACTGAAGTTACGAAACTACCCCTCAACACTTGTCAGACAAAGGATAACTACACTGATTTCCGTGCATGCCTCCATCTCTCGATCAACCCCGAACGTCGTGCCACGGCCTGGAAGGTCATCAAAATAGGAAAGGTGTTAGTGGACAAAAATAATGTCATTTAAAACACATTTGAAATAGGCCATTTACCCTCTAGTTTATCAAACCATGCATGCATAGAATCAAACATATGAATAACAATCACCGGCTTTCCAGCCAAAGCACATGAAAAGCATCAAATCCCGGCTCTCAAGCCGAACATATGAAAACATAATCACCTGGCCACAAAGACCAAAACCTGTACTCAATACCAGTACACAATCACAATCAACATCGAACAACACTATTCACAAATTCACAATCAATCACACAATCACATCCGCACTACACGTAGGCCAACCTCGGGAACTGCACTCAGGAACCATCCGAGTCATATCAGTCATGTCTGGGAACTGCATACGCACCATCTAGACGTACCACATACTCGGGAACTGCACTCACGCAACATCCGAGTCACGTCTAGGAACTGCACTCGCACCATATAGAACATGGTCCAGTATCCACAATCACAAACACAATCCATACCACAAACACATATCAATCATATCATTGACTTCAAACCAAGTCAAAAGCATTCCCGACGGGGTCTCAAACCCAAATGTTATTTACACGTAAATCCGTAAAATCTTATTTGAAAACAATAAAATAATCCAGAAATCATCATTGAATCACCTATTAAATCAAAATATCCTTTTAGAAACCTTTTTTACTCCAGGCCTAGCCCAAAACATCATTTGCATATTTCCCGTAAAACGTGCCAGAAAGACGATTAAAATAATCATTAAATCACAAATAATCATGCCAAATCATCATGACATCATTGCAATTCAAATCATGCAATCAATCATATAAAACATTTAACTATGCATGCATAATGGTTTATAAAACAAACGTCCACTCACACACCGTCCAAACCGCTCGCTTTCCGAGCTGCACGCGTTTCCGTAATTTTTGGTACTTTCTAGGAATCTTGAATCCTTGAATCAATCCAACCAAATCTCAAAATTTCAGAACTGTCGCAAGGCTCGTTCTCAGTCAAATCTCCATCAATTCCCTTCCCATTTGATTTGGTTCGAATCGTTTGGCCCCCAAAAGACTTAATATCAACTTAATTTCACTTCAATTAGTCCAATACTTGAAAATCGAGATCAAGTGCCCAAAATCTAGTTTTGGGTTTTCTCTCGGGTTTCTGAGTCTTCTCTCAATGTTCTCTCCTCTTTCTTCCCGTTTTTCACTCTACAATTCCCTTTTATTTTCTCTGTTGAGTCTCTCAACGTCTGGAGTTCAATCGATTAACTATGATCAATAAAGGACAATATGGATATGTATAGGTTTGTTTTTGTTTTATATGTTCTGCGTTTAGCGGCAACTAGTGCCACCAATCAATTTAATTTCAGTGACATGTGTCACTCACTAGACTGAATGAGTCACCCAATTGGCTGATTCATCAAATATCCCAGCCAAATTACCATTTTACCCTTGCTAACAAAATGACCAAAATGCCCCTCACTGTTCGAGACCCACAACTTTCACATCCAACCTCCGATTGACGCATGCCGCCTGTCTACGAATTCAGCGACCCGAGACCTACCCAACTGTTATGGTCATGACCTACCCTTGAAAATCGTCATTTTACATCCAACTTTTCCAATTTTTCCTTTCTCGAATTTCCAGGTCGTCACATGAAGCCCAGGTACAATCGACTGAACCAGCGAACTAGCGAACCAGCCCGGCCCCCTTCGTTTTTCCGGCTCGACTGAACCAGCGAACCAATCCGGCCAGTTCTCTCTTGTTTCTCATCCATTTTGGCTCCCGTTTCTTCCTATGTCATCCTCTAATCCAAAACAACATTTCTATGATTTAAAAACCAAGAAAACTCAACTATAAACTCACCAGATAATGATGAACAGTGATCGCGGCCTGCACCTCCCTTCAGCCATCGTTCCCGACCACCTATTTCCTTAGTTTCATTCCCAAAGAACTCATATGACCTCTAGCAATCATTTCCAAAACGTTAAAACTGATCGATAACCATTAAAATCCGAGTTCCAAACTTTGACTCAAACTCACCGTCTTGGTATTTTTGGCCACCGTCCACAACAGTCGACGCCACTAGCACCGTCCTCATCGCATCCCGTCACTCTATCCTTTTCATTCACAGTCCATAGGCATTTGGTGAGGTTTGGAGGGGTTGTAGGGAAAGGGGTGTTCGGGTTTTTGAAGAAAATGAAGGAAGATGGAAATGGTTGCATGGGAGGGAAGAGGGAAATATCAGAGAAAAATAATATAAAATAAATAAAATAATAGTATAATTATATTTTAATAAAATCCATCCAATCAAAATTGTGATCCACAATTTGGGGTTGATGACCAATGGAATGAGTGACAAGTGTCAATCATCCAAGGGTCCCACTTTAAAATATCTTCCTAATTTGGTTTTATTATTATTTTATTTGAATCGTGAGACGTTAAATCCCCAATTTCGCTCCCATCACCATAACTTTTTCGTTCGACGTCTGATTTCAACATGTCGCCTGTCTACGGACTCGTGACGTTTTGATCTACGTCACGGTCATCGGTCCTCATACGTTTAATGTCAGGACCCACCCCGGTTTCACCCCGAAACCCGAGGTAAATCCTGCTCCCGTCTGACTTCCCGACGCAACATTCAGATAAAACTCACTCAAACCCAGTCAGACGCAGGAGTAATTAAGCACAATGTTCCGAAGTTATAGTTTTACAGAGTATAGCACGAAATCCAAGAAAAATAAAAACCGATAAATTACACGCACACGGAAGACTTGCAACTACTCCGGGATCCCTCACGTCACTTTTATGCCTCGGACACTGCATCGAGGGCAAGTTAAAAACAAAAGGTGTGAGTGGACCATAAAAGAGAAGTTCTAAAATCCTTTATCAGAAAAACTGAGTTTAACCCTCCGTTTTGAAAACCACATGCATAACCAACATTTGTTAACACAGTTATAAATCACTTCTCATAAAACATCATAAGAAACAGAAACACTATAAAACAGTTATGGAAACCATAGCATGAGTATTAGAAACCGTAGCATAAACCACAAAGCTCAAATCATCATTTCCCGATCAAACCTGCTGGACCTATCCGAGTCTTTAAACTCCCGAGTCTTTAAACTCAATCCAGGCCTTAATAATATCCGAGTCTTTAAACTCCCGAGTCTTTAAACTCAATCCGGGCCCGTCCCCCGTCAATCAATATCCGGGTCTTTAAACCCAATATCCAGATCCAGCAAATCCAATCCAAAACCAGTTGAAAACCATTTCTAAATCCACCTCCAAACCCTAATCCGGAATCACCGGTCTGATGCCCTTCCAGCATCCCGAACCGTCATTCCGAACCCAAATCCGGAATCCACTGTTCCACTTGAAAACCAAGTCCCGTTTCCGAAAGCCGTTTCTAAACCGAAAACCTTTAATTATCGAAATCATGTTCCAGAATCCCTTTATAATCAGTGAAAACCACTTATCAATTGAAATCCCAAAACCAAAGCATCAATTTCAGAAACCAACCACTTTCTCGTAAACCGTGCTAAAACCCGGACTTCCTTGAAAAGCGTGCAATAATGTAAAACCAACCAAAACATATTCGATAAACATAGAATGATGATTAAAACCATAAAACAATTATAGAAAACAGCTATGCATGCTCGAGTTTAGAGAAGGGGTCCACTCACAGTACTGAGCCCTACTCGCGTCCTGAACGTCCTGTACGTTCCTCAGCTTCCTCGGGAAATCCCGATCCTGTCAATCACCGTCAAAATACGTTACTAACACGTCTATGAAAGTTCACCTAAATTTCCTCAAAATTCCCCGAATTGAAAACATAAAACCCGGGACCCTAAACCTTCACCCTCGCGGAACTAAACTCAAACGACTTCCGCATAACCCGAAACCACTTCCATTGAACTCACCATAAATCCTAGACCAAAAACCATGTTGACCGTTTTCCCCATCGCCGCTGCACGCGCCCCCACGCGCCGCCCAAAGTGGCTGCGCATGGCCCTCATGCGTTGCTACAGTGCACCTACAACCTCACGTCGACCCGGTTCAACACAGTAGTCTGCAGCTTGAACCGGCGTCAACGGTTCTCCTCTGTCCGGCCACCATTCTCCTCCCTTCCTTCACCCACAGCTTCGTCCAGATCCCGTCTATCTATTCCCCAACTCATCTAACCTCGACACTGCCCCAATCCTGTCGACTGAAGCTCGAAACCAGACGTCCAAATAGCCCCTGTTTCACGATCCAGCCATTCCGATCACCCCCCGTCACGGTGACTGTCCCAGACCCTTCCTGGGACCTCACTGAATCTAAACCAACCCTCCTAGACCTTCGACTCAGCCCCTACTGTCACGACTCGCCGTTTAAAACCCACGGTAAAACAGAGGACACAGAGCACCTCCGTCGTGCCATCCTCCGACGTGCACCACTCATCACGGCAGCACACACAGTCGACTCCTGGGACCTCCAGGAGTCTCACCCTGGCCTCCAATTCCCTCGACGTTACTCCCAACCCCACGACTTTCGAATCTAAACTCACGGGAAAAACAGAGTAATTGTACAGGGATGAGGGATTACCTGCCTCCAGTCGCCGCCGTGAGCTCCTCCGGGGCTGGTCGACTCCACGCTGCCCTCATGACACCATCGCGGTCTCAATTGCACCGTACACGGCCACTGCACCACCACAAGCTCACAACTCTCTGCCTGCCTTCCTGTTTTCCCCCGATCTTCCCGTGGTTCACAACTCACACACACACACCCGTTGCACCTCTCAGCCACCTCACCAGCTTCTCTTCGATCTCCCGTCCCTCACTCACTCACCAGAACTCAACAACAGCCACGACCACCCTTCAATTTTTCCTCAAAATCTCCCTCTGTTTTCTGTTTGATTCCAGGAACAACCACGAACACTGCACGGGTGCACCCCAATTATTTGGGCTGTGCATGTACAGGATTCTCCCAGAACCCTCTAGTCCTGTGCCACATGTCACGAATCCTCTCACTCCTTTCCCATCTGGTTCAATCTCAACCGTCCATTTCCTTCTTTCTGCACAAATCCCAATGTGCAGAAAGACCAAATTACCCTTCTTTTTACCTCACATTTACGGTTTTGCCAATAACTTCCTAGACCCATATCTCACACCTCGTACGTTCGATGAATACGTGCCGCCTGTCATCGAACTCAGGACGACAAGAACTATCTAACCATCCTAGGTCAACGTACCAAAACCCAATTCTACAAAAAGTCAACTATTCCCCCTAATTTACCCAAATTACGGTTAGGCCCTCAACCTTCCGAACATCACAACTTCCTCCTCGGAGGTCCGAATTGGGCGTGCCACCTGCCTATGGATTCGTGATAAACTACGTCCTGGTCACCGGTCAAAGTTCATCGGACCACCCGAACTAAAAGTCAACGTTTTTGCCCGAACTAGGGGCAAAATCGTCATTCTAGGCTCATAAACCTATCGGGACCACCTAACCGCCGGTTAACCTCACTAATCACACCTTAATCAGTCTACTAATCCCGACTCCCGGGACGGGTTGTTACATTTAACTCTCCGAGTCAAAAGTCAACATTTTGCCCAATCTAGGGACAAAACAGTCATTTTGCGTCTTTCGTCTGTATTCACTCGATTAATCTGGGATTAGTCACGATAATAATAATTTAATTAATGAATTAATTCCAAAATTCGGGACTGGTCGTTACATATCACATTCGATTGACTTCATAGGGAAGCCAATCCCACCATTCCCATACCCCAAAACTTACCAATCCGACCCCGTCGGATACCCACTCGTTCCATTACTATATCATATGGGATCTGTAACGACCCATCCCGAATTTCTGGATTAGATTTGTGACTAATCATAATTATTGAGGTTAATCGGTGATTAGTTGAGCGAAATCGGACGAACGATGCAAAATGATCGTTTTGCCCCTAGGTGTGGGTAAAATGTTGACTTTTCATTCTGGCGGTCAAACGAACTTTTACCGATGACCGTGACATAGTTCAGGACGTCACGAGTTCATAGTCAGGTGGCACGTTCAATTCCGACATTCGAGGAAGAAGTTATGACGTTCGGAAGTTCATGGGCAATTTGGTAATTTTGGTTAAAAGGGGCAAATATTTGACTTTTGGATCGGGAGGTCCAATGGCCAAGGACCGAGGACCGTTACATAGATTGGGACGATACGAATCCGTAGACAGGCGACACGCTGAAATCGGACTTCGAACGGGAGAGTTATAGGTCACGGAAGGTCGATTTCACTATGCACGTACTTCGAGAAGATGATGAGGTGGCTTATTCTGATTGGCCAGATAGTCAGACGGGAGCAGGGTCGTCCCGCGTTAATCGGGGGGGTATTGGGACGGGTCCTGTCAGCGTGGTATTAGAGGATGTGATGTCTCAATGGGCTGAATTTCAGAGCATGGTTGTCGATGCGCATCACAAGAGCAACGCGCAGGTCGAAGATGTGATGTCTCAATGGGCTGCAGTTCTTTATCAACCTGATAGTTAGGATGCCGGTACGATAGTTAGTAGGTTTGACTCGTGGAATGTCTTGGTTCGGCACTCGATGCCGGGGTTTCCATAGTACTGTCGAGGTTGGCAGTGTGGGACGCTACGAAAGGATAAATGTAATAGTATTTTGGAGTTTAATCGTGAGACGGTTAGTTGGGATCGTCTTTCACGATGTTGTAGGATCACTTTCGACGACTGTTTCGGAGTTGTGACCATCGGATGGTAGGATCTTGTTGAGTTGGTGGCTATGCTGCTAGGACCAACCGGGTTCGAGGAATCCTAGTCGAACTTATGGTAGTATTGGATTGGCGTCCTTGCGATGTCGGGACCACGTGGTCGGTAAGATTGTGGATTATACTGCTTTTTGCAGTTGGGTTTAAGGGAACCCTAGGTAGTGATCGTGGAACCCTAAGGTAGGGTGTATGGTTCGGAAAGGTGAATTGGCGAGTGGTTTGACTTTGGCGACTTTTCAGAGTCTAGACCATTGGTCGGTCTAGTCATGTCAGCTTTAGTGACGGGACAGCACTCTGCAGTCAGGGTTGTACTTATCGGTTAGACCTAGGTTGTTGTCGTACTACTTTAGTTGTGATGGATAGTTGGTGCAACTAAGGTCGTGGATGACCTGGTAAACGACATTGGTTAAGTCGAGTTACGACTAGTTAGAGTTGGTTGGATAAGTTACCAAGGTTGGTACTTGTCGATTGAATCCCAGAGTAGGGATACAGAGTAGTTAGTATGTACGATTGATTTCGTTGGATGCGGAGTCTCGATTATGATGTCTGGTGGTTGGGTTTGCGCGAGTCTGTGGCAGGCACTACTATCGAGAGTGGTTGTAGTTACGATTGTTGGGAATCGAGAGACATTCAGGGAACGTTTTCTTTTCTCGTATGAGATGTCAAGGTGACTGTACCCAGAGTTGTTGGGTACGACAGAGACAGAGTTTCGCCCGTTCGAGCAGAGGTAGGGGATCACCGTTCAGTATGAGCGGAGATCCAGGGTTGTCTGTTTCACACACTGGATGCTGATGCTGATACTGATACTTGTGTGTTGATGTTAGTGTTGGTGCTGGTACTAGTGTTGATACTGGTGTTAGTGTGCTGATACTAGTATTGTTGTTAGTGACGGTGCTGGTACTAGGGCTGGTGCTGGTGCTGTTGATTGTGATGACGATGAGTCACGAGTCGGGATGTGATTCCGTCGAGATGGGCATGTGTTCGATATTTGTGGTCCGACAGTGGATCACGGATAGTGATGGACTGGATAGAATCCAGCGGTAGTTAAGACATGAGGAACGACTATTGTCATGGGGATTAGCGACCAGTTGGTCAGAGTTGGTTAGGATTGGTCGGTTATGGCGGTATGCAGAGATTTGACTGCAGATCACAGCAGGAGTCTGTTGTGAATCCTCAGTCGAAATGTATACTAGGTTGGGACAAATTGACATCCTTTTGGATGTGCATATACGGTGTAAACCGATAGGCAAACTGGTAGTGAGTTAGACTGGTCTCGAACACGTGGATGGTGTCCGGATGAGCTGAGGACTTGAGAGTCCATTTCAGATTAGTTATGGTTAACTGTGGTTGACCATACCTCCTGAGCTTCGGGTAGGCTTATTTGTGGACGAATTTGATTGTAAGAAAGAGAATGGGTCATTATAGTAGTTACCGACAGTTGTCGTTTGTCGGAAAGGTCGGAGAAAAAGAACTTCTAGCTCAGGAATAGAAACAGTTAAGAATGGTTCCGACATGGTTGGAACTTCGGAATCGAAAGAGGTTGTGATTGAGATTCTCATTTTTTGCTTGGTGGCAGACGATGTTAGATTACGTGACGTGGTGAATGCAATGAGTTTTGGTTGTATTCACGTAGAATGAGTTTTGATGTCATCGTGTTGGATCACCCTTGATTTTCCTATGTGGAATTCCAAGGATCGATACGAGGTAATTGGAGAGAACCCACAGTCTCGGCGTGTCTCGTCGTTGACTAATCTATTTAGATGTGGAAATTGGTTGACGAACGATGTGTCAGTATGTAGATTCGTTGAGGGTGTAAGACCCTATGGTTTGGAATCTGGTAGTTAACTGTGGGGATCCTAGGTTGATCAGGATCGTGGTGTTGAGGATATAGGGTATTGTGACGATCTAGGATCGCGATGTGAATCAGGATTGTGATATTGAGGTCTTTGGGCGTCGTGACGATACTCGATCGTGACGTATATGGTCGAGTGATGTAGTGATGGATCTGGATCGTGATCTGGATGATCCAGATAGATGGAGAGTTTATCACTCTTACTTGGATGTTTGAGTTGAGGATGATGGGACTGAACTTCTTTTCGAGGTAAATCCTGTATGATATATTACTCGGGCGAGTAAGTGTCCGACGAGGTCGGATTTGGTTAGCCTAGATGTGTGGATATTGTGATTGGCTTCCCTACAAAGTCAATCGATTGTATTGTGGTAATCGGTTGAACAGGTAACCGATAGGAATTGGTGCGTCTGGGTAGACGAGAACGAGATTTTTGGTTTTGGAATCGGATTTCAGGATGATGATTCAGGATTTGATTTTGGAACTTGAAAGTGGATTTCTAGATTTGGGTTCGAAATGGTTATTCCGGTTGCTAGTTTACGGAATGATGATTTCGAATTCGGATTTGGAAATGGATAATGGGTTGGAGTTTCTATCTTTCAAATACTGGATTGGACAGATGGACTCCTGAATTGAAACGTGTTTTAGAAACGACCTAGGTTGTGGTTGTTGTTGTTGTTGTTGTTGTTGTCGTCGTTGTTGTTGTAGTCTTGTTGATGGATAGATGTACGTACCTTGTATGTTGTTCGAGGTACGATAAGGGGAAATCTTGTTGTGCATGTTAACGACATATAGATTATACCATGGATGCGTTGGTAAACGTGTTGGTAGTCGGATACTGTGCATTGGGTCATGTTTCTGATGGGTTCAGTTGCACACAGTTCGTGTGAGGTGTTGGTGATTTTATACTCGGGATGAGTGTGTTGGTGGTTAGTGTCACCACGGGTGAGTAGAGTGTCAGTTTTTGACTGGCGACTGTCAAGTGGTGACAGTTTGTCGGATGTGTCAACGTGGATCAATGAGTGAGAGTTGGTGACTCCCAATGGGAGTAGACATCCGGATAGGTTGGTGGTTGAGAAAGGAACCGTCGAGTTGTTGTGTCAACGAAATGGTAGATTTGACAATTGGTGTCAATTCGGAACGTATGGCTACTGTCATTCGACATGGTCGAATGTAGTCGATGTGACGTTAGTATTAGTGGAACGTTTGGGTATGAATAAGTTTTGTGTTGGCTATTGGGTGTACGAGTGTACACATGAGATAAGATTTGTTTTGCTTCCACGAGGTGGATATGGAACCAGGATAGTTGGAATTTCGAGAACGGAACTAATTAAGGAGGGAAGAACGATTGGAATTAGGTTGGTTGGAATTTCGAGGACGAAATTAATTAAGGAGGGAAGGTTGTAACGACCCGTACCGAATTCCTGGATTAGATTAGTGACTAATCATGATTAGTGAGGTTAATGGTGATTAGTTGAGCGAAATCGGACGAACGATGATTTTCCCCCTAGGTGTGGGCAAAACGTTGACTTTTCATTCTGGCGGTCAAACGGACTTTGGCCGATGACCGTGACGTAGTTCAGGACGTCACAATTTCATAGACAGGTGGCACGTTCAATTCTGACATTCGAGGAAAGTTATGAAGTTCGGAAGTTCAGGGGAAATTTGGTAATTTTGGTTAAAAGGGGAAAATACTCGACTTTTGGATCGGGAGGTCCGATGGCCGAGGGCCGAGGGCCGTTACGTAGATCTGGACGATACGAATCTATAGACAGGCGGCACGCTGAAATCGAACTTCGAACGGGAGAGTTATAGGTCACGGAAGGTCGATTTCACTATACACGTACTTCGAGACGATGATGAGGTGGCTTATTCTGATTGGCCAGATATTTTAAGTGGGACCCATGGATGAGTGACAAGTTTCACTCATCCCATTGGCTAAAAGCCCTAAATTGTGAATCTAACATAATTAAATATTATTATTTTAATTATTTTATAATCTAATCCACACATCATTCAATCCTAGCACTCCATTCTAATTAATCCCTCAAATCCTCACCACTCATCTCATCTATCTCATTTCCCTCTCCCATAAGATATTACCATTTCTTCTTTGTTCTTCCTCAAACCCGAAAGCACCATTTTCTCCATTCTCCATTTTCAAACACAACAAACACCACCCCTCATCACCATTCATTATATGTGCTTGTGTGTGACCGTGAGAGAGTGATGAAGGACTGGGAAGATAGGAACGGTGATGGCACACGACGGCGGTCCACGGCGGGGAAACCCGAAAACCGTGAGGTAAGGATTCAAAAATTGGATTTTAAGTTCTAGGGGTTTTCGATGGTTGCTAAGGATTGGGTTGTGTCCCTAGGACCTAGGGTAGTTGAATGGGACCAGTTTGGTGGACGGTGGTGGCCGGGAAAGAATGAGCACAACTAGTGCAGGCGACCGGTTTTCCCTTCGTTCATGGAGGTAACATTACAACCCTTTTCCTTTCTTTTTATTAGCTAAATTGATAGGAAATAAGGTTAGGGAACTTTAGAAATGAAAAAGGGATGAAATGGACCGAAAATGGACCAGTTTAGGCCTTGAACCGGTCCAGTTGCAGGAAAAACCCGGTTTAGTCGAGGTTAGTGGTGATGCTACAGTACCGCGCGTGGGCTCACGCGCAGAAGCTTCCCTGGGCACGTGGGGGCGCGTGTCCCATCTTTTGGGAATGTTTTCAACACGTGAAATCTTCTATTCGATGTAACGAACATTTTGGGACTGGTTTCATGTCGATCGGATACCTTCTCGATAATGTTCGGGGCATCGGATGGTTTAGGATCGGGATTAAAAATAGTTAAAAATTCCAAAAACTTACGGGGCTTTAGTGGGAGGTTATTTAAGTAGTTAGTAACCTTTTATTACAATTTGGACAGGTTTAGGAGTCCCGGTGATGGTGATTGGCTCAGGAGAGCCGTATGGCACGCGTATCGAAGTGGCAATTCGGACGGTCTGTGAATGGACCTTGTTTTCTAAATTGGTGCATGCATAAATGTTTATTATATGTTTTAATACATGTTTTCTGATGCCATGAGTGCATTTGGTTGTGGTTATGTATAGGCACGTATTTTGAAGTTCCAGCCTTATACGGTGCCTATACGGGTCTGTATTTCTTTGATGGTCTAAATGAAATGGATTTGAATTTCCAAAAGGATAAACTCGGGTATGAGACCCATTTGGTTTTGTCTCGGGCTTATGACACTAGTTATGACCTACGGGTCTGAATCGTGGTCGCGCCGAGTGCTAAGTGCACGGCGATCGACGATACGACGCTCGCCTCCGGATTGGGATGTGTTCCTTCTGGAGAGCTCACGATGTATGATCTATGGTCGGGCAGCCGATGGAGGCTCGACTTCAGAGTGCCGACGGTTCAGGATATCGATCGGTGATGAGTGCACCATGATCTTGTGGTGGTCGCATCGGTTGATTCGTTCACGACGACATATTCGGATTGAGGGCGGTCTTAGATGGATGGTTTCACACATCACTACGATCGGAGTCGTGACTGACCCTGAGATATCGGGCACGATGCCCAGCTGAGTCATATGTTCGGGCACGAGACCCAGTTACTTTACAATGATGATTTCGGGTTGGGGACCATAAATAGATTTCTAAGTTCATGACGGTTTATGGGAACCGACATGACCCCTGGAAAGGTTATTATGGTAGATGAAGGTTATGGGAACCGGGCATGAACCCTTAAAAGGATTTTATGATAAATGACGGTTCAGGGGACCGGGCATGAGTGTCTATGTTATGTATATATATATATATATATATGTTCAAATACCTTCCTTTACTTCTATTATCTCCTCCGGGGAGGGTCGTTGGCCTGGATGGACCCCGGAGTAGTCACGGAGCACCGACTGAGTGGAGTCGCCCCCAGTTGGGTTCCTTACTCTCAGGAAGGCATGGATCGTAACCTTAGGACAGTTCATTGGTCTACGGACATTGACCTTAGACTCTGAGAGACTTGGGTTTGAGACCCTGGGTAGCACGCGCGTAGCTTTGGAAATCGTGACAGGATTAGTTGCGTGATTATATGTATATATGATATATGATATGTGAGATATGATATATGGTATGTGATGTGTACAGGTTTTGGGCTGAGTCCCGTATGGATTTGGGTAGTGGCCCGTATGTTTGGTATTATTATGGATTTAGACAGTGGCCCGTGTATTCGGTTTCATTTACGATTTTGGGCTAAGGCCCTAATGAACGGTTTGATAAATGGCTTTCGAATGCATGCATGCTTTTTAGTGAAGGGTACAAATGTCTTCGTTAAATTTTTTTCATAAACTCTTGTTTTGTCCACTCACAGCTTTTAATGTTTTGACTGCCCTTCAGGTTGACATCGGATGTGGACTGTAGTAGAGACTGAGATATCACATACCTCCTCCGGATCCTGGCGTACTCTGATAGCCCGAGAGGGCAAAGGTCGAAAATATCCCTTATCTGACACTTCGTGTCAGACGGGAGTAGGGTCGTCCCGCGTTAATCCCAGGGGGATTGGGACGGGTCCTGTCAGGATCAACCTCGAAAGGAAGTCAGTGCCATCATCTTCATAGCCAAATATCCTAGAAAAATCGTATACACCTCGATTCACTCAACTACCGTCTCATACCGGATTTATTTCAAAAGGAAGTCGACCCAGCATGACAGGACCCATCCCAATCCCCCCGGGATTAGTGCGGGATGACCCTGTTCCCGTCTGACACGAAGTGTCAGACAAGGGATATTTCCGACCTTTGCCCTCCCGGGCTATCAGAGTACGCCAGGATCCGGAGGAGGTATGTGATATCTCCGTCTCTGCTACAGTCCACATCCGATGTCAACCTGAAGGGCAGTCAAAACATTAAAAACTGTGAGTGGACAAAACAAAAGTTTATAAAACATTTAATAAGGAAGACATTTGTACCCTCCACTAAAAAGCATGCATGCATTCGAAAACCATTTATCCAAAACAAACCATATGTGGGACTAAGCCCAAAGCAGATATAAACCAAGGTCGAAAGGACCACAATGAAAACGACCATACGGGCCACTGCCCAAATCCTGTGCACACCTGTACACACCACATATCATATATCATATATCCATCACATACATATATATAAGTCACACAACCAATCCTGTCACGGTATCCAAAGCCCCGCGCGCGCTACCCGGGTCTCAATCCGAGTCATCTCAAGGTCAAGATCAATGTCCACAGACCACTGACCCTACCCGAGGTAATAGTAATCATAGCCTTCCTGAGAGTAAGGAACCCAACTGGGGGGTGACTCCACTCAGTCGGTGCTCCGTGACTACTCCGGGGTCCACCCAGGCCAACGACCCTCCCCGGAGGAGATAATAGAAGTAAAGGAAGGTAGACGAACATATATATACATAACATAAACATTCATGACCGGTTCCCCTGAACCGTCATGATCCATAATATACATAATCAGGTAACATGCCGGTTCCCATAAACCGTCATGTACCGTAATAACATAACCGAGGTAACATGCCGGTTCCCATAAACCGTCATGTACCGTAATAACCAACAAGGGTTCATGCCGGTTCCCATAAACCGTCATGAACCATGATACCATAACAAGGGTTCATGCCGGTTCCCATAAACCGTCATGAACCTGGGAATCCATTTAAGGTTCCCTGACCTGAAATCAAAACCGTAAAGTGACTGGGTCTCGTACCCGAACATAGGACACCAACTGGGCACCGTGCCCGGAATCTGAGGTCATATGCCCGAGACAAAACCAAATGGGTCTCATACTCGAGTTTATCATTTTGAAATCCAAATTCAGTTCATTTAAATCAATAAAGAAATACAGACCCGTATAAGCACCGTATAAGGCCGAAACCTCGAAATACGTGCTTATACGTAACCACATACAAATGCACCCATGGCATCATCAAACAAGTAATAAAACATATAATAAACATTTATGCATGCACCAATTTAGAAAACAAGGTCCACTCACAGACCGTCCGAGCTGCCGCCTCGATTTGCGTGCCATACGGCTCCCCGAGCCGATCACCGTCACCGGGACTCCCAAACCTGTCCAAATCGTAATAGAAGGTTACTAACTACTTAATTAACCTCCCACTAAAGCCCCGTAATTTTCCCGTATTTTTAACTATTTTTAATCCCGAACCTAAACCTTCCGATGCCCCGAAACATATCGAGACGGTGTCCGATCGACACGAAACCAGTCTCAAAATGTTCGTTACATCGAATAGAAGATTTCGTATGTTGGAACCTTCCCCAGATTCCCTACCACGCGCCCTCACGCGCCGCCTGAAGTGGCTGCGCGTGGGCTTCACGCGCCTGCTACAGTACCTGCTGACGTCATCGCTGACGTCAGCATGACGTCATCTGACAGCTGTCAGGTCTGACATGTCAGACTCTGACAGGTGCCACGTGTCATGCTCCCATTGGTCCACGTCACTGTGCTATTAGTGCCACGTGTCAGTCTGACATGTGCCACGTGTCATCACGGCACTGGTCCACGTCAGTGCCACGTGTCAGCCCCTAATTGGGCCACGTCACTGACATGTCAGTGCTGACTGTGCACTGACATGTGACACATGTCGGCTGATGAGTGGTCCACGTCACCTGACAACCTGACAGGTGCCACGTCATCATGCCACGTCACCACCTTTAACCGCTCGACGGGTCGACCCGAACCCTGCAACCGGGTCGCCGTGACCCGCGACTTGACCCGGCCGGTTCTCCGCCGTCCGACCACCAAAATGCTTCCCGTTTGTCCCATTTTCATCCTCTAATCCTAACCTAAAGATCCATGGCCCTAACAACTAAGAACACCCTCAAAAACTATACCTTCCAAGTTCATCAATGGCGGCCGTGACTACCTCCGCCCTTCACGGCCGTTACAGACCACCTCAGCCCTCGAAAACAATCCTAATAGACTCCTAGGGTCCCTAGAAACCATTCCTAATCTTTAGAAATCATCGAAAACTCCTAAAACTAAAAATCCAAATTTTGAGGAAAACGTACCTCACGGGTTCTCTCTCCCCGCCGTGTCCTCCGCCGTGGCTGGCCGTGGCCTGCCATCCTAAACATCTTTCCACCACTTCACGATCATGTTCAGCTCATCCAAGCAAGGAATGGTGATGGTGTGTGGTTGTTTCGGTTTTGTGAAGGAAAAGGGAGAAAATGAAGAAAAAGATGAAGTGATGAAGGTGATGCCGTGGAAGAGAAGAGAGAGGGAGATAGTGTGATCAGATGAGGGAAAGAGAGATGGAGGGTGAGGATTGATAGTTAGGATTGAATTGGATGGCTAGGATTGAATTAGGTGTGGGTTTGGTTTATATAAATAATTAAATAATATTAATTAATTCTATAGATCCACATTTTGGGGGATCAAAGAAATGGGATGAGTGACACTTGTCACTCATCCATGGGGCCCACCAAAATATCCACCCAATCAGATTACGCCGAAACGTCCCCGTCTCGAAGTTCGTGCATAGTGAAATCGAACTTCCGTGACCCATAACTCTCCCGTTCGAAGTCCGATTTCAGTGTGCCGCCTGCCTATGGATTCGTATTGTCCTTATCTACGTAACGGTCTTTGGCCCTCGGCCATTGGACCTCCCAGTCAAAAAGTCAACTTTTGACCCCTTTTATCCAAAATTACCAAAATGCCCCTAAACTTCCAAACGTCATAACCTCTTCTACGAACGTCGGAATTGAACGTGCCACCTGTCTATGAACTCGTGACGTCACGAACTACGTCACGGTCATCGGTCAAAGTCCATTTGACCGCCCGATTAAAAAGTCAACGTTTTGCCACCATCAGGGGCAAAACGGTCATTTCGCACCGTTCGTCCGATTTCGCTCTACTAATCACGGATTAGCCTCACTAATCGTGATTAGTCACTAATCTAATCTAGGAATTTGGGACGGGTCGTTACACAACATTCTCATATCCAAACTCTATCCTGTCATCTCACAACTATTCCAAAAGATTCTTCAACTATCTCACAAAACGATTCTCCTCTACTCATAGCTTAGCATAATGAGCAAGGAAAATTTTGCCAGCACAGGCACTACATCACGATCCACGCCATCCTAATCCACCACAACATTAGCCAATCAATAACATCACAATCTAGATCCACCTAGGATCCACATATGTTCTCACTCAGCTAACTACCAGATTTCAGGTCATAGGGTCATACACCCTCTTTGAATCCGCATTCTACCGAGTCGTTTCTCAACCATTTTCACATCTAAATAGATCAGTCAACGACGGGACACGTCGAGACTGTGGGTCCTCTCCAATTACCTCATATCTATCCTCGTCATCCCACCTACTGAAAATCAAAGATGACCCAAGACGATAACATCAAAATTCATCCTACGTGAGTGCAAACACAAACTCACTGCACTCACCACACCATGTAACCCAACATCGTCTACCACCAAGCAGAAAATGAGAAATCTCATTCACCTAACCTCAAAATACCCAACTCCTCCTGATGACCCGAAACAAATCACGAGTCCACCAACCAATAATATATGTTGGCAACTTCTCGACATTCATCCCCAATTCGGAATCAAACACCCTTCTCATCATCTCAATCACAACTTCTCTTGATTCCGATATTCCAACCATGCTGGAAATAGATATGCTTCCAACTAGATGTCAAGTCCAACCACTGGACTTCCCAATTCCTCAACTCACTTAGATAACCAGGTGTCCACAACCAATCTATCACTCAGAGCTCTTGTCCATTTATAACCGTTTATGCACATCCAAAAGGATGTAATTCGTTACCATCTCGTTCTCACATCTCAACTTTTACAGGCTCAACTCTCAGGTCCCCATGTAATTCAAAATCACACAATCTCACATCAACACTACCATTGATTCTCTTCGGCTTCTTCCAATTTCAATAAATTCTTTGCACTTTTTCGCGATACTAGAAACACTCTGCCACTCAAGTTTCGGAGTTGACGACAACTCACCGAATCCACTAATTTCCATGATGTCCCCTGCGTCATCCAAAACTCCTCATGTCTCAATCATACCCTAAATCCATTCATCACTTAGTCATCTCATACCTATTGGAACCTAACCCACACATCACAATCCATGATGAATCCCATCCAGTCCAACTCAAATACTGCCAAAACTCATATATCGAACGTATGCACATCACGACGGAGTCACATCCCAACTCATGGCTCATTGTCATCACAATCACTGGCACGTAGTGTGCGAATCAGACAACCTTGAGTCTTTACTCATACCGAGAAACAACCTCATACCTTCGTTCAGGTGAAAGAAACTATGTCTCCCTTGTACCCTACAACTATAGGTACCATTACTCTGACAATCCACAGCAAGATACTGAACGTTCCCTGAACGTCCCCCAATTTTTCGGCAACCACAACTACATCAATCGCCCTCGATAGCCAGTCATCTCCCCACAGCTATCGACCCACAGTCATCATTATCGAGATCCACATCCACATATCACACTATTATTCGGTCCAACTCGGGATTCCATATATTATCTCATAACCGTACTCGTAGATCGAATCCCATCATTTCATTTCGTGTCAGGTGACAGGACCCACCCCTAATCCCCCGGGATTAAGGGCTAAACCCTGTTCCCGTCAAACTTATGCATGACACGAAGGCTAAACTAGCGTCCAACCTTCATGTGACACGTAAGTCGGACAAGGGATTTCTGATTTGACCGTTCAAAAGCATCCGAACTTCCCAGAGTGCACCGAGTCTACTATGGATCGTACGTGTGATGTCTCCGTCTCTCTCGACCAATAGCCCGCACCGCAACAACCTGGAGGGTATCGAAAACATAAAAAGACTGTGAGTGGACGAAAATAAAGTAGAAGTTCAAAAACAATTCAATAAAATAATTACATTTATACCCTCCATTTAAAAAAACCAATGCATGCATATCAATGCAAGAATCTCAAATCAATCTCAAATCCTAGAACTCAATCCCAAAACTCGTCAAATCCAATTCATCCGAGCCACTACCCAAAACATCAAAAAACCAGTGAAAAAACATCTATCAGACAAGTTTACAAGATCTCAAGTGCGCCCGAGTCTTTAAACTCAAAACCATGCGCAAATAACCAGGCCTTCCCGGGGTATCAACGAGTCTTTAAACTCAAAACACAATCACAGGCCTCTGGGGGTATCACAATCACCGAGTCTTTAAACTCAAAACCATACCGAGTCTTTAAACTCAAAACATATCAATCCAGAGCCCTCCCCCCGTCAATCAATCCGAGTCTTTAAACTCAAAACCAGATCCAGTGGGTTTTCTCTTTTTTCCGGGTCTTTAAACCCAAAACCATTTTCATTCAATCAGTGAAAACCATAGAAAATCCACAGTCGAATTCGCAACGATGATTTCGTAAGTCGGCATCTGGTACCATCGTTCCGAACCCAAATCCAGACTTCCTTTCCAAATCTCGAAAACCAAATCTGAAATCGTAATCACATGAACAGGGCTCCAAGCCCGAAATCACTTTTCCGAAATCCTTTTCAAATCATTGAAATCAAATCATATTTAAAATCCCGAAATCAAATCATTAAAACCATCATCAATTCACAAGATCGTTCGAAATCTCGTAAAACGTGAACTTACGTAAATATCTCGATCATAAGTCAAATCATAGAATCACGTATAGAAAACATATAAAAACATATATGCATGCATCATAAGTTAGAAAGAAAAGACCACTCACAGACCGTTCCGACGTCGCCTCGATACGCGCACACTTACGCCGTTCCCGGACATTTCGCTATCCTCGGCTTTCCCGAACCTGTCCAAATCCCATACTAAGGTCACTAACTACTTCACAATGGTCATACTTAAGCCCCATAATTTTTCCGTATTTTTAACTATTTTTAATCGAGGCCTAAAACCTTCGGACATCCCGAAACATATTGAGACGGTGTCCGATTGACTCGAACCCAGCGCCAAAATGTTCGTTACATCGAATAATTTAAAAGTCGTGTTGAAAAATTTCCCAAAAGGAGTCCCACGTGCCCTCACGCGCCGCCCAAAGGGGCTGCGCATGGGAGCCACGCGCGTACTGTTCATCGTCTTCCTCCTTGCGTCAAACCCGGTCTGAATCGGTTCGAGCTGGCCCGGTTCGATCGAACCGGCGTAGGCGGTTTTCCACTATTTCCTACTGATTTTCACTCCTCCTTTTACTAATTACATCGTCCCCTTACTCCTACTTATTCTACCTAAGAAAATGAAGGAACTAGATTAGATTGCTACCTTCCCAATTTGCAGAAAAAGTGCAGAACTTCATCTCTCTGTTTCCGTGCACCGTGGGCTTCTCCAATCGCAGGTTTAGCTCCTAAACGTTTCTAGTAACCGTCAAAATAGGTTTCCAACAGCACAGTCGATCAATAAGGACGAAAACCCTTAATTCCATTTTAATTTTTTAATAAGGTTTTTACCGGGCATTTACCCCTCACGCCGCCGTGGCCTCCGCCTTGTCCTTCCAATATCACCCAAACTGCATCTTCATCACCCTTCCTTCATGAAACAGGGCCATGGATAAGAATTGAAAGCTTTTTCGGGTCTGAGCAGTATCCCCTGTTTTGTCTTTTGGTCGAGGCCACCGCCCATGGCAGTCATCGTGGCAGCACCACCACCGTGACTGTCTCAATAAGCACACACCCCCACTCGTCATAGAACACAGCTTGAAGGAAAAGGATTCACTACCACTCACTCACCACCTCCCAAATAGTCTCTGTTTTTCTCCCTTTGAAGCCGCAAAACCGTGCAACAAAGCACACATCTAAACACTCCCACACACAACACGACACTGCTCTGGTCTCTCACTCACCACCACCAAGACCTTACACGACTCTCTCATAGTAGAAGGACGATCAATTAGATTACTGGTCTCAGTCTCTCTGTTTTTCCCTCATTTGAACGCCCAAACATCCCATTTAAATTGTGACCGTGTAGAAAGTGGCTAGAAGCCACTGGAATTAGGCCAGGTGTCCTCCAACTTGTGGTCCAACTCTCACCATTATCCAATTAACTCTGCCCAGGTATCCCTAACCGGTTGCACACAATTCCCAATGTGCTAAAAGACCAAATTTCCCCTAAAAGTCCAAATTACCATTTTGCCCTTCGCATTCCTAGACCCAAATCTTATTCGTCCGATGTCCGATGAAGTCGTGTCGCCTGTCGATGTACTCAGGACGTCGAGACCTACCTAACGGTCCTTGAATTTCGTGAAGAAAACTTGTCGTGCAAAAAGTCAACAAATTCCCTATTTTTAACCAATTTACAAAATTGCCCTCAGCCTTCCGATCAACATAACTTTCTCCTCGGATGTCGGAATCGGACGTACCACCTGTCTACAGACTCGTGACGTCCTGAACTATGTCACGGTCATCGGTCAAAGTCCATTTGACCGTCTGAACTAAAAGTTGATATTTTGCCCATTCTATGGGCAAAATCGTGATTCTGCACCATCTGTCTGAACGCCTCCAACTAATCACCGATTAATTGTACTAATCCTTCATTAACAACTAATCTAATCCAATTCCCGGGACGGGTCGTTACATCAGGCCAACCAATCTACATAGTTTCGACTAGACTCACTAGAGTCATTCACATGGTCATCCACGACCTCAATCGCTCTTTGCAGCACACGTTCTAATCCATCAGTCACAATCTGGGGTTCGACCCGACAAACTACCTTGACTTCGGAAAGTCGTCCAATCCACAACAACTACAGACTTACAATTCTAGCTCCTCAATCACAACCAAAGTTCGTCTTCCCAGACCATTCATCATAAATTAGGGTTCCACAATCACACCCTAGGGTTCCTCTGAACCCAATTGCCCTCTGTAGTATAATCCACAATCTGACCGACCTCACGGTCCTAACATCGTATGAACGTCACTCCAATCCTACCATCAACTCAACTGGGGTTCCCCGAACCCAGCTCCTCCCAGCAGCACAACAACCTAACATCACATGATCGAGCCAACGGCCCCACATTACCAATTCATCACATACAACCCCACTTGGGTCGAATCACACTAATGCACGGTGTATCGGGCCAAACATACTCTATCCACTATTCAATCCAAAAACTATCAAACCGGCATCCTACTATCAAGTTGATAACGGGCTGACCACGTAGAGACATCACATCCTCGACCTCCGCGTACAACAATAACTACACAGTTTTCTCGAATAGGGACAACCTCGCTCTGATACCACTTGACACGACCCATCCCAATCCCCCTTGGATTACCACGAGATGTGCCATGCTCCCGTCTGACACAAAGTGTCAGACAAGGGATAACTCATACCTCATCCCATTCGGGGCTTCCAGAGCGCGCTAGGATCGGTGGAGGAGGAATGCGATGTCTCGGTCTCTACTACAGCCCGCATCCGTGATCAACCTGAAGGGCATTAAAACCATTTAGAAACTATGAGTGGAAAAAAATCAATAAGTTCATAAAACATATTTCATCAAGACAATTATGTCCTTCAATAAAAAGTATGCATGCATTCGAAAACCAGAAATCAAAACATTTACTTAAATAAACCATTAGGGTCTTAGCCCAAAAACCGTAAATCCAGAACAAAGTAGGCCACTGCCCAAATCCGTAACACAAATCCATAAACACCGAAATATCATTTCATAAATCCAATCATCCACATTTACCACATAACCATCCTCGGTATCCCAGATGCCTAACGTCCCAGATGCCTGACGTCTCAGCCGTCATATCTCAAGGTATAAGCAACATGTGCTGCCCGGGGTTTCTCCGGTTCCATATCTCTGACATCCCAGATGTCTGACGTCCCAGACGTCTAATCATAGCAATCCTGCTCCTAAGTTACTATACGGTCTGGTCGCTCCGTATAATGACCCCTCGTAGGCAATGCACCGTGACTTCCCCAGTTTCCCAGACACCTGGAGGAGACCATCCAAAGATCCTCGTATCAAGATGGTATATGGAAAACAGTTTTAATAAGCCATTTCAAAACAACTCAAAGGGCCCTGCCCGAAATTTCCATAAAACATCACAAATCCATTTAGAGTCCTCGACACCAAATCGCGTTTATTAAACATTGGGTCCCAGACCCGAAATCACATTTAAAAATCACAAATGGGCCTCACGCCAGATTTCATAAATCAACTGGGCCCCCGGCCCGATCACATGACTCAAATGGGTCTCAGCCCGTGTTCATCTTTCCAAAACCAAAACCATATCATCAAACCATCACCGAAACCACAAGCACATAAAACTACAGTATCAAACCGTAACAACGAAATATGTGCAAGTATAGGATTACCTCGAAATACGTGCAACCATGTAAATCACCAATGCCTCAATCATCACTATGGAAATCACATATATGAATATATAAAACAGTTATGCATGCATCACAATTTAAAAAACATTGTCTACACACAGACCGTTCTACGCTGCCGGCTCGATACTCGTGCTGTAAGCCTTCCCGAGTCACACCACTATCACCGGGACTTCCAAACCTGTTCAAATCATACTGGAGGGTTACTAACTACCTCATTAACCTCTCATTGAAGCCCCATAATTTTTCCGAATTTTTAACTATTTTTAAACCCGATCCTAAACCTTCAGACACCCCGAACTATATCGAAACAATGTCCGATCGACACAAAACCAGTCCCAAAATGTTCGTTACATCGAATAAATGATTTCACATGTTGAAAACATCCCCAAAGGTCCCTCACACTTCCTCACACGCCGCCCAAATGTGCTGCGCGCACTGATTGAAATATCGGATGAAACAGCCGATATATCGGTATTTGGGAGGAGCGACACATAAAAGGGGGGATAAGGAAAATCTTCCCGGAAAATCGATGATATCGGTAGAAATTGGCGAATATCGTCGATTTTGTCGATATCATCGATTTTCCCCTTCGGGTGATAGTCGCCGACGCCCAAACTCAAAATTCAAAACCAATTATTCAAGCCTACAAATTACAAATTACTTTGAACCTCACTCATTTAGGATTCACGGATGAACAGCTACCAAATTTGGAAAAAATCAAAAACCTCAAACACTCACTTCACTAATCCAATCTACAAATTGCAGAAATAAGAAATTGAGAGCGAAGATAGTCGAATTCAAGAGAAAAGAAATTTGGGGCAAACCTCCCTCGACCTCGAAACACAACTGGACTCCTCCTCCACAAATCTGTCATCGCGACGGCCAAACCTCCTCGCTAGAGAACCTCAGTTGCACAGCACTCCTCGACCCGACGACGGCTCCTCCTCGATCCACCCTCGACGACACGACGACTCCCCTCAGCCTCCTGCTCAATCCTCGACGACGACCGCTCCATCCATCACGGTCGCCTCGTTTCTCCTCGCCTCTCCCAGTCTCGATACCCCACTCACAGTCGCCTCCTTCTTCTCACGGTCTCACCCACCAGATGACGACAGACGACCATGGCTAGTGGGAGAATTTTCCAAACTCCTCTCAAGCCTTCCACAGATGGATCGATCTCTCACAAACAAACAAACCCTTGTTTATTTTAAGTGTTAAATATGTGTGTAGTGAAACTAAAATGACTACGTTTTAAATTAATTTGCTCTTTAATTTTTTTTGGGCAAATAATGTTTTGTTTTTCCTTAACGTTTTTTTTCCTATTTAACCTTCTTTTTTTCAAAATTCCAAATTGATTATTTGGTAAAATATATGTTAGTAATATATATTTTAAATTTTTAATATAAAATATGAATTACCTCACATATTTGGTAATATATGTTTGAGTTTAGAATATATGTTTTATTTTAGAATATATATTTTAATTTAGAACATATGTTTTAATTTAGAATACATATTTAATGTAAAAAATGGCTTAACAACTCACAGATTCCAGCGATATTTCAAACACTGGAAATCACCGGTTGAGTAAAGAAGAATTGGAATGAAATGCTGTGTTTCGTTCCAATTCATTTATTAACTTCTTTTTTTAATTATTTACATATATTATTTAATTAGTTATCAAATTAAATTATATAATTTATTATTTACTTTTTTTAACCCCAAATATAAAAAATAGATTTAGCCTTAAACTTTTTTTAAAAAAATTCAAAATTTATTATTAGGTAAATAATATGGCTTAATTCATATATTTGGTAATATATTTGGTAATCACTTATTAATAATAAATTTATCATTTATTACTAAAATATGTTTTAGTAATGTATATTTTAATATAAAATATGGCTTAATTCATATATTTGATAATATTTGTTTTAATAAAATTATGAATATATGTGTTTTTGTTCCTTAATTATGTTTTAGAATATACATTAAAATTATGAATATATGTGTTTTTTCTCCTTCATTTTATATCATCATCAAAGTCAAACTTAGAATATATGTTCTAATTGAAATAATTTTATTATTATTTGTATTTTTATTATTATTATTATTTGTCATTATCAAATTCTAATTAGTTTTCATGTAAATAATATGGCTTAATTCATATATTTGGTAATATATTTGGTAATCATTTATTATTAATAAATTTATCATTTAGTACTAAAATATGTTTTAGTAATATATTTTTTTAATATGAAATGGGGTAATTCATATATTTGGTAATATTTGTTTTAATTTAAGTTTATCTTTAAGATTTTATACTGTTAGTTCTCGTCATATCTATATTCTATCATATGACTCAGCATATATTTATTATATCAAAGTCATTTTATAGTTTTTATTAGTCATATATAACCATTATTAGGTACTTAAGTTTTTCCCAAAGTTTCATTCCAAATTTCCGTCATTTGGACCTAATTTCCGTCATTTTTATTGACCGTAAACGATATCAATATTTAGGGCGAGATATCCGTAAATTCGACTAGCGATATATCCGTTGATATCGATATTTCAATCCTTGGCTGCGCGTGGAAGCCACGCTCCTACTGTTCATCATCCCCTACCTTGGGCAGACCGATCTGGTCCATTTTGGTTGGTCCGGCTGGTCCAACTAGACCAGCGTCACTGGTTCGGGTCAATTTCAACCCCTTCCTCAACCCGTTTTCACCCCAATTTTTTCAACCATCCTCTAAACATTCTTAATCTAATCATGAGTTCAAAACGTGAAAACCAAAACCAAAAACATACCTTCCCGATCGATTGGATGAACCAGCCAACCATGCCTCATCGGTTTTCCATGATTCCAGCCACCACCGTCCATCCCCATAGTCCCAAGACGTTTTTACAACCTTCATACAACCATTTTCATCAATAAAACCATTCAACAATCACTTAAAACTCAATTTCCAAATTTGAACCTCGAACTTACCTTTCATGGTTTCTCTGACCACCGTCCACGACTACACAAGCCGTGGCCACCATCTTCGTCGTCTCACCTTCCTCTCTCACTTTCATTCACATCCCAGGCCCAGATAATGAAGATTGAAGGGTTGGGACTGAATGGGTTGCACGGTCACAGTTTGTGGGAAAAATGGAAAATGATCGATCGAGGTGAGGGAAAAATATCCCACCGTGTGGGGGAATGGACCAATCAGATGGGTTACACTTGTCACTCATCTGGTGGTTCCTTCCAAAACCTTCCCCAATCAAAACCTGCCACTTGTCCCCATTCCTCGATTTTCGTGCAATAGTGTCATTTTCCGTTCTAGACCCAAAACTTCACCGTCGAACCTCCGACTTCGACATGCCACCTGTCTACAAACTCGTAACGTCTCGATCTACGTCACGGTCATCGGTCCTCGTACGTTTGACTCCCCGAACAAAAGTCAACCTTTTGCCCAAATCCAAGGGCAAAATGGTCATTTTGCACCGTCCGTCTGATTTCGCTCAACTAATCACCGATTAATCTCACTAATCCTCCATTAGTCACTAATCTAATCTCGGAATTCGAGACGGGTCGTTACAGTCGGTGCGAAAGTGATTGATCGAGGTGTGTTTTGTTTTTTGCAAAGAACTTTGCCCGAGGCGATCCCAACCGACGAGGAGAGAAGGGCATGTAAGCGGGTCAGGAAAGCATGTGCTCCCTCGTGGCGTCAGCGAGACGTGCTTTGGGTACCCCAACTGCTTCACGAGGTCAGTCTGATCCCCGACTTAGTAAGTAACTATGTCGTTGTGTCTCGTTTATTTTGGTCTCACCATTATGCTAACACTTGGTGTTCGGTGCAAATTGTCCCCAAAGACGTCAAGAAACGGATAGACCGAGCATCGCACGAAGTTAGACAGCAGAAAATGGCCAGGTCGGATGAGAAGAAGAAAAATACTGGGTCGGGCAGTGCTGACCCCAAAGAGAAGGTTGGCGAGAAGAGGAAACAAGCCCCGGGTGATGGCTCGGGATCTCAGAGGTCGCCCAATTTAGGACCACGGTGACAGGACCCGCCCCGATCCCCCTGGGACCACCCGGGGACGTGCCCTGCTCCCGTCTGACACCCGACCTCAAAATACCAAAATTACCCTTAGGAATTCAAATGCATAAAGAAAATCCAAATTTAAGTCATACATAACCCAACACACAAATGTCAAACATAAAATCCGAATACAAATAGTGTCAGACAAGGGATAGTTCCCGAATACAGTTTATTGAGCACGACTCTAGACACTCTACGTGCCAACTTACCCAGCAGTAGGGTTCAGGTGCACAACGTAAACCTATGCCTCTTCCTCGGGATCCTCCTCATCTTCCTCCTCAATAGCACCACCCGGAGGGGTAGTAAAACAACAAGGGTGAGTGGGCCGAAACTCAAGGTTTACAAAATAGTTTACCATCTCGAAAACATATAGATTTTCCCCTCCGTTTTCCGAAAAGCATGCGTTAGTATCAAAAGCCACAAAATCATAATAATCATAAGCAGAATAATATCAACATAATATAATCTCAGTCACTGCACTATACATCCCCAACCCTGACATCCCAGATGTGCAACGTCCCAGACGCCCAATAAGGTCACAGTCCCAAGGCTACGTGTGCCACTCGGGGTCTCAATCCCGAGTCCAAATCCCGAACCCAGTCCGAGTATGGCATTCTAGATGCCTGACGTCCCAGACGTCCAATAGTAGCAATCCTGCTCCTGAGCCACTCTACGGTCCGGTCCCCCCGTAGAATGACTCCTCACAAGCAATGTGCCGTGACCACTCCGGGGTACCTACATCCGGAGGAGACAGTATCCTAGGGTAGATATATACAGTGCAGTACTAAAGATAAGTATCGAAATCCATATACATATACATGACTCAAAACCGTGCATAATCAACCAGATGGGTCTCATGCCCAAACATCGTAATACGTACCATAAATCATACTCAGGATAAATAGATACTTTTGCTTGAATCACATATAGATATAATAGAAAGTAAAACAGTTATGCATGCCGAGGTTTAGTGAAATCAAAGGCCCACTCACAGTATAATCCCGCTGCAATCCCGAGCGTAAAACTCGTCCAAGTGTTAAAGTACGATTCATGTCATGTCCAAAGCATACGTAAAGGTCACTTTAAGTCCCTACTAAACAACTAAGAAACCCTAGACTGAAACCGGCCCGGGAAAGCCGTCTGAACACACTTCCCAAGGCTTCAAACCCTAATTTGACCAACCTAACGATCTCCGATCGACACGAAACCACCGCCATTGGATTCGTATCGTTGAAACCTTGAAAATGGTTCTGGTCCCATATAAAACACTGTTCACATGCGCCCCTACGCGCCTGGTCAACCCTCTGGTCAACCCTACTACAGTACTATTGACGTCATTACTGACAGTGTCAGAAGACACGTGTCAGCAGCCCATTGGTCCCTGGTCTGACTGTTTTCTAACATGATGACATCATCATGACATCACTACTGACGTCAGCATGATGACGTCATCAGCTACAATAACCGGGTCTGAGAACCGGGTCACCGTAGACCCACGGTTCAACCCGATCAATTCTCATCAACCCGACAACCATTTCTGGTGAGATTTGATCCTATGAACTCGTTACAACATGTTCTATGGTTCTGTGCAAACAAAACTAGATTTTAGGTTGAAGAAACTACCTGAAAATCGACGGGAAGGTTGGCAGCCGGTTCTGGTTATCTTCTCCGGCGAGTCGTCGAGTTTCTAGCCACGGGTCTTGGTCCAAAATGGTCGTCTAGGTCCCCTAAGTATGTCTCAAAAGCAACCAAACAATTTCAACGTAAAAAACAAACGTTTCGAGACAGGGAAGAAAATCGGTGTCTCTCGGGTTTCTGAGCTTACCGCCGTCGTGGCCCGTCCAGTCTGGGTCTGAGTCATCCAGCCATCCTAGTCTACCTATCCCTACGTTTGTTCGAGTCCAGGTGTGAAGGTTTGGACGGTTGGATGGTTTTGGGATGTTCGGGTTCCTTTCAGGTCTGGGAGTTTTCCTGGCCGTGCAGGGTGGCCGTGGTGGTGGTGGCCGTGTCTGGTGAAGGTGGTGGATGGTGGTTGTCGTTTGGAGGTTCCTGAGTGTGGAGTGATGCTGCGAGGTGATGAAGTGTTTGTTCAAAGAAGGAAACCGTGCTCACGGGTTTGAGGGAAATGAAAATGTGAGTGTATGGTTTGATAGTTTAAAACAGATTGAGCAGATGGATCAAAGGCTGAGATTAAGTCTGAGTTTAAAAATGAAGGGTGAGGATTTGAGGAGAGAAAACTAATTAATTAAACAAATGGCCAACACAGATCCTTGATTTAGGGAATGTAGGGGATGAGTGACACATGTCACTCATCCAAGGGTCCAGATTGATTTGATTAAAGTGATCAGATTCTATTAATTTAATAATATTTTAATCCGGTTCTCGGTTAGTTTGGTTAATCGCAATTACTTCCGTGACCATAACTTTTTCGTCGTACATCCGATTTCGGCGTGCCGCCTGTCTACGGATTCGTATTGACTCGACCTACGTAACGGTCCTTGGCCCTCGTCCGTTGGACTTCCTAGGTCAAAAGTCAACATTTGGCCCCTCTTTGACCAAATTACCAAAATACCCCTAGACTTCCGAACGTCACAACTTCTTCCTCGAACATGCCACCTGCCTATGAACTCGTGACGTCCTAAACTACGTCACCGTCATGGCTCAAAGTCCTAAATATTTCCCGGGGCAAAAGTAAACTTCTTCCCCCCTTAGGGGCAAAATGGTCATTTTACAATAAAATAATATTTACGAAAGTTCGGGTCGTTACACACGGACTGCCGAGAGGTTGGGTCGGCTGGTTGGGATCGAAAAGTAGAGGAAAAAGAGTAAGAGATCCTTTGTGGGATCCAAGTCCATGTCGGTGGCCATATCGGTCGCGCCGACCACTTCTACCCCGGGCACCTAGTTGGCGGTGATTCCAGTGATTGACCTGGAGGAGGGTCGAGAGGCTCCCGAGTCAGTGGTTCAGTCTGAGCCCATGGTCAGCATCGAGGTTACTGAGAATGAGGTCGAGCGGGAGATGCAAGTCTGGAATTCGCTAGCCAAGACAACCGAGGAGGTGAGGGCCCCTGGCTGTAATCCCCGGTCCGATCGAGATGTCGTTCCCCGAGTCGCCGTTCACCTTCCGTGGGGTGTTATTTTCGTTGCCTGCGTCATCGACTGAGCCCTTCCTCGGAGATCTATCTCTCCAGCAAGAGGTGGCTCCGAAGAACCCCGAGCCTTCCCTTTCGGTTCCAAGACCACCCCCTCGGTCAAGGGTGAGTCCCTTATCGCAGTTGGCGGTCGAAGCGCAGAGAGGCCAGGGAGAGGCCGCGAGTGGGGGTTCTCGGTGGGAAGACGCCTCTCACTCGGTCTGTGGGAGGATGCTACCAGTCGTCGACAGCATGGCAGCGGGTGCCTCAAAGGAATTGATCGTCCTGGGTAAGTGCCCCGAGGACTCGATCGCCGAACGGATGTCCAGGTCCCTTGTTGTTGCCTCGCATGTAAGTCGGTCGATGTAGAATGTGCATTGGTGTTTCCTCCTATTTTTTTTTTGTTTTTTATTTTTGCTATTTTGTTTGTTTGTCTGTGCATTCTCTCGGTCGTCTGTTTGTCAGCTATGCTGAGGCCCTCAACCGGGCGGCAACAGTAAAAAAAGAGAAAACTGAGCTGAGGGAGCAGTCAGCCAACGCCGCTCAGAAGTCATTGGAGACTGAGCAGCTGTTGAAGGATGAGGCTGACTCGGCTCGTTGTTGGAGGCTTTGAACATAAAACGGAGCGCATACTCAGTCGGTGCTTATCTGGGGTGGTCAGGACAAGCTCGGTACCAGAGCCGCTATGACAAGCCGAACCGTCAACTTGGAGGAGCCAAGTAGGTTAGTTGACATCCATGGTAGGTTGGGATGTTGATGCACGTGCTATGTCGGTAGGTACCTCTAGCTCGGCTGGGAGGTATGTGAACTCGGCGATGAAGTCTACGACAACCTGCCCTTTCTCGGCCGGCCGGGGGGAGAAGGTGATATCGAATTCGCTGAGTTCAATCGCCCATTTGACCAGTCGACCGGAAGTGTCCAGTTTTTGCGTTACTTGGCGCAGTGGTGGTTGGTCAGGACAACAATGGCATGCGTCTGGAAATATGTCGGAGCTTCCTAGAAGAGATTATCAGAGCAAAAGTAAGTTTTTCTACATTAGTATACCTATTTTCGGCGTCTTGCAGTGCTCGGCTAACGTAGTAGACCGGGTGCTCTAATCCTTCGGTCTTTCGGATGAGGACAGAACTTACTACAGAGTTGGAGACCGACAGGTAGATAATGAGGGGTTCTCCGATCTCAGGTCGAGAGAGTAGGGGTGCTCGGCTCATGTAGTCCTTTAGGTTGGTGAAGGCTTTGTCGCACTCCTCAGTCCAGGTAATGTGTTTGAACCAAGTCTTAAAGGCCTTGAAGAAAGGAACGCACTGATCGGTTGCTTTCGAGATGAACCGAGTTAGAGCTGCTACTCGGCCGGTTAGGCTCTGGACTCTTTCTATGTCTGGGGGGCCTTCATGTCCAGGAGCGCCTGAATCTTCTTGGGGTTGGCCTCGATGCCCCGCTGGCTGAACATGAAGCTGGGGAACTTTCCTGAGCCGACCCCAAAAACACACTTGGCCGGATTCAAATGCATCATGAACTTTTTTAGGACTGTGAACATCCGAGTGAGATTAGTAACGTGCTGGTCGGCCGTCTTGCTTTTGACCAACATGTCGTCCACGTAGACCTCCATGGTTTTGCCTATCTGGTCGGCGAACATGTAGTTGACCAGTCGCTGGTAGGTCGCCTCAGCGTTCTTCAAACCGAAGGGCATTATATTGTAGCAATACAGACCCTGGTCGGTACGGAAGGTAGTGTGTATCTGGTCGACTGGATTCATGAAGATCTGATTGTATCATGAATAAGCATCCATGAAATTGAGGAGCTCGTGCCTGGCGGTGGCTTCGACCAGTTGGTTGATTTTGGGCAGAGGGAAACTATCATTGGGGCATGCCTTATTCAGGTCGGTGAAGTCGATGCACATGCGCCATGCACCGGAGGGTTTCCTCACCAAAACAACGTTGGCCGCCCAAACTGCATATACGACCTTGCGGACGAAGTGGATGGTGCTGATGTAACAACCCGTACCTTCGGGAAGGGTATAAATGTAACTTTTTGTAAAGTTTGTATAGAATGACGATTTCGCCCTTGTGAATAATGCCCAAAAGTTGACTTTTTGATTTGCAGGTTGGATGAGTGTTGACCCTTGACCGTGACGTAGTTTAGGACGTCACGAGTCCGTAGACAGGTGGCAGGTTCGATTCGGTCAATCGGAGAAAATGTTATGACATTCGGAAGATTGAGGGCGTTACCGTAATTTTGACTAAATGAAGAAAATGTTGACTTTTTCTTGGACTTGTGATTTTCTCGTAGACCGAGGACCGTTAGATAGGTCTCGATGTCCTGATTACAACGACAGGCGGCACGCTGTCATCGAACGTCGGACGAGGTAGTTACGGGTCTGGAAAGTGTGAGGGCAAAACGGTAATTATTACAATGAGGGGTATTTTAGTCTTTTTCCTCAGCCCAATCAGATAAGGGCAACTGGCAGTAATGGATTGGGATCTTTTCTTTTGGTCCATAGGGATTGGACACGTGGGGAAGGTTGGATGGTTCTAGGAAGATCGAATGTGTGCACGGCCACATTTTGTTCAAGGCTAACCGTGCATTTGGTTTTGAACACAGAAAACAGAGAGGAAAAATTGGAGAGACTGCGATCGATTCAGGGTGTGAGTGAGTGGAGTGTGAATTGAGACAGTGACTGAGAGACAAGGCTGAGCTGGTGATCGTGTTTTGGGGGAGGAATTGTGCCCGGAGACACGGCGGTGGTGCGGCGGAGTTCTGAGAAAAACAGGGAAGCCGTGAGACAGGGGTGGTAGTTGTGCCGTGTGGTGGATCAATCCAAGCCAATAGGAGGCTCAGACGTCTGCAAGGAACCCAATGAGCACCGTGGCACGCGGCGGTGCAGACGGCGGAGGCTGAATCGCAGGTGAGACTCGAATCCACTGTTTTTCCCATGAATTTGATTTCAAAAGTCGTGGCTTTAGGGCTAGAGTCGAGGGATTTGGAGGATAAGGTGAGACTCCTGGAGGTCCCAAGAGTCATCTGGGTATGGTACCGTGACGGGGGAGGACCTGGGTGGCCGGCGGCCAAAACAGGGGCCACGGGCCGTCTGTTTCAAGGCCGTGAACGATAGGGTTATGCTTCGATTCTCAAAAGTTAGGAGGGGAAAGGATTGCTGGGGACTGGACGCTGCTAGTGGGATTGAAAGGAGGAAGAACGGTGGAGGAACGGAGGAGAACCGGTCACGCTGGTTCAACTGTGCTGAACCGGGTGACTCGAGGTTGAAGGAGCACTGTAGCAGGCGCGTGAGGCCCACGCGCAGCCACTTTGGGCGGCTCGTGGGGGCGCGTACGGTGGCGGTTGGGAAACTGGTCAACATGGTTTTGGTTCTAATTGTCCTAAGGGATCCATTAGTGTGATTTTCGGGTGAATCGGACGATGTTATGAGATAGTTCGGGAATCCGGACGGTTTAAAGTTTAAGATTAAAATATTAATAAATTCCCAAGAAATTGGGGAAATTAGGGTTAGTATCCTTGATGTATTTGTGACCCTATTTGGTGCATATTGACATGACGGGAGACGCCTGAGACGGTCGAGGAGCGCACGGAGCGCGATTGACTCGTTCAGATTCGTGAGTGGACTCTTTCTTTCTTACGAGCATGCCTAACTGTTTTATTAATGTTTGATGATATTAAATATGTTTTTATGCTTCTTGTTGATGATTATATGTGGTTGGTATGTTTGCACGTTTTTCGAGATATTTCCGGGATTTTGCACGTTTTTCGAGAAAAGCTGAATTTCGGATTTTGATGCCATACTTAGGAATTTCAATCTATAATTGTTTTCTGATGATGATAAATGGATTATGAAACATGATTTGTGATTAAATGCGGGTTTTGGTTTAAACGTAGATTTCCGGATTTGGGTTCGGAATGACGGTTCTGAACGCTGGAAGGGCTTCGAACCGGGGATTTCGAATTCGAGTTTGGCCATGGATTTAGAAATGGTTTTACATTGAATTTGGATTGGATTTGCTGGATCTGGATATGGGTTTAAAGACCCGGATGTTCTGATGGATGGGGGACGGGCCCGGATTGAGTTTAAAGACTCGGGAGTTTTAAGACTCGGATAATTACGATATTACCCCCATAGGCCTATTGAATTTAAAGACTCGGGAGTTTAAAGACTCGGATATTATTGAGGCCTGGATTGAGTTTAAAGACTCGGATAGACCCAGCAGGTTTGATCGTAAAATGATGATTTAATATTCACGTTTTATGATACGGTTTTATGATGCTTGATATGATTTTTATAACCGTTTTATAGTCTTTCTGTTTCTTATGATGTTTTATGTTGAGGTTTTTCTGAATACGTAGTTGGGCATGCATGTTTTCAAAACGGAGGGAACAAATATTATTATTATGAATTTCCTTAACTCTGGTTGATGATAAACTGTTTTAAATTTTATTTATTTTAGTCCACTCACATCCTTTGGTTTTAAATTTTCCCTCCAGGTCGTGGTGATAGCGTCGGGGTGAACGTTGAGGCAGGAATCGAGGCATAGAGCTTACGACGTTCTTCCGTTACGAGACTAGCATAGTAGGATTTTGTGCCCATTTTGTAGGACTATGCTCGGACTTACAGTTGTATATATTTACTCCTTCGTCTGATAGTTATGCTTATAGTGGTATTAAGGTTATTTTGGAACTTTGGGTGTGATTGTCAGACGGGAGCAGGGTTCGTCCCGGGTATCGAGGCGATATTTGGGACGGGTCCTGACAATTGGTATCAGAGCATAGGTTTGTCGGTTTGTGTCGGATCTAGGTTGTTTTACTAACTCTATGCCTCTTTCATCGTACGTTCGATCATGCCTCCGAGACGTGAACCCCCTCCACGACCTGAAGATGAAGCGGCGAGAGGGACTGAGAACGCTTCGATTGAACGAGCCCAACGGCTCGGGGCTACGACTTTCAGCGGTGGGATAGACCCAGAGGAAGCTCACCGATGGATCACCCGGCTCGAGCGTATTTTTGGAGTGATGCATTGTCCTCCAGAGGACCGGGTCTTGTTGGCTACGTTTCTACTAGATGGAGCAGCGTATGAGTGGTGGTATACGCTGGAGTTGTCCGGTTGGGATGCACATACTGTGACGTGGGAGACTTTCCGGGAGCGGTTCTTAGATCAGTACTATCCCCGTTCTTTCAGGGATGCCAAAGAGGCAGAATTTCTTCAGTTGAAACAAGGGAGTATGACAGTAGCCGAGAATGAGCAGAGATTCCAGATGCTATCCCGATTCGCTCCTGCATTTGTGGCAACCGAGGCTGAGAAGTGCCGTCGGTTTGAGTTGGGTCTTCGAGGAGAGATTAGAGCCATTGTGACAGCCGGCTCATTTCCTACATTCCGGGAGTTGTCTGATGCTGCTGTTAGAGTAGAGGCTAGTTTGCCTTCCAGGCCACAGTACTTGGGCAGTGTGCGACGCAGAGAGCATTCTTTTCCTGGAGCATCGAGTTAGAGGACCCCGAAGCGGGGCAATTATGGTGGATCGTCATCGGCTGGTGGAGCCCGGTTTGGCAGACCAGGCAGTTTTCAGGGCTTAGGATTCCGGGGAGCTAGAGCACAGCCGACTCCCCAGGCGAGTGCTACTTCTGTTGCTTCTACTGGGAGGCAGACCGGTGGACCCAGTAGGGATGCTTGCTACTACTGTGGAGAGCGAGGACACTTTCGGAGGGAGTGCCCATTGTTAGCTCAGGAGGGTGGAGCAGGCCGAGGTGTAGCAGAACCTGGGCAGAGTACTGCATCAGTATCGGGGGCAGCAGGCCCTAGGGGTGGCGGTGGTGCCACGAGCAGTTCTAGGGGGCGCGGTAGGTTATCAGGACCGCAGGCGCGAGTTTTTTCTATGACCCAGCAGGAGACCAGATCAGCACCGGGAGTGGTGACAGGTACACTTACCATACTTGGTCATACTGTTTTTGCTTTGATAGATCCCGGGGCTACTCATTCGTTCATAGCCCGGAGTTGTAGTCTGGTGACGGAGAGGGAGGTGTCTGCTTTGGAGTGTGCGTTAGGGGTGAGTACACCTACTGGGGAGGTGTTGGTAGTGACTCAGGTGTTGAGAGAGTGTCCGGTGATGGTAGGCGAGGTTGAGTTAATGGCGGATTTGTTACTATTGGATCTACGAGACTTTGATGTTATTTTGGGTATGGACTGGTTGACGAGACATCATGCTTCTATCGAATGTTTCGATAGGAGAATGACTTTTCGGAGTCAAGGATTACCAGAGACTACATTTCAAGGTGATCAACGTGCACTTCCTACTGGAGTTATTTCGGCACTTGAGGCTAGCAAGCTGTTGCGTAAGGGGTGTCAGGGTTACATAGCCTATGTGGTGGATACACGTGCTTCGCTAGTGAGGGCGGAGGATATACCAGTGGTGCGGGAGTTTCCCGATGTTTTCCCCGAGGAGTTGCCAGGATTACCACCTCAGCGAGACATTGAGTTCACGATTGATCTTTTACCAGGTACACAGCCTATTTCACAGACTCCTTACCGCATGGCACCTGCAGAATTGAGGGAACTTAAGGCCTGGTTGTAAGAGCTGGTTGATATAGGATACATTCGACCGAGTATGTCACCTTGGGGAGCACCTGTACTGTTTGTCAAGAAAAAGGACGGAGGGTTGAGATTGTGTGTGGACTACAGACAGTTGAATAAGGTAACCATTCGAAATAAGTATCCCTTACCCCGGATTGATGATTTGTTTGACCAGTTAAAGGGAGCACAGTACTTTTCGAAGATTGATCTTTGCTCCAGCTACCATCAGTTACGGGTCAAAGAGGAGGATGTACCAAAGACAGCTTTTCGGACCAGGTACGGTCATTTCGAGTTTTTTGTGACGCCTTTTGGATTGACTAATGCCCCAGCAGCCTTTATGGACCTCATGAACCGAGTGTTCCGGTCGTATTTGGATCGTTTTGTGATTGTCTTCATTGACGACATTTTGGTGTATTCGAAGAGTGCAAAGGCGCACGAGAAACATCTGAGGATAGTGCTTAAGACCCTAAGAGAGCATCAGTTATATGCGAAGTTGAGCAAGTGTCAGTTTTGGTTGACCAGTGTTGGATTTCTAGGACATGTGATTTCAGCCGAGGGTATCAGAGTGGATCCTCAGAAGGTTGAGGCGGTAGCAAATTGGGAACAGCCCAAGACGGTGACAGAGATCAGGAGTTTTCTGGGTTTAGCAGGTTTTTATCGGCGTTTTATTGAGGGTTTTTCTATTCTTTCTGCTCCATTGACACGGTTGACTCGGAAAGGAGTTCGGTTTGATTGGGATGAGAAATGTAAACAGAGTTTCCAGGAGCTTAAAAGGCGGTTGACATCTGCTCCTGTGTTGGCTCTTCCAGACGATAGTGGGGAGTTCGAGGTGTACAGTGACGCTTCTTTGCAGGGTTTGGGCTGTTTCTTGATGCAGCATGGGAAAGTGATTGCTTATGCTTCCCGGCAGTTGAAACCCCATGAGATGAACTATCCTACACATGACTTGGAACTGGCGGCGGTGGTTCATGCACTGAAGATTTGGTGACATTATTTGTACGGTGAGAGGTGCAGGATTTTCACGGACCACAAGAGTTTAAAGTATTTGTTTACTCAGAAGGAATTGAATCTGAGACAGCATCGATGGTTGGAGTTGCTTAAGGACTACGACTGTACTATTGAGTATCATCCAGGGAAAGCTAATGTGGTAGCCGACGCTTTGAGTAGGAAGTCAGCTAGTTCTTTGTCGCATTTTAGGACAGTACAATTACCTTTGTTGGTTGAGCTCCGCAGGCTGGGAGTAGAGTTGACTGTGGATGGTCAGGGAGCACTTTTAGCGAGTTTCCACGTGCGACCTGTTTTGATTGATCAGGTTATTGATGCTCAGTTTGAGGACCCTATTTTGGGCATCATACGGATTGAGGTTGAGGCTGGAGAGAGACAGGACTTTGAGATTCGCGAGGATGGAGCCTTGGTAAATGATGGACGGTTGTGTGTACCCGAGGAGGAAACCTTGACGAAGGTGATACTGGATGAGGCTCACTGTTCAGCCTATGCGATGCATCCTGGTGGGACCAAGATGTATCGTACACTTCAAGAGCATTACTGGTGGTCAGGGATGAAACGTGAGATTGCAGAATATGTCAGTAGATGCTTGATTTGTCAACAGGTGAAAGCTGAGCGGCAGAGACCCTATGGAGCAATGCAACCTTTGCCGATCCCCGAGTGGAAATGGGATCACCTGACGATGGATTTTGTATTCAAGCTTCCTAGAACACCGAAGGGGCACGATGGCGTGTGGGTGATTGTGGATAGACTTACGAAGTCTGCTCATTTCTTGCCAGTACGGGAGAACTTCAGGTTGACGCAGTTTGCCCAGTTGTTTATAGATGAGATTATTCGACTGCATGGTACTCCAGAGTCGATAGTATCTGACAGAGACCCGAGGTTTACTTCCCGGTTTTGGCAGAGTTTACAGGAAGCTTTTGGGACAAAGTTGCATTTCAGTACTGCTTTTCATCCTCAGACCGATGGGCAGTCTGAGCGGACTATCCAGATTCTCGAGGACATGATGAGAGCTTGTGTTTTACAGTTTCAGGGTACTTGGGAATCACATCTGCCTTTGATGGAGTTCGCCTACAATAACAGTTATCAGGAGAGTATTGGAATGGCTCCTTACGAGGCTTTGTATGGGCGACAGTGTCGGACTCCGTTGTGTTGGACTGAGGTTGGTGAGAGGAGATTGACTACTTCCGAGCTGGTGGATCTTACACAAGAAAAAGTGGCACTGATTCGAGAGCGATTGAAGGCAGCTCAGGACCGACAGAAGAGTTACGCCGACCGTAGGATCAGGGATTTGGAGTTTGCAGTAGGAGACTGGGTTTTCTTGAAGTTATCACCTTGGAAGGGAATAGTACGATTTGGCAGATGAGGGAAATTGAGTCCTCGTTACATTGGACCTTATGAGATCTTAGAGCGGATTGGTCCTGTTGCTTATCGATTGGCTTTACCAGCAGACCTGGAAAAGGTTCATAATGTCTTTCATGTATCTATGCTTCAGAAGTATATACGGGATGATTCACATGTGCTGGAAGCACAACCTGTGGAATTGAGGGAAGACTTGAGTTTTGAAGAGCAGCCAGTAGCGATTTTGGATCGGAAGGATAAGGTCTTACGGAGGAAGACGGTTCCTTTAGTTAAAGTATTATGGAGAAATCATCAGGTGGAAGAAGCTACTTGGGAACCCGAGGCCTTGATGCGTGAACAGCACCCTTATTTGTTTCACTGAATTTCGGGGACAAAATTCTTTTTAGGGGGGTAGATTGTAACAACCCGTACCTTCGGGAAGGGTATAAATGTAACTTTTTGTAAAGTTTGTATAGAATGACGATTTCGCCCTTGTGAATAGTGCGTCAAAAGTTGACTTTTTGATTTGCAGGTTGGATGAGTGTTGACCCTTGACCGTGACGTAGTTTAGGACGTCACGAGTCCGTAGACAGGTAGCAGGTTCGATTCGGTCAATCGGAGAAAAAGTTATGACGTTCGGAAGATTGAGGGCGTTACCGTAATTTTGACTAAATGAGAAAAATGTTGACTTTTTCTTGGACTTGTGATTTTCTCGTAGACCGAGGACCTTTAGATAGGTCTCGATGTCCTGATTACAACGACAGGCGGAACGCTGTCATCGGACGTCGGACGAAGTAGTTACGGGTCTGGAAAGTGTGAGGGCAAAACGGTAATTATTACAACGAGGGGTATTTTAGTCTTTTTCCTCAGCCCAATCAGATAAGGGCAAGTCGCAGTAATGGATTGGGATCTTTTCTTTTGGTCCATAGGGATTGGACACGTGGGGAAGGTTGGATGGTTCTAGGAAGATCGAATGTGTGCACGGCCACATTTTGTTCAAGGCTAACCGTGCATTTGGTTTTGAACACAGAAAACAGAGAGGAAAAATTGGAGAGACTGCGATCGATTCAGGGTGTGAGTGAGTGGAGTGTGAATTGAGAGAGTGACTGAGAGACAAGGCTGAGCTGGTGATCGTGTTTTGGGGGAGGAATCGTGCCCGGAGACACGGCGGTGGTGCGGCGGAGTTCTGAGAAAAACAGGGAAGCCGTGAGACAGGGGTGGTAGTTGTGCCGTGTGGTGGATCAATCCAAGCCAATAGGAGGCTCAGACGTCTGCAAGGAACCCAACGAGCACCGTGGCACGCGGCGGTGCAGACGGCGGAGGCTGAATCGCAGGTGAGACTCGAATCCCCTGTTTTTCCCATGAATTTGATTTCAAAAGTCGTGGCATTAGGGCTAGAGTCGGGGGATTTGGAGGATAAGGTGAGACTCTTGGAGGTCCCAAGAGTCATCTGAGTATGGTACCGTGACGGGGGAGGACCTAGGTGGCCGGCGGCCAAAACAGGGGTCACGGGCCGTCTGTTTCGAGGCCGTGAACGATAGGGTTAGGCTTCGATTCTCAAAAGTTAGGAGGGGAAAGGATTGCTGGGGACTGGACGCTGCTAGTGGGATTGAAAGGAGGAAGAACGGTGGAGGAACGAGGAGAACCGGTCACGCCGGTTCAACTATGCTGAACCGGGTGACTCGAGGTTGAAGGAGCACTGTAGCAGGCGCGTGAGGCCCACGCGCAGCCACTTTGGGCGGCGCGTGGGGGCGCGTACGGTGGTGGTTGGGAAACTGGTCAACATGTTTTTGGTTCTAATTGTCCTAAGGGATCCATTAGTGTGATTTTCGGGTGAATCGGACAATGTCATGAGATAGTTCGGGAATCCGGACGGTTTAAAGTTTAAGATTAAAATATTAATAAATTCCCGAGAAATTGGGGAAATTAGGGTTAGTATCCTTGATGTATTTGTGACCCTATTTGGTGCATATTGACATGACGGGAGACGCCTGAGACGGTCGAGGAGCGCACGGAGCGCGATTGACTCGTTCAGATTCGTGAGTGGACTCTTTCTTTCTTTACGAGCATGCCTAACTGTTTTATTGATGTTTGATGATATTAAATATGTTTTTATGCTTCTTGTTGATGATTATATGTGGTTGGTATGTTTGCACGTTTTTCGAGATATTTCTGGGATTTTGCACGTTTTTCGAGAAAAGCTGAATTTCGTATTTTGATGCCATACTTAGGAATTTCAATCTATAATTGTTTTCTGATGATGATAAATGGATTATGAAACATGATTTGTGATTAAATGCGGGTTTTGGTTTAAACGTAGATTTCCGGATTTGGGTTCGGAATGACGGTTCTGAACGCCGGAAGGGCTTCGAACCGGGGATTTCGAATTCGAGTTTGGCCATGGATTTAGAAATGGTTTTACATTGAATTTGGATTGGATTTGCTGGATCTGGATATGGGTTTAAAGACCCGGATGTTCTGATGGATGGGGGACGGGCCCGGATTGAGTTTAAAGACTCGGGAGTTTTAAGACTCGGATAATTACGATATTACCCCCATAGGCCTATTGAGTTTAAAGACTCGGGAGTTTAAAGACTCGGATATTATTGAGGCCTGGATTGAGTTTAAAGACTCGAATAGACCCAGCAGGTTTGATCGTAAAATGATGATTTAATATTCACGTTTTATGATACGGTTTTATGATGCTTGATATGATTTTTATAACCGTTTTATAGTGTTTCTGTTTCTTATGATGTTTTATGTTGTGGTTTTTCTGAATACGTAGTTGGGCATGCATGTTTTCAAAACGGAGGGAACAAATATTATTATTATGAATTTCCTTAACTCTGGTTGATGATAAACTTTTTTTTTAACTTTTATTTATTTTAGTCCACTCACATCCTTTCGTTTTAAATTTTCCCTCCAGGTCGTGGTGATAGCGTCGGGGTGAACGTTGAGGCAGGAATCGAGGCATAGAGCTTACGACGTTCTTCCGTTACGAGACTAGCATAGTAGGATTTTGTGCCCATTTTGTAGGACTATGCTCGGACTTATAGTTGTATATATTTACTCCTTCGTCTGATAGTTATGCTTATAGTGGTATTAAGGTTATTTTGGAACTTTGGGTGTGATTGTCAGACGGGAGCAGGGTTCGTCCCGGGTATCGAGGCGATATTTGGGACGGGTCCTGACAGCTGAGCTTCACAATTTCGGCCTACATGGCCTCGGTCCATTCGGCGTCGTAAATGCGCCGCTTCTGCTCCACCGGTTTGAAGCTCGGGCGGATACTGAGTCGGTGGCAAATGACGTCCGTCGAGATGCCTGGCATGTCAGCATAAGACCACGCGAAGACCTCTGCATTGTTGCACAGGAACTTGATTAGGTCAGCTCGGAGAGCCAGGCTCAGGGTAGTCCCGATCTTGACCTTTCGGTCGGTGAAATCGTACTAGTGGACGACATCTTCTACCTCCTCGATCGGCGAAAGGTGCGGCGTTGTAGAGTGATCACAGGGATCTTCGATCGGTCTGTCTCGTAGGTGATGGGCAAAAGAGGGGTCCACTAGGTCGGCCCCATAGGCAAACTCGGCAATAGCCAATGTTTCCACGCACTTCGTGTGGGTGTTGATCCTGCCGAGTGAGTGTTGTCGTGGACTAGCCTCGGGTTGTGTCCGGCCAGTTTGTTTCCCCGTTTGCGGATCCTTTTTCCAGGGGAATTCGAGCCGGACCGGGCTGAGCTACTTGTGTTCTAGTCGGGAGGTTTCGCTCAGAGCTTCGCTAGCGTCGCAGTAGATCCTGGTTCCCTGAGCGCCCTTCCCAGGCATGACCAGGAGTTTTTAGACCTTCTCGGTCGGTACGGTCGTGGTGGTGGTTTTGCCCTTATCAGTCATCCAGTAAACCCTCTCGGCGCTCTCGGCGCATTCTGCGCATTCGGCCACGACCTAGTCGGCCCCACGGATCTCATCCTAAGCATGGCAGGCGTTCAGCTCGGCCTGCGCTGCAAGCGTTCAGCTCGACCTACGCGGCATGCAGCTAGGCGACAACCTCAGTGTATTTCCCGCTGAGTTCGGTGTAGCGCACCTCGGCCTGGGAGCTGTTGGCCCTAATCTCGGCCATGTTGCATTGTAGTTTTTCCAATACTCGGAGTACCTCGGGGAGGTGTCCCTTGGCCCTCGGCCGGGTACGGGTGTAACTTCGCCATCTACGTTGTCCTGCATGCTAGAAGGTGGGAGGGTAACGTTGTGTTTTGGTTAGGTAAAGTGGAGGGCAAACTTAGTCAGTTTCCCACAGACGGCGACAAACCATTGATGCACAAAATGTGCCAACTTAAGGAATGAATACTGCTCTGCCACGTGCCTTGGAATAGACCTGAAAAGGGAGAAAACTAGTTGGTTGGTTAGAGTATAGACACCAGTGTGATACCATCCCAAAGGTACTCTGACGCCCAAGATAGCGGTCGGTCAGTATGGTAAGGAGTGGTAATAAGTGTAGTGCCAAAATAGTTGTCAATAGTAAATGCTTAGTTACCTTTATATGCCAAATGGGCTCCTTTTGTATGGGTGTAGTGAGTATAATAAATATATTCTCCCGATGTTGGACAAATGGCAACTGTTGTGGGGCCGACACGTGTAGGAGTCGTCCACATGTCAGTGCTGGCCAGGCCCTATTAGGGTTTGCTTTGTCTGAGTGGGCCTGGGCCCCTTGGGCTTGTGTTGGGCGGAGGTGTTAGGCCTTCAGGTCTGTCTGGGCTTGGCATACCGACCGACGGAGGGTGGTCCCCCGAAGTCTGTCTGTGGCATAGTGCTAACAAAGTGCTGGACCTATCGGTCGATCTGAGCCGTCGTGCCAACCGGCGGAGGGCCGAGCCTCTGGAGTCGATCTGGGCTTGATGTACTTGGTAATGGACTGGGCCATCTGTTGGGTCTGGGCCCTTTGGTCGGTCTGAACCGATATGGTATAAACAAAGGGCATCTCTAGTAATGGGGCTAGGCTACCATGCTAAAATTTGGTCCTCAGAAAATTACTTTTCTTATAAATAATTATATGGCTAGGTTTTATCAGAAATCGGGTGTCAGCTAGGACCTGAGGGATCTCTAGCAATAACGAACGATATTAGTAACATAACCTTCTTCAAATTGGTGAAAGAGGAAAACTACATAAGCAATTAATTAATTTCCCTCCAGCAACATGCTCGCTATTGTGACATCGACATTTGTAACGATTGTGACTAGTAAGCCTATCAGTTCATATTTATCCAGAAATTTTCGCAACCTAATCATGCATACCAGAATCATCAAATATTTGACTCTTTATAGGCTTAAGAAATAAAGAGAAAATGTCTGTCTATGAACGAGATATCCAACAACGAGTAGACGGAAAAGAATTGAATAGAGGAACTGCCAAAACATTTAGTGATCTCAATGGTGACATTTAGTGATCTCAATGGTGACTATTTCGGGATGAATCATATGCGAAATTGCTCATACCATGATTCATATGTTAGATGACTTCCTTCCTACACAAAAGGTCACCTACTCACATATATACTTACTAAGAGAGATGAGCTCTAGGTGCTCAAGTAAAAGAGTGAAACAATGCAATAATACATATAAGCAATCTATCTTACAGTTTTGCAACATTGCAATAATACATATAAGCAATCAAAGTTTTGTAGATTGCTAGAGATTCTATTATTCTTCAATCTTCAATTTTCCAGGGCAACGTTTATTTATTTTTATACTACTACTATCTGTTCCCCATGATTGTAAATCTACATGAAAATTCAAAGGGAAGAGAAAATAGGGACACCTGGCAAGGTAGCCCCTGCATCAACAATGTAAACATTGCCCGAAGCATATTCAGAAGAGTCATGTACTAAATAGCGAACTAGCGATGTCAATGCTGGATCAGAGGTGCCATAGGTTCTTAATGGGACGGTTTTCATAGCCACATTGTGCAGCCAGTCCTTTTGCATGAGACCCTCCGTAATTTCAGATCTGAAAAGTCCAGGTGATATAGCATTCACTCTAATTTTGTATGCCCCTAGCTCCACAGCCATTACCTATTCAACTTAACTTAATCAGTACATTTCCATTAAGGCCTTCACATACACTATACCACGTGCAAGAAAAAAGCAAAGAACTAAAATATTAAATCCTTAAAGTGAAAATGAAGTCAAATTATAGGAGATGAAACGAAGAGTAAGAAGAAAGAACAAGAATGGTAATATCATATGAACAACGTCTAAGCAAATAACTTTTTGAAATGCCTCGAAATGAAATTGGATGTGTAGCGACCAGACTTGCTTTTGACTCATTTTTTTTAATTAACAATCAACTAAGCTGATCTCAACTTAACCCAACAAGGATACACATAAACCTGGAGGGGGCAGAGCAGAAATTAGAGTAGTCTGATCAACCTTAGCTAAAAGCTCAGTAACATCACCCAGCCCAAGCCAAATAGTACCAAGTCATCAACTTATCTCCATACAACAGTGTTCTAGCATTTAAAACAGCAGCGACTAATGAACTAAAGGGATCAAGAACCAAAACCTGCCTTCAACCAAGAAGGGGAGTATTACTTTAGTTGATAAAAAAAATGTTGTACTTCAAGGGTCATTTCTGTCATTAAGTCTAGTTTTCATAAATCCATCCCTCCCTATCAGACTTTGAAATGGTCTTCTTTATTTCGTATGTTGAGCAACACCCTCCAGGCCCCAGGAAGCATATCCTTTCAAGTTGTAATTAATTTATCATTAAAGGACAAATGCCAGGCCAAGCCAAGCAGATAACAAATGGTATGATTTCCTTTAATTTATTAAAAATATTATAATATTTGCATGTCAATGAAAATACCTTGGTCAAAATGTTTACGCCACCCTTTGAACAATTGTATGCTGCACCCCCAGGCAAAAATCCACGATTAAGACCAGCTATGGAAGATATATTGATGATTGATCCTCCCTGATTTGAATCGCGCATGCGTAGACAAACATATTTCGACACCAACCAGGTACCTGATAAATTAGTCTTGAAAACACTATTCCATTCCTCCTCTGACAATTCCAGTGGAGACTTCACATTTCCTAAGAAAAACATATAGAAGTGAGCAATAATAGTGAGATACGGCAAGGATACAGTATCACATCCGTACAGTGAATCTATGAAAAAGGTCAAATTAAAAATATTAAATGCAGGAGCATGATAGTAAATAATTATCTAAATTTTTCTTTAAGAATTGTTTTAATCTTTATTTTCTATTAGCACCTTCTGTACACCTTCTGTACATCAGTAATAAAAACAGCCACTTAAATCAAATTTGATCCATTCGAAATGATTTATTAATGACCCCCAGAAAAATGCCATCTCAGGTGTGAGGAGAGAGTCTAAGAGTGAATGAAACATTGTTCTTTATCATTGATGGGACAGAAAGTACTGGACTATAGAAAAGATTCATATGAAATAACAAAGAAAGAAAGGTAATAAGTTTCCCTTAGTTCCATTTACAGACATGAAAACCTAAGCACATTTTGACCAACTTGACTCATCTCATTTAACATAAAGCGCCGCAGTTCGAAAAAAATTAAAATATATATCTTAAAGTAAGCATAATTGACACTACTCAATTATCATATTGTTGTAAGTTTTGTCCCTTTATTGATCTTGTTTCTTGATAGACTTAGGTGATTATGAAAACAATAGGATGATGCGAAGATAATGCGAAATATAGATGAACAATAAAGTAAACACACCATACACACGAACACAAGAATTTAGCGAGGTTCGGCTAATCTTTGCCTACGTCCTCGTGTGATCTCCTTGAGAGATCACTAGCACTATGAAGATAACAAGATTTTAAGAACTTATGTAGAATCCTGACCCAATCCCCAAACCCTAGCTCACGATCTCTCAAATCACTCTTTTGCTCTTATACCCGTGTATGACTTCTTTATCTACGGTTGTCTTATTTTTCTGTATGTTGATGTAAGGACTCCTAAGAGGCCTATTATAATGTATAGAACTTAGGTTACACTCCTTAGCATATTACAATTCATATTCCTCTTTGGAGATGAAAAGATAACTTTTCCTAATCCCTAGAGGGCTATGGAATACTTTTCCTAATCCTATATGGAAACACTAGAAAAACTCAGATTTCCTAGTTCAACACTTAAAATCCTAGTCAAACTAGGATTCCTAGTCAAACCCTAATTCTTGGTATTTTGCGGAGCCAACTTTTTCAACAATCTCCACCTTGGTGAATCAAAAACCAAGAAATGACCATTGAAAACCCAGAATATCTTCGAACCTTCCTGAAACAACCCTGAAAAAACTTCAAGAACCTTTCACCTTGGTAAAAGAAACACCTTTTCCCCTATTGCACCTCATATGAGGAGGTGCTCCACCCAACACTTTAGCACGAGGTAAGGTTGAGTTAGTTCAAGCAATACTTGAACTTCTTTGGTATAACTGTTTTAGTAAGATAGTCAGAAGCATTTTCCTTTGTATGGACCTTTTCGACTATCATCTCCTTAGAGTCAACCCAATCCCTTATCCTGTGATAACGGACATCAATATGTTTTGATCTCCCATGAAACACTTGATTCTTTGCTAAGAAGATAGCACTTTCACTGTCACACCTATTCACCACAGAATTCTAAATGATTCCAAACTCCCTTGCTAAACCACTTAGCCAAACTGCTTCTTTTCCAGCTTCTGCTAGTGCAATGTACTCTGCCTCTGTTGTAGACAATGCTGAAATAGACTGTAGAGAAAACCTCCAACAAATAAGACCACCACCACACGTGAACACGTAACCTATCGTGGACCTTCTTTTGTCTAGGTTCCCTGCGTAGTCTGCATCTACATAACCCAGCACATATGCTTCTCCTTGCTGTTTTTCAAACAAAATGTCCATATTCTTTGTTCCCTTCAAATAACGAAGGATCCACTTAACTGCAAACCATGCTCCTTTCCTAGATTTTCCATATACATCGAGACAACGCTCATTGCTTGAGCTAAGTCAGGTCTGGTGCAAACCATTGCATACATAAGACACCCTACTGTGCTTGCATAGGGTACTTTCTTCATCTCCTTCAACTCATGTTCTGTAGTTGGACTTTGCAGCGCACTCAATTGATAGTGTGTTGCTAATGGAGTGGACACTGGCTTTGCTTCATTCATGTTGAAGCGCTCCAAAATACTCTGAATATACTTTGGTTGTGATAACCAAATCTTTCCTGTTGTTCTCTCCCTCCGTATTTGAATTCCAAGGATCTTTTGTGCAGGTCCTAGATCCTTCCTGTCGAATTCCTTACTTAATTGCATCTTCAACTTCCGAATTCTAGACATATCTTGACATGCAATCAACATCTCATCTATATAAAGTAGCAATATTATAATCTTACTATCTTCGAACATATGATAGTAAACGCAACAATCATATAAGCATCTTCGAAAGTCAATCTTCAGCATATAGGAATCAAAATGTTTGTACCACTGATTTGGAGATTGCTTTAGGCCGTAAAGTGACTTCTTCAATCTGCAAACCATATTTTCCTTTCTTATTTCGACATACCCCTCTGGCTGAACCATGTAGATGACTTCTGCTAAATCAATGTCTAGAAACGCTATCTTCACGTCCATTTGTTCTATCTCCATGTCTTGTTGAGCTGCTATAGATAATAGGAATCTAATTGAAGTATGCTTAATTACTGATGAGAATATCTCATCATAATCAACTCCCTCCTTCTGCGAGTATCCCTTAGCCACCAACCTGGCTTTGTACCTTATTGCGTCTCCTTCATGTGTTCCTTCTTTCTTTCTAAACACCCATTTACAGCCAATTGTTTTTCTATCCTTTGGTTTAGAAACTAACTCCCAAACAGAGTTCTTCACAAGAGATTTCATCTCATCTAATATAGCAATCATCCAACTTTCTCGTTCATTACTTGCTATAGCTTCTTGATACGTGATTGGATTTCCTTAACTGATTGTTAGAGCATAATTCACTTCATCCTGTTCGAAACCATACTTTTTTGGTTTCTTACGATTTCGAACAGGTTTGTCCAATGCTATGATCCTCTGAAACTGTTCTACATATGTTGTGCGATCCAGGGAGTCTTGGTTCTACACATGTGGCTCCACCTACGTCTATACTAGTGACTACTGCTGCTGCTCTATTTCTTCCTCATCAAACTCCTCATCGTAATCCACTTGCTCATGCTCCACCTGAGATGGATTTTCCTCTATAACTGGTTGGGGTTGAAGAACTTCGGTTGTTTCTTCTTCAGCATTAGTCCTTTCATTTTTCTTATTCTGGTTCAAGGGTATAGTCTTCTCAATAAATATTACATCCTACTTAAGACTACCTTCTTGTTTACAAAATCTCATAGCTTGTAGCCCTTCACTCCTTCACTGAAACCACTGAATATGCACTCGAGTGACTTAGGCTTTAATTTGTTTCTCTCATCACTTGGAATATGGACATAAACACTGCAACCGAAAACTCTTAATTTTGAGTAGTTAACGGGTTTTCCAGTCCATATCTCTTCTGCACACTTAGAAATGAGAACCCTTGATGGTGATCGATTAACCAAGTAGCAAGCATGGTTGACTGTTTCTGCCCAGAACATATCTGGTAATCCAGCAAGAAATCTCATGCTTCTCTCTCTTTCCATGAGGGTTTTGTTCATCCTCTCAGCAGCACCATTTTGTTGGGGAGTTTTCTTCACCGTAAAATGTCTTGTAATGCCATGTTCTTTACAAAACTCTAGGAAGCTAATGTCCTTATATTCACCTCCGTTGTCACTTCTTAGGTATCTGATTTTTCATCCAATCTGATTTTCTACCGCAGCTTTCCACTCTTTAAACTTAGTGAAAGCTTCAGATTTGTCCCTCATGAAATAAACCCAAATCTTCCTCGAAAAATCATCTAAGAATGTGATAAAATACCTGCAACCTGCCTTGGATCTGGTTGGTGCAAGGGCCCAAATGTCTGTGTGAATATACTCCAACAGATTTTTTCTTCTTTCCTCGCTATTCGCAAGCTTGAACGACGTCTTTGTTTGTTTCACAAAGATACAATACTTGCAGAAATCTAGTTTGCAATAATTGACACCTTCTAGCTTATTCATCTTGTGTAACTCTTGTAAACCGTTCTGACTCATGTGCCCTAGCCTAAAAGTGCCAAAGCTCAGTCTTGTCGTCAGTATCACCCTCCGTAGATACTGCTGCTCCACCTATTACTGTATTTCCTCAAAGCTTATATAGTTGATTAGGTTGGATTTCTCCCTTCATTACGACAAGGGATCCTTTGATAACCTTGAGTATCCCTCCTTCAGTTGAGTATCTTAGCCCTGCCTTGTCAAAGGTGCCGAGAGATATAAGGTTCTTCATCAATTTTGGAATGTGTCTGACCTTGTCCAATGTCCTAAAAACCCCGTCATGCATTCTGATTTTAATTGATCCAATACCTTGGATCTAGTCATCTCTCATTAACACTTCTCCGCTGCTGGTTTCCTCATATGTATCAAACCGTTCTTTGATAGAACACATGGAATGAACATCCCGTATCCAAAATCCAAAATTCGAAAGCACTGGAGCTGGATGATACTAAGCTCTCTGTTGTAATCCTCAGAAGTTACAACACTGGCTGCGTTTGAATTCCTTGCCATCGCCTTTGCTTTCCTTTCTTTCCATATGTTGCAGTTCTTCTTCCAATGATCGGAAGCACCACATACGAAACAACCTTTTTTATCCTTTACTTTGGATTTTGACCTACCCCTGTTGCCTGATTTATCCGGTCTTTTCTCTGATCTGCCTCTCTTTGTGCCTTTAACATAAAGGCTTTGTGCTTGAGAGCTTTTAGTGTTCTTGTCCATCTTGACATAGGACTAAATAGCTTCGGTAACCTCATCTAACTTAAGAGTATCCTTACCGAACATCAATGTGGTCCTGAGGTGCTTGAACGAAGGCAGTAGAGATCTTAGCATTAAGAGTGCCTTGTCGTCGTCCTCATATTTTACATCCACCTTGGATAAATTCGCCACACAATTCTAAAACTTGCTTAGGTGTTCTTGCAAGTCTCCGCCTTCATCCATCCGAAGGCTGAATAGTTCATCTTTTAAGAAGAGTTTGTTGGATAAAGTTTTACCCCTAAAGAGTTTCTCCAGCTTATCCCATGTTTCCTTAGAATTCATGTCCTCGTCGATATGAAGCAATACATTATTGGCAAGGTGCTGCTACATAAAACCCTTCGCTTTCCTGTCCATCTTCTGGCACTGCGCATCTGTTATGCCAGTTGGCCTTTTCTCTGTACCTAGAAAAGCCTCATGCAGATCTTGTTGGATCAGGACGTTCTTCACCTTCCTCTGCCATAACGTGAAGTTCTCTTTCCCGTCGAACAGCTTGATCACAGTCTTCACGTCATTGCTCGTGTTTGCCTTGGCACCCGCCATCTCAAAAACACTCTCCATGGGAGCTCTGATACCAATTGTTGTAAGTTTTTTCCCTTTACTGATCTTATTTCTTGATAGACTTAGGTGATTATGCAAACAATAGGATGATGCAAAGATAATGCGGAATATAGAAGAAGAATAAAGTAAACACACCACACACACAAACATAAGAATTTAGCGAGATTCGGCTAATTTTTGCCTACGTCCTCGTGTGATCTCCTTGAGAGATCACTAACAGTATGAAGATAAAAAGATTACAAGAACTTATGTAGAATCCTGACCTAATCCCCAAACCCTAGCTTACGATCTCTCAAATCACTCTTTTGCTCTTATACCCGTATATGACTTCTTTGTTTATTACTGTCTTATTTTTTTGTATGTTGATGTAAGGACTCCTAAGAGGCCTATTTATAATGTAAAGAACTTAGGTTACACTCCTTAGCTTATTATAATTCCTATTCCTCTTTGGAGATGGAAAGATAACTAATTTCCTAATCCTGAATTGACTTGACTCGTTGACAATTGACCGATGACGTCAGCGTTGACTTGTTGACGTCAGCGTTGACTTGTTGACGTCAGCTGTTGACTTTGACCAGTGTTGACCAGGGTTTCGACGATCCGGATCCAATGGTGGTGGTTTCGGGTCTATCGGAGATCGTTTGATAGGTCAAATGGAGATTTTTAGCCTAGGGATGCATGTCCGGGACATGTTGACTTTTCACGGAGTTTTGAGGGTTTTTTCTTAGGACTTGTCTAGGTTGGTGGTGACCTTTATGTATGTTTTGGACAAGTCCGGACGACCCGAAGAGTTCGGTATAGCCGGAATGACTTACATCGCAGCTTGCAGGCGCGCATCAAGGGCGGTTTGTAAGTGGACATTTGTTTTCTAAATATGATGCATGCATAACTATTTTATATATGCGATTTGAGATGCCTTTAGTGCATATGATTGTGGTGTTTGGCATTTTTGTACTTATGTGGATTGCACGTATTTCGAGAGTTTATACTTTATGTTGTGCTTTGGGCTTATGCTGGATTTGATACGTGCTTGGCTATGGAATACTTTTCCTAATCCTATATGAAAACACTAGAAAAACTCAGATTTCCTAATTCAACACTTAGAATCCTAGTCAAACTAGGATTCCTAGTCAAACCCTAATTCTTGTTATTTTGCGGAGCCAATTTTTTCAACACACATTTCACCATATGCATCGTGCAGAAACTGTCTGCTATACTTACAGCAATCAAATGGTTCAACTCATGACTGAAACACATCAACAATAATTTATTGACTTCCACTTCCCTGATCCTGGATTCACAAACTAGTACTCAATGATAATTGATGAATCCCTGTCAACACCCTAACATAGTCGAAACAAGAGAAAATCGGGAGAAGCAAAAATGATTGGAGACCATACATTCCAAGTAAGTCCATATGTATGCAATGTTGCAAGTTTTGTCCCTTTATTGATTTTGTTTCTTGATAGACTTTAGGTGATCATGAAAACAATATGCTAAGATAATGTGGAATATAGATGAACAATAAAGTAAACACGCCACACAAGAATTTGTAAGGTTTGGCTAATCTTTGCCTACGTCCTCGTGTGAACTCTTTGAGAGATCACTAGCACTATGGCGATAACAAGATTACAAGAACTTATGTAGAATCTTGGCCTAATCCCCAAACCCTAGCTCACGATCTCTCAAATCACTCTTTTGCTCTTATACCCGCGTATGACTTCTTTGTTTACTGTTGTCTTATTTTCTGTGTAGATGTAAAGACTCCTAAGAGGCCTATTTATCATGTATAGGACTTAGATTCAAGGTTTAAAACGGCGTTGGGCGCTCCTAGGGCGGTTGATAGGGGCCTAGAGCCTAGGCAGTTAGGCGGAGCTTAGGCAGGCGCCTAGGCGGTTTTTTTTAAAAGACATAATTCAACAAATTAATAATATAATAAATACTATTAAATAATTTTAGAACAAAAATTAATTATCTAGATAAATAAATTGAGTTGGGAATCATAAATGTTAACAATGTAAGCTTTTTTATTAATTTTATTATACAACATTTTATATTTTTTAATTTATTATCTTTATTTTAATTAATAATTATATTATTAACTAAGTATTTAATAAATAAAATAACTTATATAACTAAATCTATATATATATAAGAACTTATATAACTAAATATGTATAAGGATGTATACGCAAATCCACCTAGGCGCTTAGTCATTAGGCAGGGCGGTTTCTCACCTTCGAGCGCCTAGGCGGCCGCCGAAGCATATTACAATTCATATTCCTCTTTGAAGATGAAAAGATAACTTATTTTCTAATCCCTAGAGGGCTATGGAATACTTTTCCTAATCCTATATGGAAACACTAGGAAAAACTCAGATTTCCTAGTTCAGCCATTTGACTAGGATTCCTAGTCAAACCCTACTTCTTGGTATTTTGTCGAGCCAATTTTTTCAACAATCCCCACCTTAGTGAGTCAAAACCAAGAAATGACCGTTGAAAACCCAGAATGTCTTCGAACCTTCTTCAAGTGACTCTGAAAAAACTTCAAGAACCTTTCACCTTGGCAAAAAAATCCTTTTTCCCTGCTGCACCAGCACCTCATGTGAGGAGGTGCTCCACCCAATAGCTGCTACAAAGGAAAATGCTTCTGACTATCTTACTAAAACAGTTATATTGGAGAAGTTCATGTATTGCTTGAACTTACTCAACCTTACCTCGTGCTAAGGTGTTGGATGGAGCACCTCCTCATATGAGGTGCAATAGGGCAAAAGGAGTTTTGGCCAGGGTGAAAGGTTCTTGAAGTTTTTCCAGAGTGCTTCAAGAAGGTTCAAAGACATTCTGGGTTTTCAACGGTCATTTCTTGGTTTTGACTCGCCAAGGTGGAGATTGTTGAAAAATTGGCTCCACAAAATACCAAGAATTAGGGTTTTACTAGGAATCCTAGTCAAACTAGGATTCTAAGTGTTGAATTAGGAAATCTGAGTTTTTCTAGTGTTTCCATATAAGATTAGGAAAAGTATTTCATAGCCCTTTAGGGATTAGGAAATAAGTTGTCTTTCCATATCCAAAGAGAAATAGAAATAGTAATATGCTAAGTAGTGTAACCTAAGTCCTATACAATATAAATACGCCTCTTAGGAGTCCTTACATCTACACAGACAATAAGACAGCAATAAACAAAGAAGTCATACAGGGTATAAAAGAAAAAGAGTGATTTGAGAGATCGTGAGCTAGGGTTTGGGGATTAGGTTAGAATTATACATAAGTTCTTGTAATCTTGTTATCTTCATAAGTGCTAGTGATCTCTCAAGGAGATCACACGAGGACGTAGGCAAAGATTAGCCAAACCTCGCTAAATTCTTGTGTTCGTGTGTGTGGTGTGTTTACTTTATTGTTCATCTATATTCCACATTATCTTAGCATCATCATATTGTTTACAACACTAGTTTGCTTCCATAGCCAAGAATGGAACAAAGCAGCTTGTGAGCTTAGTAATAAGATTATAAAATAAGATTCTGAAAATATTTGGTGTCTGGGTCCAGGGAATTAGAGAATTTGAACCCAAATAGGTTGTCAATTTGATCATTTTCGTCTTCAAAATGAGGATTATAAAATAAGATGAAGATGCACTTAGTGATGATTAAAGTGTTTGTTGGAATTCCTGTGTATTTCTATTTTAGATTTTCATCTCTCATCTTATATATACAAAGATATATTATTGTACAATAAATTTAGAATTAGATTTGATGTGGACCTTACTTTGATTTATTAAAGTGTTTGTTTGAATTACTAGGTATCTGGGTATTGGTGCAGGAGGAAAACGGAATGAGAATAATGGTGGAATGAGAAACAGGGAATGAGAAACAATTGTGGAATTCGTGCAGGGGGTCCTCCATGGTTCCATGCCCAAAGAGAAAGATTGATATTATGTCAAGTTGAAGCGTGCGAGTGTTTCATATCTCATAGGTGTGGGTTCCAATCTTTTCCACTTAGGCTAGTCACATTGACTTTAATATGTTAGTGTGTCAAAATTTCCATTTTTGCCCCTTTTTTTCACGCCCATTTAACATCTCTAACGGAAAAAAAGGGAAGTGATTCAACTCGATCGTTTTGTGTTAAGTGAATGAACAATCAATTTAGGGTGTAAAGTAGGACTAATATGCACGTTCAGGTTGCAATTAACATAATAAGCCTTGTTCTAATTTCAACCCCGAACAAATTCGGACATCTCTTACTTTAACATGCCTGGAATCCAATTAGCGATCCAATCTTACCGACCAAACCTGGCCTAAGTTTATCTTACAAAGATTACTATAGAGCCAATTGAATTGTTGGTTCTAGTACCTGAATTTATTTTTCTCAAACAAGCTATGATAAACATAAACACAGAATCAGACCAAGAAATGAAAACAAGATACATAAAAGATGAATAGAAGAAATCATAAAGGGAAAACAAAATCCTAAAATCGAAACATAAAAATCGCAGCTAACCTCTGACACCGGCATTATTAACAAGGGCGTCTATGCGCCCAAACGCATCCCAAGCCTTGTTAACAGACTTCTCAATGGCTAGGCCGTCGGCGCTGACATCCAGAACCACAGCAACGGCACGTGGGCCTCCAGTACCAATTACAGAAGCAGCATAAGAAGAAGACGGCGACTTGGTAATGAATAGCTGATTGATTTGATCGCAGAGGGACTGAAGGCGGTCGATGCGGCGAGCCGCGGCTACGATTCTGCATCCGGCTTTAGCCAAGTCTAAGCAGAAGTCGCGACCCAGGCCAGATGAAGCGCCGGTAACCATAACGACCTTTCCATGGAGGTCCCGCCAAGGTTCAAGGTGGTCGGCGACTTGGTTCGCCATATTGATATTGCTCTGAAATTAGGTGCTATGAAATTGCCCGTCTATGCCATCAGCATTCAGCAGCCTGCTCATCTCTAGTTCTCTTTACATGTGAAAGTCTTATTAAATTATATTTGTAGTTTTAAAATTTTCAATTTACATCCTGAATTTTCTATTATGTTTCAATAAGGACCTTTTGTTACTATTTCCATTTAACACTATGTTAGTTGCTTATAGTTATATGTCATATATGGAGTCCATTTTCTATTTTATTTTTTTTACCGTGGGCTTACTGGGAAGAGAAATTGGCAGTATTTGGCACCATATGGATAAACAAAATCTTGAATCGTTAAAAAAAAAAAAAAATATTAAAAAACACACAAATCAAACTTTGCTCCACGTGCTCCTCCCTTCCTCCTGTTCCTTCCTATTCTCCCTTTCTCCTCTTTTGAAGATTTATTGACACCCACCCAGGAATGGATGCTTCACGCGGGCCGAGAGAGATATAACCCTTTCCACTTTAAGATTATGTTTTTTAAGATTATGAATTTAGTCAAGCTTAATTTAATTTTTGCTAAAATGGCCTAATTTAATTGGTTCAGTCTAATTTAGATTTTTTTTAAAAGATCCATTATCTATTTCAAGCTCAAGTAAATGCTTATTTTTTTACTGATTGTTGATATTAAATGTTATATTTAATTAGGTAAAAGTGTTTATTTATATATGTATATTATTACAATGGTGAAATAGATTTATTGTGTCCTCTCAAGGAGGAATAGGGTATGCTAGGGTTTGAATCTAGTCACCGCCTCTTAACCCCGTTTGTCTATGGTTGATAGTTGTGGTGATGCTTTGCCATCTGGCGGCTGTTTCTTTCCAAGCCCTTGGGTGTGTGTAAGTGTAAATATGTGAGGTTAGAGTGCGAGTGAAGGTCTTCATGTGTTACGCTAGGTCTAGAAACCGAAGAAGTACCTTGTACTGCAAGGCTGTAGTGGAGCGAGTTTGATGTTGGAGATTATGGAGCATCTTATGCACAGCCTCTACCTCTCGAATAAAGAGAGGATTGGCGTGGTCCTTAGTCGTCCCGAGACTGAAGGCATCTAAGTTGGGGCAAGGTTTAACTTGGTTTTTGAGATCTTCACGACAAAAAATGTGAGTAAGGAGGCATTTATCTCTGTATTTACTAGTCTTTGGCGAAGAGCAAATGGCGTCTCAAATAGGGAGATTGGAGATAAACGATTTCGGGTCCATTATGTGGTGATGCGAGACAAGGACTCAAGTGCTGGAGATGGAGCCTTCGCTGTGTAAGGAAGCTCTAGTTTAGTTGTCTGAGATCTATGCGGGGTAGAATTTCCAATCACCAAAAAGCTTATTAGCACCCTTTTGGGTGCAGATTCATGGGACACCACCACTCAATATGATAGTGGCAGTGGCTCAACGTATATGGGGATGGATTGGTGAAGTTACTAAGATTGATTAATCAAATGGTGACGAATGTATTGGGAGATTCATTAGGGTATACGTACATCTCGATGTTTCGGAGCCACTCGTGAGGGGAACGTGTGTAGACTTCCCAGACCAAGGCACTACGTGGATTGGGTTTTTAAGTATAAAAACTTACTAGCATAGTCAGAGCCGGTCCAAAGATTTGAAAGCCCAGGGAAAAATTAAAAATTGTGCCCTCAATTCGTACACTTAAATATTAAAAATGTAATTTTTTATCAACCGATTATTTCATTTTTATACTATGAGGTCTTGTCAAAATCTTATTAGGGAAAACTCATAGGGGCAAAAAACGTGATAAAGAAAAAAGGTGATTCCATGTCTAAAACATTACATTTGATTAAAAGAAAAACAAAAAAAAAAATCCTATATTTTTAACTTGTACATGGATAACAACGTGCACATTCAAAACTAATAGATTACAATTTTATATCAAATACAAGTAGTTAATCTTCAAATAAGAACCCTATCAATTAAAAAACTTGAACTAACGTCAAACTTATCTGTTTCTATATTGTTTATTTTTTCACATGTTTTATTTATTTATTTATTTATTTTATATCTATAATATCAATAACTTTAGGCCCTATATTATCTTAGGCCTCGGGCTTAGGCCCCTTTGGCACCCCATTTTGGGCGACCCTAAGCATAGTGTACTCGCTGCGGACATCTCTCTCACGACACTCGCCTCTGTGACTTGAGGGCAGTGGGTAACGAAAATGGTTTTTTGATGCCTAGTTGTACTACCCTAACCCATTTGAAGGTTTAGATGTTGTGGAATATTTGTGAGGTAGAAGACCACGTGGTTTTGGGAGATAAGAGTCTAGTTATGTGGACACATGGAAAAGTGGACAAGGGTCTGTGAAGGGTCGTTCTTCTTTCTCCTCTTGGATTAATTCTCAAAATTAGAGGAGTTCCAAATCTGGGGAGCTAGGAACAAAAGTCAAAGGGACCTATAGGAAGCAAGACGCGTGAGCTTGGAAACGTTGATTAAGACCCGTGAGCTTGGGAAGCAAGAACGATAAGCAATCTCACATCGCTTGGAGAGGGAGAGGTGAAGTGTCTTATATGTGTGGGCACATATCTTCCTAGCACGACGCCTTTTGGGAGCTCATTGGCTTTGGATTCCTTTAGAACTCTGAAGTTAAGCAAGGTTGGACTGGAACAATCCTAGGATGGGTGATCTACTGGGAAGTTACGCGTGAGTTCCTAGAAACAAAGTCATGAGGGCGTGGGCCCAATGCAGACAATATTGTACTAGGGGAGTTGGGTCGTGACATAATGGTATTACAGCTGGACTCCGATCGGAAGTATGCCATCTAGGATGCTGGGCCCCAAGGTGGGTGGATTGTAAGACCCGTAAGCTTGGGAAGCAAGAACGGTGAGCAAGAACAATGAGCAAGACCTGTGAGCTTGGGATGTAAGAATGATGAGCAAGCCCAATCGCTCAGGGAGACAAAGGTGAAGTGCCTTACATATGTGGGTATGTATCTTCCTAGCACGAAGCTTTTTGGGAGTTTACTAGCTTTGGATGTCAGGGCCCACCCCTAATCCCCCAAGATTAGGGACTAAACCCTACTCCCGTCTGACAACCCAAAAACGAAAGACCGAAACAACCTCACGAAAACCACAAATTACATTGTCAAACGCATGAGAAAATAAAACATCCCAGAGTCAGCAGTTACACAGAGCATAGTACCAAAACTTAAGGAAAACAAGCCGATATACAGAATATACGCACAACGGAAGAACTTAAATCACTCCGGGGTCACTCTCGAGTGTTCTATGCCTTCGACGCTGCCTCATCGTCAACCCCGCGCTAGCTCCACGACCTGGAGGGCAATTAAAACCAGAAAAGTGTGAGTGTACCAAAAGAATAAAAGTTTCAAAAACCATTTTCTAACAAAACAGGGTTTGGCCCTCCGTTTTGAAAACATGCATGCACAACCCATTTATTAAACACAGTCATAAACCATATAGTAATCATCATAAAAACATTTATAATTCACAAAATAGGCATCATTAAAACGGTATGATAAAACATAACTCCAAGTCATCATTATTCGATCAAACCTGCCGGACCTATCCGAGTCTTTAAACTGCCGAGTCTTTAATCTCAATCCAGGCCTCAATAATCCGAGTCTTTAAACTCAACAGGCCTACGGGGGAAATATCAATATATCCTAGTCTTTAAACTCAATCCGGGTCTTTAAACCCAATCCGGGCCCGTCCCCCGTCAAACATAATATCCGGGTCTTTAAACCCAATAACCAAATCCAGCAAATCCAATCCAAAACCATTTGAAAACAATTTCTAAATCCGTATCCAACCCCGAATCCGAAATCACTAGTCTGAAGCCCTTCCGGCGTCCAGAACCGTCATTCCGAACCCAAATCCGGAATTCCACGTTTCAACTTTAAAACCAAATTCCGCTTTCCGAAATCCAATTCTAAAACTGAAAATCTTGATCATCAAAATCATGTATCAAAATCCCTTTATAATCATTGAAAATCACTTATCGTTTGAAATCCCAAAACCATGGCATCATAAGCAGAAATCAAGTCTTTCTCGTAAAACGTGCTGAAAACCCGTACTTTCTCTAAAAACGTGCACTTAAGTAAAACAGTTATAACATATTCAAATAACCATGAAATCACATATAAAACCATAAAACAAATCATGAAAAGCAGTTATGCATGCTCAGTTATAGAGAAGGGGTCCACTCACAGTTACCGGGCACGTCACTCGCGTCCCGTACGTTCCGTACGTTCCTCGACCTCCTCGGGGAATCCCGATCCTGTCACAAGTCACCAAAGTACGTCACTAACACATACACTAAGATCCTCCTAATTTTCCCCAATTTTCCCTAACTTCGAAATATAACGAACCGAGACCCTAAACCTTCAACCTTGTCAAACTAACCTCAAACGACGTCCGATTAACCCGAAACCGATCCCAAAAGATCCGTTATAACATCTAGACCAAAAACCTAGTTGACAGTTTCCCTAGAAACCACCGCACGCGCCCCATGCGCCGCCCAGAGTGGCTGCGCGTGGGCCTTACGCGCCTGCTACAGTGTCGTCTTCAACCTCAGCTCAGCCGGTTCAACTGTACCAAACCGGCGTGACCGGTTCTCCCTCATTCCTTGATCAAATCCAGTCATTTCAATCCCATAAGTTCCATCCAATTCCCAGCAACCATTCCCAATCCTAAAATCTAGAAATCACAGCCTCTAAGCCGTCGTCCTCAAGCTCGAAACATTTTACTCGAAACCTCTGTTTTGGTTCCCAGCCAACCAGGCCATCCTCCAGCACGGCATCAACCTTAATCGACTCCTAGGGACCTACTGAGTCTCACACAACTCACAGAAACCCTCGACTCAGCCTCAAAAGCCACGACTTTTGAATTGAACAAAACGGGAAAAACAGGGGAAATTGGGCTTACCGTCGATTTTACCTCCGCCGTTCGCACCGCCGTGCACCTCTGTGTCAACTGGGCCTCCCTCAGCCGTCCTAGCTTCCTCTCAGCCTTGATTGGATCGACACACGGCACAACCACCACCAGCTCCCTCGACACCTCTTTGTTTCCCAGAGAATTCAAACCCCGCACCCTCGTTGTTCTTTGCACGATTTCCACTCCCAATCCCCTCACCAGCTTCTCTCTTTTCCCTACTCACTCTCACCAAAACACAGCACCTCACACCGCCCTTCAGCTGATCGATTTCCCTCTCAAACCTCACTCTGTTTTCTGTCTTCTTCGAACCAACACGATACACACACTTGCACAGTTTTAAAACACACACCGTGCACTCCCTAGAAACCACTACACACACTGCACGTGTCACCATCCCAAGGGCTAATTCCAAAATATCCCAATCTCTACTGTACACTTGGCCTTATCTGATTAGCCCAATTCCCAAGACATGAAAAGACCAAAATACCCCTAAAGTCTAAATTACGATTCTACCTTTCTTCATTCTAGACCCCTATCTTACTCTTCTGACGTCCGATGAAGGTATGCCGCCTGTCGTTGAACTCAGGACGACGAGACCTACCTCACGGTTCTCGATCTACGTGAAAATGACAAGTCTAGAAAAAATCAATTTTTCCCCTATTTTAACCAAATTACGATAATGCCCTCAACCTTCTGAACATCATAACTTTCTCCTCGGATGTCGGAATCGAGCGTGCCACCTGTCTACGGACTCGTGACGCCCCAAAATACGTCACGGTCATCGGTCAATGCCCAATTGACCACCCGAACTCAAGGTCAACATTTTTCCCAACCCAGGGGCAAAATCATCATTTTACGCTAACGGCCCAACTAAACACCGATTAGGCTCACTCATCTGTTACTAATGACTTTACTAATCCCGGCTCTCGGGACGGGTCGTTACATTGGATTCCTTTGGAACTTTGAAGTAAAGCGAGGTTGGGCTGGAGCAATCTTAGGATGCGTAACCTGCTGAGAAATTACGTGTGAGTTCACAGAAACAAAGTCGTGAGGGCGTGGGCCCAAAGCGGACAATATCGTGCTAGGGAGTTGAGTCATAACATCTGCTACATCTGATACAGCCTCATCTTTATTATGCAGACCCTGTTATTGAGGAGGTGTGAGAATAACACACATGATGTGGTTAATCATAGTTGTGGAGGTCAAGATATGTAGGCAATGGAGATGCAAAAGTTGGAGTGTTTGTTCAATGCGAGGTAAAATGGACCAGGTGGAATTATTTTGGCTCTCAAGGCTGGCGATGATCATGACGGAGTTGTGCGGCATGAGCAAATAGAGGAAATTGAAAAGCATGACTTCTTGGGCTCCAACTCGTTCAACATGGATCCTATTATTGAACGTGGTAACTCGACTCGCAAACTGTTTAAGCATTTGGGCAGACCTCATGATAGGATGTGTGATCCTTCTAATTGTACCTTAGGAGCAAGGAAGAACATGGGACATCTTAGGTACCATTGGTAACCCAGGGACTTAGGCAAAAATGTCGAGAGCCGTGTGTAGGAGAGGTGGTCTGGACCTCCCTTGATAGGTTTCTTGAGCAGAGAAGTGTTAAGTCCACCTCTCTTTGGGATCTATATTCGCCATGAAGATCCTTTGTTGGAATTTTCAAGTCATCGATGATGATCTGGCCGTTCCAAGTTTGGAGGACCAATGTAGGTTTTTCAAGCCAGAAATTGTAGTATTACTAGAGACAAAGAATAAGGGTTTGAGTCTTCAGTTCTTGAAGAAAAAGCTTGGTTTTGATTGTATGTCTGCTATGGATTCTAAGGGTGGTGGGTTGTGTGTTCTGTGGAATGCAAATGACAATGTGGTCCTTGTGATGATTTTATGATTTATGTACTTGTGTATGAAGGCTAACTAGTGAGAGTATGGCGGTTGTATCCGGTTTATGTGAATATAAATGATAAAGTAAGGTCTAAACAGTGGGACAACCTATAAGAGATAATTAAACGGTTTGGGGATGCTAGTCTTATGTTGGGGGACTTTAATGACATTATGAGCTATGAAAAGAAATCAAGAGGTGACACGACCCATCCCAATCCCCCCGGGATTACCATGGAATGTGACGTGCTCCCGTCTGACAAGAGGCGCCAGACAAGGGATGACCGATTGCCATTGCCCAAAAGGGCTTCCAGAGTGCGTAAGGATCGATGGAGGAGGTGTGCGATGCTCAAGTCTCTGCTGCAGTCATATCCGGAATCAACCTGAAGGGCATTGAAAACAAAAGCTGTGAGTGGACGAAAATAAACAAGTCTGTTTAAAACATTTATAAGACATTTATGCCCCTCAGTAAAATCATATGCATGCACCAAAACCAATAATCCCATATTTATTTAGAAATAACCATTAGGGCCTTAGCCCGGAAACCAAAGCATAGTTTCAATTTCCAAAAGTAAATCCAAGAGTTATTTCATAAATCCAGTAATATGAACCATAAGGCATATAATATAAACCATAACCATTATTTTAGCCACTGCACTATACACTCCAATCCGACATCCCTGATGTCTGACGTTCCTGACGTCAATAAGGTCACAATCACAAGGCTACGCGTGCCACTCGGGTCTCAATTTCCGAGTTCAATCCCCGAACCCCGTTCGGGTACAGCATCCCCGATGCTTAGCGTCATAGACGCTGGACGTTCTAGACGTCCGTGACCTCTCCGGGGTACCTCGCCGGAGGAGACAATATAATATGGAAGGATCTATACAGTGCAGTACTAAATACATTTTATCGATATCCACATGCAAGGCATATATATATACATGGATAGAAATCCAAACCAATCATTAAGTTTCATCAGACGGGTCTCAAGCCCAAATACCGTGAAACGTGCCATAACCAGATTTTCCATATCATCAAAACCACTATTGTTTTTAGCATGTGAATATATATAAAATGTAAACCAGAAAACATTTATTCAATTCCATTTAGGGTCCCCGACCCGCAATCACATGTAGAAATCAACTGGGCCCCTGGCCCGATTTCACAAGTTAACTGGGCCCCTGGCCCGATTCACATGTTAACTGGGCCCCTGGCCCGATTTCATAGTTCAACTGGGCCCCTGGCCCGATTTTACATTATTCAAGTTCGTAACCGTTTCATGAAATCATATCCAACCACATTTATGGAAATCGGTGAAAATCCAGAAAATCTCGGTTTTCGTGCAATTACGTAATTCACCTCGAAATGCGTGAAATCATTTTAAATTCACCGATATCCAAAGTAAATCATTTAATCATAATTATAACAATCATAAAACAGTTATGCATGCATCGAATTTATGAAACCAATGTCCACTCACAGACCGTTTAACCGAGCGCCTCGATACGCGTGCCATAGGCCTTCCCGGGCCACCTCACTATCACCGGGACTCCCAATCCTGTTCAAATCAATTTAGAGGATCACTAACCTCATCATTAACATCCTATTCAAGTCCCGTAATTTTCACGAATTTTTAAGTATTTTTAAATTGAATTTAAAACCTTCGGACATCCCGAATAATATCGAGACGGTGTCCGATCGACACGAAACCAATCCCAAAATGTTCGTTACAATGTATAGGACAAAAGTCATGTTGATCATACCTCGGGATTCGCACTCACGCGCCCCCACGCGCCACCGCAAGCGGCTGCGCGTGGAAGCCACGCGCCTGCTACAGTACCCGCACAGTCATCCCTCTCACCCGTTTGTCTGTAAAACGGGTTGAAAAACCCGCGAACAGACCCGGTCCAATTACACCCAATTCGACATCAAATCCATCCGTTCTTTTCACTGATCCCTTGTAATCAATCACCAACTAAGTTCTGTAGATTGAATTACACAATTTAGGGTATAAATCTCCACGACTCACGATTGATCCTCGACGGGTTTCCAAATCGGGTTCACCGATTCCGTCCCTGATTTCCAAATTAAATCATATAGTAAGCATCGTGAGAGTGTAAGGGATGTTTCTGCACAAACAATTTGATGAATTCACACCTTAAACTTACTGAACCCAAGCTCGAATTCGAGCTGCCATGGAAGCTCAGTTCTCCCTCAATCCGACATGGTTTCCCGTCGTTTTTGCTGCAAAGCTTCACGTTTTGATCCCAGAAGACTCCAGCTAATCCCCATTTTGATCGACACGGCCCAATTACTCCAATTCGAAATTCCCTCCAATTCCCCGAAACTTTGATTCTCGAATTACACCACCCCACTCAGTCCCCCGTGCTCTCCCTCAGCCAGAACCTTCCCCAACTCACCAATTAAACATTTGTGCAATCAATTGTGGAAGAGAGATTGGCAATGGCCAGAACCCAATCTCTCAATTTGTTTGTTCACGGTGAGGGAGGAATGATCAGAAATGGAAGGGGGAAAATGAGATGGACGGCTGTGATGAAATCAGGGGGGTGGAATGGATGGCTCAGATCAAAAGCAGGGATTAAATTTTAGATTATTATGTAGTGGAAGCTTTTAGCATATAGTTTATGATTAGTGGATCAAGATCCAATCTAGCCGTCGGATGAGTGACACTTGTCACTCATCCAAGTGTCCTCCAACCACCATTTCAGAATAAAATAATCCACACAGTTACCGAGACGTAACTTCCCCGATTTCACGTTCCAGACCATAACTTCCTCGTACGAAGTCCGATTTCGGCGTGCCGCCTGTCGTTGGATTCGCATCGACGAAACCTACGTAACGGTCCTTGGCCCTTGGCCATCGGACATCCCGGTCAAAAAGTCAACATTTCCCCTTCTTTCGTCCAAATTACGAAAATGCCCCTGGACTTCCGTACATCATAACTTTCACCACGAACGTCGGAATCGAACGTGCCACCTGTCTATGAACTCGTGACGTCCCGAACTACGTCACGGTCATCGGTCAAAGTCCATTTGACCATCCGAAATAAAAGTCAACGTTTTGCCCACACCTAGGGGTAAAACGGTCATTTTGCACCATTCGTCCGAAATCGCCCAACTAATCCCAGATTAGTAAATCACAATTAAATATTATTAAATCCCGATATTCGGGACGGGTCGTTACAACCTTCCCTCCTTAAAGAATTTCGTCCTCGAAATTACCAATCACCTTATTCCACAACCACCTTGTGGAAAACAATGCGACCACACATCTGTGTACACTTGTACACCCACATACTGGGACAACACCAGCCTCGTTTGTACCCAGACATGCCATCTCAGTCATACGTCATAATAGCAACAACACTCGACCACCTCGAGTGGAAATGATCACCTGATCCGCGATAAAATCGCCTAACCCTTTAGCTGACTCCTTCAGCTAGATGGTTCCTTTCCATTAACAATAAATCCTTACATTTGCTCCCGTTGGGAGTCACCAAATCTCATTTGTCAGTCCATGCCGACACCACCAGTCAAACTGTCACCACTAAGCTTTACCACCCTAGTAAAGCCCCAACCATCTGTCTATCCGTGACAACACCACGTACTACATCACTCTCGATGTAGCGCAAGATCAACCACATGATCTCAATTCGCAGGGCAAGCCCAATCCTGCGACACAAAATAATCTCAATGTCCATAATCGCCGACTCCCTCAGCGAACCAAAACGCTGGGAAATCACGGTGTGATCAAGTCACACAAGGCTACTCGTGGTTACTCAGACCACCAATTCACTCATCCTGAGTGTACGTATACCGTCAACTTACTCCATCAAGTGGTGTAACTGGAACACATTGAATACCAGCCCAGCAGTGAACACACATATCAATACCGGGGTTCCACTAGCCAACCGTGGCCAAGAGCTCCTGCTCATACAATCATTGAACCCAGACAAAATCACTCTGCCCGGCGCACAGTATCCAATGTCCAGTCCACAATATAGCCAAACAAATGATATCAGAACCAATCCGATTACCAACACATTAGTTACACACCACTGGTACATCCCCTGTACCGCCATTAGGCACCACTCAGCCTAACCAGTATCAAACATCGTACAACGTACCTTGTACGTACCTCAATCCATCAATCTGACTATAGCCACCCAGGTCATAGCCAAACACATTCTAGTAATGGAGTACATTTGCCCAAACCAACATGAGACAAAACGAACTCCACCCGTCATTTAGTCCCAACTCCGAATCCGAATTCGCAATTTCGTAAGAAATCCCGAATCCGAACCCAGACATCATGTTTTTAATCCATGTCCAAATCCGAATCCGAAATCATTATTCCGTAAGCTAGCATTGGAATAATCATTCCGCATCCAAATCCAGTAATCCATTTTCGAGCTTCGCAATCGAATCCTGAATCGTCACCCAGAAATTCGATTCCAAAACCCAAAATCTCGTTTACGTCCATCAAGACGTAACATAACCGATCCTATCGGTTACCTGCTCAAAAACACTCGATTGACTTCATAGGGAAGCCAATCCCAATATTCACACGTCAAAGGTTGACATAATCCAACCACATCAGAAACCTACTCAACCAAGTCACAAACCATATGGACTCACTCCAAAAAGAAGTTCAGTCCCGTCATCTATGACTCACATACCAAGGTAAGAGTGATAAACTCTCCACCCATCTGGGTCATCAAGATCACAATCCATATCCATCGCTACGTCACCCGACAAGTAACATCACGATCCTAGATCGTCACATTGACCAAAGTTGATAACATCGCAAATCAGATCCACCTAGGATCCACACATGCTCACATAGCTAACAGTCCATCCGAAAGCTGATCGTAGGGTCTTACACCCTCAATTGAATCCTTCGCCAGATTTCCCTTGGTGGAGAGATGACCACGCATAACACCACCAAATCCAAATTCATACAAAACTTCTTGTGTCCAATGACCCAAGGCCAAACTTGGGTCCACCTACCAATACACGCTCAACGTACTGGTAGCAACAATCATCATCTGCCACGGCAGGAAAATATGAAGTCAACCCTAATGACTTCGGAATACCAATCACTGATTCGGAAACGAGCACTCCTCTCGTCTCCCAATCACAACTCTCCCCGAAACGGGAGTTCCAACCATGTTGGAAACAGACATGCTCCCAATGAGATGTCAAGTCCAACCACTGGACTGCCCATGTCCATACCTTACTTGGACCACCACGTGTCCAAGATCGATTCATTACTCGGACCTCACGTCCGTCAATAATCATGTATGCACACACCCCGATTCCGAACGGAATATCCACAATTTTGCCTGAATGTGCATACCATACTGCCTCCGTCTCACATCTCAACCTAAACAGGTTCAATCCTCAGGTTCCAAGTGATTCACAATCACAAAATCCCACATCACCACCACGAATGGTTTCCCCGACTTTTCAAATTTCAATAATTTCCTTGTACTCTCAGGGGATATAAGCAGTACACAAACTTACCAATCTCGGAGTTGACCACAACTCCCCAAATCCACCAACTCGCATGACATAGGGAACATCGTCCCTAGATTCCCCAAGTTTCAATCATACCATTTTATCCGTTCATCACTTGTCGTCATATATCTGTTAGGACTTATCCCAACACGACACAACCTCCACTGGATCCCATCCAGTCCAAGACTCAACCACCACTGAGTCGCAGATACCAATCATCTGTCCATCATGACAGAGTCACACCCCAAATGGTGGCTCCTCGTCATCACAATCACCGACACCGGTACCAGCACCACGCACCATCATCAATACCAGTATCAGCACACAGGCATCCATACTAGTATTGGCATATAGGTACCAACATCCATACATAGCACACGAACACCCATGCTAGCACACGAACATCCATGCTAGCACACAGTGTGCAAAGTTGTTACCCTGGATCTCCGTTCATTCCGAACGACGATCCCGTAACACCACTCGTACCCCAGGACTATGGGTACCTCCAATTTGACCACTGGCACATCAGGATAATGGACGTTCCCTGAACATCCCCTGATCCACAAGTGTGAAAGCCACACTAAATACTCTCGATAGCCAGTTATCTCGACACAACTGTCGACCAACAGTCATCGTTGTCAAGATCCGCATCCACACATCACACTACTATTCGATCCAACACGGGATTCCATATTTTATCTCATAACCGCATCCGTGGATCGAATCCCATAATCCAGACTAGACTCACTAGAGTCATCCACATGGTCATCCATGACCTCAGCCGCTCGTCGCAGCACAAGTTCTCACTTAAGGTTCACCTTTCGGTCCATCAATTATAAATTAGGGTTCCAAGGTCACACCCTAGGGTTCCACCGAACCCAACTGCCTTTTGCAGTAAAATCCACAACCTGACCGACCCCGCAGTCCTGACATCGTATAGACGTCCAATCCAATCCAATCGTCAATTCCACGTGGGTTCCATCGTGGGTTCCTCCACGAAGGTCATCGGCTAACTCCGATGCACCAACCCCCAAACACTAGCCAACACTACCAGGGTCCAAAACTTAGACCAATACTCAACTGAGTTTCGCACTTCCAATCAAATGGGGTTCCCTGAACCTAGCTGTGCCCAGTGGCACAACAATCCATCATCACATGACCGAACCGACGGTCCCACATTACCAGTTAATCGAATACAACCCCATTTGGGTTGAATCGCAACAATGCACGGCGTATCGGGCCAAACACACCCAATCTACCAAAACTATCTATCAGGTTGACAACGGAACTGCAGCCCAAAGAGACATCACACCCTCGTCCTTCGCGCACAAAAGAGCAAAACCTGCTCTGATACCACTTGACACGACCCATCCCAATCCCCCCGGGATTACCATGGAATGTGACGTGCTCCCGTCTGACAAGAGGCGCCAGACAAGGGATGACCGATTGCCATTGCCCAAAAGGGCTTCCAGAGTGCGTAAGGATCGATGGAGGAGGTGTGCGATGCTCAAGTCTCTGCTGCAGTCATATCCGGAATCAACCTGAAGGGCATTGAAAACAAAAGCTGTGAGTGGACGAAAATAAACAAGTCTGTTTAAAACATTTATAAGACATTTATGCCCCTCAGTAAAATCATATGCATGCACCAAAACCAATAATCCCATATTTATTTAGAAATAACCATTAGGGCCTTAGCTCGGAAACCAAAGCATAGTTTCAATTTCCAAAAGTAAATCCAAGAGTTATTTCATAAATCCAGTAATATGAACCATAAGGCATATAATATAAACCATAACCATTATTTTAGCCACTGCACTATACACTCCAATCCGACATCCCTGATGTCTGACGTCCCTGACGTCAATAAGGTCACAATCACAAGGCTACGCGTGCCACTCGGGTCTCAATTTTCGAGTTCAATCCCCGAACCCCGTTCGGGTACAGCATCCCCGATGCTTAGCGTCATAGACGCTGGACGTTCTAGACGTCCGTGACCTCTCCGGGGTACCTCGCCGGAGGAGACAATATAATATGGAAGGATCTATACAGTGCAGTACTAAATACATTTTATCGATATCCACATGCAAGGCATATATATATACATGGATAGAAATCCAAACCAATCATTAAGTTTCATCAGACGGGTCTCAAGCCCAAATACCGTGAAACGTGCCATAACCAGATTTTCCATATCATCAAAACCACTATTGTTTTTAGCATGTGAATATATATAAAATGTAAACCAGAAAACATTTATTCAATTCCATTTAGGGTCCCCGACCCGCAATCACATGTAGAAATCAACTGGGCCCCTGGCCCGATTTCACAAGTTAACTGGGCCCCTGGCCCGATTCACATGTTAACTGGGCCTCTGGCCCGATTTCATAGTTCAACTGGGCCCCTGGCCCGATTTTACATTATTCAAGTTCGTAACCGTTTCATGAAATCATATCCAACCACATTTATGGAAATCGGTGAAAATCCAGAAAATCTCGGTTTTCGTGCAATTACGTAATTCACCTCGAAATGCGTGAAATCATTTTAAATTCACCGATATCCAAAGTAAATCATTTAATCATAATTATAACAATCATAAAACAGTTATGCATGCATCGAATTTATGAAACCAATGTCCACTCACAGACCGTTTAACCGAGCGCCTCGATACGCGTGCCATAGGCCTTCCCGGGCCACCTCACTATCACCGGGACTCCCAATCCTGTTCAAATCAATTTAGAGGATCACTAACCTCATCATTAACATCCTATTCAAGTCCCGTAATTTTCCCGAATTTTTAAGTATTTTTAAATTGAATTTAAAACCTTCGGACATCCCGAATAATATCGAGACGGTGTCCGATCGACACGAAACCAATCCCAAAATGTTCGTTACAATGTATAGGACAAAAGTCATGTTGATCATACCTCGGGATTCGCACTCACGCGCCCCCACGCGCCACCGCAAGCGGCTGCGCGTGGAAGCCACGCGCCTGCTACAGTACCCGCACAGTCATCCCTCTCACCCGTTTGTCTGTAAAACGGGTTGAAAAACCCGCGAACAGACCCGGTCCAATTACACCCAATTCGACATCAAATCCATCCGTTCTTTTCACTGATCCCTTGTAATCAATCACCAACTAAGTTCTGTAGATTGAATTACACAATTTAGGGTATAAATCTCCACGACTCACGATTGATCCTCGACGGGTTTCCAAATCGGGTTCACCGATTCCGTCCCTGATTTCCAAATTAAATCATATAGTAAGCATCGTGAGAGTGTAAGGGATGTTTCTGCACAAACAATTTGATGAATTCACACCTTAAACATACTGAACCCAAGCTCGAATTCGAGCTGCCATGGAAGCTCAGTTCTCCCTCAATCCGACATGGTTTCCCGTCGTTTTTGCTGCAAAGCTTCACGTTTTGATCCCAGAAGACTCTAGCTAATCCCCATTTTGATCGACACGGCCCAATTACTCCAATTCGAAATTCCCTCCAATTCCCCGAAACTTTGATTCTCGAATTACACCACCCCACTCAGTCCCCCGTGCTCTCCCTCAGCCAGAACCTTCCCCAACTCACCAATTAAACATTTGTGCAATCAATTGTGGAAGAGAGATTGGCAATGGCCAGAACCCAATCTCTCAATTTGTTTGTTCACGGTGAGGGAGGAATGATCAGAAATGGAAGGGGGAAAATGAGATGGACGGCTGTGATGAAATCAGGGGGGTGGAATGGATGGCTCAGATCAAAAGCAGGGATTAAATTTTAGATTATTATGTAGTGGAAGCTTTTAGCATATAGTTTATGATTAGTGGATCAAGATCCAATCTAGCCGTCGGATGAGTGACACTTGTCACTCATCCAAGTGTCCTCCAACCACCATTTCAGAATAAAATAATCCACACAGTTACCGAGACGTAACTTCCCCGATTTCACGTTCCAGACCATAACTTCCTCGTACGAAGTCCGATTTCGGCGTGCCGCCTGTCGTTGGATTCGCATCGACGAAACCTACGTAACGGTCCTTGGCCCTCGGCCATCGGACATCCCGGTCAAAAAGTCAACATTTCCCCTTCTTTCGTCCAAATTACGAAAATGCCCCTGGACTTCCGTACATCATAACTTTCACCACGAACGTCGGAATCGAACGTGCCACCTGTCTATGAACTCGTGACGTCCCGAACTACGTCACGGTCATCGGTCAAAGTCCATTTGACCATCCGAAATAAAAGTCAACGTTTTGCCCACACCTAGGGGCAAAACGGTCATTTTGCACCATTCGTCCGAAATCGCCCAACTAATCCCAGATTAGTAAATCACAATTAAATATTATTAAATCCCGATATTCGGGACGGGTCGTTACAAGAGGCAACCCTCAAACTTAAAATAGCATGAGAACATTCAGAAGTTTGTTTTAGGAAGTAGTCTTCTGGACCTAGGCTTTAGGGGCTACCTATTTACATGGAGGAACAAGAGAAATGTTGATTTTATTGAGGAATGACAGGACCGCCCCCGAAGGGACATTGATAACTGTGCCCGGTCCTGCTCCCGTCTAGCAAGTCAACTGAAATTCCCAAATTACCCTCAGTGCTTGCCAAACCAGGGATAGCCACACACGTGCTCACTCATGCCTCCACCTCTCGATCAGCCTCGGTCAACGCTCCATGACCTGGAGGGTTAATAAAAATATAAAAGGTGTGAGTGGACAAAAATAAATCAGTTTATAAAACAGTTACAGAAAGCGTTTAAACCCTCCACGTAAACAAACCGTGTATGAAAATAAAAAACATTTTCCTTTTCTTAACCTTCGCGTCTTAGCCCGCAATCATAAACATAGGGCCTCCGCCCAAAATCGTGAATCAAATCCAAGTACGTGACACAATCAAAACCACATAAACCGGGCCACTGCCCATCACATCCGAAAATATCAGAAATCAACAATAATTCACAAGTCAATCAATCTGCTGGATCTCAAGTGCGCCCGAGTCTTTAAACTCAAAATTATGCACATAATCAGGCCTTCCCGGGATATCAACGAGCCTTTAAACTCAGAATACAATCAATAGGCCTCGGGGGTATCATACCGAGTCTTTAAACTCAAAACAGTAACCGAGTCTTTAAACTCATCAAGCCCTCCCCCATCATCAATTAACCGAGTCTTTAAACTCAAAACATGATCCAGCAATAGCACCGGGTCTTTAAACCCAAAACATAATCTAGCAATAATACCGGGTCTTTGAACCCAAAACTAGTTTCCAACGGGTATTTAAACCCAACCATTTGTAAATCACAACAAACTCGGGATTCATCGTGATCCAAATTCCAAATCCAATCCGAAATCACATTTTGTCATAACATGACTCATGTCCGAATTTCCACATTCAAATCCCCAAAATCTTACTTCACAAAACATAATCAAATCATCATTAAAAACGGGACATGTATAATCATATCAAATCACATTATCAAACCATCATCCATTCCCGAATTCGAATTCGCAATGATGATTTCGTAAGCTGGCATCCGGAACCGTCATTCCGAACCCAAATCAGAAATCCATTTTCAAACTTCCGAAAACCGAAATCTTGTTCATCAAAATTACTTTTATGTCCTTGGCATCAAGCCTGAAATCACTTTTTTCAAAATCTGTTTTAAATCCTTGAAATCACATCATTTTTCAAATCTCAAGGTCAAAACATCAAAACCATAATCAAATCACCAAAATCACGGTCAAACCACAACATACTCGAAATCTCGTAAAACGTGCAAATACGTGTCATTCTCGAAATACGTGTCAAAACCGTAAATCATACTCACAATCCTAATCGAAACATCCTTAAAACATCATACGCACAAATCATGTAAAATCGTTCATCAAAACATCACCAAGGCATAAGAGAAACCATAGTCTCGAAATACGTGTAATTACGTATGGCATACTAAAATACGTATAAATACGAAAATCGTAATTATCACAAGTCATAATCATAATCATAGAAATATTTATGCAAGCATTAAATTTTGAAAGCAAAGTCCACTCACACACCGTCCATATCGCTTGTTTTCGCGCTGCACTCGTTTCCGTAATTTCTGACATTTTCTAGAAATCTCGAATCCTATCTGAAATCATTCTTTAGTGTTACTAAGGACCCAAATAACATCATACTAATTTCCCATAATTTTCCGGGAATTAAACGTCAATTAAAAACGTAACATAAATCTTCGGACCCTCGAAACAACATCGAAACGGTGTCCGATTAATTCGAAACCAACACTAAAATGTTCATTACATTGTATAGGACAAAAGTCGTGTTGAACTTACCTCGAGATTCGGGTCCACGCGCTCTCACGCGCCGCCGTGAGTGGCTGCGCATGGGAGCCACGCGCTGCTACAGTACCGGGTCCTGTTCATCGTTTTCGCCCGAATAACTGGTAAACGGGTCCGGTTGCCCGCGAGATGACTCGATTAGAATCCTGTCAATTCCAACTTAATTGCATTAATTCAATCAGCCAATAGGGTCGACATGTGTCTAATTAGGGTTATGTGACCTTAACTACGTAAGAACTCACCTTAATCCAAACGATTCAAAGTCAGACTTCGAAGAACAAATGAACACTGTTCATTCATCAATCTCGACCAATTTCGATTGTTTTCTTGAAATTGGTTCACTCAGAAGCTTCATAGGGTTCGTATAAACCTGTTTCTCATATCAATTTCTCCCTTAAACCCGTCCAAATTCACGACTCAAAGCTCGATTTTCTTCTCGGTCGCCAGTTCTCAGAGCCAAAACGGAATCAATTTCCTTCTTTCTTGCACTAGATCGACTTGAATTGATCCCAGGGAGCTAAATGAAACCTCAATTTGCCTTGGGCTGGCATAAAACTTCGAATTGAAATCACACTCCCATTTCAGATTTTTGAACTCTCCTCTCACTATTTTCAACACTTTTCTTCCTCTCTCTCTGTCTCAAAACTCTGTTCTCCCTCTCTTCATTCTGTTTCGGCCCCTCTTTCCTCTCAATTGATAGTGGGGAAGGTCAATTAAACCAAGTTTATCGGGCTCTATTTTTATTTCTTTTTCTTTTCCATTTCCAGCATCACCCACGAGCTCCAATTTCCCATTCCCTGACCGTGTACCTGTCCCAAACACACTAACACACCGTGCACTTCCACCTCTGTCTCTGTTCCCTCACTCAAATGCATAAACAAAATCAAACCGTGCACACACTCATGCCCAAACTCTGTTTTTCAACTTCAAGCATCAACACCTGTTTCCCACACACACCACTCGTGCTCTTCTCACCCACTCAAGGTACAAAAACAACTCACTCGTGGCTTCAAATTCCAACTCAACACTCGTACACACTGATCAAAGACAGTTTAAACAATTCACTCACTTTGTTCAACAAAATCCCACTCACGGCTATTTCAATTTCAACAGTAAAAATTACCATTTTGCCTTTCTGCTCAAAATTACCAAAATGCCCTTATCTTTCTAGACCCGTAACTCGGCCATCCAAACCCTAATTGGCACGTGCCGCCTGTCTACAGACTCAGTGCATCGAGACCTTCCTAACGGTCTTCGAATTGTGTGCAAAATAGTGGTCAACCAAAAAGTCAACATTTTCCCCCTTCTCATCCTAATTACGAAAATGCCCTTGAACTTCTGAAAGTCATAACTTCCTCCCCGAACGTCGGAATCGGACGTGCCACCTGTCTATCTCGTGACGTCCTGACCTACGTCACAGTCATCGGTCAAAGCCCATTTGACCGCCTGAGCAAAAAGTCTACTGTTCGCCCATTACCTAGGGGCAAAATCGTCATTTTCTTCAAATTTTCCAAATTTCCCCTTTTTGAATGTCCGGGTCGTTACAAGGAATGTCTGGATAAGGGCCTTTCCATAACTTAATGAATGCATTGGTGTCCTGAGACTCAAGTTCTCCATTTAGAGGTGGAAGGTTCTGACCATGCTATGTTGGTCATTGATATTGTGCCTAAGAATCAAAAGTCAAAGGCGAAGCTTGATATATGATCTGAGGTGAGGTTATGAGCAGGGGGTGTATAGATGTAATCCACAAAGTGTGGTAGCAGAAGAAGGAGGAAATTAGACCTATGTCGGATGGAAATAAACTTCAGGCTACACGTCGTGCTATTCTGGCGTGAAAAAAAGAAGAGTGGCACCAACAGCCAAAAAAGAATCGAGGAGCTTAGGGTGAACCTACGACCTTTGTACTAGCAACTAAATTATGATGCCCAACAAATATTTTCCTTGAAAAGTGACCTAAAGGAGGCTATACGGGAAGAAGAGGTTCTTTGGAAGTTTAAATCTAGAGTTTAGGGCTTAATGAAGGTGATAAGAACATTAAATTTTTCCATCCTAAGACGTTGCAACTACGCCATAGAAATTGAATACTTGGGATCTATGGTAGTTGTAAAGGCTGTTTCCAAAAATGGTGGCAATTTGGTAAATTAAATAGGAAAAAGGATGGATTTACCCCTGTGTTTATTACTAGCCCAAAAGTCAACTTTAATTCATGGAACTTCTTAGAAGTTCCTATTGCGTGAGTCTCAAACTTACAAGTTCATAAACAAAGGGCACGTAAAAATTGGTGATCGTATGTAAAAGTTACGAGGGGCATTTTGGTAATTTTGTTAAACAAGGACATTTTAGTAATTTTACATGGATTTTTATTTGGTGAGTCACCAGTTAGTGGGGTGGCATACTAAGTGGGTGACACGTGTCACTAGGAGAATGTGAGACGTGGACATAGGAGAGGAGGGGATTTCTCCTAAACCTCTCCCTTAGGGTGTGCTCTAGGGGGAAATCGTTTGGATATGAGGGGAACTGGAAGACAGCTCGGGGGAAACTAGGTAAGTGTAATTGGGACTGTGGTCCAAGAAACCTTCAAAAACCTATGCAACCATAGAGGTGGTTTCGGTCTTCAAAGGTTAAAACATGAAACCAAGGGCACCATTATCTTCCTTGGAACATTTTGATTAAGTTTGAGCAAAGACTCAAAGGGAATTAGTGTGAGGAACGCCCAATGTTGAGTTCAAACTCAAGTTGAGGCTCCAATTCATTTTGTGTAGAATTAAGGTGAGGATTCTACGTTCTAAGGTTAAATTCATGTTTTTGGATTGGAATAGGATAGGTTTGATGCTTGGATTGTGCGAATTGGTCGAGAAATGGAGAAAAATGATTGGGTTGACTACTATGTCGATACTCGATTGCAGAGAACTGGGTCGACCCGACTGGAAGAAGACGGCAAGTACTATAATAATTGTGGCTACAGAGCACGTGGGGGAGACTCACTGGCCATCCACAGATGCGTGGATCAACACAAAAATTGTTCTTTTCTGAATTATGAACCTATGGTACAATTCTCGAGATGATTAGATATGTTTTGAGGTATTTTTGTCCATCCTATGTGACGATGTTATGGATTGGAATTCATGTGGATCTTCCGAGATTTTAGGGGTTTTGAGTAAGGATTCCTGAAAAAATAATGATAACAATCGAGGAAAGTTGGGATATCATTTGAGGCACAGAAGGAACCGGGAGAACATAATTTAGGGCTCGGTAGACCTGAGATAATGAGTGATGTAATTTTTTGGGGTCAATGTTTTGGTGTGGGTGGTGACTCCAGCGGGACGAATTCTATTTGGTTCATATCTAGAGATAATATGTTCGACATGATTGAGATACATCATTTACCTGATAGTTTCACTGGTTTTATATGTGTCAATCTTATAACTATTCCATGCTACTAGGTTGGGTTTTTCATGGAGATGTTCACAATAAGCCAATTGAGTGGAAGGAACATTGTGATGGGGCCTGTCCAAAAAAGGATCTCCACGACTGAAAACCTGTCAATATCTAAGCTAATTGACGAGGACGAAATGAGGGTAACCTTTTTGTAACGACCCGTCCCTAATTAGCGGGATTAATTAAGGATTAATGACCAACTAGCAAGACTAATCGAGTATTAGTGGACGTTCAGGATGAAATGACGATTTTGCCCCTAGAATGGGCAAAACGTTGACTTTTTGTTTAGGTGGTCAAATGGACTTTATTCGATGACTGTGACGTAGTTTGGGACGTCACGAGTTCATAGACATGTGGCACGTCTGATTCCGATATTCGAGGAAGAGGTTATGACGATCGGAAGTTCAAGGGCATTTTGGTAATTTGGTTAAAAGGAGCCAACAGTTGACTTCTGACCCGGGAGGTCAAATGGCCAAGGACCGAGGACCATTACGTAGATCAGGACGATACGAATCCGTAGACAGGCAGCACGTTGAATTCGGACGTTCGACGGAGAAGTTACGGTTCACGGAAGTTTGAACGTACTATTGCACGTTTTACGAGATGGAAGCCTTTTTGGCATTTAGTGGGCTCCAGATCTTTCTCAGGCCCAATGGATGAATGGCAAGTGCCATTCATCCATTTCCCATCATTTTTCCTTCATGCATATCCCCTTCCCCTTCATCGATCATTTCCCATCCGTCAAACTCGATCACCCTTCCACCCCAATCCAAACCCTTCAACCCTTTGACCATGATTGAGACCAAGAGGATGAACTGAGGAGTTGAGGAAGGTGGTGGCTGGCCAAGGCAGCACCGCCGTGAATGACCGAGGGCAACTCAAACCAAAGGTATCGGTTTTAACCAATTTTCCCCATTTTTCAATTTTAATCATTATGGGCCTTTTTGTGTGATTGTATTGAGTTAAATAGGTTACTAGGGTCGTGTTAGGATGTTTTTGAGGAAGGTTAGGGGCTAAGGAAGCCGTGGGGAGGTGTTTGAAAAACTGGACCGTGAGAGCAAAGTTGGACCGGTTGGGTTTTGTGGGTTTTAGAGGATTTGGTTCTTGGGATCAAATTAGGAAGATTAGGATTGATTAGGAAGGAAAAAGACTAAAATTGGACCGTGTTGGAGCCTGGACGGGTCATGCCGGTCCAAGTTTCAGAGAAAACCGGACCGGTCGGCTAGAGGTTGAAGACGCACTGTAGCAGGCGCGTGGCTCCCACGCGCAGTCACTTCAGGCGGCGCGTGCGGGCGCGTGGGGGAGAATTTGAGGGTGGTTCCAACATGTGAAATCATCTATTCGATCTAACGAACATTTTGGGACTGGTTTCGAGTCAATCGGATATCGTCTCGATATAGTTCCGGCTGTCTGAAGGTTTCGATGCGCATTTAAAAATAGTTAAAAATCCCGGAAAATTAGGGGGTTTTAGTTAGGGGTTAATTAAGTAGTTAGCAACCCTCTAAAGTGATTTGGACAGGCTTGGGAACCCCAAAGGCGACGATTGACCCGGAAAGGCATACGGCGAGCATATCGAGGCAGCAGCGAGGATGGTCTGTGAGTGGACTTTCTTTCTGAAATTGATGCATGCATAAATGTTTTATATATGTTTTAATATATGTTTTGTGATGCCTTGAGTGCATTTTGGTCTGTGTTTACATATGGGCATGTATTTCGAGGTTTTCGGGTTTTATACGTGCTTATACGCGCTTAGACTTTCGATTTTCATGAAATGAATTTGAAAAGGTAAAACCGGGAATGAGACCCATTTGGATTTGGTTTTGACTCGGGCATGAGACCTTATTGATGACCTACGGATCTGAGTCGTGGTCGCGACAGGTGCTGTGTGCACGACAACGGCCGACGTGACGCTCAACTCCGGATTGGGATACGTTCCTTTCGGAAAGATCGCGATGCACATCCCGTTGTTGAGCAGCCACTGGAGGCTCGACTTCAGAGTAATGACGGTTTAGAGGATCGATCAGTGACGTGTGCACCATGGTCTCGAGATAGTCGCAGTAGTGATGTGTTCACGACGACATACCAGGATTGAGAGCGGTCCTGGATTGATGGTTACACGCATTGCTATGATCGGGATCGTGACTGACCCTGAGATATCGAGCTCGATGCCCCACTGATTTACGAGTTCGGGCTCGATGCCCAGTTATTGTGAAATCGGGTTAGAGGCCCTATTGAGTCCTATGTTCGGGTTGGAGGCCCATTTGCTTTATGTTATCGGACTTGAGTCCCGTTTTATGGTTTTTGTATACTAGTATGTATATACCCTCCTTAAGAGCGTATTGATTGGTCTCCTCCAGACGTCGACTTGGAGTGTCACGATCCACAGACCAGAGTGGGTATCCCCATAGAGATCCCTTTCCAGGAGTGGGCGTTATGATGTGGTCCCAGACCAGATTCCGGAGAGATGCTCGGACTAGGTCCGAAGATAGAGCCTCCCATATGGAGAATTCCTAGGAGAAGACTCGGAGTGAGACCCCGAGTACTATGCATACTTATATATATAGAGACATCGTGACTATATCGGGGATGTGTTCCCTAGCGGCTGTGTGCCCCTAGTTGGCATCTTCTCCGACAGTGCCTAAGATGGGTTATATATGTATATATGTATATGCGTACGAGTTTTCATTGAGACGGCGTTGGGCTGAGACCCGTGCGTATTGATTTTTGGGCTAAGACCCATATGAGATGGCTTTGGGATGAGTTCCCACGTGTTTTGGTTTAGGCGAAGGTCCCATGTATTGATTTACAGATTTCAGCCAAAGCCCAAATGGTTTTATGGTTCATGACGGTTTATGGGGACCGGGCATGAACCCTAGAAATGGTTTTTGAATGCATGCATATGTTTTTAATGAAAGGCATAAAGGTCTTTTATGAAATGTTTTTATAAAATATTTGTTTTGTCCACTCACAGCTTTTGTATTTTGAATGCCCTTCAGGTTGATCGCGGATGCGGGCTATAACAGAGACAAGACATTCACATTCCCCCATCGGATCCTTGTGCCCTCTGATAGCCCCAGTTGGGCAAAGAACGAAAATATCCCTGGTCTGACGCTTCGTGTCAGACGGGAGCAGGCACGTCCCACGCTAATCCCGAGGGATTTGGGATGGGTTCTGTCATTGTTGTCAATCCACCCTATAAAATCCCTGATCCCAGACGGTTTTACTACTGCATTTTTCTAGAAACATTAGGGCATATTGGGTGCTGATGTGGTTGGTTTTACGACTAAATTTTTCACTATGGGCCACATGGACAACTTTGCTAATCATACAAATATTTCTTATGCCTAAGGTACAGAGCTCTACGCTAACAACTCAATTACGTCCTATATTGATATGCAATGTGTTGTACAAGATAATGTTAAAGGTGTTAACGAACGGTTGAAACAAGTACTTAAACAAATTATTAGTCTGGTATAGTCGACATTTGTGAAGGGCCGTCAAATTTTTGATAATATTCTCATTTTGTATGAAGTGCTTTATATCCTCTGTCAGGAGTGGAAGGGGAAGAGATGATCCTAAAACTTGATATATCAAAAGCATATGATCATGTGGAGTGGGGTTTCCTAAAGGAAATCATGTTGAGATTGGGTTTCGATGATAGTTTTTTTACTTAATTATGGCTTGTGTAACCTCATCTACCTATAGCATCTTGTTAAATGGTTATTCGTTTGGTTTTATAAAGCCCTCACGTGGTATTAGGCAAGGTGACCCAATATCCCCATGATTATTCGTCATGTGTGCTGAAGGCCTCTCATCACTGATGCGGCGTAGATAAGATAATGGTGTCCTTAAGAGGACAAGGTTAGTACCTCATGGTCTAAAGCTTACCCATATCTTATTCACTGATGATTTTGTATTCACGTATAAAGCAACGTTGGACGAGGCTAGTTATGTCCAAAAGATTTTTGATAGGACCCACCCATAATCCCCCGGGATTAAGGGCTAAACCCTGTTCCCGTCTAACTTACGCTTGACACGAAGGCTAAACTGACGTCCAACCTCCATGTAACACGTAAGTCGGACAAGGGATTCTCGATTCAACCATCCCAAAAGTGACCGGACTTCCCAGAGTCCACCGAACTACTGTGGATCACGGGTGTGATGTCTCTGTCTCTCTCGACCAACAGCATGTACCGCAACAACCTGGAGGGTATCTAAAACATGAAAAGACTGTGAGTGGACAAAAATAAGTAAGAAATTCATAAAACAGTTATAAGAAAATAATTACATTTTACCCTCCACGCAAAAACCAATGCATGCATATCAGTTTACGTAATGAAACCATTTCATATCAATTTCATATCAAAAACCATCAATGGAAACCATGATTGAAAACCCGAATCAAATATGTTAATCAATTCCAGGCATCAACCTCAAATCACAAATCAATCTCAAATACGGGAACTCGGTCCCAAAACTCGTCAAAGCTAATTCATCCGGGCCACTGCCCAAATGTAATGACCCGTTCCGAATATCGGGATTGAATATTAATTAATTATGGTTTAAAATGACTAATCGGGGATTAGTTGAGTGAAATCGGACGAATTGTGCAAAATGACCATTTTGCCCCTAGCGTGGGCAAAATGTTGACTTTTAGTTTGGGCGGTCAAACGGACTTTGACCGATGACTGTGACGTAGTTCGGGATGTCACAAGTTCATAGACAGGTGACACGTTCGATTCTGACATTCGAGGAGAAAGTTATGGCGTTCGGAAGTTTAGGGGTATTTTGGTAATTTGGCATATTAGGGGCCAAATGTTGACTTTTTGATCGGAAGGTCCGATGGACGAGGGCCAAGGACCATTACGTAGGTCTCGTCGATACGAATCCAACGACAGGCGGCATGCCGAAATCGGAGATTCGACGACGAAATTATGGTCACGGAATCGGGCTCGATTAACCGAACGAACCGGGATTAAAATAATATTTTAATATGAACAGTACTCGGTGACTATGCACACCTGGATGAGTGACAAGTGTCACCCATCCCTTGTTTCCAGCTCCTTGTTTCCCTCCAAACACCATCATTACAACATCATCATTTCTCCTTCATCATTTCTTCCATTTTCTCCTTCATTTTCTCTTCTTTGTTTCTTACCCGTGAACATTGAGCAGCAGAAATTGGGAGAATTGAGCTCCCTTTCACAACCAGTTTTGAGGGGAGTTTGAGAGCTATGTGAGACTGATTCAACTGGGATAAAACGAGGGATTGTTTGAGAGCTGAGGAATTGAATTTCGGATTTTAGAAAATTTGGGGGGAAAATCGAATTAGAAGAATTGAGCCGTGAGGAGTGGAATTGAAGCCTCATTTAGCTTTCTGGGATCAATACGAGTCGATCTGCAACAAGAACGAAGGGAATTGGTGTCGATTTAAGCAAGAACAGAAGGGATGAAATCTTCAAATTTTCGACCTTGAGTCGAGGAATTTGAGGCTTCGATTGATGAAATTGAACTGGGGATTATGTTTCTGAGGATCCCACGATGCTTCTAGAAGGATCAATTGAAGGAAAACGTTGGAGATTGATGAAGTGCCATCATTGCACAATGTACGGTTGTTCTTCGAAGAATCGAGTTTGAGTCGTGGAGTTTGAGCCATGTATTGATTCAATTGAGTTGGGGAAAAGGTTTACCTGAGTTCATTGAGGCTTCTTCATGAATCAATTTAGAGAAATCGTGTGAAATTGAGGGATTTCTGATGATGAACAGTGTTCGGGGTGTCCTTCGAATGATCAACTGTGATCGTGAGGTTTGAGGTAAGTTCGATTGTAATTGAGACCACAGATCTTTAATTGAACTTAATTCGAAGCTGACTGAATGTTCAATTGATGAAAACAGTGTGGAATTGACAGAAAACCAGCAGGGTCTGATCGCGGGTTAAACGACCCGTTTACCAGACAAACGGGTGAGGGAGACAGCACTGTAGCTGGCGCGTGGGTTTCACGCGCAGCCACTCACGGCGGCGCGTGAGGGCGCGTCTGGCCTAGTCTCAAGGTGAGGTCAACATGACTTTTGATCCTCTCAGTGTAACGAACAATTTGACGTTGATTTCGAGGAAATCGGATATTGTTTCGATAATGTTCCGCGTATCCGAAGTTTTGTTTTACGTTTAAAATACGTATTTAAATTTCGGAAAAATTGGGGAAAATTATATGATGTATTTTGAGATGTTAGTAACCATCTATAATGATTTTGGACAGGAGTTGTGATTTCCAAAATTTGCGGAAAAACGTGCAGCTCGGAAACGTACCGTTTTGGACGGTGTGTGTGAGTGGACTTTGTTTTCTAACGGTGATGCATGCATATATGATTTTAATACCTTATTATATGATTTTATATGCTTGGGCATGATTTATGTTTCAATCCGGTAATTTCTCGGTTTTATGATTATTATATTATTATTTTTGGGCGATCTTCGAGAAATTACGAAATTTGGTAAAAATAATGTTTGGACTTGGTTTATGAGTACGGGAGTGAAATTGATTGAAAATAATGTTTGGACTCGGATTATGAGTCATGGATTAAAAACGATGTGGTGACTCGGGAATGAGTCAATGGTCAATTTCGTGGATTTACGTGAAAATGGCAACGGAGGTTGCAACACATGGATTTGCGTGAAAATGGTATTTTGGGCTTGAGAACCCAGGCGAATAGTGATTTTGACTCGGATTTGGAGTCACTTGTGAATTTGTGAAATTAATGATTTATTGGGATTTTATGATTATTTTAATCAGTCTTTCGGGCACGTTTTACGAGGAACGTGCAAATGATGTTTTGGGCTAGGCCCGGAGTCTAAATGATTTCTAAAATGATGTTTTGACTTAGTTGGTAAGTCAATGACGATTTCTGGATTATTCTATTGTTTTAAAAGGTGATTTTAAAGAAGTAAGTGTAAATGGTATTTTGGGCTTTGAGACCCAGTCGGGAATGATCTTGACTTTGTATGAAGACAAGATTTGATTGAAATGTTTTGGGATGTAATTCCCGAGATGGTTTTCATGGTGATTGTGATATTCCCAGACGGTTGGAGCTTGGGGGGATTACCCAGACGACCGGAGCTTGGGGGATGTGATTGTAGGATCATGAGTTGATACTATGGTAGTCGGCTTCTCGGATGAGACTGAGCCTGGATATACCACTCGGATGGGTCTGAGCCTGGGGATGTGTTCGCCCACAGGTGACTGAGCCCGAGGGGGTTGAGCCCAGAGGTGTCTGTTCCCGAGAGAGTGACTGGATATTGGCCTACGCGTAGTGCAGCACTTGTGAGTAGTGCGGATTGATTGGATTGATATATTTCTTGTGCACTGGTGATTAGTGCTAATTGATGTTGTTGTGATGACGTGCTAGTATTGAGTACGGGTTTTTGGTCTTTGTGGCCAGTGATTATGTTTTCACATGTGTTGGCCTGAGAGCCGGGATTTGATGTTTATAACATGAACTGATTTGGTGAACATGAGTTTTATGGACCATGGGAAAATATGTTTTGATTTTATCGGTCCACTGTTCATACTATTACTCATGTTTTACGATATGCATGCAAGTTTGTGAAAACTGGAGGGTAAGAATGTATTTTGATAAATGTTTTTATAAGAGGTCATTTTTGTCCACTCACACCTTTTCTGTTTTGTGACCCTCCAAGCCGTGGTACGACGTTCGGGACTGATCGTGAGGTAGTGGCAGCAGTAGAAATCCGCGCAAACATCCCTTGTCTGGCAAGCACTGAAGGGTAGCTTCAGACCTTTAGTTGACTTGTCAGACGGGAGCAGGACCGGGCACGGTTTTTGACGTCCAGTTGGGACGGGTCCTGTCACCAAAACATCTGAAAACCAGTGAAATATCAATCAAGCGAGTTTGCTGGATCTCAAGTGCGCCCGAGTCTTTAAACTCAAAACCATGTGCAATAATCAGGCCTTCCCGGGGTATCAACGAGTCTTTAAACTCAAAACACAATCACAGTGTCAGGACCGGCCCCGAATCCCTTGGGATTAACGTGGGACCCGCCTGATCTCGTCTGACACCACGTGTCAGACCAGGGAAAATTCCATCTATGCCCTCGCCGGGGCTATCAGAGTGCATCAGGATCGTAGGAGGAGGGGAGTGATGTCTCGTCTCTGCTATAGCCCGCATCCGCGATCAACCTGAAGGGCATTAAAACACGAAAACTGTGAGTGGACAATTTAAACTTTTTATTTAAAACCATTTTCATAAGAAGATATTTTATGCCCTTCATAAATACATACGCATGCATTCCAAAAACCGTTTAGTAAAACATTCATAAAATCAATCAATTCATCAAACATATTTTTGAAATCATTCAAGGGTTCATGCCCGGTTCCCATAAACCGTCATGACCCACAAACACCTTTCAAAGGTTCATGCCGGTTCCCATAAACCGTCATGAACCGTAAATCCATTTGGGTCCTCGACCCGAAATCACAATAAATCAAAACATTAGGGACTCAGCCCAATTCACATCACGTGGGTCTCAGCCCAAAAACATTCTCAAAATATCACAAACGGGGTCTCCGCCCCAAATCACTTTATGAAACATAAAACACAGGGTCTCCGCCCTAAAATCTCGTATACGGGGTCGCAGCCCCAAATCTCGTATACGGGGTCGCAGCCCCAAATCACTTTCTAATCATAAAACATAGGGTCTCCGCCCTCAAATCACTTTTCAATTGGGTCTCAAACCCGATTCATCTCAATAGGATTCCTCGAATCCGATTCAAAACCATTTCACAGGCCTCGGCCTAAATCCTCAGCTCAACAGGGTCTCATGCCCGAATACTCGTTTCATAAATCGAACTGGGGCTCAAGCCCGGTTTCACAATCAACAGGGCCCTAAGCCCGAACCATGACACAATGGGACCTCACGTTCGGTTTCACAACCAACGAGGCCTTAAGCCCGAAATCTCAACTAAATGGGTCTCAGGCCCGATATCATCAATCAACGGGGCATCAAGCCCGATAGTACTACTAACTGGGCCTCAAACCCGAATCGTAAACCAACTGGACCCCCGACCCGATCGTATAACACAAATGGACCCTCGGTCCGATTCCTCGTCATTTCAAATGGACTCCAAGTCCGAGAGTTCATAAATCAAATAGGTCTCGTTCCCTATTTCATATTTCTAAATCCGAAATCCATTTATTAAACCCTCGTTGAAAACCTAGAACGTATATGCAACATATAAAATCATAAATCTCGAAATACGTGCAAATACATAAATCCTAGGCTACCACAAACAAATTCACTCATGGCATCACAAAACATCTATTAAAACAATTATAAAAAATTTATGCATGCATCAATTTCGAAAGAAGGGTCCACTCACAGACCGTCCGAAGTCGCGCCTCGATACGCGTGCCATAACCGTCTCCCGGGTCAAACGTCGCCTCTGGGATTCCCAAACCTGTCCAAATTCATTTAGAGGGTTATTAACTACTTAAATAACCCCTCACTAATGTCCCGTAATTTTCCGGAATTTCTAACTATTTTTAAACGCGAACCTAAACCTTCGGACAGCTCGAACTATATCGAAACGATGTCCGATTGACACGAAACCAGTCCCAAAATGTTCGTTACATCGAATAGATGAAATTACATGTTGGAATCTTGCAAAAAATCTCCCCCACGCACCACCTGAAGTGGCTGCGCGTGGGAGCCACGCGCCTGTGAACAGTGCTTCTTCAACCTCTCGACGGCCGGTTCAGACCAGCCGGTCCAGTTCGAGCCTGCAACTGGACCGACTTGACCGGTCCAGGGTTCTATCTTCCTCAATTTTCGTCCAATTTCTTCCAATCCAATCCCTAAATTCCTATTTTCTCATTTCCTACCCATTCCAATTAACCAAACTAGCTAAAATACCCAAAATCCTAACGGTTCGATTTCTTCCTCACGGTCCATATTTTCAAAACTCATCCCAGGGCTTATCGACGTCTCACCACTCCCAAAACCTTCCTAAAAACTTCCTCGAAACTTTATTAACTCAAAACCAACACCTAAAACGGCCCATAACAACCGAAATCAAAAATGAATTTAAAATGGGCAAAACCGATACCTGCACGGGTTTTGGGCCTCCGCCGTGCACGGCAGCGCCGTCCTGGCCGGCCACCACCTCCGTCAATCTTCTCCTCACTCCCTGGTCTCTGTCATGGTCGAAATGGAAAGGTTTGGATTGGTTTGGTTTCAAGGGAATGAGATCGGGTTTGTTTGGGAACAAAGAAGAAAAATGGTCGATGGTGTGGGTTATGCATGAATGTGGGCTAGTGGCCAGTGGATGAGTGACACTTGTCACTCATCCATTGGTTGCAGAAAAGTAACTGGGCCCACTAAAGACAAACGGTCCTCGTAAAATGTGTCGTTGTGAATAGTAACCTGGAACTTCCGTGAACCGTAACTTGGCCATCGAACGTCCGAATTCGACATACCGCCTGTTTACGGATTTGTATCGTCGTGATCTACGTAACGGTCTTCGGCCCTCGGACCTCTCGGTCAAAAAGTCAACATTTGGCCCAAATTACCAAAATTCCCTTGAACTTCCGAACGTCATAACTTCCTCCTCGAACGTCGGAATCGAGTGTGCCACCTGTCTATGAACTCATGACGTCACGAACTACGTCACGGTCATCGGCCAAAGTCCATTTGACCGCCTGAACGAAAAGTCAACGATTTACCCAATCTAGGTGTAAAATAGTCATTTCGCCCGAACGTCTGCTAATCCTCGCCTAATCTCTGATTAGTCTTGCTAATCTGTCATTAATTCTTAATTAATCCTATTAATTCGGGACGATTCGTCACACACAGGCCTCGGGGGGGTATCATAATCACCGAGTCTTTAAACTCAAAACATATCAATCCAGGGCCCTCCCCCCGTCAATCAATCCGAGTCTTTAAACTCAAAACCAGATCCAGCGATTTTTTTCTCTTTTTCCGGGTCTTTAAACCCAAAACCATTTTCCAGTCAACAGTGAAAACCATCGAAAATCCTTATCTGAATTCGCAACAATGATTCCGTAAGTCGGCATCCAGAACCACTGTCCCGAACCCAAATCCAGATTTCCCCTTTTCGAAATCCAGTTTCAAAACCGAAAACTTGTTTATCGAAATCTCATGAAGGGGGCTCCAAGCCCGAAATCACTTTTCCAAAATTCATTTCAAATCCTTGAAATCAAATTATGTTTCAAATCCCAAAATCAAATCATTAAAACCATAGTCAAATCACAAGATTATTTGGAATCTCGTAAAAGGTGCAAAACCGTAAATACCTCAAAAACCGTGCAAAATCGTAAACTATCAAGATCATAAATCAAGTCATATAATCACGTATAGAAAATATATAAAAACATATATGCATGCATCAAGAGTTAGAAAACAAAGTCCATTCACAGACCATTCCGGCGTCGCCTTGATACGAGTGCACTTACACCGTTCCCGGCCATTTCGCTATCCTCGGCTTTCCCGAACCTGTCCAAATCCCATACTAAGGTCACTAACTACTTCACAAAGCTTATACTAAAGCCCAGTAATTTTTTTAAATTTTTAACTATTTTTAACCGAGCCCTACAACCTTCGGACATCCCAAAACCTATCGAGGCGATGTCCGATTGACTCGAAACCAATGCCAAAATGTTTGTTACATCGAATACTTTAAAAGTCATGTTAGAAGATTCCCCAAAATACCCTTCACGCGCCCCCACACGCGTCTTGAACAGTGTCACCTTCTTCCTCTCGCCGACCCGATTCAGACCGGTTCGAACCGATCGGTTCCACCAAGCCGGCGTTCACGGTTTTTCATCCCTTTTTTTCCAATTTCAATTCTATTATTTCTATTAGATTCGTCCCATCCTCCAGGTTCTGTCTATAATCTTAAAACAGAAAAACTAGGTCCATAGTTTTACCTCCCCGATCAAGAACAGACCGGCTATCTTCGAGCTTCAATTCCAGCCGCCCTAGGCCACCTCAGGTCTCAGTTTCACGTCCAAACATCTCACTTGATCCTCCAGAACAACAACCCCTCATCAAAATCAAGCTACAACCGCTACAACAGAAATTACCATTTTTGAATCACATGACCTTACCTCTCGGTTTCACAGTCACCGTCCACGTCGAACCACCATTCCAAGTTCCTCTGACACGTCTCACCCTCCTGATCATCATCTAGTCGATTAGAGCCATTCTCAATGGCCTGAACTAGAAGTCCAACTTTGAATTTCAAAAACAGAGATCACGGTTCTTCTCTGTTTTTCCCCCAGTCCTAAACCACCATCCCACGACAGCTTGACGTGATAGCCCCATCACAATCCCCACCTTATAGCCTTTCTTTTTTATTCAGTGAAGAAGTAGAAACAACGAAGATTGAAGCAGATAGGGTGGGTTGATCTAGTGGGTTTCTCTGTTTCTCTGGTTTCCCTCATTTCTCACAGTCCCTTTTCTTCAATTCCCTTCTCTAAGCACTCTCACACACAACACAACCCCTCTCTGGTCTCTCACAAACCACCACAAAGAATTTCCACGACTCACACACGCCGGATTTTGGATCGATACTCTTTGTCCCTGTTTTCTCTCAGTTGATCGATAAAACCCAAATGTTTAAAATGTAAATGCACGGCCGACTTGGCTAGAAGCCACTGGAAATAGGCCAGGTGTCCTCCAATCTGTGGTCCAGCCTTCACAAAATATCCAATCCTCTTTGCCCAGGTGTCCTCATCTGGTAACACACACATCCCAAGGTGCTAAAAGACTAATTTGCCCCTAAAAGTCCAAATTACCATTTCACCCTTCACTTTCTAGACCCATAACTTAACCGACCGACGTCCGATGACGGTGTGCCGCATGTCGTTGTACTCAGGACATCGAGACCTACCTAATGGCCCTCGAATTGCGTGAAGAAAACTTTTCATGCAAAAAATCAACAATTTTCCACTTTTTATCCTATTTACGAAAATGCCCTCGACCGTCCGAACATCATAACTTCCTCCTCGGATGTCGGAATCGGACGTGCCACCTGCCTTCGGACTCGTTACGTCCCGAACTACGTCACGGTCATCGATCAAAGTCCATTTGACCGTCCGAACTAAAATTCAACATTTTACCCATTCTGGGGGCAAAATCGTCATTCCGCACCGTCCGTCCAAAAGTATCCAACTAATTACCGATTATCTTCGCTAATCTGTCATTAACCACTAATCTAATCCCGACTTCCGGGACGGGTCGTTACAATTTTAGCTACCTATGTTGGGAAATCAGATCAGACCATTAACTTGGATAAGAGTACTGTCCTTTTTAGTCATGACGATTCTAAAGATTGAAAGACCACTATATTGCAACTATTGGGTATCCAATGTCATGAGGGGTTTGGCAAATACTCGGGTCTCAAGGCAGATTTCAGTGCTTCCAAGAAACAGGTTTTTGAAGCTATCAGGTTGAGGATTGAAGAAAAAATACAGGGATGGGCTGAGCAGCATCTCTCAGCCACTAGTAAGGAACTGTTAATTAAATCAGTGGCCTTGGCAATGCCAATATATTTTATGACTTATTTCGTAGTTCCGGTGATAGTGTGTCATGATATTGTTCGTATTATGTTTGATTTTTAGTGGGGAAGTTCTGGGAGAAAAACTAGGCTTCATTGGGGTACATGGGACAAGCTTACCTAACTGAAGAAATGTGGGGGTTTGGGTTTCAAGGACTTACCATGTTTCAGTATTCCGATGTTGACAAAAATTGCTTGAAGGATTCTCCCTAATCCCGAGGCTTTGTTGTTTAAAGTTCTCCAAGATAAGTATTTCTCTAGGGAAACGATCCTTCAAGCAACCAAGATACAAGGTTTCCCTTGAGGTTGGAAGGAAATTATGCAAGGCCTACATGTTTTAAAAGTTGCAATACAGTAGAGGGTTGGAGATGGAAGAAATACTAATACTATGCATGACCCGTGGCTACCCTCCAAGAGGCCCTTTATGTCAGGACCCACCCCAGTTTCACCCCGAAAACCGAGGTAAATCCTGCTCCCGTCTGACACCCCGACACGCACCAACGTAAACTCACTCTAAACCACCAAAGTACACAGTCAGACGCAGGAGAAACTATCCAACACATCCCGAAGTTTAAGTGTTTACAGAGCATAGTACGAACTACAAAAGAAAGAAAACCGGTAACCAGTACACGCACACGGAAAAATTTAAAACACTTCGGGGTCGCTCTTGTAACTTCTATGCCTCCGACGCTGCCTCGACGCCGAAACCCCGCTCCAACTCCACGAACTAGAGGGTAATTTAAAAACCAGAAAAGTGTGAGTGGACGCGAATAAAAGAAAAGTTTCCAAAACCATTTTATAAGAAAACAGAGTTTAGCCCTCCGTTTTGAAATCACATGCATAACCCAGTTACCAAAACAGTTATAAAAAAAACATAAACCTCATCATAAAAACATTCACAGAAACACTAGCAAAACATTTATAGAAATCATATCATCAGCGTCATAAAACCGTATCATGAAACATAAATACCGAGTCATCATTCTCCGATCAAACCTGCTGGACCTATCCGAGTCTTTAAACTCAACAGGCCTACGGGGGAAATATCAATATATCCGAGTCTTTAAACTCCCGAGTCTTTAAACTCAATCCGGGCCCGTCCCCCGTCAATCACAATATCCGGGTCTTTAAACCCAATAACCAGATCCAGCAAATCCAATCCAAAACCATTTGAAAACCTTTTCTAAATCCATACCCAAACTCGAATCCGAAATCATCGGTCTGAAGCCCTTCCGGCATCCCGAACGATCATTCCGAACCCAAATCCGGAACTTCACTTCTCAACTTTAAAACTAAATTCAGATTTCAAAACCGAAAACCTTTATTATCAAAATCACGTTCCAAAATCCATCTCTAAGCATTCAAAGCCAATTATCATTTGAAAACCCCAAAACCATGGCATTATATTCAGAAATCGACATTCCTCGTAAAACGTGCCAAATACGTTATTTCTCGAAAACCGTGCAATTATGTAAAACCAACATAGCATATTCGATAAACATAGAATCATGATTAAAACCATAAAACAAGGATAGAAAAACAGTTATGCATGCTTGAGTTTAAGGAAAGGGTCCACTCACTGATATCGAGCCCTCAATCGCGTCCCGAACGTCTCGTATGTTCCTCAACTTCCTCGGAAAATCCCTAACCTGTCAACCCTAAACCTTCGACCTCGCGGAACTATATTGAATCGACGTCCGAACAATTCGAAACCAATTCCATTAGACTCGTCACAAAAACTAGTCCAAAAACCATGTTGACCGTCTTCCCGACCGCCGCCGCACGCGCCGCCCAAAGTGGCTGCGCGTGGCCCTCACGCGCCTGCTACAGTGTCACCAGCAACCTCTGGTCGACCCGGTTCGAACCAGTCCCTGCAACTCGAACCGGCGTGACCGGTTCTCCGCCGTCCCGCCACCAAAACTGCTCCTCTCTTCACCATCTACTTCGTCCCGTCCTAAGCTACCCATTCCCCTACTCCAAACACCTCGACTCAGCCTACAACCCGTCGACTCAAGCTCGAACAAAAACCCGAACACTTCCCCTGTTTCACGATCCAGCCAACCAGATCACCCCCCGTCACGGTGTCGACTTTAAACCCTTCCTAGAACCTCACTGATACTCACCCAACTCACCAAAACCATCGACTCACTCCCTAAGTCCACGACTTTCGATTTGAAAATCGACGGCAAAACAGAGCATAGAAGAAAAGTTAAGGAATTACCTGCCCTCCGGTCGCCGTCGTGAACTCAGCCGTGAGGACACGACTCCTCCAGTCCACCTCCAGCCTCTGGACACCTCCACCGGCCTCGATTGATCGAACACGACAGCACCACCACCCAAAACACCTTTCTGCTCTCTGTTTTCTCTGGTTTCCCGTGGCTCACAACCGCACACACACACGACCACTGCACCTCCAACCCTCCTCAACTCACTCACTAACTCTCATTCAATCTCTGATGTCAGGACCCACCCCGATTTCACCCTGAAAACCGAGGTAAATCCTGCTCCCGTCTGACACCCTGACACAATACCAAAGCAACCACTAAAATACCCCGTCAGACGCAGGAGAACTTTAAAACATCCCGAAGTTAAAATTTACAGAGCATAGTACTGAATACAACAGAAATAAAACTGGTAACTAGATACACGCACACGGAAAACTTTACAACACTCCGGGATTGCTCTCGTGACTTCTATGCCTCAGGCGCTGCCTCGACGCCGAAACCCCGCGCTAGGTCCACGACCTGGAGGGCAATTTAAAAACAGAAAGTGTGAGTGGACCATAAATAAAAGAAAAGTTTCCAAAACCATTTAGAAGAAAACCGGGTTTGGTCCTCCGTTTTGAAACCACATGCATAACCTAGTTATTAAAACAGTTATCAATCACGTAAACCTCATCATAAAGACAGAAACACTATAAAAACAGTTATAGAAATCATATCATCAGCGTCATAAAACTGTATCAGAAACCATAAGTACCAAGCCATAACCAACCGATCAAACCTGCTGGATCTATCCGAGTCTTTAAACTCCCGAGTCTTTAAACTCAATCCAGGCCTCAATATAATCCGAGTCTTTAAACTCCCGAGTCTTTAAACTCAACAGGCCTACGGGGGAAATATCAATATATCCGAGTCTTTAAACTGAATCCGGGTCTTTAAACCCAATATCCAGATCCAGCAAATCCAATCAAAACCAATTGAAAATCATTTCGAAATCCATATCCAAACCCGAATCCGAAACCACTGGTCTGAAGCCCTTCCGGCGTCCAGAACCATCATTCCGAACCCAAATCCGGAATTCCACTTTTCAACCTTAAAACCAAATTCCGTTTCTCGAAATCCGATTTTAAAACCAAAAACCCTTGCTCATCGAAATCATGTTCCAAAATCCCTTTACAATCATTAAAAACCATTTATCGTGTGAAAATCCCGAAACCATAACATTATTTTCAGAATCAACATTCCTCATAAAACGTGCCAAATACGTTATTTCTCGGAAACCGTACATTTATGTAAAACCAACATAGCATATTCAACAATCATGAAAAACACATATAAAACCATAAAACAATTATAGAAAAACAGTTATGCATGTTCAAGTTTAAGGAAAGGGTCCACTCACAGTATCGAGCCCTCAATCGCGTCCCGAACGTCTCGTACGTTCCTCAGCTTCCTCGGGAAGTCTCGATCCTGTCAACAACCGCCAAAGTACGTTACTAACATATCTACGAAAGTCCACCTAATTTTCCCCAAAAATCCCCGGATCCTAAACGAAACGAACTGGAACCCTAAACCTTTGACCTCGCGGAACTAACTTCAAACGACGTCTGAACAACCCGAAACCAATCCCATTAGACTCGTCACAACTCCTAGACTAAAAACCACGTTGACTGTTTTCCTAACCGCCGCCGCACGCGCCCCACGCGCCGCCCAAAGTGGCTGTACGTGGCCCTCACGCGCCAGCTACAGTACCATCGTCTTCCTCGAGTCGACCCGGTCGAACCGGCCTCTGCAATTCGAACCGGCGAGGACGGTTCACCGCCGTACCTGCACCAAAACACCTCCTTTCTTCACTATCCTCTTTGTCCCGTCCTAAGCTATCCATTCCTATACTCCAACCACCTCGACTCAACTTAAAACTTGTCGACTAAAGCTCGAACAGAAACCTAAACTGTCCCCTGTTTTCTACTCCGGCCACCCAAGTCTTCCCCCGCCACCGTAACCACCATAGACGGTTCCTAAGGACCTAAGAAGTCGACTAGGACCAACCAGAACCCTCGACTCGTACTCTAAACCCATGACTCAACGTTTGAACCCAAACTGAAAAAAAAAAACAGAGGACGCCGTGTATCCTCCGTCGTCCAGGACTCCGCCGTGCACTCCCCATTACGGTTGCTCAACCAGCAGCTACCTAGGACCCTACTGAGTCCCCTAAACCTCACTAGACTCCTCGATTCAACCCCTAAAGCCACAACTTTCGATTTGAAAATCGACGGCAAAACAGAGCACAGAGAGGAAAGAAGAAAGATTACCTGCGGTCGATCGCCGCCGTGAGCTCCGCTGGGGCTAGTCGACTCCTCTCACCCCTCACGGCACCACCACAAGTCCAATTGCATCGTACACGGTCACACCGCCACCACAAGCTCTCACCTCTTCTCTGTTTTCTCTAAGAACTCAAACCTCCCACTCCTCTGATTTCCTTCACAATCTTCACTCTCAAATCACTCACCACTTTCCTCCCTTCTCTGAGTCACTCTCACAACTCACCAACCTCTCACCCACACACTTAATCGATCAATTCATCTCCCAATTTCACTCTCTGTTTCTGTTCTTCTCTCTGGTCGAACAAGCACGAACACACACGGGCACCCCAAATAATTGGGACTGTGCACACGCCTAGAAGCCACTAGGCCCTTGCCACACGTCACAATCCTCTCACATTCTCTCACAAGTGGCTCAATCTCAGCCCTCCATTTGCCCCTCTCTTTTGCACAAATCCCAAGGGCAAAAGACCAAAAAGCCCTTCTTGAATCCCAAAATTACGATTGTGCCACTAACTTTCTAGACCCGTAACTCACACATCGTAAGTCCGATGAATACGTGTCGCCTGTCATCGAACTCAGGACGACGAGATCTAGCTAACAGTCCTAGGTCAACGTACCAAAACCCGGTCGTCCAAAAAAGTCAACTTTTCCCCTTAATTTAGACAAATTACGGTTATGCCCTCAACCTTCCGAACATCATAACTTCCTCCTCGGATGTCGGAATCGGGCGTGCCACCTGCCTACGGATTCGTGACGTCCTAAACTACGTCTTGATCAACGATCAAAATCCATTTGACCGCCCAAACTAAAAGTCAACTTTTTACCCAAACGAGGGGCAAAATCGTCATTCTACACTAACGACCCCATCGAGACCAACTAATCCCCGATTAAGCTCACTAATCTCATCTTAATCACGGTCTTAACCCTAATTCCCGGGACGGGTCGTTACATCTGATCACTCTCACACACTCACAAAACTCACACCCTCACCGTGCTTGATCGATTTCTCCCCAATTCCCAGTCTCTGTTTTCTCTCTGAGTCGAAGAACAAACACACACGGGCACCCCCAATTATTTGGACCCGTGAACAAAATCCTAGAACCCTCTAGTTCTCCTACACGTGTCACAATCCTCTCCTCTCCCACACAAATGTCTCAATCTCAGCCCTCCATTTGTCCCTTTCTGTTGCACAAATCCCAATGTGCAAAAAGACCAAAATACACTTCTTTTAAACCAAAATTACGATTTTACCCTTACCGTTTTAGATCCGTAACTCACACATCCTAACTCCGATGAACATGTGCCGCCTGTCGTTAACGTGCCACCTAGGTCAACGTGCCAAAACCCAATCGTCCAAAAAGTCAACTTTCCCCGCTATTTTCGCCAAATTACAGTTATGCCCTCAACCTTCCGAACATCATAACTTCCTCCTCGGATGTCGGAATCGGGCGTACCACCTGTCTACGGTTTCGTGACGTCCCAAACTACGTCACGGTCATCAGTCAAATCCCACTTGGCCTCCCGAACTAAAAGTCAACTATTTGCCCATGTTAGGGGCAAAATCGTCATAATGTCACCAACCAACCACCAATTAAGCTCACTAATCCTTCACTAATCACCGTCTTAACATATGGATTGACCATTTTGTCCCTGTTACTATTTTATTTTACTTTGGACTTGGCATATCATATGGATTGTTCATGAGTACCATTGTGTAAGTCTCAAAATTTTGAATTTGTAGACAAGTAGCACGCGAGAATCGGAGATCAGTTGGTCATGCTACGAGCCTAGGCTTAGTAGGGGTATTTTAGTCATTTTCACTTAAAGGACATTTTGTTAAAGTTGTGAGGGAGATTTTTTTTTATGAAGTTAGATTTATCATCTATTTTATCTCTTTGGGAATGTTACACCAACATGGGAGTTATGGGTACGCTATATGTATATACATGGCATTTATGTGTGTGTTTATGGGAGTTTTGTTTTGGATACCACACACACACCCCCGTGCCATTACATAGAGAGAAGAGGAACATAACCAAAAAGAGAGAAAGAGAGAAAAGGAAGGGAGAGGAAAGAGAGAGAGAGAGAAAGAAAGAGAGAGGGAGAGGGAAGAAACAATAAAAGGTTGAGACTCAAAAATTTCACAAACCCATATGTGAACCTCCCCATTGTTGGAAACATTGTAACTATGAAAAAATGTCCTATAAAGTTCTTGAAATTCCCAAAGTGTGAAAGTATTGAAAAGGAATGAGTTTGGTACATTGGAGAGTCTAGAAAGAAAAAAGGAAGTTTGGCCGAAACTTGGAAGGTAAAAAATTGATTTACTTCGTTGTAGTTAGTTTTGAGTCCATGGATTATTTTCTTGGTAGAAATAGAAGAAATTCGATTTTGGAAGCTTTAGAAATGGTTGTCTAATGAAAAATTTAGGATCGGGTCGACTTGTTGGGTCGAAAAACCCCAAAACCAAGTATTCGGGTTGACTCATTGTGAGATGATGCTGATGTGGCATCCCACGTGGCAACGAGATCTGACAGTGAGCTGATGTGGTGGTGACATTGCAGGTGACGTGGTTGCCACATGGTAGCCACAGGTCAGCCACGTGGCGGCCATGTCAGCAGCTGTTAGGCCACGTGGCACCACATGGTGGGATGCGTTAGCGCTGATTGTGCACTCGCATGTGAGTGCGTGGCGGCGTGTAGGAAGGTCGCGAGCTTCCATCGGTGCATGGCGGCACGTAGGCACAAATATCAAGATACAATTACGTATGTCTGACAGTTTGGTGGTTTCAAGGTGACCAGACATCATCTTGAGATAGTTTTGAGGGTTTGAAGTGTATGTTCTTTTCTTACTAGGATTGATGTGGATTGACTTGGAAAAGAAGACTAAAAGATTTCCTTATCAAACATGAAGTCAAATTGGAAAGAAAGAAGGAAAAAGGAATTCCTTGCAAGCCAAGGAATCTTGCAGACGACAAAGAATGGGCAATTTGCGACTTGGGATTTCCTTCTAGCTTAGGGTTGGATTTTCTATTCTAACTAATACTCAAGCTAGGTCTGGTGTTAGGCCTATATATAGATTGTTTTTCCCTAATTTTTGGAGGCAGTTCATACCTTCCGAGGCACAGAAACTCTGTCAAAATTCATACTCAACTTTTACTTAGCCGCAATTTTATAGAAGTTCCTAGTCTTTAACTCAAGCTTTGGTGCTAAGGTGGACGTGAGGCTTGGGAGAAGAAGAATGTTTGAACCCTTTTTCCTACTCATTTCTATTCCTTAGTATTTGTGTTTCTTAATCCCTTTATCTTTTAAGTTTTTATGCCTTTTCTTATGATGTTTATTGATATAGTTATGTGTGAGTAGTTCCTTTTAAGATTGGGGATATTTGAAGCCCTAGCCATGTTAGTTCGTATTTAGATTTCGGGCTCTTGATTGTGATTGTTAGGCATGACTAGATTTGTTCTATTACTATGCATCATGAACTCAATTTACACTATAAGCTTGATCACCTTGTTGTGTATAATTGTCGATGTAATTGTTTGACAGATCATCATATCATCTGCAATTTGTAGCATCAAGTTTTTAAAGGGGGGGAAGGGGGGGGGGGGGGGGGGGGGGGGGGGGACGGACTCTTATTCGTAATCTAAACTCATGACCTACTAGAATTTGCACGATAACGTTTTTAGGAATAGTGTAGTGTCATTAAATATTCTTCGTGTTTTTATCGTATTACACTTTTTCTCCCGAGTAACCCAACGAATACAAAGTGATGGAACTCTTGGGTGAGACAATAAGGAACGCCCAACAATGTCACAGATGAAGGGTAGAAGATGAAGTGTGGTGTAATTAATCTTGCAAAGTAATGTTGAATTATATAAATTAGAGAGTTGGTCAAGTAGAGTTCGGTACAAGAATGAGCGACCCAACTAATGAACAAAACTAGGTATTTATTGTAGGTATAAAACAACTCCCTAGCTCAATTCCTAATTAAATGAGAAATATAAATTCTAATAAAAAAGGTAATTAAAATCCTAAGGGTAGAACAAATCATCATTAAAAAGGAAGAATTGTTCCCTTGTGTTGCTTGGAAATTTCTGGGCTGCTGTGGCAATTTGGGCAGAGGAAATCTGGCCACGCTGGAGTCGGTGAGAACGTGCTAATGGGCTTGCAAAATGGGGCAGTGAAAAATTCTTGAAATGGGCAGCTACAAAAGGATGCTGATCTGAAAATATTGGGTCGCATGCTGAAAATTTCAAAGTGGCAATATTAGGCAATTTTTGGCGGTGAAAACTGGATCGACTGCTGGGCCATGAAAAGTAACGGGCTGAGAAAGATACGCAGCAACCAGGGGTTAGTGCGCTTGGACTGCATGTTGGAAATTCGGACTTAAAGTCCATGTGCTGCATTCTTGGGCCAGCTGGACGTATGGCAACTAATGGGCTGCATGAAAAGTGTAGACTGAGCTTGAATGATGGGCTGGCTTGTTGTTCGGTGGAATTGGACTTGTAGAACTGGCCTTGGCGTAGTGTTGGATTTATGGACACGTGTTGGAGTATGGTACTGGCCTGCTCGCAAATGGACACGCTGGGGTAATTGGACTGCTAGCGGATAACTTGGATCGGTGGAAGCTTGGGCTTCTGAATTAGAAACACGCGCTGAACTTGAGTGACGTGTTAAATGGGACTGCTAGCCAATTAACTCATGAATTAGGCTTTGCTGGAAATTATGGACATGAGCTGATGATCCAAGCAATTCTGGGTATTTTGGATAATTAATTAGTAATTCTTAAGTTAATTATTAATTATTGTAATTAGTTATTAATTAATTAATTCTAGTAATTAATATATGAAAAGATTAAAAGGAGATAGAATGAATATAATTAAGATTCCAACAAAGTAAAACATAAAGGAAATTGATATAAAAAGATGATCAATTAGGCACTTATCAAATTCCCCCATACTTGGACTTTGTTAGTCCCTAGCAAAACTAAAGCAAACTAAAAATTGACAACACAATTGTTTTTTCCTTAAAAACACTAATTTTAAAACAACTAAGGCCTAATTTTCATTTTAGAACAACTAAACCCGAATTGATTCCCCCACACTTAACTTTGCTAGGCCTTATTAAAACAAAACAAAAGAAACAAACAAGGAGTCAAAAACATTTTTTTGTTGTAGTAAAACAATTCTAAAGCCCTGAACCAAATGTCCTCAGAAATTAAGGCATGATGACATTCAACAAATATGCATAGAGAATTCAAGAGATAATAGAGATATAATCATATCAAGAACAAGTAAGACTTGGAAAAAATAATGGTAAAATTAAGATTGTGCATGCTTCGAATAAGTTAAGATCACCTCACAATAGATACACTCATAGTGTTTCTCTCATGAAAAAGGGTTTCACTCAAAGATATGCGAAAGATTGCTCACATATATCAACAATAAAAACACTTAAACAATACCACATGAATAGAATGAATTACTTGTACAAATGAACCCAAACCATATGCTTACTCACACAACTTACTCAACAGATCAAAGGCTACTCATCTCATGTATCATAAAGGTCTTTAATCATGGGTTGTAATGGGGTGAGGGCTAAGGCATTCAAATTTTGGGATACGTGGTGATAAAGAACATTCTGAAGACTTAGTCATTGTGAAGACTTAGTCATTGAGATATTTTGGGATATAATCCCGGATGATTTTCATTATGATTGTGAATGCCCAGACGGTCGAAGCTAGGGGTGTTCCCAGACGACCAGAGCTCGGGGATATGATTGTGATTGTTCCCAGGCAGTCGAGGCTAGGGGCGTTCCCAGACGGCTGTTGCTCGGGGAGATATGTGTTCCCAGGTAGCCGAAGCTCGGGGTGTTCCCAGACGGCTAACACTCGGGGTGATGCGTGCCGGGACAGTCGGAGCTCGGGGTGACTTCCCAGACGACTGAGGCACGGGTTATGGCCTACGCGTAGTGCAAATGTGACCGTATGATGGTTTGTGCACTTGTGAATAGTGGGTGATTGATTGATTGATTAAGTAATTGATTGTGACCTTGTGTATAGTACTGTTTGATGTTGCGTACTGGTATTGAGTACGAGTTTTGGTCCGTGTGGCCAGGTGACTATGTTTTCATGTGTTTGGCCTGAGAGCCGGAAGTTTGACTTATTATATGGTTTGGCTGGAAAGCTGGTGATTGTCATTCATATATTTTTCCTATGCATGCAAGGTTTGATAACTGGAGGGTAAATGATGCCTTTTAAAATGTGTTTAACGAATATATTTTTGTCCACTCACACTTTTCTGTTTTGTTGACCCTCCAGGCCGTGGCACAACGTTCGGGGCTGATCTCGAGGCGAAGGCATAAGCGAAAATCAGCGCAACTATCCCTTGCCTGATAGGTACTGAAGGATCGTTCGGGACTTTAGTTGACTTGTCAGACGGGAGCAGGACCGGGTACCGTTTTTGAGGTCCAGTTGGTGGCAAAACGTTTTGCCCTTGGTGGTGGCAAAACGTTGACTTTTCAATCGAATGGTCAAATGGACTTTGACCGATGACCGTGACGTAGTTCGTGACATCACGAGTTCATACGACAGGTGGCACGTTCAATTCTGACGTTCGGAAGTTTAGGGCATTTATGGTAATTTGAGTGAATAGGGGTCAAATGTTGACTTTTGACCGGGAGGTCCAGATGGCCGAGGGTCGAAGACCGTTATGTAGATAAGGACGATACGAATCCGTAGACAGGCGGCACGTCGAATTCGGACGTCTCGACGGCGAAGTTACGGTTCACGGAAGTTCCCGGTTACTATTCACGATGGCACGTTTTACGAGACAAAAAGTGCAGTTTTGTCTCTAGTGGGCCCAGATATTTAAATGGAGGCCCAATGGATGAGTGACACTTGTCACCCATCCACTGGCCAACCCCACCCACTGATGCACCAAACCCTTCCCCGTTCATCCATTTCTCCATTTTCTTCCCAAACCAAACTGATCACCATTTCTTCACCCAAACACCAAACCCTTCCCTTCTAACCATAACTGAGACCAGAGGGTGAGAGAGGAGGACTAAGGACGGCAGCTGGTGGCTGGAACCGCCGTGGGGCGGTGGCGGGAACCCAGAACCCGAGCGGGTACCCGGTAAGCCCATTTTCAATTTTTGTGTGGATTTTGTTGTTATGGGTCGATTTGGACGATTGGTTTGAGTTAAATAGGTTGCTAGGGAGTTGTTAGGGAGGTTTTGGTGGTGGTTGGACGTCGGAGAAGCCCTGGGAGGTTTCGGGAAAATTGAACCGTGAGGTTCAAAATTGAACCGGTCGGATTTCGAGGGTTTTAGGTAGTTTTGTTAATTGGGTTAGATAGGAAATGAAGAAATAGGAATTTAGGAATTGGAATGGATGAAATCGGACCGAAAATGAGGGAGAAGGACACCTGGACCGGTTACGCCGGTCCAAGTTGCAGGAAAAATCGGACCGGACCGGTTCGGACCGGTCTAACCGATGTAGGGGATGACGTCATCATGTTAGGGATGACATCATCATGTCAGATCTGACAATGTCAGACTGACATGTCAGAAAGTGGGCCAATGGGAGCGTGACACGTGTCACTGTCAGGGGCTGTTAGTGATGACGTCATGCTGACGTCAGCGATGACGTCAGCAGGTACTGTAGCGGCGCGTGAAGCCCACGCGCAGCCACTTCAGGCGGCGCGTGAGGGCGCGTGGCCGGGAATCTGGAGAAGGTTCCAACATACGAAATCTTCTATTCGATGTAACGAACATTTTGGGACTGGTTTCGTGTCGATCGGATACCGTCTCGATATGTTTCGGGGCATCGGAAGGTTTAGGTTTGGGATTAAAAATAGTTAAAAATACGGGAAAATTACGGGGCTTTGGTAGAAGGTTAATTAAGTAGTTAGTAACCTTCTATTACGATTTGGACAGGTTTGGGAGTCCCGGTGACGGTGATCGGCTCGGGGAGTCGTATGGCACGCAAATCGAGGCGGCAGCTCGGACGGTCTGTGAGTGGACCTTGTTTTCTAAATTGGTGCATGTATAAATGTTTATTATATGTTTTATTACTTGTGTGATGATGCCATGGGTGCATTTGTATGTGGTTACGTATAAGCACGGATTTCGAGGTTTCGGCCTTATACGGTGCTTATACGGGTCTGTATTTCTTTATTGACTTAAATGATTTGGTTTTGGATTTCTAAAAGGATAAACTTGGGTTTGAGACCCATTTGGTTTTGTCTCGGGCATATGACACTATTTACGACCTTCGGGTCTAAATCGTGGTCGCGACAGGTGCTATGTGCACGGCGATCGACGATACGACGCTCGCCTCCGGATTGGGATGTGTTCCCTCCGGAGAGGTCACGATGCACGATTCGTGGTCGGGCAGCCTGGAGAGGCTCGACTTCGGAGTGCTGACGGTTCAGGATAGCGATCGGTGAGGAGTGCACCATGATCTTGTGGTGGTCGCGTCAGTTGATTCGTTCACGGTGACATACCAGGATTGAGAGCGGTCCTGGATGGATGGTTGCACGCATCACTATGATCGGAGTCGTGACTGACCCTTAGATATCGGGCACGGTGCCCAGTTGAGTCATATGTTCGGGCACGAGACCTAGTTGTTTTACATTGATGATTTCGGGTCAGGAACCCTACATGGATTTCCGGGTTCATGACGGTTTATGGGAACCGGCATGAACTTTTGTCAGGTCATTTTGGTTCTTGACGGTTTATGGGGACCGGCATGAACCCTGGTTATGTTATTACGGTACATGACGGTTTATGGGAACCGGCATTATGGATCATGATGGTTCAGGGGAACCGGTCATGAATGTTTATGTTATGTTTATATATGTTCATATACCTTCCTTTAATTCTATTATCTCCTCCGGGGAGGGTCGTTGTCCTGGGTGGACCCCGGAGTAGTCACGGGGCACCGACTGAGTGGAGTCACCCCCCAGTTGGGTTCCTTACTCTCAAGAAGGCTATGGTTACTATTACCTCGGGTAGGGTTAGTGGTCTGCGGACATTGACCTTGACTTGAGATGACTCGGATTGAGACCCGGGTAGCACGCGCGTAGCTTTGGATACCGTGACAGGATTGGTTGTGTGACTTATATATATGTATGTGATGTATATATGATATATGATATGTGGTGTGTACAGGTGTGCACAGGATTTGAGCAGTGGCTCGTGTACTTGGTTTCTTTATGGTTTGGGGCCGAGTCCCTTATGGATTTGGGCAGTGGCCCGTATGGTCATTTTCATTGTGGTCCTTTCGACCTTAGTTTATATCTGCTTTGGGCTTAGTCCCACCTATGGTTTGTTTTGGATAAATGGTTTTCGAATGCATGCATGCTTTTTAGTGGAGGGTACAAATGTCTTCTTATTAAATGTTTTATAAACTCTTTATTTTTGTCCACTCACAGTTTTTAATGTTTTGACTGCCCTTCAGGTTGACATCGGATGTGGACTGTAGCAGAGACCGAGATATCACATGCCTCCTCCGGATCCTGGCGTACTCTGATAGCCCGAGAGGGCAAAGGTCGGAAATATCCCTTGTCTGACACTTCGTGTCAGACGGGAGCAGGGTCATCCCGCACTAATCCCGGGGGGATTGGGATGGGTCCTGTCATCTACTACCCTACCTTATTGTTATTTTACAACGTTTAATATATAAGTATAAAAAATACCAGTCATCCCCAACCTTCAGCCGGGTCTGTAATTCGGGTTTTTCGACCCGACGGCATGACTCGACTCAATCTCTTTCGTTTTACGTCCGATTTTCACGCATTAATAGTGCATCTTCATCGTTTTGATGTAACGACCCGTCCCGAAAATTGGGATTAGATTAGTGGTTAATGACGGATTAGTGAAGTGAATCGGTGATTAGTTGGGTGATTTCGGACTCACGGTGCGAAATGATGGGTTTACCCCTCGAATGGACAAAAAGGTTGACTTTTCGTTCGGGCTGTCAAATGGACGTTGACCGATAACTATGATGTAGTTCAGGACGTCACAAGTTCATAGACAGGTGGCACGTCCGATTCCAACATCCAAGGAGGAAGTTATGATGTTTGGAAGTTCAAGGGTATTTTAGTAATTTGGTTAAAAAGGGGCAATTTGTCTAATTTTTACACGATAAATTATTTGCACAAAATTCGAGGACCATTATGTAGGTCTCGATCCCTTGAGTATAATGACAGGCAGCACGCATCAATTGGAGTTCGGATGATAGAGTTACGGGTCTAGGAACATGAGGGGCAAAATGGTAATTTGTCATTCAGGGACATTTTGGTCCTTTGCTGCCTAGGGATCTTTGCCCAGTAAAGTTGGGACACTTGGCTGCCTCAGGAAATGTTGCCCATAGAAATTTGGACACTTGGCCCTCTTTTAAAGGCCGTGGAACTCTCACTCACCGTCTTTCATCGTTTTAAACATATGGCACGGTTTGGTTCAAAAGAAAAACAGAGAGAACCTTCCACCACTTCCCTCGATCTTCATCCTTTGGCCCTGACTTGTGAGTGAAACCCAGAGTGTTGATGGTGAGTTGAATGGTGGTGCCACTATAGAGCGTGGTCGTGGACGGCGGTCCTAACCGTGAGGCAAAACAAAATAGAGGAGTGTGACCGTGAACTCAACCCGCCTAAACTGTAACAATTGCCAGTGTGTGGTGAGAGGAAAATAGATAGTAGACTGAGAGGCTTGCAATGGTACCTTGGTGGAAGCCGTCGTGGACAGTGGCCACGACGTAGCGAGAAACAGAGGAGACGCGAAACCGTGAGGAACCAATGACCTTATCACCTGTAAACGTGACCTTTAACTTTTGGTCCCTAAATGAAAGTTGATTAGGAGGTTGAAACAGCTCCCTGGACTCGAAGTTGAAGCTTGAAAGGGAAGGTAAGTGATAGTTCCATGAAAATCAAATTTGAATACGAAAATGGCAACTCGTGTTTCAGTGACGGTTGGTTGAATTGGATGCTAGGATAACATTCTGGAGTCAAAAGGGGAAGTGTTGACTTGGAATCACGGCTTGAGGTGGCCTGTGGTGGCCGAAACCAGAGGAGAAAATTGAAGGATTTTCTTCGATTTTGGAAGGTATGAAACAGGCTCAACTTTCACAATTTAATTGGCTAAATCAATGGTATGTGTTTGGACGAACCTAATGGACTAAAAAGGACTAAAAACGAACCAGGAATAGCTAGAAACCGTGAGCGCCGGCTTGGTCGAACCGATCTGAACCGGGTCGGCGAGAGGAAAGAGACGATGAATAGTGCCGCGGGTGAAGCCCACGCGCAGCCCCTTTGGACGGTGTGTGAGGGCGTGTGGCATACCTTTTGAGGAAGTGTTCAACATGTGAAATGATGTAATCAATATAACAAACATTTTGGCACTAGTTTCGAGTCGATCGGACATCGTCTCGATAGGTTTCGGGATGTCCGAAAGTTTTAGGGCTCGGTTTAAAATAGTTAAAAATTCGAGAAAATTACCCGACTTTAGTAGAAGCTTAATGAAGTAGTTACTGACCTTATTATGGGATTTGGACAGGTTCGGGATAGTCGGTGATAATGGATTAGCCGGGAAAGTATAAGTGCATGCGTATCGAGGCGGCGACGCTAATGGTCTGTGAGTGGACTTTACTTTGCTTTCTAACTTATGATGCTTGCATAAATGTGTTATATGATTTCTATATGTGATTTCTATGTTTATGATATGATCTTGATGATTTACGATTTTTCACGTATTTCGAGATATTTACGAAATTACACATTTTACGAGATATGGTTTTCTGCTATGGTTTGATGATGGTTTTGATGATTTGATTTTAATGAATTATCAATGGATTTTAGAAAGTGATTTCGGGCTTGATGCCCTGTTCATAAAAAGAGATTTCGATAAACGTGATTTCGGGTTTTGGAATCGAATTTCAGAAAAATTATTCGGTTTTGGAACTTGAAAGTGAATTTCTGGATTTGGGTTCGGAATGATTATTCCGGATGCCGGCTTACGGAATGATGATTTCGGATTCGGCTTGGAATTCGGAATGGTGATTTCGAATTCTGATTTGGAAATGGTTTTAAGATGGTTTTGGATTGGATTTGCTGGATCTGGTTATTGGGTTTAAAGACCCAAATATGACATATGACGGGGGCGGGCCCGGATTGGGTTTAAAGACCCGGATTGAGTTTAAAAACTCGGATATTGTGATTTCCCCCGTAGACATATTGAGTTTAAAAACTCGGGAGTTTAAGGACTCAGATTATATTGAGGCTTGGATTGAGTTTAAAGACTCAGATTACTATTGAGTTTAAAGACTCGGATATTGTGATTTCCCCCGTAGGCCTATTGAGTTTAAAAACTCGGGAGTTTAAAGACTCGGATTATATTGAGGCCTGGATTCAGTTTAAAGACTCGGATTACTATTGAGTTTAAAGACTCGAATTACTATTGAGTTTAAAGACTCGGATAGATCCAGCATGTTTGATGGATTTCAATGGATTTAAATGGTTTTCAAATGTGTTGTGGATTTCGATGATAATGATGGTTTTCAATAATGGTTTTTCGATGTTTTGGCTATGACCCGGATGATATGGATTTTGATGGTTTGGGCTGAGGCCCGGGATTTGATGAAAAGAAATGACTTCTAGTTTTTGGTTTAATAAATGTTTATATTAACGTTTATGTGAAATGGGTTTTATATGCATGCATTGGTTTTTAAACGGAGGGTATAAATGTTTTTTTTATTAACGGTTTTCTAAACTTATCCTTTTTTTTTTGTCCACTCACAGTCTTTTGTGTTTTCGATACCCTCCAGGTTTGATGCGGTGCAGGCTGTTGTTAGAGAGACGGAGACATCATACACGCGATCCACAGTAGATTCTGCGCACTTTGGGAAATCCGAAATTTTTTTGGACGGTTCACTTGAGAATCCCTTGTTCGGCTTACGTGTTACACGGAGGTTGGATGTCGGTTCGCCTTCATGTCGTACGTGAGTTAGACGGAAGCATGACTTAGCCCTTAATCCCAGGGGATTGGGGGTGGGTCGTGTCATTTGATCCTAGGAAAGGATTTGTGGGCTCAAAACAAGATAATTGTTCGATATTTCGACGAATTTCTTTCCCCCATTCTTATGTGCCGCCGGCTCAAAATACCGAAATCTCGGCGATATTTATCGATATTTTCATCCATGCAGGCAGTGCACTGTGACCTCTCCAGAAAGAACACATCGCAGTCCGGAGGCGAGCGCCGTAACACCCGGGGCGAACCCGAATGTTATCATCATACATAGGGCCTCAAGCACAAAACACCACCAAGTGGGTCACAGCCCGAAAACTAGTATCCTGCGACACTTCATATCCCAGGATTCCTCGAATCCTATCAAATCTACAACCGAGTCTCATGCCCGAAATATCCTTCATAAAACTCATAACTAGCTTATAGCCGACTTATCTCTCGTTTGACTATACTCTAAGTCAAACCTCAAATCAAGTGGGTCATACGTCCGAAAGATATTTCCAAAGCTGAAAACTAGTTCTCATTTCCAAAACATTTTCAAATCATAGTTCAACTGGGACTCATGCCTGAATCTCGATTTCACGCATCTCCGTGAAATCCTCAAAAATCGTAACTTAGTTCCTCAGTTTCATGCCTCTCTGTGAAACCTTCGGAATCACATAAAACACAAGCACGTAGCATACTCGGTCGAAGCCCAAACATCACATAAAGTAGAAATCTCGAATTACGTGCACTAACGTATTTTCCTCCGAAAATGTCCAACAAATCATATTTAAATCTCATGGACTCATGGCATCTCAAAACATGTTCATAAACACATATAAAACATTTATACATCCATCGTATTCATAAAACAAAGTTCACTCACAGACCGTCCAAGCTGCGCCTCGAAACGCGTGCCATAAGCCTCCCCGGGCTAATCCAACTATCTCCGGAATTTCTAGACCTGTCCAAATCATACTCAAAGGTCACTAATAACTTCAAATAGACTAAGATTGAATCCCCAATTTTTCGGGATTTTTAAACTTATTTAAAATAAGCCCTAAACATTCGGACACTCAAAACTACCCCAAAACGGTGTCCGATTGACTCGAAACCTATCCCAAAATGTCTGTTACATCAAAATGATGAAAACACTTGTTAACCATGACTCCCGAAACGGTGCCCCACGTGCTCTCACGCGCCGTCACAAGCGACTTCGCGTGAAACCCAAGCGCCGAAACAAGGTCATTTTCAACCTTGGGTCGAACCCGATCCGGTTCAACCGAACCGATGAACCGTCGAGATCAGTTCTCCTTCCTCCGACCACCAATTTTGAAACCGTTCATCTTTATAGCTTCGTCCCAATCCCAGAATCGGTCTATGGGTTCACAACAGGGAAAACAAATCTAGAATTTACCTGTTCGATCATGAACCTCACGACCCAGTTTCCAGGCCTCCGTCCAGGCTGTTCCGCCTTCCTCCGCCTTAGTTTTTGATCCTCCTCGACTCATAAGAACCTCGTGAATATCATTCAATCATCATAACTCACCCAAAACGTAAAACTCAAAAATCCAAAATTTTGAATTCAACAGGTCCTTGGGTTTTACCCGTGTTTTGGGCTCCTCCGCCGTCCATGGCGGTCCCGCCACCCACTCGACTTCATTGTCTCATCCTCTCACTCATCTCAGCCTCTCATTTGGCCTCAAACTGAATCGAATGGGGGAAGGTGCTGATTTTGGGGATTTCGAGTTTTGGGATGATCGAATGAAAGAAAGGGAATGGATATGCATGTATCAGTGTTAGATGGGCAATGGATGTGTGAGACTTGTCACTCATCCATTGGGCCTGAAACAAATATTTAGTGCTCATGTCAAGACCGGTCCCAAATCCCCTGGGATTAACGTGGGACCCACCTGATCCCGTCTGACACGAAGTGTCAGACCATGGAAAATTCCATCTCTAGCCCTCGCCGGGGCTATCAGAGTGCGTCAGGATCGTAGGAGGAGGGGAGTGATGTCTCATCTCTGCTACAGCCCACATCCGCGATCAACCTGAAGGGCATTAAAACACGAAAACTGTGAGTGGACAATTTAAACTTTTCATTTAAAAACATTTTTATAAGAAGATATTTTATGCCCTTCATAAAAGCATATGCATGCATTCAAAAACCGTTTATCAAAACGTTAATAAAACCATTTCACTTATCACACATAATCTCAAAATCATTCAAGGGTTCATGCCCGGTTCCCATAACCCGTCATGACCCACAAACATCTTTCAAAGGTTCATGCCGGTTCCCATAAACCGTCATGAACCATAAATCCATTTGAGTCCTCGACCCGAAATCAAAATAAAAAACCTGTAGGTCAAATCAATAGGGACTCAGCCCAAATCACATCAAGTACGGGGTCTCCGCCCCAAATAACTTTCTAAGTCATAAAACACAGGGTCTCCGCCCTCAAATCACTTTTCCATAAAATCTCATACGTACCGTCATACGTATAACCCATCCGCGGCTCTTCCGAGAAGATGCCAACTCGGGGCACATAGCCCCTAGGGAACACATCCCCGAAATAGTCACGATATCATCATATCTATCTAGTGTGCACACTACTCGGGGTCTCATTCCGAGTCTTCTCCCAGGAATCTCCATCTGGGAGGCTCAATCACTGGATCTAGTCCGAGCTCTCTCTCTGGATCTAGTCCACATATCCCTCCGCAATCTGGTCCGGGACCACAACAATATAAGTAACCACCACTCCTGGAACGGGATCCCTATGGGGGTACCCACTCTAGTCTGTGGATCGTGACTCTCCAGGTCGACGCTGGAGGAGACCATATAATCATATGGAGGGTTCATATCTTTTCAAATCTCTTTCTTTCTTTCTCTTTCTCAAAACACTTTTCAATTGGGTCTCATACCCGATTCATCTCAATAGGATTCCTCGAATCCGATTCAATTCCATTTCACAGGCCTCGGCCTAAATCCTCAGTTCAACTGGTCTCATGTCCGAATACTCATTTCACAAATCGAACTGGGACTCAAGCCCGATGTTACAATCAACTGGGCCTTAAGCCCGAAACCATTACTCAACAGGACCTCACGTCCGGTTTCACAACCAACGGGGCCTTAAGCCCGATAGTACACCTAACTGGGCCTCAAACCCGAATCGTAAACCAAATGGACCCTCGGTCTGATCGTATGGCTCAAATGGACCCTAGGTCCGATTCCTTATCAAATCAAATGGATACCAAGTCCGAGAGTTGTAATTCAAATGGGTCTCGTGCCCGATTTCATGTTTCTAAATCCGAAATCCATTTATCAAACCCTCGTTGAAAACCTAGAACGTATATGCATCGTATAAAACCAGAAATCTCAAAATACGTGCAAATACGTAAATCCTAGGATACCACAAACAATTGCACTCATGGAAACACAAAATATATTCTAAAACAATTATAAAACATTTATGCATGCATCAATTTCGAAAGAAAGGTCCACTCACAGACCGTCCGAAGCCGCGCCTCGATACGCGTGCCATAATCGTCTCCCGGGTCAAACATCGCCTCCGGGATTCCCAAACCTGTCAAAATTAATTTAGAGGGTTACTAACTACTTAATTAACCTCCTACCAAAGCCCCGTAATTTTCCCGAACTTTTAACTATTTTTAACCTGATCCTAAACCTTCCGACACCCCGAAAACTATTGAAACGATGTCCGATTGACGCGAGACCAGTACCAAAATGTTCGTTACATCGAATAGATGATTTCGTGTGTTGAACACATCCCCAAAAACCCTAGCACGCGCCCACACGCGCCCCTGAAAGTTGCCTGCGTGTGGGCCCACGCGCCGGCTACTGTAGATCGTCATCAAGCTCTCGCCGCCGATCCGGGCCGACCGGCCAGTCCAACCCCTGCAACTGGACCGGCGTGACCGGTCCAGGCCATTTTCTTCCTATTTTCCGGTCCGTTTTCCTCCATTTCAATCCTATTAATCCTATTTTAATCCAAGGAAGCTAAATCCAATAATTAAAACCCCTAAAACTACCTAGAACCCGTGAACCCGAAAACTCCTCACGGTTCAAGTTTTTCCAAACCTCACCCATGGCTTCACAGCCGTCCAAAGCTTCTCCAATATGACCCTAACAATCCATTAAACCCATCCTAATCGTCTAAAATCAACCATAACGTCAAAATGGAAAAATGGATTGAAAATGGTTTAGTCGATACCTTTCGGATTTTGGGCCTCCGCCGTGCACGGTGGCTCTGTCCTGGACGGAACCATCGTCCACCTTTCTCTCCTCCCTCTCTGGTTCTCTCAGTCATGGTCAAGGGTTGAAGGTTGAATGGGTTTTGGGGTCCCCTGAGATCGGGTTTGGTTTGTGTTTGGATGATGAAATGAAAATGCACAGGGAAGATGCATGAAGAAAATTTGGGTGGCCTGTGGATGGGTGACAAGTGTCACTCATCCATTGGTCCACAGACTCAGCCCTGGGCCCCACCTAAGTCCACCTGCCTCGAGAAACGTGCGATTATGAATAGTACTTTTGTACTTCCGTGAACCGTAACTTCACCGTCGAACGTCCGAATTCGACGTGCCACCTGTCTACGGATTCGTATCGTCCTGATCTACGTAACGGTCTTCGACCCTCGGCCATCGGACCTCTCGGTCAAAAAGTCAACTTTTGGCCCAAATTACCAAAATGCCCTTGAACTTCCGAACGTCATAACTTCATCCTCGCACGTCGGAATCGAGCGTGCCACCTGTCTATGAACTCGTGACGTCATGAACTACGTCACGGTCATCAGTCAAAGTCCGTTTGACCATCCGAAAGAAAAGTCAACGATTTACCCATTCTAGGGGAAAAATCGTCATTTCGCCCGAACGTTCGCTAATCCTCGTCTAATCTCTGATTAGCCTCGCTAATCCGTCATTAGCTCTTAAATAATCCCGTTAATTCGGGACGGGTCGTCACAGCTCACTCAAGACAAAAGTCCACCCATCTCGTAAAACGTGCAATAGTGCCATAAAACTTCCGTGACCCTTAACTTTCCCGTCGAACGTCCGATTTCGACATGCTACCTGTCTACGGACTTGTGTCGACTCGATCTACGTAACAATCCTCAGTCTTCGTGCATTGGACCTCCCAGGTCAAAAGTCAACTTTTTACCCTTATTTAGGGGTAAAATCGTAATTTCACCCTGAATGTCCGACGACCCTCGACTAATCCTCGATTAGCCTCGCTAATCCATAATTAATTCTTAATTAATCCCAAAAAATTTGGGACGAGTCATTACACAAAACATTTAACTCTAGGGCACTAGCCCAAATCCCAATTTTCCAAAAACCATGATAAAATCAATAATCCAAAAAGTACAGCCATAATATATTTCAACCAATCATTATCCAATAATCTTAACCACATTCATAATCAGGCCAAACCATTCCATAAAACTAGTAAAAACATATATTTAAGCGTGCATTAGATTTTCGAAAGAAAATGTCCACTTACAGTACTACCACTCACTCAAAACACAAGTCGTAAGCCAATCCGAAGCCTCCAAAACATCCGAGCCTACCAAAGTCATACCCGAGGGTCACTATCAATCCATATAAGTTCATACAAGGAACCCCCAAAAACCTCGAAACTGAAAATGCATCCCGAACAAGCTTTCCGAGGAGAAAAACCTCGAAATCACTAACCAAACAATCTCCGATCAACCTGAAACCATCCCATTGGATTCAGAATGTCGAAACCTTTTGAACAATACCAATTTCACGTTGAAATTTGAGCCCACGCGCCCATACGCGCTGGTTAAAATTTCGCCCACGCTCAGGTCACACACTCTCTCTCTCACATGCTTTCAGGTCACTCTCTCTCTCTCTCTCTCTCTCACACACACACACACAAACACACACAACACACACACACACACACACACACACACACACACACACACACACACACACACACACACACAGAAACCACAGTTGATTTCAGGACCAGACCCTCTTCTGTCAGGTCCCGATTCATCTAGCACGATATTGTCCGCTTTGGGCCTCGCCCTCACGGTTTTGTTCCTGGGAGCTCACGGTGCAACTTCCCAGAGGGTCACCCATCTGGAATTGCACCAGCCTCAACTCGCTTAACTTTGGGGTTCCAATCCCCCCCAAAGCCACTGAGCTCCCAAAAGGCCTCATGCTAGATAGGTGTGTGCCTACACCTTTAAGGCACACCACCATTCCCTATCGCAGGAATGTGGGATTGTTCATCGTTCCCTCAAGGACACGGGTCTTACAATCCACCCCCCTTAGGGCCCAGCGTCCTCGCTGGCACACTTCCCGGTTGGGGTCTGGCTCTGATACCAAATTGTCAGGACTCGACCCTCTTCTGTCAGGTCCCGATTCATCTAGCACGATATTGTCCGCTTTGGGCCTCGCCCTCACGGTTTTGTTCCTGGGAGCTCACGGTGCAACTTCCCATGGGGTCACCCATCTGGAATTGCACCAGCCTCAACTCGCTTAACTTTGGGGTTCCAATCCCCCCCAAAGCCACTGAGCTCCCAAAAGGCCTCATGCTAGATAGGTGTGTGCCTACACCTTTAAGGCACACCACCATTCCCTTCCCAGACCATTCCCCCTCGCAGGAATGTGGGATTGTTCACCGTTCCCTCAAGGACACGGGTCTTATAATTGATGAAAGGAAGGTATAAAATGCGGCGGGTGGTATGGTTTCGGGTGTGTGTGTGTTTGAAATCAAAGGAGATATGTATGTGTGTAAGCATATGGGCTAATGGGGTGCGTGACACTTGTCGCTCATCCTATGCTCCCAATGTAGACATTTTGGGCCCCATTAATTAATCACCAAAGTCAACACTTTTAAAATAATGTGCACCGTACGTGCCACCAGCCTACGTAATCACAATCTTGTGATCTACACAATGGACCTTGATCGACATGCAAATAATCTCTCGGGTCAAAAGTTAATATTTTCCCCACTCAGGGGTAAAATTGTCATTTCACTTCAACTAATCTAAAAAATCCTCGACTAATTATCGTTAATCACAAAATTTTGTGTTGGGTCTTTATAGTGTATGTTTATGCATAGGTGCTAACACCTTCAGACATATTATATTGGGCTGTATGCGATTACTATGTTATCGTATGAATTTTGTGATGGTTGTGATGACCTAGTATTATTTGTTTTTTTGGGTTGAAGTAACATATAGGGTATGTCATTATTATTGTGATATGTGCTTGATGGTGATTCAGATAATATTTAGAACCATTTTCAAAGCACTTTATGCAATTCGTTTAATAAGATTAGTATATGAGTACTGCGGATTGAATGGTTAAATTATTGAGTTTAATTTTGAGCATTCTTACATCAGTATTTAAGTAAGTTGTGTTGATTTGATCTTTATGGACTTGAGAAGTGTGGAAATCTTGGGTTTAAATAAGAAGTGAATGTTGACTATAAGTCTTACATTTGAAATGGGTCACTAGTGTCAGGGATTTGAATAATATCTTACGTTGAATGTTGAACCGAGATATGAGAAAAGTCAGAATTGGGAACAATAGTTCGAAAAGAAGTTGGAGAGTGAAAATGTGGAGTAAAACCTTAAGAAATGAATAGGAGTTCGGGAAAAACTCGAGTAGTGGGTCGTGTTGAATTTGATGTTAAGCTTAAGTGTTGTGTTGATGAGATATGACATTTAAACTTAAGTATGGTTAGGTAATTTCTTGACTTGGAATGTGTGACAAGAGTTGTGTTCGGGTACGTGACTTGTGTAATTAGTTTCATGAGTGGTGCCACCACTAGGAAATAATGGTTTTTAAATAATCTACATTAAGGAAGTTTTTAGGGTTGACATAGTTCCATATTGACATGGATTAGCATGCAATTGGTTATGGTGTGCATTTCATCCTAAGTGAAATCTGAGTTATTGAGATCTTGGTAGATAAGGTTGGGATGATTGAAGTTGTGAGTTGTGTTATTTATATTGTAATAAGCGTTCGCAGGCCTGACCCAAATAGTTTATATGTAGATTAGTCATTAAGATGGAGATTCAAGTATCCATATTTGATTAGGTGAATTGTTTATATGGTACTTACGACTACGAAATATGAGGCTATTTTATTTGAGGAAGTTTTCTAATTGATTAATTCCATAGTCCATGAATGTGTGAGTAAGCAATGGTTAGCTAAATTGATGGTTTCGATTTTGGTATATTTGGCATCTACGTCTACGTAGCTTATTTCCACTTGTTGCGTATAAATTCTGGGAAGCTGGACCTTATCTTAATAAAATTTGTTTAATTATGGTATTTCCACAATTCATGGCTAGGTGATCTGAAATGAAATACCTAAGAGATGATCAAATTATAGTGTTCTTGATGAATAGGGTTTAGGAGCAAGTATATGTCTTATATTGTTGTCTATGGTAGCTCGGGTTCGAGTTAATGATTCAATGTGTTCTGGTGGAGGCCAAATCTAAAGGAGGTAATGATCTTTTTGACATGTCCAAAGGTACTAAGAGTGGATTTTAATATAGTCGAGCAATGGCGAGTTTAGGAAGTCTATACGTAGACTTGTCACACTTTGTGATGGGAAGTAATTTAAATTAGGACATGAGTATGACTCGGATATGAGTCGTACAATTCCTGAGATCAGTTTGGCTAAGGTGGATTGATTTTCAAACCTAGAGGAAAGGTTGTAGTAGTGTGATCCTTATTATGATTCGATGTTTCCATATATTGGTTCGAGAGTTAGATGGGTATGATCATAATAAGTTGAAGATTTCTTATGTGATTTAGTTAGAGTATATGGTACTTCTTGATTCTACCCTAACTTGTGGTTTGACATTTTGAGGGCGAAATTTGTTTAATGGGGTAGGTTGTAACGACCCAGAATTGCAAAGGAAAATGAATTTTGGAAAAATTAGGTAAAAAGACGATTTTGCCCCTCTAAAGTCAAATAGTTGACTTTTTGATGTAGGTGTCTTTTAAAAAATTCGAGAAGACCATTACAATGTCTTGGGATCCTGAGTTCATAGACAGGTTACACACTTGAATCAGATGTCAGATGAGAGAGTTATGGGTCAAAATGGTAATTTTGCAATCATGAGCATTTTGGTCATTTTCTAGTATGACCTAGAGTAGCCTAGAAAATTCTATATTTTTCTACCTAATCCTAACTACCGACCTACTTACATTTATGAGCCCACACACACACACACATATATATATATACCTTGATGTGTTGTATGAAGAGCAAAATGGGTTTGGGGAGTCTTCGGTGGAGCTGCACCAAAAGGAACAAAAGGTGGACAAATCGTGAGGAAACTAGGGGAAAATCTTAGAGAGATGAGGGAGTGAACCTAGGATGAGGAGAAGATGAATTAGAGGAGCAAAGTAACTTAAAAACTATGAGGAAAGGAGTAGAAAACAGTGAGTAGGAAACTTGGACCCGTGAGGTTTTCTTCGGATTTTTGGTTTTGGGCCATGAAACCTAGAACGAGTTGTTCCAATAGCTTCCTGGAGCTTGTACGACGTTACAGGGATGAGAACCATGGGTTTTGGACATGGATAAGTCACTGGATAACCCTTGGATGCCATGGCCGTGAACTTTGAAGTTCAAACTGTGAACTTGAGGTAAGGAAGCTTACTTCTGAATCCAGAGATTGATTCTTGAGTTTGAGTAGATATGTTTAGGTCGTTAGAACACAAAAAATGGACGTAAATTGCATGTTCTAGAACCGGGTCAACTCACAGGTCGCATGACCCGTTTTATAGAGAACCAGGTCTGATTACCCAGGAAGAAGATGAACAGTGGCCGTGCGTGATGCCTACGTGCAGCCAGCTCTGGTGGCGTGTGGCATGTCATCTCAAAAAATGGTCAACACGAAAGTTCATCCTTTTGATGTTACAAGTCCAACGGTATAACTTTTGAGGTGATCGGACATCGTCTCGGGTCAATTTTGACTATTTGAAGATTTATGTCTCAGGGTAAGCTCATGATTGGTTTCTGAACTTGGTTCTGGATATGGAATGGATATATGATATAATTATGTGACTATTGAGTATGTGTGCTGACTGGATGTGGATTTTGGAAATATGTCGATGTGATGTGATTGGACTACCTTCCTCGAGTTATGGATTGGTTGTGTCTCAGACATCCAGAGCTGACTTTGTTTCCCTGAGACTTAGACTAGTACCCAGACGTCCAAAGTCGTGTAACGACCCGTCCCGGAAATCGGGATTAGATTAGTACTTAATGACAGATTAGTGAAGTTAATCAGTGATTAGGTCGGTGATTTTGTGTAACGATCCGGAAATTCGAAAAAGGAAAATTTGGAAAATTTAAAGGAAATGACGGTTTTGCCCCTAGTTATAAGTGCCGAAAGTTGACTTTTTGATCAGAACACTTTTTGGACTTTCTGAAGAGACCGTTGAGTAGGTCTCGAGACGCTGAATCCGCAGACGGGCGGCATGCGTTAATCGGAGGTTGGATGTGAAAGTTACGGGTATGCGAAGGCGAGGGCATTTTGGTAATTTTGAAAAGTAAGGGCAAAATGTTGACTTTTGACTCGGACGGTTAAACGAACTTTGACCAATGACTGTGATGTAGTTCGGGACGTTACGAGCCCGTAGACAGGCAACACGTTGAAATCGGACATCGAACGAGAAAGTTATGGTCACGGGGCTGAAATCGGTTAAACTTACGTCCCAGGATTTCGATTAAAATAATAATAAAATATTGAACAGTGATCGATGATTATGGACACTTGGATGAGTGACAAGTGTCACTCATCCCTTGTTTTGAGGACCCTAAATTGGGGATCATGTTTCCCGTTAATCCATCATCATCATCCTTAATCATCATTTTCCCTCTTTATTATCAGTCATCTCTTTGTTTCTTCCTTGAACCGTGAAACAACAAGAAACAGAGCATGAGTGTGTGAGTTTACTTTCCATGGCTAACTTCTCTCCACAGTTAATCTTGAGAGGAAAATTGAGAGAATTTGGGGACTATGTTAACAAGGGAAACACGAGGGACAGAAAGGGGAATTGGAAACCAAAATCGAAAATTTGAATTTTGGGGTGAGAATTTGAATTTCAAGCTATGAGCTTTGAGAATCAAAATTGAAGCTTGAGTTAGCTTCCTGAGGTCATTTCGAGTCAATCCACATCAAGAACGAAGAAAATTGATGTTCTTTTGGCTTAGAACAGTCCTGGCAACAGTGAAGAAATTCGAAGGTTGAATCGTGGTCTTAGAGGGATTAAACGATGAAATTGAGTTGGGAAACAAGTTTATCATGGTCCAATGAAGCTTCTGGATGGATCAATTGAAAGAAATCAGGTGGGATTGATGAACTTCAAAGAAGGAACAGTGCCCAGATATCCTTCGATGTTCATCTTCGAATCGTTTGGTTTGAGATAAGAAATCATATAATTGAGTTTACAGAACTTTAATTGGACCTAAAACGATGCTCTTAGCTAAATCAATTGAAAGAATTGATGTCGAATTGACAGAGAACTAGTTGGGTCATCTCGCGGGTTGCAGAACCCGTTTTACAGACAAACGGATAAGGACGATGACACTGTAGCAGGCACGTGGTGGTCACGCGCAGGCACGTGGTGGTCACGCGCAACCACTCACGGCAGCGCATGAGGGCACGTGAAGCCTTGTTTCACGGTGAGGTCAACATGACTTTGAATCCTTTCAGTGTAACGAACATTTTGGCATTGATTTCGAGGAAATCGGATATCGTTTAGATAAAATTCTGTGTATCCGAAGTTTTAATTTACATGTTAAATATGTATTTAAATCCCAGAAAAATTGGGGAAAATTATATGAGTTATATTGAAGTGTTAGTAACCCTCGATAATCATTTTGGACATGAATTATGATTTTCAGAATTTACGGAAAAACGTGTAGCTTGGAAGCGAGCCGTTTGGACGGTGTGTGTGAGTGGATTTTGTTTTCTAACCGTGATGCATGCATATATGATTTAAATACTTTATTATATGATTTGATATGATTTGGCATGATTGATGTTTCAATCTGGTGATTTCTCGATTTTTTGGATTATTATATTATTTTTGACTCGATTTTCGAGAAATTATGAAATTGATGTTTTGGGCGTAGTCCCAGGATTAAAAGTGATATTTTAACTCAGGTTATGAGTCAGGGATTGAAAATGATGTTTTGACTCAGATTATGAGTCATGGATTGATTTCATGGATTTACGTGAAAGTGGCAACTGAGGTTGCGATCGCATGGATTTGCGTGAAAATGATATTTTTGGCTTGAGACCTAATTGGATAGTGATTTTGACTCGAATTTGGAGTCACATGTGAATATGATGAAATTGATGATTTTGATTTATAAAGTGAATTCTGGACACTGTTTTATGATGGATTTGTGGAACTTGCTTTGTGAAAGCTATATTTCGGGCATAGGCCATGTTGAAATGTTTTTGACTTGATTTGAGACATAAATAGTTTTCAAATGAGATTACTGGATTTGGTGACCGTTCCACATGTACCATCCTCTGTGATTTGATAGTCTTCTCCAGATGTCGTAGATCCTAGAGTAGTCACGATCCACTGCCTGGAGATGAGTAGCTCCGAGGAAGGCTCAATCTCAGGAGTGTGAGATTGTGATGATATCCTCCAGACATCGTAGATCCTGGAGATGATATCACCCTAGACGTCATAGATCTTGGGGGATGTACTCGGACGTGAGACTCCCGAGTTTGCACGCGTTGCATTGATATCGTGACGGGTTACTTGGATATTGAAATTGGATATTGAGGATTGGTGGTATTATGATTTATTGATATTTGTGTCTAGATACTTTATATCATGAACTGATTTGATGAACATGAGTTTTACGGACCAAGGGAAAACATGTTTTGATTTTATTGGTCCACTGTTCATACTTGATTGATTTCACACTATTACTCATGTTTTATGTTATGCATGCACGTTTGTGAAAACTGGAGGGTAAGAATGTGTTTTGGTAAACGTATTTATAAAAGTTTGTTTTGTCCACTCACACCGTTTCTGTTTTATTGACCCTCCAGGTCGGGGCTCGATGATCCAGGCTATTCGAGAGGTGGAGGTATGAGTGGGCACAGGTGTAGTTATCCCTTGTTTGGCAAGTCTTTGAGGGTAATTTCGGAACCTCAGTTGACCTGTAAGACGGGAGCAGGACCGGGCTCAGTTATTAAAGTCCTTAGGGGACGGGTCCTGTCATTTTGGACGGATGGTGCGAAATGATGGGTTTGCTCCTCGACTGGGCAAAACGTTGACTTTTGATTTGGGCGGTCAAACGGACTTTGGCCGATATTCTGGATGTCCGAAGGTTTAGGATCATGTTTAAAAATAGTTAAAAATTAGAGGAAATTACGAGAAATTAGAAGAAGCTTTATGAAGTAGTTAGTGACCTTAGTTTGTGATTTGGACAAGTTCGTGAAGTCCGGTGATAGGGGATTAGCTGGGAAGGCGTAATTGCACGCGTATCGAGGCATCGACGTGAATGGTCTGTGAGTGGACTTTGTTTTGCACGCGTATCGAGGCGTCGACGTGAATGGTCTGTGAGTGGACTTTGCTTTCTAACTTATGATGCATCCATAAATTTTTTATGTGTTTTTCATATGTGATTTCTATGTTTATGATTAAGATACTTGTGATTAACGATTTTGCACGTATTTCGAGATATTTACATAATTACACGTTTTACGAGATATGGTTTTATGCTATGATTTGATAATAGTTTCGATACTGTGACTTTGGGATTTGAATTATGATTTAATTTCAATGGTTTATGAATGGATTGGAAAAGTGATTTCGATAAACGTGATTTCTGGATTTGGATTCGGAATGATGATTTCGGATTCAGATTGGGATTCAGAATGATGATTTCATATTCGGATTTGGAAATGGATTTATGGATTTGGATTTGATAAAATGGTTTTGGATTGGATTTTCTGGATCTGGTATTGGGTCTAAAGACCCCGATATGATATCTGACTAGGGCAGGCTCGAATATGTGATTGGGTTTAAAGACCCGGATTGAGTTTAAAGACTCAGGAGTTTAAAGACTCGGATATTGTGATTTCCCCCCGTAGGCTTATTGAGTTTAAAGACTCAGGAGTTTAAAGACTCGGATTGATATTGAGGCCTATTGAGTTTAAAGACTTGGATATATATTGAGTTTAAAGACTCAGATAGATCCAGTAGGTTCGATTGATGGAAATGTGGTTTAAATGTGTTTCGGATTTCTGTGATACACTAATGGTTTTCAAATGGTTTCCAGATGTTTTGGGCTATGACCCTAATGATATGGATTTTGATGGTTTTGGGCTAAGGCCTAGGATTTGAGAAAAGGAAATTATTTTGGTTTTCATAAACGATTTTCCTATTTTGGAAATGAAATGGTTTTCGAATGCATGTATTGGTTTTACGTGGAGGGTATAACTGTCTTTTCTTATAATGTTTTATGAACTTATTATTTGTTTTTGTCCACTCACAGTCTTTTTGGTTTTTTGATATCCTCCAGGTTATTGAGGTGGTGCGGGCTATTGTTAGTGAGACCGAGACATCACACACGTGATCCACAATGATGCTGTGAACTCTGGTTAACTCAAGTTGGTTTTTGGTACGTATACTTGGGATCCTTTGTCTGGCTTGCGTGTTCCACGGGGGTTGAACGAGTGTTTAGCCTTCGTGTCGCATGTGGGTTAGACGGGAGCATGACTTATCCCTTAATCCCGGAGGATTGGGGGTGAGTTGTGTCAAGTCGGGCTCTGTTTTCCAGAGCTGGGCTTTATTTCCTTGGGTGTTACCTGGACGTCCAGAGCTGGCTCTGTTTTCCCGGGCACTCGGAAGTTTAGAGCAGGGCTCTATTTTTCCGAGTGATATTGGCCTACCGGTAGTGCATATTTGATATGATGATTTAGCTTCCAGACATCGAGGATAGGTCAGACGATATGATTGATTGGTTCGGTATGTTTGACAGATTCAGTATGACTAGTTCAGTGTGATTTGTATGGTTGTGCGTTGGCATTTGTGTTGATACTCGATATGGATTTAGATGGACATATTTTTTGAGATTACTAGTTTTCTAATTATTGCACATATTTCAAGATTTCCATTTTTTTTACACATTTGCTGCATGCATAATTTTCTAAAACAGAAGGTATAAGGGTTATGCTTCGAACTATGTTTTTAAAACATTTATTTTCGTCCACTTGCACTTTTCCTATGTTTTGAAACCCTCTAAGGTCGTTGCATGGAAACCGAGGCTACTTTCAGAGCGGAGGCATAAGTTCACAAGGATACAAGTATCCCTTGTCTGACGAGATTTCGAGGGTAACTTGGTATTTTTGGGCTACCAGTTAGATTGGAACAAGACCCAGGTATGGTATACAAGGTGTTTTCGGGTTGGGTCCTGCCAATTAAGAAAGGACTCAAGACGAGTCGAGATATCATCTTAAGACTTGGAACAAGTCAGAATATCAAGGTAGGACTCGAGGCGAGGTAGGATATCAAATTAGGACTCAAGACGAGTTAGGATATCATGAAAGGACTTGAGACTATTAGGGATATCATATTAGGACTCAGAATGAGTCAGGATATCAAGCTAGGACTCTGAAAGAGTCGGGATATCAGATTAGGACTCAGGACGAGTCAGACGATCATGATAGAATTCAGGAAGAGTCGAAATAACAGATTAGGACTCGGGACAAGTCGAGATATTGGGAGTAGGACCCAAGAAGAGTTATGAAACCAAATTAGTACCCAAAAAGAGTCGGGACATTGGATTAGGGCTCGGAAAGAGCCGGGACAGCCAAAATATTAGGTCATCATTTAGGATATCGAGTAATATGATTCATATTGTGGTTAACAATTGAGGTCCAAGTTGTCAAAAAAGGTCATACCTTTTATCAGGAGTTAGTGGGTTGGTGTGTACAATGACCCCAAAAGAATGAAACTTGTTTAGATATACATCTCTTGTCTGAAAAAAAATTCTCAAAAATTATGTTTTAAGGTCCTAAGGGTACTTCTAGAACTTTGGTTTAGTTGTTAGACGAGAGGTGGACCTTTCACGGATATCAACGTGATTTTGATAAGGGTCCTGTCAATTTTCTATTAGAACAAACTAGGTAACATTGACCAGAAGATTTCAGTGGAGTGTGCAGCTTGGGAATGAGATTGTTTGGATGTACAATTAGTGGATATTTGTTTTATAAATTGTGATACATTCATAATTAATTGTTCCAAATGTTTTATTGCATCATATGGATTGCAGTGGTATGATTAAATGATTATAAATGTTTAATTAGCGTTTTCAGATTTAGAATATTTATTCAAAAAATTGATTTCTAGACTCAAGTTCTAAGGTTGTTGTGGAATGGTGATTTGGGCTTAGGCCCAATTTTACAAATGTTTTGACTTGGGACAAGAGTCATGGATTTTCTAAAAGAAAAGTTTTGAACTGATTCTACATGCTGTTTTTTAATGTACACGATCCTCGAGATATATTGTGATTTTTTCCACTATCAATGTGTACCACAGTTTTCCCAAATAGCTGCAGCTTTAGGTGATTTGCAGGTAGCCAAAGCTCGGGGGTGTTTTTTCCAGACGGTTGAAATTCGGGTTGATTCCCAGACAGTCGAAGGTCGGTGAAAATTTTCCTTGATGGTTGCAGTTCAGGGTGATTCACAGGTAGCCAAAGCTCATGGGCTATTATCCCAGATAGTAGAAGCTCAAGGTGTTTCCTAGGCAGCTAAAGTTTAGGGGTAGTTTCCCAGACGGAAGAAGTTGAGGGTGTTTCTTAGACAATCGAAGCTCGGGGATACTTCCCAACCAGCCAAATTCAGGGTTTTTCCCAGATGGTTGATGCTCAGTGGAGTTGAGGATTGGTTGTGATTGATTTCTAATATTTGTGTCCATGATTTTCTAGTTTTTTAGGAAATTGTGGGCCACGAGAATTTTACATATTTCATATTTTTGTGATCCTATAGGTTATGATTTATATTCAAACTGAAATCTGGTTGTTTATGATTCAATAAGAATTTTTATATATGCATGCATTATTTTTATAACATGATGGAAAACGGTATATTGTCCTCGGGACTTGTATCTCTCCTAGTTATTTATTTTTGCCCACTTATACAATTTAAGTGATTTAAGTTGTGTCAGTAAGCACACAAATGGACTTGAAGAGTTGTATGTGATTGACTCTTAAACTAGATGAGTTAATTTCAAGGACGAAAGTTTTGTAAAAGGGGAAAGTTGTAACGACCCGTCTAAAAAATTAGACTAATTTGGGAGTCGATTTGAAAAAAAAATATCATTTTACCCTCGAGTTTAGGGGGGATTGGAAGTCAATTTGAAACTTGGGAAACTTCTTTGAAGTTCTCATTAGACTGTTGTGTGAGTGTTGAACTCACGAGTCCATAGACCAAGGGCGTGCAGAAAATAGAGTTTGCACAAAAATGTTATGAATTTAAATATCAAGGGGTATTTTGGTCATTTTTTGTAAGGCAGAGTTAGCTTGGACTTCGAGTTAATTTCTTGATGAGTGACATGTGTCACCATCATTCAAATGGTTTTAAGTGGCCATCGCCACTGTTACTCAGGAAGAGGATCCGCATCTTCTTCCATCTATTGGAAAAACCGAAGTAAAAGCAAGCACACCCAAGTATTAGAGATTTTGAACTAGACTATATTTCACAAACCTAAACATAACAACTTCATCCTTTTCTCACCACGTATCAAACCTAGCAAAAACTGGGAAAGAAAACCCACAAGAAGGCCAAAACTGTGCCAAAATTGTAACCCCTCAAAAATTGACTTTTCGATTTTGACCCAAACTCCACGAACGAAGGATATCAGCAACTTCTTCTCTTCCCAAGGAACACAACCATATCGACCTTGAAGCTTGAGGAAAACTGTGGAGGATGCAGTGAAGCTTGAAAGTTTTTCTGAAACCTTCCTACCAATTTTCGACCACCACCGGTAATAATTCTCAATTTGGATTCATGTTTGAAATATCGGGATTAAGTAGATGAATTTTCTTTTATAGAACGTTCAATTTGATTGAGAAATTAAGAAATTATGAAGTTTTGAAATTTCGGCTAGTTATAGAGTTTTCCAACGAAAATGACGGGGACGGTAGCATACATGATAACAATGGTAGCGGCATGACGGCAGAGGCAATGGTGTAGAAAAAACGCGGTTCGCCATCTTCAGCGACCAGGATCAGGTCTGGTGATGATGTGGCGGTGACATGGCATGCAAACGTGGCAGTTGACATGTGGCTTGGAATGCGAGTACTGGTGCATGGGAGGTCTGCTAGACTTACATCAGTGCATGGCGGCACGTAGGGAGGTTCCTTGGTGCAAGGAGGTGCATGTATTCATTTTTTTTACGTTCCTTTTTACACAAGTTTCAAACTAATAAGACAAGATTTGGGGTAGTTCTGTGTGTCCAAAATGGCAATGCTCCTAAATTAAACACATGTAAATCTCCCGGGATTTGGAAAGTTTGGGTATAGACTCCTTATATGTTTTGGACACTAGGATAAGACTCGAGACAAGTCAAAATATCAAGATAGAACTCAAGATGAGTCGTGATATTGGATTAGGACGTGGGATGAGTCGGGATATCACGATAGGACTCGAAACGAGTCAATATATGGATTAGAACTCGAGACAAGTCAAGATATCATGATAGGACTCGGAATGAGTTTGGATATCTAATTAGAACTGTAGACGAGTCGGGATATCATGAAAGGATTAAGGATGAGTCAGGATATCAGATTAGGACTCGGGATGAGTCGAGATATCAGGATAAGATTTGGGATGAGTCAAAATATCCGATTAAGGCTTGGGACAAGTAAAGATATTAGGAAAGGACTTCGGACGAGTCGAGATATCAGATTAAGACTTGAGACGAGTTGTGATATCAAGATAGGACTCGGGAATAGTTGGATACCGAATTATTACTCGGGATAAGTCGGAATATCAATATAGAACTCAAGAAATATCAAGATATCGAAGTAGGACTCAAGATGAGTCTAGATATCGGGAGCAGGACTCAAAGAGAATCAGGATAACAAATTAGGACTCGAGAAGAGTTTGGATATTGGATTAAGGCTCGGGAAAAGCCAGGAGAGTCGAGATATCGGGTTATCATTCAGGATATCAAACAGATAATTGATGTTGTGGTTAACAATTGAGGTCCAAGTTATCAAACAAGATTATACCTTCTGTCAGGGATCAATGAGTTAGTGTGGGGAGTTCTCTAAGAGGATGAAACTTGTTTGGTTATACATCTCTTGTCTGACAGAATTTACTGTTATGTTTTAAGGTCTTAAAGGCATTTCTGGAACCTTGGTTTAGTTGTCAGGCAAGAGCATGACCTTTCACGGTTATCAAAGTGATTTCTAGAAGGGTTCTGTCATGGCTGAACAGATCTGATTGACCTGCTTATTCCTTGGCCGACCAAGTCAAACACACCAACAAGACACATGTCAGCTCTAAGAACAGGGAATTTATCCCACATCGAACTATTCGACCCACAATATTCAAAGTTACTATAAATATATGAATACCTCCCTTTCAAAATGTAATGACAATATTGCCCCCACGCTGTCTAAATTACTACAGTACCATCTTCACTTAAACTGGCTTAAGTATCCGAGATTGTAAGGTCGCCACCATACCAATGCTCCTTTGTTGTTGCCTTCTCAATGCCGATCCAACCACTTTGAGAAGAGCGAGCATAGCGAGCTCAATGAGGCAATTCTTATTTGGTCCATTTTTTGCATTAGCAAAGAACTATCTAATAGTTTTTTTTTTGTTTGTTATCTTTTATTAATTTGCATGTTGGGGTCATTACCTTCATAGAATCTTTCTTAAGACCCATCCCTGCATATTGAGGGACTAGAGGGAAATACAAACTCAAAGTCAAACACATGCTTATTCCTCCAAATGCATAAAACAAACAACTATTTAGAGTTCGTAGAGCTCCTTGTAAAGCTTGCTAAAAAAACCCGTTGTTTAACTTGATTAATCGATCTTTGTTGTTCAAAATTTATTTGGTGGAATCCTATATGTTTTTTAATATATACAACGACATTTATATTTAACGAGGAATGAATATGAGATAAAATATATACGCTCCGTTTGGTAGCCGTATAAGGAACTGGATATGATAATATAGTACAAAACTAGTGTTCGGTACCACAATATTAATTAGCTACAATATAAGTTAATATGGTTGAGTGCTTTTATATGATTCAGATAGCCCTCATCATTTGGCCCAAAAAATCATAGGCTTGTTGGTACCCGCTAGACCTGTTGACCAAAAGTCTGACTCGACCCGTTCTAGGTCGTGGCCCGGCTCGACTTTAAAGTTAACAGGCCAGACTTAAGCTTAGGGTATTCAAAATCGATAGGTTCGAGCCCGATAAGTTCAATCTAACCCACCCATATAAACCGACCCTTAAGCCCAAGTACATAAACCTATTATTAATTAGAAAATTATAAGAATAAAATTAATTAATGATAATTGTAAGAACCATGCTAGTACCTGTAAGAATAAACAAATGCTTTAGTGGATTCCCTAAACTTTGAATTTTCAACACGCTTTAAATATTTCAATTAAAAGAATTGAATAAAAAAAATGAGCTTTGGGGTAGACTTTTCTACGTAACGGTTCTATGGTTTATTCAACATTAATATCCCCAACATGAGCTTTGGTGCACATAGTGTGTAAAGTTAAATTATATTTCAAGTAGTCTCTGAGATTGATTGCCTCGACACATAATAATATATGATAATGATTTTCAATACCATTATGTACTTTCTTTCTTTCCTATGATTTTCAATTCTTTTTTTCCAACTCCAATTTTTTTTGAATAAGTGACTTCTAAAAGCTCAATTGAGCCCGACCTAAGTGGGCTTTGTAGGCCAGGCCCGTAGAGCCCAATAAAAATCCGACTCAAACTCAACCCGACAAAGAGTATGAGCTTTTCATATTTATGATCAAGTCTATCCAACCCGGCCCGGTAATTTTTAAATTATGAAATAGGCTCGATCCGGCCTGACCCAAGCTCAAAAAAATTGGGTTGGGCTTGCCCGATCCGGCCCAATAATGAGGACTAGGTCCAGACATACTAAAATAATATCCTCGAAATTGTTCGTATTAAATATTCAGATGACTAGCAATATAGAAAAGTATAATAATAATAATAACAATAAAATAATTATTTATTAAATAGTAATAATAATAATAATAATATCAATAATTAATTAAAATAATAATAATATACATAATAATATACTTATGATATAAATGTTTCATATCACCTACTATAATATAATCTGACGAATATAATATAGTCGGCGTTTTAATCCGATAGACCACCAAACGCCCGGACTAAATAGTCAATCTATCTGGTTGATAGATTAATATATACGACTAAAATAGTTAGTATAATACGGTGTACCAAACAAGTTCATAATGAATTAATTAGTAAATGTCAAATTGAATACCAATATAAAACGTTCTCACCATCAACACAAAGTTGAGGATGGAAAAAATAAGGAATAATAAGAAGTAGACACCTTATTAATCACATAGAGATATAGGAATACCGCATATACTCTAATAAGGGAATACCGCATGTACACTAATAAGGGAATACCGCATATACTCTAATAATCAAATAATAGAAACTATGATAGCTGCAAGTAGCCCTCAGCATTGGGCCAGGCCGAGCAAGCCCGGCCCAAATTTTTTGGGCTTGGGCCTGGCTGGGTCGGGTTTATTAAATAATTTTTAAATTTACAGGCCGGGCCAGACGGGCTTAATGACATAAAAAAGAGCCCACAGACTTTTATCGGGCCGGGTTTATATCGGGTTTTTCGGGTTGGGCCTATTAAGCCCACTTGAATCGGGCTTACGTGGGTTTTTGCAATAAACTATGTCTCAAATTTTAAAGTTACAAAAAAATATATGCATGAAAAAAAAATATTAACAATGGAAAAAAATACTCAAGGGTGCAAAAACATGGCCTCGTTAAAATAAAATACTCAAGGGTGCAAAAACATTGGGCCTATTAAGTAGGTGGAGGAGTGGTTAGGGTTTGTATTGGGTATTGGGTATTGGGCTTTTTAAAATAAATTAGGTGGGCTTGGGGCTGAGATTTGGGTTTGGGTTGAAAAATTAGTATTAGGAATGAGTTGAGTATTAATTTTTAAATAATAAGTATTTTATATTTTCGGGCTTATGGGCCGGGTTTATTACGGGCGGGTCGGGCTGGGCTTTCCGGGTTTTATCGGGCTCGGGCCTATCGGATTTGAACACCATAAGCCCAAGTCCAGCCCGCTAACTCTCGGGCCGGGCCGGCCCATGACCCATAGCAAGTCGGGCTGGGCTTTTGTCCATCAGGCTTATCGGGCTTATCGGGCCCCCATAAGCCCATGGGCTTTTGGGCCAAATGGTGAGGGCTAGCTGCAAGCGATTGAAATACATAAAATTCAAGCAGCAAAAACAAATTGTTAACTCTTTTCTTTCTGTTCACATATCGAAGCCCAAAGATTGCCAACTACAAATATAAAGCATACACAATTGATGAATACCAACATGTAAGCAGCTGAAATTAAATCTTAACAATCAAATCTTTAATCATCCAACAAGATACTTTGTCTCAAGAAAAACATGGGTAATCAAGTCCTAAATGCTTATCTCAGAAACCCTAAATCCATATACTCATTGAGAATTGAATTCTAAACCCATTCAGAATTCAATCAAAACGACAAAAATAAAGTTGAAAATCAACCATGCCAACCAATCAAAGCTCCTATCATTGAAATTTAAATATATTACAAATGAGAATAGAGAGAGAGAGAGAGAGAGAGCGAACAATATAAGTATTCAAAAATCACAGAGAAATTAAACAAGAAGAGAAGCCAAAAATAATTGAAAGAGAAAACGGGATGAAATTACACACTTGATGGTTCGGAAAATTTCAGCAAAGTTGTAAAGAGACACGCGTCTCATCTAGATCTGAACACGGAAAGAAGAAATATGAAAGGAACAAAGATGGAGAAAGCTCATCACCCTCAAACCCTCTAGAAATTAGGCGCCTCTGTAAACCAAACGACATCGGAGGTCCGTCGTTTCAACTTATAGAACTACCCGCGAGATCCGTATGAGACAATTGTCAAATCCTACACTTTTACATGGATTTAGTCAAAGAGACTCAATATGAAGACGAAAGGCGAGAGATGAAAAGGAGAAAGGATGAAGAAGAGAGGAGCGAGAAATGTAGTTGAAGAAGGTAGTGAGGAAGAGCGTCTTCGATATTAGTAGGGAGTGAGATTTAATAAGTTAAAATTTAGCTAATCTAGTGAAAGCCTATCATTAAGATTTTGGACAAATTTAGCCTACTATAAAAGCAAGTCTAACGGGTGGCTTTTGGCTAGGGCAAAGCAGCTCCTGGCTTCTGGCTTCCCTGTTTCAAGTTTTAGTGGGGGAAAATCTGGCCTCGGCTGGGCTTCCTGGGGCTAGTTTGGCCTCCCCATGTCCATGCTAGGCAAGATGAGAAGGAGAGCCCAACGGTTAGAATTCAGGAAAATAATAACCAAGCAAGAACAAATCAATTGGGCAGCTAGAAAATGACTATCAAAAACCCAGAATTCATACAACCCATAATTCAAAATTTGAAAAGAAATTAGGGCCAAAATCACGGATGAACAGAAATTAGGAACAAATCAAAAAATTTCAATCATAGATGAACAGACAAAATGCAATCAACACACAACAATCCAAATATGCTACAACTCATGGATAAATAGAAATTGAGAAAAAACCAAAATTAGACAGCAAACACGGATGTTCAATTTCAATCATGGGCCTCACGGGCCAATGCACAGAGTCATCTCCTTCCTTCAGCCGACTGGTCCGACCAGCCGATTCGGTTTTTCTGCAACTTGGACCGGCATGACCGGTCCAGCTTCCTACCCGGTTCAATTTTCATCCTTTCTCTTCCTAATCAATCTTATTCTTCCTATTTTGATCTTAGGAACATAACTATATAATTAAAATGACCTAAAACTTCCTAAAACCTAATGAACCGATTTGCCCCTCACGATTCAATATTTCCAAAACTTCCCCAGGGCTTCCTCAGCCTCTAACCAACATCAAAACCTTCTTATTACCCTCCTAATAGCCCAATAAATCCATTCCAATCACTAAAAATGGCCCATAACATGAGGAATAAAAAACAAGAGAAATCGGGCAAAACCGATTACCTTTGCACGAGTTGGCTGCCGCCGTCCACCACCTTCTTCAAGTCCTCACATCACTCTCTGGGTCTCAATCGTGGTTATAGAGGTTAAGGGTTTGGATTGGGGTGTAAGGGTGGATCCGTTTGCTTGGGAGAATGGACAATGATCGAATATGGAGAAAGGGATATGCATGAGTTGGTTTGGATGGGTGATACTTGTCACTCATCCATTGGGCATGTCCAATAATATCTGGGCCTCACTTAAGTCCAAAAGTCTCCTGTCTAGTAAAATGTGCAATAGTACGTTTGAACTTCTGTGAACCGTAACTTCTCCGTCGAACGACCGAATTCGACGTACCACCTGTCCCATGGTTGCGAGGTACGAGTAGTGATGCGGGATCGTCGCTCGGTATGAGAGGAGATCCAGGGCTACCCACTTTGCACATAGTGTGCTAGTGTGGATGATTGTACGTTGGTGCTGGTACTAGCGCTGGTGCTGGTACTAGCGCTGGTGCTAGTGTCAGTGAGTGAGATTGTGTTGAGCCACGAGTTGGGATGTGACTCTGTCATGATGAGCGTACGTTGGTATTTGAGAGTCAGTAGTGGTTGAGTCATGGACTGGATGGAATCCAGCGGAGATGGTGACATGTTGGGATAAGTCCCAACAGTGTTGAGGCAATAAGAGATTGTGGATAAACGGTATGTTTGAGACATGAGGAATCTTGGGACGACTTCCCTATGTCATGAGAGTTGGAGGATTTGGGGAGTTGTTGTCAACTCCGAGATTGGTGTGACCATGCGTCCCTTATATTCCCAGAAGGTACAAGGAGTTTACTGAATAGGAAAGGATGAGGAAATCATTGGTGATTGGTATTCCGAAGTCATTAGGGTTAACTTCTTATCTTCTGCCTTGGCAGACGATGTTGGATATTTGGTACGGTGGGTGCAGAGAGTTGTGTTTGTACTCACATGGAATGGATGTTGATGACATCGTATTGGATCATCCTTGGTCTCTCCTAGGTGGAGCTGGACTATTTTGTTGTGGGCCTTGGACGTGGCGGCGACCTAGGATCGTGGTGTTACCAGTCGGGTGACGTGGTAACGAATTTGAATTGTGATCGCCTTGATCAGGCTAGGTGAAGAGCTTATCACTCTGTCATAAAGGTATAGTTGGATTGAGCTTCTTTTCGAAGTTAATCCGTACTCGAGCGAGTTGGACTGTTTATATTTAACTCGAGGTTTCGATTCGTGAATGATGAGATTGGCTTCCTTTCGTAGTCAATCGGATGTGACGTGGTAACCGTTGAGCGAGTACCCGATAGATTCGGAGCTGGTACGCCTCGGTAGTTGTGAGAGAAATTAGATGCCATTTTGGCAGGACTGTACACGCCTTGGTGAGCGTGCTTGGACTTGTACATCCTGGAGGATGTGTTGAGAAGTAGATGATGTGTTACTGGTCGGGTGACCATGGGGTCCAGAATGGATGAGGAGTTGGAATGAGTGATTGTCTAGTTGAGATTGGATTTTTTGGGGGATGGATATACGTACCCTGTACGGTGTACAAGAATCGATACTGCTGTGTGGTACCCGGTGACGGTACATTGGAGGTACCGGTGGTGTGAGGTTGTACGTGTTGGTAATCAGCTTAGTTCCGACACCATGGGATTTGGTGGTGAGCGTGAACTAGACATTGAGTACTATACAGTGGGCAGAGTGTTTTTATTGGATACAGTGATTTGTGAACAGATGCTCTTAGCCACGGATGGCTAGTGAAACCCTAGTGTGGAAATGTGTGATCACTGCTTGTCTGGTATTCTGGTATAAGAGGACCGTATACGTACACTCAGGTTGAGTGAGTTGTTGTACGGGGTGTCGACACCGATTGGCTGATGATTGGAGCTTTACTAGGGTGGTAAAGCTTAGTGGTGACGGTTTGGCTAGTAGCGTCAGCATGGACTGACGAGTTGGATTTGGGGACTCCCAGGGGGAGCAGACGTCAGGTATGTTAGAGATTGAGAGGAGCCGAATAGCTGAAGGAGTCAGCTAAATGGTGAAATTGACAAGCGGTATTAACACGGACCAGGTGATCAATTTCACTCGCGGTGGTCGAGTGCGACCGGTGCGGCGTGAGACAGTATTGGGACGTCTGAGTACAGATGAGTTAGTTGGTGTACGGGTGTACACGGGTTGCGAGGTCAAATGTTTTCCACGAGGTGGACGTGAAATAAGGATATTTGGAAATTTCGAGAACGAAACTAATTTAAGAAGGGAGGAGCAGTTGATATTTGATCGGTTGGAATTTCGAGGATGAAATTCTTTAAGGGGGGAAGATTGTAACGACTCATCCTAGAATTCAGGATTAGAGTTACAACTAATCATGATTAGCAGGGTTAATCGGTGATTAGTTGGGTGAAATCGGACGAACGGTGCAAAATGATCGTTTTGCCCCTGGTCGTGGGTAAAACGTTGACTTTTAATTCGGGCGGTAAAATGGACTTTAACCAATGAGGACGTCACGAGTTCATATACAGGTGGCACGTTCGATTCCGACGTTCGTGGTGAAAGTTATGACGTTCGGAAGTCCAAGGGCATTTCCGTAATTTGGACGAAATAAGGGAAAATGTTGACTTTTTGATCGGGAGGCCTGATGGCCGAGGGCCAAGGACCGTTAGGTAGGTCTCGATCCCTGAGTCCATAGACGGGCGGCACGCTGAAAAAGGACATTGGACGACCAAGCTACGGGTCATGGAAGATGAGGGGCATTTTGGTAATTATTGAACTGAGGGAAAAATGGTAATTTAGCCTTGTTTTTGGGGACAGCCGTGGGACAGCCGTGTGCGGGTGGATTCCTCTGAGAAAACAGAGCATGGGCTGGGGGGAATTGTTTAGTCTGTCCAAGGATTTGTTGAATTCTTTTTACCTATTAATGGCTGAGTGGGGAGAGTTGTTTAAGGATTTTGAGGTAGTGGCATGGGCTGGTGCAAAACCCAGTGCACGGGGAGGTTAAACAATGGCATTTCTGGGCTGTGCGGGAAACCATTTGTGCAGTGAGACCAGAATGTCTTCCCACGGGTGTTGGGGTCTTACGTGATCATCAGAGAAAGTGGGAGTGCTGGTATTTGGGGTCTGAGGGTGCACAATTGCGGGCTGGTGTATTCAAAATAGTGCGGGTGTCTCTGAGGGAAAAATAAAGTGTGAGAGAAGGTTGGTCATTTTTTCCATTAGAACAAGTCGGGTGCGAGTTTGAGGCAGGGTGAGTGAGTGATCAGAGTCAAGTTGAGTGGTGTAGTGGAGTGACTGAGTGAAAATACACCCAGAAACCCGAAAACCGTCCCTGGGAAATTCAAATTCGAACTTCCAGTTTTAGGCCAGCCCATGACTAATTGAGGATTGAATGAGCTTCCTGGAACCTTCACGAGTCGATCCAGACCAAATGTGGCCATTTTTGGGGCTCCTAGAGCCGTGCACAGACGCAGTGGATGGCTGGAAAATCCAAGCTTGGAGTCGTGATGATTGAGGTTAGTTCTCGTGAAATTACTTGTGTAATCATCCTTAGAATGAGTATACGAAGCTTCCCAACTTATTAATTGAGAGAAATTGTGACTGTGTAATGAATGGGGACTTTGGACCTGATTAGGACCCGTATTCGATTGAGCTGGTTTTAGGCCATGTCGACTTGAATGAGTTAAACAGAACTTAAATTAGGTCCATTACGATGCTATCTGAGAGTTTAATTGAAGGAATTAAGTGGATATTCGCAGGGATTGAATCGGGTCAAGTGACGGGTTGCAGACCCGTATTGCAGTGGAATCGGGTGAAGGAGATAAACAGTGTTGGGCACTGTAGCAGGCGCGTGGGTGTCACGCGCAGCCACTCACGGCGGCGCGTGACGGCGCGTGGGACGGTTTTTCAAGGTGAGTTCAAAACGACTTCTATCCTACACAATGTAACGAACATTTTAACGTTGATTTCGAATTTATCGGACACCGTTTCAATGTTGTTTCGAGGGTCCGAAGGTTTATGTTACGTTTTTAATTACCGATTAATTCCCAGAAAATTTTGGGAAATTAGTATGATGTTATTTGGGTCCTTAGTGACACTAAACAATGTTTCCGGACAGGATTTGAGATTTCTGGAAAATGGCGGAAAATACGGAATTGCGTGCAGCGCGAAACCGAGCATTAAGGATGGTGTGTGAGTGGACGTTGCTTTCAAATTTAATGCATGCATAAATATTTCTATGATTTCTATGATTATGATTATGAATTGTGATTGAGTTCGATTTCCGTATTTATACGAATTTTTGCTATACATGCGAGTTGCACGTATCTCGAGGCTATGGTTTCGCTTGCGTTTTGATGATGGGTTAATGAATGATTTTATGTGATTTGTGCATATTATGTTTTTAAGATGTTGGATTTCGATTGTGAGTATGGTTTACGATTTTGACACGTATTTCGAGAATGTCACGGTTTTGCACGTTTTACGAGATTTCGAGTATGTTGTGATTGGAACGTGATTTTGGTGATTTGATTGTGGTTTTGATTTCTTGACCTTGAGACTTGAAATATGAGGTGTTTTCAAGGATTTAAAACGGATTTTGAAAAAGGTGATTTTGGGATGCTCGGGGCGCAAAAGTAATTTTGATTAACGAGACTTCGATTTTCGGAAGTTTTAAAACGGATTGTTGGTTTGGGTTCGAGATGATACTTCCGGATGCCGGCTTACGGAATCATCATTGCGAATTCGAATTCAGGAATGGAAGAGGATTTAATAAAGTGATTTGGTGTGATTTTGCATGCCCCGTGTTTAATGATGATTTGATTATGTTTGGGAAGTATGATTTGGGGAATTGAATGTGGAAATTCGGACCATGAGTCCTGTGTTGACAAAATGTGATTTCGGGATGGATCCCGCGTTATTGTGATTGAAAAATGATTTGGGTGTAAAGACCCGTTGGAAACTGTTTTGGGTTTAAAGACCCGGTGCTATTGCTGGAGCACGTTTTGAGTTTAAAGACTCGGTTAATTGATGACAGGGGAGGGCCCTTAATGAGTTTAAAGACTCGTGAGTGTAAAGACTCGGTTATTGTGATACCCCTGAGGCCTATTGATTATGTTTTGAGTTTAAAGACTCGTTGAAATCCCGGGAATGCTTGATTATGCGCATGGTTTTGAGTTTAAAGACTCGGGCGCACTTGATATCCAGCAAAATGATTGACTTGTGATTCATTGTTAATTTCTGATGTTTCAGATGTGTGGGGCAGTGGCCCGATTTTATGGTTGATGGTTTTGGATTATGTTGTGTTCCTGGGTTTGATCCGTGGTTTTGGGCTGAAGCCCGGTGTTTATGATTGCGGGCTAAGACCCGATGGTTGAGAAAGGAAAAATGATTTTGAGTTTCATACGAGTTTTCTTTATGTTGAAATTTGATACTCGGTTTTTCTTATGTTGAAAATGTAACCGATTACGAAATGATTTTTGTATGCATGCATTGGTTTTACGTGGAGGGTAGAAACGTTTTCTGTAACTGTTTTTATAAACTGATTTATTTTTGTCCACTCACACCTTTTGGTTTTTAATGACCCTCCAGGTCGTGGCTTGTTGATCGAGGCTGCTCGAGAGGCGGAGGCATAAGTAAGTACGCGTGTGGCTATCCCTAGTTTTGCAAGCACTGAGGGTTAGTTGGGAATTTCAGTCGACTTGCCAGACGGGAGCAGGACCGGGCACGGTTTTCAATGTCCCTTCGGGGGCGGTCCTGTCAGTTACAATCTTCCCCCTTCAAGAATTTCGTCCTCGAAATTCAAATTGACCCGATTTCCACAACCAACTGTGGAAATTCAATCGTGTCCCCGCACACGGCCACTCTCGTGTACAAGTACACGTCCGTCACTACGTCGTACTCGTCGGTGTGCACTGTCACCGAAGCTCCCAAGCTCCCCTCAACTCTTGTGAAGCCACACTTTGGCTCATAAGTCTCACTTGAGACATCGTCGACGTCTCGTCGATCTCGACTCGCTCTTGGGTCCCCAAATCCAATCTCACATCTCTCAGCGATCTCCGCTGACATCTATACTCACCTCGAGTCTCAACCATCGTACTACTCGTCTTGTCGACCCAAAATCGACGTCTCACCCATCCGGGTGTACACGGAACTCCAATCGAATACTTGTCTCAGATGAAAACTCAAACAGGCATTAGGGTTCCACCAGCGTGCGGGCTATTAGCTCTCGGCTCACCAAATCTCCGAACCCTCTCTGTCAACTCTGCCCAAGCACACAACATTCGACGTCTAGTCAATATACCACTATGTCGAAACACATACGATCATAGCACTCATCAGTCTAATGTTCAATCGTGCGTCACGAGCCAGCCTCAATCCAACATAATCTCTATTCTCAATCCATCTCGAGGCATCGGCTATTCATCTCTTCCTGATTGATACCTACGTATCGTCCTCATCTCACCTTTATTCTCACTTCCAAACTCTGTCATCTCACCAACTACGCTAAGGGGTCATTCAACAGTCTGACCATACGATTCTCTTATATTCCTAGTTAGCATAATCAGCAAGACAATTCACTCCAATGACGATCAGACCTCGGTCTGAACACCTCACGGTCGTCACAATCACTTCTGCCATCTCGATCATCCTCACGTTACTCCATTTGTATCGTCTTGGGTACTCACCTGTCATATCACTGGACGTAACACCAAGAATCATCAAATCTCCAAGTCAATCCAATTTGACATCACTGTCGTCTCCTTCCTCATCAATGCACATGAGGAAAGTTGAAGATGATGACATCAAAGTTCATCCAAGTCAGATGTGGATGAGAATACATGTTGTACACATCAAAGCCATGCAACACCAAACACTCTCTCCTCCTCAACTCATTCAACTTTGACCCACAACAAACACGTGTTTTTCCTTGTCTTGGCTCGCCCACACTTCATTGTTACATGAGAAATAATCAACCCAAAATGAAAATGAATCCGACCTTACATCAAACCCTACAAATTTGATGTCAAATCTAAAAGCTTTGGATAAATTTACCTTCAGAATCAAGAGAAGTTGCAACCATGTTGGAAATGAGCATGCTTCCAACTGGTTCTATTCTTGAGCTAGAAGTCCTTCTTCCTGACTAAGAGTATGCAATGGTACTCCTTCCTTCCGGACTAAACACCACCATTAATTCCCTTCGGCTTTTTCCCTTGCCGTTCACGTCGGTAACCTATTTCGCACGTCCCAATCCTTATGGTATCCAAATCCAGCTTCGAACACTCGTACCGTCCGTCCACAACGATCTAGAGTCAGGTACTCTGAATATAGGTATAGCTCATACCTCGCCAAACCAGGTATTAGGTATACCTCGTACCACGCCACTCGAGATCCTCTCCGTCCCGCTCAGTGCCCACCGAATTCGTACGACTACCACGCTAGGGTACGTCTACCAACTCGGTCACATCAACTCACTTGGACATCATCCGCATTTCCACAAACAATCCAATTCGCCTATCCTTTTATGACCGTTTATGCACATCCTAAAGGATGTCAATTCATCCTAATCGGATGTGCCACCTGACTGCAGAGTCACAACAGGCTCCTGATGTGCCACCTGACTGCAGAGTCACAACAGGCTCCTGTCGTTATCCATTCTTTCCTACCAACGACAACTGTCGATAACTATTGTAATGACCCATTCCATTTATCACTATCAAATTCTCCTCAAACAACGTACATGAAACTCAGGAGGTATGGTCAACCGCAGTCAACCAAACCATCTCCATCACGATTCCCGAGAATCTACACTAGCCTACGAATCCTTCTCGTCGTGTAGTGGTAGAATTCAATCATGAGCACATCACGACTGAGCTACCCTTATCTCATGGCTCGTCGTCTCCTCTCGTTAACGTCCTCGCATCACCCCAACGTGGAGTGCAAATCAAACTAATCTGATGGCCCTTGTTAAACTGAGCAGTCACCACTTCTCACTGTTACCTCACAAAGGTAGCGTGGCACACTGGCCAACGCCCAAAGCTTATATTCTTCTATAATCGCACTCGGTCGTGACCGAGCCAACTCCCCAAACCACTGCTCGTACCGTGCGTCACCCACATACCCTCGTATCCTCGTCATGGCAACCTGAGTCTATCCAACTCGATATGACTCGACTACGTCCATCGATAGCGACATCTGCCACAACCTCGTGCAGACCGATCGCAGAAGCATTCTGCTATCGAGACTCTAAAACTACGCGGTCAACACACCTCCGGTATTAACCGCTCAACACACAACATCCACCAATCGGTCCACCTTGGAATCTAGTCGATAAGCACCGCTATCCTGGTCACTCGGCCAACCAAACGCCAACTAGAGTTACCACAACCCGGCTGCTCGCTGTAGCATGTCCATCTCTAGTGATCCCTCGCCTCGACTCTGAAGGATCGTCATACCAGTAACCACTACCTGAGGACCTCATCCTCTCTTAACTCTACGACGTCCAGCCGCTGTCCTCCACAAGAACTTGGCCCACGTCTATGCCTAACGCTGCACTACTGCTACACGTCGTAATCGTATCCTGCCACGTTGCACAACAGCTACTCCGACATCCTGCTAGTCGACATCCCTCCAAGATTCGACACCTCTAAACGTGGCAACTCTTGCCAAATAGGATCGACGGTCCTATTCCAACCAGCCTCAACGAAAGTCCTCGCGCGTCTGACTGCTTCAGGCAGCACAATCTTGATCCTTGCGGTTCTATTGTGGACGATCCTAACGTCCGACCTCCACGGATTTCACAATGCTCCGTTCCATGTCCGTCATGACGCCTCGGCTGTCCCAACTCTCGGGTCGTCAGACGGTACCTACTGGTTTCTGGATCCTATCCCAATAACTATGTGGCTCTAAGCCGTCGGATTCGCACGGATAACGATCCTACTCGGGATCTACCTCTTTGAAACACATGACAGAGGATGTCGAACGAATCCTAATCCATCACACCGAGTTTCGTTCAGCATGAGGTGCTTCCTACTCTTACCCTAACTATCAGGTTGATGACGGACTGTTACGACTGGAGAGACATCACATCCTCGATCTGCGCACTTTGGGAGCTAAACCCGCTCTGATACCACTGTCAGGACCCATCCCAAATCCCTCGGGATTAGTGTGGGACGTGCTTGCTCCCTTCTGACCCGAACTATGGATACTTTTGTCCATTGCCCAACTGGGGCTATAACAGGGCGCCAAGATCCGAAGGAGGAATGTGATGTCTCGTCTCTACTACAGCCCATATCAGCGATCTACCTAAAGGGCATTCAAAATACAAAAGCTGTGAGTGGACACAACAAATATTTTATAAAAACATTTCATAAAAGACCTTTATGCCCTTCATTAAAAACATATGCATGTATTTGAAAACCATTTCTAGGGTTCATGTCCGATCCCCATAAACCATCATGAACCATAAACCATTTGGGCCTTGGCCCGAAATCCGTAAATCAATATATAGGACCTAAGCCCAAACCAAAACACGTGGGAACTCGTCCCAAATCCAGCTCATGTGGGTCTCAGTCCAAAACCAATACGCGTGGGTCTCAGCCCAACGTCGTCTCAGTGAAAACTCGTATACATATACATATATACATATATAACCCATCCTAGGCACTTCTTGAGAAGATGCCAACTCGGGGCACACAGCCCCTAGGGAACACATCCCCGATATATGTCATGATTTCTCTATATATATAAGTATGCATACTACTCGGGGTCTCACTCTGAGTCTTCTCCCAGGAATTCGCCATCTGGGAGGCTTTATCTTCGGACCTAGTCCTATCATCTCTCCGGAATCTGGTCCGAGAACACATCATAATGCCCACTCCTGGAACGGGATCCCTATGGGGATACCCACTCTGGTCTATGGATCGTGACTCTCCAGGTCGAAGTCTGGAGGATACCAATCAATAAGCTCGTAAGGAGGGTATATACATACTAGTACAGCAAACCATAAAACGGGACTCACGCCCGATAACATAAAGCAATTGAGCCTCCAGCCCGAACATAGGACTCAACAGGGCCTCTAGCCCGATTTCACAATAACTAGGCATCGAGCCTGAACTCAAATCAACTGGGCATCGAGCTCGATATCTCAGGGTCAGTCACGATTCCAATCATAGCGATGCGTGCAACCATCAATCCAGGACCGCTCTAAATCCTAGTATGTCACCGTAAACGCATCACTGCCGCGACCATCTCGAGATCATGGTGCACACGTCACCGATCGATCCTCTAAATCGTCAGCACTCTGAACTCGAGCCTCCAGTGGCTGCTCAATAATGGGACGTGCATCATGACCTCTCTGGAAGGAACTTATCCCAATCCGGAGGCGAGCGTCATGTCGTCCGTCGCCGTGCACACAGCACCCGTCATGGCCACGACTCAGACCCGTAGGTCATCAATAAGGTCTCATGCCCAGTTTTACCTTTTCAAAACTATTTCATTAAAATCGAAAGTATAAGTATAAACGCGTATAAGCACGTATAAAACCCGAAAACCTTGAAATACGTGCTGATGCATGAACACACACCAAAATGCACCCAAGGCATCACAAAACTTATATTAAAACATTGATAAAATATTTTTGCATGCATCGATTTCAGAAATAAAGTCCATTCACAGACCGTCCTCGCTGTCGCCTCGATACACGTGCAATACGGCTCTCAAGTGCCAATCGTCGTCACCGGGACTTCCAAACCTGTCCAAATCACTTTAGAGGGTTACTAACTACTTAATTAACCCCTCACTAAAGCACTTTAATTTTCTGGGATTTTTAACTTTTTTTAAACGCGTTCCGAAACCTTCGGACAACCCGAATTTTTTTGAGACGATGTCCGATCGACTCGAAACCAGTCCCAAAATGTTCGTTACATCGGATAGATGATTTCACATGTTGGAAGCTTCCCCAAAAGCTTCACCACACATCATCAAGCGCCTTGGGATGACTCTGCTTGTGGGTCTCACGCGCAACTGCACAGAGTTATCTCCTTCCTTCAGCCGACCAGTCCGACCAGCCGGTTCGATTTTTCCTGCAACTTGGACCGGCGTGACCAGTCCAGCCTCCTACCCGATTCAATTTTCATCCTTTCTCTTCTTAATCAACTATTCTTCCTATTTTGATCTTAGGAACCTAACTATATAATTAAAACAACCTAAAACTTCCTAAAACCTAATGAACCGATTTGCCCCTCACGATTCAAAATTTCCAAAATTTCCCCAGGGCTTCCTCAGCCTCCAACCAACATCAAAACCTTCTTATTACCCTCCTAATAGCCCAATAAATCCATTCCAATCACTAAAAACGACCCATAACGTGAGGAATCAAAAACAAGAGAAATCGGGCAAAACCGATTACCTTTGCACGAGTTTGGCCTCCGCCATCCATGGAGGCGCTGCCTTGGCAGGCCACCACCTTCTTCAAGGCCTCACATCACTATTTGGGTCTCAATCATGGTCATAGGGGTTAAGGGTTTGGATTGGGGTGGAAGGATGGATCAGTTTGTTTGGGAGAATGGACGATGATCGAATAAGGGGAAGGGATATGCATGAGTTGGTTTGGATGGGCAATAGATGGGTGACACTTATTACTCATCCATTGGGCCTGTCCAATAATATCTGGGCCCCACTTAAGTCCAAAAGTCTCCCGTCTCATAAAGCGTGCAAAAGTACGTTCGAACTTCCGTGAACCGTACCTTCTCCGTCGAACGTCCGAATTCGACGTGCCGCCTGTCTATGGATTCGTATCGTACCAATCTACGTAACCGTCTTTGGCCCTCAGCCATCTGACCTCCTGGGTCAAAAGTCAACTGTTGGCCCCTTTTAAACCAAATTACCAAAATACCCCCAAACTTCCGAACGTCATAACTTCTTCATCGAATGTCGGAATCAGACGTGCGACGTGACTATGAAATCGTGACTTCCCGAACTACGTCACAGTCATCGACCAAAGTCCATTTGACCGCCTGAACTAAAAGTCAACGTTTCGCCGATTCTAGGGGCAAAACCGTCATTTCACCCTAAACGTCCGTTAATCCTCGTCTAATCCCCGATTAGTCTCACTAATCCGTCATTATTCTTTAATTAATCCCGTTAATTCGAGACGGGTCGTTACAATTCTTATTATTATTATTATTATTATTATTATTATTATTATTATTATTATTATTATTATTATTATTATTATTATTATTATTATTATTATTATGTTTATTATGTTTATTATGTTTATTATGTTTATTATTATTATTATTATTACGTTTATTATTATTATTATTATTATTATTATTATTATTATTATTATTATGTTTATTATTATGTTTATTATTATGTTTATTATTATGTTTATTATTATTATGTCTAACTTGATACTTATAATATGATTATATTATGTCATTTGCCTTCTCTCCAATCTGTACCTTTTGCATTGTTGTATTTTTTTCGAGCAATTTGTCTCTCCACATTGCTTGCCTTAGACACCAACTCATCAAATGTGGATAATAATGATTATAATAAGGAACGAACATTGCAATATCAGGAACGAGATTGTTATAGCACATCTATACCACTGACTGTTCAGTAATTTTTTACGGACACTGCAAATTGAGGCTCCTCTATCTCATGAAGAAGTTATTCACCCTTTCACCAACACTTTTCATGGTCTATGTAAGACCCGTGTCCTGTAGGGAACGGTGAACAATACCACATTCCTGCGAGGGAGAATGGTCTGGGAGAGGATGGTGGTGTGCCTTAAAGGTGTAGGCACACACCTATCTAGCACTAGGCCTTTTGGGAGCTCAAGTGGCTTTGGGGGGGATTGGAACTCCAAAGTTAAGCGAGTTGAGGCTGGTGCAATTCCATGATGGGAGACCCCCTGGGAAGTTGCACCATGAGCTCCCGAAAACAAAACCGTGAGGGCGAGGCCCAAAGCGGACAATATGGTGCTAGATGAGTCGGGTCCTGACCGAGGAGGGTCGGGTCCTGACAATTTGGTATCAGAGCCAAACCCCGACCAGGAAGGGTGCCAGCGAGGACGCTGGGCCCTAAGGGGGGTGGATTGTAAGGCCCGTGTCCTGTAGGGAACGGTGAATAATCCCACATTCCTGCGAGGGGGAATGGTCTGGGAGAGGATGGTGGTGTGCCTTAAAGGTTTAGACACACACCTATCTAGCACTAGGCCTTTTGGGAGCTCAAGTGGCTTTGGGGGGATTCGAACCCCAAAGTTAAGCGAGTTGAGGCTGGTGCAATTCCATGATGGGTGACCCCCTGGGAAGTTGCACCATGAGCTCCCGAAAACAAAACCGTGAGGGCAAGGCCCAAAGCGGATAATATGGTGCTAGATGAGTCGGGTCCTGACCGAGGAGGGTCGGGTCCTGACAATTTAATTGTAAGACCCGTGTCCTGGAGGGAACGGTGAACAATCCCGCAATCCTAGGAGGGGGAATAGTCTGGGAGAGGACGGTGGCGTGCCTTAAAGGTGTAGGCACACACCTATCTAGCACTAGGCCTCCCTTGGCCGCACTGGTTAAGGTGGTTACCTTCCAGGCGTGAGGTCTTGGGAACAAAACCTTGCGAGCGGAGGTGTGCCCAAAGAGGACAATATAGGGTTAGATAGAGGGTGCCGCTGCGCAACTCTGATCTAAACTAGGCCTTTTGGGAGCTCAAGTGGCTTTGGGGGGGGATTCGAACCCCAAAGTTAAGCGAGTTGAGGTTGGTGCAATTCCATGATGGGTGACCCCCTCGGAAGTTGCACCATGAGCTCCCGAAAACAAAACCGTGAGGGCGAGGCCCAAAGCGGAAAATATGATGCTAGATGAGTCGGGTCCTGACCGAGGAGGGTCGGGTCTTGACAGTCTAGGCGAGTTCACTGATGGATACTTTCTTCTTTGAACTCACAAATTGTGCAAGGAACACCTTTTGCATATCGTCCCATGCTATGATAGATTCAGCTGGTAATTGTGTATACCAGGTGAATGCAGCTCCTTTACGGGACTGAACGAAATTTCGAACTAATAGTGCTACCAATTGCGACGTCTCGCTACATGCTGAGTAGAAATGTGCTAAATGTTCATGACGAGATCCATGGATCCCGTCATATTTGTCGAATGTTGGTCGTTGGTACCCTTTTGGGAATGCTACAACATCGTATCTCGAGGGGTATGGCTTTCGATATCCGAGAACAGTAGTAGCCATGGACAACTGAAATTCTCGAATTCCCTCAGCAATAAGAGTTTTTATGACTATTTATGTCATCGATTTTGATGATGATTCCCCAATTTCTTCTTTCTTCTCCTCTCTTTCTTCCACCACTTTTCCTTTCTTTCGCTCATTCATGTTTAATTGAACGGGCAATTGTGCAACTAGTGATGCAATTTCAGCATCTTTCTCTGCCAGCCTCTTGTCATTCTCAGCTAGCCTTCTATCATTTTCTGCTAGTCTCTGCTCCATCTCTTCCCTCATGGCTAAGAGTATTTCTTCTGCACTCTTTGGATGTTGGTCTTCAATATTCCCTTCACCTGTCACCATTACCTGTGTAGTTTCAAACCCTTCGACCATATTATCTCCTTCAACCTCCAATATTCTTTCCTCTACTACATACGGCTCCATTGGGGGTGATTGAGGTTGATCATACAAGGGATTCCATGATAAAGTTGCAGATCGTAGGACCGTCAATTCGGCGATGGTAAGACTCAACATGTCTCGACTCTTAGCATGTGTCAATGGACCCCCGTAGCTTGTCGTACTAGCTTGTGATTTTGGTGTCCTCTTTACAAGGATTACCATCCTCGCTTTGTACATGTTGTTGTGTGCTGATTTCCTTTGCGGATGAGGTATATCGACAACTTTTCTCATGCGAAAACCCTTTCCCCCACTCTTAGTTATTTGTGAGGATTCAACAATACTATTTCCCCCAGCTTCACCATTGTTTCCTTGTGCTTTGATATAGTCAGTTGACTCTCCTTTGCGTTGGGCCTTCGAGGTTGCGTTGTATTTCAAGACTTGCTCTTCGGTTTGTGGAAAATATTCATGGGCTTCTTTTTCAGTAGAAGTCAATAAAACAGACTCCTTTGAGTATGCCAAGATTGGAATAGAGCCCATATTGATGGTGTCTGGCGAAATTCTAGTCGGGGCGGCTTGATGAGGTACGACAATCCAGTGCTTCTGCTCCTCAGTCCCCATTATAGTGGTGACTTCCTGCAAGATAGATTTGCTTGCATCCGCCTTTCTTATTTCCTTCCTCAGAAGTCGTGCAACTCTCTCATTCGCATTGCAAAAGGCATTCTTTGATATGGCTTGCTTTGGCTGGAGAGAGGTAGCTTTGGCAATAGACTTTGTAGTGAACTTGACTGGTGCACTGAGTACAACAATGGGTGCTGCGAGTGCCTTCAGATTTTGCTCCACATGAAGTGAGACATGATAGCCTACTTTACCAGCATGTCTAGCTTGAATTGTACGGATGCTAGAGAAGAATACAGTGACTTGTGGTGCCATTGGGATACGTGAGAAATGAAGGAATAAAATAAAAGAATTATTTTCGCTGTAAGTAGAGATGAAAAGGAGGATGGTATTTGCTGTCCCAATGGGCGTGCCAAAAACTATGTAGAGGAAAAATTTGCCTCCCAACATAATCTCACCACCATGCCTAATTGTTGGCGGTTTTATTATTTTTAGGGTACGAGCCATCCAAGGCAAATGTGCCTCTTAATTACATCCTCTAGTTACAGAGTAAAACCTTTTGATTCTGCTTATAAACGAAATTAAATATGAGAGTAAAGTGTTTATTTGATTTTCTTGCAGCTGCATCTAAGTCGAACCTTAGATTGCCTACGTATCCATCTTTGGAATCAAGCCACTCGTAGTTCCAGAATTTTTAATGAGTGAATGACTCATTAAAAATAAGGACTATGTTTAGAAATTGTTTTTGGAAATGTGTTTGGAAATATATTTGGGAGAATTTAGTTAGAAATAACCAGTGATTCAAAGATAGTTGCGGTTGCATCTAGTGGGTATGCTAGATTGCCTACGTATCCCTTCGAGGGAATCAAACCAACGTAGTTCGAAAATTTTTAATGAGTGAGTGACCTATTAAAATATGGAAAAATGTGTTTGATTTAGTGTATGACTATTTGAGTGAATTTGGTTATGATCCGATTTGGAAAATGCGGTTGCATCTAAAATGTTAGATTGCCTACGTATCCCTTTGCGAGAATCAAATCGGCGTAGTTCATTGGATTTTTGGTGAGAAAATTTGAGTGGTAATTATAGTATTTGAGGCTTATTTGGCCATGGTGCTATTTGAAATGAATTTAAAAACAAAAAATTTGGGGTGAATTTGGCTAGGATAATCAAACCAGGGATTCTGTTTGGATTTGCGGTTGCATCTAAATCTTAGATTGCCTACGTATCCCTTTGCGGGAATCAAACCGGCGTAGTTCATTGGATTTTTGGTGAGTTTGGGCCTTGATAATAGAATTTTTGGGCTCAGGACTTTTCTGAAGTGGTTTTATGGGGCTTTACGATGTCTTGGGCTTAATTAACGAGTATTTTGATGACTCATTAGGTATTATTATTTTTCATTAGCCCGCTTTAATGAATTTTGAGCCCAGCTTCAAGTGTATCTCCTGAAGTAAATGAAACCATCTTCTAATAGGTCTCAGCATATCCTTATCTGTTGATGAGATTAGCTCTCCAAACAAAATCCAACATGAACTTGGACAAACGTGCATAAAATAATAAAAAAAGGTTGCTTTGCTATTGTTCCCCTACTATTCCTTTCTCAATTTGCGAGTCAAATCCAAAGCTCACAAAAGAAACGGTAAGAGGTCCCCAACTCTGCTCTCTATTTCAAAATCCCATGATTTATTTTAGAACTGATTTTTTTGTCTTTCGCGCAGAAGAAAAGGAACGACTTGGTTGAAGACAAATATTGGTATGCCACCAAAATTAATATCTTTCCTTTTTCCATTTGACCATTGGTTGTAGAATCCCATCATTTTTCCTTTGCCTTTTCCATAGCTTGTAGTGATGATGAATTCATCCTTTAACCTATGATGTATGTGAGCACTCATCCTTTTATCAATGTAATGTATGGGCATTACAATTATTTTTTCTTTTTTTCCATGGCTTGACTTTTCCAATATCTTTTGGCTACTACAATGCATCTGCTCCCATCTCCATGTCTTTTTTTTTATCCCTAGCTCACTCAAAAGGAGAACAATTGTATGATCACTAATTTTATCAAAAGTGATGCGTGAGCATCACAACCATCTTTTGTTTGTTTTTTTTAACAAACATTTTGGTTGTTGCTTTGTCATTTACTTTTCCACATGACTTTTTCTTCCCTTCATGTGAATTAATCTTCATCCAATTAGTCATAGTAAAGATTATCATCTCCAGTCTTCCTCGCTTCACCGCATCATGCATTTAGCAATTCAAATATTTTTCTTTTACGCTTGTAGACTCCTTCTCCATGACTTTTGGATTTCAAAATTGTTTCCTTTCGTATGAATGGATATTGACAGGACCCGTCCCCGAAGGACAAAGTTAACCGTGCCCGGTCCTGCTCCCGTCTGACAAGTCAACTAAAAGTCCGAAACTACCCTTCAGCACCTGCCAGACAAGGGATATTTGCGCCTGTGCCCGCTCATACCTCCACCTCTGGAATAGCCTCGATCAGCACTAATCACAAGTGCACAATAAATATATCAATCCAATCAATCCGCACTACTCACAAGTTCCATTATCCAGTCACTCTCTCGGGAACAGACACCTCTGGGCTCAACCCCCTCGGGCTCAGTCACCTCTGGGCGAACACATCCCCAGGCTCAGACCCATCCGAGTGGTACATCCAGGCTCAGTCTCATCCGAGAAGCTGACTACCATAGGATCAACTCATGATCCTACAATCACATCTGCACTACTCACAAGTGCACAATCACATCATCCATATAACCCGTCACGATATCAATGCAACACTTGCAATTCGGTGTCTCACGTCCGAGTACATCCCCAGGATCTACGACGTCTGAGGGGATATCAACTCTAGGATCAACGATGTCTAGAGGATATCATCATAATCCCACGCTCCTGCGAGTGAGCCTCCCTCGGAGCTACTCATCTCCAAGCAGTGGATCGTGACTACTCCAAGATCTACGACGTCCGGATGAGACTATCAAATCACAGAGGATGGTATATGTGGAACAGGTCACCCAAAACCAGTAATCTCATTTTAAAATTATTTATGTCTCAAATCACGTCAAAAAATTTCAAAGACATAGCTTTCACAAATCAAGTTCCACAAAATCATCATTAAACAGTGTCCAGGATTCACTTTAGAAATCAAAATCATTAATTTAATCATATTCACATGTGACTCCAAATTCGAGTCAAAATTACTATTCACTTGGGTCACAAACCCAAAATATCATTTTCACGCAAATCCGTGCAACCGTAAACCCGAGTTGCCACGATCACGTAAATCCATAAAATCAATTCCTGACTCATAACCCGAGTCAAAACATCATTATAATCATTTTCAGTCCCGGGCCCACGCCCAAAACATTAATTTCGTTATTTCTCGAAACTCGTGCCAAAATATAATATAATAATCATAAAACCGAGAAAATCGAGAAATCACCGAATCAAAACATCAATCATGTCAAATCATAGAAAATCATATAATAAAGCATTTTAAACCAGATATGCATGCATCACGGTTAGAAAACCAAAAGTCCACTCACATACACCGTTCAAAACGGTTCGTTTCCGAGCTGCACGTTTTTCCGTAAATTCTGGAAATCACAACTCCTGTCCAAAATCATTATAGAGGGTTACTAATATCTTAAAATACAACATATAATTTCCCCCAATTTTTTCCGGAATTTAAATACGTATTTTTAACGTAAAACAAAACTTCGGATACGCGGAACATTATCGAAACAATATCCGATTTCCTCGAAACCAACGTCAAAATGTTCGTTACATTGAGAGGATCAAAAGTCATGTTGACCTCACCTTGAGACTAGGATGGACGCGCCCTCATGCGCCGCCGTGAGTGGCTGCGCGTGAAACCCACGCGCCAGCTACAGTGTCGTCGTTCATGCCCGTTTGTCTGGTAAACGTGTCGTTTAACCCGCGATCAGACCCGTTTGGTTTTCTATCAATTCCACACTGTTTTCATCAATTGAACATTCAGTCAGCTTCGAATTAAGTTCAATTAAAGATCTGTGGACTCAATTACAAACAATCTTACCTCTAACCTCACGATCACAGATGGTCATTCGAAGAACACCCCGAAAACTGTTCATCACTCAAACTCTTTCAATTTCAATCGATTCCCTTAAATTGATTTAACCAGAAGCTTCAATAGACTCAGGTAAACATTTCCCCCAACTCAATTGAATCAATCGAAGCCTCCAACTCCACGACTCAAACTCGATTCTTCGAAGAACAGCCGTCACTGTGCAACCATGGAGTTCCGTCAATCTCAATCGGTTTCTTCCAATTGATGAACCCAGAAGCATCGTGGGATCCTCAGAAACATAATCCCCAGTTCAATTTCATCAATCGAAGCCTCAAATTCCTCGACTCAACCTCGAAATTTCAGAGACCTCCTTCCTTCTGTTCTTCCTCAATTCGACCCCAATTCCCTTCATTCTTGTTGCAGATCGACTCGTATTGATCCCAGAAAGCTAAATGAAGCTTCAATTCCACTTCTCACGGCCCAATTCTTCCAATTCGATTTTCCCTCCCAAAACTCAAAATCCGAAATTCCAGTCTCCTCCTCACTGTCAATCTCTCGTGTTTACCCAGTTGAATCCATCTCTCAAAGCTCTCAAATTCCCCTCGAAACTGGTTGTGAAAGGGAGCTCAATTCTCCCAATTCCAATTCCCCTTCTCACGGGTAAGAAAAAAAAGAAGAAGAAAAATGGGGAAAAATGGAAGAAATGATGAAGAAGGAATGATGATGTTGTAATGATAGTGTTGGGAGGGAAACATGGATCAGATTTCAGGGGATGGGTGACACTTGTCACTCATCCGGATGTGCACAGTCACTGGGTACTATTCATATTAAAATATTATTTTAATCCCGGTTCGTTCGGTTAATCGAGCCCGATTCTGTGACCATAACTTCGTCGTCGAATCTCCGATTTCGGCATGCCGCCTGTCGTTGGATTCGTATCGACGAGACCTACGTAACGGTCTTTGGCCCTCGTCCATCGGACCCCCGGTCAAAAAGTCAACATTTGACCCCAATTGACCAAAATTACCAAAATGCCCCTCAACTTCCGAACGCCATAACTTTCACCTCGAATGTCGGAATCGAACGTGCCACCTGTCTATGAACTCGTGACGTCCCGAACTACGTCACAGTCATCGGTCAAAGTCCATTTGACCGCCCGAACTAAAAGTCAACATTTTGCCCACGCTAGGGGCAAAACGGTCATTTTGCACGTTTCGTCCGATTTCACTCAACTAATCCCCGATTAATCATTCTAATTCATAATTAATTAATATTCAATCCCAATATTCGGGACGGGTCATTACAACCTTCCCTCCTTAAAGAATTTCGTCCCCGAAATTCCATCTATCCGTGTTCCACAACTATCTCGTGGAAAATAAATGGGCCTCACAACATGTGTACACCTGTACACCCACTAGCCAACGCAGAACTCGTCTGCATTGAGACGTCACATCACAGATGCACGTCGTACTGACTACACTCGACCACCTCGAGTGAAATTGATCACCAGAAATTGGCAATGTCACCGTTAAGCTGACTCTTTCAGCTTAACGGCCCCACGTACTCACTAATGTGCCCTGACCTTCGCTCTCATCGAGAGTCACCAAAACTCACTTGTCAGTCCATGCTGACACCACAAGCTGAACTGTCACTACCAAGCTTTACCACCCTAGTAAAGCGCCAATCAGTAACAAATCAGTGACAACACATCATACTACAACGTCCGTCAATATAGCACAAGATCAACAACATGATCTCTCCTCGCAGGGCAAACTCAGTCCTGCGACAAATACCAACAGCAGTAACCACAACTGTCACCCCATCAGCGATCCCAGATGCTGGTAAGGTCACGACACGGTAACATCTCGCCGCAAAGAAACTTGCGGTCACACTAACCACCAACTCACTCATCCTGAGTATACGCATACCGTCATCACACTCAAGAAGACGGTGTAACTGGAACACGTTGAACACAAGCCTAGCAGTGATCACACAACTCAATACTAGTGTTATACTAGCCAACCATGGCCAAGAGCACCTGCTCAAATAATCACTGAAATCATCAGAATCACTCTGCCCAGTGCATCGTGTTCAATGTCCAGTTCACGTTCACAACCAAAAAACCAATGGTATTGGAACTAAGCCAAGCACCAACACGTTTATCGACACATCACTGATACATCCCATGTACCGTCACTAGGTATCAAGTACCCCAAACCATGTACAAAGTACATACATCTATCCCTTGACCAGACTACAACCACCTAGGTCATAGCCAAACACGTTGCAATAATGGAGTCCATTTGCCCAAACCAGCAAGAGACAAATCGAAACTCCACCAATCAGCTAGTTCCAATTCCAAATCCGAATCCGAATCCGCAATTTCGTAAGAAATCCCGAATCCAAACCCAGACATCACATTTTTTTAATCTATGTCCAAATCCGAATCCGAAATCATTATTCCAGAAGCTAGCATTTGGAATAATCATTCCGCACCCAAATCCAGTATTCCACTTTCAAGTTCTAAAATCGAATCCTGAATCATCACCCAGAAATTCGATTCCAAAACCCGAAATCTCGTTCACGTCCACTCGGACACACCAAAACCGAACCTATCGGTTACCAGTTCAAACGAGTAACACATTACATCCGATTGAAGGAAGCCAATCCCATCAGTCACAACTCTAAAGCTGACCAAATTCGACCCTGTCGGAAACCTACTCGCTCGAGTATCATACCATAAGGGGCTCCACTTCGAAAAGAAGTTCAGTCCCGCCATTTACGACTCACATACCAGAGTAAGAGTGATAAACTTTCACCCCATCTGGATCATCGAAATCACGACCCAGATCCATCACTACGTCAGTCGACCATGAACATCACGATCCTAGATCATCACAATGCCCAATGTCCACGACATCACAAACCCGATCCACCTAAGATCCACACAGTTAACTACTAGGAACCATAGGGTCTTACACCCTCATCTAATTTGCGTACTGTCACAATGCTTGACAACCAACGCCCATAATTAAACAGTTCAGTCAACGACGAGACATGCCGCGACTGTGGGTTCTCACTGATTACCTCGTATCTATCCTTGTCATCCCACCTAGGGAAAATCAAGGATGATCCAAAACAATGACACCAATACTCATCCTACGTGGATGCAAACAAAACTCGCTGCACTCCCCACGCCATGTGACCCAACATCGTCTGCCACCAATCAGAAAATAAGAAGTCACCCCCGATGACTTCAGAATACCTAATCCCAATGCGGAAAACTCGCAATCCTCCTCAAACACAACCTCTCACGATTCCGTAGGTCCAACCATGTTGGAACCATCGGACTCGGACACCAACCACGTGTCCCCTTTGGACTGGTTACTGACACATACCCAACTCGATGAAGTCACAACCCGACTCGTGACTCATCGTCAGCACAACACCGGAACCAACACCAGCATTAGTACCTGCACCAACACTGGCACCCAAACAACAGTATCAGTATGAGCACACCGTGTGCAACACTGACAACCCTGGATCTCCGCTCATAACAAGCGACGACCCCGTACCTCTGCTCGAATAGGAGAAACTCTGCCTCCTTCATACCTAACAACTCTGGGTACAGTCACCCTGACAACTCATGTGAGAAAAAGGAAACGTCCCTTGAACGTCCCCCAATTCTCAACAACCATTCTCGGTAGTAGTGCCTGCCACAAACTTGTGCAGTCCTAACCACCAGACACCGGTATCGAGACTCCACATCCAATGGAATCAAGTACTCGTACAACTACTCGGTATCCTCACTCTGGGATTCTATCGACATGTACCAACCCCGACTGTGGATTGCAGTTCCACCACTAAAGCTGACATGACTAGACCTGACACAATCGTCACTCGGTCTCGACTTCGAAAAGTCATTAAGAGTCAAACCACTCGCCAGCACACATTTCCGCACAAGGAATTTACTGAGAATATTCTCATCCTGGGTCCAACCTACCCAATTGTGCTACCTTCCAAGCCTCTGGATCCAACAAATCCTGGGACCCACAAGAATACTGATTCGACAATTAGTAAGCCGTAGTTACACAAATTAATATCTGGCCCACAAACCAAGGTCAATTACATTCCGAGATTAATCACAAGGTCTCAAATACCCTAATTTACCCATCTCACTATCAGGTCGCGCACGAGGCTCACGTTCCGGAGGTATGGCATGGCAACAGCATCAGCAACCTAGTGCTCTGATACCAATTTGACAGGACCGGGCACGGTTAACTTTGTCCTTCGGGGACGGGTCCTGTCAGATATTCATGAGCAAATTCTCTCGGCCGATCATGATCGACCAAACTTTTAATGTTCTTGAACATCCCATCATTTTTCTACTTCATGATCATTACTATCTCTCGGACTTCTTGGACGATCCTGATCGTCTATTTTCTTTGAGGTCCATGAACATCACCTCCTTTCTTGCCATGAACGATCATGATCGCTCACTTTCATTGATATTCATAAATTTCCCAGACGATCGTGACCGTCTATTTTTATGAATATTGAAATTTCTCGCCCTTATATTTGTGGTATTGGACCTGCAATGTTAATTTTTCCGAGATGTATATATATATATGTATAATTTCTTTTATGCATATAAATCTCTTTTTTTTTTACAGAGAATTTATATTTACATCATTTGAAAGAATGAAATAGCGTGAGATCATTTTATACCTTTCTTCCTCCTTTTTTTTTTCTGCAACCACCTCTGCTGTTTTTTCTTTCCTTCTTTCTTCCCTTTTCCTTTCTTTTTCGCTTTGCTGACTTCTCTTTTCTCTTCTACTCACACACTCTTCGCTATTTTTTCAACTTTTTTCCTCTCTTCACCTGACACACACACACACACACACACACACACACACACACACACACACACACACACACAATCTTTGCTATTTTTCCAACATTTTTTCACTTGCTTTCTCTTTTTTTTTCCTAACTTTTATCCATCCGACACACACACACACACACACACACACACACACACACACACACACACACACACACACACACACACACACACACACACACACACACACACACACACACACACACACACACACACACACACACACACACTCTCTTTGCTATTTTTCCAACTTTTTCTCACTTGCTTTCTCTCTTTTTTACCGTTCCCACGTGCCTTTATATATAGCCAACGGGAGAGAGATGAGATCAGATGAAAATTGGGCATTTTGAATTCAAACTCTAAAGCACCCAATCAAATGAGGACTCCGTTTGAAAATGTTGACGATATCTGATTTCAAATTCAAATGCCTGTTATTTTTATGTGGCCTTTAAATTTTATATTTTATTTTTTCCTTTTTGAAAATGTCTATTATTAGATAAATGCCACCAGATATTGTGTTCGAGATTATATTTCCTTAATAATTTTTTTTTTGTTTCAACATATTGATAATAATAGATTGTATGCCACCATGGAGACCATTGCATTGTAAAATTTGGAAGAGACGACATTGAGGAAGAAAAGAGATGAAGATTATGCAAATACATTACAATTTGAACACGCATTGGAATTGCGAAAAGAGAAAGAAAGACGAATAGAACGAGAAGATAGAATTATGAAGAAGAATACCAAAAGGATGAGTCCAAACAAACACAGATACTGGGGAAAAAAACAATTGGCAATCACAAATGGACAAAAAAGTAATCTTAGTGGTTGCAGTCATGAATATCATGAAGAATGTGATTATCGGCCTGAAAACGATCAAGAAGGTGATTATCAACCTCAGAATGATCAAGATTGATTCACCCCTCCTCACTAGTTGATTTTAATTTTCAACTTAAATTGATTATTATATATTTTATTAGATTTATTAATGATTTTAATGTAATTTAAATTTTAGCAAATAAAATTTCGTCATTATGATAATATTTAATATTTTATATATATATTCATATAAGTTAAATAAAATAAAATATAATTAAATTGTATTTCAGATATATTATGGAAAAATTTGAATTCAAATAAAAATTTGAATTCAATAAAAATTTGAATTCTTACCTCTTGCTTCTCCCCATTAGAAATACTAAATTTTGCATTGAGCAAGATATCATAAATACTAAAATTTGGGCCTAAATCTTGCCTTTAGCCCCTCCACTATTAAATGAGCTCTAAATCTATAAATATTCTAGGACCGACGTAATATTGTGGGAAGCAATATTCTAATTTATTAACACTAAACACTTAAATTGGAGTCTAACGAGATAAATGCGCTGACTTGGCAAGTCGAGACTTGCATATTGCACAAGGAAATTAAAAAAAAAAAAAAAAGACTTGCATATTGCACATTTGCACTTGCAGAGTTGCTGGACTTGAAAGGAGGGAAAAGCAGTTAAACAACCTAAATTGAAATAGTTTAGGGCGGCCCATCCACCCAATAGTCCAGGTGACGGGCCAAAATGGCCGAAACATCCGCCACTACTAAAATTCGTAATGGGGGAACTAGCTGTTGTCATTAAAACAAATGACCCATGTATCACTTTGGGATTCATGACGTGTACGGCCCAGATTTAAACTCTTGCGTGTACTAGATTCCCTCGTCCATATAATCTCTCCCCCCATCCCGTGGTTTTATTCTCTAGTCTCATCGTCATTTCCCTTATTTATGTATGTTTTTAGTTTCTTTCATTCTTACTTTTTCTTTTTCTCTTCTCGATCCGGAGGCTAAACCCTAAAATCGCAACTTCAAAAGCTGCCAAACAGATCTGGGAAATATTTTCTGCACAGAAATCTAATATTTCTCTTCTTCTTCTTCTTCTTCTTCTTCTTCTTCTTATTTTTGTTTAATTCGATCTTGATTTATCGCGTTAATATTCAGATCTCTGTAAAAATAAAAGAAGAAAAGTAAACCCTAAAATTCAATTTTGTGTAAAGATAGTGTAAATACTTTGAAGGCTGTATTCGGCAAAAGTTGAATAACGTATACCTATTTATGGTCGTTGCTGGATCTAACTGTATTGGGTTGAACAATTTCAAAGAAATCGAAGAGACCATAGACGGTACGATGGGTAAAGATGAGTTCTTCAAAGTGGTTGAAGATGTAGAAGAAGGTGAAATTTCCGATTCAACTTCAGTGGAGGAGATCAGTGAAGAAGATTTTGTCAAGCAAGAAAAGCAGCAGGAAGCCAAGGTTCATCCTCCTAAGGATTCCAATTCCAATGTTGGAGATTCTGCTAGGGTATGGACGATGCGCGATATATACAACTACCCTGGCTTTCGGGGATACGGTTCTGGGTTGGTTAATCTCGCTTGGGCTCAGGCCGTGCAGAATAAACCTCTCAAAGAGCTTTTTCTTATGGATGATGATGCAGAAGAGAAATTGAAGCGATCGTCGTCTTCGCTATCAGTTGGCAATGCCAAGGAAGTCGATAAAGTTGTGATTGTCGATAGTGGTGACGAAATGGAGGTTGAGAAGGAAGAAGGTGAACTGGAGGAGGGGGAGATTGATTTGGATTCGGAACCAGCAGCTAACAAAACTCTGCCGGCTAACGAAGCCGTCTTGGATTGTGATAGTATGACGGTTGATAATTCAGAGACTGATTTTAAGAATGAGGAGTTGGAGAAGCGACTGAACTCCATTCGGGAAGCTTTGAAAAGTGTTACTTTAAATGAGGCAGAGAAGTGAGTTAACTGATTGCTGTTGAATTTCGGGTTCCATTGGATCGCAAATTGATTATTGCCCAATTTGAATCATTTGCTCTCTAGCTGTTGGACAATATTTTTTTTTTACAGGTTCGTGCTTTTTTGGTTCATGTTTTGTAGATCCTTTGGAGATGTTTGTCTCCAGTTACTCAACAAGTTGGAGAGCTTGCGTCAAGTTCTGTTGGAAACTAGTGTTTCCAGAAAGGAACCTCTTGTTCAACTGTCGTTCGCTGCGGTAAAAGCTATCAGCTCTGTAAGCCACCCAAGAATTTCTCACGTTGATACTAATTTCTCCAAATGTTTCCGGAATCTGGTTGTTGAAGTTGTAGAGGTTTGTTGCAGGTGTTCTGCTCAATGAGCCCTAACCAAAAGGAAGGGAATAAAGATGTTATATCAAGGTTTCTATGAATTGTGATGTTTTTTTTTTTTTTTTGTTATAAGAGTTTCTTATCGGATCAGTTGTGTAGTTATGCCACTTGTTTTGTTCTTGGTATAACAGGTTAGTTTCTTCTGTGAAGAATGATCCTCCTCTTTTAGCGCCCGAGCAGATAAAAGAGGTGAGATTTTATTATAATTTATCTCAAGTAGTGATTCCGTGTCTTGGTTGGTACCAGTTTAGGATAATTGTTGAATTTTCAGAAAGTATTGACATGGTTTGTATTTCTTCCTGCAGATAGAGGGCATGACCTCCTCTGTGGATTCCTTTGATTCTTTCGTCCAAACAAAAGCAGGTATTAAAGAGAAAGAGATACGGGTTTCAAGTGGGATTAACAGTAAGGATTCCGATGCTTCACCTATAAATGCCACTCATGTGCTCAATTCTTCAGCTAATTTTGCTTCAGATTCTGCTATATCTTTGATTGATATTAATAATCCGATTATGTTGTCTAAAGTTCCAAGACAAGGAGTGTCTAATTTCAAGGGTAGAGGGGTGCTGCTCCCTCTGTTAGACCTTCACAAAGATCATGATGCAGATAGCCTTCCGTCACCCACACGGGAAGCCCCATCCTGTTTTCCTGTTCAGAAAAGGTTGGTTGCTGCTGATAGGATGCTTAAATCAGTGCCAGAGGTTAGGGTGGCACTGAACGCCGAAGGTCCTAGATTGCATCCTTATGAAACTGATGCTGTTAAAGCTGTTTCTACCTATCAACAAAAGTTTAATCGGAGTTCTTTCTTCATGAGTGAAAGACTTCCAAGTCCAACTCCTTCAGAAGATGATGATAATGGGGGTGATGATACTGTTGGAGAGGTTTCTAGTTCTTCAGCTGCTAATAATTTAAGAAGTTCATCTGTTGGGCAGCCAATGGTTTCTGCCTCCACCCCTGTGGGTAGCTCTAGCATGCAAGGACAGTTTATGGCTAAAAGTGGAGTCCCTGTGATTTCCGGGTCTAATATAACCATAAAACCTTCAGTTAGGCCTAAAGACCCTAGGCTTCGACATGCTAAATCAGATATGGATGCCTCATATCTTAACCAACAAGCCATGACCGTGGTGGATAGTGCACCTAAAGTGGATTCTGTTATAACATCAAGCTCAAGAAAGCAGAAGCCCCTTGATGAGTATAAATTTGATGGTCCTGCATTAAAAAGGCAAAGGAATGCGTTGGAAAACACTGGGATTGTTAGGGATGCAAAAACTGCTGCTGGAAGTGGTGGCTGGTTGGACGACAGTGCTGGACTTGAACCTCATTTAGTTATCAAGAACCAGACAACGGAAAATGTAGAAATTGATCCCAGAAATGTGATTAAGGTTGTGAGTAATCCTAGTACTGTGAATGGTCCAATCAGTGCAAATGAGCATGCGCCATTGATGGATGCAAGCATGACTTCCCTGCCTGCGATACTTAAAGATATTGCTGTGAATCCAACCATGCTGTTAAACATACTTAAGATGGGACAACAACAACGGTTAGCAGCAGAAGCCCAGCAGAAGTCTGCTGATCCTGCAAAAATTATGACAAATCCTTCAAGCTCCAGTTCCATGCTGGGTTCAACTTCATTAGTGAATGTTCCTTCAATGACCTCGGGGATGTTGCAGGCACCAGCAGGAATACCTCCCATTAGTTTACAAAAGGCTCCAATGGTGAGTGCTTACTTATATCCTTTTTCGTAACTGTGCATTTAGATTGAGCTTAGCATGTGCTTCCCTTGCAATTTTTCCCTAATCTGTATGATCGCTATGATATATTTCATTTCCTTTTCCCTCGTTAGATATGAATTTTAGAATTTAGATAATTTCATCACCTGTGTAATTTGGTCTTTCTGGGAGAGGGTTGCTAGCTTTGTTTGCTAGTGAGACTTACAAATCCCCTCGCAAGCTATAGAAAGTTTTTGCACTTTTAATAATTTATGAATCCTGCAGGATGATCCAGGAAAGATCCGCATGAAACTCCGGGACCCTCGCCGTGCTCTCCATGGTAATGCACTTCAAAAGAGTGGGAGTTTGGTAAATGAGCAGTTCAGAAATATTGTACGCCCATTGTCAAGCAGCCAGGGTACTAAGGATAATCTTTGTGATCAAAAGCAAGATGGTCAGGCAGATAATAAGCTACCCACTTTACAATCAGTAGAGGCCCCTGACATTGCTCGCCAATTCACACAAAGTCTGAAAAATATTGCTAATATTATGTCTGTTTCTAATGGATCAACTAGTCCCTCGGTAGATTCTCAGAGTGTTTCTTCCCAACCAGTTCCAAGTAAGGTAGAGAGAATAGACTTAAAGGCTGAGGAGCAGTGTACTGCAAGTATCTCTTCTTCTGAAGCAGCTGCAGCAGGCACATCTCGTTCACCGGCCATTTGGGGAGAAGTTGAACATCTGTTTGATGGATATGATGACCAGCAAAAAGCTGCTATCCAAAGAGAAAGAGCAAGAAGGATAGAAGAACAGAAGAAAATGTTTGCAGCACGCAAGCTCTGCCTTGTTTTAGATCTAGATCACACCCTTCTTAATTCGGCTAAGGTAGTGTCTTTTTGATGTATAGATTTGGTATTTTGTGACCGGTTATTCTAAATGGTTGTTTCCTCTATAATGTTGTTATAACTTAGTGTATCCCTTTCAGTTTAATGAAGTGGATCCAGTGCATGATGAGATTTTGAGAAAAAAAGAGGAACAGGATCATGAAAAACCACAGAGACATCTCTTCCGATTTCATCATATGGGAATGTGGACCAAATTGCGGCCTGGTGTCTGGCATTTTTTAGAGAAGGTAATTTTATATTATAAAAGTTCTCATTTTATGGTTGATTTGAAAGTCGATCAATCATTGCTCTGCCACTTTGAACATCAGGCTAGTCAACTTTTTGAGTTGCATCTTTACACAATGGGGAACAAGCTGTATGCTACGGAAATGGCAAAAGTGCTCGATCCAACAGGTGTACTTTTTTCCGGACGAGTTATTTCTAGAGGAGATGATGGGGATGATGATGAGGCCGTTCCCAAGAGTAAGGATTTGGAAGGAGTTTTGGGTATGGAATCAGCTGTTGTAATTATAGATGATTCTGTGAGGGTCTGGCCACATAACAAACTGAACTTGATAGTTGTAGAGCGGTATGAGTACTTTGATTTAGGATATCATTCCTGTGTTTTTAATTTAGCTGGGCTTTCTTGCCTCTTGATCTAATAATGCTTATGCTCCAATATCTGGCAGGTATACCTACTTTCCTTGTAGCAGACGGCAGTTTGGGCTTCTAGGTCCTTCCCTTCTTGAGATTGATCATGATGAGAGACAAGAAGATGGAACTTTGGCATCATCATTGGCGGTGAGGATGCTGTGTGAATTATTGAGATTGCAAATACTTAGACATATTCCTGCTTCATTATCAGCTTGTTGTGTTCTATTGGTTATTGAGATTGTACATCAATTATCTGCAGTTGTGTCTCTATAGGTTATTGATAAAATACATGAATTATCTGTTCGTTTGTCTCTATAGGTTATTGAGAGGATACACCAGATCTTTTTCTCCCATCCCTCACTAGACGATGCAGATGTTAGAAATATTCTAGCCTTGGAACAGCGGAAGATTCTGGGTGGTTGTCGTATAGTATTTAGCAGGGTATTTCCAGTTGGTGAGGTCAAACCTCACCTACATCCGCTGTGGCAGACAGCCGAACAGTTTGGTGCGGTTTGTACCAACCTTATGGATAACCAGGTTACCCACGTAGTCGCCAATTCCCTTGGGACCGACAAGGTATTGTTTCTAATAATCTCTTGCCAACGGAACCAGTTGAGACTTAACATTATTTAGTGATCTTATTCGAGTGTTTTCCTGGATTCCATTTCAGTAACCCTAAAAATTGACGAAAGAAAGAGAGAAAAATGACCCAAAACTAACAATGCGCCCCTCCAGAACATCCCTTAAAAGAAAATAACTGTACAGTAATCGAATGTGAATGATTGCAAGCTTCCCTCTCATTTTGAGTTGAGACATGACGTAGTTGTTTTGATCAGGTGAATTGGGCTCTTTCTTCTGGAAAATATGTTGTCCATCCTGGCTGGTAAGAACTTATATCTGGTTTATTATTTGTTTATTTTTCCTTTCTTTGGATTTTGGATTTGACACGATCCCTCTCCTACTGAACCAGGGTGGAAGCATCAGCTTTGCTTTATCGGAGGGCAAATGAGCAAGATTTTGCTATTAAACCATAAACAATCACAATTCTAACCCTTTTGACTAACTAAAAGTGATTTAACATTAGAATCAAGAATCGCATTGAAGTCGTAACGGAACCCTCAGGTCGTGCTGGGAGCCGCAGCTGAGAGCCCAAATCCTGATCCTAGACCTGGCACTGCCTGCCCTCATTTTGATTCATAATTTCCCCCAAACCCAAAAATGGGCAGATGCACCTTAAATTGCCTGCCGATTTGCTTGAGTATAGGAATCAACCTTAGAGCTCCCAAGTTTATCTTTCACGGTGTTTTGTAGATATCTACAGGAGCAATGGGGAGGGGAACTCTGGATGAGGTTGGTGCTTGAAGGATTGTTTCCCTATGAGATTAGGGAAAGCGTTTCCTATTGCACAAGGGATTGGTCATTGGTCGCCTCACAAATTGAAGCCATTAAATGAAAATGGCCACTTGGGTAACAAGATTTCGTGATACAAATTTGGTTTATGTGGGGATTGGAAACAGCAAGTGTTTGGATACGTCGGTCTGGTCTGGTCGTTTGGTGGTGGAAAATCAAAATTCGGGTCTGATGGTTCGGGTGGGTGTGTTTTTCAATCGCTAACTTCTTGAATCCCCAATGAAATTGGTGTTCCAAAACAAATCGGCGAGAATAAAAGAGTAAACAAATTTTAACACTAGCCAAACTAGTATAGTTTGAGATTCCTTTTGTTTTAGTCTCTTGGTTATGATCCACATCCAGCATTAAAAATATAGAATAGACCACCATTGTTTAGTTTATGTTGGCATGCCGCAAGGATATCCAGCTAGAATTAATGCTTTTTCTCAGTTCTTGATTCGTTTCATCAGTCTTGAATGGAGCTGACGGCCTAACAATCTTGTGTAATAGACCAAACAATCACTCATCTATAGACTCTAATCTATAATCGCAACGATCTGGAATGCGTGACTAAAAGTAAAACCATGAAGTAAGCAATTATTGAGAATTTGACCTAGAGTTTTAGATAAGGCTGCGCCTGGTACATTTGGGAGCACTCGTTTTATTTAGTTACTTGATAAATTAGTAGTTTTTATATAACTAACACTTGCTAAAGTAAAATTCCTCAAATTATTTGTATTAAATGGTCATATGATTAACATTTTTGAACAATAATACCTTCGGTAACAAATGCGAGAGAAGAAATGTAATAATTCTACAAAAAAAGAAAAAAAAGAAATGTAATAATTCTACAAAATAAAATTTTCACGGGGACATTGCACCATTTGCAAATTTACTCCAACCACCATTACTTCGTCCAATACCAAAATTTCCCGTGCCAATAAGGTTATAGTCCAATATTAATCATATCTTTCACTATCTTAAAGCTATTTACTCGATGTAATACATATATAATGTTATAACTCATTGCAACTCAAAAATAATATATATATATATATATATATATATATATATTTTCAAAATTTTGACTTTGGATTTAGGAATTATAACGTTTATATGAATTTCGAATGTTTGATATTGTGGATCGGAAAAATAATGTTTCAATTTTTCCATTTTAAGTTCGATTTTTCAATAGAAAGATTTATGTGAATTCTAACAATGTATGATTAGGTTTTCAAAATTTTGAAGTTGGAAGATAGAATTATAAAGTTGATACGAACACTAACATTTGATATTAAAATTTGAAAAAAAAAAAATTATTATTATGAGTTTGCTCGTTTAATTAAAAAGGTTCAAATGAATTCTAACAAAATATGCGTTTGGGGTTTCAAAATTAATATATATATATATATATATATATTTTAAATTCGAGTTTGGATTTTGGAATTATAAAGATGATATGAAACCGTACCGTTTGATATTGCAGATTGAAGAAAGAATTTTAACTTTTTTTTTTGTTTTCATTCTGAATTTGATTTTCAATAGAAAGATTTATGTAAAGTTTAACAATACGACATGGGGGTTTCGAAGTTTTTTCCTTTTGTTTACACCATTCCGATCGACCATCAAGAGGAAGGCCAAAACCACGAATCACATGCCACTGTCGACTAGAGACACTTGTCTACAAATCATATAGCAACAAGCCGCCCCGAGTCGACTGTCGACTAGGGATACCTGATTTCTGACTAGACAGTAATGGGATCGCTTCCGACCAACTGCCAGCTGGTCGCTTCCGACTGACTACCAGCTGGTCGCTTCCGACCGACTGTCAGCTGGTCACTATGATAGGGCCCAAACTACGCATTAAATTAGACACGTAATTTGAGTATCATGCAATTTAAACCTTTTTTGTATAGTTATAGTATTGGTAAATAGGGATCGTTGTTAACCGGGGAAATTATGGAATATTAATAATATGTTAGTTAAATAGAATAATGAATAATCAAAGAATAATGAATTGAAGAATTAAAGAATTAAATAATCAATAATTAAATAATTAAATAATTAAATAACAAAGAATTAAAGAATTAGAGAATAAAAAAATGAAAGAATTAATGAATAAGAGAATCAATGAATTAATGAAATAAAGAATAAAGGAATACAAGAATAAAACAATAAAAATGGGGGGTTTTTAGAAATTGTGATCATACAAAACAAGTAAACACATAAATAAACTAATTCTATTCCTATTTTAACCTATATACAAGTGGACTTTCTTTAAACACAAATTCTACCAACACTCTAACAATTGCAAAATTGAATATATTACAAAATTCTACTTTCACCATCTCACTCATGCATACATTTTTTTTATGATTAACCTAATGTTTATGATTTGAATGTGTGTCAAACATTTAAATCTCTTCAATTTTCTATTAAGTGCACCGAACAACGATCATAAACACTTAGTATAAAATTGAAGCTTAAGCACTCAAATGTATGAAGTAAATGAAGTTCGAAAAGTAGAACACATTATAATGATATTCTTGTCTACAAAAGTTAGAAAGAAAATATCCACAAAATTATTGAATTAAAGAAAATAAAACAGAAACAACAATGAGAGTGTAAGCAAGGAAAAAAACAAGTTACACTTTCGGAATCCAAGAAAGCTTGTGATTCCGAAAATGGATGGAAAAAAATGAAATATTATTCATAAGATTTTCTGACAGCAGAAGAAACCTTATGAAGATGGAGAAATAAATACGAGAATGCGAACTTAAACTCTAGAATTGCAACGAAAATACTAGTCTTGATATTTCTAAAGGAAGAATACAATTTGTGTTTTGGAGCTCTCTCTCAAAACAAAGTCCCTAAACAAGTGAATTGAACCCCTATTTATAGGGGAAAAAGCTACTAAAAAAATAAAATAAAGTAAATAAAAATTACAATAAAAAATAAATAAAAATGAAATGATGAATAATGATGAGTTATGATGAAATTAGGTTTGTTTTTTGGGGAAAATAAGCTTGAAAATCAGCAAGGGAAGCTGCAGCAAAAATGATGGGGCAGGTGGGCTGTGCAGAAGCTGGGCTGAAGGAGCAGGTGTACGGCTTGAAGTGGTTGGATTGGACTAGGCAGCACAAGTGGGCTGGTGTCATGTGCGCGGGTGAAGGCTGGTGTGCAGAGCTGGGCCGTGCAGGTTGGTTTAGCTGCAGCGGCAAATGGGCTCCAGGGCTGATATGACTGGACCGGGTAGGTAGCAGTGTGCAGGAGCATGCGCGGGTTGCTGGAGCTGGTTTCGTACGTGGGCTTACGCACATACGGTTGGCAAGCGCGGGCCTGGACTGCAACTCAATATTGGATTGGATCCGTTTGGAAAAGGGCCGGCTACTGGAGCTTTTCTTCTGGGCTGCAACTGGTGGCTGGGCTGGAGCTTTTCTCTTGGGCTTCGGCTGGGCTGCAATTGAACAATGGTTCACGGGCTGGACGTAAGGTTGCGCGGGCCTGGGCACTCCACTGGGCTGTACAAAGGAAAGAAAAATGTGTTGAAAATAAAATATGAATTTGGGCTTTGCAAAATCAAAATTAATTAATATAATTCAACCGAATTTCGTCCATAATTTCTTCGTTATAAATCCGATCGGGACGATTCTTTCGCCAAAACGCTCCAAATTATAAGTTTTATTTATTTAAACAAAAATATCACAAAAAATGTTATTTTATCTAATTATTTATATTTTAATATTAAAATTCAAATATAAAGGGTATAAAATAATATAAAATAATGTTTTTTTAACGTCCTATCACACTACCGACTAGGTTCCCTTCTTTGACCTATTTCACGGGCTATTGATCTGCACCACTAACCATGGCAGTCGACACCACCCGGTTAAACAACTTTCCTAGCGATAACATTCCAGTTGTACTAACTTGTGAATCAGCACCATCCATCTAATACCACGGGACACGTGGCAGCATCCAAGCGATTGTTTAGGCCTTACTTTTCTAGGGTTTTAACCAACACTATAAATAAAGGGCACATTTTTCAATAAAAAATAATATACTATTCACTAAGCCTTACGCTGTCTCATCTCCTACTGCTTATAGATTTAAGCATTGGAGTCCACTAAGTCGGCACCCCACTGATGTCAAGTGCTCTTCTTGTCCTCCCACAAGTCGTTCCTACAACAAGAAAAAGTTTCCAACGTGTATAAAGAGCAATCCTCATTAGGTCCATTTTTGGATCAAACATTTAGTGTCGTCAGTGAAAATTCTGAATAAGTATTCCTACCAGCTCATATCGTGATCACCATCCTTCCAAACAAAATGTTGGCGGAACAGGTCGATGGAGAGCTAGAAAAAACCTCCTTGTAGAGAACATAAACAGGGTTGAGCCCACTCCCTTCCCATACACCACGCTTCGATTGATGAACGAGCTCTGACGGAAGGTCATCGAGCTCTAGAAGAGCAATATAGGATAAGCAATGTATTGTTTACGCTAAGGATTGAGAGTACACATTTTCACACAAAAACACAAATATAAAATCAAACCTAGATTTAACACTTAAACGAAAAGAAAGGGGGGTCTTTAGGTTTTCAATTGCAGAAAATAAAACGATTGAAAGTTGTGAAGTATGAATGAGACGGGATAGTTAAGAGCTGATAGGTCTTCAAATAAGCATTATTTTATACCCTTTATACTTGACTTCTAATATTAAAATAATAAACAATTGGAGAAAATAATATATTTTGTGGGATTTTTATAGAATTAAATAAAGCTTGGAATTTGGAGCGTTTTGGCAAAAGAATCGTTCCGATCGGAATTCGAACGAAAAAATTATGGACGAGAGTGAAATTATATAAATTAATTTGAAAATCCATTTGCAAAGGGCCAAAGTATATGTAGCCCAGATCCAATTGATCTAAGTCCAGCAAAGTCCAATCCATGCACCAAGCCCATGTCCCAAGAAACCCAGCCCAATTTCCTCGCTCAGCCCTGAAGACTCCTTGATGTGCGCCTACCAAAGTTGACCTCAGCGGTTCGGCATGCGTGCCTGTTTCAGCCCACGTCTTCCGACATCCAACTGCTCCGTTCAGCTGCTTTCTGCCAAGACCCACGCCCCTTGTCAGCTGCCTACCACCAACTCTACCAGCTCCAACTTAGTAGTCCCTCATCGATTTTCAGAGATCCATGCCCTGTTCTCAATGGCACAAAACCTGCTCCTTTTGGGCAAAATTTTCAACATTATTTCACTCCAAAATCAGCCCCAAAATCATCATAGTTCATCATTTTAATTTTATTATGTTTATATTTATTTTTACATTTTTAGCTAATGTTCATTGTAGGGGTTCCCTATTTTTCCCTTTTCTTAGTTCATTTTAGTTTAGTTCTTTTTTTCTCTCTTTTGAGAAAAATTTTTGGGGATCATTTTAGCTTATTGTAGATTGTTCTTCTTAAATTTCTTTTAAGTTTTGTTTTTAATTTTGTTCTTAATTTATGTTCTTTTTATTTTATTCTTAATTTCATTTTTTCTGTACTTTGTTCTTGTGACTTTTCTTTGAGAGCTCTTAAACAAATTTTTATGCTTTCCTTAAAAAATACCTAGGCCGAGTAATTCTAAGGCAATTCAAGAGTTTTTAAGACCGAATTCCTCGTATTTCTTCTTCCATCTTCACAAGTTTCCTGCCGTTGTTCGGTGATTCTTGTGAAAACCCATATTTTTCTACTTAAATTGTTGTTATTGTTATTGGTTTTACTTATAATTCAATATATGTGTTGGTATTTTCTTTCTAACATTTGTAAGTAAGAATGCAATCTTCATGTGTTTTACTTTTTAAATTTCTTTTACTTCATATGTTTTAGTGCTTAAACTTCAATTCAACGCTAAATGTTGATCTGCTGTTCGAGGCATTTAGAATAAAATTAAAGAGATTTAATTTTTGATCACTGTTCGGCGCATTAAAACACAAACTTAAGGTGAATCATATTGTAAGTAATAATTCGTTATTCGATGCATTTATAATATGAAAAATGTATGCATGTAATTGAGACGATGAATGTATCATTTCGTGATTGGTTCCATATGAGCATAATGTTAGAGTGTTGGTAAAAATTTTGTTTGAAGAAAGTCCACTTGTAGAAAGGTTAAACTAGGAGTAGAATTAAGTTAATAATTGCTTTTACTTGTTTTCTTTATTTTATGATTACAATCTTTTCAAACCCCCTATTTAATTATTTATTCTTTTATTATTTATTCTCTTATTCTTTTATTCTTTTATTCGTTAATTCTTTAATTTATTAATTTATTAATTCTTTATTAATTTATTAATTATTCTTTCTCACTAACACATTATTAATGTTCCCTAATATCCCCGGTTAAAAACGATCCCTATTTACCAAAAAGGGTTTAACTTGTTTAATACTTGAATTACGTGTTTAACTTAATCCGTAGTTTGAGTGTAATCAATTTTTGGCGCCGTTTCCGGGGAAATTGAAAACCATTTTCAATTTGTAAGTGTATGTATATAAATTGTGCATATTATACTTGTTTATATTTTTTATTTTTGTTCATATTATATTTGTTCATAATTTTCTTAATATACTTGTTTATATTCTTTATACTTGTTTATTTTATATTTGTTCTTATTATATTTGTTTATTTTTATTTTTATACATGTACATATTATACTTGTTCATAATGTTTATCTTTATACATGTTCATATTATGCTTGTTTATATTTTTTTTATACTTGTTCATAAATGTTCATAATTTTGTACATACTTGTTCATATTAAAATTGTTTATGTAAATTTAAATTCTTATTATACTTGTTCATTTTATACTTGTTTATGATTGTACATACTTGTTTATATTTTAATTGTTTATGATTGTCGATATTTGTTATACTTGTTCATAGTGTTCACATTTTACTTGTTCATAATTTGTATATTATACTTGTTCACTTTTTCTTATTTTCATTTCTTTTGAATTGTTTTTGTAAATAAAAAAAATATCGAAAAAAAAATTAATTTCAAATTTTGCTTATCTTAACTTTGTGTTAGTATAACTATATACTTGTAAATAAATCTTGTGCATAATCAATATGTTAGTGTGAATATCCTTGCTTGTGCATAAAATCATACTTGTGAATAAATTGTTCATATGTAAATTGTCATGTTATACTTGTAAATTGTGCATAAAATCATACTTTAAATAATTCTTGCATTTATGCATTAGTCTCGGTTATATGTAGATCACTTGTATTTCGAAGATTAGATTTTGATTTTTAATTGAATAGGTGAAGTCTCGTTTGTTAACTCTCACCTGCGGTGATTGTTAACACTTGAGTTATCTTATTTCCTCTGGAGTAAGAAATTTTCAAGAGTGATGTCTAGGACAAGAGACGGTACTCATAACAGGCTTTGAGTCTAAGAAAGAGACATTAATGGAGTTTAAGCCCCGGGATGTCTTGAAATTAGTCCTATCTCTTATGTTTATTCTTTCTAACTTGGCCACCTTTGAACTTACCCAAACAGTTGAATAAATCTAAGAGATTTACTTGGGCCGCACAGACGTAGAAGTCTCCATCTAAACTTTGAAGCTATGTGAACCATATATATCTTTGACTCCCCCCCTCCCCTAATGTGTAATTATTGTTCCATTGCATTTGTAAATTGCATAACCTCCCTAAGGTTTCATGATGCTCGGATTTCACGTAACTTTTATGTCTTGTGCAGGTTCTAATAATTTCTCTCATATGCCTTCACATTATTCTTCATGTACATACCTATGTGTTGCATTAGTTTAGACGTTTTTGGAACTTGTGCATTGGCTTGATTTTGTCGTGACTTTACTTTGTGCATTCTGAACTTGTTTGTACTTTGTTATTTCTTACTTGTATATATGTTATTTCCTACATGTATATATGTTAGTTACATTTATTTTTACATTTTTTTACATTACTTGTCCGGACAACTTTAACTTGCATTCTTAACTCTCTTGCATCTTTAGTTTAACTTGCATTGTATCTTTAACTTAAACTTACATCTCCAACTTGCATCTTCAGTTTAACTTGCATTGCATCTTTCATTTAAGTTGCATTTTTAACTTAACTTGCATCTCTAACTCAAATTTGCATCTCTAACTTGCATTCAGGAAAAAGGTACATTTCTGACAATCTAAATTGCATCTCTGTCTAGGCTGGATGGACGTTAAACTTCAAGCGCTTGTTGGGAGGCAACCCAATGTGTTCCCGGGATGTGAAGGAGTCATCAACGCAGATTTGCTATCTTTCAACCCTTCACTCTCTTTTATTTGGTTTATTTATTTTTTGCTTGCTTTATTTTTGTAAATCATCTTCCTTACTTTGATTCTATGTTCAATTACTTCTTATTTTCCTACATTGAGGACAATGTAGAATTTAAGTGTGGGGGAGTGGTTTACAATTTTAATTGTGCAATAAATTTTTTTTATAAAATTTCAAAAAAAAAAGTAAAAAAAAATCAAGTTTTTATTGCGTTATTTGAGTCTTTTCGTTTTAACTTAGTGTTTTTACGAGTCTTAAGTTTCCTTGTAACTTACCAATGATAAAAATGAACGAAAATGAATACGTTATGACTATAAAGATGATCATTATAACTTGAATTCGTTTGTTAATACTTTGTGATTAAGTGTTATAACTTGTAGATAATGCATATAAATTGGTATATAAATGAGCATGATAAGATAAGTATGAATCATTTGAACCTTATGTGAGCTTTAGAACTTTATATACATCTTTGATGAGTGATTCATAAGTTCTTTGTTTAAATTGATATACATATGCCTCATAACTACTTGCCATAGTTTTTAGTGAACTCTAGAGTACTAGAACTTATTCTATGTGATTTTCAAAGCTTTTAAGTCAATAAACTCTCTGATTTTGGACATGATTAAGGCATTAGGGTTAACACCACAAATTCAACATCCGTGTTCCGTATTTGTGCGCACAAGTTGCGACCCCCTTAGTTTTAACCATTTTGAGCTCTTTCATCACCATGATTATCTAAACACTTGAGCTTAGTATAGACATATTTCACCCTTGTTCCAAGGACTCGATTGAAGACATGAAAATGGTGTGAAGAGAAATTGATGATGTTTTGAAGAATTTTATGTGTATTCTATGAATTTACTTACTCAAACTTTATTGTATTATTGAGACATTTTATTACCTTGATATATTAAAAAAAAATTGAAAAAAAGGTTGTGAGTCTCTATCAATGTAATATGGTTTGATTATGTAATGTTTGAGTTAAATTCTTTACATTTATAAATCCGCCACAAAGAATGAATACGAGGCCCAACATGATGAAACTTGGCCTATGTTTGAAGGGATGGATTACTAACATCATTGCACTAAGGTTAGGAAGTTATGATTCGTTTTGGGAGTTTATTGAGTATTGGAACGAATTTGAGCACCACTTATCCTATATATTCCTTGCCTCTAAACTTAGCCCCATTACAACCTTCATAAAGACCTTATGATCCTTAAGATGGTAAATTTTGATTAGTTGAGTCAATCACTTGACTAAGCTTATGGTTTTGGTTTATTTGTGCAAGTATGTTTAATTTTTATCTTGAGGTGTTTGTTTGAGATTTTTCAAAAGTACTTCATTTCTATTATGTGAGTATTTTTTCTCACATACTTTGAGTGCAAATACAAACCCTTACAAATTGAGTGAATTTATGAGTGCATATCCTTGTGAGTTGATTCATACTTGTTTTATTCATGTTGAGATCCATTTTACCATGTTTACTCATTATCTTAATTGTTTACACATTTTGTTACCATGTATTAACTCTTGAATTCCATATGCTTAAATGTCTTATAATGAAAATCTTTTATGCCATGATAATAATGAAATATTGAGACAATTGGTTCAAGGTTTACTTATTTTGAATTCTTAGTTTAATTTAAGTATTTGCTAGAGAGTAGCAAAGTTTAAGTGTGGGGGTATTTGATAGGTCTTCAAATAAGCATTATTTTATGTTATTTTATACCCTTTATACTTGAATTTTTGTATTAAAATAATAAAAAATTTGAGAAAATAATATATTTAGTGGGATTTTTGTAAAATTAAATAAAGTTTGGAATTTGGAGTGTTTTGGCGAAAGAATCGTCCCGATCGGAATTCGAACGAAGAAATAATGGACGAGACTCGGTGAAATTATATAAATTAATTTGAAATCCATTTGTAAAGGCCCAAAGTATATGGCATCCCATATCCAATTGATCTAAGTCCAGCGAAGTCCAATCCATGCACCAAGCCCAAGACCCAAGAAACCCAACCCAATTTCCTCGCTCAGCCCTGAAGACTCCTTGGCGTGTGCCTACCGAAGTTGACCTCAGCGGTTCAGCCCGCGTGCGCTGAATGCCACTGTGCTTCCAACGTCTGACGCGCTGATTTCCACCTATGCCATTGCACCTGCACGCCAAAAGTCCCTTACCTGTGTTAGCCCACGTTTGCCGACTGCCAATTGCTCCGTTCAGCTGCTTTCTGCCGAGACCCACGCCCCTGTCAGCTGCCTGCCACCAACTCTACCAGCTCCAGCTCAGTAGTCCCTCATCGATTTTCAGAGATCCATGCCCTGCTCTCAATGGCACAAAACCTGCTCCTTTTGGGCAGGTTTTTCAACATGATTTCACTCCAAAATCAGCCCCAAAATCATCATTGTTCATCATTTTAATTTTATTATGTTTATATTTATTTTTGCATTTTTAGCTAATTTGTGGCACTTTCCCTATAAATAGGGGAGGCCATTTTCATTGTAGGGGGTCCCCATTTTCCCCCTTTCTTCCCCTTTCTTAGTTCATTTTAGTTTAGTTCTTTTTTTTTTCTCTCTTTTGAGAGACATTTTTGAGGATCATTTTAGCTTCTTGTAGATTTTTCTTTTTAAATTTCTTTTAAGTTTTGTTTTTAATTTATGTTCTTTTTATTTTATTTCTTCTTTACTTTGTTTTTGTGACTTTTTTTTAGAGCTCTTAAACACATTTTTATACTTTCCTTAAGAAATACCTAGGCCGAGTAATTCTAAGGCAATTCAAGAATTTTTAAGACCGAATTCCTCGTATTTCTTCTTCTTTCTTCACAAGTTTCCTGCCGTTATTCGGTGATTCTTGTGAAAACCCATATTTTTCTACTTAAATTCTTATTATTGTTATTGGTTTTACTTATAATTCAATATATGTGTTGATATTTTCTTTCTAACATTTGTAAGTAAGAATGCAATCTCCATGTGTTTTACTTTTTGAATTTCTTTTACTTCATATGTTTTAGTGCTTAAATTTCAATTCAACGCTAAATGTTGATCCGCTGTTCGAGGTATTTAGAATAAAATTGAAGAGATTTAATGTCTGATCGCTGTTCGGCACATTAAAACTGACAGGACCCATCCCAATCCCCCCGGGATTACCATGGAATGTGCCCTGCTCCCGTCCAACCAGGGGTGTCAGACAAGGGATGACCAAGAGCCACTACCCAAACGGGGCATCCAGAGTGCGCAAGGATCGATGGAGGAGGTGTGCAATGTCCCAGTCCCTGCTGCAATCGCATCCGTGATCAACCTGAAGGGCATTAAAACCAAAAGCTGTGAGTGGACAAAAACCAATAAGTTTACCAAATACATTTATAAGACATTTATGCCCTCCAATAAAAACGTATGCATGCCACCAAAAACCAGTAACCAAAACGTTTGCTCAACCGAGCCATTAGGGCCTTAGCCCGAAAACCGTTAACCAAAAACCAAGTGTGGGAACTCAGCCCAAAACCGTGGAATACCACCACCATACATATTAAAACCATGTGGGTCACCACCCACGACCATAGATGAACATCAATTCAAAAATCCAAAACCATTTAGGGTCCCCGACCCTACATACCATATCATAACCAATAATCCATTTTTACCACATAACACATATCCAACCAATAAGCCATTTTATTCATTAATCCATATTTTACCATTACCATCACCAGCATCCCAGATGCTTAGCGTCCCGGACGCTAGACGTCTCTGACGTCATATCTCACGGTTTCATAAGCTACGCGTGCTGCCCGGGGTCTCTCCGGGTCCATATATCTGACATCCCTGATGTCTGACGTCCCTGACGTCAATCATAGCAATCCTGCTCCTGAGTCATCATACGGTCCGGCTGCTCCGTATAATGACCCCTCGCAGGCAATGCACCGTGACTTCCCCAGTGTCCCAGACATCTGGAGGAGACCATCATATATCCTTGTGTCCAGATGGTATATGGAAAAACAGTTTTATTAAATCCTTTTATCACATTATTACCATTGGGCCCTGCCCAAAATTTCCATAAAAACACACAGTTCCATTTAGGGTCCCTGACCCAAAATCACAATTATTAAATATAGGGTCCCTGACCCGAAATCACAATTATAATCCAATTGGGCCTCATGCCCGATTTTATGAACCATTGGGCCCACGACCCGATTTGTAAACCAACTGGGCCCACGGCCCGAATTCATAAATCAACTGGGCCCCTGGCCCGATGACATAACTCAAATGGGTCTCAGCCCGATTTCCTACCAACTGGGCCCCTGGCCCGATATCATTAACCAACTGGGCCCCCGGCCCGATATTCAAATGGACTCCAAGTCCGAAATTTCCAACATAATTGGGCCTCAAGCCCGAGTTCATATTTCCAATTTCAAAACCATTTCATCACATTATATCCAAGTCATAAATATGGAAAATCCATGTAAAACCGGAAAACCTCGATTTACGTGCACGCACGTAAATCGCCTCGAAATACGTGAAACCGTACAATTTACCAACAACCAAATCAACATCACACAATCACAACCATAATCCATATAAAACATTTAAGCATGCATAGAATTTATAAAACCAAAGTCCACTCACAGACCGTTTTAACCGTGTGCCTCGATACGCGTGCCACCGGCCCTCCCGGGCCACACCACTATCACCGGGACTCCCAATCCTGTCCAAATCACATTAGAGGGTCACTAACCTCATCATTAACATCCTATCAAAGTCCCGTAATTTTCCCGAATTTTTACTTATTTTTTAAACTTAATTAAAAACCTTCGGACATCCCGAACACTATCGAGACGGTGTCCGATCGACACGTAACCAATTCCAAAATGTCCGTTACATTAAATAGGACAGAAGTCATGTTGACCTCACCTCGAGATCCGTGCCCACGCGCCGTCACGCGCCGCCGTGAGTGGCTGCGCGTGAAACTCACGCGCCTACTACAGTGTCACCAGCCCAACCCGTTTGTCTGGTAAACGGGTCCAATTCACCCGCGACACAACCCGGTTCCAATCCTGTCAATTCGATCCCAATTCCTTCAATTGATCAATCCATTAGCTTCGTTTTAAGTCCAATTATAAGTCTGTAAACTCAATTACACAAATCCTTACCCAGATTCCCACGATTCGATGATGATCCACGAAGAACACCCGGTCACTGTTCAATCATGGGATTCCTTCAATCTCGATTGATTTCCCTAAATTGGTTCAACCAGAAGCATCAGTGGACCACGAGGAACAATTCCCCCACATCAATTTCGTCGTTTGATCAGTAAATGATCACGACTCAAGTATGAACACCGTCCACTGTGCAACCATGGAGTTTCATCGATCTCAGCCGGTTTCCTTCAATTGATGATCCCAGAAGCATCGTGGGATCATGAGAAATCATTTCCCCACAACAATTGAGTCAATCACAGCCCCAAACTCCACGACTCAGCCTCGATTTCTTCCTCTGTCACCAAGCTCGATCAGAGCCAAAACGGCACCAATCCTTCTCGTTTTTGATGTGGATCAACTCGTCACAACCTCAGGAAGATGTTTGTAACCTCCAATTCGATCATCACAGCCCAATTCCCAGTATTCGAATTTTCCCCCCAATTTTCCCGAAATCCAAAATCCAAAATTCAACATCCTCACAACCCCTCGTGTTTCCCCGTTAATTCCCTCATCCTAGTCTCCTATTTTCTCACAAGAACAGCAGAAGAAGGGAGCCAATTCTCCCTAATCCGAATCCCACATTTTGTGCACGGTTTAGGAACAAAATGGAGAAAATTAGGGGAAATGGTGGATTAGATGATGATGATGTAGTAATGATGATGTTTGGAGGGAAACAAGGAGCTGGAAACAAGGGATGGGTGACACTTGTCACTCATCCAGGTGTGTAGGGTCAACGGTCACTATTCATTATTATATTATTATTTTAATCCCGGCCTCGGTTCGTTAGTTCGTTTCCTTGACCATAACGTCGTCGTCGTAACTCCGATTTCGGCATGCCGCCTGTCGTTGGATTCGTATCGACGATACCTACGTAACGGTTCTTGGCCCTAGCCCATCGGACCTCCCGGTCAAAAAGTCAACATTTGGCCCCTAATAAGCCAAATTACCAAAATACCCCTCAACTTCCGAACACCATAACTTTCTCTACGAATGTCGGAATCGAACGTGCCACCTGTCTATGAACTCGTGACGTCCCGAACTACGTCACGGTCATCGGTCAAAGTCCAATTGACCGCCCGAACAAAAAGTCAACATTTTGCCCACGACTAGGGGCAAAACGGTCATTTTGCACAATTTGTCCGATTCCGCCCTACTAACCACCGTTCAACCTTGCTAATCAAGATTAATCACTAAACTAATCCCGGAATTCGGGACGGGTCGTTACAACCTTCCCTCCTTAATAAATTTCGTCCTCGAAATTCCAACCGATCTAATCTCAAAGTACTTCCCTCCTTAATAAGTTTCGCTCTCGAAACTCGACTATCCTGATTCCACAAACACCCCGCGGAAAGTGGAATCGACCACGCAACACGTGTACACCCGTACACCAACTACTTAGACAAAACTTGTCTACACCCAAACGTACCACTAGTACTCAAAACGTAACGACTACATTCGACCCCGTCGAATGACTGAAACTACTTGTTTCGAATTTGACACCACTTGTCAAATCGACCCTCTCGTTAATGCAACAACTCGACGGTTCCTTTCCCACTCCCACTAGGAGTCAGCTGACCCCACTCAACGATCTATGTTGACACATCCTGACAAACTGTCACCACACAGTTGTTGTCAGTCGAAAACTGACACTAGACTCACTCGTGGCTACACATGCCACCAACATACTTAACTTAGTAAACAATTACCGACCTTTCACACGACCTGTGTGTAATTAAACACATCGGAATTACCGTGACCCATTGCATAGTAATGTCCGGTCCACAACCAATCCCATGGTATCGGAACCAATCCGACTACCAACACGCTCACCAACACACCTCGGGTATATCCCGTATACCGTAACTAGACATCACAAGTCTACAAGGTATTGTACCTCGACCCAAGTACGAAGTACACACATCTACCTAATAACCAGACTACAACCACCTAGGTCATAGCCGAACGCGTTCCAATAATGGAGTACGTTTGCCCAATCCAGCATGAGACAAATCGAAACTCCACCCAACATCTAGTTCCAATTCCGAATCTGAATCCGCAATTTCGTAAGAAATCCCGGATCCAAGCCCAGACATCACAGTTTAACTCATTTCCAAATCCGAATCCGAAATCATTATTCCGTAAGCTAGCATTTGGAATAACCATTCCGTACCCAAATCCGGAAATATACTTTCAAGTTCCAAAATCGAATCCTGAATCGTCACCCAGAAATTCGATTCCAAATCCCGAAATCTCATTCATATTTACCAAGACACACCAAAACCGAACCTATCGGTTACCCGTTCAATACACTTGATTGACTTCATAGGGAAGCCAATCCAACCTCCACACGCCTAAGGTTGACAAGATTCAACTACCTTGAAAACCTACTCACCCGAGTAGAATACCATACGGACCCCACTTCGAAAAGAAGTTCAACCCCGTCATTACGACTCACATACCCAAGGTGAGAGTGATATACTCGCCCCCTATCTGAATCATCAAGAACACGACCCAGACAGACACGGTGTCCCTGACAATAAACAGATCAGTCAACGACGAGACACGTCGAGACTGCGGATTCTCACGGATTACCTTGTATCAGTCTTTGTCATTCCACCTAGGAAAAACCAAGGATGATCCAAAATAATGACACCAATACTCATCCTACGTAGATGCAACAAAACTCACTGCACTCACCACGCCATGTACCCCAACATCGTCTGCCACCAAGCAGAAAATGAGAAATCTCGTTTACCTAATTTCGAATACGTAGCTCCTCCTAATGACCCGCAATTACACCTGGGCCCACCAACCAATACACGCTCAACGTACTGGTAACTACACTCAACGTCTGCCAGGGCAGAAAGCAAGAAGTCAACCCCAAGGACTTCAGAATACCAATCACCAAAAACGAGCACCACTCTCGTTCCCCAATCACAACTCTCCTCGACACTAAGGTTCCAACCATGCTGGAAACAGACATGCTCCCAACAAGACGTCAAGTCTAACCACTAGACTTCCTACCTCCTCAACTCACTTGGACGACGTGTCCACAATCGATCCGTTATTGTCCCGTTCGCACATCCCGACCTTTACAGGTTCAACACTCGGTTTCCCAAGTTCTCAATTACAAATTCCTACCTTTATACCACTAATGGTTTTCCTCGTCTTTTCCAGTTTTAATCATTTCCATGTACTTTTTAGGGATATTAAAACATAAAATCGCACAAATTTTGGAGTTGCCAACAACTCCCCCAAATCCACCAAGTATCATGACGTAGGGGACGTCATCCCAAGATTACTCAAGTCTCAATTATACCCTTTTTAATCCATTCCTTACTGGTTATCTCACCACTGTTGGGACTTATCCCAACACAGCGCAATCTTAACTGGATCCCATCCAGTCCATCACTCAACCACTACCGAATCTCAAAGACCGAACATATGTCCATCATGACGGAGTCACACCCCGACTGGTGGCTCATCGTCAACACCATTACCGACACTAGCACCAGCGCTAGTACCAGCACCAACACTCTATCAACAACACTAGTATCAGCACACAGGCATCCATACTAGCATCAGCACAAAAGTACCAACCCCGCAAACATCCATACTGCACACTGTGTGCAAATACGACAACCCTGGATCTCCGTTCATACGGAACGACGATCCCGTACCTCACGACTATGGGTACCACTATTCTGACAGTCCACATCAGGAAAATGAACGTTCCCTGAACGTCCCCTGATCCCCAAGTATTATGACCACACTGATTACCCTCGATAGCCAGTCATCTCCATATGACTTCCGACTAACTGTCATTGCTATCGAGATCCGCATCCACACATCACATCAATACCCGATCCAACACGGGATTCCATAATTTATCTCAGAACCGTATCCGTACATCGAATCCCATAGTTCTGCCTAAACTCACCAGAGCCATCCACATGGTCATCCATGACCTCAGCCGCTCGTCGCAGCACAAGTTCTCATCCACTAGCCACAATTAAGGTTTACCTTTTTAATACTAGGGTTCCACAATCACACCCTATGGTTCAACCGAACCAAACAGTTTTCCGTAATATAAAATCCACAACCTGACCGACCCCGCGGTCCTGACATCGAATAGACGTCAAATCCAATCCTACCATCCCATCAACGTGGGTTCCACCATTAGGTCATCGGCCAACTCCGATGAACCAACATCCCTCACACTAGAAACCACCACAAGGGTTCACATTTTTAAACCATTACTCACATGAGGTTCCCCGAACCTAGCTGCACCTAGCAGCACAACAATCCAATATCACATGACCGAACCGACGGTCCCACTATACCAGTTCACCACAATCAACCCCACTTGGGTCGAATCACATTAACGCACGGCGTATCGGGCCAATCGCACTCCATCCACTATCCAAACCCAAAAACTATCTATCAGGTTGATAACGAATTGCAGCCCAATGAGACATCACACCGTCGACCTGCGCGCACAAATAGAGCAACCATGCTCTGATACCAAGTTGACAGGACCCATCCCAATCCCCCCGGGATTACCATGGAATGTGCCCTGCTCCCGTCCAACCAGGGGTGTCAGACAAGGGATGACCAAGAGCCACTACCCAAACGGGGCATCCAGAGTGCGCAAGGATCGATGGAGGAGGTGTGCAATGTCCCAGTCCCTGCTGCAATCGCATCCGTGATCAACCTGAAGGGCATTAAAACCAAAAGCTGTGAGTGGACAAAAACCAATAAGTTTACCAAATACATTTATAAGACATTTATGCCCTCCAATAAAAACGTATGCATGCCACCAAAAACCAGTAACCAAAACGTTTGCTCAACCGAGCCATTAGGGCCTTAGCCCGAAAACCGTTAACCAAAAACCAAGTGTGGGAACTCAGCCCAAAACCGTGGAATACCACCACCATACATATTAAAACCATGTGGGTCACCACCCACGACCATAGATGAACATCAATTCAAAAATCCAAAACCATTTAGGGTCCCCGACCCTACATACCATATCATAACCAATAATCCATTTTTACCACATAACACATATCCAACCAATAAGCCATTTTATTCATTAATCCATATTTTACCATTACCATCACCAGCATCCCAGATGCTTAGCGTCCCGGACGCTAGACGTCTCTGACGTCATATCTCACGGTTTCATAAGCTACGCGTGCTGCCCGGGGTCTCTCCGGGTCCATATATCTGACATCCCTGATGTCTGACGTCCCTGACGTCAATCATAGCAATCCTGCTCCTGAGTCATCATACGGTCCGGCTGCTCCGTATAATGACCCCTCGCAGGCAATGCACCGTGACTTCCCCAGTGTCCCAGACATCTGGAGGAGACCATCATATATCCTTGTGTCCAGATGGTATATGGAAAAACAGTTTTATTAAATCCTTTTATCACATTATTACCATTGGGCCCTGCCCAAAATTTCCATAAAAACACACAGTTCCATTTAGGGTCTCTGACCCAAAATCACAATTATTAAATATAGGGTCCCTGACCCGAAATCACAATTATAATCCAATTGGGCCTCATGCCCGATTTTATGAACCATTGGGCCCACGACCCGATTTGTAAACCAACTGGGCCCATGGCCCGAATTCATAAATCAACTGGGCCCCTGGCCCGATGACATAACTCAAATGGGTCTCAGCCCGATTTCCTACCAACTGGGCCCCTGGCCCGATATCATTAACCAACTGGGCCCCCGGCCCGATATTCAAATGGACTCCAAGTCCGAAATTTCCAACATAATTGGGCCTCAAGCCCGAGTTCATATTTCCAATTTCAAAACCATTTCATCACATTATATCCAAGTCATAAATATGGAAAATCCATGTAAAACCGGAAAACCTCGATTTACGTGCACGCACGTAAATCGCCTCGAAATACGTGAAACCGTACAATTTACCAACAACCAAATCAACATCACACAATCACAACCATAATCCATATAAAACATTTAAGCATGCATAGAATTTATAAAACCAAAGTCCACTCACAGACCGTTTTAACCGTGTGCCTCGATACGCGTGCCACCGGCCCTCCCGGGCCACACCACTATCACCGGGACTCCCAATCCTGTCCAAATCACATTAGAGGGTCACTAACCTCATCATTAACATCCTATCAAAGTCCCGTAATTTTCCCGAATTTTTACTTATTTTTTTAAACTTAATTAAAAACCTTCGGACATCCCGAACACTATCGAGACGGTGTCCGATCGACACGTAACCAATTCCAAAATGTCCGTTACATTAAATAGGACAGAAGTCATGTTGACCTCACCTCGAGATCCGTGCCCACGCGCCGTCACGCGCCGCCGTGAGTGGCTGCGCGTGAAACTCACGCGCCTACTACAGTGTCACCAGCCCAACCCGTTTGTCTGGTAAACGGGTCCAATTCACCCGCGACACAACCCGGTTCCAATCCTGTCAATTCGATCCCAATTCCTTCAATTGATCAATCCATTAGCTTCGTTTTAAGTCCAATTATAAGTCTGTAAACTCAATTACACAAATCCTTACCCAGATTCCCACGATTCGATGATGATCCACGAAGAACACCCGGTCACTGTTCAATCATGGGATTCCTTCAATCTCGATTGATTTCCCTAAATTGGTTCAACCAGAAGCATCAGTGGACCACGAGGAACAATTCCCCCACATCAATTTCGTCGTTTGATCAGTAAATGATCACGACTCAAGTATGAACACCGTCCACTGTGCAACCATGGAGTTTCATCGATCTCAGCCGGTTTCCTTCAATTGATGATCCCAGAAGCATCGTGGGATCATGAGAAATCATTTCCCCACAACAATTGAGTCAATCACAGCCCCAAACTCCACGACTCAGCCTCGATTTCTTCCTCTGTCACCAAGCTCGATCAGAGCCAAAACGGCACCAATCCTTCTCGTTTTTGATGTGGATCAACTCGTCACAACCTCAGGAAGATGTTTGTAACCTCCAATTCGATCATCACAGCCCAATTCCCAGTATTCGAATTTTCCCCCCAATTTTCCCGAAATCCAAAATCCAAAATTCAACATCCTCACAACCCCTCGTGTTTCCCCGTTAATTCCCTCATCCTAGTCTCCTATTTTCTCACAAGAACAGCAGAAGAAGGGAGCCAATTCTCCCTAATCCGAATCCCACATTTTGTGCACGGTTTAGGAACAAAATGGAGAAAATTAGGGGAAATGGTGGATTAGATGATGATGATGTAGTAATGATGATGTTTGGAGGGAAACAAGGAGCTGGAAACAAGGGATGGGTGACACTTGTCACTCATCCAGGTGTGTAGGGTCAACGGTCACTATTCATTATTATATTATTATTTTAATCCCGGCCTCGGTTCGTTAGTTCGTTTCCTTGACCATAACGTCGTCGTCGTAACTCCGATTTCGGCATGCCGCCTGTCGTTGGATTCGTATCGACGATACCTACGTAACGGTTCTTGGCCCTAGCCCATCGGACCTCCCGGTCAAAAAGTCAACATTTGGCCCCTAATAAGCCAAATTACCAAAATACCCCTCAACTTCCGAACACCATAACTTTCTCTACGAATGTCAGAATCGAACGTGCCACCTGTCTATGAACTCGTGACGTCTCGAACTACGTCACGGTCATCGGTCAAAGTCCAATTGACCGCCCGAACAAAAAGTCAACATTTTGCCCACGACTAGGGGCAAAACGGTCATTTTGCACAATTTGTCCGATTCCGCCCTACTAACCACCGTTCAACCTTGCTAATCAAGATTAATCACTAAACTAATCCCGGAATTCGGGACGGGTCGTTACAAAAACACAAACTTAAGGTGAATCATATTGTAAGTAATAATTTGTTGTTCAATGCATTTATAATATGAAAAATACCTAGGCCGAGTAATTCTAAGGCAATTCAAGAATTTTTAAGACCGAATTCCTCGTATTTCTTCTTCTTTCTTCACAAGTTTCCTGCCGTTGTTCGGTGATTCTTGTGAAAACCCATATTTTTCTACTTAAATTCTTATTATTGTTATTGGTTTCACTTATAATTCAATATATGTGTTGATATTTTCTTTCTAACATTTGTAAGTAAGAATGCAATCTCCATGTGTTTTACTTTTTGAATTTCTTTTACTTCATATGTTTTAGTGCTTAAATTTCAATTCAACGCTAAATGTTGATCCGCTGTTCGAGGTATTTAGAATAAAATTGAAGAGATTTAATGTCTGATCGCTGTTCGGCACATTAAAACACAAACTTAAGGTGAATCATATTGTAAGTAATAATTTGTTGTTCAATGCATTTATAATATGAAAAATATATGCATGTAATTGAGATGATGAAGGCATGATTTCGTAATTGGTTCCATATGAGCATAATGCTAAAGTGTTAGTAAAAATTGTGTTTGAAGAAAGTCCACTTGTACAAAGGTTAAAGTAGGAGTAGAATTAAGTTCATAATTGTTTTTACTTGTTTTCTTTATTTTATGATTACAATCTTTTCAAACCCCCCATTTAATTCTTTATTCTTTTATTCTTTATTCTCTTATTCTTTTATTCTTTAATTTATTAATTCTTTATTATTTCATTATTTTATTCATTATTCTTTCCCACTAACACATTATTAATGTTCCCTAATTTCTCCAGTTAAGAACAATCTCTATTTACCAATACTAAAACTACACAAAAATGGTTTAAATTGCATAATACTCGAATTACGTGTTTAACTTAATGCGTAGTTTGAGCATAATCAAGAGCATGTTAATCTGACACTATACACGTACCAACCCAATTGTTACCCTTTAATTCCTTTACTATGCCGTGAAAGATATCAACAAGATCAAACTGTAGAGCACAAGTAGGTTCTTATCACTTTTCTAAAGTCCTTTAACATGGTAGCGCACCAAAGCTAAAGATTTCCAAAATAAACAATCTCAAAACATGAAAAACTTGTTTATTCAAGTAATGTAAAGGATTATTAAGTTCTTAGAAAGTAATTGAGTTAATCAGATTATGGAACAGCCAGCAAATCATAACCCAAGTTGAATTGACTGAACTATGATAATTCTTGCTACTTTTGAATCATAGAGACTAAAACATGCCATATGAATCAACCCCTAAGTTCTAGCAACACTTATATGTTTACACAATACATTTCGAACCATAGCATATAAACGCATAATTGTTTTTGTAAAACAAATCAATCCCACCATTCACAAGCATAACAATGAAATTAGGAATAAACAAAAATCAACTTTTACACGTGTTAGGGCGTCAAAAAAGCCCTTAACTAACATGAGTTTAGTTACACATGATTAAAGGAAACTTGGAACAAAAGTTTAAGTTAAAGGTTACATAATGAACCAAATGAAGATCAACGTGACAAGCCACAACAGAGGTAACAAGCTGCTTCTCCAAAGCTTCCACGTCCAAAAATCTCCAAGATCACAAAGTGAAGAAACCTGAAACTTAGCTTCAAAACTGTTTGTAGCTAGAGTATGATCTAGGGTGAAAGGTTGAACCCTTGGCCATGCCTTTTGGACTAATTTTTTTAGTTGATAACTCCTCTAAGGTTTAGAAAAATATTCTATTATAATTCCCTTGAAAATCGAAATGGCCTACTGTTCCAAGCTGGATTTGGACATCAAAACCATTTCCTAGATGATTTAGGGCTATTTTTATGGCAAGAAAATAGGATAAGCGTTTCTTGGACTTTTTTGCACTCGAAGACTTCTTCTAAAGTGCAATTGGGACACTTGGAACACATCTAGGCGGATGGAAAAAGTCCTAGACATTGGGAACAAGTTGAAACATGTCTAGGCTCATAAAGAAACCCGAATTGGACCAACCTTAGGCCTTTTTGGGACTTACTTTGAGTTGGACTCTAGTGGTGAGCTTGAATATAGCATTGAATTTGTGTCTCAATTGCACATCATGTGAACAAAAACACACTCATTATATCGTTGGCACAAGGGAAACAAAATCGGGCACCGCTAGCTTTGACTGTCTTGGAATGGGAACTGGCACATGAGCTAGCATAAGTGTTGGCACAAGAACTGGGATAGGTGCTAGCACAGGAGCTGGCTCGACCCTAGAACTTGGCACGACCCTGGAACTTGGCACGACCCTGGAACTTGGTACGGCCCTGGAACATGCACCCGGTTTAGGCTCAAATTTCATTATGAGGTATCTTCTTCATGCTAACTCTGAATTGAGCCATTATTTTTTGCATTCTTCTCAGAATTAACCTCTTTTTTTAACTTTGCAAAAGTCTTACAAGAAATATCATCTTCTCATATTTTTGGCACGAACTAACTCAAAAAATAAGTAAAAAGGGCATTGGATGAAATCAAAATGATGCATAAATAATGACTTATCAAATACCTCCAAACCTACCTTTTGTTAATCCCTTAGAAAAATAGAAAAACAAAAAACTCGATCTAGTTAAGATAGAACATTTAAACCTTTAGGTTCACCTAGTAGGAGGAATTTTTTCTCCTAAGGGTTATAACAGAACGATACCCACAAAAGTTTTACTTAGACAACTGGAATACTAGAAACAATATATTAACAAACTAATAAGAACCGAAGTCACAAAACATGCTTACAGAAGCAAGAGATATACCATAGCCATGAGTTTCATGTGCTAAGTGTATATGCCAACATTTAAAATAATCTCGCTTGAAAACAACCTCATCTAAGCACCCTAGAAAGATTGCGCCTTGACTCTAATCCTCACTAGGCATCTCTCAATATACACAAGGATCCTAGGCTTTCACTCGTTCAAGCATATGTGATGAGTTTATGTTATGGAATTCAAGATTGATCACATATGAATATCAATGAAAAACAACACTTTATAGAAATATAATCTCATGAAAGACATTGAAGTTTAAGAACATAGATACTTGTCTTAATCCTTAGCATGATTGTCCATAAGATTAGTTTGGTCTTCCATCAGTGGTTATAACAGGGCTAAGCTTTTGAGGTTTTAAAAAGACCTGAGTTGTGCCAAGGTATGAGAAATCATGACTTGAACTTTAAAATTATGAATTGAATCCTTGCTTAAGGCCCACGACATTGTGCCTACTTGATGGCTGATTGTGAGGTTTCTGGCTCACTTGGTTCAATTAATTTGTTATTCATTTTTTTCTTTTTTGTTCTTTCTTTACCTTTTTCGTGTTTTTGGTATATACTTTTTTTATCTTTTTTTTTGAATTGAACCAATATCATGCAATGGATGTCCTCACACTCAAACGTTTTTCACTTATTGAAACTTTGAACTATGAAAGCCAATATTGTTGAATAGGGCAGCACTTACTTACACTTTTCATTCTCACCATGATTCTCATTTGATGCAACCTTAACACAAACTCAGATTATAGGGCATGGCCTTAATAAGTGGATGAGTACTTGGGTAGGTTGTAACATGAGTGATGAAAGAAAAGGCTGAGTGTTTAGCTTCAAAGCTTGCTTAGGGACCATGTAATCGGGTGGGATAAAGCCTTTTAGTACACAAAGTCTACATCACTTCTTATAGAAAACCACATATCAAATTAAGAGCATCTATAAGATGTAATTCTTTAAAATCCAATGCAAATTGATGTAATGAGATCAATAATTATGAATAAAAGTGTGAGTTTTTAAGAGTAGAAATAAATAGATCACTCAGAAAGAATGACAATTAGGATCAAAGATCTCACAAGGAAGTCTCCACTAATTTTCTAATGCAACTCAAATTTAGTTGCTTTGTTCACTTAATCACTTAAAACATAGCATTGTCAAATGCAAATTATAAACTTTATGGACATGGCATGGCTCGTAGTAAAGGCAGTTCTCAAAACATGTACATTCCTATTAAAAAGTTATAATACCATAACTAGCACAACAAAAAAAGGAAAATAGCATATAAGCAAAATAGAGAAAATTTAAATTTTGGCCGTGCACCCCCAAGCCAATTAGTTTCCATATGCAGAGTTAAATCCTAACCCACAAACTTAAATTAAACATTTTCCTCAATCTTGCAAGCATGAAGCATGGAAAAACTAGATTTAAGGTTCAAGTGACAAAGAAAGAACACATAGAAGCCGATAGATACATATCTTGGTAGGTTACCTCTTAAGAGTGCTTTATTAAATTTCTGGGCCAGACGTGATAGTGCTTAGATGTTAGGCGCCCATTGCATGGTAAGGTAATCAAGCGGTTGTTGTATATCACGGGCCATTCTTTCCATTGTGGCTATGAGTTCCATGGATTTTGAGTGGAATCTGGGATGGACAAGCAAGATTCCACAGCCATGAGAAAAAAGTCATCAGGTGGGGCATGTTTGGACAAGCACAATGATGGCACACATAAAGGATGAGGTGTTATGGCCATGGGTTGATAGACCTAAGATGGTGTGTGTACTTTTGGGCTTGGAGTGGGCGTGGGTTTGGGCATGCAGAACCTTACTTTGTTTGGACTCTCATGCTCAGCTGGAGTGTTTAAACCAATAACATCTCCATCAAACTCCATGGTTAAATCTTCAGAGTACACGTCAATTTTAGTCCTCGTTGTCCGCATGAAGGGCCTTCCTAGCAATAATACTCTCCTCCATATCCAACACATAGAAATCTGCGTGGAAGATTAAGTAGTTAACTTGCGCAAGCACTTCTTCCAACAATCCTCTCCGTATGAATTAGATCGATCAACTAATTGGATAATAACATTATTAGATTTAAGCTCTCCTAGACGTAAAGATGCATAAGCAGAATAAGGCATAGCATTAGTAGATGCATTAAGGTCTGATATAGCATTCTTAAATCTAGTTATACTAATTATGCATGGAATGGTGAAACTCACAGGGTTCTTGCACTTAGGTGGAAGCTTTCTTTTTAGTACAATAGAAACATTGTTACTTACCCTCACCACTTCCTTCTCACAATTTTCCTTCTTGTTATACAAAGTTCCTTCAAGAACTTTGCATACTTTAGGACTTGTTTGATGGAATCTAAGAGAGGTAAATTGATCTGCACCTTCTTGAAGGCCTCATGGATAGCCTTTTCACTTTCATCCTTTTTAGATTGAACAAATCTAGTGGGGAAAGGCAAGCAAGAAAAGGGAAGGTTAGCAAAATTCGAACTTGAAGGGAGGGAAGGTTTACTTTTAGGCTTTGATTTTACTGAGGCCAAGAGTGAGGGTTTATGTGAGGTTTCTGGATCTTTTTCCTCACCAAGCTTTGAGGCTCCCACGACTTCCTTTTCTCTGACCTTCTTTGTTCTTGTGGCCCTTTTGGAAGGTTCACTTAGCATGTTCCCATTCCTATTAGTTATAGCTTTAGCGTGTTCATATGAAGGATTAGGGATAGTACCTCCCAAAAATCTTCCTTACTCTTGGATTTGGTTTAAGGTGCTCACTACATCTCCCTTCTACTTTTTATGATTAGTAATATCCTATCCTTGAGCTTGTTGAGTCTACACTAAAGCCTTAGTAGATGCAGTTATTGCTTCAAACATCTATCATAATTAGGATTAGTAATGGAGCATTATTAGGATTAGAGTTTAGAGGAACCCGAGGCTTCTGAAAGAAGTCTAGTGAAGGTCTATTGTAGGAGGTACTATTTTGATTAGCATTATGAGTATTTTCATTGTTCTTCTATCTAAAGTAAGGGTGATTCCTCCAACCGTCATTGTAGGTAGATGATAAGGGATCATTCCTAGGATAATGTTGTCCTGCTTGGCACTCGTGTTTTCCTTGGTAGCCCATAAAATTGGTACTCTCCCATCCTTGGTTTTCGGCCACTTGAGGGCACTAATCAGTCAAGTGCCCTTGCATAGAACACACGCCACAAGCTTGTGCCATTCCAGCTCTTCTTGGCATTAAAACCTAAGACAAAATAGAAGTAACTTTAGAAATAAGTTCTCTTAATTCCACATTAGAACTTACCTCATGTGTTTGGTGAATGTTAGTTTTGATGCCCTCATATTGCTGAGCATTATTGACACGTTTTTCAATGAGTGACATTGTCCACAAATGATCCTCCACTCGCAACATCAAGCATTCGATGTTCTATGGGCAACAACCCTTCATAGAAAAATTGGAGTAAATTTTCTTCCTTAAATTGATGTTGAGGACATTGGGCAACAAGAGTTTGAAACCGCTTATAGTATTATGAGTAGGACTTGTCTTGAGCTTGAGTAATGCCTATGATCTGCTTCCATAGAGTGATGACACTGGATGTACGAAAATATTTCTCCAAGAGAGCCTTCATCATGCCATTCCATGTCGTGATATGGCCACTTGGCACCTTGTAGAGCCAATCCTTAGCATGGTCATCTAGTGAGAAAGGAAATGCTTTTAGCTTCAATATATCCTCATCAAGCCCCATAGGTACCATGGTAACACATACAAATTGGAATTCCATTAGATGCATATTCGGGTTCTCAGTTGAAAAACCATGAATTATAGGAATATGATGCAACAAGCTTGACTTGAGCTTCAAGTCTCCTGATTTTCCTGTGGCTAGAGACGGGTACGTAATGTAAGAGGGCACACCACTAGCTACATCTTAAAAGGAGAGGTCTCAGATTAACCTTATTTCTGCCCTTACTTCATGAGTAAGTAATGGTGTTTCCGATTTAGAACTAGAACTGCCCTCACTCCATAGCTTTTGGAATGTCTTTTCAATCTTGGGATCGAAAGAGGCTAGCTCTCCTTGTGGGTACACCTAGTGTCCATATACTGCAAAAGAACAAAACAATGGTGATCTTATTACATGCACTTCAAAACAAAAATAAATTACTAAACCAAAAACAATTACAAACACGAATTATGTGAAAAAGAGTGATTTTTCAATCGCCGGTGACCCGACACCAAAATTTGATAGGCCCAAAACAGACCTAAAAGTTAAACCCTACAAGTTGTAATCGTTAGCAATATAGGATAAGTAAGGTATCGTTTATGCCCAAGATTGAGGGTACATACTTTCACACGAAAACAAAAATATAAAATTAATACTAGATCTAACACTTAAACGAAAATAAAAAAGGGGTATTTAAGTTTTTTATTGCAGAAAATAAAACGGTTGAAAATTGTAAAGTATGGATGAGACATGATAATTAAGAGCACGTTAATCCACTACTAAACACATGCCAAGCCAATTGTACTCATAATTCCTTCGCAATATCGTGAAAGATATCAACCAAGATCAAACTGTAGTGCACAAGTAGGTTCTAATTAATTTCCTAAAGTCCTTTAACTCATTAGCACACCAAAGCTAAAGAATTCCTAAACATACAATCTCAAACATGAAAAGCATGTTTATTCAAGTATGCAAAGGATCATTAAGTTCTTAGAAAGTTTGATTAATAATTGAGCTAATCAGATTTTGGAACAGCCAGCAAATCATAACCCAATTTCAATTGATTGAATTATGATAGTTCTTGCTACTTATGAATCATAAAAACTAAAACATTCCATATGAATTAACCCCGAAGTTCTAGCAACATTTATATCTTTATACAATAGCATATACACTCATGAGAGTTTTTGGAAAAAGGTTGAACCCTTGGTCGTGCCTTTTGGACGTCTTTTTATAGAAGATTACTCCTCTAGGGTTTAGGAAAACATTATGATAGAATTCCTTGGAAAATTGAAATGGCCACCTATTCCAAGATGGATTTGGACACCAAGACTTCTTCTAAAGTGCAATTGGGACACCTGAAACACATCTGGGCGGCTAGAAAATACCATAAACATTGGGAACAAGATAAAACATGTCTAGGCCCATAAATAAACCTAAATTGGGCCAACCTTAGGTCATTTTTGGGACTTTCTTCGAGTTGGGCCAAAATGGTGCGCTTGAATAGAGCATTGAATTTTTGTCTCAAGTGCACATCAAGTAAATGATTATATTTCTCGTACAAGGGAGAAAAATTCAGGCACAACTGGCCTTGGCGAGGTCTTGAAACGGGAACTAGCACAAGAGTTGGAATAGGAGTTGGCACAGGAGCTGGCCTAGCCTTGGAACTTGGCACGACCCTGGAATAGACACTTAGTTTAGGGCTTGAATTTCATTCTGAGACATCTTCTTCGTTTTAACTCCTAATTGAGCCATTCTTTTTGCATTTGTCTCAGAACTAATCTCCGTTTTCAATATTGCACAAGCCTCACAATTTTCTCTTATTGATGGCATGAATTAACTCAAAATAGAAGAAAAAGGGCATTAGATGACATTAAATGAGGCATAAATAATGGTTTCTCACCTTTGATAATAGAAACAAAGCCTTCAGCTAGAAATACCAAAGTATATTCGCTCTACTTCATTCAACCCAGGAAGAATTAAGAGAGCACCAAGTAGTGGCAGAACGGGCCCTTGCTAGTTATGCCGAGCGAGAACTCCTCTAACTAGAATCCTTTGGGAGAATGCTCATTCGTCCAACCAACACTGCTAGTCCTTCTAGAACCTAAACATCAAAGATATTCACGAGCTTCTTGATAGGAGACCACTCTTCCTTGATCCCACTCGGTTGACATACCCAACTAATGATCCCAAGATCAACTAGCAACCTCCTCTTCCCGTCGTATCCCAAGGTGGACACACTCGACCAGAGTCAGCTCTGATGAGGGTGGCCTAATAGAAAAGACCCATGATCCTAGAGGAGGAACATGTCTTGAGGGCCAACTCTCAACACGTGGAAGATGTAGCCGAGTTAATAGCTGCCAAATCGGCAGGGAGAGTAAACATGGCCAACTATCCAAGGCCGAACAGTAGCAATGGTGGCCATCATCCCTTCGCCAACTAACTCAGACCACAACCCAACCTTCCAAAAATTGACGATGTCCTCAAGAGATTTTATAGCGTGTCTGTGAGTTCGAGAGCAAGAATAGAAAAATTAAGTCTCGTAAGAAGATCAAAAACAACAATGGCCCCTTTACTTCTTGCATCCTTCAATTTAGCCATGAATTGGTATTCAAACCACTCAAGATTGCTCCTTACTCAAGGAAGGGCATCCAAGTCACACATATGAACAACTATTAATCGACTGTTGCTTTCAAGAACTTCTCTGACGAGGTCCAGTGCCTAATTTTCAGCTATACTCTCATAGAGGCTGCCTTTAGTTGGTTCTACCAACAACACCCAGGTACGTTCGATTCCTTTGATGAGTTACATACGGTCTTCTTAACCAATTCGTGATCCAAATTGATGGAATGCTGACCACGGAAGATGTCGCATCACTACGATAAGGGGAGACTAAACCCCTTTAGAAATATGTTGCCCATTTCAGCCACACATATTTTAAATATCAGGTTACTGACGACACGACAGTCTTTCATGCTTTTGGTAGCAGCCTTAAAAAATCAACATTCATATACGAAGCCTTCACTATGGGATGGGAAGACTACAACGAACTCGTGAAGGAGGCTCCTATCCATGCCAAAGTTGAATTTTTCAACGCTTTAGCAGTGCAGACAAATTACAACGTCACTGCAGTCTACCCCACCCCTCAACCATCCCAGCAAAGCAAGCCTCATTATGAGTCCCAGCAACAGAACCAAACATATGAGCACAACTCTTACTCAAGCAAGATGAAAGGCTCATATGTTAAAAATTACAAGGGCAAGAAAGACAAACCCTACAATGACAACCGCAGTTAGAAGACCCACACTTAGGATCCTCAAAGATACCACCCAAAAGGATCAGTGCCTAGGTACGGAACTTATAACATTCTCAATACTTCTTTAGATAACGTACTATTAAATATGGAGAACATGATTGAGAAGCCCAAGGTGTGGTCACCACATCATAGGCCACCAGTTCATTCCAACCTCTAATGTCATTGTCACAACCTCTCATTCTAATTTAGTGTTTTCCAAACCATGCAGAAAGGTTTCCCATCACACGGTTCATCAACTTGATCTTTCGCAGTGTAAGTTCAATGGTCATACCACTGATGAATATCTAGCCTTTCGCGACATTGTGGAAGATCTAGTCCACAATGGGAAGATTAACCAATTCTTGCAGGATGCCCGACCAATTGTCAACCTGCAAATCAGTACCATCGGGGGTGGACCAACGATATCCTCCGCCTACACTTCCAATTGGGAAAAGAATGAATTCATCCGGATAACCTAATCTAATCACTAGCTCTTTAATATTGAGTTCAGAAGAGCATGGAGATAAACAAGGCAGATAGAAGCGTGCGCGGGGCGGGGGGGGGGGGGGGGGTGGGGGTAATCATTTTCTCAAAGGAAGTGGAACATGACATCATCTTCCCTCTCATGATCCAGACCCAAATCTCGAACTTTGACATCTGATGAATTCTTGTTGACATAAGAAATGTTATCTTTATAGAAACTCTTAATTGGTTCGAAATCAATGAGAATGAGATGAATAGAGTAGTCACCCCATTACTAAGTTTCTTAGGGGACTCAATGATGCCTATTAGTATTGTCTCCCTACCAATCTCAGATGGCACTACTCCATTCAAATTGTCACCTTCTTAGTCGTGGACTTCCCCAAAACTTATAATGTGATCCTTGCTTAAGGTCTATTGAATCAGATCAATGCGGTTTGTTCTACCTACCTCCTTTTGATGAAATTTCCAACCATCATGGGCACTAGCCAGGTTAGTTGAAATAAACTTTCAGCAAGAACTTTCTACCAATGTTCTGTTATCAAGATAAACCCTAACATCGGCAAGGAGACCATGTTTGTAACTGAGAAGGCATATGAGGCAGACCCCATCAATCCGGAGTTCATAAAGTAAATCCAATCTAGTCATCCAGAGGACCCAAGAGATCTATCCGCCATCCAAACTCCTTAACTGGTTGAAGAGACTGAGCCAATCACATTTCATCCTAATCATCCTAGCTGCCAGGGCAGAATTGGAACTTCCTTGTAGCATGAGACATGAGATGATCTTATCCAAGTCCTTAGAAAAAATGGTGAAGTCTTCACTTGGTCTTACGTTGACATGCTCGGTAGATCAACTGACATCATCTGCCACATGCTAACAATTGATCCTTCTTTAAAGCTAGTCACATAGAGGCAGAGAGCATATGATGCTGAACGACAGTTGACCATGCACAAGAAGAACATCAAAATCAGCACGACCCACTTCGTATAGAAATCTATCTACACCGCTTAGGTGGAAAATGTGATTCTAGTCAAGAAGCCCTCAGGTGTATGGATAATGTGCATTGACTTCATTGACCTAAACCGCATATGCCCAAAGGATAGTTATCCTCTTCCTAAGATTGATCTTCTCATTGATACCACGACCAACCACTAGCTACTTAGCTTCATGGATGCCTATTCTGAATACAACCAGATCCTTCTGCACCCAGATGATCAAATCCATACTAGCTTCCGCACCAATCTTGCCATCTACTGCTATAATGTTCTGTTGTTCGACTTGAAGAACGTAGGGCTACTTACTAGCGCTTGGTGAACTTCATATTCACAGACAGATTTGGAAGACTATGGACATCTATATCAATGACATCTTTGTTAAGAGCAAAACTACGACCGACCATGTGCAGAACCTTTCTAAAATTCTCAAAGTGCTCAAGAAATACCGAATACGGATCAATCTTACCAAATGTGATTTCAGAGTCAGCTCTAGAAAATTTCTTGGTTAAATGATCAACTAGAGAGGCATCAAGGCCAACCCTAAGAAGATCAAGGCCAACCTTGAGAAGATCAAGGCCATCCTTGATATGGAGCCTTGTGAACCATCAAGGAAGGCCTGAGCCTTACGAAAAGAGTATCTGCGCGACCCGAATCATCTTAAGAGCCACAGATAAGTGCATACCTTTCTTCAAATCCCTCAAGACAAAAGGAAGAACAATCAATTGGACTCCTGAATGCAAGATGGCCTTCTCTAATCTCTAGGAATATATGTCAAGTGCCCTATTGCTTGCGAGGGTAGACATGAGAGAGCAACTCATCATCTACCTTTCAGTCTCCAATTCAGCGATAAGATTCATCCTAATCAAGAAGGCAGATATGATAGAACACCTGGTGTATTATATCATCAAAGTACTCAAGGATGTGGAGACTCGGTACATCGATCCTGACACCACTAGAAGACTCAACAAATGTGCCATCGAACTCAATTAGTTTGACATCTCTTATGCCCATTGACCATTTATGAGACCACTTAGTACATACTGGAAGATCAAAACCAGCCTCCATGATAGTTAGCTACCAAAATTCCGGTGGAGACCTAGGTTAGAATGTTAGTATGACTCTCTACCTCGACAAGGAAAGATAAGCGCTCCACCAGTTCTAGAACTATGAAATAATCAAAGTGCCTAGGTAAGAAAGTAGCCATACTGATGCTCTGGAAAGATTTTCATCATCAATCGATGATAAGATTGGTCAAAGCATTCTAGTCGAACTATTGGAGTTGCCTAGCACCAAGGACCTAGAGGTCCATAACATGAATGCTGAACCAACATGGATGGATCCAATCATCCACCACCCTTAGGAAGAAGAACTACCAACTGACAAGAATGAGGCTAAACACATAAAACGTAAGGCTTCTTGATACACCATAGTCCATAGTTACATGTATAAGCGAGGTTTAACACTTCCACTATTCAAATGCCTACTGTAAGACCAAAGTCTTGCTGTTTTAAGGGTGATCCACAAGGAATTTGTGGAAACCATTTAGAACCTTGGTCCTTTGCTTAGAAAGCCTCTAAGCAAGGCTACTATTGGCTTTCCATGCAAGCAGATTCAATCACTCTCACTCAACAATGCGAGCGGCATGCCCTCATACAACATCTCCTAGCCGAGAGGCTCACATCCATGTTCTGCCCATGGCCATTCACCTAATGGGAATTGGATCTGATCGGATCCATGTCTAAAGGCAAGGGAGGAGTAGAGCCGGTGGCGGTCGCGATAGGCTACTTCACAAAATAGGTTGAAGCAAAAAGTAAGATTTTTCCAAATATTTTTGTACTACTTCACTTTGAAATAAAATATTTTTTTTTAAGAAAAAAGGAATTCCAAACGTGTCCTATGGCTCCGTTACTACCTTGCAAAATTATGTACATATTTTTCAAAAAAAAAGTGTAAGATTTTTAAAAATATTTTTGTACTACTTCACTTTCAATTTTTTTTTTAAGAAAAAAGGAATACCAAATGTTTCCTATGGCTCAGTTACTACCATACAAAATTTAAATTGTGTTGAGCATCATAAGTTTTCATCTTCAACATATCATGATATACTTAATGGACAATGCTCTTATATTTGTTGGAACCATAAATCACCGAAAATTTATGAAGCTGCCATGAGGCCCATAACACTCATAATGTTGATATTACCCCTAGTATAGACGATGACAACATGGCACAGTTTTCACATTAATTTTAATATATTTATAAGATGAATAAATTAATTAATCAGATCAATTCCAATAATAAATAATCTTCGTGCAAGTTATTTATTATTATTTATATAGTTAATAACAAGTGATTTCTCCCAGTAGAATCACCTGTTTAACACTATCTCCTTCAATCAATCAGATGCTCTGGTGACTCTCAAGACTTCACTATAAATAAACAGCCTCATCTTACATCTAAAGTTAACTAAAAAACCATACTAGTGCTTTGCCGATTTATTCTCTCGATTAAACTAACTTTGGCATTAGAGTGTTCTAGATTGAACCACCCCATCCTAGCTTCAACCTCAATCCCGTTTATTTCTCGTTATTGTATGTAGGGATCAAAAAAGAATTTTACAAGTCTGGACTATTTCTGCATAAAAAAATGGTGCTTTCATTGAGAGCCAAACTGAGAAATATTCAATGCATGCTCTTTAGTTTTTTTTTTTCAAAAGAAAACTTCATTATCATTCATCGTTCTTCATCCATAGTAAGAACATAAAGAATGAACCGACGTGACATGCTCACTGCCTTCATCACAATGACTCATGATAAGAGCAGTCTGCTTAACAGAATCCTAGAGGTTCGACTGAATCACCCGTAATGGGAACTACGACTAGTTTTGCAACTACCATTTTACATGGCATAAGAAAAGGCACCAATGCATGGTTACAATGCTCATGCCATGACAATTCCACTCGGAACCAACATACTCCTCAACATCAATCACTTCCCGCATTCAGCCCAATGTCAACATCCGAACACACAGATGGACGACTGGCCAGAAAGGCATCACAACAAACCCCAAATTGGCTCCAATCTGACATAGAACTTCAGAGGCTTTTGAATGGCCTACCCATGTAGACGACACACTCATGCCTACAAAGAATGTTACAGGACACCTTGCCACCAAAGCTCGAGGTATAAGTCCCAACACTCTACACCTCATATGCAGGTGCTACAATATTCACACCCATAAGTTGACTTGTCTCAGAACATTTGAGAGGCCTTAGAACATCTGGAGCTACTACGAGACACATTGCACCTCCAAAAGGACAAAAGAACCTCCCAAAGTGCACTACCAAGGAGCACGCCAGTTGCTAGACATTGTTCTGAGGCACGTCACTAAGTGATTTTGGAGAAGAAAGCTTCACTTGTGAATTGAAAAGCCAACACCACCTATGGCCATTAGCCCATGGACAACTCAAGAGACACGTCGAGGCACTGTCAGATGTTGAGTACCAGGGAAAAGCCAACGGCATTATGCAACCTCTCAGATTACACACGCCCACTCAAATGGACAAGTCAACGAAGGCTCAAGACATTCTAGCTACTGCAAAAAGGAAGATGAAACATACTCACCAACATGCTCACATACTTTAACAATGGTGACCACCCAAGGAAGTTTGCATCACTTAACTCAATGCTATTTTCTCCCTTGCAAGGCTTACTGCCTGCTAAAAATGTCTAAAGGATGCTGGATTGATGCCTCCAAGGAGTCCAACGTGACTGCAATCTGAAGGTGGCCTTTGACACTAGATTCAACCGTGCATCATCAATTTCAATTGTTGGACCATGTCCCATGACATATCTCCATCCGACTCCGATGAACAAAGCCATACCCATGGAACAAGAGTGTAGCTTCGATAACAAACTTTGATGTATAACATCTTGGAGGGCATGTCTAAATTCCATCACACATAAAGTACATGTAAGAAAGTTGAATGGATCAAGCGTCTTCTCAAAGCACACGCACTCGCCCTAGTGGACAAGTAGATGGGAGTTCAAATCGGATAAACCACTACATTGAAGAAGGTGAGAAATATTCACCATTGGATTCCCCTTCTCAACATGGTGCATTAGATTATACATCGACTTTAAAGCAATGCCAAGCAAGTAAAACAAACAAAAGGCAACCCCAACTTCCGGTGCCCTAACTTGAAGATAAAGTTTAGCAAGCAGTTCTATGTGCCCTTCCACTAAATCTACAATGAAATCAAGTACAATCCCTGATTCAAAAGGCCAGCACCCATCAAAGTCCGATAAGACTAGGTGGTTAGCCTATCACAGCTGCTACGACACACCTATCACAACTACGAACCTTTGGAAGGAGAATTATTGCACCAAACACCTCACCTATAAAGCTATAGAACATCACATCTAAGATGACTACAAGGATCTTACTTCAAAGGTGAACAACATCAGTGCAATCCATATCAATTTTTGTTTCCGTTGTATTATTGCCTTCAACAAAATTATCAAGAAACTTGAGATTTTACTTAGACAGTTTTGCATACCATTAGAAACTCCAAGCCTTCCCATGAGAAGCATCCAATACTTTGCTCTTGAAGCACTCCAAGCCTTCTCACGAGAAACATCTAAGTCTTTGCTTTGCATAGCACACTAAGACTTCTTACGAGAAGTAGCCAAACCTTCACCATACGAAGTATTCTAAGCCTTTTCATAAGAAGAATCTAAGCCTTTGTCACGTGAAGCACTCCAAGCCTTCTCACAATAAGCATCTAAGCCTTCGCCATGTGAAGCACTCTAAGCCTTCTCATAAGAAGCATCTAAGCCTTCGCCATGTGAAGTGATCTAAGCTTTCTCATAAGAAGAAACTAAGCCTTCACCACACGAATGTAACAACCCAGACGACAATAAATTACAAAATGACGACTTTGCCCTTAGAAGAGCAAAGCTTAAATTTTTTATTTCGATATCCTTTGGGCACTTTGTAAAGACCGTTAAGAAGGTCTCAGAGTTCTGAGTCCATAGACAGTCGACATGTCGAAATCGGAGGTCGAACGGGCTCGATGCAAGTCAACCATAATTAAAGGCATTTTGGTAATCGAGCACATAAGGGCATATTAGTCATTTTGAAGAAAAACCTAGGAGATTCTAGAATGGTCTTACATTTCCCTCCCATTCTCCTCACCGACTTAGCCTTGTATATATAGGTTTGTTGGTGCTTGTATGGTTACTCGGTGAGGATGAACTGAAAATGGAGGAATCCATCAACATACCAACCCATGAAAGGAAACTACAGAGAGATGAGGGACAAAAATAGGGAAAGAGAAGGAAATGAAAAGGGAGTGGAAAGGAAAGAAGAAAGGAGAAGAAAGGGGAAGAAACTATGTGAGAATCATGATGAAATAAGGAGAACCCGTGAGTCCCCTTTTGGGTTTTATCACTCTGGACTAGGAAAACGAGGAGTAGGTAGTTAGGTACTCTTCTGAGGGCCAATATGGGATTACTGTGCTTTTTCGAAAAAATTACTTCAGTTGTGTTTTTTTAAAAAGTGTTTTTTTCTCTAATTTCGTCGTAAGTAGCTATACACTAAATTGTTTTTTTTTTTGTAAAAGTAGCTTTCAAAAGCAACATACAAACATGTTTAAAACATTGTTGTCAAAAATCTATTACTTTTCAAAAAAGTAAGATTTTTTTTACCAAATGTTTTATACTGCATTTTTAAATAAAGTAGCTTTTAAAGAAAAAAGAAAGAAATACAAAACGGGGCCTGAGGGTACTACGACCATTTTGGGGACAAAAAGTGAACGTTAAATGCCAGGGAAGCCATTGAATAGCTTAGGGAGGCCATGGCTGAAGGTTCCAGCAATCATACCAAAATTCCAGGTAAGTTTTTCCCAATTTAAACATCACAGAGCTTTTCATGGGATCGAGTAGAAGAAAATGGGCTATTGGAACGTCCGTTTTGGCTGTGAAATGGCCGAAAAATGGCCAAGTTGTGTTTCCGAGTTAGGTGTGTGAACACCATGTGCAACGAGCTTCTGCCAGCGCGTGGGGGCGCGTGCGGCGGTTCTCGGGGTTAGGTTCAACATGGAAGTTGATTGATTTTGAATTTTGAGTTTAATGGTGTAATGTGTTGAGTTAATTGGAGGTCATATGAGTATATTTCTAAATATCCAATGTTTTATGTTCATGTTATAATTCTAGGTTATTTGGAATAAATGTGGAAAATTAAGTAAGGATAAATTGGACGATTTCACAAGGTTTAGTAATGAAATATAATGATGGAAATGGAGATAAAGAAGGAATTAGAATTATGTACTTAACGTCTTGATTATTTGTTTATATATAATTAATGAATTGGAATTATGACCATATGTTTGTATAAATAGCTAGTGGATTAACATGGTAACTTCAAATGCAAATTAAAGGAACTTTAATTTGCATATTAGTAAGTTAAAGAGATTTCCTTTTGCTTAAAAGGTTTATTATGCTTTTTGTTGTGTATGATGCATGTTGAAGGATGAATATAAAACTATAGGTACATAATGACACGTATGACAATATCGTGATATTATGTTATGTTTATCTTGATGATTTATGATTAATATGATGGAGGGATTTTGACTAAGGTTTGTGCATAAAGATATTACCCGAACGATTAAAGTGGCTCTTATGAAAAGTTATTATACGAACTAGTACATGACTAGGGTTTATCCTTTGAAATTTACAAAGAGTTACCACATGAAATGGGAAAATAATTTTCATTTTTAAAAATTATTTTAAAATTGATATTATAAATTTTGATGATTATAACAAAGGAAATAAGACTTGATTCGGGTCCACTACTTGTTGGGATAAATGGGTTGGACGTGGGCGGTAACTCTGTAAGGGTGAATTTAATTTGGTTAATTCAAATAGTTTATGGACAAAAGTAAAGTTATCCCTTGTCTGATAAGGGTTTTCAGATGGGAGCAGAATCAGCTAATTTTTTTTTAAAAAAATTTGGGATGGGTCTTGTCACGAAGCACTCCAAGTGTTCTCATAAGAAGCATCTAAGTCTTCACCACGCGAAGCACTCTAAGCCTTCTCATAAGAAGCATCTAAGCCTTCGCCATGCAAAGAACTCTAAGTATTCTCACAAGAAGCATCTAAGCCTTTGCCACGGGAAGCCCTCCAAGCCTTTTCACAAGAAGCATTCAAGCCTTCACTTTTCAAAGCACGTTGAACCTTCCAAACTGAAGGATCTCCAAGCCTTTGACAATAAAGCAACTCAAATGTCTTTGCTCACTGAAACATCAAGTCTTTGCCCAGCGAAGCATGAACGCCTTCCTCCGTTGACGCCTCAACACCTTCGTGCATGAAGCATAAACGCCTTTGGCCTACAAAGCAGTCAAGCCTTTGCTCCATGAAGCATCAACATATTTACTTGTAAAGCATAAAAGTCTTCACCCAGGGAAGTGTCAACATGATCACCCATGAAGCATCAAAGCATCTGATCGTGAAGAATCAATGCCTTTTCTCCGCAAGACATCAACGCCTCCACCCATCAAAGTATCAACAATCCTTCGCCCCATGATGTAGCCAAGCTTTCAACCCATGAAGCATCAACACCTTCGACCTGTGAAGTATTAACACCTTCACTCGTGAAGCGTCAATGCCTTCATTCATGAAGCATCAATGGCTTCGCCTGCTAAAGCATCAATGTCATTTTTCCCGCAAAGCATCAATGCCTTTCTCCTGCAAAGCATCAATACCTTCGCCCATTGAAGCATCAAGTCTTTACCCAGTGAAGCATTAACATTTTCAACCAACGAAGCATCAACACCATCGTGAATGAAGAATCAGCATCTTTGACTAGCAAAGCAGGCAAGCCTTCGCTCCATGAAGCATCAATCGCGAAGCGTCAAGCCTTCGTCCTTTGAAGCATCAACACCTTCATGCATGAAGCATCAATGCCTTTGCCTGCTAAAGAATCAATGCCTTCGCCTGCTAAAGTATTAATGCCTTCTCTTGCTGAAGCATCAATGCCTTTTTTCCAAAAAGCATCAATGCATTCCCTTGTTGGAGCATCAATTCTTTGCCCAACAAAGATTCACCATTTTCAACTATCGAAGCATCAACACCTTTGAGCATGAAGAATCAGCTTTGGCCTGTAAAGCAACCAAGATTTTGCTCTACGAAGCATCAATCACAAAGCATCAAGAATTCGCCCCCCGAAGCATCAACGTTTTCATGCATTGAAGCATCAACACCATCGACTCGAGGTAGTCAAGCCTTCGCCTTCAACACCTTCTCCTCGTGAAGTGTCAACGCCTTCGTCTCGCAAAGCGTCAACACTTTCATTCGTGAAACATCAAGTCCTTTGCCAGCGTAAGCGTCAACACCTTCACTTGTGAATCATCAATTCCTATGACTTGTGAAGTAGCCAAGCCTTCACCTCATGACTCATCGACACCTTCGCTAATGAAGCATTGATTCCTTTGGTTGCAAAGCATCAACGCCTTTGGCTCGTGATGTAGCCAAGCCTTCGCCGCATGAAGCATCAACACCTTAGACCCACAAAGCATCAATGCTTTCGCTCAAGAAGCATCAACACCTTTGACAATCAAGGCATTATGTCATTTTTCCCATGAAGTAGCAAAGCCTTTTCCCCACTAAGCATAAACGCATTCTCTTCATGAAGCATCAATGCCTTCGACGTGCGATGAATCATTAATACCATCGGCTTGCAATCTACCAACCCTTGTGCCCCGTGAAGCATCAAAGCCTTCCACTAGTGAAATACTCAAAGACTTCATCTATCAAGGACTCGAAGCCCCTACCCAAATGGGAAGGTACAACCTTCACCTAAAGGAGCTGGTCATCACCTCATCAATTTAGAGAAGTCTACTTGGCGGCTAAGTTCAATGCAGTTAACCAAAAATGAAGTACATACTACTCGAGAGCATTTTCAAAGATTCATCACTCATGCCTAAAAAATGTCGACGCTGAAGGCAAGTAATGTGAAGGATCGATCCTTCATTTTTACGCTCCACCTCGTTGCCACCTCATTTTGAGCTCAACAGGACCTTCAGGATCAAGTCCCTAGAAGGTCTTCCACTAGCCAAAACAACTCCTTAGAAAGCATCAGTCACTTCGTGACACCATGCGCACCTCGTCTCGTGTCATGGAACACCTCACCTTGCAATATGGTATGCCATACCTCATGTCATTTGGAACATTGCTTCTTACCCTAACCATGCCTTGCCTTGTGTTGTGGCAAACCAAGACTTGTGATGTAGCATGCCTCGTCTTACAGTTGTAGATGAAAAGTCCATCAGTGCGTTGAGCTCTCCTATTGTCCAAGTACCACGTGCATGGTTATTGGGAAGGCTGCTCGATGTTGGCTTTACCAGCACTTGAAGATGTCAAAACCATCAGTTTTGCAAGCTCTCCTATGCACCAATTAGCACCATATGCATGTCAATTGGAAGAGCATCTTGATGTTAACTTCGCCATCTCTTAAAGTCGGACACTCCAACAAAATTCGGGATATGCCACCAGATAATCTTACGACATGTTGCTCCACAAAATGATTTCTTCAAGACTTTGCCAAAAGCATGCCTTCATGCATCTTGAAATGATCATCTCAGAGAGTAGAGCGCACTACATCTTGAATCACTCTAATAAGACATCTTCAGCTCTTGAAATCTTGAAAAGATAAAAAATATTATATACATTAAAATACATAATAAATGTATAAAAGATGTTTCACTACATGTTACATTGGGGCTGCGACACCAAAAGAAAAAAAATAGAATACAAAAGTTGTTGACAATAGTTAAAAAAAGAAAAAAGGTAAAAGGTACAAGTCGAGAAGGAAGGGATGCCAGGCAACTGCCAGTGCAGCTCTTTTACGGGTCTGCGACCAGTATAGTGCACTGGTCCTTCCATTGGTGACAGCAGCCTCTGCTGCGCTTGTTCTTCTGCTGACGCCATGATAGACAGAGTCTTCCTAAGTCACCATGTGCCGCACCTGATCTTCAGCTCTACTTGCAGTACTCACTTGCCCCGTGACTACTGCAAACATCCAGTATATTATCTTTTCACCTACATAAGCTAAGGAGATAGGCATAAAAATTATTTCTCACCTCACTCACCTAGCTGCATCACCTGAAGTAAGAATAGAAAAAATTTCTCACCTTTAGTAAACCCTCCTTGAAAAGAAAATAGAGATTTCCTCCAATCCACCTATAACACTAAGACCTCCAGCTTCAACAACTTTAGGAGAAAAAACAAAGAATTTTTTCGACTCTAAATTTTGAGAATGGAGGCTACCATGACACCTCTTAAATAGAAGATAAAACCCTAGACTTTATGAGGCTTCTTACATCTATTGGATTTGAAGCTAAGTTGTAAGCCCATTGACTTCCTACCTCAATATAGAGCTAAATCTTGGGCCCGAGAGTTTCTGTTTCAACAAACTAAATTTTATGTGCATAATTTCAATTTTAATTGAAAATCAATCTAGTACTCAATGGAACTTTGATATCAACACAAGGGAATTGAAGATAAAGCGGAGTCCTACTCCTATAAAAAAATGAGTTTATCGAAACTACAATAAAATTATATCCCTTAGGATTCCTTGAATTCCTAAGTGATGTGGGGGTATTTGTGGAACCATAGATCACCGAAATTTTTTGGAGCTGCTATGTGACCTATAACTCTCATAATGTCGATATTACCCATGGTATAGATGATAACAACATGTTCGCATTAATTTAATATATATACAAGCTGGATATATTAATTAGCTGTTTTTTTATTCAAAAGGGATTCTTCATTGAAAGAAGGGGAAAAGAGAATACACTGAATGGGTGCACCACAGACGGCGCAAGGGGCCTCGTTAAAACCCTCAACATAAAACCCAGCTAATCCGAGATAAATTCGATGAGGGGAAAAAAGTTCCACCCCCTTCCCCCCAAAACAAAAAGAAAATGAAAACAACTAGACCTCAATATCCCTAGCTAATAGGGGTGTTAACCAAGGGGGGAACATCGGACCCCAACCAGTTTGCTCCTGGGTACGCCAGTCCTCCTGTGCCAAATGATGGGCAACCATGTTCGCGGTTTAGGACACATAAGAAAGTGACTCCAACGGGATCTGAAGCACCTACATTAAGCCGCAGACCTCCCTAGAAAGCAAACCCACCGGTGTCCAGAGGTGATGGGCAGATTTGATGTTGCGGACTGCTTCTAGACAATTAGTTTCCACAATCACATTTTGCATCCTCAGCCACTGAACCTGCAATAGCCCCCACAGAATAGCGTCAATCTTTGTGGCAATCACAGACCTACCCGGCGGTCCTAGGTTAGAGAAACATGTCACCAGAACACCACTCGAATCTCTAAGTACAACACCCACGCCCCAATGAAGGGTGTCCCGGCTAATGGTGGCATCACAGTTAAGCTTAAAAGTCCCTTCCACCGGCTTAACCCACCTAGTCACCCTCCTCGAAAGGGGGGGGGGGGGGTCTTCAAAGTAACATTTGGTAGCTCACTAAATTCTAAAAAAAGGCCATGGCGGCCTCATAAACCTCCTCATCCGCACCCTTGACCTGCAAGTTGTGGATCACTTTATTCCGCCAATGCCAAATATTCCAACATATAAAACCAAATTTACATAACTGTGAAGAAGAGAGATGAGAGTAAGCAAAAGCAAAAAGATCAATAAAAGATTCGATAGGGGGAGCCCCACATAAGGAATGCTGGAGAGTCGCCACACTTTCTAGCTATACTTACAAGCCCATAGGGCATGTAAAGAATCCTCAACCCATTTCCCACAGTAACTACAAATGGAAAATACTTAAACTTTCCTATCAACCAAATTACGACCCGTGGGGAGGATCTCAGAGCAAGCCCGCCCACACAAAAGCTTAATCTTATTCGAACCCTCATCTTCCACAAATGTTTCCAAAGAGCCTCACTCTACTCGGCAGAAGAGCACCCACCCCCTATCTGCATCCTTAATCCCCAACTGAAATGCAAGATGATAGCCAGACTTGATTGTATATTTCTCAGACTTCGAAAAAAACCAATACCGGCCATCCGAAAAAGAGCCCCGATTAGGGAGGGGTATACTTCAAATATCTCTTACATCCTCTCCGCAAAAAGATTCTTTCAATAGCTTAACATCCCATGCACCCGTAGGTTGAATAAGGGTAACACACACATTGTCCCCTAAACCTTGGTTCATAATAAGCCGAAAATTCCTAGGTCGTGTGATCCACCTATCACTGAACACACCAATCGACTCCCCGCTACCAACACGACACACCAGTCCTTGTTTAATCACCTCACGTCCCCAAATAATGGACCTCCACACAAAGGAAGGCAAAGATCCAACCTCAGCCTCCATAAAGTCACAATCAGGAAAATATCGGGCTTTCATCATCCGGACTACTCGAGACGGAGGATCCTCTAATAAACGCCAAGCCTATTTGGCCACCATTGCTTGATTGAAAAGCTCAAAGTTTTTAAATCCTAAACCACTTTTTCCTTTAGGCCTACATAGTTTATGCCAACTCATCTAGTGGATACTCTTCTGTCCTACTTTTCCCCACCAAAACCGTGCAATGTCAGTCGAGAGCTCTTGGCACATAGACTTAGTCAACTGGAAAACCCTCATCGAATAAGTAGGAAGGGCTTGGGCCACAACTTTGAACAAAACCTCCTTCCTAGTATCATATAGAAGCTTAGAATTCCAAGTAGTTAAACGCCCCTGGAGTGCATCCTGAACCTTCCCAAACATCAACCTTTTATTCCTACCAGTAACGATAGGAAGACCCAGATACTTCGCGTGACAATCAACAGTTCTAATACCCAACATGTTGGAAATTAAACACTGCAAAATAGGATTAGTACCTGGACTAAAGCAAGGCGCAGACTTGGTAAAATTAATCAATTGACCAGAAACCCTCTCATACTCCCTTAAAACCTCCAGAACCCGCTAACACTCACCCAGCCAAGCATTACAGAAGAGCAAACTATCATCAGCAAAAAATAGATGGGAGATAAAGGGGACTCTAGAAGCCACTGACACACCATGAATATATTTAGCACCCTGAGCCTAAGACAGAAGGGCGGAAAAACTCTCAGCATAAATGAGAAACAGATAAGGGGATAGAGGACCTCCCTGTTGGAGGCCTCTAGTGGGCTCAGTGCGCCCCACAACCTGACCCCGCACCTGCACTGCATAACTGACTGTAGATACATAATTTAGAAAAAGCTGAACAATTTTACCCTCAAACCTTAATTTTCAAAGCATCCCCTCCAAATACTGCCACTCCACCTCATAAGCCTTAGACATGTCAAGTTTAAAGCTCATCTTTTTCAACTTACTTGACCCCCATCTCCGGATTGCATGTATCGATTCAAATGCAGCTAAAACATTATCAGGAATCAGATAGGAAGGCACAAAAGCACTCTGGAAATCCGAAATGATTTTGGGCATAACCCTTTTTAACATGTTAACAATGGTTTTGGAAATAATCTTATATATTAGCCTACATAAAGCAATGGGCCGAAAATCAAATACCTTATTGGGTGTGCCCACCTTTGGAATGAGGGAAATCAAGGTATGGTTGGCTGCCTGTACACTCACCCCTTATTGAGTAAAAACAGAAAAACCGTGGACACATCATCACCCACCCCATCCCAGAACTTCTGATAAAACAAAGCCGAAAGGTTATCCACCCAGGGGCCTTCGTAGGGTACATGCTGTTAAGGGCTCCCTCAATCTCCTGACGGCTAAAAGGCCTTTCCAACTCCGCATTATCCTGAGGACTCAACACACTCTGAACTGCCCCAAGAATAGTACTCAAATCAGCAGACCCTGAAGTAGTAAACAACCCATCAAAATACTACGCAAACTCCTGCTTCAATTCCACATCCAAGGACCTCCAAACCCCCCTCGAATCAAACACCATGAAGAGAAATTCCTCCACCTTCTCTCCTTAGCACAATGATGGAAGAATTTGGTATTTCTATCTCTCTCCCTTAGCCATGTGACCTGGGACCGCTGTCTCCATAACAGCTCCTCCTGGACCTTGAGAGCGTCCAACTCCCTATTAATCCTCTTAGCTGTTTTTTGGTCACCCGCCGAGGGAGAAAATGGTGCACATGCATCTAAGCGAGCATGAAGGTGCCAGATTCATCGCGGAATGCCGCCTACAGTAATAGTACTCCAGTTCCGCAACACCCCCTCAACCCTTTAATTTTCCTCACCACATCCCCATCTGAATTTGGTACCCATCCTTCCTTGATGGCATCCTTACACCCCTCCGCAGAAACCCATGTTTCTTCAAAAAAGAACATGCCACCCCCAACCCTAGGCACATTGGGGAGGAGCCGGACCCAAATGGGCAGATGTTCCGAAGCCCAAGAATTCAAATGATGTGTAACAACTGCTAGAAATACCTGAAGAAGGTCCTAATTCACAACTGATCTATCCAACCAGACTCGAACCAAACCATCCCCTTGCTACCTATTGCTCCAAGTAAACTTATAACCCTGAAATGGAAGAGTCATTAGGCCACACTCCTCTAAAAAATCACTAAACTCCCGCATATGATTCACAAGCTGAGTTCTACGTGTAACGACCCAGAAATTTAAATAATGTAAAATTGGAAATCAGAATGTAAAATGACGTTTTTGCCCTTATAAACGTGGTGGTCAAAGTTGAATTTTTGTTTGAAATTTGTTTGCAAAATTTTCAAGGACCGTTGTGTAGATCTTGAGACGTTGAGTCCGTAAACAGGTGGCACGTTGAAAATAGAGTTTAGATGTGATCGTTACAGGTCTAAAACGGCTAGGGACATTTTGGTAATTTTACGAGCGAAGGGTAAAATGGTAGATTGGTCGAGATTTTGACGAATCAGCAAAAACGATGACTCATTTAGTCCTTTGAGTGACACATGTCACCTGTAGACATGGGATTAGTGGCTTGGGTTGGCTCTGTGTGTGTGTGTGTTGGTGCAAAATTGGGTGATGATCATTTGTGCTACAGAAAAGCAAAGAGAAAACAGAGAGATTGTCGATCCAAAAACCGTCCACACAACAACCCATCCCTAATTTCCAAGACATTCAAACAATTGAAAGATTAGAGAATCCAAAACAAGAAAGAAACAAGAGAGAAAAAAAGGAAGATAACCTGAAACCCATTCCCAGAAATTCGAAGAAAATTTAGATTTCAAATTTGAATTTTGGGCCGTAATTGTTGAAACCAAGCTTAGATTAAGTTGCTTAGCATCCAAACGTGTCGAATCATCTCAAAATCGAAGTGATTTGATCGTAATTTCACCTAGAACAGACTTGTGACGACCTTCAAATTTTCAAAGAGAAATTGATCGATTTGAGGTGAGAAATTATGGAATTGACACTAGAAATATGTTTATAATGATCCTAGGATGCTTTTGGATGAATTAGATTTGATAAATCGATGGTAATTGGAAGGGTTTGAAAACGGGTTGAAACTGGGTTCGGGTGACCTATTTGCAGACATTCGGGTTGGGATGATGAATAGTGTTTCACTGTTCATCGAGTGCGTGATTTCATGCGCAGTGCATTCAAACCGCGCGTGGGGAGGGGGGGGGGGGGGGGGGGCGTGGATGACTTTCTGGGGAAGTGTTCAACACACTTTTTAATGTTTTCGACATTTTAAACCTATTGGCATAGGTTTCGAGTAGATCAGACGACGTTTCAGGATGGCTTTGGATGTTCGAAGTCTGTAGTTCGTATTTAAATATTATTAATAAATCCCAAAGTTTAGCGAATTGTTATATGAGGTTATGTGACATCCTAGTGACCTTAAATTGTTATGTTTGATAGGCCGGAATATTCCCGAGACTCCTGAGGAATGTACAGCTCGAGATTGAGTAGCTTGGACGGTGTGTGAGTGGACTTTTGTTTTATAACTATGATGTATACATAAATGTTTTAAATGCTTTATCGTGTGATTTGAGTTGAAATTATTTGAATGATGAATTGATATCATTGCGTGATGATATTTTGGATTTAATTATCGATTTATGGATGATTTTACGGAATTGCGTGAAAATGGTATTTTGGGCTTGAGACCTAATTGGATAATAATTTTGACTTGGATTTGGAGTCAACTGTGAATACATCATTGAATTAATGGTTTTTGGATTTAGAAAATGATGTATTAGGCTTGAGCCCCTGTTGGAATTACTTTTGACTTAGATTGTGAGTCAATGTGAATTTGAAAGAAATACTATGATTTGATGTGATTTGAATACCGATTTGTTATTATTGATTTGGTGAAAGCTAGATTTAAGAAATGAATTCTGGACACTATTTTATGATAGTTTGTGGAAACTGCTTGTGAAAGCTATGTCTCTGGCATAGTCCCTGTTGAAATGTTATGACTCGATTTAAGACATAAATGGTTTTAAAATGTGTTTACTGGATTTGGTGACTGTGGATACCATCCTCTGTGATTTGATAGTCTCCTTCAGGTGTCTTAGATCCTGGAGTAGTCATGATACACTTCCTGGAGATGAGTAGCTCCGAGGGAGGCTCAATCTGAGGAGTATGAGATTATGATATCCTTCAGACGTTGTAGATCTTAGAGATGATATCACCTCGGACGTCGTAGGTCTTAGGGATGTACTCGGATGTGAGACTCCTAAATTTGCACGCGTAGCATTGACATCGTGACAGTTACTTGAATATCGAGGATAGGTTGTATTTGTGATTTATTGATATTTGTGTTCAGATATTTTATATCATGATTTGATTTGGTAAACATGAGGTTTGGAAAAACATGGACCATGGGAATTCAGACATATGTTTTGATTTTACCAGTCAACTATCTATACTTGATTGATTTCACACTATTACTCATGTTTAATGATATGCATGCATGCTTTCTAAACTGGAGGGTAAGATTTTTTTTTCTCAAATGTAGTTACAATTGTTATTTTTGTCCACTCACACGTTTGATGTTTTATTGATCCTCCAGACCATTACATAGGTACTGAGGCTTATACCGAGGTAGAGACATAAATATATCGTTGCGCGCTCAGACACTTTATAGTGTAGGATTTTGATACCCTATCTGTAAAGTCACCTATGCTCTGTAATACTATTGACTCGTCAAACTTTTGTATCAACGGTTCTGTATGATTAGTTATCCCTAGTCTAAAAATGTTTGTCGTGATGTACTGTTATATATTTAAGGCTACTTTTTCTATTTTGAGCTTGTTGTCAGACGAGAGCAGGACCCTTCACGAATGTCAAAGTGGTATTGGGATGGGTCCTGTCACACTAGTATCAGAGCATTAGGTTAGCTGTCTGAATATTGCACATTCATGTGCATGATTTGTTATACTGATCTGTGTCTCTTTCATATCAAAATATGCCTCCGAGACGCGAGACCCGTTCACGACGATGAGAGTGAGGGTCCAGATGTTGAGAGAGCCCAACATTTGGGAGCCCCTAGATTTACTGGCCAGATAGACCCATAAGAGGCCTATGAGTGGATTACTCGTTTCGAACGGATCTTCGAGATTTTACGATGTTCGCCAGACGATATGGTTCTATTCGCCCCATTTATATTGAGTGGCAATGCATATAGATGGTGGCGTGGGTTACAGATGACTGGTTTAAGTGCCCGCACTTTGACTTGTGGAGGATTTTCGGGATCGCTTCCTGAATCTGTTTTACGCCCGCTCCTTTCATAATGCTAAGGAGGCTGAGTTCCTACAGCTGCAACAGGGAAACATGTCAGTGGCTGACTATGAGCAGAAATTTTTGAGCTTGTCTAGTTTTGCACCATTTTATGTGATAAATGAGGAAGATAAGTGTCGAAGATTTGTGTATGGATTGAGGAATGAGATATGGGTCACCGTGACAGTAAGATCTCATTCTACCCTAAGAGAGTTGTCTGATGCTGCCGTTAGAGTTGAGGCGAGTTTGCCCGTACGACAGCAGTTTTCAGGCTTTGGTTGGCGCCAAGAGCGTCAATATCATGGATTTTCGAGCCAGAGGACCACAAAGAAGGGTAATTTCAGTTTTGGATCTTATGGTTGCTCGTTTGGGCTTTGGTGATGGTGGAAGTACATAGAGATTTGGATTTAGACCCCAGGCGACAGCTCAGTCCAGTGGAACGTCAGTAGGGTCTATTAGTAGACAGATTGGGAAACCTGGTCGGACTGGTTTAGTGACTTGTTATTTCTATGGAGATCCTAGACATATTATGAGGGTGTGTCCATACCTACCAGGTGGTAATGGTACAGGTCGAGGTACAAGTGAGAAGAGTTTGAATACGGCCTCAACTTCTGATACGACAGGTGGGAGATGAGTTGGTAAGGCTCGTGGTGGACCACGAGGACGTGGTTGGGCATCAGGACCGCATGCCTGAGTGTATGCAGTTACTCAACAGGAGGCCAGAGCAGCCCCTGGAGTGGTGACAGGTATGCTTTGTCAGGACCCACCCCGGTTTCACCCCGAAACCCGAGGTAAATCCCGCTCCCGTCTGACTTCCCGACACAAAACTCAAGTAACACTCACTCGAAACCAGTCAAACGCAGGAGTAATTAGACACAATGTCCCGAAGGTAGCATTTACAGAACATAGTACGAACATACAAATAAAACCGATAACTACACGCACGCAGAAGCCTTTACTCTACTCTGGGAACCCTCACGTCACTTCTATGCCTCAGACTCTGCCTCGACGTCAAGACCCCGCGCTCGCTCCACAACCTGGAGGGCAATTAAAACAGAAAATGTGAGTGGACCAAAAAGTACAAAAGTTCAAAAACCATTTTATAAGAAAACCGAGTTAAACCCTCCGTTTTGAAACCACATGCATAACCAGCAGTTATAAACACATTTATAAAAGAATCATTCTTAAACATCATAAGAAACAGAAACACTATAAAATATCATAAGAAACCACAACATAGGTATCAAAAACCGTATCAAAACCATAATCACCAAAACATCATTTTCCCGATCAAACCTGCTGGATCTATCCGAGTCTTTAAACTCCCGAGTCTTTAAACTCAATCCAGGCCTTAATCATATCCGAGTCTTTAAACTCCCGAGTCTTTAAACTCTAGGCCTACGGGGGAAAATCAATATATATATCCGAGTCTTTAAACTCCCGAGTCTTTAAACTCAATCCGGGTCTTTAAACCCAATCCGGCCGGTCCCCCGTCACATATATCCGGGTCTTTAAACCCAATATCCAGATCCAGCAAATCCAATCCCAAAATCATTTGAAAACCGTTTACCAATCCATATCCAAACCCGAATCCGAAATCACTGGTCTGATACCCTTCCGGCATCCAAAACCGTCATTCCGAATCCAAATCCGGAATCCACTTTCCGAAAATCATTTAATCACCAAATCATGTTGCAAAATCCCTTTGTAAACAATCAAACTAGTTATCCTTTAAAAATCCCAAAACCCTGGCATTTTCCTCAGAAATCGACATTTCTCGTAAAACGTGTCAAATACCGTATTTTCTCGAAAAACGTGCAACAATGTAAAACCAACCAAAACATATTCAATAAACATAGAATCATAATCAAAATCATAAAACAATTATAGAAAACAGTTATGCATGCTCGAGTTTAGAGAAAGGGTCCACTCACAGTACTGAGCCCTACTCGCGTCCCGAACGTCCAGCCCGTTCCTCGGCTTCCTCGGGAAATCCCGATCCTGTCAAACACCGTCACATTACGTCACTAATACATCTACGAACACTCACCTAAAAGCCCTCAAAAATCCCCGGACCAAAGACTTAAAACCCCGGGACCCTACACATTCACCCTCGCGGAACTCAACTCAAACAACTTCCGATTAACCCGAAACCAACTCCAATGAACTCACCATGACTCCTAGACCAAAAACTATGTTGACCGTTTTCCCATCCGCCGCCGCACGCGCCCCCACGCGCCGCCCAAAGTGGCTGCGCGTGGCCCCACGCGCCAGCTACAGTACACCTTCAACCTCACGTCGACCCGGTTCAACACAATAGGCTACAGCTGAACCGGCGTCAACGGTTCTCCGCCGTACCTGCACGATTTCCTTCCCTTTCTTCACCTAAAGCTTCGTCCAGTTCCAGTATAACCATTCCACAGCTCCTCAGACCTCGACACCGCCTCAATCCCGTCGACTGAAGCTCGAAACCAGACAGCCAACAACCCCTGTTTCACGATCCAGCCACCCAGCTCACCACCCTTCACGGTGGCTTCACCAAACTCTGCCCTGAACCTCACTGATCCTAACCCAACTCACCTAGACCTTCGACTCAACCCCAATCGTCACGACTAGCCGTTTGAACATCGCAGCAAAACAGAGCATACAGGTACCCCCGTCGTGCTAACCTCCGCCGTGTACACCCCCGTCACGGCGACCATCCTAGTCGACACCTAGGACCCTCCTGAACCTCACCCTGACCTCCATTCCTCTCGACTCTAAGCCCAACCTCACAACTTTCAAATTGAGCAGCACGGGAAAAACAGAGCAAAAGATCTCACCTTCGATTTCAGCTCCGCCGTGCGCACTGCCGCCTTCCACGGTGGTCGTTAGTCTCCCTGCAACCTCCTGCAGCTTCCCCTGCCTTGGTTTGAGTCACCTCACGGCGTAGCCACCACCTCGAACTCACGGCCTCCCTATTTCCGTCAAAACTTCTCCGCACCTCCGCCGTGCCGCCGTGCACAATTACACCACCAAAACCCGATCAGCAACTCCCTTTCAATCTCCCGTTCCTCCCTCACTCACCAAAACTCGTCATCAGCCACGATCAGTCCTCAATTCCTCCTCACAAACTCACTCTGTTTCTCTGTGTTTGTCGAAGGACTGCACGGTTGCACCCCAATTATTTGGGCTGAGACCACACAGGATTCTCCCAGACTCCTCTACACACATGCCACGTGTCACCATCCACTCCACACACTCCCACATGGCCTAATCCCAGCCGTCCATTGCTTTCTTCTGTGCACAAATCCCAATGTGCCCCAATGACCAAAATACCCTTTTTTTTTAACACATTTTTACGGTTTTACCGAAACTTCCTAGACCCGTAACTCTCGCCTCGTAAGTCCGATGAATACGTGCCGCCTGTCATCGAACTCAGGACGACAAGAACTAACTAACGGTCTTAGGTCAACTTACCAAAACCCGTTCGTATAAAAAGTCAACGTTTCCCCCCTAATTTCGCCAAATTACGGTTATGCCCTCAACAGTCCGAACATCACAACTTCCTCCTCGGATGTCGGAATCGGGCGTGCCACCTGCCTACGGATTCATAACGTCCTCAACTACGTCCTGGTCACTGGTCAACTCCCATTTGACCACCCGAAATAAAAGTCAACATTTCTGCCCGACCCAGGGGCAAAATCGTCATCCTAAGTTCCCGGACCCCTCGGGACCACCTAACCCTTGATTAACCTTACTAATCACGCCTTAATCACTCCACTTATCCCTATTCTCGGGACGGGTTGTTACATGCTTACTATTTTTGGTTATAATGCATGTATTTTGATAGACCCGGGAGCTACCCACTCTTTTGTTTCTCGAGATTATGTATTGTTAGCAGATAGAGAGATCTCCACTATTGGTTGTGATATAGGAGTCGGTACACCGAATGGAGGTATATATGTGGTAAACCAGGTGATATGAGGTTACCCAGTGATGGTAGGGGGTATTAATCTTGTTACTGATTTGATACTCCTAGATTTTTATGATTTTGAGGTTATCCTTGGGATGGATTGGTTGACAACCCATCATGCCTCTATCAAGTGTTTCGATAAGAGGGTGATACTTCGGAGCCCAGGATTGCCAGAGGTTATATTTCAGGGAGATCAGAGGGTGTTACCCTCCGAAGTTATATCGGCCCTCACGACAGATAGATTGTTGAGGAAAGGTTTCCAAGGTTATTTGGCTCATGTGGTTGATGTACGAGATACCTCAGCAAGGGCTGAGGATATACCAGTGGTACGCGAGTTCCCAGGTGTATTTCCTGAGGATCTACCAGGTTTATCACCTCACCGAGAGGTTGAGTTCACCATCGAGCTTATCCTAAATAAGCGACCTATTTCTCAGGAACCTTATTGTATGGCGCTAGTTGACTTACATGAGGCACAATTGCAAGACCTGGTAGACATGGGGTTTATTCGACTGACTGTATTCCCGTGGGGAGCCCCAGTATTGTTTGTGAGGAAGAAAGATGGCATTTTGAGATTATGCATCAATTATAGGCAGCTCAATAAGGTGACAATAAGGAATAAGTACCCATTTCCTCAAATCGTTGATTTGTTCAACCAATTGAGAGGGGCCAAGAACTTTTCAAAGATTGATCTTCGGTCTGTTTACCATCAGTTGTGGGTAAAAGAGAAAGACGATCTGAAGACATCATTTCGGACTCGGTATGACCATTATGAGTTTCTAGTGATGCCATTTGGATTAACAAATGCACCAGCTGCATTTATGGATTTAATGAATCGAGTGTTCCAGCCATACCTAGATCAGTTTGTCATTGTGTTTATGATGATATTTTGGCGTACTCAAAGAGTATGAAGGCCCATGAGAAGCACTTGAGGATTGTGCTTAATACACTAAGGGAGAACCAGCTTTTTGCAAAGCTAAGTAAATGCCAATTCTGGTTAACTAGTGTCGATTCCTTGGGACATGTGATTTATGCTGAGGGGATTAGTGTGGACCCCCAGAAGATTGAAGTGGTAAAAAATTGAGGGCTGCCAAAGATGGTTACCAAGATTAGGAGTTTATTAGGATTGGCTGGTTACTGTAGACGTTTTGTAGATGGATTCCGTAGTATTGCTGCTCAATTGACTCAGTTGATTAGGAAGGGAGTCATATTTTTTTTGGAATGAGGATTGTGAGCGGAGTTTCCAGGAACTTAAGAGAAGGTTAACATCTGCTCCCGTATTGACCCTTCCTGATGATAGTGGGGAGTTTGAGGTGTATATCGATGCTTCCTTGCAGGGTTTGGGGTTTGTCTTGATGCAACATGGTAAGGTGATTGCTTATGATTCTTGACAGCTGAAACCCCACGAATTGAAATACCCCACACATGATTTAGAGCTTGCTGCAGTGGTGCATGCCTTGAAGATTTGGAGACATTAATTATATGGCGAGACATTATTTAAGGATTATGACTGCACCATTGAGTACCATCCAGGGAAGCCTAATGTAGTAGCCGATGCCCTGAGTTGGAAGTCAGCACATTCTGTGGTGCATCTGAGGATGATTCACTTGCCTTTACTGGTTGAACTCCGTAGGACGGGAGTTGTTTTGGGAGTTGATAGACAAGGTGCCTTGTTAGCCAGTTTTCAAGTATGACCTGTTCTTATCGATCAGATTATTGATGCTCAGTTTCAGGATCCTACATTATGCATTATTCGGATTGAGGTTGAGGCCAGAGAGCGGCATGATTATATAGTTAGAGATGATGGGGCCTTATTGAAGGAAGGCCGGTTATATGTACCTGAAGATGTGGAACTAAAGAAAGAGATTCTTGAGGAAGCCCATAGTTCAGCTTATGTGATGCATGCTGGTGGAACCAAGATGTATCCTACGATTCGAGCACATTATTGGTGGCTTGGTATGAAACAAGAAATTGCTGAGTATGTTAGCAGATGTTCGATATGTCAACAGGTGAAGGCTGAGAGACAGAGACCTTATGGAGCATTGCAACCACTTCTGATTTCGGAATGGAAATGGGATCACCTGACGATGGATTTTATAATTTAAACTTCCCAGGACGCCGAGAGGCCATGATGGAGTCTGGGTGATTGTTGATAGGCTCACGAAGTTAACACATTTCTTATCTGTGAGAGAGGACTTCCAGATGATGCAGTATGCCAGAGTGGTTATTTATGAGATCATACGATTGCATGGTACTCCAGTCTCTATAGTATCAGATCGAGATACCAGATTCACATCAAGATTCTGGCGGAGTTTGTAGGAAACCTTTGGGATGAAACTACATTTTAGTACTGTATTTCATCCCCGACCCGATGGCTATTCGGAGCGAACCATTCAGATCTTGGAAGATATAATGAGAGCATATGTTTTTCAGTTTCAGGGTACTTGGGAGTCACATCTAGCACTAATGGAATTCGCGTACAATAACTATTATCAGGTAAGTATTGGAATGTCACCCTATGAGGCACTATATGGGCGACAATGCAGAACACCTCTATCTTAGACTGAGGTGGGCGAAAGAAAATTGTCTCCATCAGAGTTGATAGGCATTACCAAGGAAAATGTCAGACTTATCCGAGACAGTCTCAAGGCTGCCCAAGATAGACAGAAAAGCTATTCCGACCGCCGGATCAGAGATCTTGAATTTGAAGTAGGGGATTGTGTCTTCTTGAAATTTTCCCCTTGAAAAGGTATTGTACAGTTTGGTAGATGGAGGAAATTGAGTCCACATTTCATTGGACCATATGAGATTCTTGAGAGGATTGGTTCCGTGGCATATCGATTAGCTTTACCCCTAGATCTCTCCAAAGTTCATGATGTTTTTCACGTATCTATGCTTCGTAAGAACGTCCACGATGACTCTCATGTACTGAAGAGCTGCCCATCGAGCTGATAGAAGATAAGCTTCAAAGAGTAACCAATACAGATCTTGGACCAGAAGGATAAAGTGCTTCGTCGAAAGACCATTCCCTTAGTGAAGGTTTTGTTGAGGAATCACAAGGTGGAGGAAGCCACATGGGATCCCAAGGAACAGATGCGAGAGCAGTACCCCTACTTGTTTCATTGAATCTCGAGGATAAAATTATTTAAGTGGAGTAGATTGTAACAAGCCGAAAATGTAAATAATGTAAAATCTGAATGTAAAATGACGGTTTTGCCCTTGTAAATGTGTTGGTCAAAGTTGAATTTTTGTTTGAAAAGTTTTTTTGCACAATTTTCAAGGACCGTTGCATAGATCTCAAGATGCTGAGTCCGTATATAGGTGGCTCGTTGAAAACGGAGTTCAGATGTGATCGTTATGGGTCTAAAACAGCTAGGGGCATTTTGGTAATTTTATGAGCGAAGGGTAAAATGGTAAATTGGTCGAGATTTTGACGAATCAGCAAAAACGATGACTCATTTAGTCCTTTGAGTGACACATGTCACCTGTAGACATGGGATTAGTGGCTTGGGTTGGCCACGTGTGTGTGTGTGTGTGTGCTGGTGTAAAATTAAGTGATGATCATTTATGCTATAGAAAAGCAAAGAGAAAACAGAGAGATGCTCGATCCAAAAACCGTCCACACAAAAACCCATCCCTAATTTCTGAGACATTCGAACAATTGAGATTAGAGAATAAAAAAAAAAGAAAGAAAGAAGAGAGAAAAAAGGTAGAAAACCCGAAACCCATATCCAGAAATTCGAAGAAAATTTAGATTTTGAATTTGAATTCTTGGGTTGTAATTGTTGAAACCAAGCTTAGATTAAGTCCATGGGATCCAAACGAGTCGAACCCTCTTAGAATCAAAGTGAATCGATCACGATTTCACCTAGAACAGACCTGCGACGACCTTCAAAATTTTGAATAGAAATTGATCGATTTGAGGTGAGAATTATGGAATTGATGCTGGAATCATGTTTATAATCATCCTAGGATGCTTTTGGACGAATTAGATTTCATAAATCGATGGAAATTTGATGCGTTTGAAAACAGGTTGAAACCGGATTCGGGTGACCCGTTTCCAGACATCCGGGTTGGGATGATGAATAATGTTTCATTGTTCATTGGCGCGTGGTTTCACGCACAATCCCTTCAAATCGAGCATGGGGGCGCGTGGATGACTTTCTGGGGAAGTGTTCAACACACTTTTTGATGTTTTCGAAGTTTCGAGCCTATTGGCCCAGGTTTCGAGTCAATCAGAGGTCGTTTCAAGATGGATTTGGATGTCCGAAGTGTGTCGGTCGTATTTAAATATTATTAATAAATCCCAAAGTTTAGGGAATTGTTATACGAGGTTATGTAACAGCCTAGTGACCTTAAATTGTTATGTTTGACTGGATGGAATATTCCTGAGACTCCTGAGGAACGAACAGCTCGAGATTGAGTAGCTTAGACGGTGTGTGAGTGGACTTTTGTTTTATAACTGTGATGCATGCATAATTATTTTAAAAGATTTATCGTATGATTTGAGTTGAAATGATTTCAATGATGATTTGATATCATTACCTGATGATTTTGTTGATTTAATTATCGGTATATGGATGATTTTACGGAATTGCATGAAAGTGGTATTTTAGGCTTGAGTACCAATTGGATAATAATTTTGACTTGGATTTGGAGTAAAATGTGAATACATGATTGAATTAATGGTTTTCGGATTTATAAAATGATCTATTAGGCTTGTGACCCTTTTGGAATTACTTTTGTCTCAGAGTAGAGTGAATTTGAAAGAAATAATATGATTTGATGTGATTTGAATACTGATTTGGTACGATTGATTTGGTGAAAGCTGGATTTATGAAATGAATTCTGGACACTGTTATATGATGGTTTTGTGGAAACCTCTTGTGAAAGCTATGTCTCTGGCATAGTCCCTGTTGATTTGTTTTGACTCAATTGAGACATAATTGGTTTTAAAATGAGTTTACTGGATTTGGTGATTATGGATACCATCCTTTGTGATTTGATAGTCTCCTCCAGACGTCGTAGATCTTGGAGTAGTCACGATACACTGCCTGTAGATGAGTAGCTCCGAGGGAGGCTCAATCTCAAGAGTGTGAGATTATGATATCCTCTAGACATCGTAGATCCTGGAAATGATATCACCCCAAACGTCGTAGATCCTGGGGATGTACTCGGATGTGAGACTCTCGAGTTTGAACGCGTAATATTGACATCGTGACAGTTAGTTGGATATCAAGGATTGACTATATTTGTGATTAATTGATATTTTTGTCCAGATATTTTATATCATGGTTTGATTTGGTGAACATGAGGTTTGGAAAAACGTGGACCATGGGAATTTAGAAACATGTTTTGATTTTACCTGTCCATTATTTATATTTGATTGATTTCACACTATTACTCATGTTTTATGATATGCATGTGTGCTTTCTAAACTGGAGGGTAAGATTGCTTTTCCTCAAATGTACTTACAATTGTTATTTTTGTCCACTCACACCTTTGATGTTTTATTGACCCTCCAGACCATTACATAGGTACCGAGGCTTATACCGAGGTAGAGACATAAATATATCGTTGCGCGCTCAGACACTGTATAGTGTAGGATTTTGATACCCTATCTGTAAAGTCACCTATGCTCTGTAATACTGTTGACTAGTCAAACTTTTGTATCAACGGTTCTGTATGATTAGTTATCCCTAGGCTGAAAATGTTTGTCATGTTGTACTGTTATATATTTAAGGTTACTTTTGGTATTTTGAGCTTGTTGTCAGACGGGAACAAAACCCTTCACGAAAGTCAAAGTGGTATTGGGATGAGTCCTGTCACTATGCCCATGTTGCTCTCCCGCCACCAATATTTCATTAAAATCACCCTCCCCCACACAATCCAAGGACTGTCGCAGTCACAATTCAACCAGCGTAGTAATTCCCACGAGTTCCCCTGAGGCGAATCTCCAGATTACCATAGAAGCGAGTAAAACCAAAAGGGCAATCCCCCACCCCCTCAATCAATGCATCAATGTGCCATGTAGAATAAGATTTAATAGACACCCGAACTTCAACTGCCCACAATAAAGCCAAACCCCCTCCCATGCCTTCATGACCCACACAAAAACCCCCCTTAACACCTAATGCAACCTTAACACAATTCATCTAACATACTGTTTTTTTTTTTGTTACCATAAGAAAGAGTATACCTAGTTTCTTGGCCCGGAAGAAATTCTTCAAAGCCCTCATCACGCGTGGGCATCCAAACCCATGAACATTCCGAAAGAGGATACTCATTGCTCGTGATGGGGTGACCCCATCACTTTTGTAGATGAAATGACACGACCCATCCCAATCCCCACGGGATTACTCGTGATGTGCCATACTCCCGTCTAACCCATGTGCGACACGAAGGCTAAACACCCGTCTAACCCACGTGTAACACGAATGCCATAAAAGGGATACCCAGGAAAACAACCCAAATGGGATTCCAGAGCGCACCAGGATCAGTGGAGGAGTGTGATGTCTCGATCTCTAGTACAACCCGCATCCACAATCAACCTGAATGGCATTAAAAACCATAAAAGCTGTGAGTGGACAAAAATAAATAATTTAATAACAACTCATTTCATAAAAAAAAGACATTTATGCCCTTCACTTAAAACCTTGCATGTATACGAAAACCAGTTAATTTACATATAATAAAAACCCGTTATAAAACCAAAGTGATTTCTTTCCTCTAATCATCAGGGCGTTAGCCCAAAATTGTAAAACACTAAAATCAGTAAATCCAATTCCAAGTGGGCCACTGGCCAAATCCATAAACACAGAAATACCATTTCATAAATTCAATAAATCATGTTTAAAAAATACCCATCTTCGGCATCCCAGATGCCTAGCGTCCCAGACACTTGACGTCTCAGACGTCATATCACTGTCTAAGCAACACGGGCTATCCGGGTCAATCGCTGACATCCCAGTTGTCTATTCGTAGCAATCTTGCTCCTGAGTCACTATATAGTCCGGTCGTTCTATGCAATGGCCCCTTGCAAGCAATGCGCCGTGACTTCCCCAGTGTCCCAGACATCTGGAGCAGACCATCCACATATCCTTATATAAGGATGGTATATGGAAAACATCTTTATAAAATTAATTCAAAACATCTCAAAGGGGCCATGCCAAGAATTTCCATAAAACCATCATAAATCCAGAAATCCAAGTGCTCAAATTCAAATCCATATTAGGGTCTTCGAACCCAAAATCCCATTTATAAACCACAATGGGGACTCATGCCTGATATCATAATCAACTGAGCCTCTAGCCCTATCATGTAAACCAAATGGGCCTTCAACCCAATATCTCATTAAATTATATGGACTCCAAGTCCAATAGTTTCCAAATCAAATGGGTCTCATGCCCGATTCTATATTTCCAAATCCAAGATCAATTTATCAAACCACCATAGAAAACACAAGCACATATAAATTCAACATAAAACCATACATCTCGAAATACGTGCAAATATGTAAATTTCAAATACCACAAATATACGTACTCAAGACATTCAAACATAAATATAAAACATATAAAATAGTTATGCATGCATCATATTTTGAAAGCAAATGTTCACTCACAGACCATCCTAGTTGCCGCCTCGATACGCGTGTCATGAGCCTCCCCAAGGTCAACCCGCCATCTCCGGGACTTACAGACCTGTTCAAATCATACCCGAAGGTCACTAAATAGCTATACAAGTCTATAGGATAAAACCCCAAAACTCTCGGAAAAGTCAACGTGTCCCGTACAAATTTCTCGAGGTCAAAAACCTCGATTTGACCAACCAAACGATCTCCGATCGACTCGAAACCACTACCATTGGATCCAGATCATCGAAAACCCTCGAATGACACTGGTCCTACCTCGAAATTCATCCTCCCACTACCAATGCTATTGACGTCAACAAAGTCAATGCTGACGATAGCGGTCAATGGTCAATGATCTACTGCTGAAGTCACCGCTGAAGTCAGCATGACGTCACTCGAAAAGTATGATAGCTATCTGATCTGGTAGTGCCACGTGTCACTTGCGTACTGGTTCACGTCACTGACATGTCAGTGACACATGGCAGCCCGTGATTGGGCCACGTCATTGAAATGTCAGTGTTGACTAGGCACTAACATGTGACTCGTGTCAAGTCCCCATTGGTCCACCTCAGACAGCTGTCAGATGATGATGTCATCCGTTGATGTCATCATCATCTTCAACCTCTGTCCAGGTCTGTAATTTGATTCGTGCAGACCCGCGGACCCGACCCGGCCACCTTTTCACCATTTACCAACCATTTTCCTTCCAATTTGTTCCTAAAGCTTTTCCTAAACAATCCTAATCGATCTACACGATCAAAACTGGGACATTCGACCTAGAACTATACTTGTGATTGCGTGAACGGTGATGGGGACCTAAAAATCCATTCTGCCATCGACACTGGCCACCGTTGCCTACGATTCCAAGCCCCTTGAGTTCGTAGGATCCCCTAGAACCTCGTCCAAACCATTAAAACGGTCATTACTAGCTCAAAAATAATTTTCCATTTTTGAACAAAATAGGGCTTCAAGTTTCGGTTTCCTTACCTCGCTTTTGCGATCGTCGCCGTGGCCACCATCACGATCGTCTCCCCTCATTCTCTCTTTTTCATTCACACACCATAGGTATCACAAGAGGATTGAAAAGGGTTTGTGTGGGTTTGGGTTACACGGGATATGGGTTTCACAAGTTTGGGATGAAAAATAGAAATGAGAGATGAAGATGTTTGATGAGGATAAGGACCCCAAAATATTGGGTTTTGGGCCAATTAGATGGGTGACACTTGTCACTCATCTGGTGGGTCTTTCCAGATATTTCCCCAATCAAATCATGCCACATGTAAAAATCCTCGGTTTGAGTGAATAGTGCCGTAAACCTTCATAGACCTGTAACATCACGGTCATCGATCAAAGTCCATTTGACAGTCTGGGTCAAAAGTCAAATTTTTTCCCAACTCCAGGGGCAAAATTGTCATTTCACACCATCCGTTTGCGATTTCTCGACTAATCCTCGATTAGTCACGCTAATCCTCAAATTCATCACTAATCTAATCCTCAAATTCATCACTAATCTAATCCTGAAATTCGAGATAGGTCGTTACAAGTTTCCCCTCTTAAATAATTTCGTCCTCAAAATTCCAATTAATCCTATTTCCACGACCAACTCGTGGAAATCCAACCTGCCTCACACCTGGGCCTCACATTCAGAGTACGCTACCAGACCATTCTCTTATTATTCGAACACCTCCCAAAACTGTCACCACCTAATAGTACCACCTTGGTATCAGAGCTCCAACCGTTACCTCCAACCGGCATTCAGTCACTGATATCACCTTGACAATCTACTACTCGAGTCACCACACCAACCTCGACCCACACTGGAGTCATACTAAGGGTACCTCGTACCAACTCCCTTAATGTAGCATAAGATTTTACCGTCACAATGGCACGAATCTCACCCAACTGAGTCAAGCTCAAAATGGCGGCATTTATCGGCCTCGGTAGTCACATAAGTCAACTCCTTCAGTGATCCACGCTGACTCCACCAAAGTCACAGGGCAGTCGCTTTATGTAAAGCAACCTGACCTCTCGCCCCACTTGTGGTTACACTAGCCACCTACTCACTCAACCTGTGTGTACACCATCCATCTTTCCCTCTACCTGTGTGTAACTCGACCCCATCAAATATTTGCCCAGCAATGATAACACATCTCCTCTCTAGGGTTCCACTGGCCATCCACGACCTTGAGCCACCTGAGCATCCCCGACCTTGAGGAGGTGCTCACATCAATAACTGAACCTTACACGATCACTCTGGACCAGCGCACAGTATCCAATATCCAGTCCACATCCTCGTCAACCGAACTACATCAGAACGAAGCCGACTACCAACACATTTACCAACATACCACTAGTCTATGCCCCAAGCACACACAACATCCTCGTGTCTAAGGGGTCCATTACATGGCTCCATATAGTTCCAGTCTACTCATCCTCCATTGGCTGAGAAGCCAATCATGCTTCAATCTTGGAGCCCATCAGTCAAATTCTGTACCAGATAGTTCACCACTCCAGGCCCAAACACTTCCTCTAAGGCATACCACTAGATTGACTCCGAAAGGGAGCCCATCTCATCAATGTACTCTCATCACCAATACTACCAGTCTGAGTGAATGAATCCAAGGTTCATACTCACTCACATATCCAACACCTACCCAAGACAGAGTATACACTCCAACTCACTTAACTACCATCTGAAGTGGGATAAACTTTGAAAGGAATTCGGCCCCAACTTTCCCATATCCAACCTGTGCTTCTCCACATGACCAAGACAGGTCATATACTCCCCTCACATATCCAACCTCTATCTTACAATACGATTCTCCTCTTCTCCTAGCTTAGCATAATCAGTAAGGCAACTCATCTAGATAACAACCAGACTTCGGCTAATAGGATCTTACAACCTCTTTAAATCCCTTGCTATCACACCACTACTCTTCACCCTTTCCACACCTGAATAGCTCAGTCAAAGATAGAACACGTTTAAACTGTGGGTTCTCATCAAGTTCCTCATATCGATCAGTTATAGTCAATCCTCGTCATCCTTACCTATCGAGACTCCCTCATCATAATTCCCTATGTCAGATTAACCCTATCATTGCACATAGGGAAAATCAAGGATGATGCAAGATTATGACATAAAAATTCACCATACGTGAGCATAAACATAATCCCCACTACACTCGCCACACTCACCGCACTCACCGCACTCACCACTCCTTCCCAATTTGGAATCATATTCCCAACTTCTCTTGATTCCAATGTTCTAACCATGTTGGAAGCATATCCATTTTTCAAACCATTGGACTTCCCAGTCCTAACTCATTCAGATAACATCCACCTATATGTCCCGTAAACAATCTAATATCCAACTCGCCTGTTCGGTTATGGCCGTTTATACATAGCCAAAACGATGTCAATCCAACCTAACCCGATGTACCACTAGACTGAAGAGTGATAATAGACTCGAATTGTGATCTAAAGACAAATCTCTGCATACCACCATATCTGACAAATCGACCACTAAATCCCATGATAGTACTTGCGTCATCCTTTATGCCATTTCGTCCAATCACCACTTAATCATCTCATCACATTTGTCCTCTCAATAACTGTTGGGAAGAGTCCCAACACATCCCAACCACTACTAGGTTCCATCTGGTCCACTTCAATCCGAGATCTCCTTGTGGAATCTCAAGTCTCACAATCCTATTGACAGCCAAGCCCAAAGCTCTGACCAACCAAACGGAAAAAGAGAAGTCACCTTTTCCGACTAAAAGTATTCTCTGATAATTGCTGCAATGCTTAATCCTTTTATCAAAACTAAACACTTCCATTGATTCTCTTCGGCTTCTTCCAACATCAAATAAATTCTTTGTACTCCCTCAACTCACCAATTTTTCTTGATTAATGACCCAAAACCACGCATGGGTCCACCACGCTTCCGCTACGCTACTCTAATAAAACCACAATGACAAAATATACGCGGAAAGGAAACGTTCCAGCTTTTATCGGATGTCCTGGTTCGGTCCACATCGAACACAAGCACATCACTACATAGTCACATCCTCAGCTTATGGCTCATCATCTCCTATCGAATGCTTGCATCACACCAAACCTGAATCTCTGCTCCTACCGAGCTAAAACCCTTAATCCATACTCGGGTTGGAGAAACTTGCCTCCCTCGCACCCAACAATTCTCGGTACAACCACTATGACAAACCATACTTGAAAAAAGAGAAAGGGGAACGTCCCTCAATGCCACCCAATTCTCACTAGCCTCAACTAACTACACTAGGTTCACTAGACTCACCAGTTCCCCACGTCCACACTACTAATCGGTCTAACCATGGACCCCAAACACTACTATTCATCTCAATGGTACGCGGGAATTAGGTGGGTCCCACCATTTCACTTAGTGTCAGGTCAACCAATCTATACGGTCTCCAACTAGACTCAACTAGACCCAACCAGAGTCGCCCATTAAGGTCATCCACTAACTCTGCTGCACTATGCAGTGCAATCACCAACTTGACCAATCCCCCGGTCACAACCCTAATCCAACCGTCCAACTCGTATTCCAGACCGACCACTCGAACTGGGGTTACCCACTACGGTCATCTACTAACTCCTTTGTATTCATAATCTCCAAACCATCAATGACAACTACGGTTTGAGGAACCCGACTGCTGGGTGTAGCACGTTCCCAACTTGTCCTAACCGATTCTCACGACTTCGGCTACTGAGAGTAGCAAAACCTGCCTAGAATGACCAATAAATGGTCTCAACTCCGCAATCTTGTCACATACGAACCTTCTCAGGTCTAACTCTAAACCATGACACCGATCGATCTATGACACAGATACACTCCATAGCTGCGCCATGATTCCTTTCTATTAATCTCGTACTATTTACCTTATCGTTCAGGTTGATAACAGGCTGATCCTCGTAGAGACATCACATCCACAGCACCTGCGCACCAATGCTCTAGTTCCAAATTGACAAACCTCGCTCTAATATCACTCTGGTATCAGAGTACCACATGTAAACCTCACTCTGATACCATTTTGGTATTAGAGTATCACATGTAAACCTCGCTCTGATACCACCTTGACACGACCCATCCCAATCCCTTCGGGATTACGCGAGATGTGCCATGCTCCCATCCAACCCAAGTGCGACACGAAGGCCAAACATCCATCAACCCACGTGTAACACAAAGGCCAGACAAGGGATACCCAGGCCAACAACCCAAACCGGCTTCCAGAGCACGCTAGGATCAGTGGAGGAATGTGATGTCTCGGTCGCTGCTACAGACCGCATCCGCAATCAACTTGAGGGGCATTAAAAACCATAAAAGCTGTAAGTGGACGAAAATAAATAATTTCATAAAAACTCATTTCATAAAAAAAAAATACATTTAAGCCCTTGAATTAAAACATTGCATGCATATGAAAACCAGTTATTTTACATGTAATACAAACCGTTAAAAAACCAAAAGTCAATTCCTTCCTCAAATCATTAAAGCCTTAGCCCAAATTAGTAAAACACCGAAATCCGTAAATCCAAAGCCAAGTGGGCCACTGCCCAAATCCATAAACACAGAAATACCATTTCATAAATCCAATAAATCATGTTTACCAAATACCCATCCTCTGCATCCCAGATGCCTAGCATCTCAGACGCTTGGCATCCCAGACATCGTATCACAGTCTAAGCAACGCGAGCTGCCTTGGTTAATCTCTGACATCCCAGATGTCTGACGCCCCAGACGTCTAATCATAGCAATCCTGCTCTTGAGTCACTATACGGTCCAGTCGCTTCGTGTAATGACCCCTCGCAGGCAATACGCCGTGAGTTCCCCAGTGTCCCAGACATCTGGAGGAGACCATCCATATATCCTCATATAAGGATGTTATGTGGAAAACATCTTTATAAAATCATTTCAAAACATCTCAAAGGGGCCATGCCCGAAATTTTCATAAAACCATCATAAATCCAGAAATCCAGAAATCCAAGTACTCAAATCCAAATCCATATTAGGGTCTTCGAACCCGAAATCAGATTTATAAACCACAATTGGGACTCATGCCCAATATCATAATCAACTAGGCCTCTAACCCGATCATGTAAACCAAATAGGCCTCCAGCCCGATATCTCATTAAATCATATGGACTCAAAGTCCAATAGTTTCCAAATCAAATGGGTCTCATTCCCGATTCTATATATCCAAATCTGAAATCAGTTTATCAAACCACCATAGAAAACACAAGCACATATAAATCCAACATAAAACCATACGCCTTGAAATACGTGCAAATATGTAAATCTCAAATACCACAAATATATGTACTCAAGGCATTCAAACATAGATATAAAACAGTTATGCATGCATCATATTTGAAAGAAAATGTACACTCACAGACCACTCTAGCTGCCATCTCAATACACGTGCCATAAGCCTCTCCCCGAGGCTAATCCGCCATCTCCGAGACTTCCCGTCCTGTCCAAATCATACCCAAAGGACACTAAATAGCTATACAAGTGTATAGGATAAAACCCAAAAACTCTCGAAAAAAGTGAACGTGTCCCGGACACGTTTCCTAAGGTGAAAACCTCGATTTGACCAACCTACCAATCTCGATCGACCTGAAACCACCACCATTGGATCCGCCTTGTTGAAACCCTTCGAAGGACACTGGTCCCACCTTGAAATTCGTGCTCACGTGCCACTACACGCGTGGTAAACTCACTGTCAACGCTGGGAAAAAGTTAACGATACTGACGTAAGCAAAGTCAATGCTAATGATAGCGGTCAACGGTCAACTGCTAAAGTCATCGCTGACGTCAGTATGATGTCACCTGACAAGTATGACAATTGTCTGATCTGGCAGTGCCACATGTCACCTGCGTACTGGTCCGCGTCACTAACATGTTAGTGACACTTGGCAGCCCATTATTGGGCCACGTCATTGACATGTCATTGACAATTGGCAGCCTGTGATTGAGCCACGTCACTAACATGTCAGTGCTAACAAGGCACTGACATGTGACACGTTTCAAGCCCCCATTAGTCCACCTTTGATAGCTGTCAGATAATGACGTCACCCGCTGACGTCATCATCGTCTTCATCCATTTTCCTCCCAATTTGTTCCTAAAGCTTTGTCTAAACAATACTCATCGATCCAAGTGATTAAAACTGGGAAATTCGACTTAGAACTATACCTGTAATAGCGTGAACAGTGATTGGGACCTGCAACTCCATTCTTCCATCGACTCCGGCCATCGTTGTTTGTGATTCCTAGCCTCTTGAGTTCGTATGATCCCCTAGAACCTCATCCAAAACATTAAAATGGTCATTGCTAGCTCAAACATAATTTTTCATTTTTGAACAAAACAGGGCTTCGGGTTTCGGTTTCCTTACCTCGGCGATCGCCGTCGTGGCCACCATCACGATCGTTTTCCCTCACTTTCTTGTTTTCATTCGCACACCATCGGTATCAGAAGAGGATTGAAGGGGGGTTTGTGTGGGTTTAGGTTACATGGGATATGGGTTTCACAGGTTTGGGATGAAAAACGGATATGGGAGATGAAGATGACTGATGAGGATAAGGTTCCCAAATTATTGGGTTATTGGTCAATCAGATGGGTGACACTTGTCACTCATCTGGTGGGTCCTTCCAGATTTTCCCCAATTAAATCACGCCACATGTCGAAATCCTCGGTTTTCATGAATAGTCCTGTAAACCTTCCTAGACTCGTAACTTTCCCGTGGAACGTCCAAATTCGACGTGCCGCATGTCTACAGACTCGTAATGTCCCAATTTACGTCACGGTCATCGATCAATGTCCATTTGACCGTTCGAGTCAAAAGTCAACTTTTCATCCCACTTCAAGGGAAAAATTGTCATTTCATGTAACGACACGTCCCAAATTCCGGGATTAGATTAGTGACTAATCAAGGATTACTGAGGGTAAGCGGTGATTAGTGGGGTACTTTTGGAAGGACGATGCAAAATGACGATTTTGCCCCTGGAAAGGGTAAAACGTTGACTTTTCGTGCTAGCGGTCAAATGGACTTTGGTCGATGACTGTGACGTAGTTCGAGATGTCACGAGATCATAGACAGGTGGCACGTTCGATTCTGACGTTCGAGAAAGAAGTTATGGCGTTCGGAAGTTCATGGGTATTTTGGTAATTTGGTTAAAAGGGGAAAATCGTTGACTTTTGACCTAGGAGGTCCGATGGCCTAGGGCCGAGGACCATTACATAGATCGGGGCGATACGAATCTGTAGACAGGCGGACCGTTACGTAGATCGGGTCGATACGAATCCGTAGGTGGCAATATCTGATTGGTTGACTTTTTAAGTGGGACCCATGGATGAGTGACAACTGTCACTCATCCCATTCATCATTAACCCCAAATTGCGGATCTGACATTGATTGGTGAGATTTGGATTAAAAATTTTTTTTAATTATAGTATTTTATATTTCCCACTCATCTCATCTTTTAATCCCAGCCATCCACCCTTATCTTTTCCTTTCATCTCCACGCTTCATTCAATCATCTTCTTCATCATCTAACTCTCACCATCGACTTCACCATCTTCTTTGTTTTCCTTCACAAACCCGAACAACCATTTCCCCCTATAACCCCTCTAAACATCATTATTAGAACTTGGGTTGTGAATGAGAGTGCGAGAGTAAAAAGTGGCGATGATGATGAGGTCCTCGGGGAGGACCGTTGTGGACGGTGGCGAGGACTCGAAGTCAAACCGTGAGGTAAGTTATATTTCAAAAATCCAAGGTTCAATTTTAGCTTTCTTTGACCCTTTTTATGGACTGGGGTATGACCTAGGGACCTAGACGAGTCAAATGGAACCAGAACCAAGGTTGGAGGTGGTTGGAGGCGACGACGGAATGAGGTTGCAGGGACCGTCGCCATTTTCGAACATGGAAGGTAAGTTCTTGGCGGTTTCCCTCAATTTTATTCATTCAAATGAGTTGCTAAGGACTAGAGTTAAAGATAGGAATTGAAAGGAAAGGGATTGAAAATGTGGGAGATTGGATGCTGGATCGGTCCAGACCGATCTGGTCCGGTTCGAACCAGCGAACCCGGTTTAACCGAGGTAGGGGATGATGAATAGTATGGTGCGTGGGCTTCACGTGTGGGTGTGTGGTGGGTCTTTTGGGGAAGTGTTCAACGTGTGAAATACTATATTCGATGTAACGAACATTTTGGGACTAGTTTCGTGTCGATCGGACACCGTCTCGATAATGTTCGGGACATCCGAAGGTTTAGCATCGAGTTTAAAAATAGTTAAAAATTCGGAAAAATTACGGGGCTTCAATGAGAGGCTAATAAGGTAGTTAGTAACCCTCTAGATTGATTTGGACAGGTTTGGGTGTCCCGGTGATGACGATTGGCCTGGTGAGGCTTACGACATGCAAATCGAGGCGTCAGCTTAAGACGGTCTATGAGTGGACCTTGATTTCTAAACTGTGATGCATGCATAAATGTTTTATATGGTTTATAGATGTAAATCCATGATGATGATTTGGATGGTTATGATTTATATGATTTCACGTATTTCGAGGTGATTTACGTGCTTGCACGTAAATCGAGTTTTACAATTTTGCACTGATTTGCTACGCTTATAGTTTGGGAAATAGTTTCATGAAATGGTTTTAGATTTGAAAAGGTAAACTCAGGTTCGAGACCCATTTGTTTTGGAAACCCTCGGACTCGAAGTCCCTTTTTGTTATGTTCTCGGGTCACAGGCCCAATTGGTTCTTAAATCGATTTCAGATTTGAAAATATGGAATCGGGCACGAGACCCCTTTGATTTACGAACTCTCGGACTTAAAGTCCATTTGATTTAACGAGGCCCATTTGGCTTACGAAATCAGGCACGAGGCCCATTTAGTTGCGAAATCGGGCATGAGGCCCAGTTGGTTTACGATTGGGGCCGGAGGCCCAGTTTGTATGTGGATTTGGACTTAGGGCCCAGTTATGTTTTAAGATTGTGATTTCGGGTCAGGGACTCATAAATGGATTTATGGTTCATGGCGGTTTATGGGGACTAGCATGAACCCTTGAAAGGTTTTATGGTTCATGCCGGTTTATGGTGACCAGAAGTGAACCCTTGAAAGATTTTAAGAATGATACAAATGGTTTTTGGTATACCATCCTTATATATATGAATTGTCTCCTCCGGGGAGGGTCGTTGGCCTAGGTGGACCCTGGAGTAGTCACGGAGTACTGACTGAATGGAGTCGCCCCCGTTGGGTTCCTTACTCTCATAAAGGCTATAGATTATAATCTTCAGGGAGGGTCATTGATCTACGGACATTGACCAGGGTGGACCCTGGGGAGACATGGGCTTTGAGACCCTAGGTAGTACGCGCGTAGCTCTAGATACCGTGACAGGATTGGTTATATGAATTATGATAAACATGATTTCTTGGTTTTACGAAGTTGTGTTTTATGATTGTTAAATGGATTTGGGCTGAGTTCCCACATATGTTTACTATGTTACGGTTTTTTTGTAAATGAATTCGGCCAGGGGCCCATATGGATTTGGTTGTTTAAACATATGTGGTTAGATAAATGATTTTCCTATGCATGCATGCTTTTTAGTGAAGGGTATAAAGGTCTTTATAAAATGTGTTTTATGAACTTATTACTTTTAGTCTACTCACAGTCTTTCTGTTTTCAATGCCCTTCAGGTTGAATGCGGTGCGGACTGTAGCAGAGACCGGGACATCACATACCTCCTCCGGATCCTGGCGTAATCTGAAAGCCTTCGGTCTAAAGGTTCAAATTTTCCCTGGTCTGACACTCCGTGTCAGACGGGATCAGGGGCTTCCCTCGTTAATCCCGGGGGGATTGGGACGAGTCCTGACAAGTGGTATCTGAGCCAGACCTCGACTGGGAAGTGTGCCAAGAAGGATGCTGGGCCCTAAATGGGGTTGATTGTAAGACCCGCGTCTTGGAGGGAACGATGAACGATCCCACATTCCTGCGAGGGAAATGGTTTGGGAAAGGAGTGGTGGTGTGCCTTAAAGGTGTAGACACACACGTATCTAGTGTTAGGTAGAGTGGGTCGCTGTGGGTGTGATGGTGCGCCCTGCCCAGAGGGGACAATATCGGGTTAGGTAGAGTGGGCCGATGCACAACTCTGATCTAAGCGAGGCCTTTTGGGAGCTCAAGAGGCTTTGGCGGGGATTGGAACCCCAAAGTTAAGCGAGTTGAGGTTGGTGCAATTTCATGATGGGTGACCCCCTGGTAAGTTGCACCATGGGCTCCCGAGAAAAAAACCATGAGGGCAAGGGCAAGGAGGCCCAAAGCGGACAATATCGTGCTAGATGAGTCGGATCCTAACCGAGGAGGGTCGAGTCCTGACAGAATGGTATCAGAGTAGGTTGGCTCATAGGATACTCAGGACGATCTGATACTGACAAGTGGTATCAGAGCAGGTTTGCTCTTACGGTACGCGCAGGTCGAGGATGTGATGTCTCTATGAACTGCAGTTCGTTATCAACCTGATAGTTAGGATGCCAGTAAGATAGTTAGGATGCCGATACGATATTTAGTAGGATTGAATCGTGGAACGCCTTGGTTCGGCATTTGATGCCGAGGTTGCTATAGTTCTGTCATGGTTGGCAGTGTGGGACCCTACTGAAGGATGAACGTAACAGTATTTTAGAGTTTTGATCGTGGGACGGTTAGTTGGGATCGTCTTTCATGATGTCGTAGGATCGGTTTTGACGACAGTTTTTTGTTGTAACCATTAGATGGTCAGATTTTGTTGAGTTAGGTGGTTATCCTGCTGGGAGTAGCCGGGTTCAAGGAACCTTAGTTGAACTGACGATGGGATCAGATTGATGTCTTTACGATATCGGGACCGTGAGGTCGGTCAGATTGTGGATTATACTGCCTTATGCAGTTGGGTTCAGAGAAACCCTAGGTCGTGATCGTGGAACCCTAAGGTAGGATGTATGGTTGAGAAAGGTGAGTTGGCGAGTGGTTCGACTTTGACGACTTTTCGAAGTCGTGACCGTCGGTCGGTCATGTCATGTCAGCCTTAGTGATGGGACTGTATACCGCAGTCAAGGTTGTAGTAATCTGTTAGACCTAGTTGGTTGTCGTACTACTTTAGTTTTGATGGATTGTTGGTGCAACTAAGGTCATGGGCGACCTGGTAGACGACATTGGTCGAGTTGAGTTACGTTTGGTTAGAGTTTGATTGGACGGGTTACCAGGGTTGGTACTTGTCGATGGAATCCCGGAGTGGGGATACAGAGTAGTTAGTACGGGCGGTTGATTCCTTTGGATGCGGAGTCTCGATAGCAAGGTCTGGTGGTTGGTCTGCACGAGTCTATGGCAGGCACTACTGCCGAGGATGGATATAGTTGTTATTGTCGGGAATCAGGGACGTTCGGGGAACGTTTCCTTTTCTCGTATGAGTTGTCAAGGTGCCTGTACCCAGAGTTTTTGGGTACGATGGAGGTAGAGTTTCTCCAATTCGAGCAGAGGTATGGGGTCGTCGCTTGGTATGAGCGGAGTTTCCGGGTTTTCTGTTTTGCACACGGTGTGCTGGTGCTGGTGTTGGTGTCGGTGATTATGATGACGATGAGTCACGTGTGTTGGTTCCAATCTGGTTGGAACTTCAGAATCGAGAGAGGTTGTGATTGAGGCGACGTGAGGAGTGCGGGTTTTCCGCATTGATAATGGGTATTTCGAAGTCATTTTGGTGACTTCTCAGGTTCTGCCATGGTAGATAATGTTTGTTTTCACCAATACGTTGATCGTGTATTGGTTCCCGGGATTTATCTTGGGTCATCAAGAGGTGTTGGGTATATCGAAGTTAGGTGAAGGAGATTTCTCATTTTCTGCTTGGTGGCAGACGATGTTAGGTTACATGGTGTGGCGAGTGCAGCGAATTTTGCTTGCATTCACGTAGGATGAACTTTGATGTCATTGTCTTGGATCATTCTTGATTTTTCCTAGGTGGAATGACAAGGATCGATACGAGGTAATTGGAGAGGACTCAAAGTCTCGACGTGTCTCATCGTTGATTGATCTGTTTAGATGATGGAATTGGTTGAGGAGTGATGTGGCTGACGAAGGAGTCAATAGGGTGTAAGACCCTATGATCAGGTCTCAGGTAGATGGTTAGCAAGGTGAGCATGTGTGGATCGTAGGTGGATCGGAAATTGTGATGTTGAGGACTTTGGGTGTCGTGACAATCGAGGATCGTGACTGTTATGGTCGGGTGACGTAGTGATGGATCTGGATCGTGATCTTGATGGTCCAGATAGGTGGAGAGTCTATCCCCCTTACTTGGAAATTCGAGTTAAGGATGATGGGACTGAACTTCTTTTCGAGGTAAACCTCGTATGGTATATTACTCGGGCGAGTAGGTTTCCGACGGGGTTGGATTCGGTTAGCCTTAATTGTGCAGATGGTGGGATTGACTTCCCTATGAAGTTAATCGAATGTAACGTAGTAATTATTTGAGCAGGTAACGATAGGTTCGGAATGGGTGCGTCTCGGTAAACTTGAGTGGGATTTGATGCCAGTTGGCATGACTAGGTACGCCTTGGTGGGTGTGATTCAGATTGGTATGTATTGGATTTCGTGGTTAGAATAGAAGTTGTGTTGCTGGTCAGGTGACCATGGGACTCGTGTTGGATGTTGTGTTGGAGTTTTGATCTGTCTGGTACTGGATTGGATGAATGAACTCCATAATTGAAAACGTGATTGGCTACGACCTAGGTTGTTGTTGTAGGCTGGTTGGTAGATGGATGTAGGTACCTTGTACGTGGTTCGATGTATGATACCGGGCAGACTTATGGTGCCTGGTGACGGTATATTGTATATACCAGTGGTGCGTTGGGGAGTGTGTTGGTAATCGGCTCAGTTCCGATACCATTGGATTAGTTGAGAACGTGAACTGGACATTGGATACGGTGCACTGGGTCATAGTGTTTCTGATGGGTCCAGTTACACATAGGTCGAGTGCTTTGTTGGTAAGTGTGTACTTAGGTTGAGTGAGTTGGTAGTTAGTGTAACCACAAGTGAGTATTATGTCAGTTTTCGACTGACAACTGTCAAGTGGTGGCAGTTTTTCGGATGTTTCCGCGTGGATCGATTAGTGAGTTTGGTGACTCCTAGTGGGAGCAGACCTCAGGATAAATTTGGGATTGAGAAAGTAACCGCCGGGTTGGTTGTGTCAGCGAACTGGTAGAATTGTCAAGTGGTATCAACTCGGAACGTGTGATTTCTATCACTCGACATTGTCGAGGGTAGTCGATGCGACGTGAGTGTTGGTGGAACGTCTAGTTGTAGACAAGTATTGTTCTGGTTAGTTGGTGTACAAGTGTACACATGAGGTGAGATTGATTTTGCTTTCCACGAGGTGGTTGTGGAATCAGGATAGTTGGTATTTCGAGGACGAAATTAATTAAGGTGGGAAGGTTTTAACGACCCATCCCTAATTCCAGGATTAGATTAGTGACTAATCAAGGATTAGTGAGGTTAATCGGTGCTTAGTGGGGTACTTTCGGAAGGACGACATGAAATGACGATTTTGCCCTTGGAATGGGTAAAACGTTGACTTTTCATTCCGGCCGTCAAATAGACTTTGGCCGATGACTGTGACGTAGTTCGGGACGTCACAAGTTCATATACAAGTGGCACGTTCGATTCTGACCTTCAAGGAAGAAGTTATGATGTTCGGAAGTTCACGGGTATTTTGGTAATTTGGTTAAAAGGGGCAAATAGTTGACTTTTGACCTGAGAGGTCCGATGGTAGAGGGTCGAGGACTGTTACGTAGATCGGGTCGACCCAAATCCGTAGAAAGGAGGCACGCCAAAATTGGACTTCGAAAGGAAAAGTTATGGTTTACGGAAGTTTGATTGCACTATGCACGTATTACGAGGCAATGATTAGGTGGCAATATCTGATTGGTTGACTTTTTAAGCGGGACCCATGGATGATTGACAAGTGTCACTCATCCCATTGGTCATTACCCCAAATTGCGGATCTCACATTGATTAGTGAGATTTGGATTAAAATAATATTAATTATATTATTTTATATTTCCCACCCATCTCATCTTTTAATCCCAGCCATCCACCCTTATCTTTTCCTCTCATCTCCACCCTTCATTCAATCATCTTCTTCATCATCTGAGTCTCACCATCGACTTCACCATCTTCTATGTTTTCCTTCACAAACCCGAAAATCCATTTCCCCATATAACCCCTCTAAACATCATTATTAGAACTTGGGTTGTGAATGAGAGTGTGAGAGTAAAAAGTGGCGATGATGATGAGGCCGTTAGGGAGGACCGTCGTGGACGGTGACGAGGACCCGAAGTCAAACCGTGAGGTAAGTTATATTTCAAAAATCCAAGGTTCAGTTTTAGCTTGCTTCGACCCTTTTTATGGACTGGGCTATGCCCTAGGGACCTAGACGAGTCAAATGGAACCAAAACCAAGGTTGGAGGTGGCTGGAGGCGACGACGGACTGAGGTTACAGGGATCGTCGCCATTTTTGATCGTGGAAGGTACGTTCTTTGCGGTTTCCCTCAGTTTTATTCATTCAAGAGTTGCTAAGGACTAGACTTAAAGATAGGAATTGAAAGGAAAGGAAAATGACTGAAAATGAGGGAGATTGGATGCTGGACCAGTCCATACTAGTCTGGTCCGGTTCGAACCAGCGAACCCAGTTTAACCGAGGTAGGGGATGATGAATAGTGCGGCGCATGGGCTTCACGCGAAACCACTTTGGGCGGCACGTGAGAGCGCGTGGTGGGTCTTTTGGGGAAGTGTTCAACGTGTGAAATACTATATTCGATGTAACGAACGTTTTGGGACTAGTTTCGTGTCGATCGGACACCGTCTCGATAATGTTCGGGACATCCGAAGGTTTAGCATCTAGTTTAAAAATAGTTAAAAATTTGGGAAAATTACGGGACTTCAGTGAGAGGTTAAAAATTACGGGACTTAAAAATTTGGGATAATGTTCGGGACGACGAATAGCCCAGTGAGGCTTACGACACGCAAATCGAGGCGGCAGCTTAGGACGGTCTGTGAGTGGACCTTTATTTCTAAACTGTGATACATGCATAAATGTTTTATATGGTTTATAGATTTAATTGCATGATGATGATTTGGATGGTTATGATTTATATGATTTCACATATTTCGAGGCGATTTACGTGCTTACCCGTAAATCGAGGTTTATGATTTTGGACTGATTTTTTGGGCTTATAGTTTTGGAAATATTTTCATGAAATGGTTTTAAATTTGAAAAGGTAAACTCGGGTTTGAGACCCATTTGTTTTGGAAACCCTCATAATCGAAGTCCCTTTTTGTTACGTTCTCGGGCCAGAGGCCCAATTGGTTCTTGAATCAATTTCGGATTTAAAAATATGGAATCGGGCACGAGACCCCTTTGATTTACGAACACTCGAAATTGAAGTCCATTTGATTTAACGAGGCCAATTTGGCTTACGAAATCGGGCATGAGGTCCAGTTGGTTTACGATTCAGGCCGGAGGCCTAGTTTGTTTGTGGATTCGGGCTTAGAGCCCATTTATGTTTTAAGATTGTGATTTCGGTTCAGGGACCAATAAATGGATTTATGATTCATGATGGTTCATGGGGACCGACATGAACAGTTGAAAGGTTTTATGGCTCATGACGGTTTACGGGGACCGGGCATGAACCGTTGAAAGGTTTTAAAAATAATTTCAGAAGGTTTTTCGTATACCATCCTTATATATATGAATTTTCTCCTCTGGGGAGGGTCGTTGGCCTGGGTGGACCCCGGAGTAGTCACGGAGCACTGACTGAGTGGAGTCGCCCCCGTTGGGTTCCTAACTCTCATAAAGGCTATGGATTATAACCTGTAGGGAGGGTCATTGTTCTACGGACATTGACCTGGGTGGACCCTGGGGAGGCTTGCGCTTTGAGACCCCGGGTATCACGCGCGTAGCTCTAGATACCGTGACAGAATTGGTTATATGAATTTTGATAAACATGATTTCTTGGTTTTGCTAAGTTGTGTTTAATGATTGATAAATGGATTTAGGTAGAGTCCCCACATATGTTTACTATGTTACAGTTTTCTGTAAATGGATTCGGGCAGGGGCCCGTATGGATTTGGTTGTTTTAACATATGTGGTTTGATAAATGATTTTCTTATGCATGCATGCTTTTTAGTGAAGGGCATAAAAATCTTTATAAAATGTGTTTTATGAACTTATTACTTTTCTCCACTCACAGTCTTTCTGTTTTCAATGCCCTTCAGGTTGAATACGGTGCGGACTGTAGCTGAGACCGAGACATCACATATCTCCTTCGGATCCTGGCGTACTTTGGAAGCCTTCAGGCTAAAGGTTCAAATTTTCCCTAGTCTAACACTCCGTGTCAGACGGAATCAGGGGCGTCCCTCGTTAATCCCGGGGGGATTGGGACGGGTCCTAACATTTAACACCGTCTGTCTGCAATGACACGACCCATCCCAATCCCCCCCCGGGATTACCATGGAATGTGACGTGCTCCCGTCTGACAAGAGGCGTCAGACAAGGGATAACCGATTGTCATTGCCCAAACGGGCTTCCAGAGTGCGTAAGGATCGATGGAGGAGGTGTGCGATGCTCAAGTCTCTGCTGCAGTCGTATCCGGAATCAACCTGATGGGCATTAAAAACAAAAGCTGTGAGTGGACGAAAATAAACAAGTCTGTTTAAAACATTTATAAGACATTTATGCCCCTCAGTAAAACCATATGCATGCGCCAAAAACCAATGATCACACATTTATTTAGAAATAACCATTAGGGCCTTAGCCCGGAAACCAAAGCATAGTTTCAATTTCCAGAAGTCAATCCAAAAGTTATTTCATAAATCCAGTAATATGAACCATAAGGCATATAATATAAACCATAACCATAATTTTAGCCACTGCACTATACACTCCAATCCGACATCCCTGATGTCTGACGTCCCTGACGTCAATAAGGTCACATTCACAAGGCTACGCGTGCCACTCGGGTCTCAATTTCCGAGTTCAATCCCCGAACCCCGTTCGGGTACAGCATCCCCGATGCTTAGCGTCATAGACGCTGGACGTACTAGACGTCCGTGACCTCTCCGGGGTACCTCATCCGGAGGAGACAATATAATATGGAAGGATCTATACAGTGCAGTACCAAATACATTTTATTGATATCCACATGCAAAACATATATGTATACGTAGGTAAAATCCGAACCGATCGTTACGTTTCATCAAACGGGTCTCATGCCCAAATACCGTGAAACTGGCCATAACCGAAATATCATCAAAACCATTTATTGATTCCAGCATGTGAACATATATAAAATGTAAACCAGAAAACATTTATTCAATTCCATTTTAGGGTCCCCGACCCGCAATCACATGTAGAAAACAACTGGGCCCCTGGCCCGATTTCACACGTCAACTGGGCCCCTGGCCCAATCCACAAGTTAACTGGGCCCCTGGCCCGATTCATAAGTTAACTGGGCTCCTGGCCCGATTTTATTTTATCAAGTCCGTAACCGTTTCATGAAATCATATCCAACCACATTTATGGAAATCGGTGCAAATCCAGAAAACTTCGGTTTACGTGCAAATACGTAAATCACCTCGAAATGCTTGAAATCATTTAAATTCACCGATATCCAAAGTAAATCATTTAATCATAATCATAACAATCATAAACAGTTATGCATGCATCGAATTTATGAAACCAATGTCCACTCACAGACCGTTTAACCGAGCGCCTCGATACGCGTGCCATAGGCCTTCCCGGGCCACACCATTATCACCGGGACTCCCAATCCTGTTCAAATCACATTAGAGGATTACTAACCTCATCATTACCATCCTATTTAAGTCCCGTAATTTTCCCGAATTTTTAAGTATTTTTAAACTGGATTTAAAACCTTCGGACATCCCGAACAATAACGAAACGGGATTCGATCGACACGAAACCAACGCTAAAATGTTCGTTACATTAAATAGGACAGAAGTCATGTTGACCTCACCTCGAGATTCGTGCCCACGCGCCGTCACGCGCCGCCATGAGTGGCTGCGCGTGAAAGCCACGCGCCTCTACAGTGACTGCTATAGTCACCATCCTCGCCCGTTTCTCTGGTAAACGGGTTGAAAAACCCGCGATACAACCCGGTTCAATGTCCATCAATTCAGCCTTAATTCCTTCAATTGATCAATCAGTTAGTTTCGTTTTAAATCCAATTACAAGTCTGTAAACTCAATTACACAAATCCTTACCTACAATTCCACGATTCGATGATGAACACCAAGAACACTCCGGTTACTGTTCGTTCATGGAATTCCTTCAATTCCAACAGATTTCCTTAAATTGATTCAACCAGAAGCTTCCATGGACTCCGTTAAGCATTTCCCCCAACCTAATTGCTTCAATCTTGCGCTCAATCGTCACGAATCAAGCACGAACACCGTCACTGTTCAACCATGGAGTTCTGTCAACCACAGCCGTTTTCTTTCAATTGACGAACCCAGAAGCATCGTGGGATCATGAGAAGTAGTTTCCCCACCTCAATTCCGTCGTCTAAACACTCCACGATCACGACTCAACCTCGATTTTCTTCCTCTGTCACCAAGCTCGATCAGAGCCAAAACGGCACCAATTCATCTCGTTTCTTCGACAATTATGATCGTTGTGATCCCAGGAAGCTGAATGTGAGCTCAATTGCGATCCTCACGGCCTAATTCTCCCAATTCGAATTTCCCTCCCAAAAACCAAATTTCCGAATTCCAGTTCTACAGCCCCCCTCAATCCCTCGTGTTTCCCTCACTAAATCCGTCTCTGAAATGTCTCCAAAATGCACACTCAAGATCAGCTGATGGAGAGGAGATTAAGAGTGGAATGAATTGTGGTTTTGGGTTGTACACGGTTAGGAAATTAGAGAGGAATAATGGAAATTAAAAGATTAATTTAATTTAATTAATTAATAAAACATAATAATTATGTTTCCCCAAAACATGGGATCTGGTTTTATGCCTGAAATTAAGGGATGAGTGACACTTGTCACTCATCCAAGTGTGTTCAGTCACCGGGTACTGTTCATTATTATACTATTATTTTAATCGGAGCCTCGGTTCGTAAATTCGTTTCCTTGACCATAACTTCGTCGTCGAATCTCCAATTTCGGCATGTCGCCTGTCGTTGGATTCGTATCGACGAAACCTACGAAACGGTCCTTGGCCCTCGGCCATCGGACATCTCGGTAAAAAAGTCAACATTTCCCCTTATTTCGTCCAAATTATGAAAATGCCCTTGCACTTCCGTACATCATAACTTCCACCACGAACGTCAGAATCGAACGTGCCGCCTGTCTATGAACTCGTGACGTCCCGAACTACGTCACGGTCATCGGTCAAAGTCCATTTGACCATCCGAATTAAAAGTCAACGTTTTGCCCACGCCGAGGGGCAAAACGGTCATTTTGCACAATTCATCCGAAATCACCCAACTAATCCCAGATTAGTAAATCACAATTAAATATTATTAAATCCCGATATTCGGGACGGGTCGTTACATGCAATTTCTCAACTTATCCTCGATTAGCCACGTTAATCCTCAAATTCATCACTAATCTAATCCAGAAATTCAGGACGGGTCGTTACATGAAATGTCCTCCAAACTGCCAGAAAAGGCACCATAGCTCATAGATGTTGTAATTCCACTCCGAGACCACCCCCCATTGGGTGCTGAAAACTGACCGAGATCCCCCTAAACCTAGCTCCCGTTCCCCTCGATTAATGTCCAAATTGGAAGAAACCGAGCATGAAAAAATGGCAGGACCAGTTGACAGAGAGACCTGGTTGCTGGAGCTTCCATTCGGAGGCACTGCACTGAAATTCAGAGCCCTTGCGGTGGCCAGCGCATCCGAACTTGCCATAGACGCAAATAGCAGACATGTAAGGAAATCAGAAGGGACACGAGGAAGCCCTGTTAGAAAAGTAACATCCTCATTCGGCTACACCTAACTACCCATCGAAACTCCCTGCAGTGGCCCATCACTGAAACCCTCCTCTAGACCCGTTCATATGCGCTTGACAATCCTAATCTCCACTCCCACATTATCACCAAAGCCCACTGGATCAATCGGTTGCCCTGCTCCGAAATCAACATCAAACCTGCGCCCTTGGCTTGTCTTCCCCCAGAAAACCTTCTGATTATCCCTCGCGCCTCCACTACCATTGCCCCCACCAACAACCCCCTTAGCTCTATTCGACAGCCCAAAAACCGTTCCTCTGAAGCTGTCTTTCTTCTGAATACTAAAAACCTCCTGATCGAAAATCTTCCCCCGCCCTTAAGGTAGCTCCTTTGCATCACCCCCCATCTCCGTCGATCATCCACCCACCACATGACCCAGACGACCACACCGTAAACAAAAAATTGCAAACATTCATATTCCAGCTCATACTTATTCGCTGGTTCATTGGATAGTAACTTTAGAGTGATACACCATCTCAGCGGTTCACCAATCTGTAGATCCACTTGAAGCCTCAAAAACCTACCCAAGCAGTCTTCGTTCCTACCCTTGTCCACTTCCATGAACCGATCGATATGGTTACCTACACCCAAAAACCTTGAACATCCAGAGCCAAGTCTACAGGATCCACCATCTCATCTGTCCTAGAAAACACAAATAAGGCACGATGAAACGTCCATGGCGATCTTGACATGATCTTTGAGCAATCCCCTTCATTTCGAAAAGAGAAAATAAATCGTCCATTTTCCCCCAACGACACCATCGTGAACTTATCAAGCATGAACCATATACGCATTAGGGTACTCACGAACTCTTCCCTGTTGTACCTCTCCCTGTCAATAACTTCCCAACCAATAGAAACCGCGATGCCGACGTGGCCAAGACCTCCCCATTCACATCGAGTTCACTATCCTCCATGGCCGATATTGATAGCGAACTCCCCAGAGTGTTGCTCAGTGAGTCCATCGCACAAACCCAGCCCGAGAACCACTTCCCCACAAGCTAAACAATGGCCTCCTGCACAATCCTGCCCACCGCCGTAGAAGAAACCCAGGAGACCACCGTAAAACGAAACCATAGCCGTCCAAAACACAATACCTTAAACTCTAACCGTGAGAAAATCGGAAGGGACTCATTAATTAGCTGTTCAATGCTAATAAAAAATAATCTCCCCGTGAGTTATTTATTATTATATATATAGTTAATAACATGTGATTTCTCCATGTATAATCACATATTTAGTTAATTAGCTTTTGTGGCTCTCAAGGCCTCGGTAATGACTTGAATTTTTATTTATTTATTGTTAAAGATGAATTTTTGGGTTTTTTTTAGTGAGTTTGGACGATTTTACACGTAGAATGTAGGGCTAGTTGGTATTTAATGAAGGGTATTATGGGTAGAAGAAAATGTAAGATATTTTGGGAGAAGAGTGACATGTGGCAGATAGGGAACCACTTCTTAACCTCCCATTGGATCAAATCAAACCCACACTTGGAACCCACACACACTCCCTCACTCTCTCCCTCTCCCGTGCAACCAAAAACCCATGATCCACAAAATTCTCAAACCTCCATTTTTGGCTCATTTTAGCTCAAACCAAAGTATGGATCGTGATCCTTGGACCCTCACGATTAAGAAGGACCCAAGTTTTCAGGAAGGAGGACGTGAAACCAGTAGGAACTTGAACAAGAAGGAAACCTGAAACTTTCAAGTTTCATATCGTAAAATTTAGGTATGGGCTTGGATTTGAGTTCCTAGGATCGAATAGAAGATATTTGACTGTTAGAACGTTAAATTTGGTTGAGTTTTGAAGAAGTTAACTTGGCGTCGTGATGACATCACTAGGTGACATCATAACGAAGTCAGTTAACATGTGGCAGGGTGCCATATGGTAGGATTATCAGAACGTGTCAATGGACCACGTGGTAGGTGGCGGTTGGTGACACATTGCACGTGTCGTTTGGTGCCATGTGGTAGAATGTGTCAGGTTAGCGGCTGACATAATGCATGTGGACATTGGCTAAAAATTAGACCGGTATGTGAGGGCATATGGACACAAATATCAAGGTGAGTCTAGGCTTGTTTGAAAGGTTTTAACCAGCTCAATTCAATTGTGGTGTTTTCAGGCTAGTTGGAGTTTGTTTAGGGATAGTTTTGGGTATTTTTCTCCTTAAGAAACGTGTTTGGGGCGTGTTTACTGTTCCAAAATTTGGGAGGTGTTTACATATGAACTTATATGGATTGTTGGTAACCTCTGAGTATAACTTTGACAAGCGGGAATAGCCCAAGGACACTTGTGAGCGTCTGCCTCAGGATTTAGCTACCAGTTTGAGTGTGAACGGAAAATTTCCTTCATAATTCTAATGCATGCATATTTAACGATTTATATGATTATTATGACATGATTTGGATTGCTATGATTTGCTTAAATGACAATAAATGATTTCTCGAATACTACTAGTGTTATATATATCGGACATAGATTTTTTTGTAAATATTTGGAAAACAAATTTGATTTATGGTTGGTGCCTAGATTATGAACCTTTTGAGCTTTAATATATTTCATAGCAGGATAAAAGGTATTTTATGTGATAACTATTTCTAGTATGTCATCCTCATGCGATTAGATCGCTAATCTAAAGTTGGACTCCGAGGGTTCCCAAGGACGAACTCAAATGTGGTTGGAGTTGGACTCCACACGTGCCGATGGAGTTGGACTCCGTGTGATTCGTATTTGTCTACGCATAGTACAGTGAGCATGTTGGTTGGACTAGTGGGACAAGGTTGACTATTCTTGGTGGTTGTGCCCGGGATTATGTGTGTTGTATGACTTTTGTTAAATCCTGAATTTATGCATATTTGGCATTGTTTTACTCACCATTTATGTTTCCTTGTTTATGCATGCATGTTTTCATAAAACAGAAGGTGTATTGATGATTTCGGAATTTTTTTTTCAAAGGCTTCATTTTTCTGCTCATGATTTTAATGGGCTTTCTTGCCCTCCATGCTCCTTTTGTCAAAAGGACTGATATGAGACTGAGGCATTACTATCCTTGGACTTCACACTTATTTTGGATTAGAGTAGGGTTCTGGTTTCCTTTATTGTCTTCTGGTGCTCTGTATTACCATATGTAAACTCTATTAACGGCTGCTAATACCTCGTAGGCTGAGGAGCAAAAGGAGGAATCCGACCGAAGAGGGGCTCGCATCTGATTAGCTAGTTGGTGAGGCAATAGCTTACCAAGGCGATGATCAGTAGGTGGTCCGAGAGGATGATCAGCCACACTGGGACTGAGACACGGCCCACACTCCTTCGGGAGGCAGTAGTGGGGAATTTTCCGCAAGTCAACATGTGGACTTATCCCTTATTTGACATTTTATGCATGTTTATTTTGAACTAAGGGTATTTTTTATATTCTAAGTTGTTGTGTTTGATAGGAGCAAACCCTTTCTCATTTTTCGAGGTATTTTTTGGGAGGGTTTTGTCAATTTGGTACCAGATCACTAGGTCACTTTCTTGTGGGTCGTACACTTGTTCTATAGAGTTGTTTAGTTACTAATGTCAGCATCTTTTCAGACATCATGCCTCCAAGACGGCAGCCTCGTCCATAGCGTGATAGCGATGATGAGGGTCGGGAGTCTAGGTTTGGCCATACCGTGGTTTGATTTGGCTAGGCATTGGATGGTGTGTTTCAAGATAGGGCAACAACTAGGAGCTAGATTTTGGGATAGCCCATCGTCTTAGAGTCGTTGAGTTTGTTGGTACTGTGGATCCAGCTATAGTCAAGGCATGGATTGCATGCTTTGATTGGATATTTTAGTTGATGAATTGTCCTCCAGAATTCAGGGTTATGATAGCTACCTTCTACTTGACTGAATATGCTGAGAGGTGGTGGTAGACCACATTGCCAACTACGTTAGATGAGGCTACAGTGACCTCGGAGTTGTTTAAGGAACTCGTCATGCAACAGTTCGGTCCTCAGTCTTCCCGTGATCAGAAGGAGGCGAGGTTCCTACAACTTGAGTAGGGAGATATGACTGTTGCTCAGTATGAGCAATGATTTGTGGACTTGTCATGGTATGCTCATGGTTCAATAATGACTGAGGCGATCAAGATACGTAGGTTTATGTATGGTCTGAGGATCCAATGTAACGACCCGTCCCGAATTCCAAGATTAGATTAGTGACTAATCATGATTAGTGAGGTTAATCGGTGATTAGTTGAGCGAAATCGGACGAACGATGCAAAATGACCGTTTTGCCCCTGAGCGTGGGCAAAATGTTGACTTTTCGTTCTGGCGGTCAAATGGGCTTTGACCGATGACCGTGACGTAGTTCGGGACGTCACGAGATCATAGACAGGTGGCATGTTCAATTTTGACATTCGAGAAAGAAGTTCTGACGTTCGGATGTTCAAGGGCATTTTGGTAATTTTGGTTAAAAGGGGTAAAATGTTGACTTTTGGACTAGGAGGTCTGATGGCCGACTACTGTTAGGTAGATCGGGATGATACGAATCTGTAGACAGGCGGTACGCTGAAATCGGACTTCGAACAGGAAAGTTATAGGTCACGGAAGGTCGATTTCACTATGCATATACTTCGAGGCAATGATGATTTGGCAATATCTGATTGTGCAGATATTTTGGTGGGACCCATGGATGAGTGACAAGTGTCACTCATCCCATTGGCCAATTTCCCTAAATTGTGGATCTAACTTAATTAAATAATATTAATTGAATATTTTATAATTAATCCACACATCATTCAATCCTAGCCCTCCATTTAACTTAATCTCTCAAATCCTCACCATCCATTATTCTCTCATCTCATCAGACTTCATTCTCTTCTTCATCAAACTTCATTTCTTCTTTGTTCTTCCTCACAAACCCGAAACCATTCTCCATTCCTGCATTTTCTTCAAACCCGAAACACACTACCCACACACACCTCACCATCATTTATCCGGTGAGCTCAAGTGTGACCGTGTGAGAGTGAGGGCAGGACTGAGATGATGAGGACACGACGGCCAGCCACGGCGACTCACGGCGGGAAAACCAGAAATCCACGGGTAAGCACGTTTGAAAATCCAAGTTTGGGTTGTGAGGTTTTTAACGGTCCTCATTGATTGGGTTGAATTCTGAGGGCCTTAGGAGGAAGCTTTGAATCGGTTTTGAGACCTAGGATGGCCGGAGGCCACGGCGGGGACGACTTGCAGGTGACCGGTTCATGTATGAACATTCAAGGTGAGTTTCCAACCTTTTCTCTTCGGTTTTAATGGCTAGGTTAATTAGGGAGAAGGTAGAAACCCATACAAATCAAATAGGATAAAATGGACTGAAAAATGGACGGTTTGGGCCTTGAACTGGTCCAGACCGGTTCGGCCGGTCCAAGAACCAGAGAACCGGTTCGACCAAGGAAGGAGACGCGTGAACAGTACCGCGCGTGATCTCACGCGTATGCAGGTTCCTTGGGCGCGTGCGGGCGTGTGAGTGACTGTTTGAGGATGTGTTCAACATGTGAAACACTCTATTCGATGTAACGAACATTTTGGGACTGGTTTCGTGTCGATCGAACACCGTCTCGAAAATGTTCGGGGCATCGGAAAGTTTCAGATCGGGATTAAAAATAGTTAAAAATACCAGAAAATTACTGGGCTTTAGTGGGAGGCTAATTAAGTAGTTAGTAACCTTCTATTACGATTTTGACAGGTTCGGGTGTCCCGGCGACGGTGATTGGCTCGGGAGAGCCGTATGGCAAGCAAACTGATGAGGCAGCTCGGACGGTCTGTGAGTGGACCTTGTTTTCTAAATTGGTGCATGCATAAATGTTTATTATATGTTTTAATACATGTTTGGTAATGCCATGGGTGCATTTGGTTGTGGTTACGTATAAGCACGTATTTCGAGGTTTCGACCTTATACGGTGCTTATACGGGTCGGTATTTCATTATTGGTTTAAATGAAATGGTTTTGGATTTCCAAAAGGATAAACTCGGGTATGAGACCCATTTGGTTTTGTCTCGGACATATGACGCTATTGATGACCTACGGGTCTAAATCGTGGTTGCGACGGGTGCTTTGAGCACGGCGATAGACGATATGATGCTCGCCTCCGGATTGGGATGTGTTCCTTCCGGAGAGGTCACAATGCACGATCTGTTGTCGAGTAGCTGATGGAGGCTCGACTTCGGAGTGCTGACGGTTCAGGATATCGATCGGTGATGAGTGCACCATGATCTTATGGTGGTCGCATCAGTTGATTTGTTCATGGCTACATACCAGGTTTGAGGGCGGTCCTGGATGGATTGTTACATGCATCACTATGATCAGAGTCATGACTGACCCTTCGATATCGGGCACGATGCCTAGCTGATGTCATATGTTCGGGAACGAGACCCAGTTGTTTTACATTGATGATTTCGGGTCAGGGACCCTAGATGGATTTCCAAGTTCATGGCTGTTTATGGTAACCAGCATAAACCCTAGAAAGGTTGTGGTACATGATGGTTTATGGGAACCGGGCACAGAGGATGTTTTCTCTCTACATATATATATATATATATATATATATGAATAGCATGGATTCTATAGATCATGATGGTTCAGGGGGACCAGGCATGAATATTTATGTTATGTATATATATGTATTCATATAGCTTCCTTTACTTCTATTATCTCCTCCGGAGAGGGTCATTGGCCTGGGTGGACCCTGGAGTAGTCACGGAGCACCGACTGAGTGGAGTTACCCCCCAGTTGGGTTCTTACTCTCAGGAAGGCTATGGTTACTACAACCTCGGGTAAGGTCGGTAGTCTACGGACATTGACCTTGACTTTGAGAAGACTTGGGTTTGAGACCCCGGGTAGCACACGCGTAGCTTTGGAAACCGTGACAGGATTGGTTGTGTGAATTATATGTATATATTATGTATATGATATGAGATATGAAATATGATATGTGATGTGTACATGATTTGGGCTGAGTCCCGTATGGTATTGGGCAGTGGCCCGTGTATTTGGTATCTTTGTGGATTTGCGCAGTGACCCGTGTATTTGGTTTGATTTACAATTTTGGGCTAAGCCCCTAATGAACGGTTTGATAAATGGTTTTCGAATACATGCATGCTTTTTAGTGAAGGGTACAAATGTCTTTATTATGAAAGCGTGGTATAGGTCCCGGGGGGAATGGTATAAATGGTTTGATAAATGGTATATATGACTTTAGTGAAGGGTATAAATGGTTTGATAAATGGTTTTCGAATGCATCCCGCATTAATCCCGGGGGGAATAGGATGGGTCCTGTCAACGTGGTATCAGAGCTCGGCTAGCTCATAGGATCCTCAGGATGCTCTAATACTGTCAGCGTGGTATCAGAGCAGGCTTGCTCTTGGAGTTTTGCGCACGTCGTGGATGTGATGTCTCAATGGGCTACAGTTCGTCATCAACCTGATAGTTGGATGTCAGTACGATAGTTAGTAGGATTGGATCGTGGAATGTCTTGGTTCGGCATTTGATGCTGGGGTCGCCATAGTCCTGTCGTGGATGACATTGTGGGACCCTACAGTAGGATGAACGTAGTAGCACGTTAGCATTTTGATCATGAGATGGTTAGTTGGGATCGTCTTTCACGAGGTTATTGGATCGTTTTGATGGTAGTTCGGAATTGTGACCATTGGTTGGTCAGATTTTGTTGAGTTAAATGGATTTATTGCTCCTGGCAGTTAGCAATCGGATTAGAGGAATCCTAGTTGATTTGACGGTAGGATCGGATTGAAGTCCTTGCGATGTCAAGACCACGTGGTTGGTCAGATTGGGGATTATACTGCGGTTAGCAGTTGGATTTCGAGAAACTCTAGAGCGTGATTGTGGAACCCTACCTTAGGTGTATGGTTCGGAAATGTAAGTTGGCGAGTGGTTTGACTTTGATGACTATTCGAGTTTGAGGCCGTTAGTCGGTCGAGTCATGTCAGCTTAGTGTTGGGACTGCACTCTACAGCCGAGGTTGTACTTGACGGTTAGACCTAGTTGGTTGTCGTACTACCATAGTTGTGATGGGTTGTTGGTACAACTAAGGTCACGGGCGATTTGGTAGACGACATTGGTTTAGTCGAGTTACTATAGGTTAGAGTTTGGTTGGACAGGTTACCAGGGTTGGTACTTGTCGATGGAATCCCAGAGTGGGGATACGGATAAGTAGTATGTGCGATTGATTCCGTTGGATGCGGAGTCTCAATTGTGATGTCTGGTGGTTAAGTCTGCACGAATGTGTGGCAGACACTATTACCAAGAGTGTTTGTAGTTATGGTTGTTGGGAATCGGGGACGTTCGGGGAGCGTTTCCTTTTCTCGTAAGAGTTGTTAGGGTGACGGTACTCAGAGTTGTTGGGTACGAAGGAGGCAGAGTTTCTCCTATTCGAGCAGAGGTACTGGATCGTCGCTCGGTATGAGCGGAGATCCAGAGTTGTCTGATTTGCACACTTTGTGCTGATGCAGACAGGTGGTGTACTGGTACTAGTGCTGGTGCCGGTGATTGTGATGACGATGAGTTACGAGTCAGGATGTGACACCGTCGAGATGAGCATATGTTCGGTGTCTGTGGTTCGGGAGTGGATCACGAATAGTGATGGACTGGATAGGATCCAACGGTAGTTGAGACGTGAAGATCGAGTACTGTCTTGGGGGATTAGTGACTGGTTGGTCCGACTCGATCTGTCGCGGGGTTTAGCGACCAGTTGGTCGGTGTTTGCCCGAGTTGGTCAGATATGGTGGTATGCAGAAGTTTGACTGCAGATCACAGTAGGAGTCTGTTGTGACCCTTCAGTCTAGTGATACATCAAGATAGGATGACTTGACATCCTTTTGGATGTACATATACGGTCGTAAATGGGCATGTGTCCGTAAACAGTCAAAAAGGGGACACGTGGTGGATGTCCGAGTGTTTTGGTTCCGACATAGTTGGAATTTCGAAAATGCGAGAGATTGTAATTGAGGTGACACGTGGAATGCGGGTTTTCTGCATTGGCAATGGGAATTTCAAAGTCATTTTGGGTGACTTCTCAGGTTCTGCCATGGCAGATGATGTTAGATGATGTTGGATGATGTCAGATGATGGCAGATGAAGGTGGATGATGGTTGTTACCACCCGTATGCTGATCGTGTATTGGTTGGTGAACCCGGGATTTATCTTGGGTCATCAGGAGGAGTTGAATGCATTGAAGTTAGGTGAATGAGATTTCTCATTTTCCTGCTTGGTGGCAGACGATGTCAGGGTATGTGACGTGGTGAGTGCAATGAGTTTTGGTTCCATTCACGTAGGACGACTTTTGATGTCAACGTATTGGATCATCCTTGATTTTTCCTCGGTGGAATGACAAGGATTGATACTAGGTAATTGGAGAGAACCCACAGTCTCGACGTGTCTCATCGTTGACTAATCTGTTTAGATGTGGGAATTGGTTGACGAACGAAGTGACAGTATGCAGATTCGTTGAGGGTGTAAGACCCTATGGTTTGGAATCTGGTAGTTAAACTGTGTGGATCGACCTAGCATTCGCAATGTGGATCAGGATTATGGTGTTGAGAATATAGGGTATTGTGATGAATCTCGATCGTGAAGTATATGGTTGGTTGACGTAGTGATGGGTTTGGATCGTGATCCTGATGATCCAGATAGGTGGAGAGTTTATCACTCTTACTTGAATGTTTGAGTTGAGGATTATGGGACTAAACTTATGTTCGATGTAAATCCCGTATGGTATATTACTCAGGCGAGTAGGTGTCCGACGAGGTCTGATTTTGTCAGCCTTAGAGATCTGTTGATATTGAGATTAGCTTCCCTATGAAGTCAATCGAACATATTGAGGTAATCGTTTGAACAGGTATCCGAAAGGTTCGGATATAGTGCGTCTCGGTAGACGTGAATGAGATTTCGAGTTTTGGAATCAGATTTCTGGATGACGATTCAGGATTCGATTTTGGAACTTGAAAGTGGATTTCTGGATTTAGGTTCGGAATAGTTATTCCAAATGCTAGCTTACGGAATAATGATTTTGGATTCGGATATGGAAATGGATGTTGAGTTGGAGTTTTGTTCCGTCTAGTACTGGATTGGACAGATGGACTCCCGAATAGAAACGTGTGTAACGACCCGTCCCAAATTCCATGGTTAGATTAGTGACTAATCACGATTAGTGAGGCTAATCCGTGATTAGTAGAGCGAAATCGGACGAACGATGCGAAATGACCGTTTTGCCCCTAGTGGTGGCAAAACGTTGACTTTTCAATCGGGCGGTCAAATGGACTTTGACCGATGACCGTGACGTAGTTCGTGACGTCACGAGTTCATAGACAGGTGGCACGTTCAATTCCGACGTTCGAGGAGGAAGTTATGACGTTCGGAAGTTTAGGGGCATTTTGGTAATTTTGGATAAAAGGGGTCAAAAGTTGAATTTTTGACCAGGAGGTCCGATGGCCGAGGGCCAAAGACCGTTACGTAGATAAGGACGATACGAATCCGTAGACAGGCGGCACGTCGAATTCGGACGTTCGACGGCGAAGTGACGGTTCACGGAAGTTCCCGGTTACTATTCACGATGGCACGTTTTACGAGATAAAAAGTGACAAGTCTCTAGTGGGCCCAGATATTTACTGGAGGCCCAATGGATGAGTGACAAGTGTCACCCATCCACTGGCCCTTAATTCCCATACATGCATCGATCATCTCTTTGTTTTCCATCCATCCAAACACCCACCCGATCTCAGTTTGAACCCAAACCCATCCAAATCTTTCCAGCCGATCTTGAATGGGACCATAGAGTGAGGGAGAGGCTGAGGAAGCAAGGGACGGTGGCTGGGAGCACTGGACCACCGCACACGGCCGTGAAGGCCCAGGTAACCCGATTACCCGACTAATGCCCATTTTTCCATTATTTTCGAATATGACTTTATGGGTTGTTATGGGTGATTGGAAGATGATTAGGGAGTTGATAGGATGATTTTAAGAGGATTTGGAGGGTGCTTCACGGCGGAGGGAGCCGTGAGGGTGGTCGGGAAAAACAGAACCGTGAGGTTCATTTTGGAACCATAGGTTTAGGCGAGTTTTGATTGATGTTGTTGATTGGGATAGATTGGAAATGAGAAAATAGGAATTTAGGAATTAAAATGGAAGAAAACGGATGAAAAATGAGGATTGTAGGACCCTGGACCGGTCACGCCGGTCCAGTTGCAGGAACGAACCGGACCGGCCGGTCTGAACCAGCCGTCGAGAGGTTGAAGGAGCACTGTTCACAGGCGCGTGGCTCCCACGCGCAGCCACTTCAGGCGGCGCGTGTGGGCGCGTGCTAGGGTTTTTGGGGATGTGTTCAACATACGAAATCATCTATTCGATGTAACGAACATTTTGGGACTGGTTTCGAGTCAATCGGACACCGTCTCGATATGTTTTGGGGCATCGGAAGGTTTAGGTTCGGGATTAAAAATAGTTAAAAATACGGGAAAATTACGGGGCTTTAGTGAGGGGTTATATAAGTAGTTAGTAACCCTCTAAATTAATTTGGACAGGTTTGGAAGTCCCGGTGACGGTGATCGGCTCGGGGAGCCGTATGGCACGCGTATCGAGACGCGGCTTCGGACGGTCTGTGAGTGGACCTTGTTTTCTAAATTGGTGCATGCATAAATGTTTATTATATGTTTTAAATACTTGTTTGTGATTCCATGAGTGCATTTGGATGTGAGGTTACGTATAGGCACGTATTTCGAGGTTTCGGCCCTATACGGTGCCTATATGGGGTTGTATGTCTTTATTGGTCTAAATGAAATGGTTTTGGATTTCCAAATGGATTATGAATATGATTTTATGATTTTGATTTGGATGCTTGTGAATTATATGGTTTCACATATTTCGAGGCGATTTACGTGCTTGCACGTAAATCGAGGTTTTCCGATTTTATACTGATTTTCCGTACTTATGGTTTTGGATATGATTTCATGAAATGATTTTGGATTTGAAAAGGTAACTCTCGGACTTGAGGTCCATTTGATTTACGGAATCGGGCCGGAGGCCCAGTTGGTTTACGATTCGGACTTGAGGTCCAGTTTCTATGTGGATTCGGGCCTAGGGCCCAGTTATGTATTACAAATGGTTTTTACGGGTCATGACGGGTTATGGGAACCGGCATGAACCCCTGAAATGGATTTACGGGTCATGACGGTTTATGGGAACCGGCATGAACCCATGAAAGGATTTTATGGTTCATGACGGCTTATGGGGGCCGGGCATGAATCCTTGAAAGGTTTCAAGAATGGTTTCAAAAGGTTTTTCATATTCCATCCTATATATATGATTGTCTCCTCCGGGGAGGGTCGTTGGCCTGGGTGGACCCCGGAGTAGTCACAGAGCACTGACTGAGTGGAGTCGCCCCCCAGTTGGGTTCCTTACTCTCAGGATGGGCATGGTTCGTTACCTCCAGGGAGGGTCATTGATCTACGGACATTGACCTGGGTGGACCCTGGAGAGACTTGGGTTTGAGACCCCGGTTAGCACACGTGTAGCTTTATTTTACCGTGACAGGTTCTGGATATGAATATATTGGATACACATGGTTTCAATTGGTTTGGGAAAACTGTGTTTTATGATGATAAATGGATTTGGGCTGAGATCCCACACATGTTTACTATGTTCTGGTTTTCTGTAAATTGGTTTTGGGCAGGAGCCCGTGTGACTTGTATTTACAGAATTTGGGGCTGAGACCCTATTTATGGATATTTTAACATATATAATTGGATAAATGGTTTTACTATGCATGCATGCTTTTTAGTGGAGGGTATAAAGGTCTTCTTATGGAAATGTTTTTATAAATTCTTTATTTTTGTCCACTCACAACCTTTCTGTTTTTAATACCCTTCAGATTGACAGCGGATGTGGACTGTAGCAGAGATCGAGATATCACATGCCTCCTCCGGATCCTGGCGTACTCTGATAGCCCGGGAGGGCAAAGGTCGGAAATATCCCTTGTCTGACACTGCGTGTCAGACGGGAGCAGGGTCATCCCGCACTAATCCCGGGGGGATTGGGATGGGTCATGTCACGTGTTTGGCTACGACCTAGGTGGTCATGTTGTTGTCGTTGTTATTGTTGTAGTCTGATTGATGGATAGAAGTAGTTCTGATACCATTGGATTAGTTGAGGACGTGAACTAGACATTGGATACAGTGCATTAGGTCAAGATATTTCTGATGGGTCCAGTTACACACAGGTCGAGTTAGATAGTGGTAAGTGTATACTCAGGTTGAGTAAATTGGTGGTCGGTGTAACCACAAGTGAGTATAGTGTCAGTTTTCGACTGAAGACTGTCAAGCGGTGATGGTTTGTCGAAGGTGTCAGTGTGGATCAGCTAGTGAGATTTGGTGACTCCCTATGGGAGCAGATAGCAGGATAGATTGGTGATTGAAGAAGGAATCATTGAGTTGTTCGTGTCGAAAAAAAGGGTAGATTTGACAAGTGATGTCAACTAGGAACGTATGGCTACTGTCATTCGACATGGTCGAATGTAGTCGATACGACGTGAGTACTAGTGGTACGTCTAGGTGCAGACGAGTTTTATTCTGGTTAGTTGGTGTACGAGTGTACAGGTGTCTTGAGATCGAATTATTTCCATGAGGTGGTTGTGGAACCAAGATAGTTGGAAATTCGAGAACGGAACTAATTAAGGAGGGAAGAACGGTCGGAATTAGATCGGTTGGAATTTCGAGGACGTAATTAATTAATGAGGGAAGATTGTAACGACCCGTCCCAAATTCCAGCATTAGATTAGTGACTAATCATGATTAGTGAGGTTAATCCGTGATTAGTTGAGCGAAATCGGACGAACGATGCAAAATGACCGTTTTGTCGCTAGGCGTGGGTAGAACGTTGACTTTTTGTTCGGGAGGTCAAATGGACTTTACCGATGACCGTGACGTAGTTCGGGATGTCACGAGTTCATAGACAGGTGGCACGTTCAATTCCGACATTCGAGGTAGAATTTATGACGCTCGGAAGTTCAAGGGCATTTTGGTAATTTTGGTTACGTAGATCGGGATGATACGAATCCGTAGAGAGGCGGCACGCTGAAATCAGACTTCGAATGGGAAAGTTATAGGTCACGGAAGGTCGATTTCACTATGCACGTACTTCGAGGAATTGATGATTTGGAGATATTTTGGTGGGACCCATGGATGAGCGACAGGTGTCACTCATCCCATTGGCCAATTTCCCTAAATTGCGAGTTTCCAACCTTTTCTCTTCGGTTTTAATGGCTAGGTTAATTAGGGTAGAAGGTAGAAACCCATAGGAATCAAATAGGATAAAATGGACTGAAAAGTGGACGGTTTGGGCCTTGAACTGGTCCAAACCGGTTCGGCTAGTCCAAGAACCAGAGAACTGGTTCGACCAAGGTAGGAGACGCGTGAACAGTACCTCGCGTGATCTCACGCGCATGCAGGTTCCTTGGGCGCGTGGGGGCACGTGAGTGACTAATTGAGGATGTGTTCAACATATGAAACACTCTATTCGATGTAACGAACATTTTGGGACTGGTTTCGTATTGATCGGACACCGTCTCGATAATGTTCGTGGCATCGGAAGGTTTTGGATCGGGGTTAAAAATAGTTAAAAATATCGGAAAATTACGGGGCTTTAGTGGGAGGTTAATTAAGTAGTTAGTAACTTTCTATTACGATTTGGACAGGTTCGGGAGTCCCAGTGATGGTGATTGGCTCGGGAGAGCCGTATGGCACGCAAATCGAGGCAACTGCTTGGACGGTCTGTGAGTGGACCTTGTTTTCTAAATTGGTGCATGCATAAATGTTTACTATATGTTTTAATACATGTTTGGTAATGCCATGGGTGCATTTGGTTGTGGTTACGTATAAGCACGTATTTCGTGGTTTCGGCCTTATAGGGTGCTTATACGGGTCAGTATTTCTTTATTGGTTTAAATGAAATGGTTTTGGATTTCCAAAAGGATAAACTAGGGTATGAGACCCATTTGGTTTTGTCTCGGGCATATGACGCTATTGATGACCTACGGGTATAAATCGTGGTCGCGACGGGTGCTATGTGCACAGCGACAGACGATATGACGCTCGCCTCCGGATTGGGATGTGTTCCTTTCAGAGAGGTCACGATGCACGATCTGTTGTCGGGTAGCCGATGAAGGCTCGACTTCGGAATGCCGACGGTTCAGGATATCAATCGGTTATGAGTGTACCATGATCTTGTGGTGGTCGTGTCGGTTGATTCGTTCACGGCGACATACGAGGATTGAGGGCGGTCCTAGATGGATGGTTGCATGCATCACTATGATCGGAGTCGTGACTGACCCTTAGATATCGGGCACGATGCCCAGCTGATGTCATATGTTTTGGCACGAGACCTAGTTGTTTTACATTGATGATTTTGGGTCAGGGACCCTAAATGGATTTCCAAGTTCATGGCGGTTTATGGGAACCGGGATGAACCCTGGAAAGGTTGTGGTACATGACGGTTTATGGGAACCGGGCATAGTGGATGTTTTCTCTCTCTATATATATATATATATGAATAGCGTGGATGCTATAGATCATGACGGTTCATGGGGACCAGGCATGAATATTTATGTTATGTATATATATGTATTCATATACCTTCCTTTACTTTTATTATCTCCTCCGGGGAGGGTCGTTGGCCTGGGTGGACCCCGGAGTAGTCACGGAGCACCGACTGAGTGGAGTCACCCCCCAGTTGGGTTCCTTACTCTCAGGAAGGCTATGGTTACTATAACCTCGGGTAAGGTCGGTAGTCTGCGGACATTGACCTTGACTTTGGGAAAACTTGGGTTTGAGACCCCGGGTAGCATGCGCGTAGCTTTGGAAATCGTGATAGGATTGGTTGTATGAATTATAAGTATATATGATGTATATGATATGAGATATGAAATATGATATGTGATGTGTACAGGATTTGGGCTGAGTCCAGTATGGTATTGGGCAGTAGCCCGTGTATTTGGTATCTTTATGGATTTGGGCAGTGACCCGTGTATTCGGTTTGATTTACTATTTTGGGCTAAGGCCCTAATGAACGGTTTGATTAATGGTTTTCGAATGCATGCATGCTTTTTAGTGAAGGGTACAAATATCTTTATTATGAAATGTTTTTATAAACTCTTGTTTTGTCCACTCACAGCTTTTAATGTTTTAACTGCCCTTCAGGTTGACAGCGGATGTGGACTGGAGCAGAGACCGAGATATCGAATACCTCCTCCGGATCCTGGCGTACTTTGATAGCCCGAGAGGGAAAAGGTCAATAATATCCCTTGTCTGACACTTCGTGTCAGACGGTAGCAAGGTCATCCCGCATTAATCCCGGGGGGAAAGGGATGGGTCCTGTCATCGAACTTTGGGCTGCTGTGCTTTCTTGGGCATATACTTCCCTTTAGGCTTTATCAGATGTGGCTGGACAAGTGGAGTTGACTTGGGCACAATTGCAGCTGCAGCAGCAACATTAGTATCAACAACAACAATATGAAGGCTTGCGATGATGCCATGTTTGACAGTATGCTGAGTCCTCCACTCAAGGAGCTTAGAAGAGGGGTACTTCCAGCTTCGGTTCATCGAGTGGCAGTCGAGGTTTTAGTTTTCTTTCCAGTCTAGTGGGACTGCTAGAAGGCGTAGTTGGCATGCTTCTTGGGGTAGTGGCGAGGGTGTTTTTACTATGGTGAGCTGAGCCATTTCAAGCAGGAGTGCCCTTACCTCCCAAATAGTGAGACCTTTGATCAGGGCAGAGTAAAGTTGGGATATTATTTGACTACACCTTTTCCTGCTGTGGCTACCGAGGGTTAGGCAGTCAATCGTCGGGGTGGCACGTGGCTAGAGAGGATGCGGCTGACCCATGTGGGGATGAGCCCATGTGTTTACAGTTACCGAGTAGGAGGCACGTATGACACCTTGAGTGATGGTAAGTACTCTATCTATCTTTGGTCGGGATGCACGAGTGTTGATGGATCCCAAGGCCGCACACTCGTTTATTTCTAGAGGATTTACACTTTTTTCTAACCGCGAGTTGACCCAATTGGGTTCGGATATGGGTATCAGCATTCCGATCGGTGCTATGCTAGTTGCTAGTTGTGTGATCTGAGACTTTTCAATTTTTGTAGAGGGTTTTGACCTTAAGGCAGACTTGATTCCCTTGGAAATCTTCGAATTTGATGTGATTTTGGGTATGGATTGGTTGACTACTCATCATGCCTCCGTTGAGTGCTTTGAGAAGATAGTTATCTTTCGTAGTCCTATATTGCCACTATTTGTCTTCGTGGGGAACAGAGGATACTTCGTTTGGGGTTATTTCGGCTTTGGAAGCCGAAAAGTTGCTAAGGAGTGGTTGTCAGGGATATTTAGCACAAGTTGTAGCGTCCCCAGATTTCTTAGTGAGTTTGGAAGAGATACCAGTTGTGAAGGACTTTCCGGATGTGTTTCCCGAGGATTTACCGAGATTGCCACCTCAGAGGGAGGTTGAGTTTACTATTGAACTTCTTCTAGGTACTCAACCTATTTCACAACCACCGTACCAGATGGCACCATAAGAGTTGAAGGAATTGAAGGTTCAACTGCAGGATTGAGTGGATTTAGGGTTCATTCGACCGAGTGTGTTACCTTGGGGATCCCTAGTATTGTTTGTGTGGAAGAAGGATGGTAGCCTGAGCCTTTTTATTGGTTATTAGTAGCTGAACAGGGTGATAGTGCGGAACAAGTATCCTTTGCCATGGATTGAGGATTTTTTCAACCAATTGAGGGGTGCCAAGTATTTTTCCAAGATTGACCTTTGATTTGGATATCATCAGTTGAGGATTAAGGCATCAGATATTCCTAAAACCACATTTTGAACTTGGTATGGGCATTATGAATTTTTGGTCATGCCTTTCGGGTTAACTAACGCTCCAACAACATTTATGGATTTGATGGATTGAGCCTTCCAGAATCCTCTGGATCATTTTGTGATTGTCTTTATTGGTGACATCTTGGTGTATTCGAGGAGTGCAAAGGCACATGAGAAAGATCTGAGGCGAGTTTTAAATACATGCAGGAGGAAGTAGTTATATGCTAAGTTGAGCAAGTGTCAGTTTTGGTTGACTAGTGTTGGATTTATGGGCCATGTTATTTCTGCCAAGGGGATTAGAGTGGACCCCCAGAAGACTGAGGCAGTTTCGAATTGGCATCAACCAACAACTATAACCGAGATTAGGAGTTTTCTCGGACATGTGGGTATTATATATGTTTTGTTGAGGGTTTCTCCAAGATTGCGGCCCCTTTGATGTAGTTGACTCGGAAGGGAGTCAAATTTTTTTGGGATGATCTGTATGAGTGGAGCTTCCAAGAATTGAAGAAACGGTTGACTACTGCTCCAGTTTTGGCCATTCAGAATGGTAGTGAGGAGTTCGAGGCTTATAGCGACGCATCTTTGCAGGGTTTGGGATGTGTCCTTATGCAGCATGGGAAATCTGCAAGCTCATGACCTGGAGATTGCTATAGTTGTACACACACTTATGATTTGGAGGCACTACCTCTATAGGGAGACTTGAAGGATTTTCACGGATCACTAGAGCCTAAAGTATTTGTTTACTCAAAGGGAGCTAATGCCTTCAGTAGGAAATCTGCAAGCTCATTATCTCATATTCAAGGCATTCATGTACCATTATTGTTGGAGATCCGAAAAGTGGGGGTTTTGTTTCGGGTCGATGACCATGGAGCTTCATTAGTGAGCTTCCCCATGATACCCATATTGCTTGACCAGGTGATTGCAGCACAGCTTCAGGATCTACTCTTTGTATCATCAGGATGGAGGTTGAAGCAGGTAACCGACATGACTTTTTACTTAGGGACGATGGAGCCTTGCTCAAGAAGGGTCAATTGTGCATGCTAGATGATTTGAAACTAAAGAGGGATATTCTTGAGGAGGCACATAGTTCTGCTTATGTTATGCACCCTGGAAGAACCAAGATGTACTATACCCTAAGAGAGTATTACTAGTGGTCAGGGTTGAAATGAGATATTGTTAAGTTTGTGAGTACGTGCCTGGTGTGTCAACAAGTTAAAGCTGAAAGGCAGAGACCATATAAAAGATTGCACCCATTTCCCATCTCGAAGTGGAAATAGGACCACCTTACCATGGATTTTTTGATTAAGCTTCCCAAGACTCAAAGGGGTCATAATGGTGTCTGGGTGATTGTGGACAGATTTACGAAGTCAGTACATTTCCTTCTAGTGCGAGAGGGTTACCAGATGGATTAGTTAGCTCAGTTGTTTATGGATCAGATTTTTCTTCTACATGGGGTCCCTGAATCCATTGTCTCGGATCGTGATCCGAAGTTTACTTCAAGGTTTTGGAAAAATTTCACTCGATCTCTTAGGACCATGACACACTTTAGTACAGATTTTCACCCTCAGGCGGATGGGCAGGCTGAGACTACTATTCAGACTTTGGAAGACATGTTGAGGGCCTGTGCGGTACAGTTCAATGAGAGATGGGATACTTACCTACCCTTGAAACATGTCTTCCAAAACAACTATAGTTGGCTCGCCGATATCCCATCTCTCATTGAACGGCGAGGGAAGTTAAGTCCTCAATTTATTGGACCCTATGAGGTTATTTAAAGGATAGGCCTGATGGCTTATTGACTTCCTTTGCTCTTAAAACTTTCTTGAATTCATGATGTGTTCCATGTATCTATGCTTCAGAAGCATTTGTATGATGGAGCCCATATACTGAGGGAGCAACCTGCTAAACTCATGGAGGATCTGAGCTACGAGGAGCAGCTGGTTATGATTATGGACCCAAAGGAAAATGTGCTTCGAGGGAAGACTATTCCACAGGTTAAGGTTTTGTGGAGGAATTCTAATGTGGAGGAGGCCACACAGGAGCCCGAGGCATTGATAAGGGACCAGTATCCATATCTTTTCTAGTAACGTGTATGAATTTCGAGGACGTAATTTTTTTTAAGGGGGTTGATTATAGCGATTCGAACGTTTTTTAATTTATTTTTTACGGTGAATTTTTTGGGTTTTTTTAGTGGGTTTTGACAATTTTACCCCTATGTTTTTGGGCTAGTAGCTATTTAATGAAATGGTATTATGGGTAGAAGAAAATGTATGATATTTTGGGAGAAGAGTGACATGTGGCAGTTGGGGAGCCACTCCTTAACCTCTCTTTAGATCAAATTAGACCCACACTTGGAACCCACACATATTCCCTCACTCTCTTCCATTTCTGGCTTGTTTTAGCTCAAACCAAGGTGAGGAACATGATCCTTGGACCCTCACGATCAAGAAAGACCTAAGTTTGAAGGAAGAAGGACGTGAAACTAGCAGGAACTCGACCAAGAAGGAAACCTAAAAATTTCGAGCTTTATATCTAAAATCTAAGCAATTTCCTACAATTCGGGGATTGGATTTGAGTTTCAGGGATTTAATCGATGAAGTTTGATTATTAGAACGTTAAATTTAGTTGAGTTTTGAAGAAATTAGGAAGGATCAAATTTTCGGGCAAAAATAGTGGATTTTGGCTAGCCCACGGTACCACATGGCATGATTATTAGAACGTGTCTAGTGCCACGTGGCAGGGGTCCTACGTGGAAGGTCGCATTTGGTGTCGTGGGGCACGTGTTAGTTGGTGCCACGTAGTAGGATGTGTTAGGTTGTTAGTGACACGTGATAGGGCCACATTAGCGTAAGACAGACGTCAATAGGTGACATCAGCGACTGACATCACGTGTGTGGGGCGGTGCATAGGCACTGACCAAAACTTTGACCAGTGCGTGAAGGCACATGAAGCACAAATCGCGAGGTGAGGTAAGGCTTGTTCGAAAGGTTCGACCAGCTGAATCCAATATTTGTGGTTTCAGGTCAATCAGAGTTTGCTTAGGGGTAGTTTTTGGCATTTTTCTCCACAGGAAACATGTTTGGGACGTGTTTACAGTTTTGGGATTTGGGGGGTGTTTACATATGAACTTATATGGATTGTTAGTAACCCCCAGGTATTAATTTGACAAGCGAAAACGCCCCAGGGACTTCTTAGGAGCGCTCGACTCATGATTGAGCTACTGGTTCGACTGTGAGTGGACATTTTCTTTCATAATTCATATGCATGCATATATAACTATTTATATGACTTTTATGACATGATTTGGATTGTGATGATTTGGTTAAATGATGGTAAATGATTTTTGGAATACTACTGGTGTTGGTCTAGACACACACACACACACACACACACACACACACACACACACACACACACACACACACACACACACACACACACACACACACACACACACACACACACACACACACACACACACACACACATAGGGATTATCGGACACACGTTTTGATGAATATTGGAAAACAAATTAGATTTTGGGCTGGTGCCCGGGTTATGAACCTTTTAAGCTTTTGATCATATTTCATTGTAAAATAAAAGGTATTTTAGGTGATAATTGTTTCTAGTATGTCATCCTCATGCGATTGGATCGCTAATTCGGAGTTGGATTCCAAGGATTCCCAAGGAAGGACTCAGACGTAGCCGAAGTTGGACTTCGCACGTGCTGACGATGTTGGACTCCGTGTGATCCATATTTATCTACCCTAGTACAGTGGGAATGCTGGTTGGACAAACAAGATGAGGTTGACTATCCTTGGTGGTTGTGCCTTGGATTATGTGTGTTGCATGACTATGTTAAATCCAGGATTTTTGCATATCTGGCACTGTTTTATTCAACATCTCTATTTCCTTGATTATGCATGCTTGTTTTAAAAAAAAAAGAGGGAATATTGATGATTCGGAAAACGGTTTTCAAAGGCTTTATTTTGTCCATTCACGGTTTTAATGGATTTTCTTACCCTCCACGCTACTTTTGTAATGAGGGCTAATTTGAGGCTGGGGCATTACTATCCTTGGACTGTGCAGTCATTTTGAACCAGAGTAGGATTCTAGTTTCCTTTATTGTCTTATAGTGCTCTGTATATCCGTATTTAAACTCTGATAATGGTTGACACGTGGACTTATCCCTAGTCTGACATTTTATACATGTTTATTTTGGACAAAAGGTATTTTCGGTATTCTAAGTTGTGCCATACGGGAGCAGTCCCTTTCTCATTTATCGAGGTATTTTCGGAGAGGGTCCTGTCAGCTTCACTATAAATAAGGGGTCTCACCTTATTTCTAAAGGTAATTCAAAAACTCATACCAATGTATTACTGATTTATTATCTCGATTAAACTGACTTAGGTATCAGAGTGCTCTTGGTTAATCCACCCCATCTGGGCTTCAACCTTAATCTCGTTTATTTCTTATTATTATATGTAGGGGTCGAGAATGAATTCTATAATTCTAGACGATTTTTGCATCAACTTATTTGAAGTCAAAGTGATAATAGCACAACTCTTTGTTTGAAATTCAATGTGTCCGTGAGTTGGAATTTCAACTACATCTGCTAATATCATAGCATATAGACTGAATGTATCATCTGTTCATAAAACGATAACCATATAATTACTTTTCTATTATGACTCTTTGCTTGAGGTAATTACATCCTAAATGCGGAAAATTTGTGCAAGTTTCTCCCAAATTCAATATAACCTTTGAAGCATTAAACTAAATTATTTTACTAACTTGGTGCCAAATCATGGGATTCAAATTTAAGGTGAAAAAGACTTCCTAAAAATAACTATGAACCTTGAGACTTCGCAATTTCCATAAAATATCACGTTAAACTTACCAATTTTACTTCAAGCATTATCAAGTTTGATTGAATAAATTAATAACATTCATTTTCGATTTCCACATAATCTACATTGAATCAGAGCCCTTGGTTCGATCAATTTTCGGAATTTAGGGGCTCGATTCTCCTTCGAAAAAATTTTCTCGGCTAACATTTCCAAATTTGAAACGCATCACAATTGTCGAAGAGTTTTCTTTTTTTCCAAAAAATAAAAAAAAAATTTTGAATTCCTTAAATTTTGCAGGGAGAGAAGTGAGGTTTTATGGTGGTTAAGATGATCCATGGCCATGGGTTCAAAAGAGACGGCCATTGACGACCAAGCTGCCTCTTTTTCATGGTGGTGGGACAACCATAATCGTCCCCATCAATCTCAGTGGCTCCAAGCCAATCTCTCAGGTTCATTTCTATAAGAAGTTGAGGTTCCATCCCAAAACCAATTGGCAATAGGGGGAGTAGTCCAAGATCTTATAAGGCACAAATTGTAGTTGTACTTTTCCGATATGGGATATTTTCCTCACATCTCAACACGCCCTCTCACGTGTGGCGGATTTTCCAGCCTATCACGTGACGATTTGAATAGGTACATGTGACACGTTTGGCGGTTAAGCCTATCACGTGGGATAACCCTGCTTTGATACCATGTAAGAAGTTGAGGTTCCACCCAAAAACCAATTGCCAATGGGGGGAGTAGTCTAAGATCTTATAAGGCACAAATTGTAGTTGTGCTTTTTCGATGTAGGATATTTTCCTCACATCTCAACAATTTCCAACTCTACAACATCTTTCTAGAATTATCTAGATCGTCTTGTAATTTAATTACGTTGTGAATAGTTATTTTTTCGCACGATGATCAAGTTATCGTACACAAAACTTAGTTTTAGAATGTCACAAATGTTTAATCAAATGAATATTGTCACAAGGGAGAAATCTAATTTTTTTTCCGTTAATTATTTTGGACACGTTGTGAGTAAAATTTGAAATTTTCATGATGTTGCAGATTTGAATGAAAAGACTAAACTCATTCTCAGCATTTTAGAGGAAGATGGAGATTCATTTGTAAGGAGGGCTGAAATGTTCTACAAAAGAAAGCCTAAGCTCATAAACTTGTTAGAGGATTTGTACAAGTCTTTTTGTTCTCTCGCTGAGAAGTATAATCAAGTTCGATCTGAGCTGATTCGAGCACTCCTTGAAACTCCAAACTATCCAGAAATGTGAAAAGGATGTCAAGGCTTTGAACAAACCATTTAAAGAAGAAAACCACGAATCCTACAAAGAATCAATTGGTAAGGAGATAGACGACGATGGTGTCGGCTCCGGCAGTGATTGTGTCGGGGAGAAGGAGAAAATGTGAGACAAAAAGATTTCGAGACTCATGGAAGATAATATGCAGCAGCAGGCCGAGTTGATAAAGAGGAGCAAAGAAAAGAGTAAAACAATTGAGAGGCTTGTGTCCGAAGTACAAAAGTGAATGGATGAAAACAGAACTTTGTAGAGTCATTTGGTAGGTCATTATAGAGAGCATCAAACTCAACATCAATCTCAGATTTCGAATCATTTGGCAACTTGTTATGGTGAACATCATTCTCAAAATCAATATGAGATTTCGAGGCATTTAGTAAGTCATAATGGCGAACATCTAACTCAAAATCACTTCATTTTTGAACGATTTTGTAACTGGTTACGGCGAGGATTCTACTCAAAACCAATCTAAGGATGAAATTCTTTAAGGAGGGAAGATTGTAACCACTCGTCCCACATTTTTTGGATTTATGAAGAATTAATTATGCATTAGCAAGGCTAATCGGGGATTAGTTGATGATTATCCGACGTTCAGGGTGAAATTACGATTTTGCCCCTAACGAGGACAAAAAGTTAACTTTTGACTTGGGAGGTCCAATGCATGAGGACCCAAGACTGTTACGTAGATCGAGTCGATATGAGTTCGTAGACAGGCGGCACATTGAAATCGAACATTTGATGCGAAAGATACGGGTCACGGAAGATTTCAAGAACTATTTACAGCGACACGTTTTACGAGGAAAAATGGAGTTTTGTCTTATGTGTAGGCCCCAGATATTTTTCCAGGCCCAATGTATGAGTAACAAGTGTCACTCATCCATTGCCTATCACCTTACATACATGTACCCACCCCTTCATCTGTTTCATTCGAACTAACCCGAAACCCCCTAAACCCGTGCAACCCAAAAGACGACCCCACCATGTTCCTTTGTACTTTGGGTTTTGAGAGACTAAGAGAGAAGGAAAGATTGAGTTTGACAGTGGGGTTGAACGGCTGAGAACGGCGGAGACACGACGGATGTAAGAAACCGAAAAACTCGTTTTATTTCAAATTTGATTTTTGAGTTTTGTACGTTTTTGGTGGGTTCTGATGACTGGTTGATATTTTTTGGGTTTGTACGAATGCTTGGGGATGAGTGTGGACAGAGGAGGACGGCTGGACAGCTCAGGCAGGGGCCTGGGAAACTGGGTCTTGAGGATCAAGCGAACATGTAGGTTTCCAGTCCATTTTTATGTGTTTTGAATCCATAGATCAATTTCTTACGACTGAACGATCATGTAGGACGCAACGGTAATGAAAACAGACAAGAAACGAGGTAATTAGAATTGAGTCACGGTCGCGGGTCTACGTGACACGGTTAAGAGAAATGGGCTGACCTGGACAGAGGTTAGGGGTGATGACGTCAGCTGATGACATCATTCCCTATTAGATTATAAGGTGACGTGGCCCAATGGGAGATGGACACGTGGCAGTTGCCTGTGCCCAGTCAGCCTGACATGTTAACGACGTGGACCAATAAGATGGTACCACGTGTCACTGAAACGCCAAACACGTGGACCCGTGAATAGCTAACATGTGGCTCTATAAGATTGACGCGTGTCAGATGTTAGTTGTCAGAGATGACGTCACTGCTGGCGTCAGCATTGACTTTGACCATTGACCGCTGACGTCAGCATTGACTTTTTGGTCAACGTTGACCAGCCACTTTGACCCCCGCATGGGGGTTCGTAGTCATGTTTTTTGAGATGCGACCAGGACCATTTTAAAGGTTCCGACGATACAAATCTAATGATTGTGTTTTTGAGTCGATCAGAGATCGTTAGGTTGGTTCAATCGAGGTTTAAAGCCTAAGGAAGCGTGTTTGGGACACGTTGACTTTTTCGGGAATGTTGGGGGTTCTTGATTAGGACTTGTCTAGGTTGGTAGTAATCCTTGAGTATGTTTTGGATAGTTCCGGATGTCCCAGATATGTCAGATTAGCCCGGAGAGGCTTTTGGCACATGTATCGAGGCATAACTTAGACGGTCTATGAGTGGATTTTTTTATTATTAATATGATGCGTTCATAATTATTTTATATGTGTTTATGAACATGATTTGAGATTCCATGAGTGCATGTGTTTTTAATATGAATTGTTTGGCATTTTCGGAGGAAAATGCGTTATTGCACGTAGTTCGTGATTTCTATTTTATATGATGATTGGACTTTGACCGAGTGTACTACGTGCAAGTGTTTTATTTGATTTCGAAGGTTTCATCGAGTGGCATGAAATCGAGGAACTGATTTACAATTTTGGAGGATTTCACGAAGATGCGTGAAATTGAGGTTCGGGCACGAGTCCCAGCTGAACGATGATTTGAAAGTGTTTTGGAAATGAGAAACGGTTTTTGGATTTGGAAATATCTTTCCAGCATATGACCCAGTTGATTTGAGGTTTGACTTAGAGTATAGTCAAATGCAAGATAAGTCGGGCTACGACCTAGTTATGAGTTTTAGGAAAGATATTTTCGGCATGAGACCCAGTGTGGATTTTATAGGATTCGAGGAATCCTGGGATATGAAGTGTCGTTGGACACTGGATTTTCAGGCTGTGACCTATTTGGTGATGTTCCGTGCTTGAGGCCCAATTGATGATGGTATTCGGGTGAGTCCCGGATGATATGACACTCGCCTCCGGACTGCAGATGTGTTCCTTCCGGAGAGGTCACGATGCATTGCCTATTGTCGAGCAGCCGCGGGAAACAATGACCGAGGGAGGCTCGACTTAGGAGTGCTGAGGTTATCCTCTGAGATCGATCGGTGATGTGTTCACGATGATTTAGAGACGATCGTGGCTAGTGATGTATTCACAGCGACATTCTAGGATTGTGAGCGGTCCTGAGTTATATGCACATGTGTTAGGAGTAGAATCGTGACTGACATTGAAGATGGGTTGTGTTCCCACGTGTTCTATGATTTGGGCTAAGGCTTCGTTATGGTTTTCTTTGATTTGGTTTTGGGAAACCTTACTGAGATGATGGCTTCAATTGAGAAGTATTTTGCACTGTGTTTTGATTTGGGAAGCAATACGTCTTGCTTCCGGGAAAGTATTTGAAATAAATGTTTTATGATGCATGCATGCTTTTCCCCGAAGGGTATAAATTTATATTTTGTATATAGTTTTTATGTTTTTAATACCGTTCATATTAGTAGTGGGTGCAGGCTGTAGCAACGATCAAGACATCACATGCCACCGCCGATCCTAGCGTACTCTAATGGACCCCAAGCGGGTGACGAGTTTATCCCTGGTTTGACACGCGGTGTCAGACGGGAGCAGATACGTCCCACAATAATCTAGGGGGATTAGGACGGGTCTTGTCACTACTAGTAGGCCATCACACACTTAGTCACTCGGGAATCGGAGCCCCTAGCTCGACGTCCGAGTAATCACAACACAGTCTCAAGAACTAGAGGCCCGAGCTCGACGTCTGAGACTCACATCCAATCAACATAATCACCACAATATTTCACGCATCACAAGTTTTTAGAAACACGTGCTCATACCCCAACTCAATATGACACATCATCACAACATATTACATCATGAATACTGGGAAATACATACTCACACCAATGCCAATATCACATCTCATAACACATGTCAAATCCACAATCAAAACCTCGGGCCCAAGCCCAAAATATAATCAACATCATACTCGTGAAACGTGCCATTAACGTTCCTTCCATAAAAACCATTCATAAATCATTTGAAAATCATAAATATTCCAAATTACATTATTTCATGTCGCAATTCACATTCAGTTTAAAACCACATTCAAAAATGATATCTGGAACATAGTTTACCAAAGACTCAAAAAACATGCAATAAAATATTAATTAAATTTTCGTAAATCCACTTAAATTCATATAAAATTCCAATCATTCCAATGTCATCAAAATAACATAAAAACACATTGAAATCATGTAAGTATGCAAGGATAATAGTTTAGGGAAAATAAAGTCCACACACACACCGTTTGTATAACCAAGTTTCACTTTGCACATATTTCCGTAATATTTGGAAAAACCTATCAAATATCATATTTAAAGGTTAATATCCATCCCATATCACTTCTATTTTAATCCCATAATTTTTTGGGATTTTTAAACGAATTTAAAACGATCCATAAACCTTTGGACAACCAAAATTACCCTAAAATGGTGTCTGACCGATTCAAAACCTATGCCAAAATGGTCGTAAACTCAAAAGGATAAAAATTCATGTTGACATCACCTCCGAAACTCTGTCTCACGCGCCCCAGGAGCCACCCAAAGAGCCACGCGCCTACTACATTAAAATATTGTTCACATTCTCTATCGCTTGACTTCCCTTGTATTCAGGTCGCATGACCCAACGACCCAACTCTATTCTAAATCCTCAGTTTTTCATCCTTTTTTGTTTTTCTTCGACCAGACATCTTCAAATCATCCTAACTAATGATCTATGGATTTAAAACACAAGAACTTACTAAGAAAATTATTCACCAACTCCAAACTTTCGATCGACTAACGCATTCTTTGTATGGGTTGTTTCCAGCATCCAAACCTCAACTCAGCAGCCTGCTCAGGTCACAAAAACTCTAAGATATCCGAAGTAGCCTCTTTCCTAGAGTTCCCAGCTGAAAACCTGGTTGTATGTCTGAAACCCGCAAGCTTGCTTCACGGGTTTATTTCTGGACCTACAGGTCTGGGACTTCCCCTCTGTCTCACTCTCGTCTTCTCCTCAAGCACCCGAATCTCCTCTTTTTTCCTTAGTTTTTTCTTCTTTTCTCTTCTCTTTCTCTCTTTCTCTCTCTCTCTCTCTCTCTCTCTCTCTCTCTCTCTCTCTCTCTCTCTCTCTCTCTCTCTCTCTCTCTCTCTCTCATTTCCCTGTTTTCCTCCACGATTTACCAATTTTTCTCTATGGTTTGTCTCTCTTGGCTGAGAGCACTCACCCATACACGACTTAAAACATAACACACACACACACACACAACAGACAGTGGCATAGTTGCCTAAGGGATAGAGACACATGTCACCCCTCAATTCAACCACAAAAATATCTCACAAGTAGAATTACGAAAACGCCCTCCATTAAGAAATTACCAAAATGCTTGTACACATCTTAGACCTTAATGAAACAATCTGAACTCCGTTTTTGGCATGCTGCCTGCCGATGTACTTGGGAGGCCAATAATTTCGTAACAGTATTCTCGGATTATCTAAACGAAGTCCTGACCAAAAAAGGCAACTCTTTGACTTAGTGGCAAAATCGTCTTTTTCTCCTTAAATTTTCCAATTTCACGTTTACTCGAAATCCGAGTTGTTACATCCTCGCTATCAATTTGCGTACCATGTGTTAGCACTACAATCAGGTGCATTTATCCTGCATTGAAACTGTCAACAAATACTACCTCACTCACCCATATAAAATGGATGCCCATTTCCCTATAAGATAACTAATATGCACTATTTATTATTACTTTGTAAAAAATACTACTTACTTTTTCTTCTTGTAAAAAAAAAAACCTTACTGACATGATTGTTAAGGAGTCATAGGCTAGCACCACATTGGTGCTCATCCCAAGCGGAAGACCCACTGTTCTCTTCAAGTCTATATGTAACGACTTGGCGTTCAACGAGGGTAAAATCGAAAAAGTCGGATGAAATTGATCACTTTACCCTTTAAAGTTACATGTTAATTTTTTGGTTAAAGTCAAAGGGTTAACTTTCAACTAAGGTCAAAATGTTGTCTTTTGACCGAGAAGATTTTTGGCGATTCTAAAAACTCTATTAGAAATATCTCAGAGTCCCGAGTATGTCAGTAGGCGGCATGACGAAAACGAAGTTCGGTTGGATTCGTTCTTAGTCTAAGTGACATTGGGGTGTTTTCGTAATTTTGAAATGAAGCGTATTTTGGTAATTTCCTTTGCGAGATTTTTTTTTGTGGCCAAATAGGGGAAGGACAAGTGTCCTTATCCCTTAGTGACTTATGTCACCGTCCTTGCGTGTATATGTGTAGAGTTCTATTTAGGTCGTGTGTTGTGTGTGTTTTTGAGAGTGCATGACCGAGAAGAAAAAATAAGAGGAGGAGGAGAGAGTGAGATGAGAGAAAGAAAAACAATTAGAGGGAAGAAGGGAGGTTGGTCGCGGTCTGAGAAGGAGATAATGATGGTGAACCCGTGAGGGTTGCTCTCAGGTTTGAACTTGGTTGATCAGTTTCAGGCGGGGAACTTGGGAAATAGGGTTAGGATGACCTTTTTGGAGGTTCAACGATCGTGACACGCTGCTCAGCTGTGAGATTGGACGCTAGGATCGTCTAGACAGCAGGGGTACAAGTTTTTCCGTGAGTCCTTCGACGGGTCTAGTAGTTTGGGTAAGTTTTTCCTTGTTTTAATCATAAAAATATCCTTAAAATGTGTTGGTTGAAAAAAGAGTGGAAAAGGACTAAAAGTGTGGGAGATTTGGCAGGGACAGGTCGTTGGGTCGGGCGACCCAAAAACCAGGTAAACGGGCGAGGAAGACGATGAATAGTATTTTACTATAGTAGGCATGTGGCTCCAACGTGTAGCCCCTTCGGGTGACACGTGGGGGCAGAGGTGGATTTTCGAGATGCGACCAACATGTGTTTTCATTTTTTTTATGATGCGAACATTTTGGCACAAATTTCGAGTCAATCGGACATCGTTTTGGGGTCGTTTTGGTTGTCCGAAGGTTTGTGGTTCATTTTAAGTTCGTTTAAAAATCCTGGAAAACTATGGGATTATAATAGAAGATAATTGGGATGGTTAATGACCTTTAGATATCATATTTGACAAGTTTTGAGGTTCCTTGAAATTACAGAAAAGCGTGCAAAGTGGCATTCGGTGATGCAGATGTGTGTGAGTGGACTTTCGGTCCCTAAATTATTATGCATGCATACTTACATCATCTAAATGTGTTTTTATGTATTTTGGTGGCATTGAAGTGATTGGAACTTTTATGCTGTTTGCACATTTGATAATTGTTGAGCATGCATGACTTGTCTTGTGATAATTATGATTATGATTGTGATGTATGATTTACAATGCTTATCCGGTCACACTATTATATGGTAATGCAATATGGTGAGTAGGCATAGTTGTATGTACTGAGTCACATATTGTATTGCATATGAGTCCCCGGGGCATTGATGAGATTGAGATGTTTAGAACCCACTTAGGAGTCACAAGTATCTTGCACTCATCCATATGGCCACAAACCAGCCTCCACGTGAATGTTCACCTGCGCCACTCGTAATACTAGTTAAAGTGCGCTATCTTGTTCCCCGAGCTCTAGGGGACATGTGGTGACGGTGCAAGGTGCCCAGCTTTCACGTGGTCGTGGTACCGAGCAAGGATACTCAGTGTATGTTCCGAGTATGATACTTGAGGTGACTTATGAGCATTTATGATGTGGGTTAATATTATGACACATTTATGGTTTTTGTTCATCTGATTGCATCGTTTCAATTATTATTAAATGATTGATATTATATTTATCGTATTACGTGTAAGTACGTTATAACTGTTCAGGTTTTATACTAAAATGAGGGATTAAATGTTGTTTAATGAAAATGGTTTTACGCTGAAATAACAATTGGATCCTCTCACCTTTGTGTTTTGCACCCCTTAGGTATCTGTGGCACGTACATACTTCGAGTAGTTTGGATGCTGCTCTGATACTCACTCCTGAGCGTTGGGTGAAGCTAATGGAACAATTGGGTATTAGCAAGTAAGGTTGTTGTGTAAGATCATTATTTAATTATGTCCATGCTCTAAGCTTTCGATGTTGGGTGAAATGTACTAAGTTTTCACCGAGTAGGTTCTACCCGACTCTCTTAAACATGTTGTTTTAACTTAAATGGATTCTTCATCTGAACATCATCATCTAGATGTCGCCCAACATGCCTCAACCTTCGTGCCATTAGTGGACTTTCTGGATCGGGGTGTGTCAATTTATTGTAAGACCCGTGTCTTGGGAAGAACGGTGAACAATCCCACATCGCTCGGGGAGGGAAAGGTGAAGTGCCTTACATGCATGGGCACATACCTTCCTAGCACGATGCCTTTTTAGAGCTCACTAGCGTTGGATTCCTTTAAAACTACAAAGCTAAGCGAGATTGGGTTGGAGCAATCCCATGATAGGTGATGAACTAGGAAGTTACGCGTGAGTTCCCAAGAAAAAAACTGTGAGGGTTGGACCCAAAGTGGATAATATCATGTTGGGGAAGTCGAGTCGTGACAGTTTGATATTAGAGCTAGACCCTAACCAGAAATTTGTGCAAGCAAGGACGTTGGGCCCCATGGGGGTGGATTATAAGACCCGTGTCTTGGGAAGAATGGTGAACAATCCCTCGCTCAGGGCGAGAAAGGTGAAGTGCCTTATATCCATGGGCACGTACCTTCCTAGCACGAGGACTTTTGGGAGGTCACTGGAATTGGATTCCTCGGGAACTAAAAAGTTAAACGAGGTTGGGCTGGATAAATCACATGATGGGTGACCCACTGGGAAGTTTCATTTGGGTTCCTAGAAACAAAACAGTGAGGGCTGGGCCCAAAGTGGATAATCTCGTGCTAGGGGTGTCAGGTCGTGACATTGTGAGTCTTAGACGTCGAGCCGATGGCTCCTTGGATGTCACTTGGACATCGAGCCAGAGGATTCGAATCCCAAGTGAGTATTTGATGTCCAACCTATAGTGCGCTTGCAATATGATGATTGAGATTGTGGTCATGCTTCAATGATTGATTGTGTGTTATTGATGTGACGTGTCATGATGTGTGGTGCATGTGTGGTTATGATACCTAATGTGATTTGGTGTTTATATGTCTTTGATATTGTGATAAGAAGTCTCAGGAATCGAGCAAGGCTCTGTATCCTGAGAGTAGTGTGTGATGATGACTCAGACGTCGAGCTGAGCTTTATATCCTAATTCAGTTTTTACTCGGACGTCGAGCTGGACTCTGTATTCCGAGTGAGTGATGTGCCTACTAGTAGTGTTGTGGTATGGATGATTGGTGTTGTGCGTTGGTGATGAAATGTCCCTTTGTGTTTCGTTTTGGTGACGTAGGATATGGATATGGTTATGTGTGATGGCTATGTTGGCTATATGTGGATTTACGTGATGTACAATTTTATCTAAATGATTGCATTAACTTATTGTTGGTTTTGATTTTTTCATGTGGTATTTGACTTGGAGATACTGTTCTCGCATTCGAGAATTATAGATTGTGTTTCGTTTTGATTGAAGTGAAATGGTTTTCGTATGCATGCATGGTTTTGGAAAACGGAGGGTAAAAGATGGATGTTTCAAATTATGTTTTTTTAAAACGTTTCTTTTTTGTAAATTCACATGTTTTCTTTGTTTTGTGACCTTCCAGACGTTGCACGAGAATTGAGGCTCGGGTTAGAGGCATGAACTAGAGGAACTTCGGTGTATCCCTTGTCTGACAAGGTTTTATGTGTATATCTTAAATGTTGTCAGACGAGAGCATGGCCCGGGTGTACTACTCTAGTGTTTTTCAGGTGGGGTCTTGTCAACTTGGTATTAGAGCTAAGGTTATAAGTTCTATCGTTGTTTCATGCCTCCAAGATGCAAGCTCTTGCATGACCTAGGGATGAGATGAGTTGATGAGCCAAGGATAGTTATAGGGTTGTTAGTGGTTTTGGTTTGTTGGGAAGAAATGTGAGCTTGTGGAACACTATGCAAGGTTCAATGTGTTTATTGATTGTTATGCCTCTAGATGTTCATATATGTCCTGAATGTTATTGATGGATATGATATAAGTTGACGTGTATGACTCCTCGATATTCGTGCTTTTTGAGGTAAACTAAGTGTGAGTTATTTGTATTGACATGTTTGTATATGTGTTAATTATTGATACGGTTTTGGGTTTTAATCCTGGTTATAGAATGAGGGCTCGGGGAAGATTTAGGAGATTGTGAGCACAATAAGTATGTTATTGAGATGAAAGTGCATTTGAATCGGAATCTCTTTAAATTTTGGATTGAAATTAAGGTATCGTTGTGCGATGTACATGTGAGATTCCTCGAGTTTGGTGCATTGTGTTGTGAACCATATGTGAGCTATGTGTTTATGTGATTGATTTTAATTTTCGATTAGGACTGGATTATGGATTCGACTTAATTGTAAATTTTGAGGACAAAATTTCTTTTAAGGAGGATAGGTTGTAACGACCTGAATGTTCAATGAGGGTAAAATAGAAAAAGTCAGATGAAATTGACCACTTTGCCCTTGAAAGTCAAAGGTTTACTTTTTGGTCAAAGTCAAAATGTTGACTTTTGATCGGGAGGCATAACGAAAACATTGTTCGGCTGGATTTGTTTTTAGTCTAAGTTACATAGGGGCATTTTAGTAATTTTACAAGGAAGGGTATTTTGGTAATTTACTTTGTGAAATTTTGTTGTGGCCAAATAGCGGAAGGACAAGTATCTGTATCCCTTAGGACTTGTGTCACCGTTTTTGTGTGTGTGCTGAGTTATATTTGAGTGGTGTGTTGTGATCATTTTTTAGAGTGCACGACCGAGAAGAAAAAATAAGAGGAAGAGGAGAGAGTGAGACGAGAGAGAAAAATAATTAGAGAGAAAAAATGAGGCTTGTCGTGGTCTGAGAAGGAGAGAACGACGGTGAACCCGTGAGGGTTGCTCTCGGGTTCAAACTTGGTTGATTAGTTTCAAGCAGGGAACTTGGGAAACAGGGTTAGGATGACCTTTTTTGAAGTTCTACAATCGTGACACATTGGTCAGCCGTGACGTAGGACGCTGGGATCGTCCAGACAATAGGGGTGCAAGTTTGGTCCCGAGTCTTTCAACGGGTCGAGCAATTTGGGTAAGTTTTTCCTTTTTTTGATCATAAAAATCTCCTTCTGAGCTAGATTAGAATGTGTTGGTTGAAAAAGGAGTGGAAAAAGACTAAAAATGAGGGATATATGGCCGGGTTAGGTGGTGGGTCGGGCGATCCGAAAACAAGGTAAACGAGCGAGGAAGACGATGAACAGTAATTACTATAGAAAACGCGTGGCTCCCACGCCCAGCCACTTTGGGTGGTGCGTGGGGGGTGTGTGAGGGGGATTTTCGAGATGCGAACGTGTGTTTTCGTCTTTTCGATGATACAAACATTTCAGGGTAGTTTTGAGTTGTCCGAAGGTTTAGGGTCCATTTTGGGTTCTTTTTAAGTTCGTTTAAAAATCCCGAAAAATTATGAGGTTATAATAGAATATATTTGGGATGGCTTTTAGATATGATATTTGATAGGTTTTGAGGTTCCCGAAAATTACAGAAAAGCATGCAAAGTGGAATTCAGCGATACGGAGGTGTGTGTGTGTACTTTCTTTCCCTAAATTATTATGCATGTATACTTACATGATTTACATGTTTTTTTATTTGTTTTGGTGGAATTGAAGTGACTGGAAATTTATCGGATTTTTGGTGGAATTCGGCGATACAGAGATCTGTGAGTGGACTTGATTTGTGGCATGGAATAATGTGATTTTGGAATAACCATGAATTTCATATGATTTCCTGGACGGTTTTTACGAAAGTAGCCTTAATGGCACCTTTTACGAGAATTAGCATTTAAGTTGTATTTGGGGCTTAGGCCCGAGGTTCCGATGCTAGTTTGATTTGTGGTTTTGAGTTATATATTGGATATGTGGTTTCTTGGTATTTGTGATGTTGTTGTGATGATTGAGGCGATTGTGATGATGTGTGATATTGAGTTGTGATATGAGCATGTGTTTCTCGGAACTTTTGATGTGAGAAATACTGTTGTGCTTGTGTTGATTGGTTGTGAGTCTCAGACGTCGAGCATGGGGCTCCGAATCCTGAGATTAGTTTTGTGTTGGTGACTCAGACATTGAGCCAGGGGCTCCGAATCTTGAGTCGGATGTCACTTGGACGTTGAGCTAGGGGCTCCAAATCCCGATTGAGTATGCGATGGCCTACTGATAGTGCACTTTGATATGATGATTTAGATTGTGGTTGTGCTTGAAGGATTTATTGTGTGTTAGTGATGTGATGAGTCATGATGTATGGTGTATGTGTGGTTATGATGGCTAATGTGATTTTGTGTTGATATGTCTTTGATATTGTGATGAGTAGTCTCAGACATCGAGCAGGGCTCTGTATCCTGAAACTAATGTGTGATGGCGACTCAAACCTCGAGCTGGGTTCTGTATCGTAAGTTGGTTTTTACTCAGACGTCGAGCAAGACTCTATATCTCGAGTGAGTGATGTGTCTGCTAGTAGTGCAGTGGTATTGATGATTGGTGTTGTGCGTTGGTGATGAAATGGATATTTGTGTTTCGTTGTGGTGACGTGGGATATGGATATGGTTATGTGTGATTGCTATGTTGGCTATATGTGAATTTAAGTGATGTGAAATTGTATCTGACTAATTGCATTGGCTTATTGGTGGTTTTGATGGTTTCATGTGGTTTTTGACTTGGAGATACTGTTCACACATTCTGGAATTATAGATTGTGTTTCGTTTTGATCGAAGTGAAATGGTTTTCGTATGCATGCATGGTTTTGGAAAACAGAGGGTAAAAGCTAGATGTTTTCAAATTTTGTTTTTTCTTAAACATTTCTTTTTTGTCCGCTCACACGTTTTTTTTGTTTTGTGACCCTTCAGGGATGTTACACAAAAATTGAGGCTCGGGGCATAGGCATGAGCTAGAGGAACTTATGTGTACCCAGAGTGTCACAACCCAACCTATCTAGCACAATATTGTCCGCTTCGAGCTCAGCCCTCACGATTTTGAGCAAGGCCTTTTGGGAGCTCACTGCTTTGGATTCCTTAGGAACTCCAAAGTTAAGCGAGTAAGGGCTAGTACAATCTTAAGATGTGTGACCCACTGGGAAGTTGCACGTGAGTTCCCAAAACCAAACCGTGAGGATTGGGTGCAAAGCAGACAATCTTGTGCTAGAGGAGTCGAATCGTGACACCGAGTGTACTATTCTAGTGTTTTTCGGGTAGTGTCCTGTCACTATAGGTTACGAGGAGGGACATGTGACACACAGTAATTGGACAATGAGTAATCCTAAGTTGGAATATTTTGTGCTTCAACATATATAAAATACCCATGGCGTACATTCCCCTGAAATTTCCAGTTTAAAAACCATATGGGACGACAAAATCTAGACATCAGTGTCTTAAATCAAATTCAAACCAATCCTCAAATAAACCCAAGTTGTAGCTCACAATCCAAGCCGACCAACTGAAATCCATTCCCCATGTCGTAGCCCTCAGTAAAAGCTAACCAGCTGGGAATCTCTGTAAGTACGCGTTGTCAACCCCTAAGATTTGGTAGAGACACACTCCATGATGTCAGTTTGGAAAAGTACAGTATCACCGTACTATGTGTAGACAACCCCCAGGAGCTAGTGAAAACACACTCTATAGTGCTAGTTAGGGAAAATACTGCCCCTCGGGCCTAGCAGAGACACACTCCATGATGCTAGACTAGGAAAATATTGCCTCTAGGAGCAAGCGGAGACACACTCTGTCATGTTAGTCAGAAAAATACTGCTCCTAGGTGCTAATGGAGGCAGAGTTATGCCAGTTTGAAAAATATTGCCCCTATGAGCTAGCAAAGACACACTCCGTCTTGCCAATCCGGAAAAATACTCTCATAGAAGCTAGTAAAGACACACTCCATAATACCAGTCCGGGAATCACAAGGTCCCTTAAGGATGGTTAACCTTGGAAAATAATTCATAAAAACCAAGCAAAACCTTGCTTACATATAATTATGACCTAAAACTAAGTCAAGATATTTAAACACGGCCCCAATTCACTATTTCCAAAAAATCCATAAAAATCGGTGTCTAGTAAACCATTTGCTTGAAAAATTATTCCGAATCCTAATATGCATTACATAAAAATAATTATCTAGAATAATTTTTCAAAATCAAATTAATTCACAAAGGAAAAACTACATAAAAAACTAGACTCATATCTAAACTATCAAAATTTTCAAACAACTACTAAACCTATGTGACCACCTAAATTTAACTACCTCCGTCAGGTTTTTCATCTATCTGGCCATCAAAGTGCCACGTGCCAAAAATTTTATCCAATCAACGACTGATGTAAAAAACAGAGAGCTATTTTCAAACTTCCTAAAAAATCAATTAATACCCATTAAATTAAAAAGAAAGCAAAAGACTTATAGAGGAATTTAAGCTCTATGGGCTGAATGCTAAGAAAATCTCCAGAACTCATGGCCACGAACGAATCCAATCAATCAATTTTTTCATTTCCTAAATTCTTTCAAACAACCAACTGAAGTTAGAACTTAAGGTTTGTGCATATATATGATCCAAGCGAGAAAGAGAAAAGAGAGATGGGGAAAAGAAATAGCATAAGACAGTTTTTACGATTCAAAAAATATGGAAATTGATAAACTCACAACAGGTTTTGCGATCAAAATCTAATTCCCAGCCCTCATCCCTCTCCCCGCCCCTAATAATTGGAATTGCCAAGCGCTGCATCGAATGCAGGAATTGCCTCAAAAACAAGTAGAAAATGGGTGATCTATTCGTCTTAATTTTTCTCTTTTCATAACAGTTACGTTTTCTTCACAGACTATCCATCAAACACCTTCCGTGCATTTTTATTCGCTTTTAGTTTGAATTTAGCAATCTTTTAGTAAGTTCAATTTTAACGAAAAAAGGTTGAACAGAAACACAGAGAGAGCTCCAGCTCCACGTTGCTCCATAGAAAGTACGAGCTGGGCCGTCTTCTAGGTCACGGTACTTTCCCCAAGGTCTACCATGCCAGGAACTGAAGAATAGTAAAGCGCAGCCATGAAAGTGGTTGGAAAAGAGAAGGTCATAAAGGTTTCTTACGCAAAGTGGGTAGGTTTGTCCTTGAAAGTTTGAATATCTGAACTTTAATACTATGTCATACCTCCTTCATTCATTTCCTCCAACAGATTTTTCACAAAATATTCAAGTGGGGTAGGGGGCAAGAAAAATAAATAAATAAAAGAGTTCAACGGGATGATGTACTAGATCAAGAGAGATATCATTATGATGAGCATGGTCAAGCATCCCAACATCGTCGAGCTCCACGAGGTCATGGCCAACAAGTCCAAGATCTATTTCGCCATGGATCTGGTTCGAGACGATGAGTTCTTCGCCAAAATCGCCAAAGGTCTGCTTAGAAAAGACATGGCCAGAGTATTTCTAGCAGCTCATCTCAGCCATCGATGTCTATTGTAGCAGCGGTGTCTACCATCGGGGTATGAAGCTGGAGAATCTCCTCCTCGACTAAGAAGGCAACTTGAAAGTCTCTGATTTTGGACCTAGTGATTTTTCTGAGCACTTGAAGCAGGAGAGAGGTGGAGTGGGAGAGATGAAAAGAGTCTCGGTGGTTGTGAAGAAAAAGATATTATCTTTAATGGATTAGCACTACAGTTTTGTTTCTCTTCTTTTTGGTTCTTTTCCAAATTTTTTTGCCTGGTTTGGTGGTTGAAAAGTCAAATTCTCTTAATGGAAAGTGTGAAATTGAGTTCTGAAGATTTGAGGCTCTTCAAGCTGGGTTTGTTACATTTTGGGGAAGACAAAAAATTTGAGCCTTCGAAGTTTTTGCAGAAATTTAAGAAGGAAGCTTGAGTTTTTTGGGGGCGGGGGGAGGGAAGGGGGTTGAGAATTAGACTTGGATTTTAGGGTTTCAAGTGGGTGAGTGGGTATTTGTTGAATTTTTAGGAGTTCTGAAAATATCCCTCTATTTTTTTGCCACATTACTCCCTTGTTTCCTAAGAGAGGGGTGCAAGGAAAAAGCCGCTTGACATCTTTCTCTCAATCGTGCTTTGCTTGTTGTCGGGGTAAAATTTTTGACACATGACACTTTGACAGTTAGATGGATAGAAAATTTAATTGAGGTAATTAAATGTGGGTGATCATATAGATTGGGTAGTTATTTAAAAATCTTTCTAGCTCATATATGAGTATATGGTGAGCTCTATAGTCTGATGTCTTTTTATATAGATTTTTCATTCACAAAAAATAATAGAACAACCAGATTATTTTTATGCATGGAAAATTCATAATAAAATAATCTACTCACCATACATCCAACAATCATACTTTGAGCAATACAACCTAGTAGAATTCTTGGAACAACGTCACACAGTTTGCTTTGATACCAAAAATGACAAATCCACCCTGAAAAATACCATAAAACGAGTCCTAATCCTTCTCACATTTGGCACCTTAATCGAAGGTCCAAAAGTACCCTTGGACTTGACTTCGAACACGTATATCAATCAAACCAGGGATATAACCAAAAAATATATATCTTTGATCTAGGGGTCACCGCCCACACCAAATCACTACCCTTAGAGGTCAGGTAAATTCAGTTTGACAACCCCGACCTCAGTTGTGACCCATGAGAAAGTAATATCTCAACATCTGATAACTCCCTCAACTAACAGTCAGGACTAGCTGGTAACTCATCGGTTCTGCAGACTCTTTCTGAGTCCCCAATTGATATGCTGACTCACACTAGAGTCCCGATTTGGTATCCTAACTCGCTTGGAGTCCAATCTAATGTCCCGACTCTTCTAGAGTCCGTAATCTGATATACCAAAGATCTTGAGCATACCTCAGATCATCCCTTGGAAAACCTGAAATCTGATGATACTTTATACTCATTTCAGAGTATACCTGTGAGTAAAACCCACGAGACATAGGAAAGAGCGCCCCTCAACAGTTGCCGGATAAGAATTAAGGTAACCAACACGTTACGCATAGCTAAAATCAAGGTAGAGGTTTAAACACACATGTCCTATATCCGAGCATCCCCACCAAGGACACACTAAGTGCACGAAACCCTTAATAATACACCATCATCTAGGCTCCCTTTACCCTCTGTACAAAACCCGCCCCAAACATAGTGAATTTGGAAATGCCTAACAATTGGCTCTAAACGGACCAAAAAGGCTGTGAAACCATCAAAAATAGCTCTGGGAGGTCGAAAATATGGAGGTACACATAGTCGTGGTTTGTGGAACTGCCCCTCGTGTTGGAGGAAGTCTTACGGACCTCCCACACCCCTTCACGTGTTCCCATGCGCTACCTATGGACTGTTACATACCCTTCTACGCCTGAAAATGTTCCTAAGCATTCCTATGATCGTCCATGCGATAGTGGATGGCTGGCGACCATGACATGCGCCCCCACAGATGACTGGACCCCTCCCAAAACCAAGGAGATTCTGCTCTAGTCTGACAGTTAAGTCGATAAATAAAACCATACTCACGGTAAAACTAGTAAAGATAAAGTTCATTACTGACAGACATGGGATAATTTACAAATCATTTACAAAGCACAAGTATAAGTACTACATACAACTCAAAACAAAATTCCAGTCCTACCCTAATATGATGTAGAGTGCATAGGTTTTTGTCTGTAGTTATGCCTCAGGTCACTGGGCAGATCCCCGTCCTCGAGTCACGGCCTGCAGGGTAAGTAAAACCATAAAAATACGAGTGGATGAAAATAACCTTGAAAAACATTTAAAAAAAAACATACATTTATACCCTTCGTTTTAGAAAGTTATGCATGCATATAAACCATTTAAATCCCAAGTAAAATAGAGCATAGTAGGGACCTCAAAAAGTGTGTAAAATACCCTTAACAAAACAAACATTAGTAATCATGTAAAACATAACGAAAATCAATACAAAAATCAACACAAAACTAGCACAACACTCATACACATCCAACCCATCCTCGGTGCAAAACATTTGACACGACCCATCCCAATCCCCCCGGGATTATCGCGGGATGTGTCGTGCTCTTGTCTAACACGAAGTGTCAGACCAGGGATAACACAAACCTCAGCCCATTTGGGGCTTCTAGAGCTCGCTAGGATCGGTAGAGGAGTGTGATGTCTCGGTCTCTACTGCAACCCGCATCCGTGATCAACCTGAAGGATATTAAAAACAACAAAAGCTGTGAGTTGACGCAAATAAATAATTTATTAAAACACATTTCATAAAAGACATTTATGCCCTTCACTAAAAAGTATGCATGAATTCGAAAACCAATATTCAAACCATTTAACTTAATTAAATCATTAGGGCCTTAACCCAAAATCATAAATCCAAATAAGTGGGAACTCAGCCTAAAACCGTAAATCCAAACCATGAGGGCCCCTGCCTAAATACATTAACACTGAAAACTAAAACTTAAATCCAAAAAATCCAAAATCCAAATACATAATGCAGCAAAGCCATAAATCACATTTCCATCCAATACCATTATGTACCAATCCTCGGCATCCCAGACGCTTGACATCCCAGACGTCATGTCACGGTTCAAGCTACGCATGCTACTCGGGGTCTCAACCCAAGTCAATCTCTGACATCCCAGATGTTTGACCTCCTAGAGTCTAGCAATCATGCTCCTGAGTCACTATACGGTCTGATCGCTCCGTGTAGTGAACCCTCGCAGGCAATGCGCCGTGACTACTCCATCGTCCCAGACGACTAGAGGAGACAATCCATAGATATAAGGATAGTATATGGAAAACTATTTCATAAATCATCTCAAACTATCCAAATGGGCCTATGCCCGAGATTTCCATAAAACCATCGTAATCCACAAATCCGATTTCACAAATCCGATTTTTCAAATCCATAACCATTTATCTAAATCTATTTATGGGTCCCCGACCTGAAATCACATTGATAAAACACAACTGGGCCTCGTGCCCGATTTCGTAAACCAATTGGGCGCCTGGCCCTATGCCCCATTCAATCAAATGGACTCCAAGTCTGATAGTTCGTAAACCAAATGGGTCTTAAGCCCAATTTCGTATTTCCAAATCCAAAACCATATCTTTGAACCATTATTAAAACCACAATCATGTATAGCCACAATATAAAAGCGTAAACATCGGAATACGTGTAAATATGGAATTACCTCGAAATACGTGCAACCATGCAAATCACCAATACCACAATCATCACTACAAAAATCATATATATAAAACATATAAAACAGTTATGCATGCATCACAGTTTAGAAAACATTGTCCACTCACAGACCGTCCTATGCTGCCGCCTCGATATGCATGCCATAAGCCTCTCCGGGCTAAATCACCATCCTCAGAATATCCGAACCTGTCCAAATCATACTAGAGGGTTACTAACCACATCATTAACCTCTCATTAAAGCCCCATAATTTTCCCAAATTTTTAAACGTATTTAAACTCGATCCTAAACCTTCGCACACCCCGAACTATATCGAAACGATATCCGATCGACTCGAAACCGGTTCCAAAATGTTCCTTACATCGAATACTTAAAATCACATGTTGAACACTTCTCCCAGATCTTCCCCAAGAGCCTTCGCACGTCGCCCAAAAGCGATGCGCGTGAAGACCACGCGCTGGCACAGTGCTTCTTCTTCCTTTGGTCAAATCTGTCCAGACCGGTCCACTTGTACAACTGGTTCAACTAGACCAGTGAGCTGAATGTGTCAGCTAAATGTGTTAGTCTAATGGTAGAATTATCGAGTGGCATCAACTCAGAACGTGAGATCAATGTCACTCGACGTGGTCGAGTGTAGACGATACGACGTGAGTGTTGGTGGAACACCTGGGTGCAGACAAGTATTATGTTGGTTAGTGGGTGTAGACGTATACATGGGTTGTTAAACCTGACGGTGAGACTAAGCTTGTTTTTCCACGTTGTGGATGTGGAACTAGGTTAGTTGGAATTTCGAGGACGAAATTATTTAAGGGGGAAGGTTGTAACGACCCGTTTCGAATATCAGGATAAAATATTAGTTAATTATGAATTTAGAATGACTAATCGGGGATTAGTTGAGTGAATTCGGTTGGACGGTGTAAAATGACCGTTTTGCCCTTGGATATGGGTAAAATGTTGACTTTTGACTCGGGGAGTCAAACGCACAAGGACCGATGACCGTGACGTAGATCAGGACGTCACGAGTCCGTAGACAGGTGACACGTCGAAATCAGACGTTGAACGGAGAAGTTATGGTCATGAGATCGAAATCAGGAACTTACGTCTCGGGATTCGACTTAAATATTACTTAAATCTGATTGGCTGATTTATTAATCAGGAACCTTTGGATGAGTGACAAGTGTCACTCATCCTACGCCCTAAATTCCCCAAAAAATGGATCTTGTTCCCATTGGCTAATTATATATATTTATATATATTTTTTATTCCACTCATCCCTTATCTCTTAATCCTCACCGTCCATCTCTCTCTCAGCCACTCATCCTCGCCATTCATTTCTTTTAGCTGATCACTCATATGATCATCTTCATCAAACACTAAACTCAAAACGTCCATCAACTTCATCACCATTACCAAATCGACTTCACCTTCATCATCACATATCTTCTTCATCATCAAATCGTCACCATCTTCAACTCTGTTGTTGCAAACCCTGTGCACCACCCAAAACAGTGAAGAACTGTAATGACCCGTCCCGAATATCGAGATTGAATATTAATTAATTATGAATTAGAATGACTAATCGGGGATTAGTTGAGTGAAATCGGATGAAACGTGCAAAATGACCGTTTTGCCCCTAGCGTGGGCAAAATGTTGACTTTTAGTTCGGGCGGTCAAATGGACTTTGACCGATGACTGTGACGTAGTTCGGGACGTCACGAGTTCATAGACAGGTGGCACGTTTAATTCCGACATTCGTAGAGAAAGTTATGATGTTCGGAAGTTGAGGGGTATTTTGGTAATTTGGCATGTTAGGGGCCAAATGTTGACTTTTTGATCGGGAGGTCCGATGGACGAGGGCCAAGGACCATTACGTAGGTCTCGTCGATACGAATCCAATGACAGGCGGCATGCCGAAATCGGAGATTCGACGACGAAGTTATGGTCACAGAATCGGGCTTGATTAACCGAACGACCCAGGAATAAAATAATATTTTAATAATGAACAGTACCCGGTGACTGTGCACATCCAGATGAGTGACAAGTGTCACCCATCCCCTGAAATCTGATCCATGTTTCCCTCCCAATACCATCATTACAACATCATCATCATCCCTAATCATCCTTGTCCTCCATTTTCTCTTCCATTTCCTCCATATTTCCTTATACCGTGAACTACATCAATTAAGTGTGTGAGCTGGGGGACTTGGCTGCCTTCTCGTGGCAGAATTGAGGGAATTGTGAGACTTGAAGATTGTATTAACTGAGAGAAACACACGGGACAGAGTGAGGGAGGATGAAATCAAAATCGAAAATTTAGAAAATTGGGGGGAAATTCAAATGTCGAGTGAGGGGCCGTGAGGATCAAATTGAAGCTCACATTCAGCTTCCTGAGGTTGAGACGAGTTGTTTCAAATAAAAAACGAGAGGAATTCATGCCCAATTGGCTCTGAACGGGTTTGTTAACAGTGAGGAACTTCGAGATTGAGTCCAGGAATTGGAGGCTTCGATGGATGAAATTGAGCTGGGGATTATGTTCCTGAGGATCCCATGATGCTTCTGGAAGGATCAATTGAAGGAAAACGCTGGAGATTGATGAAGCTCCATGGTTGCACAGTGCACGGATGTTCGAGTTTGAGTCGTGAAGATTGAGCAATGGATTGATGCAATTGAGTTGGGGGAAATGTTTAACGGAGTCCACTGATGCTTCTGGTTGCATCAATTGAAGGAAATCGATTGAGATTGAAGGTGTTCGAATGATGAACAGTGTTCGGAGTGTTCTTCGAGTGTTCATCTTCGATCGTGAGGTTTGATGCAGGTAATCGTGTAATTCTGATTGCAAACCTTTAATTGAACTCAAAAAGAAACTAACTGGATGATCAATTGATGTAATCAGCGTCGAATTGATAGGATTGGAACCGGATCGTGTCGCGGGTTAAAGGACCCGTTTACCAGACAAACGGGTTGAGACGACAGCACTGTAGCTGGCGCGTGGGTTTCACGCGCAGCCACTCACGGCGGCACGTGAGGGCGCGTCTGGCCTAGTCTCAAGGTGAGGTCAACATGACTTTTGATCCTCTCAGTGTAACGAACATTTTGACGTTGATTTCGGTGAAATCGGATATTGTTTCGATAATGTTCCGTGTATCCGAAGTTTTGTTTTATGTTTAAAATACGTATTTAAATTCCGGAAAAGTTGGGGGAAATTATATGAAGTATTTTGAGATGTTAGTAACCCTCTATAATGATTTTGGGCAGGAGTTGTGATTTCCAGAATTTACGGAAAAACGTGCAGCTCGGAAACGAACCGTTTTGAACGGTGTGTGTGATTGGACTTTTGGTTTTCTAACTGTGATGCATGCATATATGGTTTAAAATGCTTATTTATATGATTTTCTATGAATTGACATGATTGATGCTTTGATTCGGTGATTTCTCGATTTTCTCGATTTTATGATTATTATATTATTATATTCTGGCACGACTTTCGAGAAATCATGAAATCGGTTAAAAATAATATTGTGGGCGTGAGAACCCAAGTAAATAATGATTTTGACTCGGATTTGGAGTTACATGTGAATTTGATGATTTTTGGTATTCTCGTGATTTTGTGATTATTTTAATCAGTCTTTCGGGCACGTTTTACGAGGAACGTGCAAATGATGTTTTGGGCTAGGCCCGGATTGAAAATGATATTTGGACTCGGATTATGAGTCAATGATTGATTTTATGGATTTACGTGATCGTGGCAACTCGGGTTTACGGTTGCACGGATTTACGTGAAATTGATATTTTGGGGTTGGGACCCAATGGAATTGTGTTTCTGATTGGATTTGTATTTCCATGTGATTATATGATGATACTGATGATTTCGGATTTATAAAGTAAATCGGGACTTTGGTTAACTTGGGGCTGAGACCTTGTGTTGATATATGATTTGGTTTTTAATGCAACTGTTTTTCACTGGTTTTTGTGATGGTGATATGTTGCGGATATTTAGGGCTTTCGGGAGAAAATATGTTTTTCCCCGGAGTGCACCCTGGAGATAACGCTCGCTTTCGGGATGGAAGTGTTTACCCCGAAAAGGTCACGTAGAACGATCTTTGTCTTGCAGCCCAGGGGAGGCTTGACTCAGATCAGATGTGCTGGATTATATGGATCGGTAAGTGATGTGTTCACGAGATCCGGATCATCGGCTGGTGAGGGTTTTTCCCAGCGACGGATTGCTGACTGGTGATGTGTTCACAGCAGCGGATGCTCGGATTTTGAGCTGTCCTTGAGCCTATTGATATGCACGCGTCGCAGGGATAAACGTGACTCTAAGCAACAGGATATGGAAATAAGTCTCGTGGATTATGGAAAATGATTTTGAGGAAACCGTGGTTTAGCGGTTAAAGTGATTTAAAGAAACTGTGAACTTTTTGAGATGTTAAACTGATTTGGTGAACATGAGTTTTTGTGGACCATGAGAAAATATGTTTTGATTTTATCGGTCCACTGTTCATACTTGAATGATTTCATACTATTACTCATGTGTTTATGATATGCATGCAAGTTTGTGAAAACTGGAGGGTAAGAATGTATTTTGGTAAATGTTTTTATATGAGGTCATTTTTGTCCACTCACACCTTTTCTGTTTTGTTAACCCTTCAGGTCGTGGTGCGTTGATCGAGGCTATTCCAGAGGTGGAGGTATGTGCGGGCACAGGCAAAAAAATTCCCTTGTCTGGCAGGTACTGAAGGGTAGTTTCGGACTTTCAGTTGACTTGTCAGACGGGAGCAGGACCGGATACGGTTTTTGACGTCCAGTTGGGACGGGTCCTGTCAAGAAAAAAAACCCCAAACCACCTAAACTTCCACGCACATACCTTAACCTGTTGTTTTTTTGAACGTGGAAGGATGCCAGGAAGCTAGGGGAGCCACTAGGGAGGACTCACGACGGCGACAAGACGATGGACTTGTTCTAGGGACAAAACAGAGAGGTTTGGGCTTGGTTTCGTGCATGGTTGCCTGGTTCGGAGGCAAGGAACCAAATGCCCTATTTTTGATTTAAAAATGGAGAGGCGTGAAGTAAGGGTTGTCGATCATTTTTATGTTTTGGTGGTTGCTCCTGAGGTGAGACACGTGTGGTCGTGCCACCGTAGTGGACCGTCGTGGACGGTGGCCTGCAAACCCATATGGTACATTTTGTCATTCAAAAATGGTAGTTCATGGTTCCTTGGTTTCCGATCCCTGTTGATGATTGGAATGTATGTTTGGAGGTTGTTTTAAGGTTTTGGGATCAGTTTTGTGGCCAACGGTGCTCGAGGGTGACAGGAAACAAAGAAGGATGTTGGGCCGGTTTATTCATCATACAAGAAGGTGAGATTTTAGTTTGTTTCCATGTTTTTGAGGTCCTAGATCAATAGGGCATGGTTAACTGATGAGATAAGAGTTAATAGGAATAAGAACGGGTTAAAAACATGGAGGAATAAGACTGAACCAGCCACGCCGATCCAGTTGAACTGGTTATACCAGTGGACCGGTCTAGACCGGTCTGACTGAAGGAAGAAGAAGCACTGTCCTGGCGTGTGGGCTTCACGTACAGCACCTTTGGGCGGCGTGTGAAGGCACGTGAGGTAGATCTGGGAGAAGTGTTCAACATGTGGTTTTAAGTATTTGATGTAACGCATGTAATGACCCGTCCCGATTTATCGAGATTAATTAAGAGTTAATGATGGATTAGCGAGACTAATCGGGGATTAGATGAGGATTAACGGACGTTCAGGGCGAAATGACGATTTTTCCCTTAGAATGGGTGAAAAGTTGACTTTTTGTTTAGGCGGTCAAATGGACTTTGGCCGATGACTGTGATGTAGTTCGGGACGTCACGAATTCATGGATACGTGGGGCGTTCGATTCTAACATTCGAGGAAGAGGTTATGACGATAGGAAGTTTGGGGGCATTTTGGTAATTTGGTTGAAAAGGGGCTAACAGTTGACTTTTGACCCGAGAGGTCAGATGGCTGAGGGCCAAGGATTGTTACATAGATCGAGACGATACGAACCCATAGATAGGCGGCATGTCGAATTCGGGCGTTCGACGAAAAAGTTACGGTTCACGGAAGTTCGAACGTATTATTGCACTTTTTCGAAACAGAAGTTATTTGTCAGCAAGTAGGGCCTAGATATTTCTGTACAGGCCCAATGGATGAGTGACAAGTGTCACCCATCCATTGCCCAGCCCAAACAATTCATGCGTATCCTCCCCTTTTTTTTGTTCGACCATTTTCCCCATTTCCAAATCAAACCGATCAAACCTTCCACCCCAATCAAAACCCTTAAACCCCTATGACCTTGATTGACACCCAGAGAGTGATGGGAGGACAAGAGGAAGGTGGTGGCTGGCCAAGGCAGCGCCATCATGGACGACGGAGGCCAACTCGAACCAAGGTAATCGGTTTGCCCGATTTTCTCCATTTTTCATTTCGAATGTTATGGCTTGTTTTTAATGATTAGGATGGATTTATTGGGTTAGTAGGAATGTAATAGGATGATTTTAAGGAAGGTTAGAGGCTGAGGAAGCCCTGGGGAAGTTTTGAAAATATTGAACTGTGAGGGGAATTCGGGTTCATGGGTTTTAGAAGGGGTTTTAGGCTGTTTTAATTGTATGTTTAGGTTCCTAAAATTGAATTAGGAAGAATAGGGTTGATTAGGAAGCGAAAAGATGAAGATTGTACCATGTAGGAGGCTGGACCGGTCACGCCGGTCCAAGTCGCAGAGAAAACCGAACCGGCCGGTCGGATCGGTCGGCTGGAGGACATGGAAGACCCTGTGCAGTGGCGCGTGAGGCCCACGGGCGCACGCGCAGGGCCATCTCAAGGCGCGCGCAGGCGCGTGGTGAGAAAATTGAGGGTGGTTCCAACATGTGAAATCATCTATTCGATGTAACGAACATTTTGGGACTGGTTTCGAGTCGATCAGACATCATCTTGGTATAGTTTGAGCTATCCGAAGGTTTCGGGGTGCGTTTAAAAATAGTTAAAAATCCAAAAAAATTACGGGGCTTTAGTGAGGGGTTAATTAAGTAGTTAGCACGAGTTCCCATGTGTTTTGGTTTGGGTGGAGGTCCCATGTATTGATTTATGGATTTCGGGCCAAGGTCCAAATGGTTTTATGGTTCATGACGGTTTAGGGGGACAGGGCATGAACCCTAGAAATGATTTTCGAATGCATGCATATGTTTTTAATGAAGGGTGTAAAGGTCTTTTATGAAATGTTTTTATAAAATATTTGTTTTGTCCACTCACAGCTTTTGTATTTTGAATGCCCTTCAGGTCGATCGCAGATGTAGGCTATAGCTGAGGCGAGACATCACATTTCTCCTTCGGATCCTGGCGCCCTCTAAAAGCCCGATTGGGCAAAGGAAGAAAATATCCCTAGTCTGACACTTCGTGTTAGATGAGAGCAGGCATGTCCCATGCTAATCCCGAGGGATTTGGGACGGGTCCTGTCAAGTTGGTATTAGAGCAGGTTTTACTCCCAGAGTTCGCAGATCGAGGATGTGATGTCTCTCCAATCGTAACAACCCATCATCAACGTGATAGTTAGGGCACTAGTACGAGGATTCGATCGAATCGATACTAGTTTGTGTACATTTGATACGCGATGCGATCATGTGTAGGTCAGTTTGGTAGAAGATGTCGTGTCTGTCGCGTGTTTCGAGTAGGATCGTTATTCGTGCCAATTCGACGGATTCGAGCCGCATAGTTACTGGGATAGGATCTAGTGGATCAGTAGACGCAGTAGGACGACCAGAGAGTCGGGACTGCCGAGGAGCCATGACGGACATGGAACAGAGCATAGTGAAATCCGTGGAGGTCGGACGTTGGGTTCGTCCACGATAGAACCACAAGGATCGAGATTATGCAACCCGGAGTAGTCAGACGCGCGAGGACTTTCGTTGAGGCTAATCGGAATAGGACCGTCGATCCTATTTGGCATGAGATGCCACGTTTAGAGGTGTCGAATCCCGGAGGGATGTCGACTGGCAAGAAATGCCGGAGTAGTTGTTGTGTGACGCTGCACCACCCCAGCGTTAGGCACAGACTTGGGCCAAGTTCTTGTGGAGGTCAGCGGTTGGACGCCGTAGAGTTACGAGAGGACGAGGTCCTCAGGTTGTGGTTACTTATTGTTGGGATACCAGTATCGAAGTATGACGATCCTTCAGAGTGGAGTTGAGGGATCACTCGAGATGGACATGTTGCAGGGAGCGGCAGATGCAGCGAGCAGCCGGGGTGTGGTAACCCCAGTTGGCGATTGGTTGGATGAGTGACAAGGAGAGCGGTACTTGTCGATCGAATTCCGAGGTGGATCGATCGCTGGATGTTGTGTGACGAGCGGTTAATACGCGCGATGAGTTGATCGCGTAGTTTTGGAGTCTCGATAGCAGAGTATTTTATGAGATCGGTCTCCATAAGGTTGTGGCAGACGCCGCTATGGATGGACGTAGTTGAGTCATATAGAGTTGGATAGACTCAGGTTGTCGGGACAAGGATACGAGGATACGTGGGTGACGCACAGTACGAGCAGTTGTTTTGGGGGGTTGGCTGGGTCACGACCGAGTGTGATTATAGAAAAAGATGAGCTTCGGGCGTTGACCAGTGTGCCACTGTAACGACCCGTCCTGGATGTCTAGATTAGATTAGCGGTTAATGACGGATTAGCAAAGTTAATTGGTGATTAGTTGGATACTTTTGGACGGTTGGCACAGAATGATGATTTGACCCCTTGAATGGGTAAAATGTTGACTTTTAGTTCGGGCGGTCAAATGGACATTGACGGATGACCGTGGCGTAATTCGGGACGTCACAAGTCCGTAGACAGGTGGCACGCGCAATTCCGACATCCGAGGAGGAAGTTATGATGTTTGGAAAGTTGAGGGCACTTTCGTAATTTGGTCAAAAAGGAGGAATTTGTTAACTTTTTGCACGAAACGTTTTCTTCATGCAAACCAAGGACCGTTAGCTAGATCTCGACGTCCTGAGTACAAGGACAGGCTGCACGCCTTCATCGGACATCGGACGGATAAGTTTTGGTTCTAGAAAGGTGAGGGGCAAAATGGTAATTTGGACTTACAGGGCATTTTCATCTTTTTACACCTTGGGCTTTGTGTAATCAGATAAGGCACTTGGATAGGGATTATTGGATATTTTGGGAGTGTGGACCACATGGTGTTGGACACCTGGCCACTATTTAGTTCAAGCTTGGAAGGACGACGGGTGGCCAGAATCCGAAATCGATTTTTCTGAGTTTTTGGTTCAAGCTTGGAAGGTAAGATTTAGGGCTTTATTGCACGATTTTGTTAAGTAAAACGGCCACAAATTGAAGGACGAAACTAATGGGATAGAAAGGGTGGAAAATGGACTGAAAACGGGTAAAAATTGGCCTCGCCGGCTTGGTTCGACCAGACCGGTCTGAACCGATCTGAACCGAGTTTGGCTAGAGGTTGACGATGACACTGTAGCAGCGCATGGCTCCCACGCGCAGCCCCTTTGGGCGGCGCGTGAGGGCGCTTGGGGCTACTTTTGGGGAAACGCTCAATACGGTTTTCACTCTAATCGATGTAATGAACATTTTAGGACAAGTTTCGTGTCGATCGGACACCGTATCAGGATAGTTTTGAGTGTTCGAAGGTTTAGGGGTTCGTTTAAATTATGTTTAAAATTCGAAAAAATTGGGGAAATTAGAGTAAGCTTAAATGAAGTGTTTGTGACCCAGATTGGTGACTTTGACAGGTCGGGAAATTCCTGAGACAGCCGAGGAGCGTACAGGACGCGAGTGACGTGTTCGGAATTGTGAGTGGACTGTTTTTTTTCTAACTGAGCATACATAACTGTTTTTACTTATATTATTTATGTTTCGATTATGCTTTTATGCTTTCGATATATGATATTATACCTATGATTTCTATATGCTTATTTTACTTGATTGCACGCTTTTTCAATACGAGTTATCGATTTTGCACGAACTTCGAGAATATGACATTCTGTGATGCTTTTGAGTATGGTTTCGGTTGGATAATTTATGTTTATACGCATTTCTATTTTATCAAAGATTGGTGGTTTTGCTTTGAGATTTGAAGTGAAATTCGGGCGGAAGTCCCTTTTTGAGAAAACATGATTTCGATTTTCGAATATTTCCAACTTGGCTTTGATTTTCGGATTTTGTTGCATTTTCTTATGTTTGAAAAATGATTTTGGGTTTAAAGACCCGAAAAAAAGAGAAAACCCACTGGATCTGGTTTTGAGTTTAAAGACTCGGATTGATTGACGGGTGGGAGGGCCTTAGATTGATTATTTTTTGAGTTTAAAGACTCGGTATATGTTTTGAGTTTAAAGAGTCGGTGATTGTGATACCTCGCGAGGCCTGTGATTGTGTTTTGAGTTTAAAGACTCGTTGATATCCCGAGAAGGCCTGGTTATTGCGCATTGTGTTTTGAGTTTTAAGAGTCGGGCACACTTGAGATCCAGTAAACTTGTATGATTGATGCTTTTCACTGGTTTTCAAATGTTTTGGGCTTTGACCCGAATAACTTTTTTTTTATGGATTTAGGGCCGAGGGCCCGAACTTTGGTTTTGATTTCTGATGTTTTCCGCACTTAAGCAAATGGTTGTTGGTTATGCATGCATGTTTTTCAAACGGAGGGTGAACCTTGGTTTATTTTCATAAACGGTTTTATAACTTTTATTTTTGGTCCACTCACGCTTTTAATGTTTTTAACACCCTCCAGGTCGTGGTGCTAGCGCTGGGCTAACGTTGAGGCAAAGGCGGAGGCATAGAGTTTTCCCGTTGCGCGTGTAGCCAGCTTTTAGTCGGATTCTCATATTATCTCGTACTGTACTATGCTCTGTGCTACTGTGGACTTGTTGTATTTGAATTCTCCCTGGTCTGGAAATGTATATCTTGTGGGTTTTTGTGAGGTTAGTTTGGCCTTTTGCGTTGGTTGTCAGATGGGAGCAGGGTTCGTTCCAGTTATCGGGGGTATAATCGGGATGGGTCTTGTCAGCCACGCTACCTTTGTGAGGTAACAGAGAGAAGTGGTGACTGCTTAGTTTGAGCAGGGTCATCAGATTGGGTTGATTTGCACTCCGTGTGGCAGTGATGCGATGACGGTAACGAGAGGAGACGACGAGCTACGAGCTGAGGGTAGCTCAGTCATGATGTGCTCGTGATTGAACCCTACTACTACATGACGAGAAGGATTCGTCATATAGTATAGATTCATCTTGGAAATCATGATGAAGATGGTTTGGTTGACTGCGGTTGACCATACCTCCTGAGGCTCGTGTACGCTATTTGAGGAGAAATCTGATAGTGAGAAATTGAATAGGTCACTACAGTAGCTGTTGACAGTTGCCGTTGGTCGGAAAGAATGGACAACGTAAGGATTTTCGTGTGGATTAGTGATAGGAGGATTGGGTAGTACGCAAAAAATTGTCTGCAGATCACAGCGGGAGCATATTGCGACTCTTTAGTCGGGTGGCACATTGGATTAGGATGAATTGACATCCTTTTGGATGTGCGTAAATGGTCATAAACGGATAGGCGAATTGGATTGGTTGCGGACATGCGGATGAGGTCCGAGTGAGTTGAGGACTAGTTTATGACCAAGTTGGTAGACGTGCCCTAGCGTGGTAGTTGTGAGAGTTCGGTGGGCACTGAGCGGGATGGAGAGGATCCCGAGTGGATCAGTACGAGGTATACCCAATACCTAGTTTGGCGAGGTATGAGCTGTACCTAGATACGGGGTACTTGACCCTAGATCGTTGTGGACGTATGGTACGAGTGTTAGGTTCTAGATTTGGATCCCATAAGGATTGGGATAGGGTTTGGAGAAAGGTTGAATCTTTAGGTCATTTATGGGCCAAATATCTAGGTAGTGGGACAAATTTGAATGAGTTGAGGAGGAGATAGTGTTTGGTGTTGCATGGCGTTGATGTGTACAGCATGTATTCTCATCCACATATGACTTGGATGACTTTGATGTCATCATCTTCCACTTTCCTCATGTGGATTGATGAGGAAAGAGTCGAAAATGAAGTTAAATTGGATTGACTTGGAAATCAGATGATTCTTGGTGTCACGTCTTGTGATGTGACAGGTGAGTACCCAAGGTGAGACAAATCGAGTAATGTGAGGATGATCGAGATGACAGAAGTGATTGTGACGACCGTGAGGTGTTCAGACCGAGGTCTGATCGTCATTGGAGTGAATTGCCTTGCTGATTATGCTAAGCTAGGAACAGAAGAAAATCGTATGGTTAGAATGTTAAAGGATCCTTTAGTATAGTTGGTGAGATGACAGAGTTTAGAAGTGGGAATTAAGGTGAGATGAGCACGATACGTAGGTATCGATCTAGAAGAGATGAATAGCCAATGCCTAGAGATGGATTTGAGAATAGAGATTATGTTGGATTGAGGCTGGCTCATGACGCACGATTGAACATCAGACCGATGAGTACTATGATTGGATGCATTCCGAAATATTGGTATAGTGACTAGACGACGAATGTCGTGTTCTTGAGCAGAGTTGACAGAGAGGGTTTGAATAGTTGGTGAGCCGAGAGCTCATGGCCCGCACGCCGGTGGAACCCTAGTGCCTGTTTGTGTTTTCTACTGAGACAAATGTTCGATTGGATTCCGTGTACACCCGAATGGGTGAGACGTCGATTGTGGGTCGACAGGACGAGTAGTACGATGGTTGAGACTTGAGGTGAGTCTAGATGGCAGCGGAGATCGTTGAGTGATGTGAGATACGATACGGTACGAGGACTCAAGAACGAGTCTAGATCAGAGTGTCCAGCGGAAGTACAGTGGAGCCGAATGCTACCGGTTAGACACGATCACGCTCGTGGACTTAGTGATGGTAACTGGTAGGTCGGAACGTGTCAAGAAGTTATACTATAAGGATCGGAAATCAACTTAGTATAACTGACCTATCAGAGTGGCTTCGGTTGTAACAACCCGTACCTTCGGGAAGGGTAAAAATGTAATTTTATAAAGTTTTGTATATAAAGGATGATTTTGCCCTTGTGAATAGGAGACGAAAAGTTGACTTTTTGAATTACGGATTGGATGAGTGTTAACCCTTGACCGTGACGTAGTTTAGGACGTCACGAGTCCGTAGACAGGTGGCAGGTTCGATTCGGACAACCGGAGGAAAAGTTATGACGTTCGGAAGATTGGGGGCGTTACCGTAATTTTGAGTAAACGAGGAAAATGTTGACTTTTTGGAGGACTTGTGATTTTCACATAGACCAAGGACCGTTGGATAGGTCTCGACGTCCTGAGTACAACGACAGGCGGCACGCTGTCATCGGACGTCGGATGAAATAGTTACGGGTCTTGAACGTTCGAGGGCAAAACGGTAATTATTTATACAAGGGGGTATTTTGGTCATTTTCTTTCAGCCAATTGGATGAGGACAAGTGGCTGAGTGGGGTAGGATATTTATGCTTTGTCCATAGGATTGTGGACACGTGGGGGCACTGGATTGTTCTAAATGGTTCTAAAGTGTGCACGGCCACACTTTGCTCAATTTGAACCGTGCAATCCTTCGAAAAACACAGAGAAACAGAGGGTGAGAAATTAAAGGAGATTGATCGATTTTGGTGCAAGGGTGAGTGAAGAGTGGTTGGTGAGAGTGACAGGGAGTAGTGTTTGTACTGGTGATCGGGTTTTGGTGGTGAAATCGTGCACGGCGGCACGGTGGTGGTGCGGCGAAGGTTTGAGGAAACAGGGAGGCCGTGAGTTCGTGGTGGTGGCTACGCCGTGTGGTGGCTCAAACCACGACCGTGGGAAGTTCAGGAGGCTGCAGGGAGTCCAACGAGAAACGGGAGACGCGACGGTGCGCACGGCGGAGACAGAATCGAAGGGTAAGCCTCTTTACTCTGTTTTCCCGTGATTGTTTTCAATTCAAAAGTCGTGAGGGTAGGATGAGAATCGAGGGGATTGGTGAGTGCAGTGATGTTCAGGGAAGTTCTAGGAGTGGTGTAGGACGGTCGCCGTGACGGGGGCGTACACGGCGGAGCTCAGTCGACGGTGAGTACTCTGTTTGGCCGTGAATTTCAAACGGGAAATCGTGGGTTTAGAGAGTGAGTCGAGGGTTCCTGTGAGTTGTGTGTGACTTAGTGAGGTTGTGGGAGGAGTTTAGAATCGCCACCGTGAGGGGGGAAGCATAGGACGGCCGGGAAGGAAAACAGGGGCCGTCTGTGTTTTCTTTCGAGCTTCAGTCGTGAAGCTGAGGGGTGAATCGAACCAGGAGAGTGAGGGGGATGGATTCCTGGTGTCTGGACAAAGCTGCAGGAGAAGAGAGGAGTGAAATGGTGGCCGGACGGCAGAGAATGGCTCTCGCCGGTCCGGGATTGCAGCCCTGGTGCGAACCGGGTTCGATCGAGGTTGGGGATGCACTGTAGCAGGCGCGTGAGGCCCACGCGAAGCCACTTTGGACGGCGCGTGGAGGCGCGTGGAGAAGAATCCGACCAAGCTTCCAACATGAGTTTGGTTCTAATTGTCCTAAGGAGTTTATTGGTGTGGTTTTCGGGTGAATCGGATGATGTTACGGAGTTGTTCGGGAATCCAGACGGTTGAGGGTTTAGGATTAAAATATTATTTAATTCCCGAAAAATTGGGGAAATTAGGATTAGGATCCTTGATGTATTTGTGACCCTATTTAGTGCATTTTGACAGGACGGGAGGCACCCGAGACAGTCGAGGAGCGCACGGAGCGCGAGTGACTCGTTCTGGATTTGTGAGTGGACTCTTTCTTTTCTTTCGAGCATGCCTAACTGTTTTATTGATGTTTTATGTTATTAAAGGTGTTTTTATGCTTCTTAATGATGCTTATATAGGGTTGATGTGTTTGCACGTTTTTCGAGACATTTTCAGGATTTGCACGTTTTTCGAGAAAAAGCTGGTTTTCGGATTTTGATACCATATTTGGAGATTTCAAACTATAACTGTTTTCTGATGATGATAAATGGATTGTGAAACATAATTTGTTAGTAAATGTGGGTTTTGATTAAAAATTAGATTTCCGGATTTGGGTTCGGAATGACGGTTCTGAACGCCGGGAGGGCTTCGAACCGGGGATTTCGAATTCGAATTTGGCGATGGATTTTGAATTGGTTTTACACTGGATATGGATTGGATTTGGGATTTTGAATTCGTTTTACACTGGATATGGATTGGATTTGCTGGATCTGGATATTGGGTTTAAAGACCCGGATTGATATTGAAGGGGGACGGGCCCGGATTGAGTTTAAAGACTCGGGAGTTTAAAGACTCGGATATGTTGATATTACCCCCATAGGCCTATTGAGTTTAAAGACTCGGGAGTTTAAAGACTCGGATTTCATTTAAGGCCTGATTGAGTTTAAAGACTAGGATAGGTCCAACAGGTTTGATCGGAAATGATGATTTGATGCTGATGCTATGATTTCTATATCCGTTTTATAGTGTTTCTGTTTCTTATAGTATTTTACAGTGTATCTGTTTCTTATGATATTTTATAGTGTTTCTGTTTCTTATGATGTTTCTTGGTTTTGAATTATTTAATCACTGAGTTAGACATGTGATTTCCAAAACGGAGGGAACAGAGTGTTCTCGTTTCTTAACGTTATTTGAAAATAAACGGGTTGCAAACTTTCTGTTCTTTTTCTTTTAGTCCACTCACATCTTTTGACTTAATTTTTCCCTCCAGGTCGTGGTGATAGCGCTGGGGTGAACGTTGAGGCAGATATCGAGGCATAGAGCTTCCGACGTTCTTCCGTTGCGAGACTAGCATTGTAGGAACTATGCTCTGACTGACTGTTGTGTATATTTTACTCCTTCGTCTGAGAGTTATGCTTATAGTTGTATGCCGGTTGTTTGTTTTGTTTGATACTGTAAGTGTGATTGTCAGACGGGAGCAGGGTTCGTCCCGGGTATCGAGGCCATATTTGGGACGGGTCCTGACATTCGGTGACAGTGCGTACCGACGAGTATGGCATAGTGACGAACGTGTACTTGTACATGAGAGCGGCTGTGTGCGGGGACACGATTGAATTTCCATAGTTGGTTGTGGAAATCGGGTCAGTTTGAATTTCGGGTATGAAATTCATGAAGGGGGGAAGATTGTAACGACCTATCCCAAATTATCAAGATTAATTAAGACTTAATGACTTATTAGCAAGACTAATCAAGGATTAGACGTAGATTAACGAACGTTCGGGGCGAAATGACGAACTTGCCCTTGGAATGGGCAAAACGTTGAATTTTTGTTTAGGCGGTCAAATGGACTTTAGCCAATGATTGTGACATAGTTCTGGACGTCACGAGTTCATGGACACGTGGCACGTTCGATTCCTACATTCGAGGAAGAAGTTATGACGATCGGAGGTTCGGGGGCATTTTGGTAATTTGGTTGAAAAGGGCCAACAGTTGAATTTTGACCCGAAAGGTCAGATAGATGAGGGCCGAGGACCATTACGTAGATCGGGATGATATGAATCCGTAGACATGGGGCAAGTCAAATTCGAATATTCGACGGAGAAGTTACGGTTCATTGAAGTTCGAACGTACGATTGCACGTTTTTCGACGAGAGCAGGACGGAAATATCCCGTGTCTGACACTTCGTGTTAGACGAGAGCAGGAACGTCCTATGCTAATCCCAAGGGATTTGGGACGGGTCCTGTCAAGTTGGTATTACAGCGGGTTTTGCTCCCAAAGTGCGCAGATCGATGATGTGATGTCTCTCCAGGCGTAACAGCCCATCATCAACCTGATAGTTAGGGTACTAGTACGAGGATTCAATCGAATCGATACTAGTTCGTGTACATTTGATACGCGATGAGATCGTGTGTAGGTCATTTTGGTAGAAGATGTCGTGTCTGTCGCGTGTTTCGAGTAGGATCGTTATCCGTTCCAATCCGACGGCTTGGAGCTGCATAGTTACTGGGATAGGATGCAGTGGATCAGTAGACGTAGTAGGACGACCTGAGAGTTCGGACCGCCGAGGCATCATGACGGACATGAAACGGAGCATAGTGAAATCCGTGGAGATCGGACGTTGGGATCATCCACGATATAACCGCAAGGATCGAGATTGTGCTACCTAGAGTAGTTAGACGCGCGAGGACTTTTGTTGAGGCTAGTTGGAATAGGACCGTCGATCCTATTTGGCATGAGATGCCACGTTTAGAAGTGTCGAATCCCAGAGGGATGTCGACTGGCAGGAAATGCCGGAGTAGTTGTTGTGTGACGCTGCACCACCCCAGCGTTAGGCACAGACTTGGGCCAAGTTCTTGTGGAGGTTAGCGGCTGGACGTCATAGAGTTATGAGAGGACGAGGTCCTCAGGTTGTGGTTACTGGTTGTTGGGATACCAGTATCGGAGTACGACGATCCTTCGGAGTTGAGGCGAGGGATCACTCGAGATGGACATGCTGCAGGGAGTAGCCGAGGTGTGGTAACCCTGGTTGGCGATTGGTTGGATGAGTGACCAGGAGGGCGGTACTTGCCGATCGGATTCCGAGGTGGACTAATCGGTGGATGTTGTGTGGCGAACGGTTAATACTGGCGATGAGTTGACCGCGTAGTTTTGGAGTCTCGATAGCAGAGTGTTTTCTGAGATCGGTCTGTATGAGGTTGTGGCAGACGCCGCTATGGATGGACGTAGTCAAGTCATATCAAGTTGGAAAGACTCAGGTTGTCATGACAAGGATACGAGGGTACGTGGGTGACGCATATTACGAGCAGTGGTTTTGGGAGTTGGCTGGGTCACGATTGAGTGCGATTACAGATGAAGGTGAGCTTCGGGCGTTGACCAGTATGCCACTGTAACGACCCGTCTTGGAAGTCAGGATTAGATTAGCGGTTAATGACGTATTAGCAAAGTTAATCGGTGATTAGTTGGATACTTTTGGACGGTTGGCGCAGAATGAGGATTTTTCCCCTAGAATGGGCAAAATATTGACTTTTAGTTTGGGCCGTCAAATGGACATTGACCGATGACCGTGACATAGTTCGGGACGTCACGAGTCCGTAGACAGGTGGCACGCCCAATTCCAACATCCGAGGAGGAAATTTTGATGTTCGGAAGGTTGAGGGCACTTTCGTAATTTGGTTTAAAAGGAGGAATTTGTTGACTTTTCGCACCACACGTTTTCTTCACGCAAATCGAGGGCTGTTAGCTAGATCTTGATGTCCTGAGTACAACGACAGGAGGCACGCCTTCATCGGACATCAAACGTATAAGTTGTGGTTCAAGAAAGGTGAGGGAAAAATGGTAATTTGGACTTACAGGGGCATTTTGTTCTTTTTACACCTTGGGCTTTGTGCTATCAAATAAGGCCACTTGGATAGGGATTATTGGATATTTTGGGAGTGTGGACCAGAGGGTGTTGCACACCTGGCCACTATCTAGATGCTTCTAGCCACTTTCACGGTTACAATTTAATTGTTTGGGTTTGGGTTTAATCGTGCAATGAGAGAAACAGAGACCCTGAGACAGTGAGGAACAATCGATCGGTTTCAGAGTGTGTGAGTCTTGGTGATCGAGTGTGTGTGATCAGAGAGAAGCTGAGAGTGTGGTGAGTGCACTGGGGTGTTGGGTTTGAGTGAGAGCCTCTGAGGAAAGTGAGAAATCTCAGAAAAACACAGAGGAAGCCGTGGGCTGTGGTGCAACCTTAATCGATCAAACCAATCGAGTCTGGGTTTGTGGTGGTGTACAGAGGACGGAGAAGAGACTCTAGGATGCTAAGGGACACGGTGGAGCTCACGGCGGTGAGCGGAGGCACGGGTAAGCCTATGGTTCCCCAGTTTTACAGTTTTTGTTCAAAATCAAAGTTGTGAGTTTTAGCGATTGGTTGGGTGTTTTTGTTGACACTAACAACTTTAAGAAGTTGTTATCAACCTCAGGAACTCGAACCCGTGACTGGAAGGACGTCGGGTGGCCGGAATCCAAAATCGATTTTTCTGAGTTTTTGGTTCAAGCTTGGAAGGTAAGATTTAGGGCTTTATTGCACAATTTTGTTAAGTAAAATAGTCAAAAATTGAAGGACGAAACTAATGGGATAGAAAGGGTGGAAAACGGACTAAAAACGGGTAAAAAACGGCCTCGCTGGCTCGGTTCGACCGGAACGGTCTGAACCGATCTGAACCGGGGTTGGCTGGAGGTTGACAATGACATTGTAGTAGCGCGTGGCTCCCACGCGCAGCCCCTTTGGACGGCGCGTGAGGGCGCTTGGGGCTTTGGGGAAACGTTCAACACGGTTTTCACTCTAATCGATATAACGAACATTTTAGGACAAGTTTCGTGTCGATCGGACACCGTATCAGGATAGTTTGGAGTGTTTGAAGGTTTAGGGGTTCGTTTAAAATCCAAAAAAAAAAATGGGGAAATTAGGGTAAGCTTAAATGAAGTGTTTGTGACCCAGATTGGTGACCTTGACAGGTCGAGAAATTCCTGAGACAGCCGAGGAGCGTACAAGACGCGAGTGATGTGTTCGGAACTGTGAGTGGACTGTTTTTTTTTCTAACCGAGCATGCATAACTGTTTTTACTTATATTATTTATGTTTCGATTATGGTTTTAGGCGGCTTTAATCGTATGTTTAGGTTCCTAAGATCGAATTAGGAAGAATAAGGTTGATTAGAAAGAGAAAGGACGAAGATTGGACCGTGTAGGAGGCTGGACCGGTAACGCCAGTCCAAGTTGCAGAAAAAACTGAACCGACTGGTCGGACCGGTCGGCTGGAGGATAGGGATGACCCTGTGCAGTGGCACGTGAGGCCCACGTGGAGGGCCGTCTCGCGGCGCGTACAGGCGCGTGTTGAGGAATTTGAGGGTGGTTCCAATATGTGAAATCATCTATTCGATGCAACGAACATTTTGGGACTGGTTTCGAGTCAATCGGACATCACCTCGATATAGTTCGAGCTGTCTGAAGGTTTCGGGGCTCGTTTAAAAATAGTTAAAAATCCCAAAAAATTAGGGGGCTTTAGTGAGGGGTTAATTAAGTAGTTAGTAACCCTCTAAAGTGATTTGGATAGGTTTAGAAGTTCCGGTGACGACAATTGACCCGGGAAGGCGTACGGCGCTCGTATCAAGGTGGCATCGCGAACGGTCTGTGAGTGGACTTTCTTTCTAGAATTGATGCATGCATAAATGTTTATATATGTGTTTTAATGTATGTTTTGTGTTGCCTTGAGTTCATTTTGGTGTGTTTTTATGTATTGGCACTTATTTCGAGGTTTTGGGTTTTATACGTGCTTATACGCAATAATGCTTTCGGTTTTCATGAAATGGTTTTAAAAAGGTAAAACCGGGCATGAGACTCATTTGGATTTGGTTTTGTCTCGGGCATAAGACCCTATTGATGATCTGCGGGTCTGAGTCGTGGTCACGACGGGTGATAAGTGTGCGACGACGGACGAAATGACGCTCACCTCGGGATTAGGATGTGTTCCTTCCGGAGAGGTTACGATGCAGGTGTCGTTGTCGAGCAGCCAATGGAGGCTCGACTTCGGAGTGCTTACGGTATCAGAGATCGATTGGCTACGTGTGCACCGTGGTCTCGAGATGGTCGCAGCAGTGATGTGTTCACGACAACATACCAAGATTGAGAGCGGTCCTGGATTGATGGTGTCAAGCACTGCTATGATCGGGATTGTGACTGACCCTGAGATATCGGGCTCGATGCCCCGTTGATTTACGAGTTCGGGCTCAATACCCAATTATTGTAAAATCGGGCTAGAGGCCCTATTGAGTCCTATGTTGGGGCTGAAGGCCCAGTTGATTTGTGTTATCGGGCGTGAGTCCTGTTTTATGGGTTTTCTTATACTAGTATGTATATACCCTCCTTACGAGCTAATTGATTGGTCTCCTCGAGTCATCGACCTGGAGAGTCACGATCCACATACTAGAGTGGGTATCCCTATAGGGATCCCATTCCAGGAGTGGTCGTTATGATGTGGTCCCGGACCAGATTCCGGAGAGATGATCGGACTAGGTCCGAAGATAGAGTCTCCGAGATGGAGAATTCCTGGGAGAAGACTCAGAGTGAGACCCCGAGTAGTATACATACTTATATATATAGAGACATCGTGACATATATCGGGGTTGTGTTCCCTAGGGGCTGTGTGCCTCGAGTTGGCATCTTCTCAGGAAGTGCCTAGGATGGGTTATATATGTATATACGTATATGTGTACGATTTTTCACTGAGACGACGTTGGGCTGAGACCTACGCGTTTTGGTTTTGGGGTGAAACCCATATGTCATGGCATTAGGACGAGTTCCCACGTGTTTTGGTTTGGGCGGAGGTCCCATGTATTGATTTACGGATTTCGGGCCAAGGCCTAAATGGTTTTATGGTTCATGGTGGTTTATGGGGACCGGGCATGAACCCTAGAAATGATTTTCGAATGCATGCATATGTTTTTAATTAAGGGCATAAAGTTCTTTTATGAAATGTTTTTATAAAATATTTGTTTTTTCCACTCACAACTTTTGTATTTTGAATGCCCCTCAGGTTGATCGCGGATGCAGGCTGTAGCAGAGACGAGACATCACATTCCTCCTTCGGATCCTAGCGCCCTCTGATAGCCCGGTTGGGCAAAGGACCGAAATATCCCTGGCCTGACACTTCGGACGGGAGCAGGCACGTCCCACGCTAATCCTGAGGGATTTGGGACGGGTTCTATCAATGAACATTTTGAGACTGGTTTCGAGTCGATCGGATATCATTTCGATATAGTACGAGGTGTCCGAAGGTTTAGGATCAAGTTTAAATACGTTTAAAAATTCGGGAAAATTACAGGGCATTAATGAGAGGTTAATGAAGTGGTTAGTAACCCTCTAGTATGATTTGGACAGGTTTGGATATTCCGAGGACGGGTATTTAGCCTGGGGAGGCTTATGGCATGCATATCGAGGCGGCAGCGTAGGACGTTCTGAGAGTAGACAATATTTTCTAAACTGTGATGTGTGCATAACTGTTTTATATGTTTTATATATGTGATTTCTATAGTGATGATTGTGGTATTGATGATTTACATGGTTGCAGGTATTTCAAGGTAATCCCGTATTTGCACGTATTCCGATGTTTGCGATTTTATATTGTGGCTATACGTGATTGTGGTTTTAATAATGGTTCAATGGTATTGTTTTGGATTTGGAAATACGGAATCGGACTTGAGACCCATTTGGTTTACGAACTATCGGACTTGGAGTCCATTTGATTGATTGAGGCATCGGGCCAAGAGCCCAGTTGGTTTACGAAATCGGGCATGAGGACCAGTTGTGTTTTATGAATGTGATTTCGGGTCGGGGACCCATAAATGGATTTGGATAAATGGTTTTAGATTTGAGAAATCGGATTTGTGGATTACGATGGTTTTATGAAAATCGCAAGCATAGGCCCATTTCAACGGTTTGAGATGATTTATGAAATGGTTTTCCATATACCATCCTTATATCTATGGATTATCCCTTCCAGCTGTCTAGGACGATGGAGTAGTCACGGCGCTGTGCCTGCGATGGGTCACTACACGGAGCGACTGGACTGTATAGTGACTCGGGAGCAGGATTGCTAGACGTCTGGGACGTCAGACATTTGGGATGTCAGAGATTGACTCGGGTTGAGACCCCGGGTAGCACGCGTAGCTTGGACCGTGACATGACGTCGGGGACGTCAGGCGTCTGGAACGCCAGGCATCTGGGATGCCGAGGATTGGTACATAATGGTATTGGATGGAAATGTGATTTATGGCTTTACTGGATTATGTATTTGGATTTCGGATTTATTGGATTTATGTTTCAATTTTCGGTGTTAATGGATTTGGGCAGGGACCCACATGGTTTAGATTTACGGTTTTGGACTAAGTTCCCACTTACTTGGATTTATGGTTTTCGGATAAGAACCTAATGATTTAATTAAGTTAAATGGTTTGAATATTGGTTTTCGAATGCGTGCATACTTTTTAGTGAAGGGCATAAATGTCTTTTATGAAATGAGTTTTATTAAATTATTTTTTTTTGCGTCAACTCACAGCTTTTGTTGTTTTTAATGCCCTTTAGGTTGGTCATGGATACTGGCTGTAGCAGAGACCGAGACATCGCACTCCTCCACCGATCCTGTCGCGCTTTGGAAGCTCCGAACGGGCTGAGGTTTGTGTTATCCCTGGTCTGACAATTCATGTCAGATAGGAGCATGGCACATCCCTCGATAATCCTGGGGGATTGGGATGGGTCGTGTCAACATTAGTCATCATGTCCACTAAACTACCGGAAGGCACATCACTCGGGATCTGGAGCCCGGCTAGACGTCTGAGTGTGGACCTCACACACTCACTAAGTATCTGGAGTCCAGCTCATCGTTTGAGTTTGTACCAAACTAGTCTTAGGATCTGGAGCCCCCGGCTCAACGTTTGACACTACTAACGAACATGCACCTTGAGGAGGATTTTCCACAGTCATCACAATCATCACAAGCATCACAACATTTCACATAATGAATACCATGAATTCACATATCCATATCACATATCAATATCACAAACCAGAACCTCGATCAGAACCTCAAGACTACGCCCAAAACACATCTCAATCACTTCTCCGTAAAATGTGCCATCGAAGCATGTCCAAAAACCATGCCCAAATCATATGAATTTACCAAGACTCTCGTATCACAATATCCCGTATCGTAAATTATCTCCAAACCAAAACCACATTCAAAACAATATTCAAAAACATAATTTACGAAAAATCTTGTAAAACGTAAAATAAAATGATAATTAAATATAAAATCACCGAAAATCACGTAAAATTCCAATCATTCCAATATCACCTAAAACACATAATAAAACATTTAAAACACTTAAATATGCACGCATAGCATTTTAATAAAAATAAACGTCCATTCATGGTTTTATTTCGCAGTTTACTCCGGATTCACAAGTTCTTCATTCTCCTCGAGAGTTATATTTCCGCCAAATCTCCTCTAGCAACCACCAACCTCTCGACTGTCTGTCGCCTTCACCACCTGCGTGATTCTAGCGCTCAAAACCTTAACCCAACAACATGTTAAGACCTTAAGAACTCTGAGAGGAAGGTAATGAGTTTGTTTCTAGAGTTCCTAATCCAAAAACTAGCAGCATAACTCAAACCCGCAAGCTTGCTTCATGAGTTTCTCTCTTGACCCACGATTTTGGGACTTCCCTTCTGTCTCACTCTCCTCTTCTCTCTTTCTCCTCCTCTAATCACCTGTTGAGCCCTAGTTTGGTATTGAGCTTACCCACTCATAGCTAACATGGTTTTTACTTCAAAAACTTCTTCACACTTTATTTATTCTTCCATTTATATTCAATAGCTATTCACAAATATATATATATATATCACACCCCTAAGAAAGTCGATGAACAAAGTGAAATCAGGAACCCTCTAGACAAGTGTCATCACCTTATCACTTACACACAATGAACCTATCCAAACTCCATTTTGGCGTGCTAGTTGTCTACATTTTCTGAAGTTCAAGACCTTCACAAAATAGCCAAAGACTTCCTCGGTCAAAAGTCAACATTTTTACTTGAAAGGAAAAATGGTCATTTCCTACTCTTATTGAGGGTCCGAGTTGTTACAGCACACTAGTGGTTGGCTAGGAGACGCGACATGTGATGTTTATGTGTAACACCCCAAATATACGAGAAAATATGAAATTGGAAAATTTAGGATAAAAAAGACAATTAAGTAAAAAATGTTGACTTTTGACCGGAATATCTTTTGGGAATTCTGAGAAAGCCGTTACGGAGATCTCGAGATCCTGAGGAGATACTCAGGCAGCACTTTGAAATTGGAGTTCGAGTAATGTAGTTGAAGGTAAAAAATGATCAAGGGGGAAATGGTAATTTTTGCTTCGAAGCCAATTTGGTAAAGTTGCTATTATGACATGTGATCCAATCTAGAATATTCTTCAATATTATTTTCACTCTCTCCTATCGACTTGCACTATGTATATATATATATATATATGTTTGTGAAGGTTTGGGGGAGAGAGAGTGACACTTCGGGAAATCATGGCCGAAATGGTGCAAAGTGTCCATCCGAGAACAATCTAGGCAAACCAAGAAAAAAAAGAGAACCAAGGGAGTGGGGAATGCAGGAAAGGAGGATAGGAAGAAGAAGCTAGCAAGGAAATGAGAAGGAAAGGAGAGAAATGGTGCAAGAACACCCCGAACCCGTGACGCACGAAATCGGGTTTCTGGTTTTAAGGCAGAAACATCAAGGATGACCGTTCCTGTGAGTTCATGACATCCCTTGTAACGACCCATCCAGAATTATCGGGATTAATCAGGTTAATGACGGATTAGCGAGGCTAATCGGGGATTAGACGAGGATTATCGGACGTTCAGGACAAAATTATGATTTTGCCCATGAATAAGGGAAAAAAGTTGACTTTTGACACGGGAGGTCCGATGGCCGAGGGCCGAGGACCGTAGACAAGTGGCACGTCGAAATCGGACGTTCGGCGGAAAAGTTACGGTTCACGGAAGTTCCGAGGAACTATTTATAATGGCACATTTTAAGAGGAGAAAAGGTACCTTTTGTCCTAAGTGGGGCCCAGATATTTCTGTACTGGCCAAAGGATGAGTGATAAGTGTCACTCATCCATTGCCCAGTGTGATTACATACATGCATTCCCCTTTGTCTGTTCACCCAAACAAGCCCTATACTCCCCCCCCCCCAAACCGGGACTCCCACACGACCACACCACCATAAACCCCTGTTTTTCGATCATGGGAGGACTGAAAGAGAGAGACAGAGGTGGCTGATGAGCTGTGGACGGCGAGGAGGCAGCTGAGCCGTCATGCACGATGGAGAGAGGTAAGAACTCGGTTTGAGTTTCAATATTTTGATTAGGGTATTATGGATGGTTTTTGGTGTTTAGATGAGGTTTATTAGGTTTGTAGGAAGGCATAGAATAGGTTTTGGATGGCTGAGAGGGGCTGAACAGCCTACGGGGCAATCGAGAAAGTTGGACCGAAATGAGGTGTTTAGAACAGATGGGTTTTAGGTGTTTTTTCTTTGTTTTCATCATTCAAAAAGGTTGCTAGGGATGAAATGGGAAGAATGGAATCGAAATGGAAGAAAACGAACCGAAAATAAGGGTGCTAGGAGGCTAGACCGGTCACGCTGTTTGGACCGGACCGGATTGAAGAAATAAATCGGACTGGCGGTTAAGGGTGACTGTACAGTGGCGCGTGGCTCCCATGCGCAACCCCTTTGGACGACGCATGTGGGCCAGTGGGCCATCTTTTGGGGATGGTTCCAACATGTAAAATCATCTATTGGATGTAACGAACATTTTGGGACTGATTTCGAGTCGATCAGACACCGTTTCGATATAGTCCGGGACGTCCAAAAATTTTGGATCGAATTTAAAAATAGTTAAAAATTCCAAAAAATTACGGGGCTTTAGTGAGGGGTTATTTAAGTAGTTAGTAACCCTCTATTACGATTTGGACAGGTTTGGAAGTCCCGGTGATGGCAATTGGCCCGGGAGAGGCGAACGGCAAGCGTATCGAGGATCGATTTCGGAGGGTCTGTGAGTGGACTTGTTTTATGAATTCGATGCATGCATAAATATTTTATATGCTTTAATGAACATGTTTTATGATTCCATGAGTGCCTTTGTTTGTGGTAAGTTAGAAATTACGTATTTGCACGTATTTTGAGGTTTTCAGTTTTATACGGCGCTTATAAATGCCATGCTTTCTACAATGGTTCAAATGGAATGATTTCGAATTTAGAATATGGGATCGGGCTTGAGACCCATTTGATTTACAAACCATCGGACTTAGAGTCCATTTGAATTGATGAGAAATCTAGCTGGAGGCCCATTTGAGTTATACGATCGGGCCGAGGTCCCCGTTAGTTTCCGAACTCGGGCTTGAGGCCCAATTGAATTATGTAATCGGGCTTGAGTCTCAGTTGACCCTAGTATCGGGCTTGAGGCCCCGTTGATTGTGAAATCGGGCTCGAGGCTCCGTTGATTGTGAAATCGGGCATGAGTCCCAATTTAGTTTATGAGATGAAAATTCAGGTTTGAGACCCTATTAAATGGTGGTTTTAGGCCGAGGCCTGTGAAAGTGGATTTGAATCGGATTCGAGGAATCCCATTGAGATTCGGGTTTGAGACCCAGTTGAGAAAGAAAGTATTTTAGAAAATGTATATACCCTCCACATGATTACATTGGTCTCCTCCAGACGTCGACCTGGAGAGTCACGATCCATTATTTGGAATGAGTATCACCATAGGGAGCACATTCCAGGAGTGCGAGTTATGATATGGTCCCGGACGGGGTCCGGAGACAGCCATCTAGATGTCGTAGATCCTGGATGTTAGATAGAGCCTCCCAGATGAAGAATTCCTGGGGGTAGATTCGGAGTGAGACCCGGAGTAGTATGCATACTTATATAGATAAATCATGACAGATATCGGGGATGTGTTCCCTAGGGGCTGTATGCCCCTAGTTGTCATCTCATTTGAGATGCAGATGATGGGTTGTATTTGAGATTTCACGAAAAGTGGTTTGGGGCGGAGACCGCGTGTTCTATATTTTGGAAAGTGGTTTGGGGCGGAGACCCCGCGATCTATGTTTTGGATATGGTTTTGGGCTGAGACTCACGTATGCGGATTTGGGCTGAGTCCCTACGGAAACTGGTTTTGGGCTGAGTTCCCATGTACTTGCTTTACGGTTTCGGGCCAAGGGCCAAATGGTTTGTGAATGTTTTGATAAATGGTTTTCGAATGCATGCATTGGTTTTTAGTGAAGGGCATAAAGGTCTTCTTGTGAAAATGTTTTCATAAATTATTTGTTTTGTCCACTCATGGCTTTCGATGTTTTGAATGTCTTTCAGGTTGATCGCTGATGCAGGCTGTAGTAGAGACCAAGACATCACACTCCTCCGGATCCTGGTGCTCTCTGTTAGTCCCAGTTGGGCTAAGGACGGAATTATCCCTGGTCTGACACTTCGTGTCAGACGGGAGCAGGTACGTCCCAAGTTAATCTAGGGGGATTTTGGGATGGGTCCTGTCAAGTGGTATCAGAGCGTGTTTTGCTCTCAGAGTGACGCGCATGGCGAGGATGTGATGTCTTTGCTGTCGTAACAGCCCGTCATCAACCTGATAGTTAGGGTCTTAGTAGAGGATTCAGTGGAACCGAACCCTAGTTAGATTATGTTTGGCACGAGGTACGATGTCTTAGGGTCCCATTGGCATAGGATGCCACATGTTTCGAGGCAGTTGATCCTGAGTAGGATCAATTTTCGTGCGAATCCATTGACTTAGAGCTGCGTAGTTACTCGGATAAGACCCAATGAATCAGTAGACCCCGTATGACGACCTGAGAGTCGGGACCATCAAGTAGTCATGACGGACATGGATTGGAGCAGCGTGGAATCAGTGGAGGTCAGACATTAGGGTCGTCCACGATAGAACTACAAGTATCAGAGATTTTGTGGTTAGGAGCGGTCAAGCGCGCGACGACCTTAGTTGTGACCGGTTGGAATAGGAACGTTGACCCTATGTGGCATAAGATGCCATATTTCGGTGTGTCGAATCTCGGGGAGGATGTCTACTGGTAGGAGTCGCCCTAAAGTGGTTGTCGTGTGGCACGATAGGATGCGATTGCGTATGTAGCACTTGTGGAGTGTTTGGAACGGAGTATGGCCAAGTCCTTGTGGAGGCCAGCGGCTAGGAGCCATAGAGTTACGAGGGGACGAGAACCTCAAATTGTGGTTACTGGTTGTTTGGACACCACTAGCGGAGTAGGGTGACTTTCGGAGTCGAGGGAGATGGATTGGTTAGGATGGAAGTACTGTAGGGAGTAGCCGAGTTTGTGATAGCCCTAATCGGTGATTGACAGAACGAATTACTAGGAGAGTGGTACTTGTCGATCGGATCCTGAGGTGGTCCGATCGGTGGATGTTGCGTTGAGCGATTGGTACCTACGGTGAGTCGACCGCATGGATTTGGAGTATCGATAGCAGAGTGTTTCTGAGATTGGGCTGGACGAGGTTGTGGCAGATGCTGCTATCGATGGACGTGGCCGAGTCTTGTCAAGGGACATGCTCGCATCATCGTGACGAATGGGACGATGGAGATTCGTCAGTCGTGGAGAGGATACGGTGGTGTGTGGGTGACGCACCGTACGGACAGTGATTTTGGATTTGATTTAGTTACCATTGAGTGTAATCGCAGAAGGAGATATAGAGTTGAGGGTTGGCGAGTGGTCCATGCTACCCTAGTGGAGGTAACAGTGACGAGTATGAGAGTTAGGGCCACTGAGTGGTACAGAGGGGATCCCGATTGGCTCAGTGCGAGGTACGGCTGTACTTGGTTTGGTGACCAGTTCTCTAATGATACAAGACTTGAGGCACGAGTGTGTGCCCATGTATGGTAACGTTAGAGGTTGAAATGACCAAGTGGTGATTGGATGAAAAGGTATAAATGGATGACGTAAGTGACGTCATATGATGTAAGGGTCGGTTGGTCAGTTATGGTGATATACAGAGATTTGGCTACAGATCACAGCAGGAGTCTATTGTGACTCTTTAGTCGGGACGTACATTGGATTAGGATGAATTGACATCCTTTTGGATGTGTATAAACGGCATACATGGACGTGTGGATGTTATCGACAGTTGTGAGAAATATAATGGGTCATTATAGTCGTTATCGACAGTTGTCGTTGGTCGGAAGAGATATGTATGCTTCCAACATGATTGCAACTTCTCTCTACCCCGATTTGGTGGGGACGCAGGGAATGCTCGTGTAGTGAGTAAGCTCAGTAATTGGAAAAGACACAGGCTTCCAATGTGATTGGAACTTCGGAATCAAAAGATGTTGTGACCGAGACAAAGAGAAGGATACTTGATTTCGAAGTTAGTTGGAGATGGGTAGTCCAATGTGATAGTTAAAGGGTTCAAGAGGGTGTAAGAACCGAACAGCTAGACTGTGAGTCAACTTTGATTGACTGGAAAAGCAGGTAGTACTTAGCGTAACCGGATGTGAAGAGTGAGTGTCTGAGGTAGCGAACCCATGTTGGTCTTATGGGTCATCTTACGTCGACCGAGGAACTGATAGTGGATCCAGTAGTGTGATGATGATCTAGTCAATCGAGATGACTGAAATGAAGGTGGCGATCGTGAATCGAGTAGACTGAGGTCTGGTTGTCATTAAAGTGAATTACCTTGTTCATTATGCTAAGTTAGGAGCAGAAGAGAACTGTAATGTGAGACAATTAAGGAATTCCTTAGCAAAGTCAGTGAAAAGACAAGATAGAAGTTGGGAGTGTATGACCTGTCTTGGGTATGAGAGCAGAGAGTGTGCTAGATTGAGGTGCGCCTGGTGAAGGAAGGTTGAGGTCCGAGTCGTGGTTGGAGTGCGGACAGTGGTGCACGATTGGGCTTTACCAGAGTGCAGGGCTAGATCAGACCGAGTAGTGCCTTGTTGATTGATGTGATGGGGATGCACCGGTGTGTTGTGCACGTTGGACGATGGGATTGATCACCGTCAATTGGTATGTCGGGTCGAGAGTTCCTGAGAGTATGAGTATGTTGTAGGTTGGATAGAATCCTAGATGGACATAAGTGGCGATCAAATTGGATTCGATAGTGGCAGTTTGGGACTCGAGTGAGTCAAGATTTCAGCATCGGTTGCTGAGTGATGCGATATATGTTACGAAAACCCGAGGGTGAGATGAGATCAGAGTAGCGCAGTAAAAGCACAGTGGAGTCGAGCGTTGCCTGTAGGTCACGATGGTTTTGACATATTGTGGTAAAAGAGTTCATTGGTATACGTTCGGAATGGTACGGATTATTGTGACTCTTACTGGAGTCAGCAAGAATTGATGAGGGAGTCGGTACGAGTACGAGGAAACATTAGTGTCGGCTAATACAAATACCATGGTCGGTAGATGCCGTAGGGCTGAGGATGACCTGTGAGATGGGATTCGTGTCATTGTGATGGCATGTAACGACCCGTCTCGGAAATCGGTATTAGATTAGTGGTTAATGACGACTTAGTGAAGTTAATCGGTGATTAGTTTTGTGATTTCGGCCGGACGGTGCGAAATGACGGTTTTGATCTTAGAATGGGTAAAATGTTAACTTTTAGTTTGGGGGGGGGGGGTCAAATGGACTTTGGTCGATGACTGTGATGTAGTTTGGGACGTCATGAGTTCATAGACAGGTGGCACGTCCGATTTCGACATGCGAGGAGAAAGTTATGATGTTCAGAATGTCGAGGTTATTTTGGTAAATTGGTTAAAAAGGGAAAACAGTTGACTTTTCATACGACATGGATTTCTCACCTAATTCAAGGACCATTAGGTAGGTCTCGATCACCTGAATATAACGACAGGTGGCATGCTTCGATTGTACTTCAGACTACTCGAGTATGGGTCTAAAAATGCTAGGGGCAAAATGGTAATTTATCATGTAGGGATAGTTTGGTCTTTTGCTGCCTAAAGATTTGTGCCCAGTGACACTTGGCTACCTCAGGACTGGTGCCCACCCAGATTGGGACACTTGTCCCCTGCTAGAAGGCTGTGGAACCCTCTCACTACCGCCTCACAATTGTACACGAGTGTTTAAAGGGGTTTTCACGGTTTTGAGAGAAAACAGAGACAGTGTTTGAACCATGAGGAACCATTGATTGGAACACCGTTAAAACATGATCCTTTGTTTATTTCCTGTTTAGCAAAATAGTTTAGGGTGATGAGAAGAGGTTGAGGATGGTGGCACAGCGGCCCACGACGGCGCAAAGAGGCAATCAACCCGTAGGTGCTCTGTTTCCTTCAAAATGGCAGTTGATCATGTGAGGCTTGATGATCGAATTGGTGGCTAGGATGAGGTCCGGAAGGTTGCTAGGATTGGATTGAGGCTGGTTTCGGGGCCTGCCGTGGGCAGTGGCCGTGGAACCCGTGACCTGGTAAGATGAAGTCAAAAATAGTATTTGCACGTTTTACGAGCTTTTGATTTATGTTGTCATTCGACCATGGTTTTGATGGTTTGATTCGAGATTTGAAATATGATTTGATTTTAATGATTTATAATGGATTTTGGAAAATTGATTTCGTGCTTGAAGCCCTGTTCATAAAAGTGATTTCGATAAATGTGATTTCGGGTTTTGGAATCAGATTTCAGAAATATGATCCTGATTCGGTTTTGGAGCTTGAAAGTGACTTTCTGGATTTGGGTTCGGAATGATGATTCCGGATTCTAGCTTACGGAATCATGATTGCGAATTTGGATATGGAGATGGACTATGGATGTGATTTCCGGATTGGAACTGAGATTCCAAATGATGGTTTCAGATTTGATTTTGGGTTTAAAGACTCGTTGATATTGATTTTGGGTTTAAAGACCTGTTGATATTGATTTTGGGTTTAAAGACCCGTTGTTATTAATTTTGGGTTTAAAGACCCGTTGATACTTGGTTTTGGGTTTAAAGACCCATTGATACTTGGTTTTGGGTTTAAAGACCCGGATATGGTTGGATCTGGTTTTGAGTTTAAAGACTCCGTTGGTTGATGATGGGGGAGGGCCCTGGATTGATAAGTTTTGAGTTTAAAGACTCGGTTATTGTGATATCCCCTGAGGCCCGTTGATTGTGTTTTGAGTTTAAAGACTCGTTGATATCTCGGGAAGGCCTGATTATGCGCATGTGTTTTGAGTTTAAAGACTCGGCACACTTGAGATCCAGCAGATTGATTGATTATGATTTTCGATTGGCTTTTCAGTGGTTTTCAGATGATTTGGATGTTGTGGATTTGGGGCTGTGGCCCGGATGATTTGGATGTTGTGGAATTTGGGCTGAGTTCCTGTATGTTGATGTTGTTGTTGATTTATGATTTTGGGCTGAGTTCCCGTACTTTGATGAGGATTTTTGATTTTGGGATGAGGCCCTGGATTTGAGTTACGGATTTGAGAAGAAGAAATGATTCTAGCTTTCATTGATGGTTTTCTTATTTTGGATGTGAAATGGTTTTATGAAATAGCTTGCATATGCATGCATTGGTTTTTTGTGGAGGGTATAAATGGAATTTCTTATAAACTGTTTTCAGAACGTATTACTCATTTTGTCCACTCACGGTCTTTTGATTTTTTCGATACTCCCCAGGTTTGATGCGGTGTAGGCTGTTGTTAAAGAGAGACGGAGACATCACATACGCGATCCACAGTAGGTTCTGCGCACTCTAGGAAGTCTGGAAGTTTTTGGACGGTTCGTTTGGGAATCCCTTGTCCGGCTTACGTGTTACATGGAGGTTGTACGTCGATTAGCCTTCATGTCACATGTAAGTTAGACGGGAGCATGGCTTATCCCTTAATCCCGGGGGATTGGGGGTAGGACGTGTCAAATTGGTATCAGAGCAGGCTTTGTGTGTGCTCTGTGAGCCGTTTGGCTTCCAGAGCAGGTGGTTTGCCGATTAGCGTGTTGTGATACTACTGTGGATTTCATGTCTTGATATGGAACAACCCGTCATCAACCTAGACACGCGAGTGGTAGTAAGATAGATAGTGACTTAGTTAATGGCAAGAGCACGAGCGACTGGGTGATGCGTTGCCCGATACGCGATGAGGTGTGATACTTGCCCGTTTTAGGCTGGAAAGGGTAACGTGTTTGGTGCTGGATATGCTAGATAGTCAGTTGACCTTTAGGGTCAGATGGAGTAGCTCCGATAGATGGTCGGCTGTGTGCGAGGATGGTTCACCCGGATGGTGAGATACGGTTACTAGTAGGCTGGTCGGCCTGTGGGGCCCGGTAGTAGCCTGTTGAGCTGGCTTGTATTCGTTGGCCGGTTGGGGCCGGTTGATGGTGGCCTGTTGGGGCCAGATTATGATAGTCTGGATTGGGGACCCTTTGGTTAGTTCGGTTGACGATTGTGTAGATATTATGTTAAGGGTTGTTCTTAGATGGGTGTGACAACCCAAGTGGTGAGGTTGTCGTGAACAAGTGGATGATTTGAGGAACCCAGTTGGGACGACTAGTTTGGTGTACTATAGTGATAAACCCAGAGTAAGTTCTTAGTTTGGAAAACATGAGTTGGGGTTTATAGTTAGTTAGTTGTTGTGGGTTGGGCCGAGTTACGGCCAGAGAAGAGATGGTGGCTACTGGGCGCAGCCGAGGTAGTGGATAGTTGGGTGGATGACTCTGGAAGAGTCCAGTGAGATTGTGGCGGTTGGTTGAGCATTAAACTGCTCAGAGTTGTGGATTGACATTTTTGGCTTGGTATGAGCGGAGATTCGGGACTGGTGTGTTGTGAGCACGAGAAAGGGAATGATGTGCCCCGAGCTGGGATGCTTGTAAATGGTAGGATGGGCACCTCACGAGTTGAGGTTGTGGCCATTTGTGAGGTGTTGCTGTCTAGTAGGAGCCGCTACCGAGTTGGGGTATGTGATGACTAATTGGCAGGTCATGTTCAGGATGAACGGTCCGAATGCCGTTAGTTATATCAGAGAAGCGCAGCGGGAGCGCGGTGGACCTAGGCTTCGTGTTAGATCGGGCTAGGTTGGCATGGTCGGGTTGACCATGAGTGAGGTTGGTTTTCGTGGACTTATCCTGTTATGTTGGAGATGTCGAGTGTGTTGGACTATCTCGGAAAATGCCAAGACTGGTACTTGGTGATTCCTTGAGACTAGGGATTGACGACTCCGAGGATAATGACTGAGGAGTCCGACGTTCGTGATCATTGACTGTGAGCCCGAGAATTGGTGATTCGGACCTTCGTGCTGCTCGGAGTTGAACCAAGGGAAGGTTGAGATGCGATCGTCAGAAGAAGTGATGATTGATATCCTTTTGGATGTACATAAACGGTGATGACTGACATGCGTGTTGGTCAATGAGTTGGATTTTTTACGGACGAGAAGGTTATCTGGGTGAGTTTTAGATTTTCCTAAGTCCCATGGTTGGAAAATATGGACATACTTCCAACATGATTAGAATCTCGGAATCAGGAGATGATGTGGTTTAGACGATGAGATGTTGTGTGGATTCCGAGTTGGTGTTAGATGTTGAGTGATGGATACTCTGAAGTCGATTTGGGGACTCATTGAAGGAACTTTAGGAATTGTGACCCCCCTTAATCGTGGACACAAGTGGATGTGTTGAGAAATAGAGAGAGTACTTGGGGACGCTCTGTTTGGCATGTGTGGCGAGTGTCGTAGGATTGTGTTAAGTTGGATTATGGTAGGTCGAATTGTGATGTCATGGTTGTGGACAATTGTGAGTTCCGTTGTAGGATGACGGAAGGAAGATGATAAGGAGTGACTATAACTGATCGATACGAGGTTATTGAAGAGAACCCACAATCTAGACCTGTGGTCGTCTTTATCGCTTTGATCACATACAGTGGTCCGATCATTTGTGGATCGGGAGGATCGTAGGCAAGACATAGGTTGGATATGTTGGACACTTGCAGGAATGAGAGTGGTCGGATATCATCTTGGAGTGGTGCAGGATGTGTGTGGTTCGTCTCGCTTACGTATGGGTCTTGGATGTGGATCTAGTGTTGGGTCTGCCCTGTGTTTTGCTATTAGATTAGATGTTTTGGATGATGGTCGGGAGACTCAGAGTAGATTTGAGTTGGTTTTCCCCAGCAGACATGTAGTGCAGACTAGTGCTAAGATGGGACCGACGGACTGCAAAAATGAAGCGTAATTGGCTTATAGGCATGGGGTATTCAGTATAGTTACGAGGATGTTTGTGTGCCCTGGAGATACATTGTGAGGGTGACAGGTACGCTATGGTGTGTTGTTGGATGGACTCATGGGTATATTAGAGCCCGGCGAGTGCCGATGAGTTTGATCGATAATTGTGGAATGTCATTGGAAGTACTTGAGAATGTACTCTATGATCGCTGTGTTCGAGGTATTCTAAAATATCACTGTTTGATTCAAAGTTTTGTAGGGTTGTTGTTGCGTGTGTTTGGTGCATGTAATTGGAATGTGTGCGTACTTGTTATGTAGTGGTTGAAACCATTCTAATGCGATTGGACGTACATCATGATGTTCTGGTAGAGGTGTTGGTGATCAGCTTGGTGCTAAGGGATGTTGTTGGTTGTTTTGCTAAATCGGAGCAGTTTCGATGTGATTGACTAGTTGAGATGAGGACTGGATCAGGGTGATCCTGAGTGATCTGTTTGGTTATGACAGCAGTCAATATTGATATGAGCTGGATGCTCAGAGCCATGAGTGGCTGGTGGGACCCTGATATTGAGATGTGTGATCACTGTTAAAGAGGTATGTGATAGGGTCCGATTAAAGACAGGTTGTGTGGGACGTGGATGGTGTTCCCACAGGTTGACAGCGTTGGTGGTTAGTGGAACCATCAGTGAGATCAGTGATTGAGTTAGTGGTGTGAGCGAATACACTGTGATTCCAGTGAGGTCGGCGCGAATCGCTGACAGAAGTATCATAGATTGTACTGCCGAGGTCGGTAGATGTCGTCTTGAGAATTGGTTTGCGAGGTGAGATTTGTACCTATTGACGAAAAACTCGCACGATGTACTGAAGTGTTGGAACGAGGTACACTTGACTCAAAAAAGGATTAAGGATGATGAGACTGGTCGGATTAATGTTATGGCGTACCTACTGTTAGTGAAGCCGTGAGTGTCGGATGGTGCGACTTTAGAATTGTCGCGGGTACGAGCTGGAATGTGTTGACCTCGACGAGAATGAGATGATCGCTAGATGGACCGAAAGTCGGTTAAGTTGGTTCGCTTGGCAGAGAGGTGGTGGTAGTTTGGGAACTGTCAGGATAAGGCCAGATTGGCAGGTGATGGACATCGGGTAGGAGACCCAGGTGTTGGATCAGTTAGGTTTCCCCCAGTAAGTTGCGGACGTACGAGATTCGAAATTTTGGGGACGAAATTCTTTAAGGGGGCGAGATTGTAACGACCCGTCCTGAAAATTGGTATTAGATTAGTGGTTAATGACAGCTTAGTGAAGTTAATAGGTGATTAGTTGGGTGATTTCGGACGGACAGTACAAAATGACGGTTTTGCCCTTAGAATTGGCATAATGTTGACTATTAGTTCGGGAGGTCAAATGGACTTTGATCTATAACTGTGACGTAGTTCAGGATGTCATGAGTTTATAGACAAGTGGCACGTCCGATTCCGACATGCGAGGAGAAAATTATGATGTTCAGAAGGTCGAGGGTATTTTGGTAAATTAGTTACAAAGGGCAAACGGTTGACTTTTCCTACGACATGGATTTCTCATGTAATTCGAGGACCATTAGGTAGGTCTCGATCCCCTGAATACAACGACAGGTGGCATGCGTCAATTGGACTTCAGACGACTTGAGTATGGGTCTAAAAACGCCAGGGGCAAAACGATAATTTGTCATGATAGTTTGGTCTTTTGCTGCCTAGGGATTTGTGCCCAGTGACACTTGGCTGCCTCAGGATTGGTGCCCACCCAGATTGGGACACTTTTCCCTTGCTGGAAGGCTGTGAAACCCTCTCACCACCGCCTCACTATTGTACACGAGTGTTTAAAGGGGTTTTCACGGTTTTGAGAGAAAACAGAGACAGTGTTTGAACCATGAGGAACCATTGATTGGAACACCATTAAAACATGATCCATTTTTCTTATTTTCTGTTCAGCAAAATAGTTTAGGGTGATGAGAAGAGGTTGAGGATGGTGGCACGGCGGCCCACGACGGCGTAAAGAGCCAAACAACCCATAGGTGCTCTGTTTCCTTCAAAATGGGAGTTGATCATGTGAGGCTTGATGATAGATTTGGTGGCTAGGATGAGGTCTAGAAGGTTGCTAGGATTGGAAGGTAATTTCCAGACTTCATTTCTATGTTTTCAGTTTATAGTTTGAGGAGAAATCGTGTAAGGGAGCTGAAGAAATTAAAATGGTCGAAAACAGAGTTGAAATAGGGAAGATAGAATGATGGATCGGGACCGCCGATTCGGTTGGACCGGGCTGGTCTGAACCGGTCTGGATCGGTCTGATCAAAAGGAGAAGACAATGAATAGTACTGGCGCGTGGCTCCCACACGTAGCCACTTTGGGCAGCGCGTGTGGGTGCATGGCATGGTATTTGAGGAAGGTTCCAACACGACTTTTAAAGTATTTGATATAAAGAAAATTTTAGGACTGGTTTCCAGTCAATCGAACATTATCTCGATAGGTTTCGAGATGTCCAAAGATTTTAGGGCTTATTTAAAAATAGTTAAAAATTCTGGAAAATTACGAGGTTTTAATATAAACGTTATGAAGTGGTTAGTAACCTTATTATGGGATTTGGACAGGTTCAGGAAAGCCGGTGATAGTGGATTAGCCGGAAAAACGTAATTATGCGCGTATCGAGGCGGTGACGGAAATGGTCTGAGTGGACTTTGCTTTCAAACTTATGATGCATGCATAAATGTTTTATATACTTTCTATACGTGATTTATATGTTGATGATATGATCTCGATGATTTACGGTTTTGCACGTATTTCAAGATATTTACGTATTTGCACGTTTTACGAGCTTCTGATTTATTTTGTCATTCGACCATGGTTTTGATGATTTGATTCGAGATTTGAAATATGATTTGATTTTAATGATTTATAATGGATTTTGGAAATCCCTTGTCCAGAAGTTTTTGGACGGTTCGTTTGGGAATCCCTTGTCCAGCTTACGTGTTACATGGAGGTTGGATGTCGGTTAGCCTCATGTCACATGTAAGTTAGACGGGAACTTGGCTTATCCCTTAATCTCGGGGGATTGGGGGTAGGTCGTGTCATGGCTGGACCTGGATGATGTTGTCTGATTGGATGTTGCACTCGATGCCAGCTTGGATGTATTAGCCCATAGTTGGAATGCGTTTTTCAGCCAGATGGTTAGAGGATGGAACGTATTAGAATGGCAGATTGAAAAGCCATTTGGATGTCAATTTGGTATTGCTGTCCTGTCAAAGTGAGTGATAGAAGAGACGTCGACACTGTCTCGAGTGAGAAGTATGTGCGGACGTGTAGTTCTCAAGAATGAATTGGAGCTTTGGAGGCTCCGATGACAGTGCGTATCGACAAGTACGGCATTTGGGACGGATGTGTACGTCACACAAGAGTACCCGAGTAGAGGGGACATTGTAGGATTCCACAGTTTGGTTGTGGAATCGGGTCGATTTGAATTTCGAGGACGAAATTCCTGAAGGGGGAAGTTTGTAACAACCCGTTCTGAACTATCAGGATTAATCAGGACTACGGATTAACGAGGCTAATCAGGGATTAAATGAGGATTATCGGACGTTCAGGGCGAAATTACGATTTTACTTCTGAACGAGGGTAAAAAGGTAACTTTTGACCTGGGAGGTCCAATGGCCAAGGGTCGAGGACCAATACGTAGATCGGGTCGATACGATTCCGTAGACAGGTGGCACGCCGAAATCGGACGTTGACAGGACCCACCCCGATTATCGCCTCGATAATCGGGAAGCATCCTGCTCCCGTCTGACAATCGAACCCAAAAGACCGGAAAACTAGTTAAAATTACAACACACCCATTGTCAGACCAGGGAGATTAAACAAATACATGCGACTGGACGTCAAGTCCACAGTTTCACAGAGCAATATTACAAAACAAATTAAAGAACAAGTCCTACTCTGTGAAATAACTACTCCGCAACGGAAAACTTTATGCCTCCGCCTCTGCCTCGGCGCTTGCCCCCACGCTTGTACCACGACCTGGAGGGAATTTAAAACAACAAGGTGTGAGTGGACCGAAACATAAGTTTAACAGGAAAAATAGTTTTTCCGAAATCGGGTTCGCCCTCCAGTTTTGTAATCCGCATGCATAACCAAATATTCAAAATTGTGTATTATACTTTTGAAAACTCTTTTTCCGAAACACAAGAAAAACGTTACAGGGATCGTCATAACTCATGTAAAACCATATAATAATGCCAGATTCCAGAAACCGTCATTTTGAAACATTATTTGCACAAATCAAGTGAAACATAAATCAATAATCATGATTATGCCGTTGGATCCATCCGAGTCTTTAAACTCAACATTAGGCCTTCCCGGGATATCAACGAGTCTTTAAACTCAAAACACGATTAGTAGGCCTCGGGGGTATCATAATAATCGAGTCTTTAAACTCACGAGTCTTTAAACTCCATTTTCGGGCCCGCCCCCAAAATCAACATACCGGGTCTTTAAACCCAAAACCAGATCCAACCATCAACCGGGTCTTTAAACCCAAAACCGTTTTTAAACATAATAAATCAGGATTCATCACAAATCTTTTTCCAACGTTATTCCAAAAACATTTCTCATCGTAACAGGACTCATGCCCGAATTCACATGTAAATTCCAACACATGCAATTAACAGAAAATTTCTTCACAATATGATCAAACATCATAAATCCGAAACATGCATATTCATAACCAGATACTTCATCAAAAATTATCACGCATGCATAGGCAAAAACCGAAATCTCGAAATGAGTGAAATACGATAATTATCTCGAAAAACGTGAAAACAAGTAAAACCGATATATCATCTCACCATCGTAAAATCATATGTAAAACCATGAGATAAATAAGCAAAATAGTCATGCATGCCCAATTTAAAAATCAAAGAGTCCACTCACGGTCTTAGGACACGTCAATCGCGTCCCGCGCGCTCCTCTGTAGCTTCGGAAGTGTCCGGGCCTGTGAAAACGTACAAGAAGGGTTACAAACATCCCACAATAACTCGTAGGATTTTTTTCCTAATTTTTCCGGATTTTTCGGCGGAAATAAACTTAAAGACTTAATCTTCCGGACTCCCGAAATTATCCCGAATGACTCCTGATCGATTCGAACTCTAAAGATAAAATGTTATTTAGACTGTAAGGATTAATTCTCATGTTGACCGTGATCGGAGTTGACGTCACACGCGCCGTCACGCGCCGCCCAAACTGGCTGCGCGTGAAGGCCACGCGCCAAGCTACAGTGTCATCTCCTTTACCCGAACAGCCTGCTAAACGGGTCTGATACCCGCGACTCAACCCGATCAGTTAGCCCTCAATTCTCAGTCAATACTACCCGTTTTCAATCCTATTATCTTCCCTAACTCATTTATTTTAGGTCTGCAACACTGGTTAACCTCGACTTACACCAAATCGACCCAATCCAAGCTCGAACAGTCGAACAAGTCGACTCCTGGAACTCACCCTACACGGTTCCATTTCCAAATTAACTTCACCAGTAGCAATAAGGGACCCATACGCACACAATGACACTAACAATTTAGCTCGCCGTTACCTGGAAGTCGTCGTCCACAGCACTGGTTTTCCCCTGAAACTGAGACTCAGGTTCCCGGCCAAACTGTCCTCCTCCTCCTTCAATTCTTGCACGGTTGTGCACGAAATGACCCCAGAAGTCTAACACGGCCTTTGGTTTCGACCAACAGGCTCCAGAAATTGAATGAGATTTTTCCCTCCAACTGGTTTTTCCTGCGAACTGGACCTTGGGTTCTTGGGCAATCCGTGCTCGAATCCCTTCAATTCTTGCACGGCTGAGACTCTATCACTCCCAGAAGACTCACTGTGTGTTTAGAATGATCCCTCGACCCTTAGAAATTGAACTCTGCGATTTCCCCCCAAAAAACCCGAAACAGTTGCTCACGGTTTCTCTCACAATCCCTCTCACGCTCAGCTTCCAAATTGAACCAAAATGATCCTAACTCCAACCTCACTCCACTCCCATACTCAGTTATTTGATCGGTATGGCCAACAGCCCGTGGGAGACCAACTGAGGCCTCTGAAACTGGTTTCCCGCAAACACAGAGACCACAGCCATTCTCGTTCCTCCCGTGCACTCAGTCTCTGCCCAGACACGCCTGGCTGCCTCCCACAACCTCAAAATCCATAAACTAAACCCACTCACCAGTCCACTTAGCCTTAAACAAATGCACGCTCAAAAACACCACGGCCGCACTCTGCTTCTCACGGTGGTGCTACAGTAACCACCGTGAAATGACCAAAATGCCCCTCTGTACAATAATTACCAAAATGCCCTTCAACTTCCGTGACCCGTAACTCGGTCGTCCGACGTCCGTTTCAAGCGTGCCGCCTGTCGTTGTACTCGGGGCGTCGAGATGAACATAACGGTCTTCGAGTCAAATGGATATCAATTGTCAAACAAAAAGTCAACTTTTTCCCCTTATAACGCCCAAATTACGGTAATGCCCCCGAACTTCCGAACATCATAACTTTCACTCCGAGTGTCCGAATCGGACGTGCCACCTGTCTATGAACTCGTGACATCCCGAACTACGTCACGGTCATCACTCAACGTCCGTTCGACCTCCAAATCTAAAAGTCAACAAATCGACCACACAAACACAGGGGTAAAAACGTCATTTTATTCAATATTTAATAATATTACATTTCCAGAACGTCCGGGGCGTTACAATCTCCCCCCCTTAAGAAATTTCGTCCCGAAATTTCAAGGAAACAAGTAAGGGAACTGTTCTCGCATCTGCGCCTCGGGTTCCCATGTGGCTTCCTCCACATTCTGGTTCCTCCAGAGAACCTTCACCAGAGGAACGGTCTTCCGACGTAGCACTTTCTCCTTCCGATCCAAAATCTGTACCGGTTGGTCCTCGAAGCTCAAATCATCTCGAAGTTCAATGGGCTGATCCTCCAGTATATGAGATGCGTCAAACACATATTTCCGCAGCATCGACACATGGAAAACATCGTGGACCTTCGAAAGCTCTGGCGGTAGTGCCAGCCGGTAGGCCACCGGGCCAATCCTCTCGGTAATCTCATAAGGTCCAATATAACGAGGGCTCAACTTTCCTCGCCTGCCGAATCGCACTACACCCTTCCAAGGGGACAATTTCAGAAATACCCGATCTCCGACCGCAAACTCCAGATCTCGAATCCGATGGTCCACATAGCTCTTTTGTCTGTCATGGGCTGCCTTGAGCCGATCCTTGATGAGTTTGACCTTCTCGGTCGTCAGTTCCACCAATTCGGATTTAGTCAGCCTCCTTTCCCCCACGTCCGTCCAACACAATGGAGTTCTGCACTGCTGTCCGTACAAGGCTTCGTACGGAGCCATCCCAATGCTCGCTTGATAGCTGTTGTTGTAGGCAAATTCCATCAAGGCTAGATGTGACTCCCAAGTGTCCTGAAATTGCAAAACGCAAGCTCGCATCATATCCTCCAATGTCTGGATGGTCCGCTCAGACTGGCCGTCAGTCTGAGGATGAAATGCAGTACTGAAACGAAGTTTCGTCCCAAATGCTTCCTGCAGACTCTGCCAAAATCGAGAAGTAAATCTTGGGTCTCGGTCAGAAACTGTTGATTCCGGAGTACCGTGCAAACGGATGATCTCGTCGATAAACAACTGGGCCAACTGCGTCATCCTGAAGTTCTCTCGCACTGGCAAGAAGTGAGCTGATTTCGTAAGCCTGTCCACAATCACCCAAACTCCATCGTGACCCCTGGGTGTCCTAGGAAGTCCAAACACAAAATCCATCGTCAAGTGATCCCATTTCCATTCCGGAATAGGTAGTGGTTGCAAGGCTCCATAAGGTCGTTGTCTCTCAGCCTTCACTTGCTGGCAAATCAGACACCTGCTGACAAACTCGGCAATCTCCCGTTTCATTCCCGGCCACCAGTAGTGTTCTCGTAAGGTACGATACATCTTGGTCCCACCAGGATGCATCGCGTAGGCCGAACTATGAGCTTCGTCCAAGATCTCCTTCTTCAGTGCCTCCACGCCGGGCACACACAACCGTCCTTCTTTTAGCAAAGCTCCATCCTCCCTGACTGTAAAATCTAGCCGTTCACCGGCTTCCACTTCAATCCGAAGTACACATGAGGCAGGATCTTGAGATTGAGCCTCAACGATCCGATCGACCAGAAGTGGTCTCACATGAAAATTAGCCAGCAAGACACCTTGGCCATCCAAACCCAAATCAATGCTATTCTTACGGAGTTCAACCAAAAGTGGCAAATGAACCGTCCGTAGATGTGCTACAGAATGCGTTGACTTCCGGCTTAGAGCATCAGCCACCACATTGGCTTTTCCCGGGTGGTACTCAATCGTGCAATCATAATCCTTAATTAGCTCTAGCCACCATCGCTGCCTCCCATTCAACTCCTTCTGAGTGAACAAGTACTTCAGGCTCTTGTGGTCCGTAAATATTCTGCAAGTCGCACCGTACAGGTGATGTCTCCAAATCTTCAATGCATGCACAACAGCAGCTAACTCCAAATCGTGCGTCGGATAATTGCGCTCATGCGGTTTCAACTGGCGCGAAGCATAGGCGATCACTTTCCCATGCTGCATTAGTACACATCCCAAACCCTGTAAGGATGCATCACTGTACACCTCAAATTCCCCACTGTCGTCTGGAAGGGTCAGTATAGGAGCAGACGTCAACCTTTCCTTTAGCTCCCGAAAACTACGCTCACAACCGTCATCCCACTCAAACTTGACTCCCTTCCGCGTCAGTCGCGTCAACGGGGCAGCAATGGTAGAGAAACCCTCTACAAACCTCCTGTAGTAACCAGCCAAACCCAAGAAACTTCTGACTTCAGTGACGGTCCTCGGTTGTTCCCACTTCGCCACTGCCTCAATTTTCTGAGAATCCACACTGATCCCGTCCGTTGAGATCACATGCCCCAAGAAACTCACGCTCGTCAACCAAAACTGACATTTGCTGAGCTTCGCGTACAACTGGTTTTCCCTCAAGGTACCTAGCACCCACCTTAAGTGCTCCTCGTGCGCTTCCGCACTCCTCGAGTAGACCAGGATATCGTCGATGAACACGATGACAAAGTGATCCAAGTAAGGCCGCAACACTCGGTTCATCAAGTCCATAAACGCTGCGGGTGCGTTGGTCAAGCCAAACGGCATCACAAGGAACTCATAATGACCATAACGGGTCCTAAAGGCCGTCTTGGGTACATCCTCTTCCTTAACCCGCAATTGATGATACCCAGAACGTAGATCAATTTTGGAGAAGTACTGCGCACCTCGCAGCTGATCGAACAAATCATCGATCTGAGGCAACGGGTATTTGTTCCTGACTGTTACTTTATTCAGTTGCCTGTAATCGATGCAGAGTCTCATACTCCCATCCTTTTTCTTCACAAACAACACCGGGGCTCCCCAGGGGGATACGCTCGGTCGGATAAATCCCATCTCAAGTAATTCTTGTAACTGCGCCTTCAGTTCTTTCAACTCGGCTGGCGCCATACGATACGGAGTCTGAGAAATAGGTTGCGTACCTGGAACCAGATCAATAGTGAACTCAACATCTCGATGCGGTGGCAATCCCGGTAGATCCTCCGGAAAGACATCCGGGAACTCCCGTACAATCGGTATATCCTCCACCCGCAATGGTGCAGCTCGTGAATCCAACACTCGGGCTAAGTATCCCTGGCACCCCTTCCTCAATAACTTACTTGCCTTCAGGGCAGAAATCACTCCGACAGGAGTTGCTCGCTGAATTCCCTGAAAAGTGGTTTCCGGTAGCCCCAGGCTCCGAAAAGTAACCCTCTTATCGACGCATTCGATAGAGGCATGATGGAGCGTCAACCAATCCATACCCAAGATGACATCAAAGTCATGCAAGTCCAAGAGTATCAAATCTGCCACCAGACCAACATCACCTACCATTACGGGGCACTCCCGCAACACTTGATTCACCACAAACACATCTCCGGTGGGCGTACTCACTCCCATGTCACAGTCCAGTGCGGACAGCTCTCTACTCGCCAACAACTCACAGTCCCGTGAAATAAATGAATGAGTAGCTCCGGGATCAATTAAAGCACAAACATCATGTCCAAAGATCGTGAGTGTACCTGTCACAACACCAGGCGCTGCCCTGGCCTCCTGCTGCGTAACAGCAAAAACTCGGGCCTGTGGTCCAGCTGCTCGCCCACGGCCCCAGCCCCTCTGTCCATTAGCCGCTCCGGTACCACCTCCTCGAGTGCTCCCAGTCCCAGAAACTGCAGCTGTGCTCCGTCCCTGCTCTGCTCCACCCCGACCTGCGCCACCACCCTGTGGCAAAGATGGACAATCCCTCCAGTAGTGGCCCCGCTCGCCACAGAAGAAACAGATGACACTGGAAGCATCTCGAACAAAACCACCACCCTGCCGTCCCGTGGAAGCAACAGAAGTCGCGCTCGCTTGCAGAGCAGTCTGCGCCCTAGGCGCTCGGAATTCGGAACCCTGATAGTTACCAGGCCTACCATAACGATCATTGCCTGCAGATGAGGCTCCACCATAACGTCCCTTCTTCGAGGCTCCTTGACCATACGACCCAGAATATGAACGCCCGCGACGTTGTCCACCACCAGAATACTGTGGACGTGTCGGGAGACTAGCCTCAACCCGCACCGCGGCATCAGACAACTCCCTGAGAGTAGCAAAAGCTCCGGCCGTCACAATGGCCCGTATCTCACCCCGTAGGCCAAGCTCGAACCTACGGCATTTCTCAGCCTCAGTAGATACAAAGGTAGGAGCAAAACGAGCTAGCATCTGAAATTTCTGTTCATACTCACCTACGGACATGCTCCCCTGCTGGAGTTGCAGAAACTCGGTCTCCCTAGCATCACGGAATGAACGGGGATAATACTGATCAAGAAACCGTTCACGAAAGGTCTCCCAAGTCACTGTACGGGCATCCCAACCTGACAACTCCAGAGTATACCACCACTCATAAGCAGATCCATCAAGTAGAAATGTAGCCAACACCACACGCTCCTCAAGAGGACAGTGCATCACAGTAAAAATCCACTCAATCCGAGAAATCCAACGATGAGTATCCTCGGGATCCGCTCCACCACTGAATACTGTAGCCCCAAGACGCTGGGCTCGCTCGATCGAAGCACTCTCGGCATCGCCATTAGGTCGTGGAGGGGGTTCGCGTCGCGGAGGCATGGCCGGTCGTCCTTCTTCTGAAAGAGGCATAAGTTAGTACAATAATCAAGGCACACCCGAATGCCGGACACGAATCGTAAACCTAGGCTCTGATACCAATTGACAGGACCCACCCCGATTATCGCCTCGATAATCGGGAAGCATCCTGCTCCCGTCTGACAATCGAACCCAAAAGACCGGAAAACTAGTTAAAATTACAACACACCCATTGTTAGACCAGGGAGATTAAACAAATACATGCGACTGGACGTCAAGTCCACAGTTTCACAGAGCAATATTACAAAACAAATTAAAGAACAAGTCCTACTCTGTGAACTAACTACTCCGCAACGGAAAACTTTATGCCTCCGCCTCTGCCTCGGCGCTTGCCCCCACGCTTGTACCTCGACCTGGAGGGAATTTAAAACAACAAGGTGTGAGTGGACCGAAACATAAGTTTAACAGGAAAAACAGTTTTTCCGAAATCGGGTTCGCCCTCCAGTTTTGTAATCCGCATGCATAACCAAATATTCAAAATTGTGTATTATACTTTTAAAAACTGTTTTTCCGAAACACAAGAAAAACGTTACAGGGATCGTCATAACTCATGTAAAACCATATAATAATGCCAGATTCCAGAAACCGTCATTTTGAAACATTATTTGCACAAATCAAGTGAAACATAAATCAATAATCATGATTATGCCGTTGGATCCATCCGAGTCTTTAAACTCAACATTAGGCCTTCCCGGGATATCAACGAGTCTTTAAACTCAAAACACGATTAGTAGGCCTCGGGGGTATCATAATAATCGAGTCTTTAAACTCACGAGTCTTTAAACTCCATTTTCGGGCCCGCCCCCAAAATCAACATACCGGGTCTTTAAACCCAAAACCAGATCCAACCATCAACCGGGTCTTTAAACCCAAAACCGTTTTTAAACATAATAAATCAGGATTCATCACAAATCTTTTTCCAACGTTATTCCAAAAACATTTCTCATCGTAACAGGACTCATGCCCGAATTCACATGTAAATTCCAACACATGCAATTAACAGAAAATTTCTTCACAATATGATCAAACATCATAAATCCGAAACATGCATATTCATAACCAGATACTTCATCAAAAATTATCACGCATGCATAGGCAAAAACCGAAATCTCGAAATGCGTGAAATACGATAATTATCTCGAAAAACGTGAAAACAAGTAAAACCGATATATCATCTCACCATCGTAAAATCATATGTAAAACCATGAGATAAATAAGCAAAATAGTCATGCATGTCCAATTTAAAAATCAAAGAGTCCACTCACGGTCTTAGGACACGTCAATCGCGTCCTGCGCGCTCCTCTGTAGCTTCGGAAGTGTCCGGGCCTGTGAAAACGTACAAGAAGGGTTACAAACATCCCAAAATAACTCGTAGGATTTTTTTTCCTAATTTTTCCGGATTTTTCGGTGGAAATAAACTTAAAGACTTAATCTTCCGGACTCCCGAAATTATCCCGAATGACTCCTGATCGATTCGAACTCTAAAGATAAAATGTTATTTAGACTGTAAGGATTAATTCTCATGTTGACCGTGATCGGAGTTGACGTCACACGCGTCGTCACGCGCCGCCCAAACTGGCTGCGCGTGAAGGCCACGCGCCAAGCTACAGTGTCATCTCCCTTACCCGAACAGCCTGCTAAACAGGTCTGATACCCGCGACTCAACCCGATCAGTTAGCCCTCAATTCTCAGTCAATACTACCCGTTTTCAATCCTATTATCTTCCCTAACTCATTTATTTTAGGTCTGCAACACTGGTTAACCTCGACTTACACCAAATCGACCCAATCCAAGCTCGAACAGTCGAACAAGTCGACTCCTGGAACTCACCCTACACGGTTCCATTTCCAAATTAACTTCACCAGTAGCAATAAGGGACCCATACGCACACAATGACACTAACAATTTAGCTCGCCGTTACCTGGAAGTCGTCGTCCACAACACTGGTTTTCCCCTGAAACTGAGACTCAGGTTCCCGGCCAAACTGTCCTCCTCCTCCTTCAATTCTTGCACGGTTGTGCACGAAATGACCCCAGAAGTCTAACACGGCCTTTGGTTTCGATCAACAGGCTCTAGAAATTGAATGAGATTTTTCCCTCCAACTGGTTTTTCCTGCGAACTGGACCTTGGGTTCTTGGGCAATCCGTGCTCGAATCCCTTCAATTCTTGCACGGCTGAGACTTTATCACTCCCAGAAGACTCACTGTGTGTTTAGAATGATCCCTCGACCCTTAGAAATTGAACTCTGTGATTTCCCCCCAAAAAACCCGAAACAGTTGCTCACGGTTTCTCTCACAATCCCTCTCACGCTCAGCTTCCAAATTGAACCAAAATGATCCTAACTCCAACCTCACTCCACTCCCATACTCAGTTATTCGATCGGTATGGCCAACAGCCCGTGGGAGACCAACTGAGGCCTCTGAAACTGGTTTCCCGCAAACACAGAGACCACAGCCATTCTCGTTCCTCCCGTGCACTCAGTCTCTGCCCAGACACGCCTGGCTGCCTCCCACAACCTCAAAATCCATAAACTAAACCCACTCACCAGTCCACTTAGCCTTAAACAAATGCACGCTCAAAAACACCACGGCCGCACTCTGCTTCTCACGGTGGTGCTACAGTAACCACCGTGAAATGACCAAAATGCCCCTCTGTGCAATAATTACCAAAATGCCCTCCAACTTCCGTGACCCGTAACTCGGTCGTCCGACGTCCGTTTCAAGCGTGCCGCTTGTCGTTGTACTCGGGGCGTCGAGATGAACATAACGGTCTTCGAGTCAAATGGATATCAATTGTCAAACAAAAAGTCAACTTTTTCCCCTTATAACGCCCAAATTACGGTAATGCCCCCGAACTTCCGAACATCATAACTTTCACTCCGAGCGTCCGAATCGGACGTGCCACCTGTCTATGAACTCGTGACATCCCGAACTACGTCACGGTCATCACTCAACGTCCGTTCGACCTCCAAATCTAAAAGTCAACAAATCGACCACACAAACACAGGGGTAAAAACGTCATTTTATTCAATATTTAATAATATTACATTTCCAGAACGTCCGGGGCGTTACAGACGTTGGACGAAAAAGTTGCAGTTCACTGAAGTTTCGAGGAACTATTTACGACAGCACGTTTTACGAGGCAAAAAGGGTCCTTTTGTCCTAAGTGGGGCCCACATATTTCTGTACTGGCCAAAGGATGAGTGACAAGTGTCACTCATCGACTGCCCAGTGTGATTGCATACATGCATTCCCCTTTGTCTATTCACCCAAACAAGCCCCGAAACCTTCCCTTTAACAACCCGTCCCTAATTTTAAGGATTAATTAGGGATTAATGATGGATTAACCTCGCTAATTGGGGACTAATCAGGGATTAGTCGAGGATTAACGGCCATTCAGGGCAAAATTACTATTTTGCCCTTAAACGAGGGCAAAAAGTTAACTTTTGACCCGGGATGTCCGATGGTCGAGCGCCAAGGACCGTTACGTAGATCGAGTCGATACAAATCCATAGACAGACGACAAGTCAAATTCGGACGTTCGATGGAGATGTTACGGTTCACGGAAGTTCGTACGAACAATTACACGTTTTACGAGGTAAGGGACTTTTGGTAGCAAGTGGGCCCCAGAGTTTTAGGACAAGCCCAATGGATGAGTGACAAGTGTCACCCATCCACATCCCATCCAAACAAACACATGCATATCCCTTCCCCTTTTCTTGTTCGACCATTTCCCCACTAAACCCGATCAAACCATCCAGCCCAATCCAAACCTTTCCACCATCCAATCATGTTGAAGACCCAGAGAAGGAGATGAGAGCAGGGTGATGATGGTGGCTAGCCAAGGACGGCGCCACCATGGACGGCGGAGGCAGACCGTGCAAGGTACTATGTTTTGCCCGATTCCCCCCATTTTCGATTTTGCACGTTATGGATGGTTTCTATGGATTAGGATAGGTTTAATAGGTTGCTAGGGAGGTTTTAGGAATGTTTTGGTGGTGGTTAGTGGCTGAGGAAGCCCTGGGGAAAAACTGGAAATTGAACCGTGAGGGAGGAAAATCGAACCATTGAGTTTTTGTAGGTTTTTGGTTGTTTTGATTGCATACATAGGTTCCTAGGATCAAAATAAGAAGATTGGGAATAATTAGGAAGAAAAAGGACGAAGATTGGACGGTTTAGGGTGCTGGACCGGTCACGCCGGTTCAGTTGAACCGGATTACAGAGAAGAACTAGACCAGCTGGTCGGACCGGTCAGCTGGAGGTTGAAGACGATACTGTAGCTGGCTCGTGGCTCTCACGAGCGACCACTTTAGGCGGCGTGTGCAGGCGCGTGGGGGAGAGTTTGTTGAAATTTCCAACATGTAATTTCATCTATTCGAAGTAACGAAAATTTTGGGACTGATTTTGAGTCCATCGGACATCGTCTCGATATAGTTCGGGATGTCCGAAGGTTTACGATAGCATTTAAAAATGGTTAAAAATCTCGGAAAATTAGGGGGCTTTAGTGAGGGGTTAATTACGTAGTTAGTAACCCTCTAAAGTGAACTGGACAGGTTTGGGAACCCCGGAGATGACATTTAACTCGGGAAGGCGTACAGAGCGCATATCGAGACAGCAGCTCGGACGGTCTGTGAGTGGACCTTTCTTTCTAACTTGATGCATGCATAAATATTTTATAAGTATTTTAATACATGTTTTGTGATGCTTTGAGTGCATTTGTGTGTGTGTTTAGGTATTGGCATGTATTTCGAGGTTTTCAATTTTATACGTGCTTATACGCGCTTATGCTTTCGATTTTAATGAAATGGTTTTAAAAAAGGTAAAACTGGACATGAGACCCATTTAGTTTTGGTTTTTACTCGGGCATGTGGCCCTATTAATGACCTACGAGTTTGAGTCCGGGTCGCGACGGACAACATGACGCTCGCCTCTGGACTGGGGATATGTTCCCTCCGGAGTGGTCACGATGCACATCCCGTTATCGAGCAGCCACTAGAGGCTCGACTTCGGAGTGCTGATGGTATCAGAGATCGGTCGGCGACGTGTGCACCAAGTTCTAGAGATGGTCGCGGCAGTGATAAGTTCATGACGACATACCAAGATTGAGAGTGGTCCTGGATTGATGGTTGCACGCATCGCTATGATCGGAATTGTTACTGGCCCTGACATATCGGGCTCGATGACCTGTTGATTTACGAGTTCGGGCTTGAGTCCCAGTCCAATTATGAAATTGGGCTAGAGGCCCAGTTGACTTGTGTTATCGGGCGTGAGTCGCGAGTGTGGTTTTTATACTAGTATGTATATACCCTCCTTTGTGAGGTGATTGGTCTCCTTCAAACGTCGACCTGGAGAGTCACGATCCACTGCCCGGAATGAGTAATCCCCATAGGGAGCACATTCTAGGAGAGATGACGAGACTGGTTTCGGAGACAGAGCCTCCCAGATGGAGAATTCCTTGGGGTAGACTCGGAGTGAGATCCCGAGTTGTATGTATACTTATATATATAGAGAAATCATGACATATATCAGGGATGAGTTCCCTAGGGGCTGTGTGCCCCGAGTTGACATCAGAGGATGTCTAGGATGGATTATACAAGTATATATGTATATGTGTATGAGATTTCACAGAGATGATTTTGGGCTGAGACCCTCGTGTGTTGGATTTGGGCTGAGTTCCCATTTGATTTGGTTTGGGCTGAGGTCCCAGGTACTTTGATTGGATTTTGGGCCAAGGCCCGTGTTTTATGTTGAGAAATGGTTTTTGAATGCATGCATACTTTTTAGTGAAGGGCATAGAGGTCTTTTATGAAAATGTTTTTATAAAATATTTGTTTTGTCCACTCACAGCTTTCGTGTTTTGAATGCCCTTCAGGTTGATCGCGGATCCGGGCTGTAGTAGAGATCGAGACATCACACTCCTCCACCGAATCCTGGCGCTCTCTGATAGTCCCGTTTGGGCAAAGGACTAAATATCCTTCGTCTGACACTTCGTGTCAGACGGGAGCAGCCACACCCCACGTTAATCCCGGGGGATTTGGGGAAGGTCCTGTCATTCCCTCTCGCCTCCCCCCCAAACCGTGACTCCCACACGACCACACCACCATAAACCCCTGCGTTTCGATCATGGGAGAACTGAAAGAGAGAGACAGTGTAACGCCCCGGAAATTCGAGAAATGTAAAATTGTAAACTAATAAATGAAATGACGTTTTTACCCCTGTGAATAGTATGGTTAATTTGTTGACTTTTTGATTGGTAGGTCAAACGAACGTTGACCCATGACCGTGACATAGTTCAGGACGTCACGAGTCCATAGACAGGCGGCACGTCCAATTCCGACGATCGAGGGAAAAGATATGACGTTTGGAAGTCCAAGGGCATTTTCGTAATTTGGACGAAAAGGGGGGAAAATGTTGACTTTTTGTTTGTCAACTGATTTCCACATGACTCGAGGACTGTTAGGTAGGTCTCGATGCCCCGAGTACAACAACAGGCGGCACGCGTCAAACAAACATCGAATGACCAAGTTACGGGTCTGGAAAGTGAATGGCATTTTGGTAATTTCTGAACAGTAGGGCATTTTGATCATTTTACAGGGCTGGTTACTGTTCACAGCCGTGGGAAGCACAGTCTGCACGTCGTGCTTGGTGGTTCTGAGTAACCCATTAGTTTAAACGATTAGTGGACTGGATAGGGGACTTGTTTATGGCCTTTGAGGCAGTGGAGTGTGGGTTGATTCAATCCACAAGCACGGGCACCATTGTTTAATGGTTTTGGGCCATTGCGGGAAGCAGATTACAGAGAAATCAGAGGGATTCCCACGGGCTGTTGGGTGGCACGGTTCGATTATCGGAGTTGAGTTTTGAGTGAGGGTCATTTTGAACCAGAGAGAGAGCTGAGAGCTGGAGAGAAAACCAGAGAACTGAATTTCTGGAAAATTGGAGGGAAATTGGGTTTTAATTCCTGAGGCTTATAGGACGAAACCAAGGACTGTGTTAGCCTTCTGGGATCATTTGGAACTCAACCACGTCGAGTTCGAAGGAAACCAAGCACAGATTGGGCTAGTACTGAAGCCCCTGATTCTGAGGAATTTCAGAGCTAAGGACGACCACTTCTAGGTGAGTGTTGGTTCAATTGTTTGTGTGTTTTGGTCCATATTGGTCCTAGTAAGCTTCTGGTGAGGTTAATTTGAAAATGGGATGGAAACCAGTGAGTTTTGGTGGTCGACCCGTTTGGTTGATCATGGGTCGAAGGGTTGTTTTAGGACTTGTTGACATGAATTAATGGCTCAGACCTTAAATTAACATGTTAGGGAAGATGTTAGGATAAAAAATGAAGGAGATCGAATAGGAATTGAGGGTTAATTGGCCGGGTCAAGCCGCGGGAAGCAGACCCGTTTGACAGATGAACGGGTGAAGAACATGACACTGTAGCTACAGTGTCAAGCGCGTGGCTTTCACGCGCAGCCACTTTGGACGGCGCATGAGGGCGCGTGAAGCCTCATCTCCGATCATGGTAAACTAGAGTCTTCATCCTTTTAGTGTTTTGAACATTTTGGGTTTAATAATCGAGTTGATTGGGGATCGTCTAGTTGGTCGGAATAGGGCCGGTTGTCTCGAGAAGCGTGTTCGGAAGGTTTTCCCGAGCCGGTTTCAGTTAGGACTTCTTGGATAAGTGTTAAGGACTTGTTGTGACCCTTGTGTGTGATTGGACTGACAGGAATCGTACGGTAGTTCCGAGACAAGGTTTTACACGCAGTTTCGCAGTGGGATTGTACCTTGAGTGGGCCCGATTTCATTAAACCCTTGCATGCATAATTGTTTTCACTTTTATATATTTATATACATGCTGGAATCGAGTGATGGTTTTGATTATCTTGAAATTATGGTTATGGCACGATTTACGATGTTTGGGCTTAAGACCCGTCTGGTGAAATTAAGTATTGTTTTGGATTTTTGTATACATATTTATGCATGTGGATATCGATAACTATCTGTGGTACTGCACTGTATAGATCCACCTGTGTGATGCTGTCTCCTCCGGTTGTGGTACCCCAGAGTGGTCACGGCGTATTGTCTGCGAGGGGTCATTCTACGGAGGTACCGGACCGTAGTATGACTCAGGTGCAGGATTGCTATGATTGGACGTCTGGGGCGTCGTGCGTCTAGAACGCTAGGCATCTGGGATGCCGTACCCGGACTGGGTTCAGGGATTTGACTCAGGATTGAGATCCCGAGTGGCACGCGTAGCCTTAGGACTGTGACCTTATTGGACGTCAGGGACGTCGGACATCTGGGATGTCAGGATTTGAGTGTATAGTGCAGTGACTATGGTTATATATATGGTTTTATTATCTGACGTGCGATATCTTATATGATTTTATGGCTTTAAATACTATGCATGCATGTTTGGAAAACGGAGGGGTAAAATTATATGTTTTAAATATTAAATTATTTTATAAACTTGAGTTTCTGCCCACTCATCCTTAATGTTTTGGTGACCCCTCCAGGCCGTGCTACTGAGGTAGAAGAGGATCCTGAGGCTGAGGCATAGATTTGCACTGCGCACCTGAACCCCTGTTGGGTAGGTTACCCGCAGGATAGCTTAGAGTCGTGCTCGGAATTTTGTATTCTGGACTGTATCCCTTGTCTGACATCTTTTGAATTTAGATTGTTGTGTAACCTTATTTTCGTATATTTTTGCATTTGAACTTTTTAAGGTTAATTTTGGAATGTTGGTTTGTGTGTCAGAAGGGAGCAGGGCACGTCCCCTTGTGGTCCCCGGGGGATCGGGGCGGGTCCTGTCAGCTTGGTATCAGAGAACTAGGTTGTGGTCAGCATGCTAGACTAGTGGTCAATATTATATACTTTTCGAGTTTAAGGATGATGTTATCTAATCTCTGCCTCTTAACCGTTGGTTATGCCACCAACGAGAATCCCTCACGCACGGACTGAGGAGGAACTAGTGAGAGAAATGGAATGTGCAAGTATTGTACGGGGTCAGCGTTTGGGAGCCACTCCTTTCAGCGGGGGATCAAACCCCGAGGATGCTTATGAATGGATCACTAAGTGGGAAAGGATTTTCACGGTGATGCACTGCCCTCCGGGCGAGCGGGTGACTTTGGCGGCCTTCTTACTGGAAGGCAGAGCTTATCAGTGGTGGCATGGTCTCGAGATGTCAGGATGGTCTGTCCACACCACTACCTGGGACGCCTTCCGTGGCAGATTCTTGGATCAGTATTACCCGCGATCGTTTCGCGCGGCACGGGAGGCAGAGTTCCTACGGCTGGAGCAGGGGGATATGTCTGTTGCGGACTATGAGCAGACTTTTGGGAAACGTTCTCGGTTCGCTGCACCATTTGTGAGTACAGAGGAAGACAAGTGTCAGAGGTTTGAACTGGGACACCGAGGGGAGATTCGGGCTGGTGTGACAGCTGCCAGTCACGCTACTCTGAGAGACATGGTCGACGCAGCGGTTCGTGTCGAGGCCAGTCTGGCGATACACTCTTCTGATGAGGGACGACGTCGGGATCGTCCATACCTTGGACCAGCGGGCCAGAGCAACAACAAGAGAGGAAGTTACAGAGGAGCACATTCATCATTGCGAGGTCATGGCTGGTCAGGTCGACGTGGGGGCTCTCAGAGGATAGGATCGGGGTTTAGCTCAGGGCAGCATTCATCTTGGAGTGGTGCATCCGGTGGGTCTTCGGACAGACCAAGGACAGTCAGCTATTTTGCTTGTGGAGGAGCGGGCCACTATACCCGAGATTGCCCACTATTATCTAGGAGAAACGATGCAGGGGGCTCTAGTGCTGTACAGAGTTCGGCTTCCAACACTGTCGGAGGTCGAGGGCAGGGAGGTGATCGTGGTGCTGAGTGTTGCGTGCGTGGGTGCGGACAGACTGCGGGGGCCAGGGCTCGTGTGTTTGCAGTGACTCAGCAGCAGGCTAGGACAGCTCCAGGTGTGGTTACAGGTACTCTTCATATCTCAAACCTTCTTGTACGTGTATTGATGGATGCAGGGGCTACTCACTCGTTTATTTTGAGGAGTTGTGCCGGTATGCTAGATTGTGAGGTATCAGCTTCAGATAGTGAGATGGGTTTTGGCACACCGATAGGAATCGTGTACTTGGTGAATCAGGTGATTCAGAGGTGCCAGGTGAGAGTAGAGGATGTGGATCTACCAGGAGACTTAATCATTATGGATATCCATGACTTTGACGTGATTTTAGGGATGGATTGGTTATCGGAGCATGGGTCGCTCATTGATTGCTGTAGTAGGCAAGTGTTTCTGCGAAGTCCGGGTTTGCCGGAGGTTATCTTTCGGGGGGAGCGTGACGGTTCGCTTCCTGAAATGATTTCTTCGCTTACTGCTACCAAACTTCTACGAAAGGGATGCCAGGGTTATCTGGTGCATGTTATGACGGAGCAGGTTGATACTCCGAGTATCGATGAGATACTAGTGGTGCAAGACTTTCGGGATGTGTTCCCGGAAGACTTACCTAGATTACCACCACCGCGGGAAATTGAGTTTACGGTTGAACTACTCCCTGGTACCCGACCTATATCCCAAGCACCATACCGGATGGTGCCGGCCGAGTTACGGGAACTGAAGACTCAGTTGCAGGAGTTGGTAGATTTGGGATTCATTCGTTATTCGTGAAGAAGAAGGAGGGAGCCTCCGATTGTGTGTAGATTACCGGTAACTCAACAAAGTGACACTAAGGAACCAGTACCCTTTACCTAGGATCGATGATCTGTTCGACCAGATGCGAGGAGCCCAGTACTTCTCGAAGATTAATTTACGGTTTGGGTATCACCAGCTGAGAATTGCGATGGAGGATGTTCCGAAAACGGCATTTCAGACTCGATACGGACATTATGAGTTCCTCGTGATGCCTTTCGGCTTGACGAATGCTCCGACAGCATTCATGGATCTGATGAACCGGGTTTTCCGACCTTACTTGGATAAATTTGTGATTGTGTTCATCGACGACATCCTGGTGTACTCAAGGAGTGCCAGAGCACATGAGAAACACCTACGGTTGGTGTTAGGGAAACTGAGACAGAAACAGTTGTACGCCAAGCTGAGCAAGTGCCAGTTTTCGCTGAGAAGTATTGGTTTTATGGGACATGTGATATCAACTGATGGGATTAGTGTGGATCCCCGGAAGACAGAAGCGGTGACTAACTGGGCTAGGCCGACAACAGTGACAGAGGTAAGGAGTTTTTTCGGGTTAGCGGGTTACTATCGTAGATTCGTGGAGGGTTTCTACAAAATTACTGCACTGTTGACTCGATTGACTAGAAAAAGGGTGAAGTTCATTTGGGACGAGCAGTGTGAACAGAGTTTTCAGGAATTGAAGTATCGGTTAACCATTGCACCCGTCCTTGCATTGCCTGATGACAGTGGAGAGTTCGTGGTCTTTAGTGATGCATCGCTACAAGGTTTGGGCTGCGTGTTAATGCAGAATGGTAAGGTTATCGCTTACGCATCACGGCAGCTAAAGACGCGTGAATTGAACTACCCTACCCATGATTTGGAGTTGGCGGTGGTAGTTCATGCTTTAAAAATTTGGAGACATTACCTATTCGGAGCGACGTGCAGGATATACACCGACCACCAGAGCCTAAAGTATCTATTCACCTAGAAAGAACTTAACATGAGGCAACGGAGATGGTTGGAGCTAATTAAGGATTATGACTGTAAGATTGAGTACCATCCGAGTAAGGCAAATGTGGTGCCAGATGCACTCAGCAGGAAATCAGCGGGATCAGTTGCACACTTGAGGATGGTGTATCTCCCTTTGTTAGCGGAACTCCGGAAGGTTGGAGTTATACTGGGGACGGACGAGCATGGGGCTTTGTTAACCAGCTTCCATGTACGACCAGTGTTGATCGATCGGATCATCGAAGCACAACTTCAGGATCCGATACTCTATATCTACAGGATTGAGGTCGAAGCAGGTGAAAGACAAGATTTTACCATCCGAGGTGATGGAGCACTTGTGATGTCGGGCCGATTGTGTGTACCTGCAGTGGCAGAGTTACAGGCTGAGATTCTGGAGGAAGCCCATAGTTCGGCTTATGCCATGCATCCGGGAGGTACAAAGATGTATCGTACCCTCCGGAGCCACTACTGGTGGCTGAGGATGAAAAAGGACATTGTAGGGTTCGTGAGCAAATGCTTGACTTGCCAGGAAGTTAAGGCGGAGCGGTAGAGACCTTACGGGGCTATGCAGCCACTTCCGATTCCCGAGTGGAAGTGGGACCATATCACCATGGGCTTCGTCTGTAAGTTACCAAGGACCTGGAGAGAATTCGACGGAGTGTGGGTGATTGTAGACCGGTTAACCAAGTCAGCCCATTTTCTGCCGGTAAAGGAGACTTATAAACCCAACCAACTGGCTCAACTATTCGTGAAGGAAATCATTCGACTTCATGGTACGCCGGAGTCGATCGTGTCTAATCGCGATCCGCGTTTCACTTCGAGGTTCTGGCGGAGTTTGCAAACCACCTTGGGAACAAACCTACATTTCAGTACTGCTTTCCATCCACAGACCGATGGACAGTTAGAGAGGACCATTCAGACCCTGGAGGACATGATGATGTCTTGTGTTCTGCAGTTTCAGGATTCGTGGGATACTCATTTGTCGTTAATGGAATTCTCTTACAACAAAAGTTATCAGGAAAGTATCGGGATGACACCCTACGAGGCACTGTATGGTCGACAGTGCAGGACACCTATCTGCTGGATGGATGTAGGAGAGCGAACGGCCGTAGGGCCAGAGTTGATGGAAATAACCCAGGAAGCGCTCTGTATTATCTGAGAAAGATTGAAGGCGGCACAGGATCGCCAAAAGAGTTATGTTGTTCGACAGATTCGAGACTTGGAATTTGAGGTTGGAGATTTTGTTTTCCTGAGGCTATCTCTGTGGAAAGGGATTATCCGTTTTGGTCGACGGGGGAAACTGAGTTCACGTTTCATCGAACCATACGAGATCGTTGAGAAGATTGGCCGGGTTGCTTACAGATTAGCACTACCTCCAGAACATTCTAAAGTTCACGATGTATTCCACGTGTCGATGCTACGGAAGTATGTGCGTGATACATCTCATGTACTGAAGGAGCAACCCATCGAACTCCGAGAAGATTTAAGCTTTGAGGAACAGCCGGTACAGATTTTGAAATCATCTATTCGATGTAACGAACATTTTGGGACTGGTTTCGAGTCGATCGAACACCGTTTCGATATAGTTCGGGACGTCCGAAAGTTTAGGATCGACTTTAAAAATAGTTACAAATTCTGAAAAATTACGGGGCTTTAGTGAGGGGTTATTTAAGTAGTTAGTAACCCTCTATTACGATTTGGAAAGGTTTGGAAGTCCCGGTGACGGCAATTGGCCCGGAAGAGGCGAACGACATGCGTATCGAGGCTTGGTATTGACCACATTCATGCACCATCTCCTTTCCTATTTCAAACCTACCTGAAACCCACCCCAAAACCATTATCTTCTTCATCACCTGGTATTGACCTGAGTGAGGGGCAGAGAGTGACTGGGGGAGACCGTGAGAGGCGGATAAGACAACGGAGGAAAGTAGAGGACGCGATGGCTGGCCATTAAACCAGGTAAACCCGAAACCCGTTTAGGTTGAAATTTTTGGGTTCGTATTTTAGGGGTTGAAACCCTCTTCTCTGATTATATTCACCTTCCCTGCATCCCCGCGAGTGTGTTGGACCAAAAACGAAAGAGAAAGAACAACCTGAGGTGCCTCGGTTCGAGTTCAAACCTGGTCCCGTGAAGTTTTAATCAGGGCCAAGCTTTTCAAGTAAGGTTTCCTACTTTCAACCACGTTGATCAATTCCTGTGTAGATTACGAGTAGAATGGAAAAATATTGGAGGATTTTGGTGAAGAAATGAGGGAGATGCGACCGGGTCGAGTTCGTGGGTCAAAAGACCCGTTATAATCAAACGGGTCGACCTGCTAAAGGAAGAGGATAATGACGTGCTAGTCCATGTCATCAACTGTTAGACTTGCCAGGCCACATGGCCAGCCAGAGGGTGACACGTGGCTAGGTGTCAGGTCTAGTGTAACGACCCGGAAATTCAAAAAAAAAAACCAAAATGTGGAAAATTCGAAGGAAAGGACGATTTTGCCCCTAGTTATAAGAGCCGAAAGTTTACTTTTTGATCGAGACATTGTTTGGAATTTCTGGAAGTACCGTTGGATCGGTCTCGAGACGCTGAATCCATAGACAGGCGGCATGCATCAATCGGAGTTCGGACGAGAAAGTTATGGGTCTAGAATTGTGGGGGCATTTTGGTAATTTGTTATGGCAAGGGAAAAATGGTAAATTTCCACAGCAAAGTGATTAGGACGGTTAGTGGCTGATTCAGTTCATTGTATGAGGATTTACTACCTAAGTGACACTTGGCAATTGCTATTTGAGATTAGTGGCACTTGTTATGGATAACAATCAAAACATAAAAACCAACCTTTAAATTCACATATGGTTTAAGAACTGAGTTACAGAACAGAGAACCCAATCCACTTTGGTCGATTCTCAGCAACACAAGGGAACAAGTGAGTGAGAAATTAAGTGTAATTGGGAGTGAAAACTGGGTGAAAACCGAGAGGAATATAGAGCAAACTGAACTGAAACCATACTGAGAAACCCGAAAACACTACCCAAGAACATTAATGTCGAATTCGATCTTTTAGACGTTAAGGAGTGAAATTGATTGTGAATTGAGCTTTCTGGGATTGAGACGAGTTGAACCACCAGTTAATTCGAAGGAAATTGATGAACCAACACGAAGAACAGACCCTGTGACATCCGCGAATTGTGGAGGTTGAGTTCGAGAAATTGGAGGTAAGTAATCGTGAAATTGGTTTCAACTTTGTGTTTAAAAAGAATATAGGATGCTCCCTGTGCGATCAATTTAATGAAACAGCTTGAAATGGGGTAGGACTCGAGTTAGAACCCGTCGGGTATGTACTTCGAGTCGAGTAATTTGAGGACCCCTTTCATGAAATTGAACTTACAGATCCTTAATTAGGATTAAATAGATGAACATTAGTGAAAGAAACGGTGAAATTGGGGTCGAATTGGCTAGGAATGAATCGGGTTGCACTGCGGGTTGTAGACCCGGATGACAGAGAGTCGGGTTACAGGGATGACACTGTTCACGCGCAGCCGCTTGCGGCGGCGCGTGAGGGTGCGTGGTGCATTTTCTAGGGAAGTGTTCAACATGTGTTTTATTCTATGTAATGTATCGAACATTTTAGAGTTGGTTTCGAGTCAATCGAACACCATCAACCTAATGTTCCGAGGGTCCGAAGATTTATATTCTGTTTTAATTTAATATTTAAATCCCGGAAAATTATGGGGAATTGATATGATGTAAATTGAGTTATTAGTAACCCTGCATAATGATTTTGGACAGGATTCGAGATTCCTGGCAAGTGTTAGAAATTACGAAAACACGTATAGCTCAGGAAACAAGCAGTTTGGACGGTGTGTGAATGGACGTTTTTTTTTTATAAACCATGATGCATGCATAGTTAAATGTTTTACATTATTGATTGCATGATTTGGCTTGCAATGATGTCATGATGATTTGACATGATTATTTGTGAATTAATTATTATTTTAATCGGTCTTTCGGGCACATTTTTCGAGAAAATGTGCGAATGATATTTTGGGCTAGGCCTGGAGTCAAAAAGGTTTTGAAAAGGATATTTTGACTCAATTGGTGAGTCAATGATGATTTCTGGATTATTTTAATGTTTTCCATGTGATTTTATGGATTTATGTGTAATTGGCATTTGGGCTTGAGACCCTATCGGGAATGCTTTTGACTTGGTTTGAAGTCAATGATATGATTGCTATGTGTTGTGGTATGGTTTGTGATTGTGATTGTGGATACTGGATCATGTTCTGGATGGTGCGAGTGCAGTTCCTAGACGTGACTCGGATGTTGCGTGAGTACAGTTCCCGAGTATGTGGTACGTCTAGATGGTGTGTGTGTGTAGTTCCCATACATGACTGATATGACTCGGATGGTGCATGAGTGCAGTTCCCGAGATTGACCTACGCGTAGTGCGGATGTGACTATGTGACTATTTGTCTTGCTTGTGAACTTGTGAATAGTGTTGTTTAATGTTGATTGTGATTACGTACTGGTAGTGAGTACGGGTTTTTGGTCTGTGTGGCCAGGTGATTATGTGTTCACATGTTTGGCTTGAGAGCCAAGATTTGATACTTGTTATGTTTCATGTGCTTTGGCTAAAACGTTGGTGATTGTAATTCATATGTTTTTCCCTATGCATGCATGGTTTGATAACCTGGAGGATAAATATTTTGAAATGTGTTTTTAAACGATATTATTTTTGTCCACTCACACCTTTTCTGTTTTGATGACCTTCCAGGCCGTGGCATGACGTTCGGAGCTGATCGAAAGGCGGAGGCATGACCGAAAATCAGTGCAGTTATCCCTGGTCTGATAGGTGCTGAGGAGTAGTTTCAGGACTTCAGTTGACTTGTCAGACTGGAGCAGGACCGGGCACGGTTATCGACGTCCAGTAGGGACGGGTCCTGTCATCCAGTCAGCAGTGACGTAGCTCTGTTGATGTCAGCATGACGTCAGCGTTGACCAGCATTGACCAAACTTTAACCAGCATGTGAAGGTGCGTGGGCATGAATTTCGAGGTGAAATTGATCATGTTCAAAAGGTTTCAACGATTTGAATCCGATGGTGGTTGTTTCAGGTCGTTCGGAGGTCATTTGATTGGTCATTTGGAGGTTTTAGACTCGAGAAACATGTTCGGGACACGTTGACTATTCCGACAGTTTTGAGGGTTTATGATTAGGACTTGTATCGATGGATAGTGACCATTGAGTATGATTTTGACAAGTTCAGATGTCCCAAAGAGTATGGATTAGCTCTGGAGTGGCTTACGGAGCGGAATTGGAGCGCGTAGCACAGACGGTCTGTAAGTGGACTTTGGTTTATAAATGAAGCATGCATATATGTTTTAATATTTTATAAATATGGTATGAAATGAAATGTTTGCATATGGTTGGATTGATGAAATGCATAAATGTTTTGTATGCTGGTAGATTATCTATTTTGAACAGTTTTATGGATTTTCGTGACAATGGCTTTTGCGCATGAGACCAAGTTGGATTATTGATAGGTCGTTAATTAAGCATCATTTTATATTATTTTATACCCTTTACACTTGAATTTTAATATTAAAATAATAAATAATTAGAGAAAATAATATATTTTGTGATATTTTTGTAGAAATAAACAAAGCTTGTAATTTGGAGCGTTTTGGCGAAAGAATCGTCCCGATCAGAATTATAACAAAGAAATTATGTACGAAATTCGGTGGAATTATATAAATTAATTTTTAAATTGAAAATCCATTTGCAAGCCCAAAAGAAACCAGCCCAATCCAAGTCTGGAGCCTAAATCCTTTTCGCCCAAATCTAGCAGCACATCTTTGCTCCAGCCCAAAGGCCCAAAGTCAACCGAAGAGGCCAAACCCATCTTGATAGCCCAATGGCCTGCGACCCAATCTCTTCATTCAGCATTGCGATACGATCGGCAAGCGGCGGCCGAGTACCCTTCGTCCCATTCGGAGCGCGCATACCGAATAGCCTTTCTTGTGTCAGCGCCTGACGCGCCTGCTCGTCCACGTTTTAATGCAAAGCTCCGTCGAACCTACTCGCATTTGTCAGCGCACGCCTGATGACTTCCAACTGCCCCATTCAGCGCTTGACGCGCTACCTGCCCTCTTCTTTTCAGCAGACCCTCGCCGAGTCCCATCACTACGCATCTGCTGCTTCCTACCGACCCACGGCCTGCTCCAACTTCTCCTTTTTGTGCGGTTTTCTAGCTCCAACCAGCCCCAAAATCACCCTTTTCATCATTTGTTTCATGTATTATTTTATTATTTTAGTTTATTATTTTGTATTTTATTTTTCTAAATTTTTGGGCATTTCCTCTACAAATAGAAATGCCATCTTTATTGTAGGGGGTCTCCATTTTGTTCCTGTTTTAGTAGTTTTAGTTCTAGTTTTCTCTCTTTTTTCACTCTTCAATTAGTTCATCTTCTTTCTATTTTGTTCATTATTTTTGGGGACCATTTGTAACTTCTTGTAATTTTTCTTCTTAATTAGTTTTCCTTTAAACCTTGTCTTTTAATTTATGTTTTTTGATTCGTTTCTTAAGTTTTATTTCGTTTTAATTTTAGTTCTTAAATTTTCTTTATAAACTTTTCTTTGTAAACTTCTTTGACTTCTCTTTTAGACATGAATTTATGTTTTCCTTAAGAAAATCTTAGGCCGAGTATTTCAGAAGTAATTCTAGAACTTAAGTCCAAATTCTTATGTTTTATCCTCCATCTTCATAAGGTTCTTTCTGATGTTTAGAGAATTTTACGAATAACATTCCACTGTTTCCATCCACTTTCGGAATCACAAGCTGTTCTTGGGGTCCGAAAGTGTAACTTTATTTGCTTTACTTAAATTCTTGTTATTGTTTTGGTTTACTTATAATTCAATACATGTGATGGTATTTTCTTTCTAAACTTTTGTAAGTATGAATGCAATCTCCATGTGTTTTACTTTCTGAATTTCTTTTACTTCATGTATCTTAGTGCTTAAACTTCATTTTGATGTTATATGTTTTATCTGCTGTTCGGTGCATTTAGACTAGAATTGAAGAGATTAAATGTTGATTGTTGTCGGCGCATTTAATTATAAATTTAAGGTGAATCATATTGTAAATATTTGAAGCATATTGATATTTGATGCATATTAATGGTTGATGGATTTATAATATTCAAAGATATATGTAAGTATTTGAGATAATGAAGGTAGGATTTCGTGATTGGTTTGTTATGAGCAAAATGTTAGAGTGTTGGTAAAATTTGCATTTGAAGGAAGTCTATTGTAGAAGTAGTTTAAATAATGTGATTGTTAATTTGAAATTAGTTACGTAAAAGTGTCGGTTTTGTCTATGAAACTACTCTATGGTTTGTAAGTTCAAATTAGCATGACCATTTACATTTTAATTCTTAGTCAACACCCCCCCCCCCCCCCCTCCATTTCATTCTTTATTCTTTAATTCATTTATTTTTTAATTCATTTATTTTTTAATTCTTTAATTCTTTAATTATTTATTCTTTAATTCTTTAATTATTTAATTATTTAATTCATTTATTATTTAATTCATTATTCTTTCTCACTAAAAAATTATTAATGTTCCCTAATTTCCTCGGTTAAGAACGATCCCTATTTACCAGTACTACATCTACACAAAAAAGGTTGCATAATACTCAAATTACGTGTTTAATTTAATGCGTAGTTTGTGTATTATTAATTTTTGGCGTCGTTGCCGGGGAAATTGAAAATCATTTTTAGTTTGTTAGTGTATGTATATAAATTGTGCATATTATACTTGTTTATAATTTTTAATTTTGTTAATAGTATATTTGTTCATAATTCTCTTACTATACTTGTTTATATATTCTTAGACTTGTTTATATTATAATTATTTATTTTAATTTCATTCTTATTTCATTTGTTTATTTTTATTTTTATACATGTACATATTATACTTGTTCATAATGTTTATCTTTGTACATGTTCATATTATACTTGTGTATTATTTTTATTTATTTTTATACTTGTTCATAATATTTATACTTGTTCATAACTTTTACTTTTATACTTCTCATTTTATAAATGTTCACACTTGTTCATAATTGTTCATAATTTATACATATTTCATAGTGTTCATATATACTTGTCCATCCTAACTTGTTCATAATGTTACTTCTTCTTTTTTTCCTTATAATTGTTCTTCTTTTATTTATTCATAATGTTCATATTTCTCACTTGTTTTGAATTGTACATATTTGTTTATAATGTTCATACTTTACTTGTTCATAATTTCTATTTTTATACTTATTCATAAATGTTCATAATTGTGTATATACTTGTTCATATTAAAATTGTTTATGTAAATCTAAATTCTTATTATACTTGTTCATTTTATATTTGTTTATGATTGTACATACTTGTTCATATTTTAATTGTTTATGATTGTAGATATTTGTTTGTACTTGTACATAATGTTCATATTATACTTGTTCATAAATTGTATATTATACTTGTTCACTTGTTCTTATTTTTTTTTTTTTTTTTTTAAAAAAAATTCGAAAAACAAAATTATAAAAAATTTTATTTTTTTAAATTAAATTTGTCTTTTTCTTTATTTATTAAAAAATCAGAAAAAAATTAAAATAAAGAAACTTTTTAATTAAAAAAAATCGTAAAAAAAAAAATAGTCTTAACTTTGTGATAGTGTAAATATGTTAGTATGAATATGTTTTGTGAATATCATTACTTGTACATAAAACCGTACTTGTGAATAAATTGTTCATACTTGTATAAATTGTCCATATGTAAATTACCATGTTATACTTGTAAATTGTGCATAAAACCATACTTGTGAATAATTTTTGCATTCATGCATTAGTCTCGGCTATATGTAGATCACTTGTGCTTCAAAGTTTAGATTTTGATCTTTAATGGAATAGGTGAAGTCTCTTTTGTTAACACTTGAGTGATCTTAATTCCTCTGGAGTAAGAAATTTTCGAGGGTGATGTCTAGGACAAGAGACGATACTCATAATAGGTTTTGAGTCTTCGAAAGGGACATCAATGGAGTTTAAGCCTCGGAATGTCTTGAAATTAGCCCTGCCTCTTATGTTTATTCTTTCTAACCTAATCATCTTTGAACTTGCCCGAACAGTTGAATTAATCCAAGATATTTACTTGGGCCGTAACTTTGAAGTTCTGTGAACCATATATATCTTTGACTTCCCCCGAGATGTAAATATTGTTTATATCTTTTTACATTTTTTTATATCTTAACTTACATTACTTGTCATGATAACTTTAACTTGCATTTTTCATTCTAACTTGCATTGCATCTTTAATTTAAACTTGTTATTTTTAACTTAACTTGCATCTTTAGTTTAATTTGCATTGCATCTTTAATCTAATTTGCATCTCTAACTTGCATTCTTGACAAACGTGCATCTTTGACTAACTAACTTGCATCTCTATCTAGGCTGGATGGACGTTAAACGTCAAGCGCTTGTTGGGAGGCAACCCAATGTGTTCCCAGGATGTGAAGGAGTCATCAATGCAGATTTGCTATCTTTCTACCCTTCACTCTCCTTTATTTTGTTTATTTATTGTTTTTTTTTTGCTTTATTTTCGTAAATCATTTTTCTTACTTCAATTCTATGTTCAATTACGTCTTATTTTTCTACATTGAGGATAATGTAGAATTTAAGTGTGGGGGAATGGTTTACAATTTTAATTGTTCTATAAAAATTATTCAAAAAAATTAAAAAAAAATTGTTTATTGCTTTCTTGAGTCTTTTTGTTTTAATTTAGTGTTTTTACGAGTATTAAGTTTCCTTTTAACTTGTCAATGATATAAATTGACGGAAATGAATATGCTATGGCTATAAAGATAATCACTACAACTTGAATTTTTTTGTTAATACTTTGTGATTTAGTGTTATAACTTGTAGATAATGCGTAAATCAGTATATAAACGAGCATATTAAGATAAGTATGAATCATTTGAACCTTATATGAGCTTTAGAACTTTATATACATCTTTGATGAGTGATTCATAAGTTCTTTGTTTAAATTGATATACATATGCCTCATAATTACTTGTCATAGCTTTTAATGAACTCTAGAGTACTAGAACTTATCCTATGTGATTTTCAAAGCTTTGTAAGTCAATAAACTCTCTGATTTTGGATATGATTAAGGCATTAGGGTTAACACCATAAATTCAAACATCTATGTTCCCTATTTTGTGCGCACAAGTTGAGACCGCCTTAGTTTTAACCCCTTTGAGCCCACATTAAGCCTTTCTTTCATCACCATGATTATCTAAACACTTGAGTTTAGTATAGACATCTAAGGACCCGGACCAAGAATAATAATATTTTAATGTAAAAAGACTATTTTGCCCATGAGGGGGGAAAACTTTGACTTTTGACCCGGGAAATAATTTGGACTTTGACCCATGACTATGACGTAAATCGGGACGTCATGAATCCGTAGACAGGCGGCACGCCAAAATCGGAGTTCGTATGAAGAAGTTATGGTCACGGAAGCGTTTTAGCGGAATTTACGAATCGAGAACAACTGAATAAAATATTAAATAATTATGGGAATCTGTGCCAAACTCAGATTTAAATCAAACCAGCGGATGAGTGACAAGTGTCACTCATCCAAGTGACTACTATTCCTATAAAGTTGGGTCTACTCCTATAGGTCCATATTTAATACTTTATTTTCTCTCAACAAACCCTAACCATTGATCTCTCTGCCCAAACTAATCCTAACCCTCCATTTTCTTCTGTTTTTTCTCTATCCTTGCACGATCATTTTCTCTGGGGAAAACACAAACACACAGCCATACTCCCTAACCCGTGCACCCATCTCCCCTTCGATTTTCTCTCGACCCAAACACCCTAACCAGCAACCTTCACACCACCAGGCGACCACCCACAGCACCACCATCACCTCCTAATCACCACCGTGCACCACCAGTGACCACCACCCCTTCCCCTGCCCTGAACAAACTCGTGAAAACTCAGACTCGAAACACAGAGGAATCGGGTCCAAGAAGCAAAACCCCAAATTCTCACCACCTCGACTCAAGTGGAGCTCCAGTTGACACTTTGAGGACCTCAGGAGCACGTCTGAACAGACAACGACAGCCACGGCGGCGACACTGACAGGACCCATCCCAATCCCCCCGGGATTAGTGCGGGATGACCCTGCTCCCGTCTGACACGATGTGTCAGAAAAGGGATATTTCCGACCTTTGGCCTCCCGGGCTATCAGAGTACGCCAGGATCCGGAGGAGGTATGTGATATCTCGATCTCTGCTACAGTCCACATCCGATGTCAACCTGAAGGGCAGTCAAAACATTAAAAAACTGTGAGTGGACAAAACAAAAGTTTATAAAAACATTTAATAAGAAGACATTTGTACCCTCCACTAAAAAGCATGCATGCATTCGAAAACCATTTATCCAAAACAAACCATATGTGAGACTAAGCCCAAAGCAGATATAAACCAAGGTCGAAAGGACCACAATGAAAACGACCATACGGGCCACCGAGGGACTCGGCCCCAAACCATAAAGAAACCAAGTACACGAGCCACTGCTCAAATCCTGTGCACACCTGTGCACACCACATATCATATATCATATATACATATAAGTCACACAACCAATCCTGTCACGGTATCCAAAGCTACGCGCGTGCTACCCGGGTCTCAATCTGAGTCATCTCAAAGTCAAGGTCAATGTCCGCAGACCACTGACCCTACCCGAGGTAATAGTAACCATAGCCTTCCTGAGAGTAAGGAACCCAACTGGGGGGTGACTCCACTCAATCGGTGCTCCGTGACTACTCCGGGGTCCACCCAGGCCAACGACCCTCCCCGGAGGAGATAATAGAAGTAAAGGAAGGTAGATGAACATATATATACATAACATAAACATTCATGACCGGTTCCCTTGAACCGTCATGATCCATAATATCCATAATCATGTAACATGCCGGTTCCCATAAACCGTCATGTACCGTAATAACATAACCGAGGTAACATGCCGGTTCCCATAAACCGTCATGTACCGTAATAACCAACAAAGGTTCATGCCGGTTCCCATAAACCGTCATGAACCGGGAAATCCATTTAAGGTTCCCTGACCTGAAATCAAAACCGTAAAGTAGCTTGGGTCTCGTACCCGAACATAGGACATCAGTTGGGCACCGTGCCCGATATCTGAGGTCATATGCCCGAGACAAAACCAAATGGGTCTCATACCCGAGTTTATCCTTTTGAAATTCAAATCCAGTTCATTTAAATCAATACAGAAATACAGACCCGTATAAGGCCGAAACCTCAAAATACGTGCTTATACGTAACCACATACAAATGCACCCATGGCATCATCAAACAAGTAATAAAACATATAATAAACATTTATGCATGCACCAATTTAGAAAACAAGGTCCACTCACAGACCGTCCGAGCTGCCACCTCGATTTGCATGCCATACGGCTCCCCGAGCCGATCACCGTCACCGGGACTCCCAAACCTGTCCAAATCGTAATAGAAGGTTACTAACTACTTAATTAACCTCCCACTAAAGCCCCGTAATTTTCCCGTATTTTTAACTATTTTTAATCCCGAACCTAAACCTTCCGATGCCCCGAAACATATCGAGACGGTGTCCGATTGACACGATACCAGTGCCAAAATGTTCGTTACATCGAATAGATGATTTCGTATGTTGGAACCTTCCCCAGATTCCCTGCCACGCGCCCTCACGCGCCGCCTGAAGTGGCTGCGCGTGGGCTTCACGCGCCGCTACAGTACCTGTTGACGTCATCGCTGACGTCAGCATGACGTCATCTGACAGTTGTCAGGTCTGACATGTCAGACTCTGACAGGTGCCACGTGTCATGCTCCCATTGGTCCACGTCACTGTGCTGTCAGTGCCACGTGGCAGTCTGACATGTGCCACGTGTCATCACGGCACTGGTCCACGTCTGTGCCACGTGTCAGCCCCTGATTGGGCCACGTCACTGACATGTCTGTGCTGACTGTGCACTGACATGTGACACGTGTCGGCTGATGAGTGGTCCACGGCACCTGACAATCAGACAGGTGCCACGTCATCATGCCACGTCACCACCGTCAACCTCGCACAGCTGGTCCGGGCTGGCCGGTCCGGTTTTTCCTGCAACTTGGACCGGCGTAACTGGTCCAGGTCTCCTTCTCCCTCATTTTCGGTTCGTTTGCTTCCATACCAACTCCTAAATTCCTATTTCTTCATTTCCTATCAATCCTAATTAACTAAACAACCTAAAACCTACGAAATCCGACCGGTCCAATTTGAACCTCACGGTTCGATTTTTCCTGATCAGTCTACATGGCTTCTCGGCCGTCAACCACCACCAAAACCTTCCTAAAATGTCCCTAGCAACCTAATGGACTCATTAAAACCATTAAAAACTAACCATAACAACGAAAATGGAAAAATGGATTAAAATGGGCTAACCGGGTACCCGTTCGGGTTTCTCCTCCTCTCGCCGCCGTGGGCGGCGGTTCAGGCCTCCAGGCCGGCCACCTCAGCTCCCTCGATCTCCCTGGTCCTCTTCCTGGTCATGGGTGATGGTTGGCTGGGTTTGGGTTGCACGGGAATGAGAGAAAATGGTGAGATCGGGTGGGTTGTGTTTGAACGAAGAAAATGAAAATGCACGGTGAAGTGCATGTATGTAATGTGTTGTCCAGTGGATGAGTGACACTTGTCACTCATCCATTGGTTGCTAAAAAGAAACTGGGCCCACTAAAGACAAACTGCACTTTTTGTCTCGTAAAACGTGCCATCGTGAATAGTAACCGGGAACTTCCGTGAACCGTAACTTCGCCGTCGAACGTCCGAATTCGACGTGCCGCCTGTCTACGGATTCGTATTGTCCTTATCTACGTAACGGTCTTCGGCCCTCGGCCATCGGACCTCCCGGCCAAAAAGTCAACTTTTGACATCTATTCACCCAAATTACCAAAATGCCCCTAAACTTCCGAACGTCATAACTTCCTCCCCGAACGTCGGAAATGAACGTGCCACGTGTCTATGAACTCGTGACGTCACAAACTACGTCACGGTCATCGGTCAAAGTCCATTTGACCGCCCGATTGAAAAGTCAACATTTTGCCACCACTAGGGGCAAAACGGTCATTTCACATCGTTCGTCTGATTTCGTTCTACTAATCACGGATTAGCCTCACTAATCGTGATTAGTCACTAATCTAATCATGAAATTCGGGACGGGTCGTTACAACCTTCCCTCCTTAATTAATTTCGTCCTCGAAATTCCAACCGACTCTAATCCAACCGTTCTTCCCTCCTTAATTTGTTCCGTTCTCGAAACGCCAACTATTCTGATTCCACATCCACCTCGTGGAAATAATTCGATCTACCACGCAACACGTGTACGCTAGTACACCCACTAACCAGAACAATACTTACTCGTCTACAGCCAGACGTACCGCTAACATCCATATCGTATCGACTACGTTCGACCACGTCGAATGACAGTAGTCATACGTTATGAATTGACACTACTTGTTAAATCTACCGTTTTCGTTGACACAGCAACGCGACGGTTCCTTTCTCAAACACTAACTATCCCGACATCTACTCCCACTGGGAGTTACCAATCACTCAACGATCCACGCTGACACCTCCGACAAACTGTCACCACTTGACAGTCGTCAATCGAAAATTGTCACTATACTCACTCATGGTTACACTAACCACCAACTCACTCAACCATGGGTAAACACTTACTCACAAAGCACTCGACCTGTGTGTAACTAGACCCATCAGAAATACCATGACCCACTGCACAGTATCCAATGTCCAGTCCACGACCTCAACTAATCCGATGGTATCAGAACCAATCCGACTACCAATACGCTCTCCAACGCACCACCGGTATCTCCTATATACCGTCACCAGGCACGACAAGTCTGCCTAGTATCGTACCTTGAACAACGTACAAGGTACGTACATCTACCCATCAATCAGACTACAACCACCTAGGTCATAGCCAATCACGTTTCTACGATGGAGTCCATTTATCCAATCCAGTATTAGACAAATCGAAACTCCGACCTATTATTTATTTCCAAATCCGAATCCGAATCCGCAATTTCGTAAGAAATCCCGAATCCAAACCCAGTAGTCATATCCATATCATGTCCAAATTCGAATCCGAAATCATCATTCCGTAAGCTAGCATTAGGAATGACCATTCCGAACCCAAATCCATAAAAGAAATCCACAATCAAGCTCTAGACTCAAATCCTGAATCGTCACCCAGAATCCGATTCCAAAACCCAAATCTAGAAACCCTTTTTCAAGTTCCAAAATCAAATCCTGAATCGTCATCCAGAAATCTGATTCCAAAACCTGAAATATCGTTCTCGTCGACCGAGACGTATCAATCATGAACCTATCGGTTACCTGATCAACCGATTACACACCATACATTAGATTGACTTCATAGAGAAATCAATCCCAACATCCACGCAGCTCTAAGACTGACCATATCCGACCACGTCGGAAAACTACTCATCGGACAACTACTCAGGTGAGTAATAAGTCATATGGGATTTTCCTCGAAAAGAAGTTCAGTCCCATCATGCCCCACTCAAACATCCAAGTATGAGCGATAAACTCTCCACCTATCTGGATCATCAAGACCACGATCCAGATCCATAACGATACCCAAAGTCCTAAACCAATTCCCACATCTAAACAGATTAGTCAACGACGAGACACGCCGAGACCGTACTGATTACCTCGTATCGATCCTTGTCATTCCACCAAGGAAAACTAAAGATGACCCAACACGATGACATCAAAACTCATCCTACGTGAATGCAACCAAAACTTGCTGCACTCACCACGCCACGTAATCCAACATCGTCTGCCACCAAGAAGAAAATGAGAAATCTCAGTCATTTAACTTCGATATACTCATCTCCTCCTGATGATTCAGAACAAATCCCGGGTCCACCAACCAATACACGATCAGTGTACTAGTGGCAACCAACAACATCTATATCATCAACGTCATCTACCATCATCAATCATGGTAAAATCTGAGAATTCACCCAAAATGACTTCGACATACCCATTACCAATGCGGAAAACTCGCATTCCATTCGTCACCGCAATCGCACCCTCTCGCGATTTCGAAGTTCCAACCAGATTGGAAACAACATACCCCGACATCAACCACGTGTCCCCTAACCAATTTAACTCTATTTGAGATCCATTCTGGGACCACTGACACCGAACATATGCCCATCACGACGGATGTCACATCCCGACTCGTAACTCACCGTCATCAAGATCACCGGCACCAGTACCAGCGCTAGTACCAGCACCACGCACTATCACCAAAACTAGTGTCAGTATCAGCACGCCGTGTGCAAAACTGACACCCTGGATCTCCGCTCATACCGAGCGACGATCCCGTACCTCTACTCGAATAGGAGAAACTCTGTCTCCCTCGTACCCAACAACTCTGGGTACAGTCACCCTGACAACTCATACGAGAAAAGGAAAACGTCCCCGAACGTCCCCGATTCCCAATAATCGTAACTACAACCACTCTCGGTAGTAGTGCCTGCCACAGACTCATGCAGACCTAACTACCAGACCTCACTATATCCAGACTCTGCATCCAACGGAATCAATCGCCCGTACCAACTACTCTGTATCCCACTCAGGGATTCCATCGACAAGTACCAACCCTGGTAACTTGTCCAACCAAACTCTAACCAGTCGCAACTCGACTAACCCAATGTCCTCTACCAGGTCACCAATGACCTTAGTTGCACCAAACGACAACTAAAGTACCATGACAACCAACTATGTCTAACCGATAAATATAACCTCGACTGCGAAGTGCAGTCCCAACACAAGCTGACATGACTAGACCGACTAACGAATCCAAATCCGAATAGTCGTCCAAGTCAAACCACTCGTCAACTCCCATTTCCGAACCATACACATACGGTAGGGTTCCACGATCACACCTAGAGTTCCTCAGAACCCAACTGCATAAGGCAGTAAAATCCACGATCTGACCGACTCCGCGGTCTTGACATCGAAAAGACGTCAATCCAATCCTACCAACAATCCAACCAGGATTCCTCGAATCCGGCTGCCAACTGCCGACTGCAGTAAATCCATTTAACTCAACATAATCTGACCATCTAATGGTCACAACATCGAATCAGTCGTCGGAACCGATCCGACGACATCGTGAAGACGATCCCAACTAACCGTCTCACGATCACACTCCAGAATACGAACACGTTAATCCTTCTGTAGGGTCCCACGCTGTCAACCTTGACAGAACTATGGCAACCCCGGCCTCAAATGCCGAACCAAGGCATGCCAATCCTACTAACTATCGTACCGGCACCCCAACAATCAGGTTGACCACGAACTGCAGCCCCTTGAGATATCACATCCTCGACCTGCGTACATACTCCAAGAGCTACACGGTTGCTCGAATAGAGACAACCCCGCTCTGATAAGCATCCTACGAGCAATCCTATGCTCTGATACCACGTTGACAGGACCCATCCCAATCCCCCCGGGATTAGTGCGGGATGACCCTGCTCCCGTCTTACACGAAGTGTCAGACAAGGGATATTTCCGACCTTTGCCCTCCCGGGCTATCAGAGTACGCCAGGATCCGGAGGAGGTATGTGATATCTCGATCTCTGCTACAGTCCACATCCGATGTCAACCTGAAGGGCAGTCAAAACATTAAAAACTGTGAGTGGACAAAACAAAAGTTTATAAAAACATTTAATAAGAAGACATTTGTACCCTCCACTAAAAAGCATGCATGCATTCGAAAACCATTTATCCAAAACAAACCATATGTGAGACTAAGCCCAAAGCAGATATAAACCAAGGTCGAAAGGACCACAATGAAAACGACCATACGGGCCACTGAGGGACTCGGCCCCAAACCATAAAGAAACCAAGTACACGAGCCACTGCTCAAATCCTGTGCACACCTGTGCACACCACATATCATATATCATATATACATATAAGTCACACAACCAATCCTGTCACGGTATCCAAAGCTACGCGCGTGCTACCCGGGTCTCAATCCGAGTCATCTCAAAGTCAAGGTCAATGTCCGCAGACCACTGACCCTACCCGAGGTAATAGTAACCATAGCCTTCCTGAGAGTAAGGAACCCAACTGGGGGGTGACTCCACTCAGTCGGTGCTCCGTGACTACTCCGGGGTCCACCCAGGCCAACGACCCTCCCCGGAGGAGATAATAGAAGTAAAGGAAGGTAGATGAACATATATATACATAACATAAACATTCATGACCGGTTCCCTTGAACCGTCATGATCCATAATATCCATAATCAGGTAACATGCCGGTTCCCATAAACCGTCATGTACCGTAATAACATAACGGAGGTAACATGCCGGTTCCCATAAACCGTCATGTACCGTAATAACCAACAAAGGTTCATGCCGGTTCCCATAAACCGTCATGAACCATGATACCATATTAAGAGTTCATGCCGGTTCCCATAAACCGTCATGAACCGGGAAATCCATTTAAGGTTCCCTGACCTGAAATCAAAACCGTAAAGTAGCTTGGGTCTCGTACCCGAACATAGGACATCAGTTGGGCACCGTGCCCGATATCTGAGGTCATATGCCCGAGACAAAACCAAATGGGTCTCATACCCGAGTTTATCCTTTTGAAATTCAAATCCAGTTCATTTAAATCAATACAGAAATACAGACCCGTATAAGCACCGTATAAGGCCGAAACCTCGAAATACGTGCTTATACGTAACCACATACAAATGCACCCATGGCATCATCAAACAAGTAATAAAACATATAATAAACATTTATGCATGCACCAATTTAGGAAACAAGGTCCACTCACAGACCGTCCGAGCTGCCACCTCGATTTGCATGCCATACGGCTCCCCGAGCCGATCACCGTCACCGGGACTCCCAAACCTGTCCAAATCGTAATAGAAGGTTACTAACTACTTAATTAACCTCCCACTAAAGCCCCGTAATTTTCCCGTATTTTTAACTATTTTTAATCCCGAACCTAAACCTTCTGATGCCCCGAAACATATCGAGACGGTGTCCGATTGACACGATACCAGTCCCAAAATGTTCGTTACATCGAATAGATGATTTCGTATGTTGGAACCTTCCCCAGATTCCCTGCCACGCGCCCTCACGCGCCGCCTGAAGTGGCTGCGCGTGGGCTTCACGCGCCGCTACAGTACCTGCTGACGTCATCGCTGACGTCAGCATGACGTCATCTGACAGCTGTCAGGTCTGACATGTCAGACTCTGACAGGTGCCACGTGTCATGCTCCCATTGGTCCACGTCACTGTGCTGTCAGTGCCACGTGGTAGTCTGACATGTGCCACGTGTCATCACGGCACTGGTCCACGTCTGTGCCACGTGTCAGCCCCTGATTGGGCCACGTCACTGACATGTCTGTGCTGACTGTGCACTGACATGTGACACGTGTCGGCTGATGAGTGGTCCACGTCACCTGACAATCTGAATGGTCCACGTCCATAGAGAAATAAATCCCAACATCCACGCAGCTCTAAGACTGACCATATCCGACCACGTCGGAAAACTACTCATCGGACAACTACTCAGGTGAGTAATAAGTCATATGGGATTTTCCTCGAAAAGAAGTTCAGTCCCATCATGCCCCACTCAAACATCCAAGTATGAGCGATAAACTCTCCACCTATCTGGATCATCAAGACCACGATCCAGATCCATAACGATACCCAAAGTCCTAAACCAATTCCCACATCTAAACAGATTAGTCAACGACGAGACACGCCGAGACCGTACTGATTACCTCGTATCGATCCTTGTCATTCCACCAAGGAAAACTAAAGATGACCCAACACGATGACATCAAAACTCATCCTACGTGAATGCAACCAAAACTTGCTGCACTCACCACGCCACGTAATCCAACATCGTCTGCCACCAAGAAGAAAATGAGAAATCTCAGTCATTTAACTTCGATATACTCATCTCCTCCTGATGATTCAGAACAAATCCCGGGTCCACCAACCAATACACGATCAGTGTACTAGTGGCAACCAACAACATCTATATCATCAACGTCATCTACCATCATCAATCATGGTAAAATCTGAGAATTCACCCAAAATGACTTCGACATACCCATTACCAATGCGGAAAACTCGCATTCCATTCGTCACCGCAATCGCACCCTCTCGCGATTTCGAAGTTCCAACCAGATTGGAAACAACATACCCCGACATCAACCACGTGTCCCCTAACCAATTTAACTCTATTTGAGATCCATTCTGGGACCACTGACACCGAACATATGCCCATCACGACGGATGTCACATCCCGACTCGTAACTCACCGTCATCAAGATCACCGGCACCAGTACCAGCGCTAGTACCAGCACCACGCACTATCACCAAAACTAGTGTCAGTATCAGCACGCCGTGTGCAAAACTGACACCCTGGATCTCCGCTCATACCGAGCGACGATCCCGTACCTCTACTCGAATAGGAGAAACTCTGTCTCCCTCGTACCCAACAACTCTGGGTACAGTCACCCTGACAACTCATACGAGAAAAGGAAAACGTCCCCGAACGTCCCCGATTCCCAATAATCGTAACTACAACCACTCTCGGTAGTAGTGCCTGCCACAGACTCATGCAGACCTAACTACCAGACCTCACTATATCCAGACTCTGCATCCAACGGAATCAATCGCCCGTACCAACTACTCTGTATCCCACTCAGGGATTCCATCGACAAGTACCAACCCTGGTAACTTGTCCAACCAAACTCTAACCAGTCGCAACTCGACTAACCCAATGTCCTCTACCAGGTCACCAATGACCTTAGTTGCACCAAACGACAACTAAAGTACCATGACAACCAACTATGTCTAACCGATAAATATAACCTCGACTGCGAAGTGCAGTCCCAACACAAGCTGACATGACTAGACCGACTAACGAATCCAAATCCGAATAGTCGTCCAAGTCAAACCACTCGTCAACTCCCATTTCCGAACCATACACATACGGTAGGGTTCCACGATCACACCTAGAGTTCCTCAGAACCCAACTGCATAAGGCAGTAAAATCCACGATCTGACCGACTCCGCGGTCTTGACATCGAAAAGACGTCAATCCAATCCTACCAACAATCCAACCAGGATTCCTCGAATCCGGCTGCCAACTGCCGACTGCAGTAAATCCATTTAACTCAACATAATCTGACCATCTAATGGTCACAACATCGAATCAGTCGTCGGAACCGATCCGACGACATCGTGAAGACGATCCCAACTAACCGTCTCACGATCACACTCCAGAATACGAACACGTTAATCCTTCTGTAGGGTCCCACGCTGTCAACCTTGACAGAACTATGGCAACCCCGGCCTCAAATGCCGAACCAAGGCATGCCAATCCTACTAACTATCGTACCGGCACCCCAACAATCAGGTTGACCACGAACTGCAGCCCCTTGAGATATCACATCCTCGACCTGCGTACATACTCCAAGAGCTACACGGTTGCTCGAATAGAGACAACCCCGCTCTGATAAGCATCCTACGAGCAATCCTATGCTCTGATACCACGTTGACAGGACCCATCCCAATCCCCCCGGGATTAGTGCGGGATGACCCTGCTCCCGTCTTACACGAAGTGTCAGACAAGGGATATTTCCGACCTTTGCCCTCCCGGGCTATCAGAGTACGCCAGGATCCGGAGGAGGTATGTGATATCTCGATCTCTGCTACAGTCCACATCCGATGTCAACCTGAAGGGCAGTCAAAACATTAAAAACTGTGAGTGGACAAAACAAAAGTTTATAAAAACATTTAATAAGAAGACATTTGTACCCTCCACTAAAAAGCATGCATGCATTCGAAAACCATTTATCCAAAACAAACCATATGTGAGACTAAGCCCAAAGCAGATATAAACCAAGGTCGAAAGGACCACAATGAAAACGACCATACGGGCCACTGAGGGACTCGGCCCCAAACCATAAAGAAACCAAGTACACGAGCCACTGCTCAAATCCTGTGCACACCTGTGCACACCACATATCATATATCATATATACATATAAGTCACACAACCAATCCTGTCACGGTATCCAAAGCTACGCGCGTGCTACCCGGGTCTCAATCCGAGTCATCTCAAAGTCAAGGTCAATGTCCGCAGACCACTGACCCTACCCGAGGTAATAGTAACCATAGCCTTCCTGAGAGTAAGGAACCCAACTGGGGGGTGACTCCACTCAGTCGGTGCTCCGTGACTACTCCGGGGTCCACCCAGGCCAACGACCCTCCCCGGAGGAGATAATAGAAGTAAAGGAAGGTAGATGAACATATATATACATAACATAAACATTCATGACCGGTTCCCTTGAACCGTCATGATCCATAATATCCATAATCAGGTAACATGCCGGTTCCCATAAACCGTCATGTACCGTAATAACATAACGGAGGTAACATGCCGGTTCCCATAAACCGTCATGTACCGTAATAACCAACAAAGGTTCATGCCGGTTCCCATAAACCGTCATGAACCATGATACCATATTAAGAGTTCATGCCGGTTCCCATAAACCGTCATGAACCGGGAAATCCATTTAAGGTTCCCTGACCTGAAATCAAAACCGTAAAGTAGCTTGGGTCTCGTACCCGAACATAGGACATCAGTTGGGCACCGTGCCCGATATCTGAGGTCATATGCCCGAGACAAAACCAAATGGGTCTCATACCCGAGTTTATCCTTTTGAAATTCAAATCCAGTTCATTTAAATCAATACAGAAATACAGACCCGTATAAGCACCGTATAAGGCCGAAACCTCGAAATACGTGCTTATACGTAACCACATACAAATGCACCCATGGCATCATCAAACAAGTAATAAAACATATAATAAACATTTATGCATGCACCAATTTAGGAAACAAGGTCCACTCACAGACCGTCCGAGCTGCCACCTCGATTTGCATGCCATACGGCTCCCCGAGCCGATCACCGTCACCGGGACTCCCAAACCTGTCCAAATCGTAATAGAAGGTTACTAACTACTTAATTAACCTCCCACTAAAGCCCCGTAATTTTCCCGTATTTTTAACTATTTTTAATCCCGAACCTAAACCTTCTGATGCCCCGAAACATATCGAGACGGTGTCCGATTGACACGATACCAGTCCCAAAATGTTCGTTACATCGAATAGATGATTTCGTATGTTGGAACCTTCCCCAGATTCCCTGCCACGCGCCCTCACGCGCCGCCTGAAGTGGCTGCGCGTGGGCTTCACGCGCCGCTACAGTACCTGCTGACGTCATCGCTGACGTCAGCATGACGTCATCTGACAGCTGTCAGGTCTGACATGTCAGACTCTGACAGGTGCCACGTGTCATGCTCCCATTGGTCCACGTCACTGTGCTGTCAGTGCCACGTGGTAGTCTGACATGTGCCACGTGTCATCACGGCACTGGTCCACGTCTGTGCCACGTGTCAGCCCCTGATTGGGCCACGTCACTGACATGTCTGTGCTGACTGTGCACTGACATGTGACACGTGTCGGCTGATGAGTGGTCCACGTCACCTGACAATCTGACAGGTGCCACGTCATCATGCCACGTCACCACCGTCAACCTCGCACAGCCGGTCCGGGCTGGCCGGTCCGGTTTTTCCTGCAACTTGGACCGGTACAGGTCTCCTTCTCCCTCATTTTCGGTTCGTTTGCTTCCATACCAACTCCTAAATTCCTATTTCTTCATTTCCTATCAATCCTAATTAACTAAACAACCTAAAACCTACGAAATCCGACCGGTCCAATTTGAACCTCACGGTTCGATTTTTCCTGATCAGTCTACATGGCTTCTCGGCCGTCAACCACCACCAAAACCTTCCTAAAATGTCCCTAGCAACCTAATGGACTCATTAAAACCATTAAAAACTAACCATAACAACGAAAATGGAAAAATGGATTAAAATGGGCTAACCGGGTACCCGTTCGGGTTTCTCCTCCTCTCGCCGCCGTGGGCGGCGGTTCAGGCCTCCAGGCCGGCCACCTCAGCTCCCTCGATCTCCCTGGTCCTCTGCCTGGTCATGGGTGATGGTTGGCTGGGTTTGGGTTGCACGGGAATGAGAGAAAATGGTGAGATCGGGTGGGTTGTGTTTGAACGAAGAAAATGAAAATGCACGGTGAAGTGCATGTATGTAATGTGTTGTCCAGTGGATGAGTGACACTTGTCACTCATCCATTGGTTTCTAAAAAGAAACTGGGCCCACTAAAGACAAACTGCACTTTTTGTCTCGTAAAACGTGCCATCGTGAATAGTAACCGGGAACTTCCGTGAACCGTAACTTCGCCGTCGAACGTCCGAATTCGACGTGCCGCCTGTCTACGGATTCGTATTGTCCTTATCTACGTAACGGTCTTCGGCCCTTGGCCATCGGACCTCCCGGCCAAAAAGTCAACTTTTGACATCTATTCACCCAAATTACCAAAATGCCCCTAAACTTCCGAACGTCATAACTTCCTCCCCGAACGTCGGAAATGAACGTGCCACGTGTCTATGAACTCGTGACGTCACAAACTACGTCACGGTCATCGGTCAAAGTCCATTTGACCGCCCGATTGAAAAGTCAACATTTTGCCACCACTAGGGGCAAAACGGTCATTTCACATCGTTCGTCTGATTTCGTTCTACTAATCACGGATTAGCCTCACTAATCGTGATTAGTCACTAATCTAATCATGAAATTCGGGACGGGTCGTTACAACCTTCCCTCCTTAATTAATTTCGTCCTCGAAATTCCAACCGACTCTAATCCAACCGTTCTTCCCTCCTTAATTTGTTCCGTTCTCGAAACGCCAACTATTCTGATTCCACATCCACCTCGTGGAAATAATTCGATCTACCACGCAACACGTGTACGCTAGTACACCCACTAACCAGAACAATACTTACTCGTCTACAGCCAGACGTACCGCTAACATCCATATCGTATCGACTACGTTCGACCACGTCGAATGACAATAGTCATACGTTATGAATTGACACTACTTGTTAAATCTACCGTTTTCGTTGACACAGCAACGCGACGGTTCCTTTCTCAAACACTAACTATCCCGACATCTACTCCCACTGGGAGTTACCAATCACTCAACGATCCACGCTGACACCTCCGACAAACTATCACCACTTGACAGTCGTCAATCGAAAATTGTCACTATACTCACTCATGGTTACACTAACCACCAACTCACTGAACCATGGGTAAACACTTACTCACAAAGCACTCGACCTGTGTGTAACTAGACCCATCAGAAATACCATGACCCACTGCACAGTATCCAATGTCCAGTCCACGACCTCAACTAATCCGATGGTATCAGAACCAATCCGACTACCAATACGCTCTCCAACGCACCACCGGTATCTCCTATATACCGTCACCAGGCACGACAAGTCTGCCTAGTATCGTACCTTGAACAACGTACAAGGTACGTACATCTACCCATCAATCAGACTACAACCACCTAGGTCATAGCCAATCACGTTTCTACGATGGAGTCCATTTATCCAATCCAGTATTAGACAAATCGAAACTCCGACCTATTATTTATTTCCAAATCCGAATCCGAATCCGCAATTTCGTAAGAAATCCCGAATCCAAACCCAGAAGTCATATCCATATCATGTCCAAATTCGAATCCGAAATCATCATTCCGTAAGCTAGCATTAGGAATGACCATTCCGAACCCAAATCCATAAAAGAAATCCACAATCAAGCTCTAGACTCAAATCCTGAATCGTCACCCAGAATCCGATTCCAAAACCCAAATCTAGAAACCCTTTTTCAAGTTCCAAAATCAAATCCTGAATCGTCATCCAGAAATCTGATTCCAAAACCTGAAATATCGTTCTCGTCGACCGAGACGTATCAATCATGAACCTATCGGTTACCTGATCAACCGATTACACACCATACATTAGATTGACTTCATAGAGAAATCAATCCCAACATCCACGCAGCTCTAAGACTGACCATATCCGACCACGTCGGAAAACTACTCATCGGACAACTACTCAGGTGAGTAATAAGTCATATGGGATTTTCCTCGAAAAGAAGTTCAGTCCCATCATGCCCCACTCAAACATCCAAGTATGAGCGATAAACTCTCCACCTATCTGGATCATCAAGACCACGATCCAGATCCATAACGATACCCAAAGTCCTAAACCAATTCCCACATCTAAACAGATTAGTCAACGACGAGACACGCCGAGACCGTACTGATTACCTCGTATCGATCCTTGTCATTCCACCAAGGAAAACTAAAGATGACCCAACACGATGACATCAAAACTCATCCTACGTGAATGCAACCAAAACTTGCTGCACTCACCACGCCACGTAATCCAACATCGTCTGCCACCAAGAAGAAAATGAGAAATCTCAGTCATTTAACTTCGATATACTCATCTCCTCCTGATGATTCAGAACAAATCCCGGGTCCACCAACCAATACACGATCAGTGTACTAGTGGCAACCAACAACATCTATATCATCAACGTCATCTACCATCATCAATCATGGTAAAATCTGAGAATTCACCCAAAATGACTTCGACATACCCATTACCAATGCGGAAAACTCGCATTCCATTCGTCACCGCAATCGCACCCTCTCGCGATTTCGAAGTTCCAACCAGATTGGAAACAACATACCCCGACATCAACCACGTGTCCCCTAACCAATTTAACTCTATTTGAGATCCATTCTGGGACCACTGACACCGAACATATGCCCATCACGACGGATGTCACATCCCGACTCGTAACTCACCGTCATCAAGATCACCGGCACCAGTACCAGCGCTAGTACCAGCACCACGCACTATCACCAAAACTAGTGTCAGTATCAGCACGCCGTGTGCAAAACTGACACCCTGGATCTCCGCTCATACCGAGCGACGATCCCGTACCTCTACTCGAATAGGAGAAACTCTGTCTCCCTCGTACCCAACAACTCTGGGTACAGTCACCCTGACAACTCATACGAGAAAAGGAAAACGTCCCCGAACGTCCCCGATTCCCAATAATCGTAACTACAACCACTCTCGGTAGTAGTGCCTGCCACAGACTCATGCAGACCTAACTACCAGACCTCACTATATCCAGACTCTGCATCCAACGGAATCAATCGCCCGTACCAACTACTCTGTATCCCACTCAGGGATTCCATCGACAAGTACCAACCCTGGTAACTTGTCCAACCAAACTCTAACCAGTCGCAACTCGACTAACCCAATGTCCTCTACCAGGTCACCAATGACCTTAGTTGCACCAAACGACAACTAAAGTACCATGACAACCAACTATGTCTAACCGATAAATATAACCTCGACTGCGAAGTGCAGTCCCAACACAAGCTGACATGACTAGACCGACTAACGAATCCAAATCCGAATAGTCGTCCAAGTCAAACCACTCGTCAACTCCCATTTCCGAACCATACACATACGGTAGGGTTCCACGATCACACCTAGAGTTCCTCAGAACCCAACTGCATAAGGCAGTAAAATCCACGATCTGACCGACTCCGCGGTCTTGACATCGAAAAGACGTCAATCCAATCCTACCAACAATCCAACCAGGATTCCTCGAATCCGGCTGCCAACTGCCGACTGCAGTAAATCCATTTAACTCAACATAATCTGACCATCTAATGGTCACAACATTGAATCAGTCGTCGGAACCGATCCGACGACATCGTGAAGACGATCCCAACTAACCGTCTCACGATCACACTCCAGAATACGAACACGTTAATCCTTCCGTAGGGTCCCACGCTGTCAACCTTGACAGAACTATGGCAACCCCGGCCTCAAATGCCGAACCAAGGCATGCCAATCCTACTAACTATCGTACCGGCACCCCAACAATCAGGTTGACCACGAACTGCAGCCACTTGAGATATCACATCCTCGACCTGCGTACATACTCCAAGAGCTACACGGTTGCTCGAATAGAGACAACCCCGCTCTGATAAGCATCCTACGAGCAATCCTATGCTCTGATACCACGTTGACAGGACCCATCCCAATCCCCCCGGGATTAGTGCGGGATGACCCTGCTCCCGTCTGACACGAAGTGTCAGACAAGGGATATTTCCGACCTTTGCCCTCCCGGGCTAACAGAGTACGCCAGGATCCGGTGGAGGTATGTGATATCTCGATCTCTGCTACAGTCCACATCCGATGTCAACCTGAAGGGCAGTCAAAACATTAAAAACTGTGAGTGGACAAAACAAAAGTTTATAAAAACATTTAATAAGAAGACATTTGCACCCTCCACTAAAAAGCATGCATGCATTCGAAAACCATTTATCCAAAACAAACCATATGTGAGACTAAGCCCAAAGCAGATATAAACCAAGGTCGAAAGGACCACAATGAAAACGACCATACGGGCCACTGAGGGACTCGGCCCCAAACCATAAAGAAACCAAGTACACGAGCCACTGCTCAAATCCTGTGCACACCTGTGCACACCACATATCATATATCATATATACATCACATACATATATATAAGTCACACAACCAATCCTGTGCACACAACCAATATTTTTGTAGAAATAAATAAAGTTCAGAATTTGGAGCGTTTTGGTGAAAAAATCGTCCTGATCAGAATTATAACGAAAAAATTATGGACGAAATTCGGTGGAATTATGTAAATTAATTTTTAAATTGAAAATCCATTTGCAGGCCCAATCTAAGTCTGGAGTCCAAATCCTATTCGCCCAAATCTAGCAGCTCATCTTTGCACCAGCCCAAAGGCCCAAAGTCGGCCCAAGAGGCCAAACACAACACGCCAGCACAGTGGCATGCGGCCCAATCTCTTCATTCAGCCCTGCGATGCGATTGGCAAGCGGCGGCCGAGTACCCTTCATCCCATTTGGAGCACGCATGCTGAACAGCCTTTCCTGTGTTAGCGCCTAACCCTGCTCATCCACGTTTTAATGCAGAGCTCCGCCGAACCTACTCTCATTTGTCAACGTATGCCTAACGACTTCCAACTGCCCCATTCAGCGCCTGACGTGCTACCTGCCCACTTCTTTTCAGCAGACCATCGCCAAGTCCCATCACTTCTCCTTTGTTGCTTCCTGCCGATCCACGCCTTGCTCCAACTGCTCCCTTTTCTGCAGTTTTCTAGCTCCAATCTAGCCCCAAAATCACCCTTTTCATCATTTGTTTCATGTATTATTTTATTATTTTAGTTTATTATTATGAATTTTATTTTTCTAAATTTTTGGGCATTTCCTCTATAAATAGCAATGCCATCTTTATTGTAGGGGGTCCCCAATTTGTTCCCTTTTAGTAGTTTTAGTTCTAGTTTTTCTCTCTTTTTTTCACTCTTCATTTAGTTCATCTTCTTTCTATTTTGTTCTTTATTTTTTAGGACCATTTGTAACTTCTTGTAATTCTTCTTCTTAATTAGTTTTCCTCTAAACCTTGTCTTTTAATTTATGTTTTTAGATTTGTTTCTTAAGTTTTATTTCGTTTTAATTTTTGTTCTTAGATTTTCTTTGTAAACTTTTCTTTTTAACTTCTTTGACTTCTCTTTTAGACATGAATTTATGTTTTCCTTAAGAAAATCTTAGGCCGAGTATTTCGGAAGTAATTCTAGAACTTAAGTCCGAATTCTTATGTTTTATCCTCCATCTTCATAAGGTTCCTTCCGCTGTTTAGAGAATTTTACGAATAACATTCCATTGTTTCCATCCACTTTCGGAATCACAAGTTGTTCTTGGGCTCCAAAAGTGTAACTTTATTCCCTTTACTTAAATTATTTTTATTGTTTCGGTTTACTTATAATTCAATACACGTAATGGTATTTTCTTTCTAAACTTTTGTAAGTATGAATGCTATCTCCATGTGTTTTACTTTCTGAATTTCTTTTACTTCATGTATCTTAGTGCTTAAACTTCATTTTGATATTATATGTTTTATCCGTTGTTCGGTGCATTTAGACTAGAACTGAAGAGATTAAATATTGATAGTTGTCGGCGCATTTAATTATAAAATTAAAGTGAATCATATTGTAAATGTTTGAAGCATATTGATGTTTGACGCACTTTAATGGTTGATGCATTTATAATATAGTAAGATATATGTAAGTATTTGAGATGATGAAGGTAGGATTTCGTGATTGGTTCGTTATGAGAAAAATGTTAGAGTGTTGGTAAAATTCGTATTTGAAGGAAATCTATTTTAGGAGTAGCTTAAATAATGTGATTGTTAATTTGAAATTACCTACGTAAAAGTGTCGGTTTTTTCTATGAAACTTCTCTATGGTTTGTAAGTTCAAATTACCATGAGCATTTGCATTTTAATTCTTAATTTGGTTAAAATGTAGTTTAGATTACACTTTGTTTAAAACCCCCCTATTTCATTCTTAATTCATTAATACTTTAATTCATTTATTCTTTAATTCTTTAATTCATTTATTGTCAGGACCAGACCCTCTTCTGTCAGGTCCCGATTCATCTAGCACGATATTGTCCGCTTTGGGCCTCGCCCTTACGGTTTTGTTTTCGGGAGCTCGCGGTGCAACTTCCCAGGGGGTCACCCATCTGGAATTGCACCAGCCTCAACTCGCTTAACTTTGGGGTTCCAATCCCCCCCAAAGCCACTGAGCTCCCAAAAGGCCTCATGCTAGATAGGTGTGTGCCTACGCCTTTAAGGCACACCACCATTCCCTTCCCAGACCATTCCCCCCTCGCAGGATTGTGAGATCGTTCACCGTTCACTACAGGACACGGGTCTTACAATCCACCCCCCTTAGGGCCCAGCGTCCTCGCTGGCACACTTCCCGGTCGGGGTTTGGCTCTAATACCAAATTGTCAGGACCCGACCCTCTTATGTCAGGTCCCGATTCATCTAGCACGATATTGTCCGCTTTGGGCCTCGCCCTCACGGTTTTGTTTTCGGAAGCTCACGGTGCAACTTCCCAGGGGGTCACCCATCTGGAATTGCACTAGCCTCAACTCGCTTAACTTTGGGGTTCCAATCCCCCCCAAAGCCACTGAGCTCCCAAAAAGCCTCATGCTAGATAGGTGTGTGCCTACACCTTTAAGGCACACCACCATTCCCTTCCCAGACCATTCCCCCCTCGCAGGAATGTGGGATCGTTCACCGTTCACTACAGGACACGGGTCTTACATTTATTATTTAATTCATTTATTATTTAATTCATTATTATTTAATTCATTATTCTTTCTAACTAACAAATTATTAATGTTCTCTAATTTCTCCGGTTAAGAACGATCTCTATTTACCAATAGTACATCTACATAAAAAGGGTTTAAATTGCATAATACTCAAATTATGTGTTTAATTTAATGCGTAGTTTGAGCGTTATCAATTATGGTTTTAACTGAGATTATAGTCGAATGTTTATGAAACTATGTTTCGGGCTTGTGACCCTATTGAAATGATGTGTCGGGTTTGTGACCCCATTATGTTGAAATTCCAGGCTTGTGACCTTGTTGGGATTTAGTTTTTAGCTGAAATCTCATGTGGAACACATGATTCGATTGTGAAATGATTTGAGATTGCCAAATGAGAACTGGACACCGATTTTATGAGTTTTTTGCGGAAACCATGTTTTGGGCCGAGACCTCCGAGATGGTGAGTATGAGAGGGCTTTTGGTTGTGAATATGTTTCCTCGGAGAGAAAACCCTGGAGATAACGCTCGTATCCGAGATGGGATGTGTTCTCCCGGAGAGGTCACGAAGCACTGTCTGTTGTCGTGCAACCCAAGGAGGCTTGGCTCAAGAGTGTTGCTATTATATGGAGATCGATCGGTGATGCGTTCATGGCGATCTGGTATGTCGGACGGTGATGTGTTCACGACGACGTGCTTGGATCTAAGCGGTCCTGGAACTTATTTGCACGCGTTGCACGGATAACATGACTGATGATGATATGAGATAATGATATGAGATGTGACAGAGGTTGGATACGAGAATGAGTCCCAGGGTTTTAAACCATTAATTTGTGTCCATGGATTTTAACATGTGTTGGTTTTACGATGATTGCATCGATTTTTGTATATACTGTTTTACAATAAAGAAATGATTCTTAAAGGCTTTTTAGTCAAAATCCCCCTGAAGATGGACCTTAGTCTCAAAATGCCCCCCGAACATGATTTCGACCCAATTTGCCTCCTGAACACGTTTTTAGTTCCAAATTGCCTCTTGAATGATAATTTTCACACCTCTGAGAACAATCTGAAACAAAACGCACGCGAAGAACCATTGAAGGAGAAGAAGAAGAGGAGAGGCAGGGTTCCTAGGCGTGAAGGCATGATCCAATTTTCCTGGGACTTTGATCTTGTTCTTTGATCGTAAGTAAATTTCCTTCCTCCTTAATGAGCCCTAATTTCTTCCCCAATTATGCTTTCATTTGCCCTAAATGTTCAATATCAATTTTTGAATTCGTTTATCTCTTCGTTTGAAGGTGAAAATGGAGAAAGGACGGTTCAATCACCCCAGTTGTTGCTATTGTGGGAAGGCCAGCAAAATTCTTACCTCTTGGACTGAAAAAAAATTTAGGGAGGAGATTCCTAGTGTGCCCAAATCCAATGGTGAGAATTTTATTTTTGTACTCTACTTTGGTAAATATATGATTAGGTGAAATTTGGGTGAGAGTTTGGATAGTCTAATTTGAAGAACAAATTAGTATTCTTTTAGAATTCGGGATCAGATTTTATACGCATGATTTGGGTAATTTTGTGGTCTTTTCTTACGTTTTCAATTATATTTCTTGTTAACTCTATTTTAGTATGTTTGGGTAATTTTGATTTTTGTTGAACAATGGAAGTTAAAATGGAAGTTATATTTGAGAGGGATTGGTTAGGGTTTCTCTATTGTCTGAGAGGGATTCATGGTGTTTGTCCAGTGAGTTTGATATGCCTAATAAAAAAGAAATTGCTCGACGTCAATAAAACTTACACCTGATCAGTTTTGTGGTTGTCCTCCTATCAAATTTTGGAGTATACTGTTGTGAAAATACGGACTAACATACCAAGTGTTAGGGATACGAAAGCTCCATTAATCTGATTTCCAGATCATTTCATATCATTTTTTAACTCTCGTTTTGCCCTATTAACATCATCTTCCAAATTTAGACAGACTTGAATAAGATGGATGTTAAGCTATGAATGAGATCCTTTGTATATTCAGCTGCATTGGACCATTGAATGTATATGTAAGTATCAACTAAACCCATTATTGTGTCTATTATTAGGAGACTTCGTCCATTATTAGAAGACTTTGTCCATTACTTTTTTAGTCATCTACTTCGTCTTTTATTATGAAACTGAGACTTAGCTCGTTATTATATAAAGTATCAATTTTGTTTTAGTTTTATTGTTATGAGACTTGGATTCGAAATATCCTATTGCATAGTGCGTGAATCAAATACCACACATGATTACAAGACTTGAATTCAAGATATCTTGTTGAATTCGTTTTATTGTTACAAGACTTGAATTCGAGACATCCACATTGGATAGTATAGGTAATCATAGTTAACCCGGAATATTTTCCATGGGATAGAAGGTCTTAATGGTTACCACCACATGTAGATATTAGTATTGATGGATAGTTAACCCATAATATTTTCCATGGGATAGAAGGTCTTAATGGTTTATGTTGGTTATCACCACATGCAGCTATTAGTATCGATGGCGACATTGTTTCAAATTTATAACATAAATAAGGTACATTATTTTTTGTATCTCTGTATTTTATAATGGCTATGGTAGGTGTGGCAGAGGATTTGGCTGATTCCAAAAGCTTGAATTTTGCTAATTCTTCAAGAGATGTGGATGAGAATGACTGATTCTGAGCAAAAATGATGCAGCTCACTTTTTTCTTTTCATTAAAAACTTTTGCTTTGTTAGCATTTAGTCAAAATTGGACAATTTAATACTTTCCTAATAACTTGTTTTATGTTGTTAATGTCTTGCTAATTCTTGTTTTATGTTGTTTATGTTGTTAATGTTGTTATGCAGGATGGTTGTGAGTTTTGGCAATGGCTAGATTCCGAGATTTGTCCTAGGTCTCAAACTATCATACCTGGATTATTGAGAAAGATTGATAAGCTTGAAAGGGAGGTTGATAGGCTTGAAAGGGATGCGCAAAAAAAAGAGCATTGTGTAGGAAGCTATGGATAGGATTGTTGGTTTCTTGGGCATTATTTATTGCCTTGGTGTTTAAGAATTGAAGTAAACTTGATGTTTAGGAAGCAACAAACTTTGATGCTTTAATGTCTTATGTAATATATGTAGGAGGAATTTATGTAATGTAGAATGGTTATGTATTATGTTTAGTTTCTAATAGCTTAATGTAGGATGATTATGAATTTCAAAGTACTTGAGCAATTGTGGTAATGGATGAAATGGATCGATGATAGAAAGCTCCATAAAATGAAGTCTACTACTTCTTGAATTTCAAACAATTTGAAAAAGCTCTCATCAATCAAGATGGCAAATTCATAAAAAGCTCCATAAAATTCAAGTGTCATTATATATGCATAGATCTTTGCAAAAACCAAATGAAGACTACTACTTCTTGGTTGTTTTCATTCTTTTTGCTGGGGATTTCAACCTCATACATTTTGAAAGGGTTCCACTTTCCCCGAACATTGTAGTGATGGTTGGGACTGAGCTTGTTGGCTGCCACCATATTGTGACATTTCTTGTGTATGTAGATTTGGTTGTGAAAAGGGTTGGACAGGTACACTTTGTTGTGAAGCCATCTTTTGAGAAACTACTTTACTAGGAATCTTCTGCTTCGATTGTGTTCTTGTCCCTATAGTGTTGTCAGTTGCCTTTTCCTTCGCTTCCTTGTGTCTGCAATGTGCTTCTTGCCTTTTGGTGGCTTGGGCAGCTGCCTTTGAAGTTATTGGTTCCTAGAACAACATTTCATGTACTCAAAAACAACATTTATAAACTGAAAAACAGTGATCTAAACAGAAAAAAGCAACATTAAATAGAAAATCTGCATTTCAAACTCAAAAACAGCATCAACAAACAGAAAAAACAGCAACAATCAACATAAAAACAGCATTGCAAAACTGCATTCCAAACTGAAAAACAACAACATTAAACAGAAAATCTGCATTCCAAACTAAAAAACAACAACATTAAACATAAAATCTGCATTCCAAACTCGAAAACATCAACATTAAACAGAAAATCTGCATTCCAAACTGAAAAATAGCAACATTAAACAGAAAATCTGCATTCCAAACTAAAAAACAGCAACATTAAACAGAAAAATAGCATTGCAAAACTGCATTCCAAACTGAAAAATAGCAACATTAAACAGAAAATCTTCATTCCAAACTCAAAAACAACAACATTAAACAGAAAAAACAGCAACAATCAACATAAAAAACGCATTGCAAAACTGCATTCCAAACTGAAAAACAGCTACATTGAATAGAAAATCTGCATTCCAAACTCAAAAATAGCAACATTAAACAGAAAATCTGCATTCCAAACATCAAAAACAGCAACATTAAACAGAAAATCTGCATTCCAAACTCAAAAACAACAACATTAAACAGAAAAAACAGCAACAATCAAAATAAAAACAAGACAATACCTTGCACTTGCTCATATAATGTCCAACTGGACCACAATTGCTACATTTTGCCCTTGAGTGATAACTTGGCATTTTAGTACTGGAGGTCTTCTTGGGCTCTTCAGGTGCTTTTCTCCTAGTATTCCTTGGTCTGCCAGGTTGCTTGTGGTACTTGGGTGGCTTCAAAGGATTCCTTCCAATTGATATCCATTGGTATTCACTTGTCATTTGCATGATGATTCCTGCATAACACCTCTTATATGACTCCAAGTTGTAGCATTCATCCACATATTCTGCTGCATTACGATTCAATCTGCTTATGGTATAGAATGCATGTGGGCAGAGAATTTCACTAAGATCTCACCTACGATAAGAACATGACCTCACCCTCAATTCGACCCTAAACTGCCTTCCAGTATCAGAACTTATTTCAAATATATAATCCCCTGCATGCCTTGACAAAAATTGTTGTCCTTATTTCTTGTTTTCTTCTAACAACTGTCTAATTCTTGGCCCTATTTGATGTCCATGCCAATGATCGAGGGTCATCCTAGATAACAACATAAGATTGCTCAGTTTACATACAACATTTCAATACCATATATACTACCATAATACGTCTATTGTATCTCATATCTCTAACTAATACATACTAACCTTCTCGTTGAGTGCAACATCATCACATAAACCCTAATGTTCTCCAACTTAGTTAGTATAGGCTTGTTTCTTGCTGGTATGATTGCCTTGTTGAAAGCCTCATTTAAATTGTTCGTCAACATGTCACATTTAAAGGTAGGGTTGAAATGTGCACGACACCATTGCTTAGCATCACGCTGACTTAGCCAGTAATGGGTAGGCTCATTGAGTTCTAGCATCTTCTTCATTTCAGTTTCAAACCATGCCAAATTAGTGGCACGTGCTATCTTTTCAAATTGCTCCTTCAAAGCTAGGCTTTTGTGCTCCTTGTTGAAGTTGTCATACAAATGCTTAATGCAGTGTCTATGCTCTGCATGTGGGAATAACTCACCTATAGCTTCAATCAGTCCTTTCTGCTTATCAGTCATAAACACGTACCCATAGTTGTTTTGTATCTTCAAATCATCACCCAGAATCTCCATAAACCATTTCCAGGTACTGTAAGTCTCAACCTCCACTATGGCCCATGCTATTGGATACATACCATTGTTTGCATCAACTCCAACGGCAGCCAAAATCTGCCCAGGATGTAGGCCTTTAATATGAGTCCCATCTAAGCTAATGAAAGGCCTACAACCTTGTATCCAGCCCTTTTTACAAGGCCCTAATGCAATGTACACCCTCTGAAATCTAGGCACCCCATCGCCCTCAAGTTCAACCTTAATCACTGCGGTGCTTTCACCATCCACTCTCTTCAACTCCTCACAATAATCTCGTAAGATTGCATATTGACTAGTGTATTTACCTTGAACCAACTCTATGGTCATAGACCTTTCCTTATAACAAGTAGATTTTCGTGGCCAATAGCCCGATTCTTGCATCACAAGCTCTTGAAACTCTCCTAAGTCCCACTTCTTGCTTCTAAGTTTTCTTGAATACTTTCTCACTAACCATTGAGTATTTGCATGCATAGTAAACACCCTCGCTACAATCATGTTTTGGACGGAAGGTTTTCACTTGCAAGTACTCTCTCCCTTGCACTTTTGAAGCATAAATATAAAACTTACAACTTTTTCCATCTCCACAGACTGCTTGTATCTTATCAGAATCATTTGTCTTGAAGTTAATTTCTCTCCTAGCTATCACAGAGTACCTCATAATTGCTTCTCTGTAGATTGCAGCGGAAGCAAATTTCAAACCAAGTTCAAATATAGGATTTTCCATATCTGTTTCTGGATAGAAGTCCCTATATGACTGACCATCTTTTCTTTTCCTTCCCATACTTTCAGTCTCACCTTCACCATTATCACTTTGTTCACCTTCCGGATCAAAACTATTCAGCCTAGGTGATTTGTCCCCAATCTTCTCATTGGCCACATATTCAGCATGTTCATGAACATTGAGGTCAAGTTCAGCTTCTTAATGGTCTACATAATTCTGAAACAAAGCATCATCCATGTATGTCGTTTGATTAGGACCTAGTTCATCTGGTTGTACAAAGTCACTGTCAATAAACTCTGTATAAAGCTCATCATCTTCTTCAGTATCTGTCTCAACATCAATTTCATCTTCTTCTTGCAGAACTTTTTCTTTCTCCTTACTTTTCTTTCTAAAATCAGCATCTGCATCTTCTTGCAGAACTTCTTCAATTGTTTCAACAACTTCCTCCACATTGAGACCAAGCTCTTGGGGTAGATTAAACCCATCATCGCCCCCACATCTTAAGAAGAATGGGATTTTCTTACAATTAGACTCAATATATCCCTTACAAAGCATATACAATTGTCGATCACCACACAACTTAACCAAATTCTCACTATCACACTCTTTTGAATATATAGACACTGAGCTAGTATCATAACCCAAGTCCTTAGCCACACTTTTCATCTCTAACATTGATATAAAATCAATCATTACAAAGTCATACCATTTAACCTTTCCCCCTTGTACGACATTGTTAACCCATCTTTACCCCCTTCCACGACCATACCATGATGATGCACCTCTAAACTGAGTAAATTAGGATCATCTAAAAAACAGTAATACACTCTCATTAGAACTAAAAACAGCGACAATAAACAGAAAAACAACGACATTAAACAAAAAAATAGGACTGGAAGTTTGAAAGACATCAGAAGTTTGAAAGTCTTGTTCATTTAAACAAGGCGACAAAGGTTATATTGTCTTTTCATTGTTTTATATTTCTTCGTACTTGAAATTTATTGATCTTTCACTATTGCAGAAGCATTTTTCAGGCAAGATTATATCCTGGTAAATTTTTCTCTAGAGCATGATTCTTCTTTGATCTGCTTATGTATGGAAATATAAGTACTTTTGTACATTACATACAACATGAACCATAACTGTTGAGAAAAGGAGTCAAGCCTATCTTAAGATCTTTCATCTAATATAGGATTTTAACTTAGATATGTCTATGTAATCTGTACATATAGTCTATTGAGATGAATATTGCTTAAAAAAATTCCCTTTTCGATTAGGTGATGGAGAATGATGGAGTTGTTAATTTTATATTTCATTTGGTACTTTGAAATGATTAATGATATTACGAATTTGATTTGAGCTGATGGTTGATTGACTTCTATAATGTAGACTATGGTGTAACTCTTTGGACATATGGTAACTTGAAACTGAAATGAAATTGTATGTCCCTTTGTTTTGCATTTTCTTTCTTCTCTGGTACTTCCCTTCTCTACGCCTACACTTTTTGTGACTCCTCCCTATTTCATTTTTGGTTTCTACATTTAAAGTTTTTTCACCATTGTTGGTTTCTACATTTTGCATTCATGCATATTTAGTATGGTGAAAATGACTTCGTGCAGTCTTGACTAACAGATTGTTATTCTATGCATTGTCTTTTGGAACAACTAATCGAAGTAAAAAAATAATTCTCAAAATTATTACATGGAGACCAGACATAGTATAAGTTTCTACTTTTACAAACCTCAGTTTTACAGTTGGTATATTTTCTTTATAAAAAAAAATAAAAAAGAACATTTCACCACTGTAAATGTTAAGAACCTTAAATCCCACGGAAATAAGAACATGATATGATAAAAATTTTCTCATATACAAATCTGTAAGATCTCGCCCTCAGTATTTACTTGAGTTTATACTTGTATTGTTTTTTGTGTTTATTAGTCATACATATTTTCATACAGAGTGACCAAAAGGATTCAAATTAGTGCTTATACACTAAAGTCAAAACAGATTTACAATGGAATAATTGTTCCTTCATCTTGGTGCAAATTTTGGAAGGGTGATAGCAGAAGTCTTGGGTTAACTCTAATTACTGTAGGCTCTCTATCTTCTCCTGTCTATCAATGTATTTGATATGAAGTGAAAGAGAGGTTTTGGTGCTTTAGTTAAAGAAATTATAATTCTTTAAAGGATTTTGATCAAATATTAAGCTTGGATGATCTTCTATTTCCTTCTCATGCTATCCATTTTTTGTGTCAGTTCAGTTTCCTCTTTTCTGCTCATGAACAATAAAACCAATTCCTCACATAATTAAGAATATCACATACTAACATTAAAAATAGCCAATTTCCACAGAGAAGAACGAGACCAAACAAAAAAATCGAAAGAACAACATTTTTTCAGCTACCAACACAAACTTGAAAGTGAAAATTAGAGAAAACCCCAATATATTACAAATCAGGCAAACATCATAATGAAAAATCTTGAAAAACTCATTTTACTAACCGTATTTTGGTTGTTTGAGTCCGGGTTCGCGAGGAATCATCCTCTGCTCTGATTCCGTCACCAAAATTCAAATGCAAGAAGAGGAATTTGAATAGTTTCTGGATTTCCTTCCAACAGAGAAATTAAACTCCAAGGAAGGCGAAGATGAATGCAAGAGAGGGACAACAACTATTCGATCTTGCTGGTGGTAGCAACCTTCAAGATTTTTCATACCTTCACGCCTTCACGCCTAGGAACCCTGCCGCTCTTCTTTTTCTTCTCCTTCGATGGTTTTTCGTGTACGTTTTTTTTCAGATTGTTCTCAAAGGCTTGGAAAATTATACCCATCTAATTTAACGGAGAGGTGTGAAAATTGACGTTCAGGAAGCAATTTGGAACAAAAAACGTGTTCAGGAGGCAAATTGGGTCGAAATCATGTTCGGGGGGCATTTTGAGAATAAGGCCTATGTTCAGGGGGTATTTTGACTAAAAAGCCTTCTTAAATTGATATGCATGCATGCTTTGTGAAAACGGAGGGTGAACTCAATATGTTGGAAAATGATTTAAATAAATGTTTATTTTTGTCCACTCACACTTTTGGTTGTTTTTGGCACCCTTCAGGTTGATCGCGGATGTGGGCTGTAGCTGACACCGAGACATCGCATGCCGCCGTGTACTCTGAAAATCACTGCTCACTCTAGTAACCCCTGAGCGAGTTACGGCTTTTTCCCTAGTCTGGCACGTGGTGTCAGAGTAGAGCAGGGTCCCACATACCATTATATACCAATCCTCGACATCTCAGATGCTTGGCGTCCCAGATGTCATGTCACGGTCCAAGTTACGCGTGCTAGTCGGGGCTCAACCTAAGTTAATCTCTGACATCCCAGATGTATGATGTCCCAGTCGTCTAGCAATCCTGCTCCTGAATCACTATACGGTCTGGTCACTCCGTGCAGTGACCCCTCACAAGTAATGCACCGTGACTACTCTAGCTTCCCAGACGACTGGAGGAGACCATCCATAGATATAAGGATGGTATATGGAAAATTTTTCATAAATCATCTCAAACCGTTCAAATGGGCCTATGCCCGGGATTTCCATAAAACCATCGTAATCCATAAACCTGATATCTCAAATCCAAATCCATTTATCCAAATCCATTTATGGGTCACCAACCCGAAATCACATTCATAAAACGCAATTGGGCCTCAAGCCCAATTTCGTAAACCAACTGGGCCCTTGGCCCGATAATATAACTCAAACGGAATTCATGTCTGAGGGTTTCCAAAACAAATGCGTCTCATGCCCGAGTTCACTTTTTCAAGTCCAAAACCATTTCATCAAACCATCACCGAAACCACAAGCACGTATAACTACAGTGTAAAATCATAGACCCCGATATGTGCAAATATGTAAATCACCTTGAAATACGTGAAAATATGTAAATCACCAATATCAAAATCATCATCATAGAAATAACATATGTAAAACATATAAAACAGGTATGCATGCATCACAGTTTAGATAATAATGTCCACTCACAGACTGTCCTAGTTGCCGCTCTGATATGCGTGCCATAAGCTTCCCTGACTAAATCACCATCACCGGAACTTCCGGACCTGTCCAAATCACACTCGAGGGTCACTAACTACTTCAAATAGGCTAACATTGAATCCCCCAATTTTTCGGGATTTTTAAACGTATTTAAAATAGACCCTAAACCTTCGGACACTCAAAACTACCCCGAGCTAGTGTTCGATCGACTCGAAACTTGTCCCAAAATGTTTGTTACATCGAATAGATGAAAACAAATGTTGATCTTGTCCCTCAACTCTGCCCCCACACGCCCCCACGTACCGCCCAAAGTCGCTGCGCATGAAGCCCACGCGCCGAGAATAGTACCTTCTTCAACCTCGCGTGAACCGGGTTCACCTGGTTTTCCGATTCAACCGAACCTACGAACTGAACCGGCTGGTTCTCCCTTGTTTCTCAGTCATTTCGACTCCCGTTTCTTCCTACATGTTCGTCTGGACCTAACCTAGAGTTTTATGGGATTAAAAATAGGAAACACAAACTGGAAGCTCACCCTCAATTTTTAAACAGTAAGCTCGACCTTCAAGCTCCGTTCCTAGTCATTCTAGCCACATTTTTCCTTCAAAAATGATCCCTACAGTGTTGCCTTGGTCTCTAGGTCATGTTAGGACCAATAAAACTCATTACAAAAGTCAAAACCAGGCTTCCAAATTTGGGTCAAACACGGGTTACAGATTCTACCTCCGTCGTGGGTCCCCGTCGTATCTCGTCGTCCCATCAGTCCCTCCGTTCTCAGTCCTTCACTCACGATCTCTCAGTGATCACAAAAAATGATAGGGCAGGGGGTGGTAAGTCTTTGTGTGTTTGTTTAGGAAGAAGGAAATGGTGCACGGTTTGGAGGAATAACAGAGATGATGAATGTGAACTGATAATGATGAAAAGTGAGGTTGAAAGGGCTGAGAGAGATGGACAGTTATGATTGTGAGATGAGTGTGTGAGTGCATTTAACAAAAATTAAAAATGGACCAATGAGAAAAAAGATCCACAATTTAGGGGAAGTGACCAATATGATGAGTGACACTTGTCACTCATCCAAGGGTCCCACCTTAATTAATCAGCCAATTAGATTTATTTATCATTTAATGCGAATCCCGAGAGGTTAAACTCCTAATTTTGATCCTGTGACCATAAATTCTCCGTTTGACGTCCGATTTCGACGTACCACCTGTCTACGGACTCGTGACGTCCCGATCTACATCATGGCTTGTAACGACGCGTCCCGAATTCCTAGATTAGATTAGTGACTAATCACGATTAGTGAGGTTAATCGGTGATTAGTTAGGCGAAATCGGATGAACGATGCAAAATGATCGTTTTGCCCTTAGGCATGGGCAAACCGTTAACTTTTTCATCGGGTGGTCAAATGGACTTTGACCGATGACCGTGACGTAGTTCATGACATCACGAGTTCATAGACAGGTGGCACGTTCAATTCCGACGTTCGAGGAGGAAGTTATGACGTTCGGAAGATAAGGGGCATTTTGGTAATTTTGGTTAAAAAGAGGCAAATGTTGGCTTTTGGACTGGGATGTCCGATGGTCGAGGGTCGAGGACTATTATGTAGATCGGGACGATACAAATCCGTAGACAGGCGGCACGTCGAATTCGGACGTTCGACGGCGAAGTTACGGTTCACGAAAGTTTCGGGGCACTATTGCACGAATTACGAGATGACTTAAGTTTTGTCTTTTGTGGGCCCCAGATATTTAATCCCTGCCCAATGGATGAGTGACAAGTGTCACCCATCCAATGGCCCTTAATTCCCGTACATGCATCGATCATCTTCTTGCTTTCCATTCATCCAAATAACCCACCCGATCTCCTTTCACCCAAAATCCCAAAACCTTCATCCCTTTGATCTTGAGTGAGGCCAGAGAGAGAGAGAGAGGTTGAGGAGGCAGAGGATGGTGGCTAGGTGCTAGCTAGGCCGCCGTACACGGCGGTGAAGGCCACGAAAGCCAATAGCTCGGTAAGGCCCCATTTTCAATTTTAATTCAATTTTTGCATTAGAGCCTGTTTTGGATGGTTTGGTTGAGATTATTAGGATGTTAGGAGAGTGAGTGGACTGTTTTTGATGGCTGTGAAGCGCGGTACTGCCCTGGGGATAATTGGAAAACTTAGACCGATTAGGGGAGGATTGAACGGACGGGTTTTTCTGGGTTTTACTTAGTTTTCTTCATTTGAATGGATAGGAAAGGAGAAAAGAGGAATTTTAGGATTGAAATGGAGGTAAACGGACCGGAAATGAGGGAGAAAACAAGCAGGACCGGAAATGAGGGAGAAAACAAGCAGGACCGGTCACGCCAGTCCAGTAAAACCAGAGAACTGGATCGGCCGGTTTAGACCAGCCGTCGCAAGGTTGAAGAAGGAACTGTGCAGGGCGCGTGAGGCCCACGCGTAGTCCCTTCTAGGGGCGCGTGCGGGCGCGTGGTCACTCCTTTGGGGGTGGTTCCAACATGTAATTTCATCTAATCGATGTAACGAACGTTTTGGGGTTGGTTTCATGTCAATTAGACATCGTTTCGATCTAGTTCGGGACGTCCGAAGGTTTAGGTTCAGGATTTAAAATAGTTAAAAATTCTGGAAAATTACTGGGCTTTAGTGGGAGGTTAATTAAGTAGTTAGTAACTTACTATTACTATTTGGATAGGTTCGGGAGTCCCGGTGACGGTGATTGGCTCGGAAGAGCCGTATGGCACGCAAATCAAGGCGGCAGCTCGGACAGTCTGTGAGTGGACCTTGTTTTCTAAATTGGTGCATGCATAAATATTTATTATATGTTTTAATAAATATTTTGTGATGTCATGGTTGCATTTGTTTGTGGTTACGTATAAGCACGTATTTCGAGGTTTCGACCTTATACGGTGCTTATACGGGTCGGTATTTCTTTAATGGTTTAAATGAAAAGGTTTTGGATTTCCAAAAGGATAAACTCGGGTATGAGACCCATTTGGTTTTTTCTCGAGCATATGACCCTATTGATGACCTACGGGTCCGATTTGTGGTCGCAGTAGATTCTTGGTGCACGGCGACAGACGACGTGACGCTCGCCTCCGGATTAGGATGTGTTCCTTCCAGAGAGGTCACGATGCACGATTCGTGGTCGGGCAGCCTGGGGAGGCTTGAATTCGGAGTACTAACGGTTCAAGATAGCGATCGGTAATGAGTACGCCATGATCTTGAGGTGGCCGCGTCGGTTGATTCGTTCACGGCGACATACCAGGATTGAGGGCGGTCTTGGAAGGATGGTTGCACACATCACTACGATCGGAGTCGTGACTGACCATGAGATATCGGGAAGGATGCCCAGTTGATGTCATATGTTCGGGCACGAGACCCAGTTACTTTACGGTTATGATTTCGGGTCAGGGACCCTACATGGATTTCCGGGTTCATGACTGTTTACGGGAACCGGCATGAACCTTTGTCAGGTCATTGTGGTACATGACAGTTTATGGGAACCGGGCATGGAGGATGTTGTCGACATGTATATGAATATAATGGCTATTATGAATCATGATAGTTCAGGGGAACTGGGCATGAATATTTATGTTACATATATATATATATATATATATATGTTTATATACCTTCCTTTACTTCTATTATCTCCTCCGGGGAGGGTCGTTGGCCTGGGTGGACCCCGGAGTAGTCACGGAGCATCGACTGAGTGGATTAACCCCCCAGTTTGGTTCCTTACTCTTAGGAAGGCTATGATTACTATAACCTCGGGTAGGGTCAGTGGTATGCGGACATTGACCTTGACTTTGAGAAGACTCAGATTGAGACCCGGGTAGCACGCGCGTAGCTTTGGAAACCGTGACAGGATTGGTTGTTTGACTTATATATGATATATGATATGTGATATGTGGTGTGCACAGGTGTGCACAGGATTTGAGCAGTGGCTCGTGTATTTGGTTTCAGTATGGTTATGGTTTTGGTCTGAGTCCTTTATTGGTTTCTTATGGATTTGGGCAGTGGCCCATATGGTCTATTTCATTATGGTTTTAGGCTTAGTCCCACATATGGTTTCTTTGGTTAAACGGTTTTCGAATGCATGCATGCTTTTTAGTGAAGGGTACAAATGACTTCGTTAAAATGTTTTTATAAACTCTTGTTTTGTCCACTCACAGCTTTTAATATTTTGACTGTCCTTCAGGTTGGCAGCGGATGTGGACTGTAGCAGAGACAGAGATATAACATACCTCCTCCAGATCCTGACGTACTCTGATAACCCGAGAGGGTAAAGGTCGGAAATATCCCTTGTCTGACACTCCGTGTCAGACCGGAGCAGGGTCATCCCGCGTTAATCCCGGGGGGGAGGGGGGGGGGGGGGTGATTGGGATGGGTCCTGTCAAAGTGGTATCCGAGCGAGGTTGTCTCTATTTGAGCAACCGTGTAGCTCTTGGAGTGGTACGCAGGTCGAGGATGTGATATCTCAAGGGGCTACAGTTCGTTATCAACATGATAGTGGCATGCCGATACGATAGTTAGTAGAACTTGATGTCGGGGTTGCCATAGTTCTGTCGTGGTTGACAGTGTAGGACCCTACGGAAAGGTGAATGTAACAGTACTTGAGAGTTTTGATCGTGAGACGGTTAGTTGGGATCGTCTTTCACGATGTCGTAGGATCGATTTGATGACAGTTTGGTATTGTGATCATTTGGATGATCAGATTTTGTTGAGTTAAATGGATTTACTGCTCCTGGCAGTTACAGCCGGATTCGTGGAGTGTACTGCAGTTGGCAGTTAGCATTCGAGTTGTGCAATTCTAGTTGAACTTATTGCAGTTAGCAGCCAGATTCGAGGCATCCCGGTTGAACTTACGGCTGGATTGGGTTGACGTCCTTGCGATGTCAAGACCGCGGAGTCGGTGATATTGTGGAACCCTACCTTTAGGTGTATGTATTCAGAAATTTAAGTTGGTCTAGTCATGTCAGCTTAGCGATGGGACTGCACTCTGCAGTCGAGGTTGTACGTATCGGTTAGACCTAGTTGGTTGTCTTGCTACTTTAGTTGTGATGGATTGTTGGTGCGACTAAGGTCATGGACGACCTAGTAGACAACGTTGGTTGAGTCGAGTTGCGACCGGTTAGTGTTTGGTTAGACAAGTTATAAGGGTTGGTACTTGTTGATGGAATCCCTGATTGGGATACGGAGTAGTTGTATGGTTGGTTGATTCCGTTGGATGCGGAGCCTCGATAGTGATACCTGGTAGTTAGGTCTGCATGAGTTTGTGGCAGACGCTACTACCTATAGTGTTTGTAGCTATGGTTGTTGGGAATCGGGGACGTTCAGGGGACGTTTCTTTTCTCGTATGAGTTATCAACATGACTGTACCTAGAGTTGTTGGGTACGAGGGAGGCAGAGTTTCTCCAATTTGAGTAGAGGTACGGGATCGTCGTTCGGTATGAGCGGAGATCCAGGGTTGTCAGATTTGTACCTTGTGTGCCAGTGCTGATACTGATACTAGTGTTGATTTTAGTACGTTGGTGCTGGTACTAGTGCTGGTGCTGGTGCCGGTGATTGTGGTGACGGTGAGTTACGAGCTGGGATGTGACTCCGTCGAGATGGGTATATGTTCGGTATCGGTGATCCTTAAGTGGATCACGGATAGAGTTAAATTGGTGTTGGACACGTGGTTGATGTCCGAGTATGTTGTTTCCAAGCTGGTTGGAACTTCGGAATCGCGAGAGGTTGTGATTGAGGTGACAAGAAGAGTGCGGGTTTTCCGCATTGGTAATGCGTAATGGGTATTTCCAAGTCATTTTGGGTGACTTCTCGGGTTCTACCACGGTAGATGATGGTAGATGATGGCAGATGATGATAGATGAAGGATTGTGTCACCATTATGTTGATCGTGTATTGGTTAGTTGACCCGGGTTTTGTCTTGGGTCATCATGTGGAGTTGAGTATATCGAAGTTACATGACTGAGATTTCTCATTTTCTGCTTGGCGGCAGACGATGTTGGGTTACATGGGGTGGTGAGTGCAGCGAGTTTTGTTGCATTCACGTAGGGTGAGTTTTGATGTCATCGTGTTGGATCATCCTTGATTTTACTGGGTGGAATGCCAAGGATCGATACTAGGTAATCGATGAGGACCCACAGTCTCGGCGTTTCTTGTCGTTGACTGATCTATTTAGATGTGGGAATCGGTGAAGGAGTGATGTGACTGACAAAGGAATCAGGAGGGTGTAAGACCCTATGATCGAATTCCAGGTAGAATGTTAGCTGAGTGAGCTTGTGGGGATCCTAGGGGAATCGAGATTGTGATGTTGTGGACTTTGGGCGTTGTGACGATCCTCGATCGTGACATTCATGGTCGGGTGACGTAGTGATGGATCTGGATCGTGATCTCGATGATCCAGATAGGTGTAGAGTTTATCGCTCTTACTAGATGTTTGAGTTAAGGTTGTTGGGACTGAACTTCATTTCGAGGTATATCCCATATGGCTTATTACTCGGGCGAGTAGTTGTTCGACGAGGTCGGATTTTGTCAGCCTTAGAGTTGTGTTGATGTTGGGATTGGCTTCCCTATGAAGTCAATCGAACGTATGGAGGTAATTTTTGAGGCGGGTAACCGAAAGGTTCTGTTTTGACGCGTCTCGGTAGACGAGAACGTGATTTAGGGTTTTGGAATCAGATTTCTGGATGACGATTCAGGATTTGATTTTGGAACTTGAACGTGGATTTATGGATTTGGGTTCAGAATGATTATTCCAAATGCTAGCTTACGAAATAATGATTTCGGATTCGAATTTGGACATGGTTATGGATTTGATTTCTGGGTTTGGATTCGGGATTTCTTATGAAATTGCAGATTCAGATTTGGAAATGGATAATGGGTCGGAGTTGTAATCTGTCAAATACTAGATTGGACAGATGGACTCCAAAATTGAAACGTCTTTGGCTACGACCTAGATGGTCGTGCTGTTGTTGTTATTGTTGTGGTTGTCGTTGTTGTGGTAGGTTGGTAGATGGACGTATGTACCTTGTACATAGTTCGAGGTACGATACCGGGCATACTTGTGGTGCCTGGAGCCGGTATATAGGGTATACAAGTAGTACGTTTGTGAGCGTGTGGTAGTCGGCTTAGTTTCGATACCATTGGATTAGTTGAGGTCGTGGACTGGACATTGGATACTGTGCACTGGGTCATGGTATTTCTGTTGGGTCTAGTTACACACAGGCCGAGTAGCGTGTGGTAGTCGGCTTAGTTTCGATAACCACAAGTGAGTATCGTGTTAGTTTTTGACTAGCGACTGTCAAGTGGTGACAGATTGTCGAAGGTGTCAACATGGATCGTTGTGTAAGGTCTGATGACTCCCAGTGGGAGCATATTTCAGGATACATTGAGAATTCGAAAGGAACCTTCGAGTTTTTCGTGTCAATGAAATAGTGGAGTTGACAAGTGGTGTCAATTCGGAACGTATGGCTATTTTCATTCAACGTGGTCGAGTGTTGTCGATGCGGCGCGAGTATTAGTGGTACGTCTGGTTGCAGATAAGTATTGTGTTGGCTATTGGGTGGTAGTGTACACGTGTAGTGAGATCGAATTATTTCCATGGGGTGGATATGGAATCAGGATAATTGGAATTAGGGCGGTTGGAATTTCGAGGACGAAATTATTTAAGGAGGGAAGGTTGTAACGACCCGTCCTGAATTCCTAGATTAGATTAGTGACTAATCATGATTAGTAAGGTTCATCGGTGATTAGTTAGGCGAAAATGGACGAACGATGCAAAATGACCGTTTTGCCCCTGTACGTGGGCAAAATGTTGACTTTTCGATCGGGCGGTCAAATGGACTTTGACCGATGACCACGACGTAGTTCGCGATGTCACGAGTTCATAGACAGGTGACACGTTCAATTCCGACGTTCGAGGAAGATGTTATGACGTTCCAGGAAGATGTTATGACGTTCCGAAGATAAGGGACATTTTGGTAATTTTGGTTAAAAATGGGCAAATGTTGACTTCTGGACTGGGATGTCCGATGGCCGAGGGCCGAGGACTTTTACGTAGATCCGGACGATACCAATCCGTAGACAGCCAGCACGTCGAATTCGGTCGTTCGACGGCGAAGTTACGGTTCACGAAAGTTTCGGGGCACTATTGCACGAATTACGAGATGACTTAAGTTTTATCTTTTGTGGGCCCCAGATATTTAATCCCTGCCCAATGGATGAGTGACAAGTGTCACCTACATGCATCAATCATCTTCTTGCTTTCCATTCATCCAAATAACCCACCCGATCTCATTACACCCAAAATCCCAAAACCTTTATACCTTATGATCTTGAGTGAGGCCAGAGAGAGAGAGAGGTTGAGGAGGTAGAGGACGGTGGCTGGGTGCTAGCTGGGCCGCTGTACACGACAGTGAAGGCAATGAAAGCTGATAGCTCGGTAAGGCCCCATTTTCATTTTAATTCAATTTTTCCATTAGGGCCTGTTTTGGATGGTTTGGTTGAGATTATTAGGATGTTAGGAGAGTGAGTGGACCGTTTTTGACGGCTGTGAAGGGCGGTGCTACCCTGGGGATAATCGAAAACATAGACCGATTAGGGGAGGATTGAACGGAAGGGTTTTGTGGGTTTTCCTTAGTTTTCTTCATTTGAATGGATAGGAAAGGATAAAAGAGGAATTTTAGGATTGAAATGGAGGTAAACGGACCGGAAATAAGGGAGAAAACAAGCCAGACCGGTCACACCGGTCCAGCAAAACCAGAGAACCGGACTAGCGGGTTCAGACCGGCCGTCGCAAGGTTGAAGAAGGAACTGTGCAAGGTGCGTGAGGCCCACGCGCAGTCCCTTCTAGCGGCGCATATGGACGCGTGGTCACTCCTTTGGGGGTGGTTCCAACATGTAATTTCATCTATTCGATGTAAAGAACATTTTGGGACTGATTTCGTGCCAATCGGACATCGTTTCGATATAGTTCGGGACGTCCGAAGGTTTAGGTTCGGGATTTAAAATAGTTAAAAATTCCGGACAATTACGGGGCTTTAGTGGGAGGTTAATTAAGTATTTAGTAATCTTCTATTACGATTTGGACAGGTTCGGGAGTCCCAGAGACGGTGACTGGCTCGGGAGAGCCGTACGACACGCAAATTGATTCGGCAGTTCAGACGGTCTATGAGTGGACCTTGTTTTCTAAATTGGTGCATGCATAAATGTTTATTATATGTTTTAATACATGTTTTGTGATTCCATGGGTGCATTTGGTTGTGGTTATGTATAAGCACGTATTTTGAGGTTTCGACCATATACGGTGCTTATACGGGTCGATATTTCTTTAATGGTTTAAATGAAAAGGTTTTCGATTTCTAAAAGGATAAACTCGGGTATGAGACCCATTTGGTTTTGTCTCGAGAATATGACCCTATTGATGACTTACGGGTCCGAGTTGTGGTCGCGGTAGATGCTTGGTGCACGGCGACGGACGACGTGACGCTCACCTCCGGATTGGGATGTGTTCCTTCCGGAGAGGTCACAATGCACGATTCGTGGTCGGGCATCCTGGGGAGGCTCGATTTCGGAGTGCTGACGGCTCAGGATAGCGATCAGTGATGAGTGCACCATGATCCTATGGTGGTCGCGGCGGTCGATTCGTTCACGGCGACATACCATGATTGAGGGCTGTCCCGGATGGATGGTTGCACACATCACTACGATCGGAGTCGAGACTAACCCTGAGATATCGGGCAGGATACCCATTTTATGTCATATGTATGGGTACGAGACCCAGTTACTTTTCAGTTATGATTTCGGGTCAAGGACCCTACGTGGATTTCCGGGTTCATGACGGTTTATGGGAACCGGCATGAACCTTTGTCAGGTCATTATGGTACATGACGGTTTATGGGAACCGGGCATGGAGGATGTTGTCTATATGTATATGAATATAATGGCTATTATGGATCAATACGGTTCAGGGGAACCGGGCATGTATATTTATGTTATGTATATATATGTTCATATACCTTCCTTTACTTCTATTATCTCTTCCGGGGAGGGTTGTTAGCCTGGGTGGACCCCGGAGTAGTCACGGAGCACCGACTGAGTGGAGTTACCCCCCAGTTGGGTTCCTTACTCTCAGGAAGGCTATGGTTACTATAACCTCGGGTAGGGTCAGTGGTCTACGGACATTGGCCTTGACTTTGAGAAGACTCGGATTGAGACCCAGATAGCACGCGCTTAGCTTTGGAAACCGTGACAGTATTGGTTGTGTGACTTATATATGATATATGATATGTGATATGTGATATGTGGTGTGCACAGGTGTGCACAGGATTTGAGCAGTGGCTCGTGTATTTGGTTTCAGTATGGTTATGGTTTTGGGCTGAGTCCTTTATTGGTTTCTTATGGATTTGGGCAGTGGCCCGTATGGTCTATTTCATTATGGTTTTGGGCTTAGTCCCACATATGGTTTCTTTGGTTAAACGATTTTCGAATGCATGCATGCTTGTTAGTGAAGGGTACAAATGTCTTCGTTAAAATGTTTTTATAAACTCTTGTTTTGTCAACTCACAGCTTTTAATATTTTGACTGCTCTTCAGGTTGGCAGCGGATGTGGACTGTAGCAGAGACAGAGATATCACATACCTCCTCCAGATTCTGGCGTACTTTGATAGCCCGAGAGGGTAAAGTTCAGAAATATCCCTTGTCTGACACTCCGTGTCAGGCGAGGGCAGGGTCATCCCGCGTTAATCCAGGGGGGATTGGTATGTTTCCTGTCAAAGTGGTATCAAAGCGAGGTTGTCACTATTTGAGCAACCGTGTAGCTCTTGGAGTGGTACGCAGGTCGAGGATGTGATATCTCAAGGGGCTACAGTTCGTTATCAACCTTATAGTGGGATGTCGATACAATAGTTTGTAGAACTGTATCGTGGAATTTCTTGGTTCGGCACTTGATGCCGGGGTTGCCATAGTTCTGTCGTGGTTGACAGTGTGGGAGCCTACGGAAGGGTGAATGTAACAGTACTTGAGAGTTTTGATCGTGAGACGGTTAGTTGGGATCATCTTTCATGATGTCGTAGGATCGATTCGACGACAGTTTAGTATTGTGATCATTTGGATGATCAGATTTTGTTGAGTTAAATTGATTTACTGCTCCTGACAGTTGATAGGTCCTCAAATAAGCGTTATTTTATATTATTTTATACCCTTTATACTTGACTTTTAATATTAAAATAATAAATAATTAGACAAATTAATTTATTTTGTGATATTTTTGTAGAAATAAATAAAGCTTGGAATTTGGAGCATTTTGGTGAAAGAATCGTCCCGATCAGAATTATAACGAAGAAATTATGGACGAAATATGAGAAACCACCGAAAATCGCAAGGAAATTCGGTGGGAAGCTGCTGAAATCCAGCAGCCCAAGCCAAAAATCCAGGAGTCCCCCATTAGCTCCATTTCTTCCATTTTGCTTAGTTTTTAGTTTTCTTCTTTTAGTTCTTTTGTTTCTCTCTTTTGAGAGACATTTTTGGGGACCATTTTAACTTCTTGTAGATTTTCTTGTTAATTAGCTTTCTTTTAATTCTTGTTCTTAATTTATGTTATTTTTATTTTTCTTAATTTCATTTCCTCTTTACTTTGTTCTTGTGATATTTCTTTGAGATCTCTTAAACACATTTTTATGCTTTCCTTAAGAAATACCTAGGCCAAGTAATTCTAAGGCAATTCAAGAGTTTTAAGACCGAATTCCTCGTATTTCTTCTTCCATCTTCACAAGTTTCCTGCCGCTGTTCGGTGATTCTTGTGAAAATCCATACTTCTCTACTTAAATTCTTGTTATTGTTATTGGTTTTACTTATAATTCAATATATGTGTTGGTATTTTCTTTCTAACATTTGTAAGTAAGAATGCAATCTCCATGTGTTTTACTTTTTGAGTTTCTTTTACTTCATATGTTTTAGTACTTAAACTTCAATTCGAAACTAAATGTTGATCCGCTGTTCGGGGCATTTAGAATAGAGTTGAAGAGATTTAATGTTTGATCGCTGTTCGGCGCATTAAATCACTTACTTAAGGTGAATCATATTGTAAGTAATAATCCGCTGTTCGGTGCATTTATAATATGAAAAATGTATGCATGTATTTGAGATGATTAAGGTATGATTTCGTGATTGGTTCAATATGAGCATGATGTTAGAGTGTTGGTAAAAATATGTGTTTGAAGAAAGTTCACTAGTACAAAGGTTAAAGTAGAAGTAGAATTAAGTATTTAATTATTTTTACTTGTTTTCTTTATTTTATATTTACAACTCTTTTTCAAAACCCCCCTTTTCAATTCTTTATTCTTTATTCTTTTATTCTTGTATTCTTTTAATTCTTTATTCTTTTATTATTTTATTATTTTATTCTTTTAATTCTTTTATTCTTTGATCCTTTTTTATTCTTTATTCTTTTATTCTTTTAATTCTTTATTCTTTTATTTCTTTATTCTCTTATTCATCTATTCTTTAATTTATTAGTTCTTTGATGATTTAATTCTTTTATTATTTAATTCTTTTATTCATTATTCTTTTATTCATTTCCCACTAACACATTATTAATGTTCCCTAATTTCCCCGGTTAAGAACGATCCCTATTTACCAATACTACATCTACACAAAAAGGGTTTAAATTGCATAACACTCAGATTACATATTTAATTTAATGCGTAGTTTGGGCGTAGTCAATTTTTGGCGCCGTTGCCGGGGAAATTGAAAATCATTTTTAATTTGTTAGTGTATGTATATAAATTGTGCATATTATACTTGTTTATAAATTTTACTTTTGTTAATATTATATTTGTTTATAACCCTTACTTACTTGTTTATATTTTATTTATCCATCTTATTTTTGTTCTTATTATTTTTGTTTATAATGTTCATACTTTACTTATTCATAGTTTCTAATTTATACTTGTTCATAAATGTTCATAATTTTTTTTTTATATATATTTGTTCATATTCAAATTGTTTATGTAAATTTAAAATTCTATCATACTTGTTCATAATTTAATTTAATTTGTACTTGTTATAAATGCATATTGTAAATATTCATTTTTCCTTACTTTTAATTTATTTTATTTTTCTTTACACTTTCTAACTTTTTCTTTAATCCATTAACTTTAATTTTATTCCATAAACTTTTTCTTTATTCCTTTAACTTTAAATTTATTTCATTAACTTTTTATTCCACTAACTTTTTATTCCACTAACTTTTTATTCCATTAACTTTTATTCCATTAATTTTATTCATTAACTTTTTATTCCACTAACTTTTTATTCCATTAACTTTTATTCCATTAATTTTATTCATTAACTTTTTATTCCACTAACTTTTTATTCCATTAACTTTTATTCCATTAATTTATTTCATTAACTTTTTATTCCACTAACTTTTTATTCCACTAACTTTTTATTCCATTAACTTTTATTCCATTAATTTTATTCATTAACTTTTTATTCCACTAACTTTTTATTCCACTAACTTTTTATTCCATTAACTTTTATTCCATTAATTTTATTCCATTAACTTTTTATTCCACTAACTTTTTATTCCATTAACTTTATTTCATTAACTTTTTATTCCATTAACTTTTTGATTACACTTATTTTATTCTTATGTAATTATTTATTTGGTTATGTCTTGATAAAATTTAAATTTAAATTTAAAAAAAAATTCGAAATAAATAAAAAATTTGAAAATAATAATAAAAAAAATCTTATCTTAGCTTTATGTTAGTGTTAATTCATACTTGTAAATAAATGTTGTATATATGTTACTTGTTACCTTTTATACTTGTTCATAACTTTTATATTTCATAGTATACATGCATACTTGTTCATAATAGATTTTCATTTATATTTGTTTATAATTTTCTTACTTGTTATATTATTCTTGTTCATACTTGTACATAATGTTCATTCTTTTTAATTGTTCATAAATGCTTATGGTAAATATTCACTTTTCCTTATTTTTATTTTTATTTGTAATTAAAAAAAACATAAAATTCGTAAAAAAAATTAAAAATTAAAAAAATTTCTTTTTCTTCATTTATTTAATTTTTAAATTCAGAAAAAAAATTAATTAATAAAAAATAAAAAAATTTCTTTTTCTTCATTTATTCGTAAAAATATTCATTTATCTTCACTTTGTGTTAGTGTAAATCTAAATTGTTAAATAAATCTTATACTTATGTTAGTTTGTTAATGAGAAATTGTTTTGTAAATATCATTACTTGTGAATAAAACCATACTTATAAATAAATTGTTCATACTTGTATAAATTGTTCATACGTAAATTGTCATGTTATATTTGTAAATTGTGCATAAAAAACATACTTGTAAATAGTTATTGCATTCATGCATTAGTCTCAGCTATATGTAGATCACTTGTGCTTCGAAGTTTAGATTTTGATCTTTATCGGCGATGACTCTTTTGTTAACTCTCACCCACGGTAATTGTTAACACTTGAGTCATCTTAATTCCTCTGGAGTAAGAAATTTTCGAGGGTGATGTCTAGGACAAGAGACGGTACTCATAACGGGTTTTGGGTCTAAGAAAATAGCCCTGCCTCTTATGTGTATTCTTTCTAACCTGGTCACTTTTGAAGTTGCCCAAACAGTTGAATTAATCCAAGATATTTACTTGGACCGCACGGACGTATAAGTCTCCATCTAAACTTTGAAGCTATGTGAACCATATATATCTTTGACTTCCCCCGACATGTAAATATTGTTTATATCTTAATTTACATTATTTGTCATGACAAAGTTAACTTGGATCTTTAATTTAACTAACTTGCATCTTTCATTCTAACTTGCATTTCATCTTTCATTTAACTTGCATATTTAGTTTAACTTGCATTGCACTCTTCCTCTAACTTACATCTCTTAACTCAAATTGCATCATTAACTTCAATTTGCATATTTAACTTGCATTCTTAACTAATGTACATCTCTGACTAACTAACTTGCATCTCTGTCTAGGCTGGATGGACGTTAAACTTCAAGCGCTTGTTGGGAGGCAACCCAATGTGTTCCCGGGATGTGAAGGAGTCATCAATACAGATTTACTATCCTTTTACCCTTCACTCTCTTTTATTTTGTTTATTTAGTGTTTTCCTATTATTTTCGTAAATCATCTTCCTTACTTTGATTCTATGTTTAATTACTTCGTATTTTCCTACATTGAGGACAATGTAGAATTTAAGTGTGGGGGAATGGTTTACAATTTTAATTGTTGAAAAAAAATTAAAGAAAATTTGTTTTAAAAAAAAATTAAAAAAAAAATGTGAAAAAATTTTTAAAAGAGAAATTCGTTTAAAAAAAAATTCAAAAAATTCAAAAAATTCAAAATATATATATTATTGTTTTCTTGAATCTTTTTGTTTTAACTTAGTGTTTTTATGAGTCTTAAGTTGCCATTTAACTTGTCAATGATATAAATGAACAGAAATGAATATGTTATGGCCATAAAGATAATCACTACAACTTGAATTTGTTTGTTAATATTTTGTGATTAAGTGTTATAACTTGAAGATAATGCATGTAAATTGGCATATAAACAAGCATGATAAGATAAGTATGAATCATATGAACCTTATGTGAGCTTTAGAACTTTATATACATCTTTGATGAGTGATTCATAAGTTCTTTGTTTAAATTGATATACATATGCCTCATAACTGCTTGTCATAGCTTTTAATGAACTCTAGAGTACTAGAACTTATTCTATGTGATTTTCAAAGCTTTTAAGTCAATAAACTCTCTGATTTTGGAAATGATTAAGGCATTAGGGTTAACACCACAAATTCAAACATCCATGTTCCCTATTTTGTGCGCACAAGTTGCGACCCCCCTAGTTTTAACCCTTTCGAGCCCACATTAAGCCTTTCTTTCATCACCATGATTATCTAAACACTTGAGCTTAGTATAGACATCATTTACCCTTGTTCCAAGAACTCGGTTAAAGACATAATGATTGTGTAAAGAGAAAATAATGATGTTGGAAAGACTTTTATGTGAATTATTTGGATTTACCGACTCATGCTTTGTTGTATCGTTGACACATGTTATTACCTTGATATAAAAAAAAAAAATTCAAAAAAAAAAAATCAAAAAAATCAAAAAAAAAAAAAAAAAAAAAGTTGAGTCTCGATCAAGGTAATAAGGTTTGGTTATGTAATGTTTGAGTTAAGTCCCTTACATTTGTAAATCCGACACGAAGAATGATTGTGAGGCCCAACATGATGGAATTAGGCCTATGTTCGAAGGGATGGATTACCAACATCATTGCACTAAGGTTGGGAAGCTATGATACGTTTTGGGAGTCTATTGAGTCTTGGAACGAATTGAGCACCACTTGTCCTATATTTTCCTTGCCTCTAAACTTAGCCCCATTACAACCTTCGTAAAGACCTTATGATCCTTAAGATGGTAAATTTTGATTAGTTGAGTTAATCACTTGAGTAAGCTTATGGTTTTGGTTCATTTGCGCAAGTATGTGTTGTTTTTATCTTGAGGTGTTTGTTTGAGATTTTACAAAAGTACTTCAATTCTATTATGTGAGCATTTTTCTCACATATTTTGAGTGCAAACACAAACCCTTACAAAATTGAGTGAATTTATGAGTGCATATCCTTGTGAGTTGATTCATACTTGTCTTATTCATGCAGAGATCCATTCACCATATTTACTCATTATCTTACTTGTTGAAACATTTTGTTACCATGTATTAACTCTCGAATTCCATATGCTTAAATATTTTAAGTGAAAATCTTTTATGTCATGATTATAATTATGAAATATTGAGACAAATGGTTAAAGGTTACTTGTTTTGAATTCGTAGTTTAATTTTAGTATTTGCTAGGGACTAGCAAAGTTTAAGTGTGGGGGTATTTGATAGGTCCTCAAATAAGCGTTATTTTATATTATTTTATACCCTTTATACTTGACTTTTAATATTAAAATAATAAATAATTAGACAAATTAATTTATTTTGTGATATTTTTGTAGAAATAAATAAAGCTTGGAATTTGGAGCATTTTGGTGAAAGAATCGTCCCGATCAGAATTATAACGAAGAAATTATGGACGAAATATGAGAAACCACCGAAAATCGCAAGGAAATTCGGTGGGAAGCTGCTGAAATCCAGCAGCCCAAGCCAAAAATCCAGGAGTCCCCCATTAGCTCCATTTCTTCCATTTTGCTTAGTTTTTAGTTTTCTTCTTTTAGTTCTTTTGTTTCTCTCTTTTGAGAGACATTTTTGGGGACCATTTTAACTTCTTGTAGATTTTCTTGTTAATTAGCTTTCTTTTAATTCTTGTTCTTAATTTATGTTATTTTTATTTTTCTTAATTTCATTTCCTCTTTACTTTGTTCTTGTGATATTTCTTTGAGATCTCTTAAACACATTTTTATGCTTTCCTTAAGAAATACCTAGGCCAAGTAATTCTAAGGCAATTCAAGAGTTTTAAGACCGAATTCCTCGTATTTCTTCTTCCATCTTCACAAGTTTCCTGCCGCTGTTCGGTGATTCTTGTGAAAATCCATACTTCTCTACTTAAATTCTTGTTATTGTTATTGGTTTTACTTATAATTCAATATATGTGTTGGTATTTTCTTTCTAACATTTGTAAGTAAGAATGCAATCTCCATGTGTTTTACTTTTTGAGTTTCTTTTACTTCATATGTTTTAGTACTTAAACTTCAATTCGAAACTAAATGTTGATCCGCTGTTCGGGGCATTTAGAATAGAGTTGAAGAGATTTAATGTTTGATCGCTGTTCGGCGCATTAAATCACTTACTTAAGGTGAATCATATTGTAAGTAATAATCCGCTGTTCGGTGCATTTATAATATGAAAAATGTATGCATGTATTTGAGATGATTAAGGTATGATTTCGTGATTGGTTCAATATGAGCATGATGTTAGAGTGTTGGTAAAAATATGTGTTTGAAGAAAGTTCACTAGTACAAAGGTTAAAGTAGAAGTAGAATTAAGTATTTAATTATTTTTACTTGTTTTCTTTATTTTATATTTACAACTCTTTTTCAAAACCCCCCTTTTCAATTCTTTATTCTTTATTCTTTTATTCTTGTATTCTTTTAATTCTTTATTCTTTTATTATTTTATTATTTTATTCTTTTAATTCTTTTATTCTTTGATCCTTTTTTATTCTTTATTCTTTTATTCTTTTAATTCTTTATTCTTTTATTTCTTTATTCTCTTATTCATCTATTCTTTAATTTATTAGTTCTTTGATGATTTAATTCTTTTATTATTTAATTCTTTTATTCATTATTCTTTTATTCATTTCCCACTAACACATTATTAATGTTCCCTAATTTCCCCGGTTAAGAACGATCCCTATTTACCAATACTACATCTACACAAAAAGGGTTTAAATTGCATAACACTCAGATTACATATTTAATTTAATGCGTAGTTTGGGCGTAGTCAATTTTTGGCGCCGTTGCCGGGGAAATTGAAAATCATTTTTAATTTGTTAGTGTATGTATATAAATTGTGCATATTATACTTGTTTATAAATTTTACTTTTGTTAATATTATATTTGTTTATAACCCTTACTTACTTGTTTATATTTTATTTATCCATCTTATTTTTGTTCTTATTATTTTTGTTTATAATGTTCATACTTTACTTATTCATAGTTTCTAATTTATACTTGTTCATAAATGTTCATAATTTTTTTTTTATATATATTTGTTCATATTCAAATTGTTTATGTAAATTTAAAATTCTATCATACTTGTTCATAATTTAATTTAATTTGTACTTGTTATAAATGCATATTGTAAATATTCATTTTTCCTTACTTTTAATTTATTTTATTTTTCTTTACACTTTCTAACTTTTTCTTTAATCCATTAACTTTAATTTTATTCCATAAACTTTTTCTTTATTCCTTTAACTTTAAATTTATTTCATTAACTTTTTATTCCACTAACTTTTTATTCCACTAACTTTTTATTCCATTAACTTTTATTCCATTAATTTTATTCATTAACTTTTTATTCCACTAACTTTTTATTCCATTAACTTTTATTCCATTAATTTTATTCATTAACTTTTTATTCCACTAACTTTTTATTCCATTAACTTTTATTCCATTAATTTATTTCATTAACTTTTTATTCCACTAACTTTTTATTCCACTAACTTTTTATTCCATTAACTTTTATTCCATTAATTTTATTCATTAACTTTTTATTCCACTAACTTTTTATTCCACTAACTTTTTATTCCATTAACTTTTATTCCATTAATTTTATTCCATTAACTTTTTATTCCACTAACTTTTTATTCCATTAACTTTATTTCATTAACTTTTTATTCCATTAACTTTTTGATTACACTTATTTTATTCTTATGTAATTATTTATTTGGTTATGTCTTGATAAAATTTAAATTTAAATTTAAAAAAAAATTCGAAATAAATAAAAAATTTGAAAATAATAATAAAAAAAATCTTATCTTAGCTTTATGTTAGTGTTAATTCATACTTGTAAATAAATGTTGTATATATGTTACTTGTTACCTTTTATACTTGTTCATAACTTTTATATTTCATAGTATACATGCATACTTGTTCATAATAGATTTTCATTTATATTTGTTTATAATTTTCTTACTTGTTATATTATTCTTGTTCATACTTGTACATAATGTTCATTCTTTTTAATTGTTCATAAATGCTTATGGTAAATATTCACTTTTCCTTATTTTTATTTTTATTTGTAATTAAAAAAAACATAAAATTCGTAAAAAAAATTAAAAATTAAAAAAATTTCTTTTTCTTCATTTATTTAATTTTTAAATTCAGAAAAAAAATTAATTAATAAAAAATAAAAAAATTTCTTTTTCTTCATTTATTCGTAAAAATATTCATTTATCTTCACTTTGTGTTAGTGTAAATCTAAATTGTTAAATAAATCTTATACTTATGTTAGTTTGTTAATGAGAAATTGTTTTGTAAATATCATTACTTGTGAATAAAACCATACTTATAAATAAATTGTTCATACTTGTATAAATTGTTCATACGTAAATTGTCATGTTATATTTGTAAATTGTGCATAAAAAACATACTTGTAAATAGTTATTGCATTCATGCATTAGTCTCAGCTATATGTAGATCACTTGTGCTTCGAAGTTTAGATTTTGATCTTTATCGGCGATGACTCTTTTGTTAACTCTCACCCACGGTAATTGTTAACACTTGAGTCATCTTAATTCCTCTGGAGTAAGAAATTTTCGAGGGTGATGTCTAGGACAAGAGACGGTACTCATAACGGGTTTTGGGTCTAAGAAAATAGCCCTGCCTCTTATGTGTATTCTTTCTAACCTGGTCACTTTTGAAGTTGCCCAAACAGTTGAATTAATCCAAGATATTTACTTGGACCGCACGGACGTATAAGTCTCCATCTAAACTTTGAAGCTATGTGAACCATATATATCTTTGACTTCCCCCGACATGTAAATATTGTTTATATCTTAATTTACATTATTTGTCATGACAAAGTTAACTTGGATCTTTAATTTAACTAACTTGCATCTTTCATTCTAACTTGCATTTCATCTTTCATTTAACTTGCATATTTAGTTTAACTTGCATTGCACTCTTCCTCTAACTTACATCTCTTAACTCAAATTGCATCATTAACTTCAATTTGCATATTTAACTTGCATTCTTAACTAATGTACATCTCTGACTAACTAACTTGCATCTCTGTCTAGGCTGGATGGACGTTAAACTTCAAGCGCTTGTTGGGAGGCAACCCAATGTGTTCCCGGGATGTGAAGGAGTCATCAATACAGATTTGCTATCCTTTTACCCTTCACTCTCTTTTATTTTGTTTATTTAGTGTTTTCCTATTATTTTCGTAAATCATCTTCCTTACTTTGATTCTATGTTTAATTACTTCGTATTTTCCTACATTGAGGACAATGTAGAATTTAAGTGTGGGGGAATGGTTTACAATTTTAATTGTTGAAAAAAAATTAAAGAAAATTTGTTTTAAAAAAAAATTAAAAAAAAAATGTGAAAAAATTTTTAAAAGAGAAATTCGTTTAAAAAAAAATTCAAAAAATTCAAAAAATTCAAAATATATATATTATTGTTTTCTTGAATCTTTTTGTTTTAACTTAGTGTTTTTATGAGTCTTAAGTTGCCATTTAACTTGTCAATGATATAAATGAACAGAAATGAATATGTTATGGCCATAAAGATAATCACTACAACTTGAATTTGTTTGTTAATATTTTGTGATTAAGTGTTATAACTTGAAGATAATGCATGTAAATTGGCATATAAACAAGCATGATAAGATAAGTATGAATCATATGAACCTTATGTGAGCTTTAGAACTTTATATACATCTTTGATGAGTGATTCATAAGTTCTTTGTTTAAATTGATATACATATGCCTCATAACTGCTTGTCATAGCTTTTAATGAACTCTAGAGTACTAGAACTTATTCTATGTGATTTTCAAAGCTTTTAAGTCAATAAACTCTCTGATTTTGGAAATGATTAAGGCATTAGGGTTAACACCACAAATTCAAACATCCATGTTCCCTATTTTGTGCGCACAAGTTGCGACCCCCCTAGTTTTAACCCTTTCGAGCCCACATTAAGCCTTTCTTTCATCACCATGATTATCTAAACACTTGAGCTTAGTATAGACATCATTTACCCTTGTTCCAAGAACTCGGTTAAAGACATAATGATTGTGTAAAGAGAAAATAATGATGTTGGAAAGACTTTTATGTGAATTATTTGGATTTACCGACTCATGCTTTGTTGTATCGTTGACACATGTTATTACCTTGATATAAAAAAAAAAAAAAAATTCAAAAAAAAAAAATCAAAAAAATCAAAAAAAAAAAAAAAAAAAAAGTTGAGTCTCGATCAAGGTAATAAGGTTTGGTTATGTAATGTTTGAGTTAAGTCCCTTACATTTGTAAATCCGACACGAAGAATGATTGTGAGGCCCAACATGATGGAATTAGGCCTATGTTCGAAGGGATGGATTACCAACATCATTGCACTAAGGTTGGGAAGCTATGATACGTTTTGGGAGTCTATTGAGTCTTGGAACGAATTGAGCACCACTTGTCCTATATTTTCCTTGCCTCTAAACTTAGCCCCATTACAACCTTCGTAAAGACCTTATGATCCTTAAGATGGTAAATTTTGATTAGTTGAGTTAATCACTTGAGTAAGCTTATGGTTTTGGTTCATTTGCGCAAGTATGTGTTGTTTTTATCTTGAGGTGTTTGTTTGAGATTTTACAAAAGTACTTCAATTCTATTATGTGAGCATTTTTCTCACATATTTTGAGTGCAAACACAAACCCTTACAAAATTGAGTGAATTTATGAGTGCATATCCTTGTGAGTTGATTCATACTTGTCTTATTCATGCAGAGATCCATTCACCATATTTACTCATTATCTTACTTGTTGAAACATTTTGTTACCATGTATTAACTCTCGAATTCCATATGCTTAAATATTTTAAGTGAAAATCTTTTATGTCATGATTATAATTATGAAATATTGAGACAAATGGTTAAAGGTTACTTGTTTTGAATTCGTAGTTTAATTTTAGTATTTGCTAGGGACTAGCAAAGTTTAAGTGTGGGGGTATTTGATAGGTCCTCAAATAAGCGTTATTTTATATTATTTTATACCCTTTATACTTGACTTTTAATATTAAAATAATAAATAATTAGACAAATTAATTTATTTTGTGATATTTTTGTAGAAATAAATAAAGCTTGGAATTTGGAGCATTTTGGTGAAAGAATCGTCCCGATCAGAATTATAACGAAGAAATTATGGACGAAATATGAGAAACCACCGAAAATCGCAAGGAAATTCGGTGGGAAGCTGCTGAAATCCAGCAGCCCAAGCCAAAAATCCAGGAGTCCCCCATTAGCTCCATTTCTTCCATTTTGCTTAGTTTTTAGTTTTCTTCTTTTAGTTCTTTTGTTTCTCTCTTTTGAGAGACATTTTTGGGGACCATTTTAACTTCTTGTAGATTTTCTTGTTAATTAGCTTTCTTTTAATTCTTGTTCTTAATTTATGTTATTTTTATTTTTCTTAATTTCATTTCCTCTTTACTTTGTTCTTGTGATATTTCTTTGAGATCTCTTAAACACATTTTTATGCTTTCCTTAAGAAATACCTAGGCCAAGTAATTCTAAGGCAATTCAAGAGTTTTAAGACCGAATTCCTCGTATTTCTTCTTCCATCTTCACAAGTTTCCTGCCGCTGTTCGGTGATTCTTGTGAAAATCCATACTTCTCTACTTAAATTCTTGTTATTGTTATTGGTTTTACTTATAATTCAATATATGTGTTGGTATTTTCTTTCTAACATTTGTAAGTAAGAATGCAATCTCCATGTGTTTTACTTTTTGAGTTTCTTTTACTTCATATGTTTTAGTACTTAAACTTCAATTCGAAACTAAATGTTGATCCGCTGTTCGGGGCATTTAGAATAGAGTTGAAGAGATTTAATGTTTGATCGCTGTTCGGCGCATTAAATCACTTACTTAAGGTGAATCATATTGTAAGTAATAATCCGCTGTTCGGTGCATTTATAATATGAAAAATGTATGCATGTATTTGAGATGATTAAGGTATGATTTCGTGATTGGTTCAATATGAGCATGATGTTAGAGTGTTGGTAAAAATATGTGTTTGAAGAAAGTTCACTAGTACAAAGGTTAAAGTAGAAGTAGAATTAAGTATTTAATTATTTTTACTTGTTTTCTTTATTTTATATTTACAACTCTTTTTCAAAACCCCCCTTTTCAATTCTTTATTCTTTATTCTTTTATTCTTGTATTCTTTTAATTCTTTATTCTTTTATTATTTTATTATTTTATTCTTTTAATTCTTTTATTCTTTGATCCTTTTTTATTCTTTATTCTTTTATTCTTTTAATTCTTTATTCTTTTATTTCTTTATTCTCTTATTCATCTATTCTTTAATTTATTAGTTCTTTGATGATTTAATTCTTTTATTATTTAATTCTTTTATTCATTATTCTTTTATTCATTTCCCACTAACACATTATTAATGTTCCCTAATTTCCCCGGTTAAGAACGATCCCTATTTACCAATACTACATCTACACAAAAAGGGTTTAAATTGCATAACACTCAGATTACATATTTAATTTAATGCGTAGTTTGGGCGTAGTCAATTTTTGGCGCCGTTGCCGGGGAAATTGAAAATCATTTTTAATTTGTTAGTGTATGTATATAAATTGTGCATATTATACTTGTTTATAAATTTTACTTTTGTTAATATTATATTTGTTTATAACCCTTACTTACTTGTTTATATTTTATTTATCCATCTTATTTTTGTTCTTATTATTTTTGTTTATAATGTTCATACTTTACTTATTCATAGTTTCTAATTTATACTTGTTCATAAATGTTCATAATTTTTTTTTTATATATATTTGTTCATATTCAAATTGTTTATGTAAATTTAAAATTCTATCATACTTGTTCATAATTTAATTTAATTTGTACTTGTTATAAATGCATATTGTAAATATTCATTTTTCCTTACTTTTAATTTATTTTATTTTTCTTTACACTTTCTAACTTTTTCTTTAATCCATTAACTTTAATTTTATTCCATAAACTTTTTCTTTATTCCTTTAACTTTAAATTTATTTCATTAACTTTTTATTCCACTAACTTTTTATTCCACTAACTTTTTATTCCATTAACTTTTATTCCATTAATTTTATTCATTAACTTTTTATTCCACTAACTTTTTATTCCATTAACTTTTATTCCATTAATTTTATTCATTAACTTTTTATTCCACTAACTTTTTATTCCATTAACTTTTATTCCATTAATTTATTTCATTAACTTTTTATTCCACTAACTTTTTATTCCACTAACTTTTTATTCCATTAACTTTTATTCCATTAATTTTATTCATTAACTTTTTATTCCACTAACTTTTTATTCCACTAACTTTTTATTCCATTAACTTTTATTCCATTAATTTTATTCCATTAACTTTTTATTCCACTAACTTTTTATTCCATTAACTTTATTTCATTAACTTTTTATTCCATTAACTTTTTGATTACACTTATTTTATTCTTATGTAATTATTTATTTGGTTATGTCTTGATAAAATTTAAATTTAAATTTAAAAAAAAATTCGAAATAAATAAAAAATTTGAAAATAATAATAAAAAAAATCTTATCTTAGCTTTATGTTAGTGTTAATTCATACTTGTAAATAAATGTTGTATATATGTTACTTGTTACCTTTTATACTTGTTCATAACTTTTATATTTCATAGTATACATGCATACTTGTTCATAATAGATTTTCATTTATATTTGTTTATAATTTTCTTACTTGTTATATTATTCTTGTTCATACTTGTACATAATGTTCATTCTTTTTAATTGTTCATAAATGCTTATGGTAAATATTCACTTTTCCTTATTTTTATTTTTATTTGTAATTAAAAAAAACATAAAATTCGTAAAAAAAATTAAAAATTAAAAAAATTTCTTTTTCTTCATTTATTTAATTTTTAAATTCAGAAAAAAAATTAATTAATAAAAAATAAAAAAATTTCTTTTTCTTCATTTATTCGTAAAAATATTCATTTATCTTCACTTTGTGTTAGTGTAAATCTAAATTGTTAAATAAATCTTATACTTATGTTAGTTTGTTAATGAGAAATTGTTTTGTAAATATCATTACTTGTGAATAAAACCATACTTATAAATAAATTGTTCATACTTGTATAAATTGTTCATACGTAAATTGTCATGTTATATTTGTAAATTGTGCATAAAAAACATACTTGTAAATAGTTATTGCATTCATGCATTAGTCTCAGCTATATGTAGATCACTTGTGCTTCGAAGTTTAGATTTTGATCTTTATCGGCGATGACTCTTTTGTTAACTCTCACCCACGGTAATTGTTAACACTTGAGTCATCTTAATTCCTCTGGAGTAAGAAATTTTCGAGGGTGATGTCTAGGACAAGAGACGGTACTCATAACGGGTTTTGGGTCTAAGAAAATAGCCCTGCCTCTTATGTGTATTCTTTCTAACCTGGTCACTTTTGAAGTTGCCCAAACAGTTGAATTAATCCAAGATATTTACTTGGACCGCACGGACGTATAAGTCTCCATCTAAACTTTGAAGCTATGTGAACCATATATATCTTTGACTTCCCCCGACATGTAAATATTGTTTATATCTTAATTTACATTATTTGTCATGACAAAGTTAACTTGGATCTTTAATTTAACTAACTTGCATCTTTCATTCTAACTTGCATTTCATCTTTCATTTAACTTGCATATTTAGTTTAACTTGCATTGCACTCTTCCTCTAACTTACATCTCTTAACTCAAATTGCATCATTAACTTCAATTTGCATATTTAACTTGCATTCTTAACTAATGTACATCTCTGACTAACTAACTTGCATCTCTGTCTAGGCTGGATGGACGTTAAACTTCAAGCGCTTGTTGGGAGGCAACCCAATGTGTTCCCGGGATGTGAAGGAGTCATCAATACAGATTTGCTATCCTTTTACCCTTCACTCTCTTTTATTTTGTTTATTTAGTGTTTTCCTATTATTTTCGTAAATCATCTTCCTTACTTTGATTCTATGTTTAATTACTTCGTATTTTCCTACATTGAGGACAATGTAGAATTTAAGTGTGGGGGAATGGTTTACAATTTTAATTGTTGAAAAAAAATTAAAGAAAATTTGTTTTAAAAAAAAATTAAAAAAAAAATGTGAAAAAATTTTTAAAAGAGAAATTCGTTTAAAAAAAAATTCAAAAAATTCAAAAAATTCAAAATATATATATTATTGTTTTCTTGAATCTTTTTGTTTTAACTTAGTGTTTTTATGAGTCTTAAGTTGCCATTTAACTTGTCAATGATATAAATGAACAGAAATGAATATGTTATGGCCATAAAGATAATCACTACAACTTGAATTTGTTTGTTAATATTTTGTGATTAAGTGTTATAACTTGAAGATAATGCATGTAAATTGGCATATAAACAAGCATGATAAGATAAGTATGAATCATATGAACCTTATGTGAGCTTTAGAACTTTATATACATCTTTGATGAGTGATTCATAAGTTCTTTGTTTAAATTGATATACATATGCCTCATAACTGCTTGTCATAGCTTTTAATGAACTCTAGAGTACTAGAACTTATTCTATGTGATTTTCAAAGCTTTTAAGTCAATAAACTCTCTGATTTTGGAAATGATTAAGGCATTAGGGTTAACACCACAAATTCAAACATCCATGTTCCCTATTTTGTGCGCACAAGTTGCGACCCCCCTAGTTTTAACCCTTTCGAGCCCACATTAAGCCTTTCTTTCATCACCATGATTATCTAAACACTTGAGCTTAGTATAGACATCATTTACCCTTGTTCCAAGAACTCGGTTAAAGACATAATGATTGTGTAAAGAGAAAATAATGATGTTGGAAAGACTTTTATGTGAATTATTTGGATTTACCGACTCATGCTTTGTTGTATCGTTGACACATGTTATTACCTTGATATAAAAAAAAAAAAAAATTCAAAAAAAAAAAATCAAAAAAATCAAAAAAAAAAAAAAAAAAAAAAGTTGAGTCTCGATCAAGGTAATAAGGTTTGGTTATGTAATGTTTGAGTTAAGTCCCTTACATTTGTAAATCCGACACGAAGAATGATTGTGAGGCCCAACATGATGGAATTAGGCCTATGTTCGAAGGGATGGATTACCAACATCATTGCACTAAGGTTGGGAAGCTATGATACGTTTTGGGAGTCTATTGAGTCTTGGAACGAATTGAGCACCACTTGTCCTATATTTTCCTTGCCTCTAAACTTAGCCCCATTACAACCTTCGTAAAGACCTTATGATCCTTAAGATGGTAAATTTTGATTAGTTGAGTTAATCACTTGAGTAAGCTTATGGTTTTGGTTCATTTGCGCAAGTATGTGTTGTTTTTATCTTGAGGTGTTTGTTTGAGATTTTACAAAAGTACTTCAATTCTATTATGTGAGCATTTTTCTCACATATTTTGAGTGCAAACACAAACCCTTACAAAATTGAGTGAATTTATGAGTGCATATCCTTGTGAGTTGATTCATACTTGTCTTATTCATGCAGAGATCCATTCACCATATTTACTCATTATCTTACTTGTTGAAACATTTTGTTACCATGTATTAACTCTCGAATTCCATATGCTTAAATATTTTAAGTGAAAATCTTTTATGTCATGATTATAATTATGAAATATTGAGACAAATGGTTAAAGGTTACTTGTTTTGAATTCGTAGTTTAATTTTAGTATTTGCTAGGGACTAGCAAAGTTTAAGTGTGGGGGTATTTGATAGGTCCTCAAATAAGCGTTATTTTATATTATTTTATACCCTTTATACTTGACTTTTAATATTAAAATAATAAATAATTAGACAAATTAATTTATTTTGTGATATTTTTGTAGAAATAAATAAAGCTTGGAATTTGGAGCATTTTGGTGAAAGAATCGTCCCGATCAGAATTATAACGAAGAAATTATGGACGAAATATGAGAAACCACCGAAAATCGCAAGGAAATTCGGTGGGAAGCTGCTGAAATCCAGCAGCCCAAGCCAAAAATCCAGGAGTCCCCCATTAGCTCCATTTCTTCCATTTTGCTTAGTTTTTAGTTTTCTTCTTTTAGTTCTTTTGTTTCTCTCTTTTGAGAGACATTTTTGGGGACCATTTTAACTTCTTGTAGATTTTCTTGTTAATTAGCTTTCTTTTAATTCTTGTTCTTAATTTATGTTATTTTTATTTTTCTTAATTTCATTTCCTCTTTACTTTGTTCTTGTGATATTTCTTTGAGATCTCTTAAACACATTTTTATGCTTTCCTTAAGAAATACCTAGGCCAAGTAATTCTAAGGCAATTCAAGAGTTTTAAGACCGAATTCCTCGTATTTCTTCTTCCATCTTCACAAGTTTCCTGCCGCTGTTCGGTGATTCTTGTGAAAATCCATACTTCTCTACTTAAATTCTTGTTATTGTTATTGGTTTTACTTATAATTCAATATATGTGTTGGTATTTTCTTTCTAACATTTGTAAGTAAGAATGCAATCTTCATGTGTTTTACTTTTTGAGTTTCTTTTACTTCATATGTTTTAGTACTTAAACTTCAATTCGAAACTAAATGTTGATCCGCTGTTCGGGGCATTTAGAATAGAGTTGAAGAGATTTAATGTTTGATCGCTGTTCGGCGCATTAAATCACTTACTTAAGGTGAATCATATTGTAAGTAATAATCCGCTGTTCGGTGCATTTATAATATGAAAAATGTATGCATGTATTTGAGATGATTAAGGTATGATTTCGTGATTGGTTCAATATGAGCATGATGTTAGAGTGTTGGTAAAAATATGTGTTTGAAGAAAGTTCACTAGTACAAAGGTTAAAGTAGAAGTAGAATTAAGTATTTAATTATTTTTACTTGTTTTCTTTATTTTATATTTACAACTCTTTTTCAAAACCCCCCTTTTCAATTCTTTATTCTTTATTCTTTTATTCTTGTATTCTTTTAATTCTTTATTCTTTTATTATTTTATTATTTTATTCTTTTAATTCTTTTATTCTTTGATCCTTTTTTATTCTTTATTCTTTTATTCTTTTAATTCTTTATTCTTTTATTTCTTTATTCTCTTATTCATCTATTCTTTAATTTATTAGTTCTTTGATGATTTAATTCTTTTATTATTTAATTCTTTTATTCATTATTCTTTTATTCATTTCCCACTAACACATTATTAATGTTCCCTAATTTCCCCGGTTAAGAACGATCCCTATTTACCAATACTACATCTACACAAAAAGGGTTTAAATTGCGTAACACTCAGATTACATATTTAATTTAATGCGTAGTTTGGGCGTAGTCAACAGTTACAACCAGATTTGTGGAGTGTACTGCAGTTGGCAGTTAGCATTCGAGTTCGTGGAATTCTAGTTGTACTTATGGTAGTTAGCAGCCAGATTCGAGGAATCCTGGTTGAACTTATGGTAGGATTGGGTTGACGTCCTTGCGATGTCCGGACCGCGGAGTCGTTCAGATTGTGGAACCCTACCTTTAGGTGTATGGATTCGGAAATGTAAGTTGGTCGAGTCATGTCAGCTTACCGATGGGACTGCACTCTGCAGTCAAGGTTGTACTTATCGGTTAGACCTAGTTGGTTGTCTTGCTACTTTAGTTGTGATGGATTGTTGGTGCAACTAAGGTCATGGACGACCTGGTAGACGACGTTGGTTGAGTCGAGTTGCGATTGGTTAGTGTTTGGTTGGACAAGTTATAAGGGTTGGTACTTGTCGATGGAATCCCTGAGTGGGATACGAAGTAGTTGTACGGTTGGTTGATTCCGTTGGATGCGGAGCCTCGATTGTGATACCTGGTAGTTAGGTCTGCATGAGTTTGTGGCAGACGCTACTACCTAGAGTGGTTGTAGCTATGGTTGTTGGGAATCGGGGACGTTTAGGGGACGTTTCTTTTCTCGTATGAGTTGTCAACATGACTGTACCCATAGTTGTTGGGTACGAGAGAGGTAGAGTTTCTCCAATTTAAGTAGAGGTACGGGATCGTCGTTCGGTCTGAGCGGAGATCCAGGGTTGTCATATTTGTACCTTGTGTACCGGTGCTGATACTGATACTAGTGTTGATGTTAGTACGTTGGTGCTGGTACTAGCGCTGGTGCTGGTGCCGGTGATTGTGGTGACAGTGAGTTACGAGCTGGGATGTGACTCCGTCGAGATGGGCATATGTTCGGTATTGGTGATCAAGGAGTGGATCACGGATAGAGTTAAATTGGTGATGGACACGTGGTTGATTTCCGAGTATGTTGTTTCCAAGCTGGTTGGAACTTCGGAATCGCGAGGGGTTGTGATTGAGGTGACGAGAGGAGTGCGGGTTTTCCGCATTGGTAATGGGTAATGGGTATTTCGAAGTCATTTTGGGTGACTTCTCAGGTTCTACCATGGTAGATGATGGTTGATGATGGTAGATGATGATAGATGAAGGATTGTGTCACCATTATGTTGATCGTGTATTGGTTGGTGGACCCGGATTTTGTCTTGGGTCATCATGTGGAGTTGAGTATATCGAAGTTACATGACTGAGATTTCTTATTTTCTGCTAGGCGGCAGACGATGTTGGGTTACATGGCGTTGGGAGTGCAGCGAGTTTTGTTGCATTCACGTAGGGTGAGTTTTGATGTCATCGTGTTGGATCATCCTTGATTTTCCTGGGCGGAACGCCAAGGATCGATACGAGGTAATCGGTGAGGACCTACAGTCTCGGTGTGTCTTGTCGTTGACTGATCAATTTAGACGTGGGAATCGGTTAAGGAGTGATGTGACTGACAAAGGATTCAGGAGGGTGTAAGACCCTATGATCGAATTCCAGGTGGAATGTTAGCTGAGTGAGCTTGTGGGGATCCTAGGGGAATCGAGATTGTGATGTTATGGACTTTGGGCGTTGTGACGATCCTCGATCGTGACATTCATGGTCGGGTGATGTAGTGATGGATCTGGATCGTGATCTCGATGATCCAGATAGGTGGAGAGTTATCGCTCTTACTAGATGTTTCAGTTAAGGATGTTGGGACTGAACTTCTTTTCGAGGTAAATCCCATATGGCTTATTACTCGGGCGAGTAGTTGTCCGACGAGGTCGGATTTTGTCAGCCTTAGAGTTGTGTTGATATTGGGATTGGATTCCCTATGAAGTCAATCGAATGTATGGAGGTAATTGTAGAGGCGGGTAACCGAAAAGTTCAGATTTGACGCGTCTCGATAGACGAGAACGAGATTTCGGGTTTTGGAATCCGATTTCTGGATGACGATTCACGATTTGATTTTGGAACTTGAAAGTGGTTTTATGGATTTGGGTTCAGATTGATTATTCCAAATGATAGCTTACGAAATAATGATTTCGGATTCAAATTTGGACATGGTTATGGATTTGATTTCTGGGTTTGGATTCGGGATTTCTTACGAAATTGCGGATTCGAATTTGGAAATGGATAATGGGTCGGAGTTATAATCTGTCAAATATTGGATTGGACAGATGGACTCCAAAATTGAAACGTGTTTGGCTACGACGTAGGTGGTCGTGTTGTTGTTGTTGTTATTGTTGTGGTTGTCGTTGTTGTGGTAGGTTGGTAGATGGACGTATGTACCTTGTACGTAGTTCGAGGTTCGATACCGGGCATTCTTGTGGTGCCTGGTGACAGTATATAGGGTATATCAGTAGTACGTTGGTGAGCGTGTGGTAGTCAGCTTAGTTCCGATACCATTGGATTAGTTGAGGTCGTGGACTGGACATTGGATAATGTGCACTGGGTCATGGTATTTCTGATGGGTCTAGTTACACACAAGCCGAGTGTAATGTTAGACGTATACTCATGTTGAGTGTGCTGGTGGTTAGTATAACCACAAGTAAGTATCATGTTAGTTTTTGACTAGCGACTGTCAAGTGGTGACAGATTGTCGAAGGTGTCAACATGGATCATTGTGTAAGGTCTGATGACTCCCAATGGGAGCAGATGTCAGGATAGATTGAGATTGGGAAAGGAACCTTCGAGTATTTCGTGTCAATGAAATAGTGGAGTTCACAAGTGGTGTCAATTCGGAACGTATGGCTACTGTCATTCGACGTGGTCGAGTGTAGTCGATGCGATGTGAGTATTTGTGGTACGTCTTGTTGCAGACAAGTATTGTGTTGGCTATTGGGTGGTAGTGTACACGTGTAGCGAGATCGAATTATTTCCACGGGGTGGATATGGAATCAGGATAATTGGAGTTTCAAGAACGAAACTAATTAAGGAGGGAAGAACGGTTGGAATTTCGAGGACGAAATTAATTAAGGAGGGAAGTTTCTAACGACCAGTCCCGAATTCCTTGATAATATTAGTGACTAATCACGATTAGTGAGGTTAATCAGTGATTAGTTAGGCGAAATCGGACGAACGATGCAAAATGACCGTTTTGCCCTTGGGCGTGGACAAAAAGTTGACTTTTCGTTCGGTCGGTCAAATGGACTTTGACCGATGACCGTGACGTAGTTCGTGACGTCACGAGTTCATAGACAGGTGGCACGTTCAATTCCGACGTTCGAGGAGGAAGTTATGACGTTCGGAAGATAAGGGGCATTTTGGTAATTTTGGTTAAAAAGGGGCAAATATTGACTTTTGGACTGGGATGTCCGATGGCCAAGGGCCGAGGACAGTTACGTAGATCGGAACGATTCGAATCCATAGACATGATGCACGTCGAATTCGGACGTTCGACGGCGAAGTTACGGTTCACGAAAGTTTTGGGGCACTATTGCACGAATTACAAGATGACTTAAGTTTTGCCTTCTGTGGGCCCAGATATTTAATCCCTGCCTAATGGATGAGTGACAAGTGTCACCCATCCATTGGCCCTTAATTCCCATACATGCATCGATCATCTTCTTGCTTTCCATTCATCCAAATAACCCACCTGATCTCATTTCACCCAAAATCCCAAAACCTTCATCCCTTATGATCTTGAGTGAGGCCAGAGAGAGAGAGGTTGAGAAGGCAGAGGACGGTGGCTGGGTGCTAGCTGGGACGCCGTACACGACGGTGAAGGCCACGAAAGCCGATAGCTCGGTAAGGCCCCATTTTCATTTTAATTCAATTTTTCCATTAGGGCCTGTTTTGGATGGTTTGGTTGAGATTATTAGGATGTTAGGAGAATAAGTGGACCGTTTTTTACGGCTGTGAAGGGCGGTGCTGTCCTGGGGATAATCGAAAACATAGACCGATTAGGGGAGGATTGAACGGAAGGGTTTTTGTGGGTTTTCCTTAGTTTTCTTCATTTGAATGGATAGGAAAGGATAAAAGAGGAATTTTAGGATTGAAATGGAGGTAAACGGACCAGAAATAAGGGAGAAAACAAGCCAGACTGGTCACGCCAATCCAGCAAAACCAGAGAACCGGACTAGCGGGTTCAGACAGGCCATCGCAAGGTTGAAGAAGGAACTGTGCAGGTTGCGTGAGGCCCACGCGCAGTCCCTTCTAGCGGCGGATGTGGGCGCGTGGTCACTCCTTTGGGGGTGGTTCCAACATGTAATTTCATCTATTCAATGTAACAAACATTTTGGGACTGATTTCGTGCTAATCGGACATCGGTTCGATATAGTTTGGGACGTCCGAAGGTTTAGGTTCGGTATTTAAAATAGTTAAAAATTCCGAAAAATTACGGGGCTCTAGTGGGAGGGTAATTAAGTAGTTAGTAACCTTCTATTACAATTTGGACAGGTTCGGGAGTACCGGTGATGGTGATTGGCTGGGGAGAGCCGTATGGCACGCAAATCGAGGCGGCAGTTCGGATGGTCTGTGAGTGGACCTTGTTTTCTGAATTGGTGCATGCATAAATGTTTATTATATGTTTTAATACATGTTTTATGATGCCATGGGTGCACTTGGTTGTGGTTACGTATAAGCACGTATTTTGAGGTTTCGCCCTTATACGATGCTTATACGGTTCGATATTTCTTTAATGGTTTAAATGAAAAGGTTTCGGATTTCTAAAAGGATAAACTCGGGTATGAGACCCATTTCGTTTTGTCTCGAGCATATGACCCTTTTGATGACCTACGGGTCCGAGTTGTTGTCGCGGCAGATGCTTGGTGCACGGCTACGGACGACGTGACGCTCTCCTCCGAATTGGGATGTGTTCCTTCGGGAGAGGTCACGATGCACAATTCGTGGTCGGGTAGTCTGGGGAGGCTCGACTTCGGAGTGCTGACAGTTCAAGATAGCGATTGGTGATGAGTGCACCAAGATCTTTTGGTGGTCGCGTCGGTTGATTTGTTCACGGTGACATACCAGGATTGAGGGCGGTCCTGGATGGATAGTTGCACACATCACTACGATCGGAGTCGTGACTGACCCTGAGATATCGGGCAGGATGCCCAGTTGATGTCATATGTTCGGGCACGAGACCTAGTTACTTTACGGTTATGATTTCGGGTCAGGGACCCTACATGGATTTCCAGGTTCATGACGGTTTATAGGAACCTGCATGAACCTTTGTCAGGTCATTGTCGTACATGACGGTTTATGGGAACCGGGCATAGAGGATGTTGTCTATATGTATGTGAATATAATGGCTATTATGGATCATGACGGTTCAGGGGAACCGGGCATGAATATTTATGTTATGTATATATATGTTCATATACCTTCCTTTACTTCTATTATCTCGTCCAGGGAGGGTCGTTGGCCTGGGTGGACCTCGAAGTAGTCATGGAGCACCGACTGAATGCAGTCACCCCCGAGTTGGGTTCCTTACTCTCTGGAAGGCTACGGTTACTATAACCTCGGGTAGGGTCAGTGGTCTGCGGACATTGACCTTGACTTTGAGATGACTCGGATTGAGACCCGGGTAGCACGCGTGTAGCTTTGGAAACCGTGACAAGATTGGTTGTGTGAATTATATGATATATGATATGTGATTTGTGGTGTGCACAGGTGTGCACAGGATTTGAGCAGTGGCTCGTGTATTTGGTTTCAGTATGGTTATGGTTTTAGGCTGAGTCCCTTATTGGTTTCTTATGGATTTGGGCAGTGGCACGTATGGTCTATTTCATTATGGTTTTGGTCTTAGTCCCACATATGGTTTCTTTGGTTAAACGATTTTGGAATGCATGCTTGCTTTTTAGTGAAGGATACAAATGTCTTCGTTAAAATGTTTTTATAAACTCTTATTTTGTCCACTCACTGCTTTTAATGTTTTGACTGCCCTTCAGGTTGACAGCGGATGTGAACTGTAGCAGAGACCGAGATATCACATACCGCCTCCGGATCCTGACGTACTCTGATAGCCCGAGAGGGCAAAGATCAAAAATATCCCTTGTCTGACACTCCGTGTCAGACGAGAGCAGGGTCATCCCGTGTTAATCCCGGGGGGGATTGGGATGGGTCCTATCATGGTCATCGGTCCTCGTACATTTGACTCCCTAGGTCAAAAGTCAATATTTTACCCAAATTTAGGGGTAAAACGGTCATTTTACACCATCCGTCGAAATTCTCTCGACTAATCCCTGATTGGTCACGTTAATCCATAATTAATTAATATTTATTCTTGATATTCGGGACGGATCGTTACAACCTTCCCTTCTTAAATAATCTCGTCCTCGAAATTCCAACTATCCCAATTCTACATCCATCACGTGGAAAGCAAGTTTGGCCTCACATCATGTGTACGCGTGTACACCTACTAACCAGAACAATACTTGTCTGCACTCAGATGTTCCACTAATACTCATGTCGCATCGTCTACACTCGACCGCTTCGAGTGAAATTGATCACATATTCTGAGTTAATACCACTTGACAATTCAACTATTACGCTGACACATGTAGCTTTTTAGCTTAACGGTCGTTCTCGGTCACCAATCCACTCTGACATCTGCTCCTATCGGAAATCACCAAATCTCAACTTATTCTCGTAGGTTTCCATAACGTCGCACTCAGCCGACACTCACGGCTCCATAGTAACAGTTCGAATCACCAACACAACTCTGACTCACTCTAGAGTCGCACTAAGGTACCTCGTACCCAAAACTCCCACAATGTAACGTAAGATCAACGATAAGATCTCACCTTGCAGAGCAAGCTCAAACGTGCCACATCCATTGATCTCGGTGTTCACATCGGTCAACTCCCCCAGCGATCCACACTGACGCTAATGAGAGTCACAGAGCAGTTGCTTCACGCAAAGTAACTCGTGGTTACACTAACCACTAACTCACTTCACCTGTGGATACATAATCTACGTCTCACTCACTTAGGAACTTGCAATAAAGATTTCTTACGTTAAATTTTAATATACATTAAAATTAGCTCGCTAGGACCCCATAACGATAAAGTGAATATCACTCGACCAGTGTGCAACTGGACCCCATCGAATACCTGTCTAGCAGTGATACACATCTCAATTTTAGGGTTCCACTAACTATCCGCGGCTTTGAGCACCTGCTGATACAATCACTGAACCCATCAAAATCGCTCTGGCCGAGTGCATAGTATCTAATGTCACGTCCACGTCCTTAACTAATCGAATGATATCATAACTAAGCTGATTACCAACACGTTCATCAACATACTGGTATATCACATACATCATTACCAGGCATCACTCAGGCCTGTCCAGTATCAGTCCTCGCACAACATACCCAGTACGTACATCCAAGCACCAACCAGCCCACTACATAGCTCTTGGATAAACAAGCTTCAATTATGGAGTCTATCTATCCAATCACGCACGAGACAGACCACACACTCCAACTATGTGTCCATTCTTAGTCCCCTAGTCACCCGACCAGCATCAAAGCCTCTATTCCCATACACGTCATCCAATACTTACCAATCCCAATCATATACACCAAGGCGTACCTATTCATGTCCAATGAGTAACCAATCTCACCCCATGTCTACTGAGGCATACCGATCTGAACTTGCTAAATATCTACTCATTCGTCTACCATATCAAATTCGATTGACTTCATAAAGAAGCTAATCCCCACAACATCACCTGATCATTAAGAACACGGTGCAGATTCATCACTACATCACCCGATCATTAGAACACGATCCTCGATCGTCACAACACCATATATCCTCGACCTCACGATCCTGATCCACATCGCGATCCAGATCCACCTAAGATCCACACATGCTCACTCTTAGCTAACGATCAAATTTTAGGTCATAGGGTCTTACACCCTCTTTGAATCCTTCGACAGTCACATCACTCCCCAACCATTTTCCACATCTAACAGACAAGTCAAATGATGGAACACGTCTAGACTGTGGGTCCTCTCCAATTACCTCATATCGATCCTTGTCGTCCCACGTCATCCTTCTCCTTATCTTACCCTAACCAGACTCCCTCGTCATATTTCCCTTTGTGGGATAATGACCCAAAACCAATCAGGGCTCCATCAACCAATACACGATCAACGTACTGGTGATAACAGACATTATCTGCCATGGGCAAAAAATGAGAAGTCACCCTCAGTGACTTCGGAATATCCATCACCAATGCTGAATCAAGAACACTTCTCATCGTCTCAATCAAAACTTTTCTTGATTCCGAAGTTCCAACCATGTTGGAACCAACTCACTCGGAAATCAACCACATGTTCGTACCAAGCTAACTTGGTACCCCAACTCGACTATCCTTCTATACTGTTTCATCTAATCGCCACTTACTCATCTCAATCACATCAGTCATCTCAATAACGGTTGGTACTCTACCCAACACATCTCAACCACTGCTGGATCCCATCTAGTCCATCACTATCATATCTGTCATTTCGACCCAATTCCTACGAATCAATACTAACTGACGAATCCTCATCATCGGGTCAACACCGAACCCAAGCACATCACAACTAAGTTACCCACAGCTCGTGGCTCGTCGTCTCCCCTCGTTATCGCAATTGCTGAGAATGTGACTCAGTTGTCTCCTATTATCATTGCATCACCGCCATGCAGGGTGCGAATCAAACTCATCCTGAATTTCTGCTCATATTGAGCAACAATCACATCCCTGCTCATATCAGAGGAACTCTACCTCTCGTGTACCCCACAACTCTGGGTACAATCACTTTGACAATTCATACAAGGAAATGAACGTTGCTTGAACGTCCCCCAATTCTCAACAACCAACACTACATCCACCCTCGATGGTAGTGCCGACCAAAATCTCGTGCAGACCCAACCACCAGACATCGCTATCGAGACTCTGCATCCAGACGTAATTGTGGATCGGATCCCTTCATTTCACTTAGTGTCAGGCTAGTTAATCCACATAGTCTCAACTAGACTCAACTAAACTCAACCAGAGTCGTCCACTAGGTCATCCATGACCTCAACTGCACCCTGCCGCACAATCACCAAAGCTGACATGACATGACCGACCAATGGTCTCGACTCCGAAAAGTCGCCAAAGTCAAACCACTAGCTTACTCAAATTTCTAAACCATACATCGTACACTAAGGTTTCCCGAACCCAGCTGCCCTCGACAACACAATTCCCAACTCAACATGACCTGACCATCTAATGGTCACAATTCCACATTATCGTCATATCCAATCCTACAATATAGAGATAGACGATCCCGACATAACCGTCCCACGGTCAAAACTCTAAAGAACTGTTACGTTCATCCCTCAGTAGGGTCTCTCCCTACCAAACCACAACATAATTGTGGCATACTCAGGCATCGACTGCTGAACCAAAACTATCCACAATTTATTTCCACTAACTCTCATACTAGCATCCTAACTATCAGGTTGATAACGAACTGCAGCCCATAGAGACATCACATCCTCGACCTGCGCGTACCACAAGAGTAAACCGTGCTCTGAAACCACTTGACATGACCCATCCCAAATCCTCCCAGGATTGACGCGGGATGTGTCATGCTCCCGTCTAACACGAAGTGTTAGACAAGGGATAACTTGAAATCGCAGCCCATTCGAGGCTTCCAGAGCGTGCCATGATCGGTGGAGGAGTGTGATGTCTCGGTTTCTACTACAGCCTGCATCCGCGATCAACCTGAAGGGCATTAAAATCATTTAAAAGCTGTGAATGGACGAAAAACTAATAGTTTAATAAAACACATTTCACAAGAAGATATTTATGCCCTTCACTAAAAAGCATGCATGCATTCGAAAACCAATAATCAAACCATTTACTTTAATTAAATCATTAGGGCCTTAGCCCAAAACCATAAATTCAAGTATGTGGGAACTCAGCCCAAAACCGTAAATCCAATCATATGAGCCACTGCCCAAAACCACCAACACTGAAATACCATTTTAGAAATCCAAAAAACCTGAAATCCACATACATAATCCAGTAAATCCATGAATCACATTTCAATCCAATACCATTATATACCAATCCTCGGCATCCCAGATGCCTGGCGTCCTAGAAGCTTGACATCCCAGACGTCATGTCACGATCCAAGCTACGCATGCTACCCAGGGTCTCAACCCGAGTCAATCTCTGACATGCCAGATGTCTGACATCCTAAACGTTTAGCAATCCTGCTCCTGAGTCACTATACGGTCTGGTCGCTCCGTGCAGTGACCCCTCGAAGGTAGTGCCCCGTGACTATTCCAGTGTCCCAAACGACTGGAGGAGACAATCCATAGATATAAGGATGGTATATGGAAAACCTTTCATAAATCATCTCAAAACGTTCAAATGGGCCTATGCCCGGGATTTCCATAGAACCATCGTAATCCACAAACCCGATTTCTCAAATCCAAATCCATTTATGGGTCCCCGACCCAAAATCACTTTCATAAAACACAATTGGGCCTCATGTCCAATTTAGTAAACCAACTGGGCCCCTAGCTCGATAATATAACTCAAATGGACTTCATGTTCGAGGGTTTCCAAAACAAATGGGTCTCATGCCCGAGTTCACCTTTTCAAGTCCAAAACCGTTTCATTAAACCATCACCAAAACCACAAGCACGTATAACTACAGTGTAAAATCATAGACCTCGATATACGTGCAAATACGTAAATCACTTTAAAATACGTGCAAATATGTAAATCACAAATATCAAAATCATCATCATAGAAATAACATATGTAAAACATATAAAACAGGTATGCATGCATCATAGTTTAGAAAATAATGTCCACTCACAGACCGTCTGTAACAATCCGTCTCGAATTCTGGGATTATATTAGTAACTAATGAAGGATTAGTGAGATTAATCGGTGATTACTTGAGCAAAATAGGATGGACGACGCAAAATGATCGTTTTTCCCCTAGTCGTGGGTAAAATGTTGACTTTTACTCGGGGAATCAAACGTACGAGGACCGATGTCCGTGATGTAGATTGAGATGTCATGAGTACGTAGACAGGTGGCACGTCGAAATCGGACGTCGAGCGAAGAAGACCTTAAGTTCCATGTATCATAATCTCATTATTGTTTGAAAGTACATCTTGAGACAACCGAGTTGAATACTCAACTACCTTTTCGTCATTTATGTCAAATTTGTGTCAAAAAATTGATGGGGCGCCAACAAGAATGACTAATGGCGGAAACAAATAAGTGTACAAATGGAAGTTCATCATCTATTTAAATCTTTTATAACATCTTTCATCGAAGCAAATCCTTAAGTTAACCAAGCCTCCGTTCTTCCCTTTAATATGGGTAACCTTCGAAAGAAAAAATTCAAAATCAACCAAGGCTTCGTTCTTCTTTTCAATGTGGGTAATCTTCGAAAAGCCAAATCTCTAAATCGGCTAAGCCAAATCCCTGCAGCATGAATTCGTTCTCTCCTTCTCTAAATCCCTCAAGTTGAAAGTCAGAAAAGCCTAGAAGAACTGATGAGTAACCATGAAACGAAGATGTGTTTGACATGCCCGATTCTTAAAAGTATTTTAATAATCATACCCGGTCCTACTTCCGTTCGACATTAATCCTCAAATATCAAGATCCCCATTAACTTGTATCAGATAAAGGATATTCTTAATTTTATCCACATCCATATCTTAATAGGTTAACTAAGTAGACTCAATCCTTGCGGGGTTACCGCCCACTAGCCCCGTCAAGTAGTGTAATCTAACTCTTTTTCAAGTCTTAATCCATCATTTTTATATTAATAGCATTACCAAGTAAGTCCTTTTATAAGGCAGTTAACATAATAATTATGCAAAATAATATATTCACACACCATACCATAAACTAGATCCTTAATTGATCCTTAGTTGCACACTAGTATAAAAAAAACGTGAAGTTTCATGTTGGCTGGACGACGAAGGGCAGCCACACGTGCCCCGACTCGCTGTCGATAGCCTTGGCACGTGGATCTCATATGACAGGACCCATCCCAATTCCCTCGGGATTACCGTGGAATGTGCCCTGCTCCCGTCCAACATGGGGTGTCAGACCAGGGATAACCAAAATTCACTGCCCAAATGGGGCTTCCAGAGTGCGCAAGGATCGATGGAGGAGGCGTGCGGTGTCCCAGTCTCTGTTGCAGTTACATCCGTGATCAACCTGAAGGGCATTAAAACCAATAAAAGCTGTGAGTGGACAAAAATGAACCTTTAGAAATACATTTATCAAAACACATTCTTACCCTTCAGTTTTCACAAACGTGCATGCATAACTTAAAACATGAGTGATAGTGTGAAATCAATCAAGTATGATTAGTGGACCGATAAAATCAAAATACGTTTTCCCATGGTCCATAAAAACTCATGTTCATCAAATCAGTTCAAGTTATAAAACATCTGTTATAAAGCCTCTGGACACAAATATCAATAAATCATAATACCACCAATCCTCGATATCCAATCTCAATAATCATATAACGTGTCACGATATCAATGCAATGCGTGCAAACTCGGTGTCTCACGTCCGACTACATCCCCCAAAAACTACGACGTCTGGGGGGATATCAACTCCAGGAACTACGACGTCTGGAGGATATCATCATAATCCCACGCTCCTGCGAGTGAGCCTCCCTCGGAGCTACTCATCTCCAGGCAGTGGTCCCACGCTCCTGTGAGTGAGCCTCCCTCGGAGCTACTCATCTCCAGGCAATGGATCGTGACTACTCCAGGAACTACGACGTCTGGAGGGGACTATCAAATCACAGAGGATGGTATATGTGGAACAGGTCACCAAATCCAGTAATCTCATTTTAAAATCATTTATGTCTCAAATCAAGTCAAAAACATTTCAATAGGGCCTATGCCTGAGACATAGCTTTCACAAATCAAGTTCCACAAAACCATCATAAAACAGTGTCCATAATTCACTTTATAAATCTAAATCATCAATTTAATCATATTCACATGTGACTCCAAATCCGAGTCAAAATCACTATTCACTTGGGTCACAAGTCCAAAATATCATTTTCACGCAAATCCGTGCAACCGTAAACCCGAGTTGCCACGATCACGTAAATCCATAAAATCAATCACTGACTGATGATCCGAGTATAAATATCATTTTTAATCATTTTCAATCCCGGGCATAGCCTAAAAACATCAATTTCATCATTTCTTGAAAATCGTGCCAGAATATAATATAATAATCATAAAACTGAGAAATCGCCGGATTGAAACATCAATCATGCCAAAGCATATAAAATCATATAATAAAGTATTTAAAATCATATATGCATGCATCACGGTTAGAAAACAAAGCCCACTCACAGACCGTTTAACGATACGCCTCGATACGCGTGCCATAGGCCTTTCCGGGCCACACCACTATCACCGGGACTCCCAATCCTGTCCAAATCACATTAGAGGGTCACTAACCTCTTCATTAACATCCTATTAAAGTCCCGTAATTTTTCCGAATTTTTAACTATTTTTAAACTCGATTTAAAACCTTCGGACGTCCAGAACAATATCGAAACGGTGTCCGATCGACACAAAACCTATCCTAAAATGTTCGTTACATGAAATAGGACAGAAGCCATGTTGACCTCACCTTGAGATTCGTGCCCACGCGCCGTCACGAGCCACCGCGAGACGACCCGGTTCCAATCCTATCAATTCGATACCAATTTTAACAATTGAACATTCAATTAGTTTCTATTTAAGTCCAATTAGAGTTCTGTAACATCAATTACACCAAAACCTACCTCAAATCATACAACTCGAAGATGAACATCGAAGAACTCTCGAACACTGTTCATCATTCAAAAACCTTCCATGTCGATCGATTCCTTCAATTGATGCAACCAGAAGCTTCAATGGACTCCGTTAAACACTTTCCCCATCTCAATTGTATCAATCCAAGGCTCAAACTCCACGACTCAAGCTCGAATTTTCTGTAACTACAGTGCTTCTGTTCTACCTCAAATGGACCTCAATTACCTTCGTTCTTTCGATGAAACTGATCATGGTAATCCCAGAAGACTAAAACTGAACTCAATTTCGATCAACAAGGCTCAAAGCTTCCAATTCGAATTTCCCCCCAAAATGTCTAAAATCCGAAATTCAATTCCTCAGCTCTCAATCAATCCCTCGTTTTTTCCCAAATCAATTCAATCTCAACCAACACTCAGTTTCTCACTCTCAGGTTCAGAAATGGAGGAGGAATGAAGGTGCGAAGAAAATGGATTGTTGATTGCACACGATTAAGAAAACAGGAGAGATTAATGGAAATTAAAGGATTAATCAATTAATTAAAATAATAATAAAACATCATAATGATATTTCCCCTAAGACAAGGATTCTAGTTTTAAGCCCTAATTTAAGGGATGAGTGACACTTGTCACTCATCCAAGTGCGTTCAGTCACCGGGTACTGTTCATATTAAAATATTATTTTAATCCCGGTTCGTTCGGTTAATCGAGTCCGTTCACGTGATCATAACTTCGTCGTCGAATATCCGATTTCGGCATGCTGCTTGTCGTTGGATTCGTATCGACAAGACCTACGTAACGGTCCTTGGCCCTCGTCCATTGGACTTCCCGGGTCAAAAGTCAACATTTGGCCCCTTTTCAACCAAATTACCAAAATACCCCTCAACTTCCGAACGCCATAACTTTCTCCTCGAATGTCGGAATCTAATGTGCCACCTGTCTATGGACTTGTGACGTCCTGAACTACGTCACAGTCATCGGTAAAAGTCCCTTTGACCATCCGATCAAAAAGTCAACATTTTGCCCACGACGAGGGCAAAACGGTCATTTTGCACATTTCGTCCGATTTCGCCCTACTAATCACCGATCAACCTCACTAATCAAGATTAGTCACTAATCTAATCCCGGAGTTCGGGACGAGTCGTTACAACCTTCCCTCCTTAAAGAATTTCGTCCCTGAAATTCCATCTATCCGTAATCCACATCTACCTCGTGGAAAACAAATTGGCTTCACAACACGTGTACACTCGTACACCAACTATTCAGAACAAAATTTATCTGTACTCAAACGTACCACCAGTACTCATAACACGTTGACTACATTCGACCCTGTCGAATGACTGAGACTACCCGTTTCGAATTGACACCACTTGTCCAATCAACCCTTTCGTTGACGCAACAACTCGACGGTTCCTTTCTCACTTACCAGTCTATCCTGGTATTTACTCTCACTGGGAGTCATCAGACCTCACTCAACAATCTACGTTGACACATCCCGACAATCTGTCACCATTCGGTAGTTGTCAGTCGGAAACTGACACTCTACTCACTCGTGGCTACACAAGCCACCAACTTACTTGACTCAACTATACACTTACCAACATTTCACCCGACTCGTGAGTAATTAGACTCATCGGAAATACCATGACCCATTGCATAGTATCCAATGTCCGGTTCTCGACCTCGACTATTCCAATGGTATCGGAACCAATCTGACTACCAATACGCTCTCCGACAAACCTTGGGTATAACCTGTATACCATTACCAGACACTACAAGTCTGCAAGGTATTGTACCTCGAACCATGTACAAAGTACACACATCTATCCATTGACCAGACTACAACCACCTAGGTCATAGCCAAACACATTCCATTAATGGAGTCCATTTGTCCAAACCAGCATTAACAAATCGAAGCTCCACCCATCATCTAGTTAAAATTCCGAATCTGAATCCGCAATTTCGTAAGAAATCCCGAATCCAAACCTAGACATCACATTTTTAATTCACGTCCAAATCCGAATCCGAAATCATTATTCTGTAAGCTAGCATTTGGAATAATCATTTCATACCCAAATCCGGAAATCCACTTTCAAATTTCAAAATCGAATTCTGAATCGTCACCTAGAAATTCGATTCCAAAACCCGAAATCTCGTTCACGTCTACCAAGACACACCAAAACCGAACCTATCGATTACCTGCTCAAAACATTCGATTGACTTCATAGGGAAGCCAATCCAACAACCACACGTCTAAGGTGACAAAATCCGACCACGTTGGAAACCTTCTCACTCGAGTAATATACCATACGGGCTCCACTTCGAAAAGAAGTTCAGTCCCGTCAATTACAACTCACATACCAAAGTAAGAGTGATAAACTCTCCCCCTATCTGGATCATCCAGATCACGACCCAGACCAATTCCAAACCATAGGGTCTTACACCCTCATCTAATTTGCGTACTGTCACAACGTATCGACAACCAACTCCCACAACTAAACAGTTCAGTCAACGACGAGACACGCCGCGACTGTGGGTTCTCACTGATTACCTCGTATCTATCCTTGCCACTCCACCTAGGAGAAACCAAGGATGATCCAAAACAATGACGCCAATACTCATCCGACGTGGATGTAAACAGAACTCGCTACACTCACCACGCCATGTGTAACACAACATCGTCTGCCACCAAGGAGAAAATGAGAAATCTCGTTTACCTAATTGCGAAACACGCAACTCCTCCTGATGACCCCAAAACACACATGGGCCCACCAACCAATACACGCTCAACGTACTGGTAACTACAATCAAGGTCTGCCAGGGCAGAAAATAACAAGTCAACCCCAATGACTCCCGAATACCTATCGCCAATGCGAAAACGAGCATTCCCCTCGTCCCACAATCACATCTCTCCTCAAAATTAAGGTTCCAACCGTGTTGGAACCAGACATGCTCCCAAAGAGATGTCATGTCTAACCACTGGACTTCCTACATTCTCAACTCACTTGGACAACCACGTGCCCACAATCAATCCATTACCCAGACCTCATGTCCGTTAATAACCATTTACGCACATCCAAAATGATGTAATTCATTACGATTTTTTCTCATATCTCAACCTTTACAGGTTCAACACTCGGTTCTCCAAGTTATTTACAATCACAAAATCCCACATCAATACCACCAATGGTTTCCCTCGCCTCTTCCAATTATAATCATTTCCATGTACTTTCTAGGGATATTAAAAACATACAATCACACCGAACTGGGAGTTGCCAACAACTCCCCAAATCCACTATTCTCATGACGTAGGGGACGTCATCCCAATATCACTCAAGCCTCAATTATACCTTTTTATCCACTCATCAGTTGTCATTTTACCACTGTCGGGACTGATCCCAACATATCACAATCTCAACTGGATCCCATCCAGTCCAACACTCAACCACTACCAAATCCCAAATACCGAACATATGTCCATCATGACGGAGTCACGCCCCGACTCGTGGCTCACCGTCATCACAATCACCGATATTAGCACCAGCGCTAGTACCAGCACCAACACACTGTCAACAACACTAGTATCAGCACACATGCATCCATACTAGCATCAGCACAAACGTACCAACATACAAACATCCATACTTGCACATCGTGTACAAATATGACAACCCTGGATCTCCGTTCATACCGAACGACGATCCTGTACCTCTACTCGTACCTCAAAAATATGGGTACCACCTTTCTAATAGTTCACATCAGGATAATGAACGTTCCCTGAACGTCCCCTGATCCTCAAGTACGGCACCCACACTAATTACCCTCGATAGCCTGTCATCTCCACATGACTACCGACCAACGGTCATTGCTATCGAGATTTGTATCCACACATCACACTAATACCCGGTCTAACTCGGGATTCCATAATTTATCTCATAACCGTACCCGTGGGTCAAATCCCATACTTCTTACTAGACTCACCAGAGTCATCCAGATGGTCATCCATGACCTCAGCCGCTCGTCGCAGCACAAGTTCTCATCTACTAGTCACAACTAAAGTTCACCTTTTTCAATCATACACTAGGGTTCCACAATCATACCTTGTGGTTCCACCGAACCCAACTGCTCTCTATAATATAATCCACAACCTGACCGACCCCGCGGTCCAGACATCGTATAGACGTCGAATCCAATCCTACCATCAACTCAATGTGGGTTCCACCACTAAGGTCATCGGCTAACTCCGATGTACCGACATCCCGTACACTAGCAATCACCACTAGGGTTCACATTTTAGATCATAACTCAAATGGGGTTCCTCGAACCTAGCTGCACCTAGAAGCACCACAATCTAATATTACATGACCGAACCGACGGTCCCACATTACCAGTTTATCATATACAACCCCACTTGGGTCGAATCACATTAACGCACAGCGTATCGATCCAAACGCACTCAATCCACAAGTCAAATCCAAAAACTATCTCTCAGGTTGATAACGAACTGCAGCCCAAAGAGACATCACACCCTCGACCTACGCGCACAAAAAGAGCAACCTTGCTCTCATACCAAGTTGACAGGACCCATCCCAATCCCCTCGGGATTACCGTGGAATATACCCTGCTTCCGTCCAACACGGGGTGTCAGACCAGGGATAACCAAAAGCCACTGCCCAAACGGGGCTTCCAGAGTGCGCAAGGATCGATGGAGGAGGCGTGCGGTGTCCGAGTCTCTGTTGCAGACGCATCCGTGATCAACTTGAAGGGCATTAAAACCAATAAAAGCTGTGAGTGCACAAAAATGAACCTTTAGAAATACATTTATCAAAACACATTCTTACCCTTCAGTTTTCACAAACGTGCATGCATAACTTAAAACATGAGTGAAAGTGTGAAATCAATCAAGTATGATTAGTGGACCGACAAAATCAAAATACGTTTTCCCATGGTCCGTAAAAACTCATGTTCATCAAATCAGTTCAAGTTATAAAACATCTATTATAAAGCCCCTAGACACAAATATCAATAAATCATAATACCACCAATCCTCGATATCCAATCTCAATAATCATATAACGTGGCACGATATCAATGCAACGCGTGCAAACTCGGTGTCTCACGTCCGAGTACATCCCCCAGGAACTACGACGTCTGGGGGGATATCAACTCCAGGAACTACGACGTCTGGAGGATATCATCATAATCCCACGCTCCTGCGAGTGAGCCTCCCTCGGAGCTACTCATCTCCACGCAGTGGTCTCACGCTCCTGCGAGTGAGCCTCCCGCTCATCTCCAGGCAGTGGATCGTGACTACTCCAGGAACTACGACGTCTAGAGGAGACTATCAAATCACAGAGGATGGTTTATGTGGAACAGGTCACCAAATCCAGTAATCTCATTTTAAAATCATTTATGTCTCAAATCAAGTCAAAAACATTTCAATAGGGCCTATGCTCAAGACATAGCTTTCACAAACCAAGTTCCACAAAACCATCATAAAACAGTGTCCAGAATTCACTTTATAAATCAAAATCATCAATTTAATCATATTCACATGCGACTCCAAATCCGAGTCAAAATCACTATTCACTTGGGTCACAAGCCCAAAATATCATTTTCATGCAAATCCGTGCAACTGTAAACCCGAGTTGCCACGATCACGTAAATCCATAAAATCAATCACTAACTCATGATCCGAGTCCAAATATCATTTTTAATCATTTTCAATCCCGGGCCTAGCACAAAAACATCAATTTCATCATTTCTCGAAAATCATGCCAGAATATAATATAATATTAATAAAATCGAGAAATCACCGGATTGAAACATCAATCATGCCAAAGCATATAAAATCATATAATAAAGTATTTAAAATCATATATGCATGCATCACGGTTAGAAAACAAAGCCCAATCACAGACCGTTTAACGATACGCCTCGATACGCGTGCCATAGGCCTTCCCGGGCCACACCACTATCACCGGGACTCCCAATCCTGTCCAAATCACATTAGAGGGTCACTAACCTCTTCATTAACATCCTATTAAAGTCCCGTAATTTTTCCGAATTTTTAACTATTTTTAAACTCGATTTAAAACCTTCGGACGTCCAAAACAATATCGAAACGGTGTCCGATCGACACGAAACTAATCCTAAAATGTTCGTTACATGAAATAGGACAGAAGTCATGTTGACCTCACCTCGAGATTGGTGCCCACGCGCCTGCTACAGTACTGTCTTTCTCACCCGTTTGTCTGTAAAACGGGTCATTTAACCCGCGAGACGACCTGGTTCCAATCCTATCAATTCGATACCAATTTTAACAATTGAACATTCAGTTAGTTTCTATTTAAGTCCAATTAGAGTTCTGTAACATCAAATACACCAAAACCTACCTCAAATCACACAACTCGAAGATGAACATCGAAGAACTCTCGAACACTGTTCATCATTCAAAAACCTTCCATGTCGATCGATTCCTTCAATTGATGCAACCAGAAGCTTCAATGGACTCCGTTAAACACTTTCCCCATCTCAATTGCATCAATCCAAGGCTCAAACTCCACGACTCAAGCTCGAATTTTCTGCAACTACAGTGCTTCTGTTCTACCTCAAATGGACCTCAATTACCTTCGTTCTTTCGATGAAACTGATCATGGTAATCCCAGAAGACTAAAACTGAACTCAATTTCGATCAACAAGGCTCAAAGCTTCCAATTCGAATTTCCCCCCAAATTGTCTAAAATCCGAAATTCAATTCCTCAGCTCTCAATCAATCCCTCGTTTTTTTCCCAAATCAATTCAATCTCAACCAACACTCAGTTTCTCACTCTCAGGTTCAGAAATGGAGGAGGAATGAAGGTGGGAAGAAAATGGATTGTTGATTGCACACGGTTAAGAAAACAGGAGAGATTAATGGAAATTAAAGGATTAATCAATTAATTAAAATAATAATAAAACATCATAATGATGTTTCCCCTAAGACAAGGATTCTGGTTTTAAGCCCTAATTTAAGGGATGAGTGACACTTGTCACTCATCCAAGTGTGTTCAGTCACCGGTACTGTTCATATTAAAATATTATTTTAATCCCGGTTCGTTCGGTTAATCGAGTCCGTTCCCGTGACCATAACTTCGTCGTCGAATCTCCGATTTCGGCATGCTGCTTGTCGTTGGATTCATATCGACGAGACCTACGTAGCGGTCCTTGGCCCTCGTCCATTGGACTTCCTGGGTCAAAAGTCAACATTTGGCTCCTTTTCAGCCAAATTTCCAAAATACCCCTCAACGTCCGAACGCCATAACTTTCTCCTCGAATGTCGGAATCGAACGTGCCACCTGTATATGGACTCGTGACGTCCTGAACTACGTCACGGTCATGGGTCAAAGTCCCTTTGGCCGCCCGATCAAAAATTTAACATTTTGCCCACGACCAGGGGCAAAACGGTCATTTTGCACATTTCGTCTGATTTCGCCCTACTAATCACCGATCAACCTCACTAATCAAGATTAGTCACTATTCTAATCCCAGAGTTCGGGACGAGCGTTACATCATACGCCTGCCTCCAACCTCCAAACGGGTCATTATTTTGGGTCGCCGACCAGCGACCTTGATCTAGTTCTAAAACCTCGTTTTACATCTGTTTCTTACGTTTCCTACATCAAGTCTAACCTCCTTAATCCCAGAAACATATCTATGATCTCCAAACCCAATAACTAATGCTAGAAGTTAGAGTTACGTAACTTCGGTTTTGGTCGTAGTTCACAGTTCATTTCTACCATGTTCTTACATCCAAAACCATGAAAATCTAGTGCTTCATGGTCGTCTAGATTCAAGGAAGGTCCTAATAATCTTTGTTTCAAACTCCCATGACTGAAACGCCTATCACATCTTCAAATGTTTCACGGGTTTGTTCTTGGGTTCTCGGCTTGGGGATAACTCCACCTCTTCAATAATATCTGATCTCCTCCACCACATTAACTATTCTCCTCTTTCTTTCTTTTCTTCTTTCTTCTTTTCTCCCATCCCCTCCCCTGGTTTTCTTTTTAGGTTATCACCTTCATGGTATTTTTCCTTTCGGCCATACTCCATCCAACTCCAAACATACAAAGAACCCCTATATATAATAGTTTAGGTCGGTGGAAGGGAATGGGAGGGAAAATACAAGAAAATTCCGTACTATCCTAGGTCCATGCCAAATTACCAAAATATCCTTATATCCGAAATTACCAAAATTCCCCTAACCACTTTTGACCCGTATCAAATTTATTCGATCTCAGATTTCGACATACCACTTGTCTATGGACTCAGGAGTACGAGACCTTCGTAATGGTCTTCACAGATCGTCCAAAAAATATCTTGGTCAAAAAATTAACTTTTGACCTTCTATGGGCAAAACCGTCATTTTCATTTAATCTTTTCCAATTTTCACTTTTCGTGAATTCCTGGGTCGTTACAACCTTTGCCCTTAAAAGCATTCGATCCTCAAAATTTTAGAAAAATCAATATGGAGACTATGCTTACCTTTCCGACCATGTTCACCAATTCACATTACGTCAACTAAGCAACTAAATCTGAAAAATCAATCTTTTCTAAGCAACTTCAGAAACTGCAGTAGATATTGTTAGTGTCACATTCAGAAACTTATCACAAGAGTACCAAACATAGCTCATGAGCTAAAGTACACTAGTCCCATAACAAGACTTAACTAATCATAAACTCAAGTACCGAACGTAACAAACAACTGCACTACGTGTAGGTTATCACCCCATCATCTAAGCCATGTCTAAAATCTCGACCATTCTTTTAGGACCTGACCTCTGGCAGCTGTACATTCTGGCCTTTTCTAGTCAACTATCTTTTCTACGTAGAAAACATCATAGCCTCGGGATTTGCGGAGCTAAGCTCTGTACGACTGAGTTTCATCTTCCGAAATCAACGACGTCGGGGAGGCCACCCTAGGTTCTGGCTGTTCCCATCTGAAAGATACCATATCAATCCTTCGGGATTTGTTGAGCCGAAATCTGGACATTTAAGCGCTAACCAACCACTCAAAGATACAACATCTGAGCTTAATCCACATGTAAAACACTCGGGAAACAGAGCCCAACTCTAGGACGTTTGCGTGGAAACCGACTAAGGAAAGGAGCCATGCTCGACATCTCAATCATCATCTCAATACATGTCTCAAGAAAGGAGTCCAGTTTGACGTCTCAAACTAACCACATATCCTCTTAGGAAACAGAATCTAGCTCTAGACATCTGAGCGTTAACCATATCCGAGGATGGTTGTCCTGCACAAACAGTTCTCAAATATCGAGTAAACTTATTCATATATCAATTCCTTAAAACTCATATCATCATTTTGAAATCCAAACCTAAGCCAAAATACAATTTTTTTTTTCATAAAACCCCACAAAACGTGTACTCGAAATCAATTTAAAATTCCCAAAAATCATCAATAATCATTTGAACACCAAATTCAAAGTATTGTCACATAAATCATATAATAACCTTGTCTCACATCCCAAGTCAAACCCAAATTGCAGACTGGCTTCAGCTCAAAACATCGTAAAATAGATTATGTCCAAACTATTCAATAAATTTGAAAAAAAATCAACAAAAATAATCCATATCAAATATTTTCCACTTAAATCATGCAATGAAACAAAATATTTAAATATGCATAATAATAAGAAAAAGGCACACATAAACCGTCTTTACCTCGAGGCTCCATCTTTGGCCGTTCCCAAAACACAATATTTGACCCAATAATTCAGGGCATGTCTCAACCCAAGTTTGTCTTGACTCGTTTATTTAGCTTATTGCCAGGGTGTATACGAAACTCACATCTCAGGGAGAGGATATTCAATAACGATGCTCGATACCCAGTCCTGCTCCCGTGTTACAAAAATCCTCAAATATCGAGCGTACCTTTAACATTTGTCAGACAGTAGATATTCTTAATTTTTTCGACATCAGAATCTTAATAGGTCAACTAAATAGGGTCCATCCTTGCGGGGTTACCACCCACTTCGAGCCCATTAGCCCCATCAAGGAGTGGAATCTGGCTTTTTTCCAGGTTTTAATCCATCAATTTTATATTAGAATTATTACAAAGTAAGTCCTTTTAAAAGGTAGTTAGCAGAATAATTACACACACACACACACACACACACACACACACACACACACACACACACACACACACACACACATACCATACCATTAACTAGATCATTAATGACCCAAGTTAATCTTATATTAATATTCCTAAACTTTTCAGAATTAATTTATGAAATTAGTAACTACACATAATACTTCAAACAATCAAAATTACCCCGAGATAATATTTGAAAATTGTATCATTGGATTTGTAGCATCGACAACATGATGTTTCATGTTGGTTAGAAGAAAAAGGGCTGTCGTACGCACCCCTACGCGCGGTCGACAGCCTCTACACATGTGACTAACGCGCGTGCGTAGAGATTGTCTTCAACCCTTAGACGAGTCTTGGGGTCTTCGACAATCTCGTTTTAACGTTTGTTTCCTAAGTTTGCTACATCAAGTCTAACCTCTTCAAACCTAGAAGCATATCTATGATCTCCAAACCCAATAACTCATGCTAGAATTTAGAGTTACGAATGTTCGATTTCAGCAGTGGTTTACAGTTCATTTCTACCATATTCCTGCGTCCAAAACAATGAAATTTCAGTGCTTTACGGCCGTCTAGATTCGAGGAAGGACATAATAATCTTTGATTCAAACTCCCATGATTGAAATGTCCATCACAACTTCAAATGCTATACATGTTTATTCTTGGGTTTTCGGTTTGGGGATATCTCCACCTGTTCAGTAATGTTTTGGTTCCCCTCTTCCATAGTAACTCTTCTCATCTTTCATTCTTTTCTTCTTTTTTCTTTTCTCCCATCTCCTCCCCTAGTTTTCATTTTCGGGTTATCACCTTCATGGTGTTTTTTCTTTTCGATCATACTCCACCTAACTCCAAACATACACACCCAACCCCTATATAATAGGTTAGGTCGGTGGAAGAGGATGGAAAGGAAAATACAAGAACATTCTAGACTATCCTAGGACCTTGTCAAATTACTAAATTACCCTTATGTCCAAAAATACCAAAGTTCTCCTTGTCACTTTGGACCTGTATCAAATTTATTTGATCTCATATTTCAGCATACCACCTGCCTCTGGACTGAGAAGTCCGAGACCTTTGTAATGGTCATTAAAGATCGTCCAAAAAGTGTCCAGATAAAACAGTCAACCTTTGACCTTCTAAATGCAAAACTGCCATTTTCATTTAATCCTTTCCAATTTTCACTTTTCGCGAATTTCCGGCCAATTACAACCTTCTCCCTTAAAAAATTTCGAGCACGAAATTTTAGAAAAACCAATATGGAGACTATGCTTACCTTTATGAATCCATATTAATCAATTCACATTACGTCAACTAAGCAACTAATCTTGAAAATTAAACATGTCTAAGCAACCTCAGAAAATGCAGTAGATATCGTTTGTGTAACATTCAGAAACTTATCACAATAGTACCTATTCGTACCTAATCTGGTTGGCCTGACCAGAAGCCGAGAAAACTAGCCTTAGAAATTCCCAAGCCCTTCAGCTGGCAAATCGTACAAGACCATGCTCAACGTATTAGGACTGGCCGATCACATCTGGTTAGCCAGACCCTCCATTCAATTATCCTGATCACTAACAACGAGGCCAAAACAACATAGACCGATCACACCTAATTGACCTACCCCTCTGATTGGTGAGGCAATCACAATCGACCCTTTGACCACTCAGTAGGAGGCTAACCACGTTACAGGCCGACCATATCTAGTGGACTAGGCCTACTGGCATGTTAGTAATATTGCTCGTTATTACCCAAGGACATGTGTCAGCTCCTAAAGGCAACGTCATTTATCCCACATTGACAAACACCAACACTAACAACATTCAAATCTACTATAATACAAGGGTACCCCCTATAAAAGGTAATTTCAATCCCCCTTTCGCTGCCTTAATTACTACAGTGCCCTTCACACTTAATCTCACTTAAGCATCAGAGACTGTTAGGCTAGAACCACACCAGTGTCCCTTTGATCATACCCTCTTTCTATGCAGGTCTTCCTAATTCGAGAAGTGACCCAAAGATATCCTGTGAGGAAATTTTAAGGTGGTATGTTTCTTACATCAACAGTTTGGCACCATATGTGGGAATTCTGAAACAACATCCTACCCTCTCATTCACCACTTCTACCATCCCGGTTGCTTCAAGCACCATGTTAGATGAACGGGACGAAGGAGAGCTCACTCACACCCCATTCCCTCAAGGGAACTTGAGGGGCAACACCCTAATGTCTACCGACAGACACTGGAAAATCTAATGCGCAAGGTGGCCAAGCTCGAAGCTCACAACGCTAAGATCGATGCCAAGAACCAAATTTTGGAAGAGTAGTACGTAAGTACCCTCGCCATCGTGAAGATGTCTTAGTACAAAAACCATCAAGGAAAAGGTTTGGCCAAACAGCACGAGGCTGATCATGCTCAAGGCCTGTAGCCGCTGATAGAAAGGAGTTCACCCGATAGACCAAAGAAGCAACAGCCCAAGGCGAATCCCGCCTCTTCTCGACGAATCCTCATCCACCCCCACAACAATGCTAGCCTTTCCAGAACCAAGATCTACTAGGATGCCTATCAGATACTGGAAGATCGCCGGGTTGTTGTAGGAACCTCTAGCTAAGGGTGGCAATTTTTGACACGACTCGAAACCCGCAAGAGAATTACCCAGGTCAACCTGCACGATTTAAATTTTGGGTCGTTTTCGGATCAACCCATTATGTCACGTTTAATAAATGGATGAGTTTCGAGTTAACCTGTTAACCCATATAATGACATGTTAACCAATTTAATAAATAGGTAGGTTTCTGGTTAACCTGTTAACCCGTATATTGACCAATTTAATAAACGTGTCATTACTAACCCATACATCAACCTATTTACCTACCAAAATACCTATTAAATCTTATAGTTTAAATAGGTTAAACATGTTAAATAAGTTAAACGGATCAATTGGGTCATAAGTTAATTGGGTTTCCAGTACGACCTATTTATTAAATGGGTTATACGGGTTACACTGGTCATTAACAGGTTGAGTTCAAGTTGGACATTCTTGACACAATTATTAAACGAGTCGGGTTCAAGTTGGGCATATTTGGGTAAAACAGAGTTCATGACACGACACGAAACCAGCACGACACGATCCATTGCCAGCCTTATCTCTGGCCGAGCACATAATAGGTGTCAACAGACGACCCATAAACCCAAAACCTGTCAACGGGAGAACTGTAATGCCCTAGAAATTCAAGAAAACCAAAAATGATGATTTTGCCCTTGAAATGTCAAAATGTTGACTTTTTTACTTGGACTTTTTTTTTTGGATAGTCGGTGAAAACCTTAATAATGTCTCAGATCTCTAAGTTCATTAACAAGTGGTATTTCAAAATTGGAGGTTGGTTGGACTTGGTACATGTAAAAAACGACCAAGGGCACTTTCGTCATTTTGGGCATAGGGGCATTTTAGTAATTTTACTTATGGTGGACCTAGAAAGTTCTAGAATTGACTTTAGTTTTCTCTATTTTCCCCTTCCACCGACTTATATGATTTTAAATATGTCAAGAATATGATAGAAGGGCGGTTCAGTCGTGATAGGCCGAATGGGAGAAAAACATGAACAACCACCACCGTGAGGCAGAAATGGAGAGAAACAGTGAGGGTTATGAAGGAACCCGTGAAGCCCCATTTTTGAGTTCTAGTCTTGGGCCAGGAATCCTAGAACAAGATATCCCAGTGTCTTCCTAAAGGTCCTATGGCCCTCCTAAGGTAAAAAGGAATGACTTTGGACATGGAGGAGCTGCTGAACAGTTCATGTACTCCATGGCCAAAAGCTGGAAGTTTAGAATGTGATTTCGAGGTAAGTTTTTATGGTTATGATATCATAGATCGACTCATGGGATTGAGTAGGTTTGTTTAAACTATTAAATCATGAAAAACGAACATGAATATCGTGCTTTAGAATTAGGCCGAATTGCGTGTCAGGCGACCCGATTAATAGACAACTGGGTCGCGTCTGGAGGTAGACAATGACCCTATTGTTGCTCGTGACCCCCACGCGCAGAGAGCTTTCGCCGGTGTGTGAGGGCACGTGCGGCATTTTCTGGGAAAACGGTTATCATGTAAAATGTTCCTTTTCCAATTCCGTGTCTATTGGTATAATGGTTGAGTACATTGGATACCATTTGAGGACTTTTATGAAGTTATAAAGTTATGTGTTTATATTTGAAATTCAAGATTAAATGGGAAAATAATTTGGAAAAACAAAAAAAATAATAATGTTATGGAAAGATGAATTTTCATGATAATTATGGGGTGTAAAGTGAATAAAGGAAGTGTGTTGAGATGTTTATTTAAGTGTTAATATGTATGTCTATATTGTTGAGCTCACTTTTGAAATTAAGGACCTAATCATGATTGTTCATGGGTATTATTACCTTTAGATTTTGGTAAAAGGAACTTTATAGTAAATTAAGCCAAAGACATTTATTGATGTTAGTCAATCGTTTTGTGAGTTTAATGGAAAGGAAGGTTGTGGAAACTTGGCGACATAAGAGATTGTTAATAAATTGATTTGTTTGCTTGATATTGATTATGCCTAATGATCTAATAAGCACGTGACATGGTGATTTATTATTAGTGTTCTAATTATATGGTTTGTATGTAAACGATGTTGGTTGTAGACATCCCTTTAATTTATTGTTGATTTTACTTGATAACTTATGGATTTATATCATCTATATGATGAATTGTGAATTCGTAGAAATATTTACAAATTGAAATGTCATGGTACATCGTGTTAGAATATAATAATGCTAATTAAATTAATAACTTCCGTTACTTGTCGGGGTAAGTGTGTTGGATGTAGGCGGTAATTCCGTAAGGACCAAATTATTTTGGTTAATGTAAAAAAATATGAACATGCGTAAAATTGGTAATATCTCTTGTCTGACAAAGAGTTGTCAGACAGGAGTAGGACTAGTCCGATTTTCACGGAATTTTGGGATGGGGTCTTGTCAACTTGGTATTAGAGCTTGGGTAGTGATTTAATTATTTTTTCTGAAAAGATTTTTATGATAGTGAAGGGATTGTATTTCAATGATTTTTGAGTATATGGTTACGTGCGTTGTACGAAATTTATGATGAGTTTAAAATCTAGTTTTAGATCAATAATATGATGTTGAAGGGATGAATGAATAATAAAATGATGTAATATGATTTTTGAGATTAAGTTCGGAATTTAAATACGGAAAATATGAATATGATTTTCTACTTTTTTTTTTTGCATAAAATGGTTTAAGGCACGATTTATGAAATTATAAATTGGTTTTTAGAATAGAGTGTGCTTATGGGAAGTATTACTATGTTAAGGATATGATATGTGTTAAAATGGTTTAAGGCACAATTTTTGTGATAATGTCATGATCTCCTAAATGATGTCATGTTATGATGGAGTTAATGTGATGATATGATATGATGGTATATATGTTTAAATAATGATAATATATGCTAAGGATATGAAATGTTGAAGATAAGAATGATGGGATATTGTGTGATGATGATATATGTAATGGTAATATGATGATAATTTGATGATGGCGTATGGTGATTTATGTGATGATAATTTTGTGACATGATGACAATATGATGTTGTGAGAATATGAGGAATCTGATGGTTGATTGTTTATTCTCCACGTTTTACAAAGTTTTAATCAAAGGTTGTTTTGGGTAAGGACTGAATGTTGAAAGATGGATTTGAGGAATTACTATTAGTTCTCAATATATGTGCATGGTGGTATTTATGGACAGGTTGTTCTCAGATGATTGGCTGATTCTTAGACTTTGTGTACTTAAGCGGATAGTGGACAGTCTCAAACAATGGGCTGGGCCCCTTTCCTGAGACTGGTGTGGTGTGAGTTGACCACTCAGATGTCGACCTAGGCTCTGGTTCCTGAGTGGAAGGTGGTTGGTTGGTCTCGGATGTTAAGAGAAGCTCCAAATCCCGAGACTGGTATTGTGGTAGTCAGTCTCAGATGTCGAGCATGGCTCTGTATCCTGAGACTAGCAATACCTCAGATGTCGAGCAGGGCTCTATATCCTAGGTCAGTATACACTCGGACGTCGAGTTGGGCTTTGTATTCCGAGCAGTGTATATGTGGATATTGGTCAGTTTCAGACGACGAGCTGGACTCTATATCCTGAGACTAACATAGTGGTGACGACTTATATATCGAGCTGGACTCTGCATCCTGAGTGAGTTTCCATGTGGATAGTGGTTTATCTACCGGTAGTACGAATACCCCCAAGGAGAATTGAGATTTTGTAATTGGTTTTTGATTTGATTCAGAATGTGGTGATGGCCTACGTGTAGTACCGTTGTGTGGTAAGGTTAAGATTTGCAATGCAAATGGTTGAGAGAATATGAGTTGTATTTGATACTTGGATATGATTCAGAAAGTGCTTAAGTGAAAGGTTGTTTATGTGAGTGAATTAAGATTACACGGGATCCCAGAATTGTGCTTAAATTGGAAGGTTGGTTAAGCCTGGGTGAGAGGCTTGTGTGCGTTATTAATTCAGTACAGAGGTGAGAAATATTTGGGCATGACTCAGACATTACTTCATGTAGTTGTCGAGGTCAATTTAAGTATGATGTTTGACTTTCAAATAACGTTTGAAATGTGATAACCCGGATGTGGTGAATGGTTGCATAACTATGATGGGGTCATATTTTGATGTTCCCTCTATTGATTTGATTACAAATATTGTCTGGATTTCATTCTCTTGTCTTCCTTTTTTTGTAATGTCTTTTATTAATGAGATGTGACTACCAAAAATACGTCTCATAGCATTTCAGAGTTGGTCAAAATGTCTTATAGTCACCTCCATCACACGCCAAGACAAATATATAACTAATCCTTGCATCTTGAATTGTCACTTCATTTCATTTTGTTCTATCATGTCTACTAGAAGGCAATATTCATTTGGGATTCCTTTTGTCGATTATATACACATTAACCAACGTCTCCAAGATGAATCCCGAGAACAACAACATGTCCTCCAAGATCTAGAGCTTCAACTTCACCATTATGTTGTTTCGAGAGATGCTCATAGAAGCGAGGCATGTCATCGGAAACCTTCTTTGAATGCTCGCATCGCGTCCCTTGAGAACATCTTGGTAAAGACCTAGAGTCGTACGTCCTTTCTTAGACACGAATTGGTAGAACCCCGTGAAGAAGAGAGTGATCTCCTATGCACTTTGGCATCTCGGGATAGGCAACTTCGCCACACGAACCATTCATCGTATCATATGGCTTTGGTCAAAGCTTTACAGATAGTAAGGCTAGGAAGCCTCACCCTTGTACTTCTGATATGTGATTTTCCTTTTAATGGAATGAAATGGAACCTTTATTATGAAGGCGTATAATTAGATATGGCTTGCGATTTGTTGCTTTGATTTGCCAATTTTTGTCTCGTGTCTTCACATGAGTGTTCTTAGTTTTTCATGTAACTCTGTATCAACACGTAACCATTGTATTGAGCCCTCAACCCCTTTTTAAGTTGTATCTTGGCAGGGTTCTCTCTCGTCTGAGTTTACACTGCCATACCTCATAAATCTCCTTAACCCATTCGTCGAAATCCCATGGGATCTATTACAGAGCACATTAACCGATCTCATAGAATGGTAGAAGATAACACTATAAATATTTTATATTTACAAAACTGGGTGTTCTTTGGTTAAAAAGACAAGTTGAAGGTTGTGCACGAGAATTTTCACTCGTTGGCATCGTCTAATCAGTATGTCTGGTAGTTGGAACTAAATAGTGACATGGAGAATATTTTTGTCTTGCGACTGGAAGATGACCTTGCTGCTCTGGAGGTCAGGATTCCAAAACTCAAAAAACATGATTAGGGTCGAGATCAATCCATTGGAACCATCCCTGACAAAAGGAAGATCCATTTCCCCTTGATCCATGTATACTCTTGATCCATCATGACTTTGCTTTCTTGTTGTTCCCCCTCTTTTCAATTCCAATGTAATCATTTCATCAAGTACTTTTATTTCTGTGAAGGTGTTATTTTTGTGACTCTATCTCTATCAAGCATATATATATATATATATATATATATATATATATAGACCTAGTTTCCTTAGGTCTATGTTGTATGTAGGGATTATTGATTGAGGAAGTCTAGCACTAGGTAGGATTTCTCCCACTCTGGAGCAAGGAAGAACTATATTTCTAATAATTTTTTGGCTGTGACCTTGGTAGGTCTGCCATTTTTAACTTCCTCGACTAGTCTAATACTACGTATCTTGAGGTTATAAAAACTAGCCTCGACCACCTTAGGGTTAGCCATGAATGGTCTTGCATCTACTTGGATGACTTCCTAAGACCCTCCCTCATAGGTGGTGGCATCGGGATTCCATATGGCAATTTGTTAGTGTAAAGCAGACAAGATGTAAATGCTTTTACGGATCCAATCTCTTCCGAGTAGAACATTGTAAGCTACTATGTTGTCGACCACGAAAAATTCTAACATCAACATCTTGGATCCCATTGTGATTTCCATGGGTAGAACCACACGAGTCTTGGCGGTAATTCCGCTGAAAATAGACATTATATCCGTAGTCGGCAAGAAGTCTTGTAGTTTCCTATTTAACCCTTTCAAAATTTTAACGAGTAGGACATTGATGGAAGCCCCTCCACCTATCATCATCTTGTCGACGGAGATACCTTCGAGTTAAGCCGTAATGAAAATAAGGCTCAAATGGTTTGTGATTCCCCCCTAATTAGGATAACAAACAATGGTTTTCCCTGACAGGGGATGCCTTTCAGGATGACATCAAGGCCTTTATCCCTTGGGATTTCGATTGTTCCTCAAGAAGGTTCGTATATGGAAACATCACCGATCATCTGGTTGACTTGGTTATACACGGCTGATAAATGCTTTGGTAGGACCACCACCACATTGATCTCAACTCGAGATTCTTGTTTCTTATCAAATAAGGTAGCTAATTCTATAACTTCCAGCAAGTATTTTTCGAATTCGTTTACTTCCTTTTTCGTTATGTCTTTACCATAGCTAAGCTGGTTGTTGTCTTCAGGTGATTCTTCAATCGGTTCTTCCATATTCTTAGTTTGCTTTCTCTCCAAGTCTCATCGAGCAAAGTTTCCGAATACAAATTTTTTCCTAACTGCAGAAGGAGTTTCCAGGATGGTAACATGATGCGTATCTACTTTTAAATCCTTCGCCTCCTCCTTCTTCATCTGGGAGGACTAGTTAGCTCCTTTATAGTTGCTGGAGGTGTTGTTGGATCTTTGAAAGGATTTTCCCCCAAGCCATTCGTAGTACGAAGGTATGCCCCATACTATCTCTAGATCCTTCTCTTGGCAGTTCTCTCTAACTCCTTGGCTAGTTTTCCATCTTTTCCTACAATATACCACTTTCCCTCCTAGATTCTAGCTTTTAAAGGTTTGGCCATTTTTGTGGCCTTCTCCAGGAGAATTGACTTTTAGCCTTGAGATTTTTTCTAGTAAATCCATCCCTTAGCCCACTAACTATCTGTCCGTTTTTACTTCCTTTTGGTGTCTCCTAATTTTTGAGACGTGGAGCCTTGTGCAATCTTGTTTTTGGGGACACAAGGACCTTGTTTTTGCTTGGGTACATCTAGAGGAACGTTTTCTCGTCCTTGCTCTAAGTATTCCAACTTCATCATCCAGAGCCGAGGTCGTAGGAACATACTTTGTTTGGCACTCTTCGAATAACACTCTTTTGTCCGTAATTGTGGAAAACACCGGCTTGGTTTGGTCATTGTGTGGCTAATCTTCTTTTGCTAACTTAGTCTCTTTCTAGGACCATCAGAGGTTGACCATATTGACTGATAGTGCTGGGAATGGATTCTTATACATCCCCATCGGGGCCTTAGGTATTAGTACCAATGCAATGTGCCCTTGGTTGATCAGTTTTTGGATTATACCCTTGAATTAGACACAATTTTTTGTGTCATGGTGTAGTGACACGTGTCATTTGTAAAACTGTTTTCCCTTGAGATCTTCGGGTTTGGGCAATTCTTGCTTGGAATCCGGTTTGATTACCTTAGCCCTTACTAGCTCATCATGGATCTTACCCGCCTTGGTAAGGTCAAACGAATAGGAACCAAATGTAGGTCTTTTATTTGCAAATAGGTCGCCTCTTGGCATGATCAACATTTGTTCCGGAGCGGGCTTGACTAGTGACCTGAGGGTCACTAGTCCATTTCCTTGAATCTGGGTCTCAACCTTTGCCACTTCTAACGGTTGTTCCTCTTCCACTATCTTTAATTCTTCTTTGAGTTCTTGGCGATCCAATTGGTGTACATGGATCTTATTTTTATAAAACGGTGAAACTTTTGAGTTTTGCCTCTACCGTTATTCTTCCTCGAGTACGCTTTCAAATTGGTTATTGACACTACTATCTCTTGAAGATCAGAGAAGGTAGTATCATCTGACTTCTTTTTGAGGAAAAACATTAGGGCTTGTTTTGAAATACCCACCATCTAGGCATTGTTGATAGGAAGCATGCACTTTATTTTCATTATTCTGAACCTAGCGATGAAGTCCTTCGCGCTCTCATACTCGGCCTGGCTGAGGGTAGTAATGTCGCTGATGGTGACTTCGGGCTCAATCCTGTAGAATTCCTTATGGAACTTAGCTCCATTTTCCCTCAAATATGGATGGATGCCTTTGGTAATAAAGTATGCCAAGAGAAAGCATTCCTAGACATGGACTTAATGAACAACCGTAACTTGAGGTAAGGGTTACCTTTACCTAGTTGACCTATTATCAGACGCCTTCGTTCGTTCATTTTTTTCATGAGGGTCTGATGTTCTGTAGCGTGGGAAGGTCCTGTATTAAGGAGAGGCTCTTCGTCCAATCCTGCATCGTTGAGATCGAACTTCCTCCAGAAGTTCACTATGATTCTAGTCTTGACCATGATTACAGATTTGGTTTCTCCCTAGCTATTAGGTGGCTGGTTCTTAGAAAACGAGCCAAAATCTAAGATTGAAAACTCTTTACGAGCTATGCTTGTCTTCGGGATCTCGAAACCCATTTTTCTTGAGAAAGGCGGTATCAAGAATAGGGGCTCCAAAACTGATGCTCCCGATTCCATATGATTCTTGCCTTTGTCAGGTTTTGTGACCTCCGGTGTTGGAACATTAGTGTTTTTGTTTGGAGCCTTGTCGTTGTTAGATAGGTCTTGAACCTGGCGATTTAGAGCTTCAATCTGCAAATTGATAGACGTTAGGATATCCTTGAAGAACTCTGCAAGCTCATCCCTAGCTATGAACTGGCCGCTGATATCCTCCAATACTCCATCAGGTGGCGGCTCCCCGTTAGCTTGCGTGGTAGATGACTCAAGAGCCATCTCTTGGGAAAGATCCTTTAAAAATCTCCCTTTAGAGTCTCGGCGTCGCAGACAATGCATGAACTTGGGCATGCATTAAAAGGGTCCCATTGGGCCTGCCAGATTATATTCTTACCCAAAATACTTTTTTGGTTTTAGGAACTGAATGTCTTGAGGCAACCTTTGCTAGACTTCTGCGCGGAACCTGGTCTGCGGAGCGAGGGAGGCAGACTACTCATGGAGATCTCTTTCCTTATGAATGATGAGGTGTAGAGGTTTTAGATGGGCTAAGCGTGATGGGCATTTAGCCATGGTCAATTCCTAGATGGGCAGAGCAAGAAGCAAGTGGGCCTTTCAACTTAGGTACAGGCGTGCCACTAGTAGAGAACTACTACTAAAAAGTGTAAATGGGTTTCGTCTTCGGGCCAAGAACTTTTCTTCTGATCAAAGCAATTGTGAGGTAGGCGTACAATAATTAGCATACTCTGTGGTCCAGCGTAGTCCAACTTTAGAAGTTATTTCGCCATGATATTTAAGTTAGCGACGTTATTATTTTAGTAGTAAAATGGTCAGTGGTCCTAGGTTTTATTGAGATAGAATCAAAGTATTAAAACCAATGCACAAAAAAGGTATTTTGACTTAGTAAGTCGCGAACCACAGTTGGTTGGTGTATCCCGAATACCAATTGCTACCTAAGAAAATCCGGTTTATATTGAAATAGAAATGGAAGTACAAGTGCAAGAATGTAAAAGTACTGGAATTGAATAACAACTGGAATTACAAGTAAAAAAATTAAATTATTTCCTTCGCATTCAAGCATGTATCAACAAGAAATTCTTGAAATCATCAACTGAAATGAATATCAGTTGAAAATTATGCCATGAGAGGGTAGAGCACTCAAAAGCGACAATAAGACATCAAAAACGATGTTTGAGTTCCTCAATGACTAGCCATGAGCTAGCAATCGAGATGACCTTCTGTGTATCAGTCGTCGAAATGACTTTCTGTGGGTCGGTAGTCGATTGATTTTCGTGAATCGATAGTCAGGTTGACTTTCCATGAGATGGTAGTCGATATAATACCCTTATGTCATTGAATGGTCAGAAAAAAGGTTAATCTTCTACGAACCTCCGTCGACAATCCAAGAACTGGCAATCGGAAAAAGAGCAACCCTTATGACACTGAGCATTCAGAAAGAAGGTTAATTAATGCAGGGAGATGAAACTAATCATTATGGCATTATTGCGAGATCAGTCAGAAAGACAGTTAGGCAATTGCATAAATGCCTTGAATGGGCGAGAAGAGAAGCTACATCTTGATTTCCTAGGTCGAAAGAAGTATTTTTTGCCACATGGGCAAAATGGTCATTTCCATTTTGACTTTCCACTTTTACCCTTATCAAGGGTCCATGCCATTACAAAAGGTATTCATAGGTTCAGAAATTGATGGAGATCAATTTTTTATTGTCGGTACTTTGAGAAGTTGGATTGTTTTCTATTTTAGGCGGTGAAGAAACTCTCAACTTGCCGAGTTGGCTCTAGCAAAGGCCACATGCTGCCTCCTTTTCTGTTGAAACACTCCCCCTTGCCTCTGTTTTTTTTTTTGCATCTGTCAGGACCGCCCATGTTTTCCTCTTCTCGACGCTCGAAACTGCTTAGGTTGGGCTTATTTTTCTATTTTTGGCTTTTAATTTCTGTGGGCCATTATCTTTGGCCAAGAGAAGATTTTTTGGGTGTAAAAAATACAAAAATTAAACGAAAGTCTCAAAAACAATAAGAGATGTTTGTTATCTCTACAATAGTATCCTGAATTAAGTATATATTGCAATAATTGAAAACCATACATGCAGTCGACATTTCAATGAATGTTCAATTTTAAACAATTGATTGTTACAACACAGATTTAATGACCATAAAGAATTCCCTGAAAATAGTTACCAATTGTTTTGGACGGTTTTCACAAAGTACAAGGGAGCATAATGGACAACATTCTTTTCATTTAGAACAGCTGAAAACTACCAATTAGTTATATACAACAAAAACGATAAGTACTTTCAACAAAAGAAAAATTCCCTATTTGGCAAAGATCATAAGGAGCATTAAACAAAATGAAAAAAAAATTACAGAAAAAATTAAGATACATAGGATCATAGGTGGCCAATATTTAGTAGATATCCCTAACTTCGCTTTGATCTTGCGTAAAATACGATAATTACCTCGAAAAGCGTGAAATTACGTAAAACCGAAATATCACGATTATTAACATAAAATCATATATGAAAACATAAACAAAGGAGTAAAAATAGTCATGCATGCACAGTTGAAAATCAAAAGTCCACTCACGGTTTTCGGACGCGTCAATCGCGCCCCGTGTTTTCCTCGGTAGCTTCGAAAACGTTCGGGCCTGTAAAAAGGTGCAAGAAGGGTTATTAACATTCACAGAAAGCTCATATTAATTTCCCAAATTTTTCCGGATTTTTCGACGTAATTAAAATTAAAGCCTAAACCTTCCGAACCCTCGAAACTATCCCGAACGACACCCGATCAACTTGAACTTTAAATAAAAAATGTTCAGAATGAGGAGAGGATAAAAAGTCATTTTGATCGTGATCGGAGATGAGGTCACAAGCGTCGTCACGCGCCGCCCAAAGTGGCTGCGCGTGAAGGCCACGCGCCTGCTACAGTGTCGTCTCCTTCACCCGACTGGCCTGCTAAATGGGCCTTCTACCCGCGACTCGACCCGACTAATTACCCTTCAATTCTAACTCGATTCCCTTCGTTTTGGATCCTAGCATCTTCTATAACCAATTAATTTCAGTTCTGTGTCCTTGATTAACCTCGACATGCCCTAAATCGATCCATCCAAACTGGAACAATCGAACGGGTCGACGCCTGTAACTTACCCAACTTAGTCCCATTCCCAAATTAACTCAGACAAGAGCTTAAGGGGACCTAGACGAACACTCTAACACAACCAATTGAACATGAACTCACCTGGAAGTCGTCGTCCTCAACACTGCGATTTTCCAGAAACTGGAACTTGAGTTCCTGGCCAAATAGTGCCCCACCTCTTTCGATTTTTGCACGGATGAGTTCGTAGTGAACCCAGAAGACTAACCTCACTCTCAGTTTGGATCAACTCTCCTCACAAATCAATCTTCGAATTTCCCTCCATTTTTCTGGTTTTTCCTCTCGACTCAGTTCCTCTCAACTCTCAGCTCTCTCTCGTGCAGAATGAACCTCAGCAATCCCCCAAGACCTGTTAATCGATCAGTGTGGCAAAAAACCAGTGGGAGACACTCAGAAATGCTCTGGAGACTGTTTCCCGCAACACAGAACCCATAACCAATTTTTAAACTTTGCTCGTGCTCTGATGCCCTGTTCAGTCCATTCAACCAAGTTTCCACTGCCTCAAAGGACTTATACAAATCACCCCACACAGCCACTACAACAATTAAACAATGGAATCGTGCATGGAACTCACGGCATGGCCGTGCACACTCTGTTCCACGGTGGTCAACAGTAACCTCTGTACAAAATGACCAAAATGCCCTCAGTTGACAAATTACCAAAATGCCCCCCATCTTCCATGACCCGTAACTTGGTCACTCAATGTTTGTTTGATGCGTGCCGCTTGTCGTTGTACTCAGGGCATCGAGACCTACCCAACGGTCCTCGAGTCGTGTGAAAATCAATTGTATTTCAAAAAGCCAACTTTTCCCCTATTTCGTCCAAATTATGAAAATGCCCCTGGACTTCCGAACGTCATAACGTTTTCGCTGTTCGTCCGAATTGGACGTGCCGCCTGTTTATGGACTCGTTGTAACACCTCGGAAATTCGAGGATTTTAATATTGTAATTTAATGTATGAATTGACGTTTTTACCCCTATGAATGGTATTGCCAAATTGTTGACTTTTTGATTGGAGGGTCAAATGGACTTTGACCAATGACCGTGACGTAGTTCGGGACGTCACGAGTCCATAGACAGGTGGCACGTCCAATTCGGACGATCAGGGAAAAAGTTATGACTATCAGAAGTTCAGGGGCATTACCTTAATTTGGACGATGGGGGCGAAATTGTTGACTTTTCGTTTGGCAACTAATTTTCACATGAATCGAGGACCGTTAGGTAGGTCTCGACGCCCTGAGTCCGTTGACAGGCGGTACGTTGAAATCGGACTTCGGATGGCTGAGTTACGGGCCTGGAAAGTGAAGGGCATTTTGGTAATTTTTGAACTAGGGGCATTTTGGTCATTTTACCCCCTGGTTACTGTAGCAACCGCGGGGGAACATGGGCGGCACCACCATGTGCGGTGGTTCTGAGTGCGAATTGTTTATGCAAGTGTGTGCTGGAAAGAAAGGAATGTTTAAAGCTTTAGAACGTGGTCTGATTCATCCACCCAGCACGTCCATATTGTTTATTTTCGATCAAAGCTTTTCGGGGAACAAATCTCAGTGGATAGTGAGGCTTCCACGAGCTTCTGATACGGCTCAGTTTCTTTAAACAAAATAGGAATTGTGTGAGCTTCACTCTGCCGTTGAAAGAACTGAGAATTGGTGAGGAACCAGAGAGAAACCATTTCGGGGAAAATTGGAGGGAATTTCGGATTTCAATTTATACGGTTTGTTGGGCCAATCTAAACACTGAGTGAGCTTTCTGGGAGTGTTTAGAACACATCCATTTCAAAATCGAAGGCAACCAGCCACGGGTGAGCTGGGACAGTGACTGCCGTGTTCAGAGAAATTTCAGAGGTTTGGACGACTACTTCCAGGTGAGTGTTGGTTCAATTGATTGTGTGTTTCAGTTCGTTTTGATCCTATTATGCTTCCTGTAAGGTTAATTTGATTATTGTTTCAAAACCAGTGAGTTGGGCTGATCAACCCGTTTGGATGATCACGGGTCGAAGGGCCATTTAAGGATTTGATTTGGCTAATTATTGACTCAGAACTTAAATTAGATGATTAAATATCATGTTAGGATCAAATTGGATTGAAATCGAGTAGGAATTGATGGGTAATCAACCGGGTCAAGCCGCGGGTGGCAGGCCCGTATTACAGACATTCGGGTGAAGGTGGTGACACTGTAGCTACAGTGTCAGGCGCGTGACTTTCACCCGCAGCCACTTTGGGCGGCGCGTGAGGACGCGTTGAGCCTCATCTCTGATCACGATGAACATGACTTTTATTCCTCTCATCATTCTGAACATTTTTGGTGAATTAACCATATTGATCTGAGATAGTTTGATGGGTCAGTTTAGGGCCGGTTGTCTCGGGAAACATGTTGGACGGTTTCCCCGAGCCAGTTTCTGTTCCAGAATTTTTGGATAAATGTTTAAGACTTGTAGTGACCCTTACGTGTGATTTGGACTGATAGGAATTGTACGATAATCCCTTATGGTTATGGCACATTTCACGGTATTTGGGTTTGAGACCCGTTTTAGTGAAACTTAAAGATTGGTTTTGGATTTCATCAATAAATATATATGTTTTGCATGTGGATATCGATAAAATGTATTTGGTACTGCCTGCGAGGGGTCATTCTACGGAGGAACCAGGCGGTAAAATGACTCAGGAGCAGGATTGTTATAATTTGACGTCAGGGACGTCGAGCGTCTAGGACGCTAGACATTTGAGATGCCGTACCCGGACAGGGTTCAGGGATTGGAATCGGGATTGAGACCCCGAGTGGCACGCGTAGCCTTGAGACTGTGACCTTATTGGACGTCAGGGACGTCAGACATCGGGGATGTCAGGATTGGAGTGTATAGTGCAGTGGCTATCATTATGTTTATGGTTTTATTACATGCCTTATGATTCATATTATATGATTTATGGTTTTAAATTCTGATGCATGCATGTTTGGAAAACGGAGGGATAAATTATATGTTTTACTTATTAAACTGTTTTTATAAACTTGAGTTTCGGCCCACTCACCCTTAATGTTTTGGTAACCCCTCCAGGCTGTGCTACTGAGGTAGAGGAGGATCCTGAGGCGAAGGCATAGATCTACTTCTGCGTATCTGAACCTCTGTCGGGTTGTTTGACCCGCAGGATTATTTTAGAGTCGTGCTCGCAATTTGTAATTTGGTTTTCATCCCTTGTCTGACATCTGTTAAACTTGGATTTGATGTATAACTTTATTTGGTTATTTATTAATTTGAACATTTGAGGTTAAAATTGGTATGTTATTTTGGGTGTCAGACGGGAGCAGGGCACGTCCCCTTGTGGTCCCCGTGGGATCGGGGAGGGTCCTGTCACTCGTGACGTCCCGAACTACGTCACGGTCATCGGTCAACGTCCGTTCGACCTACCAATCAAAAAGTCAACAAATTGACCATACTAATCACAGGGGTAAAAACGTCATTTTATTTATTATTTTATAAAATTACATTTTTCCGAATTTCCGGGGCATTACACTAAGTGGTGGGTATTTGATAAGCGTTTATTTGAGCATCATTTTATATGATTTTATACCTTTTATACTTGTCTTTTAAAGAAATTTGTGCCATCAATAGGAGAAAATAATCTATTTTGTGAGAAATATGCAGAATTAGTTAGAGCTTAGAATTATAAGAATTTGAGCGAAATAATAATCTCAATCGGAGTTCTGTTGAAGATGTTATGATTGAAACAAATGATGCCACCAAAAAGTGCGAAAGATTTCGGTAGGAGGCTACCGTGTAAGACCTGTGTCTTGAGAAGAACAGTGAACAATCCCACATCGCTCGGGGAGGGAAAGATGAAGTGTCTTATATATATGGGAACGTATCTATCTAGCGCGAGGCCTTTTCGGAGCTCACAAACTTTGGATTCCTTGGGAACTCGAAAGTTAAGCGAGTTTGGGCTAGTGCAATCCCAAGACGGGTAACCTACTAGGAAGTTGCATGTGATTTCCCAAAAACAAAATCATGAGGGTTGGGCCCAAAGAGGATAATATCGCACTAGCTGGGTCAGGTCGTCAGCATGACATCAGTAGTGATGTCATGATGATGTCATCATCACTGTAGCATGGTTGACCAGGGCGTTGACCTGGCGCTTGATGGCGCATGGGAAAATTACTAGGGATTGGAGATCGTCAAGTTGATCAAATCGGGATTTTTAGCCTCGGGAAGCATGTTCAGGATACGTTCCCGGGCCGGTATTGTTCCTAGGTTTTAGATATAACCTTATTCAGTCTGTTAGTGACCATTGGTATGATTTGGACAGGTTCGGAAGTTCCGAAGATGGTGAATTAGCCTCAAGAAGGCTTATGGCACGCATATCGAGGCGGTAGTTAGGACGGTCTGTGAGTGGACTTTGTTTTCTAAACTGTGATGCATGCATAACTGTTTTACATGTTTTACATATGTGATTTCTATGATGATGATTGTGGTATTGGAGAATTCCATATTTGCATGTATTTCAATGTTTTACAATGTTACGCTGTATGTCTACGTGATAGTGCTATTAATAATGTTCAATGGTATGATTTTGGATTTAGAAATATTGAATCGGGCTTGAGGCCCATTTGATTTACAAACTATAGGACTTGGAGACCATTTGATTTAATGAGGCATCGGGCTAGAGGCCCAATTGGTTTACATGATCGGGCTAGAGGCCCAGTTGGTTATGATATCGGGCTTCAGTCCCATTTGTGGTTTATAAATGTGGTTTTGGGTTCGGAGACCCTAATTAGATTTGGATTTGAGAAATCAGATTTCTGGATTTACGATGGTTTTATGGAAATCCCGGACATAGGCCCATTTGGAAGGATTTAAAAGGATTTATGAAATTTTTTCCTATACCATCCTTATATCTATGGATTGTCTCCTCCAGTTGTCTGGGACGCTGGAGTAGTCACGACGCATTGCTTGCGACGAGTTACTACACGGAGCAATCAGACCGTATAGTGACTCAGGAGCAGGATTGCTAGACGTCTGGGACGTCAGACATCTGGGATATTAGAGATTGACTCGGGTTGAGACCCCGGGTAGCACGCGTAGCTTGGACCGTGACATGACGTCTGGGATGTCAGGTGTCTGGGACGCCAGGCATCTGGAATGCCGAGGAATGGTATACAACGGTATTTGATTGAATTGTGATTTATGAATTTACTGGATTATGTATTTGGATTTCAGATTTATTGGATTTATGAAATGGTACTTCAATGTTGGTGGTTTTGGGAAGTGGCCCACATGATTGGATTTACGGTTTTGGGCTGATTTCCCACATGCTTGATTTTATGGTTTTGGGCTAAGGCCCCAATGATTTAATTAAAGTAAATGGTTTGATTATTAGTTTTCGAATGCATGCATACTTTTTAGTGAAGGGCATAAATTTCTTCTTATGAAATGTGTTTTATTAAATTATTAATTTTTCATCCACTCACAGGTTTTAATGATTTTAATGTCCTTTAGGTTGATCACGAATACGGGTTGTAGCAGGGACCGAGACATCACGCTCTTCCACTGATCCTGACGCACTTTGGAAGCCCCAAACTGGCAAAAGTTTTGAGTTATCCCTTGTCAAACATGGCACACCCCGCGTTAATCCCGGGGCGGGGGGATTGGGATGGGTCGTGTCAGTTTGGTATCAGAGCACGGTTTGTTCTTGTGGCACACGCAGGTCGAGATTGTGATGTCTTTACATGGTCAGCCGGTTATCAACCTGTTTTTTAGGGTAGTAGTACGAGAGTTAGTGGAAATGAATTGTGAATAGTTTGGTTCGACATTTAGTTCCTGAGTATGCCATAGTTATGTCGTGGGTTGCCAGTGTGGGACCCTACTGAGGGATGAACGTAACGGTACTTTAGAGTTTTGACGTGGGATGGTTATGTCGGGATCGTCTATCACGATATTGCAGGATTAGGTATAACGATAGTGTGGAGTTGTGACCATGGTCAGGTCCTGTTGAGTTGGGAATTGTGTTGTTGAGAGCAGCTGGGTCCCTCGAACCCTAGTTGCGATTGATGGTTTGGAGAATATGAGTACAATAGAGTTAGTAGAAGACCTTAAGGGGTAACCCTAGTGTGCAATGTACGGTTCAGAAATGTGAGTCGGCGAGTGATTTGACTTTGGCGACTTTTCATAGTCGAGACCGTTGGTCAGTCATGTCATGTCAAATTTGGTGATTATGTGGCAAATTGCAGCTGAAGTCATGGATGACCTAATGGACGACTCTAGTTGAGTCTAGTTGAAACTACGGAGATTGATTGGTCTGACTCTATGTGAAATGATGGAATCCGATTCGTGAGTACCATTTTGAGATGATATTTAGGGTCTCGAGGTGGACCGATTAGTAGTGTTGACACTTAGGTGCGGAGTCTCGATAGTGATGTCTGGGGGTTGGGTTTGCATAAGATTATGGCAAGCACTACCATCGAGGGTGGATGTACTTGTGGTTGTTAAGAACCAAGGGACGTTCAGGGAACGTTCATTTCCAGAGTCGGTGAGTTGAGGGAGGTAGAGTTCCTCCAACCTAAGCAGATATTGTGGATTCTAGCTCGGTATGAGCTGAGATGTGATTTGGGTCTGATTCGCACGCGGTGTGCTAGTGCTTACGATGACGATAGGAGGCGATGAGCCACGAGCTGAGGGTGTGACTCAATTGTGATGTGCTTGTGTTCGGTGTGGGTTTGACGATGCTGATTCGTCAGCTAGTATTGATTCCTACGAATTGTGTCCAAATGACAGATATGATAGAGATTGTAACGCCCCGGAAATTCGGAAAATGTAATTTTGTAAAATATTGAATAAAATGACGTTTTTACCCCTGTGTTTGGGTGGTCAAATTGTTGACTTTTTGATTGGAAGGTCGAACGGACGTTGACCAATGACCGTGACGTAGTTCGGGACGTCACGAGTTCATGGGCAGGTGGCACGTCCAATTCCGACGTCCAGGGAAAAAGTTATAACGTTCGGAAGTCCAGGGGCATTTCCGTAATTTGGACGATCAGGGGGAAAATGTTGACTTTTTGAAATACAATTGATTTTCACATGACTCGAAGACCGTTAGGTTTGTCTCGATTCCCCGAGTATAAGGACAGGCGGCACCCATGAAACGGACATCGGATGACCGAGTTGCGAGTCACGGAAGTTGGAGGGCATTTTGGTAATTATTACCCTGAGGGCATTTTGGTCATTTTAGCGGGGGCTACTGTGTGCAACCGTGGGAAACAGAGCCGCACCACCATGGGAAACCAGCCTGCACGACCATGTCGTGAATGTCTTGAGCGTGCAAATTGTTTAAGGTATTAGTGGATTGATGAGATGATTAGTTTATGTGAATTGAGGTAGTGGGAGCAGAACTGAGTGGACTGGAGCATTGGACAGGCACGGGAGAGTTTAAAAATGGCCATGGTTTCTGTGTTTGCGGGAAACCATTTTCAGAGACCTCAGTTGGTCTCCCACGAGCTGCTGGCTGCACTGATCGATTAACGGTGTAGGGGAGTGGAGAGAGGATTCATTTGGCATTATTTTGCATCAGTTGAGATAGCTGAGATTGAGAGAAACCGAGTCGGGGAGAAAAACCAGTTTGGAGGGAAAATTGAAAGGACGAGTTTTGTGGTGAGTAGAGCCAAACCTTGAGTTGGTTTAGCCTTCTGAGATCATTTCTAACACCACCGTGCAAAAATCGAAGGAGGAGGAGCACTGGTTGCCCAGGAACCTGAGTTCCAGTTTCAAAGAAAACCAGCGTTGTGGACGACTACTTCCAGGTAACTGCGGGTTCAATTGATTGGCTGGTTTGGTTCGTCTAGGTCCCCTTAAGCTACTGGTGATGTTAATTTGAGAACGGAACCGTGTAGGGTGAGTTCCAGAAGTCGACTAGTTCGACTGTTCGAGTCTGGGTTTGATCGATTTAATGTTTGTCGAGGGAAATATTGGATACAGACCTAAAATTAATGGATTAGAGAAGATGATAGGATTGAAAACGGGAGGAATTGATGGAGGATTGAGGGTTAACTGGTCGGGTTGAGCCGCGGGTAACAGACCCGTTTAGCAGGCTAGTCGGGTAGAAGAGACGACACTGTAGCTGGGCGCGTGGCCTTCACGGGCAGCCGCTTTGGTCGGCGCGTGACGGCGCGTGTAAGGTCATTTTCGATTACGGTCAACATGAAACTTATTCCTTTCAGTCTAATTCACATTTTATCTTTAGAGTTCGAGTCGATCGGAAGTCGTTCGGGATAATTTCGAGGGTTCGGAAGATTTAGTCCTTAAGTTTAATTATGCGGAAAAATCCGGAAAAATTAGGGAAAATCTTACGAGTTATTGGGGATGATTGTAACCCTACTTGTACGTTTTTACAGGCCCGGACAATTCCGAAGCTACTGAGGAGCGCACGGGGCGCGATTGATGCGTCCTAAAACCGTGAGTGGACTTTTGATTTCCAAATTGTGCATGCATGACTATTTTACTTATTTATCTTGTGTTTTCACTTATGATTTTATGTTGAGAAATATGATATTTCGGTTCTATGTGATTTCACGCTTTTCGAGATAATTATCGTATTTCACGCATTTCGAGGTTACGGTTTTCTCCTATGCATGAACGATGTTTTGATGAATTATTGGATATGATTATGCATGTCACGTATTTATGATGTTTTGATTATATTTGTGAAGTGGTTTTCGGGAATTGCATGTTTTGGAATTTGCATGTGAATTCGGACATAAGTCCTATTTTGACAAGTTATGATTTCGGAATGATTTTTTTTGGAAAACGGATCATGATGAATTGTGTTTATAAATGTTTTTGGGCTTAAAGGCCCGGTTGATTGTTGGATCTGGTTTTGGGTTTAAAGACCCGGTTAATTGATGACGGGCGGGCCCGGAAAATTGGGTTTAAAGACCCGGATTGAGTTTAAAGACTCGTGAGTTTAAAGACTCGGTTATTGTGATACCCCCGAGGCCTATTGATTATGTTTTGAGTTTAAAGACTCGTTGATATCCCGGGAAGGCCTAATATTGAGTTTAAATACTCGGATGGATCCAACGGTTTAATTGTGATTATTGATTCACTTTTTACTTGATTTGCGTAATTGATGTTTCAAAATGACTGTTTCTGGATTTTGGTAATCTTACATGATTTTTACACGAGTTATGATGTTTTCTGCAATGTTTTCCATGTGTTTCGGAAAAAGGGATTTCGAATGTTTAATACGCGGTTTTCGAATATCTGGTTATGCATGCGTGTTATAAAACTGGAAGGCGAACCCCGATTTCCTTAAACTGTTTTCTGCAAACTTTTGTTTTAGTCCACTCACACTTTGTTGTTCTAACTACCCTCCAGGTCGTGGTATGAATTCGGGGGCTAGCGCCGAGGCAAAGGCAGAGGCATAAAATTTTTCGTTACGGAGTAGTTAGTTCACAGAGTAGGATTTGTTCTTTAACTAGTTTTGTAATGTTATGCTCTGTGAAACTATGGACTTGATGTCCAGACGGTTGTATTTTTTTAATCTCCCTGGTCTGACAATGGGTGTGATGTAATATTATTTGGTTTTCCGGTTTTTGGGTTCGATTGTCAGACGGGAGCAGGATGCTCCCCGATTATCTAGCCGATAATCGGGGTGGGTCCTGTCAGAGATGGACTGGATGGGATCCAGTAGTGGATGAGATGTGTTGGGGCTCTAATCCAACTGTGATTGAGGTAACTGATGTGTTTGAGATGACTAAGGGGTGATTAGATGAAACGGTATACGCCGACAGGCGAGTTGGGTAGTACGTTAGACTGTTTACGGACACGTGGTTGATGTCCGAGTGAGTTGAGGACTTGGAAGCATATTCAAGTTGGTTTCGACATGGTTGGAACCTTGGTATTAAGAGAGGTTGTGATTTAGACAATGAGAAGAAGTGCTTGATTCCGCATTGGTGATGGGTATTCCGGGGTCATTGAGGATGACTTCTCATTTTCTGCTTGTTAGCAAATGGTGCAGGGTGGCACCTAACGGGGTGATTGTAGTAGGATTTTTGTTTGCGCTCGCGTGGGATAAATTTTGATGTCATTGTCTTGGATCATCCTTGATTTTCCCGAGGTGGGATGACAGGGATCAATATGAGATAATTGGAGAGAACCCACAGTCTAGACGTGTCTTGTCTTTGACTGATCTGTTTAGATGTGGAAAATGGTTGAGGAGTGATGTGATTGTCGAAGGATTCAAAGAGGGTGTTAGACCCTATGACCTGAAATCTGTTAGTTAGCTGAGAGTAGGCATGTGTGGATCCTAGGTGGAGCAGGATCATGATGTTGAGGATATAGGGTGTTGTGATGGATCTGGATTGCGACGTTGATGATCAGGTGATGTGTGGATCAAGATGACGTGGATAGTGATGTCATGCCCGTGCTGGCAGACTTTGCCTTACTGATTATGCTAAGTTAGGAGCAGAGGAGAAATGTATTGTGAGACAGTTGAAGAATCTCTTGGAATAGGATGAAATTATTAACAAACCTCTATTTTGAATATGTGAGTGTGTCTGGGTCTTAGATAGCAGAAGTGGTCTGTCTTGGATATGGGAATGTTGGGTCGAATTCTTTTCGAAGTTAATCCGGTATGAAATGGTAGTTGAGTGAATTGAGGTGTATACAATCTGTCTTGGATATGTGGATGAGTATGGATCATGGATTTACTCATTAAGACTGGATGTGTTAGTGACTGTCGGGCGGAGGCTATCTCCGTAAGTGAGGTGTATTCTGGGATTGGCTTCCTTATGAAGTCAATCGAATATGATATGGCAAAAATATGAGTATATACTTGACAGGTTCAGATTGGTACGTCTTCGATGACATCAATGAGTTTGGGCATTCTTTAGATGCTGGTCGGGTGACCAAGAGACTTGGAATGGATACTAGGCTGGAGTGTGTGGTCTGTCTTATGCGGGATTGGACAGATAGACTCCAGAATTGAAATGTGATTTGCTACGAGCTATGTAGTGGGCTAGTTGGTGGATGGAAGTACGTACTAGGTACGTTGAGTGAGGACCGATACTAGACAGACATTAGAGGTGCCTGGTGGCAGTATATAGGATGTACCAATGGTTTGTTGATGAACTGTTGGTAATCGGCTTAGTTTCGATATCATTGGATTGGTTATGAGCGTGGACTAGACATTGGATATTGTGCGTTGGACCAGAGTGATTTTGATGGGTTTAGTGATTGTATGAGCAGGTGCTCAGAGCCGTGGATGGTTAGTGGAACACTAGAACAGAGATGTGTTATCACCGCTGGGCAGGTATTCAATGGAGTCCAATTACACACTAGTCGACTGAGATTCATTTCATTGTTAGGGGATCCTATCGTGCTTATTTTAATGTCTATTGAAATTTAAGGTAAGAAATATTTACTACAAGATCCTGGGTGAGTGAGACGTGGATTGTGTATCCACAGGTGTAATGAGTTGGTGGCTAGTGTAACCACGGGTTACTTTGCATGAAGCGGCTACTCTGTGACTCTCACTAGCGTTAGCATGGATTGATGAGGGAGATTTGGTACGAGGTACCTTAGTACGACTCTAGAGTGAGTCAGGGTTGTGTTGGTGACTTGAATGGTGACCATAGAGCCGTGAGTGCCAACTGAGGGCGACGTTATGGGATTAATTTAAATTTCGAGGACGAAATTTGTTAAGCGTTGAAGGTTGTAACAACCTGTCCCGAATATCAGGACTAAATATTAATTAATTATGGATTAACGTGACTAATTGGGGATTAGTCGAGAGAAATCGGACGGGCGGTGTAAAATGACCATTTTTCCCTTGAGGGGAAGAAAGTTGACTTTTAACTCGGGAGACATTTAGGACTTTGACTAATGACCGTGACGTAGATTGGGACGTTACGAGTCCATAGACAAGCGGCACGTTGAAAACGGACGTTCGACAGAAAATTTATGGTTAAGGGAGCGAAATCGGTTAAACTTACATCTCGAGAATTCAATTAAAATAATAATAAAATAATAACAGCTGATAAATAATTAAATACCCTAGAACCCTTGGATGAGTGACAAGTGTCACTCATCCCATGGCTACTTTTCCCTAAATTGTGGATCTTGTTTTCTATTGGTCCGTTATTGAATGGTTTTAAACAAACACTCACACACGCATCTCTCACCTCACAACCTAACCATTCATCTCTCTCTCAGCCATCTCATCCTCACCCTCCATCCTTCTCATCTGATCATCTCCATCATCATCAAACTTCATCTCCCTCTCACATATTCTCTTAAACCCGTGAAGAACACAAACCATAACCAAAGAACCCCAACTGAATAAACCCTACCCCAAACCTAAGGAACTAGACGTGGACTGAGGCTAGGGAGTCAGGGAAGGCACCAAAAGGCTGAGCAGCAGCGGTGGCACGGCAGAGAGAGGTTGGTGGACCAAAACCCGAAACCCCCCATTTCACACAAACACTCTAACCGTCCAACCCACACGTACTCACCTCAAACTAATACTAAACTAGACCCAGAAAGAGGCTAGGACGCCAGATAAGTCGACTGGAGGACCGACTACGGCGATACGACAGAGGTAGGCCAGAAAACCAGAGAACCACCCATATTTCCTCATTTTCGAAACCTCAAATCGTGACGTGTATGAACTATTTCTGTGTGTTGGGACGTGTTCTAGGGATAGGAAGGGGAGGTTTGAAGTTGGTTTCGTGGATCCAGGTGGCGGGAAAAGCGAGGAACTAGGATGAGGAAACTGGGCTACGGGTTTTGAATCCAAGGTATAAATCTTGTGATCATTTGTTGTTTTTGAGTTCATAGATCTTTAGATTAGGATTAGATGAGTATATGGGTGAAAACCACGTTGAAAATGGTGGCCGGAGCTGGGAGAACTGGTTGGGTCCAGTCGCGGGTCACGGCGACCCGGTTGCAGGTTTTCGGGCCGACCCAGCTGAATGTCAGGGATGATGATGTCGTCAAACCTGTTAAACTAGCAGCCAACCTAAGCGTGACACGTGTCAGTCTGACACCTGTCAGTGATGACGTCAGTAGTGACATGATGATGACGTCATCATCATTGTAGCATGGTTGACCAGGGCATTGACCTGGCGAGTGGGAATAGTACTCGGAGTGGGACCACCACCATCTTTTAGGTTTTGACTATACGAATCCAATGACGGTGGTTTCGTGTTGATCGGAGATCGTTAGGTTGGTCAAATCAAGGTTTTAAGCCTCGAGAAGTGTGTTCGGGACGCGTTCCTGGGCCAATACTATTCCTAAGTTTTAGATATAACCTTATTATGTCCGTTAGTGACTACTGGTATGATTTGGGTAGGTCTAGAAGTTCCGAAGATGGTGAATTAGCCTCGGGAAGGATTATGGCACGTGTATCGAGGTAGTAGCTAGAACGGTCTGTGAGTGGACTTTGTTTTTCTAAACTGTGATGCATGCATAACTGTTTAACATACGTGATTTCCATGATGATGATTTTCGTATTGGTGATTTCCATATTTGCACGTATTTCGAGGTGATTTCCGTATATGCATGTATTTCGAGTTTTATGGTGTTACGCTGTATTTCTACGTGATAGTGATATTAATAATGGTTCAATGGTATGATTTTGGATTTGGAAATATGGAATCGGGCTTGAGACCCATTTGATTTACGAATTATCGGACTTGGAGTCCATTTGATTTAATGAGGCATCGGGTTGGAGGCCCAGTTGGTTTACATGATTAGGCTTGAGGCCTAGTTGGTTATGATATCGGGCATGAGTCCCATTTGTGGTTTATAAATGTGGTTTCGGCTTTGGAGACCCTAAATAGATTTGGATTTGAGAAATCGGATTTCTGGCTTTTATGGAAATTCGGGCATAGGCCCATTTGGATGGTTTTAAAAGGATTTATGAAATATTTTCCTATACCATCCTTATATCTATGGATTATCTCCTCTAGTCGCCTGGGACGCTGGAGTAGTCACAACACATTGCCTGCGAAGGGTCCCTGCACGGAGCGGCCATACTGTATAGTGACTCAAGAGCAGGATTGCTTGACGTTTGGAAAGTCAGACATCTGGATGTCAGAGATTGACTCCGGTTGAGACCCCGGGTAGCACGCGTAGCTTGGACTTTGACATGATGTCTGGGATGTCAGGTGTCTGGGACGCCAGGCATCTGGAATGTCGAGGAATGGTATACAACGGTATTTGATTGAATTGTGATTTATGAATTTACTGGATTATGTATTTGGATTTCAGATTTATTGGATTTATGAAATGGTACTTCAATGTTGGTGGTTTTGGGCAGTGGCCCACATGATTGGATTTACGGTTTTGGGCTGATTTCCCACATGCTTGGTTTTATGGTTTTAGGCTAAGGCCCTAATGATTTAATTAAAGTAAATGGTTTGATTATTGGTTTTCAAATGCATGCATGCTTTTTAGTGAAGGGCATAAATGTCTTCTTATGAAATGTGTTTTATTAAATTATTTATTTTTCGTTCACCCATAGTTGTTAATGGTTTTAATGCTCTTCAGGTTGATAGCGTGTCAGGACCCGTGTCAGGACCCACCCCGGTTTCACCCCGAAACCCGAGGTAAATCCTGCTCCCGTCTGACTCCCCGACACAACACGCAAGTACAACACACTCAAAATCACCCAAACTCAGTCAGACGCAGGAGAACTAATAAAATATCCCGAAGTTATAATGTACAGAGAATAGTACGAAACATAAGGAAATAAAAACCGATGACAATTACACGCACGCGGACGAAAAACTTAAACACTCTGGGATCCCGCTCGTCACTTCTATGCCTCAGACACTGCCTCGACGTCAAGACCCCGCGTTAGCTCCACAACCTGGAGGGCAATTTAAAACAGAAGATGTGAGTGGACCAGAAAGTACAAAAGTTCAAAACCATTTTATATGAAAACCAAGTGTAACCCTCCGTTTTGAAACCACATGCATAACCACCAGTTATGAACACAGTTATAATTCAATCATCATAAAAACATCATAAGAAACAGAAACACTATAAAGCAGTTATAGAAATCATAGCATAGGAATCATAAAACCGTAACAGAAACCATGAACTTCAAATCATTATTTTCCGATCAAACCTGCTGGACCTATCTGAGTCTTTAAACTCCCGAGTCTTTAAACTCAATCCAGGCCTTAATCATGTCCGAGTCTTTAAACTCCCGAGTCTTTAAACTCAAAGGACTACGGGGAAAATCATAATATCCGAGTCTTTAAACTCCCGAGTCTTTAAACTCAATCCGGGCCCGTCCCCCATCAATCAATATCCAGGTCTTTAAACCCAATAACCAGATCCAGCAAATCCAATCAAAACCAGTTGAAAACCATTTCCGTATTCACATCCAAACCCGAATCCGAAATCACCGGTCAGATGCCCTTCCAGCATCCCGAACCGTCATTCCGAACCCAAATCCGGAATCCACTTTTTCCACTTGGAAACCAACCCTTTTTTCGAAATCCGTTTCTAAAACCGAAAACCTTTAATCATCGAAATCATGTTCCAAAATCCCTTTATAATCATTGAAAACCACTTATCATTTGAAATCCCAAAACCATAGCATCAATTTCAGAAACCAACCATTCCTCGTAAAACGTGCTAAAAACCGATTTCCTCGAAAAACGTGTAATAATGTAAAACCAACCGAAACATATTCGATAAACATAGAATTATGATTAAAACCACAAAACAATTATAGAAAACAGTTATGCATGCTCGAGTTTAAGGAAAGGGTCCACTCACAGTACCGAGCCCTCAATCGCGTCCCGAACGTCCTGCACGTTCCTCGGCTTCCTCGGGAAATCCCGATCCTGTCAACAACCACCAAATTATGTCACTAACACGTCTACGAAGGTTCACCTAAATTCCCCCAAAAATCCCCGGTTCCTGAACGTAACGAACCAGAACCCTAAACTTTCACCCTCGCGGAACTACTTCGATTCGACGTCCGATCAACTCGAAACCAATTCCAATGGACTCGTCACAACTCCTAGACCAAAAACCATGTTGACCACTTTCCCCAGAACCACTGCACGCGCCCCCACGCGTCGCCCAAAGTGGCTGCGCGTGGCCCTCACGCGCCTGCTACAGTGCATCGACTACCTTGAGCAAACCCGGTTCGCACCAGTGGTCTACACCCTGAACCGGCGAGAGCAGTTCTCCTCATTTCGTCCACCAAAACGACTCCTCTCTTCACCAACAGCATTGTCCCATCCTAGACTACTCATTCCCGTACTTCACTCACCTCGACTCACCCTAAAACTCGTCGACTGAAACTCGAAACAAGAACCTGTACTCTGCCCTGTTTCCTTCTCCGGCCACCCAGGTCATCTCCCTTCACAGTGGCAACACCAGACGGTTCCTAGGACCCTTCTAAACCTAACTCAACTCACCTGGACCGTCGACTCTACTCCAATCTTCATGACTTTCGGTTTGAAAGTCACGGCTAAAACAGAGTACTCCAGACCCGCCGTCTTGCCAACCTCCACCGTGCACCTCCCGTCACGGCAGCCCAACCAAACGACGCCCTGGACTCAACTGAACTCCCTAGACCACTCTAGACTCATCGATTCAACCTCCCAAGCCACGACTTCCACGTTGAACCCCAACGGGAAAACAGAGTATCGAAATGGGGATGAGGGAATTACCTGCCTCCAGTCGCCGCCGTGAGCTCCTCCGGGGCTGGTCGACTCCACGCAGCCCTCACGACACCACCGCGATCTCAATTTCACTGTACACGGCTGCCACCGCCACAATTTCTCCACACTCTCTGATTTCCTCCATGTTTCCCCCTGATTTTCCCGTGGCCCGCAGCTCTCACACACACACCCGCTGCACCCCTCAACCAACTCACCAGCTTCCCTTCGATCTCCCGTCCCTCACTCACTCACCAGAACTCATCAACTGCCACCAGTACCCTTCAATTGTCCTTCACAATCTCCCTCTGTTTCTCTCTGTGTCGAAGAACACCAACACACACAGCACGGGCGCACCCCAATAATAGAACCGTGCACACACTGGAATCCCCCAGAACCCACTACACACTTGCCACATGTCACCATCCCCCACTCTCTCTCACACACATGGTCCTATCTCAGCCCTTCATTTGCTTCTCTCTGCACAAATCCCCAGGTGCAAAAAGACCAAAATACCCTTCTGTTTAACTCAAAATTACGGTTTTGCCACTAACTTTCTAGACCCGTAACTCCCACACCGTAAGTCCGATGCATACGTGCCGCCTGTCATCGAACTCAGGACGACGAGATCTATCCAACCATCCTAGGTCAACATCTCAAACCCCGATTACACAAAAAGTCAACTATTCCCCCTATTTTTCTTAAATTACGGTTATGCCCTCAACCTTCCGAACATCACAACTTCCTCCTCGGATGTCGGAATCGGGCGTGCCACCTGCCTATGGATTCGTGACGTCCTAAACTACGTCCTGGTCACCGGTCAATACCTAATTGACCACCCGAACTATAAGTCAACATTTTGCCCGAACCAAGGGCAAAATCGTCATTCTAAACTTACGGGCCTATCGGGACCACCTAATCACCGATAACCCTCACTAATCCCACCTTAATCACTGTCTTAATCCGGCTCTCAGGACGGGTTGTTACAACCCGTCCCAATCCCCCCGAGATTAAAGCGGGACGCGCCTGATCTTGTCTGACACGAAGTGTCAGACAAGGGAAAAGTTCCGAATTTAGCCCACTCGGGGCTTCAGAGAGCGCCAGAATCCGGAAGAGGAGTGTGATGTCTTGGTCTCTACTATAGACTGCATCCGCGATCAACCTGAAGGGCATTCAAAACATTAAAAGTTGTGAGTGGACAAAACAAAGAATTTATAAAAACATTTTCATAAGAAAAATTTATACCCTTCACTAAAAACCATGCTTGCGTTCGAAAGCCATTTAGCAAACCATTAGGGCCTTGACCCAAAATCGTAAATGAAACCAACCATATGGGCCACTGCCCAAATCCATGTGGGACTCAGCCTAAAGCCAGTATATATCATAGAACATATAAATCACATAACCAATCCTGTCAACGTTTTCAAAGCTACGCGCGTGCTACCCGGAGTCTCAAATCTCAAGTCTCCCCAGGGTCCACCCAGGTCATTATCCGCAAATCAATGACCCTCCTTGGGGGTTCTAATCCATAAGCCTTCTTGAGAGTAAAGTACCCAACAGGGGCGACTCCACTCAGTTAGTGCTTCGTGACTACTTCGGGTTCCACCTAGGCCAACGACCCTCTCCGGAGGAGACAATCCATAAATAAGGATGGTATATGAAATTCAATTTAAAAACATTCTTAAAACCTTTCAAAGGATTCATGTCTGATCCCATAAACTGTTATAAACCCAGAAATCCATTTAGGGTCTCCGACCCGAAATCACAAACGTAATCTAACTGGGCCTCAAGCCCGAACTCAAGACTCAACTGGGCATCAAGCCCTATATCTCAAGGTTAGTCACAATTCCAATCGTAGTGATGCCTGCAACCATCCGTTTAGGACCGTTCTCAATCCTGGTATGTCGCCGTGAACATATCAACCGGCGCGACCACTTTTAGATCATGGTGCACACATCCCCGATCGATCTCCTAAATCGTCAGCACTCCTAATTGGAACCTCTAGTGGCTGCTAGACAACAGAACATGCATCGTCACCTCTCTAGAAGGAACACATCCCAGTCCAAAGGCGAGCGTCGTGTCGTTCATCGCTGTGCACACAACACTCGTCGCGGCCCCGACTCAGACCCGTAGGTCATCAATAGGACCATATGCCCAAGACAAAACCAAATGGGTCTCATTCCCGAGTTTACCTTCTCAAAACCAAAACCATTTCATTAAACTGAAACCACAAACACGTATAAGCACCATATAAAGTCATAAACCTCAAAATACATGCAAATATGTAAACACACACCAATGCACTTATGGCATCACAAAACATGTTCATAAACACATATAAAACATTTATGCATGCATGAAATTAGAAAACAAGGTACACCCACAGACTGTCCAAAGTCGCGCCCTGATACGCGTGTCAAACGCCTCTCCCGGACCAATCACTACCACCGAGATTCCTGAACATGTCCAAAGCACTTTAGAGGGTTACTAACTACTTATATAACCCCTCATTAAAGTCCCGTAATTTTTCGGAATTTTTAACTATTTTTAAACCGGATCCTAAACCTTTGGACGTCCCGAACTATATCGAAACGATGTCCGATCGACACGAAACCAGTCCCAAAATGTTCGTTACATGAACTAGATAATTTCACATGTTGGAACCATCCCCAAAAAGTGGGCCACACTACCTCAAGCGCCGCCTGAAGGGGCTGCGCGTGAGACTCAAGCGCCAGCTACCGTTTTCTACTTCCTTAGGCCAACTATCCGGTCCGGTTAAATTCTGTACAGCCAGTCCAGCCGAACTGGCGGAACCAATTCGGTTCCATGTCTTCTTAATTTTTCCTCCTTTTCTACCATTTCAATTCCTACACCATCCTAACATCATTTCTTATCATCCTATGTCATCAAATCCCAGAAACAAATCCTAAATCACATTGGTTCTGAAAACCATTTTGAACCAAACCTTCCATCCTAGGTTTTGCGCATTTCTAGGCGTCAAACCTTCATCCTAAGGGTTCTAATAGGTTCCTAGGATCCCTAAAAACAGATTTGAAGGATCAGTTTGGGTTAACTTGGCCGAAAACTAAATTCGGTGGGCAGCCACCGAAAATCTTCCAGCCGCTGTTCTGGGTTGTACATCCACTTTCCACCATCCAAAACTACCTCCTAATCATCCTATCAACCTCATAAACCTATCCTAATCAACATCTAACCTCCTAAACGTCTCAATCTAAAAATCAAAATTCAAAATATAAAGGGGGGTTCGGTTTACCTGTTTCCCGTGGTTTTCCTCCGCCGTCCACGGCGGCTGGCCATCCTGCCACCATCAACACTTCCTCTCCTTCATCTTTGCACCCTCAGCCACTCTCTTAGCTTCACACGCATTCAAATGTGGAAGGGTTTGGATTTGGGTTCACTGGGTTTGGATTTGGGTTCATTGGGTTAGGATGTGGATCGAATGAAAGAGAGGGGGGGAGTGGTTGCATGTGTCTGTGTCAGGGAAGCAATCGATGGGTGACACTTGTCACTCATCCATTGGTCCTGGGGAAAAGAACTGGGCCCCACTCAGGACAAAAGTCCACTTTTGTCTCGTAAAACGTACCCCCATAAATAGTACCTCAGACCTTCGTTAAACCGTAACTTTCTCGTCGAACGTCCGATTTCGACGTACCGCCTGTCTACAAACTCGTATCGACCCGATCTACATAACGGTCCTCGGCCATAGAACTTCTCGAGTCAAAAGTCAACTTTTTGCCCTCGTTCAGGGGTAAAATCGTAATTTTTCCCTGAACGTCCGTTAATCCTCAGCTAATCCCCAGTTAGCCTCACTAATCCGTAATTACTTCTTGATTAATCCTGAAACCAGGGACAAGTCGTTACATCACGGATGCGGGCTATAGCAGAGACCGAGACATCACACTCCTCTACCGCTCCTAGCGCACTCTGGAAGCCCGGAACGGGCAGAAGTTTTGAGTTATCCCTTGTCTAACACACGAGAGCATGGTACATCGCGCGTTAATCCCGTGGGGATTGGGATGGGTAGTGTCAAAATTGTTCTTGGATTCCAAAAAGTGTAACTATTTCCTTTTCACCTAAACTCTTGAATTAAATCTTGGTTGTATTTATAGTTCAATAAATGTGATGGTTTTCTTCTTGTAATGCTTGTAAACGTTAAATTCAAACTCCGCGTGTTTTACTTTCTGAATTTTAATTGCTTCTTATGTTTTAGTGTTTTATACTTCAATTTGATGCTAAGTGTATTGTCTGGTTTTTTAAAGCATTTAGGATAAGATTGATGATATTGATTGCTAGAGCATATATAATTTGAAAAACATATGAAGGTAATTGAGTAAATTAAGATAAGATTTCGTGATTGGTTTGATAATCGTAAGTATTGGCGTGTGGACATGGTAAGTGGATGATGGTGTTGTTTGTACATATGTTTGTTAGGAGTACAATAAATAATGTGATTGTTAATTTGGGTTTGCTTACGTAGAAGTGTCAGTTTTTTCTACAAAACTAATCGATGGTATGTACATCCTAGTTCGCATGAACATTCAAATTTCAATTCATAGTTTGTAAATCGTAGTTTTGGGTACAACACTTTTAAATACCCCCCTAAAATATTCGTTTTACTAACCGTTTTAAATGTTCCTCAATTCCCCGGTTTAGAACGATGCATATTTACCAATATTATAATCTACAAGGTTTTAAATTGACCATGTGTGAGTTAAGTGCTTATTTAAATGCCTAGTTTCACGCGAATCATTCATCAGGGTCTTAAGGATAGGACATGTGTCAAAATCCTATAATCTTACACAAAAATCTTATTTAAAAAATGACCAAAATTCCCCTTAAGTCCAAATGACCAAAATACCCCTAACAAGCCTAGATCCGTAGCACGTACTCTTGATCTGATATCGAAATGTCACCTGTCTACGGAATCAAAATTCCGAGATCTACACAATAGTACTCACGTAAAGTCTGTACAACAATCTGAGTTAAAAGTCAACTTTAAAATTCTTAAGGGAAAAATACTCAATTTTACTATAAAATTCACAAAATTACGTTTTCCCTTTTCCAGGCCGTTACGTGGACTCTTCCTAACCAATCATATGTGGCTAGGATTTTAACCTTAGACTCTTCCCAACCAATCTTAGATGGCTGGTATTTGATAGATATCTTGAGCTCAACTTTTGATATTTCTTCGCGAGCTCTACTTGTTTTCAGGATTTCGTTCCCAAACCTTCTTGAGAAGATAGTTATGAAATCAAAATTCCCAAGATTGACACTCCAAATCCCATGGTTTTCTTACCCTTGTTAGGGCGAAGTCTCGAGGAATGGGATATTGGCTGAAGTTCTAGGGCCTCTATTTGTAAGTTGATGGGGATAGCCAATCTTTGAATAATTTCATCAACTCTTCATTGGCTATCTTCTGATTAGTGATATCTTATACCTTTCCGTCACGAGGGAGCTCTATGTCAACTTTTGGAAATAATAAATCAGGCACAGTCTCTTAGGAAGGTTTTTTAGAAATCTTCCTTTAGCATCTCGATATCGCTAGGAATATCTGAACGTGAATGTGCACTAGAAAGAGTTCCACTATGCGTGCTAGATTATGCACTGACCAAATTGTGTTTATGTGACAACGTGTCTGAAGCCCCTTCGATAGGCCTCCGTGTGGAATCTTGTTACAGAGTGAAGAAGCTGATTTCGCGTGGGTTTCTCTGAGATGTATCGTATGTAATATTGGATGGTTCAAAAGTAATGGGCTAAAAGGCCTTAAGCCACGGTTTATCCCCAATGGACTAACAAGAAAGCAAATAGGTCTTAACTGCCTTCAACGTAGGTGTACTACTAGCAGTGACACGACCCATCCCAATCCCCTCGGGATTACCATGGAATGTATCATGCTCCCGTCTGACAAGAGGCGTCAGACAAGGGATAACCGATTGCCATTGCCCAGACGGGCTTCCAGAGTGCGTAAGGATCGATGGAGGAGGTGTGCGATGCTCAAGTCTCTGCTGCAGTCGTATCCGGAATCAACCTGAAGGGCATTGAAAACAAAAGCTGTGAGTGGACGAAAATAAACAAGTCTGTTTAAAACATTTATAAGACATTTATGCCCCTCAGTAAAATCATATGCATGCACCAAAACCAATAATCCCATATTTATTTAGAAATAACCATTAGGGCCTTAGCCCGGAAACCAAAGCCTAGTTTCAATTTCCAAAAGTAAATCCAAGAGTTATTTCATAAATCCAGTAATATGAACCATAAGGCATATAATATAAACCATAACCATTATTTTAGCCACTACACTATACAATCCAATCCGACATCCCTGATGTCTGACGTCCCTGACGTCAATAAGGTCACAATCACAAGGCTACGCGTGCCACTCGGGTCTCAATTTTCCGAGTTAAATCCCCGAACCCCGTTCGGGTACAGCATCACCTGATGCTTAGCGTCATAGACGCTGGACGTACTAGACGCCCATGACCTCTCCGGGGTACCTCGCCGGAGGAGACAATATAATATGGAAGGATCTATACAGTGCAGTACTAAATACATTTTATCGATATCCACATGCAAAACATATAGGTATACATAGGTAAAATCCGAACTGATCGTTACGTTTCATCAAACGGGTCTCATGCCCAAAACCGTGAAACGTGCCATGACCGAAACATCATCAAAACCATTTATAGATTCCAGCATGTGAACATATATAAAATGTAAACCAGGAAACATTTATTCAATTCCATTTAGGGTCCCCGACCCGCAATCACATGTAGAAATCAACTGGGCCCCTGGCCCGATTTCATAAGTTAACTGGGCCCCTAGCCCGATCCACATGTTAACTGGGCCCCTGGCCCGATTTCATAGTTCAACTCGGCCCCTGGCCCGATTTTACATTATTTAAGTTCGTAACCGTTTCATGAAATCATATCCAACCATATTTATGGAAATCGGTGCAAATCCAGAAAACCTCGGTTTACGTGCAAATACGTAATTCACCTCGAAATACGTGAAATCATTTTAAATTCACCGATATCCAAAGTAAATCATTTAATCATAATTATAACAATCATAAAACAGTTATGCATGCATCGAATTTATGAAACCAATGTCCACTCACAGACCGTTTAACCGAGCGCCTCGATACGCGTGCCATAGGCCTTCCCGGGCCACATCACTATCACCGGGACTCCCAATCCTGTTCAAATCAATTTATAGGATCACTAACCTCATCATTAACATCCTATTCAAGTCCCATAATTTTCCCGAATTTTTAAGTATTTTTAAACTGGATTTAAAACCTTCGGACATCCCGAACAATAACGAAACGGGATCCGATCGACACGAAACCAATGTTAAAATGTTCGTTATATTGTATAGGACAAAAGTCATGTTGGAAGTTTCCCAAAATTACCTCACACGCGCCCCCACACGCCGGTTGAACTCCCTACGCGTGAAACCCACGCGCCGGGTACTGTTCATCGTCGTTCAACCCGATCGACTGTAAAACGGGCCGCCGTGACCCACGTGCCAACCCGACCGGTTCTCCGTCGATACAGGATCATTTTGGACGGGGTTTTCACCTACATGATCGTCTGGGTTAAATTAGGAGTTCTGTGGAAACAAAAACAATGAACAACGTCAAGATCCTCACCTCCCCGATCGAGAAGTTCACGGCCAACCTCCACCGTCGACTGCTCTCAGCTCCGACCACCATTCTCGATGAAAACGGTCCCTATAGACTCGTCTCATCCTCTGAGTCATCCTCCTGGTTACTAGATCGACCGAAAGACAGTAAGGCCCATCCTGCCATTTTAGACCCGAGAATCGGACTCACGGGTTTAGGGCCACATCGCCGTCGTGGTCACCACCGTGGCCACCCAAAATGCCTGGACTGATCACAGGAACCTCCACCACCCATCAGCACGATCATAAACAGTCAACAACGACCTCCCCAAATTTTGAGTTTCGGACTTCCCCTGTTTTTCCCCTCCGTCGCCAACCCAGCCGTCTCCCGTCGTCTCCCACCGTGCCCAGCTCCCAACAGTCCTCACACAGTCCCCTGCACGGCCCAAGGATATAGATATGGTGGTGGTGTGCAGTGTGAGTCGTGAGCGTGTTCACGGGCTAGAGAGAAAATGAGATTGGGAGGTGTAGGCTGATCCAATTAAAGAGAGAGGGAAAAAGAATGAACGGCCCAGATTAAATCTCACCAATGAGATTAAGGGTCCAGATCAAAAGATGCACTAAGTGGGATTTCTTTATATTTTTTTTTTAATCCAATAATTTAATCAATCTGACCAATCCAGATCTGAGTTCAATAATTAAAGGTTAGTGGTCCATGTGTCCCACTCAGAAATTCAGACCAATCAGAGAACGCCACGTGGCCACGCCTCGTAATGCGTGCATAACGAAACCAAACTTCCGTGACCCATAACTTCGTCGTCGAATCTCCGATTTCGGCGTGCCGCCTGTCGTTGGATTCGCATCGACGAAACCTACGTAACGGTCCTTGGCCCTCGGCCATCAGACATCCTGGTCAAAAAGTCAACATTTGCCCATATATCGTCCAAATTACGAAAATGCCCTTGGACTTCCGTACATCATAACTTTCACCACGAACGTCGGAATCGAACGTGCCACCTGTCTATGAACTCGTGACGTCCCGAACTACGTCACGGTCATCGGTCAAAGTCCATTTGACCATCCGATTTAAAAGTCAACGTTTTGCCCACGCCTAGGGCAAAACGGTCATTTTGCACAATTCGTCCGAAATTGCTCAACTAATCTCAGATTAGTAAATCACAATTAAATATTATTAAATCCCGATATTCGAGACGGGTCGTTACAACCCTCCCTCCTTAAAGAATTTCGTCCTCGAAATTATCAACAATCTTATTCCACAACCACCTTGTGGAAAACAATTCGACCACACATCTGTGTACACTTGTACACCCACATACTGGTTCAACACCAGCCTCGACTGTACCCAGACATCCCATCACAGTCATACGTCATAATAGCAACAACACTCGACCACCTCGAGTGGAAATGATCACCTGATCCGCGATAAAATCGCCTAACCATTTAGCTGACTCCTTCAGCTAGATGGTTCCTTTCCATTATCAATATATCCTTACATTTGCTCCCATTGGGAGTCACCAAATCTCATTTGTCAGTCCATGCTGACACTAACAGTCAAACTGTCACCACAAAACTTACCATCCTAGTAAGGCTCCAACCATCTGTCCGTCCGTGACAACACCACGTACTACATCACCCTCGATGTAGCGTAAGATCAACCACATGATCTCAATTCGCAGGGCAAGCCCAATCCTGCGACACCAAATAATCTCAATGTCCATAATTTCCGACTCCGTCAGCGAACCAAAACGCTGGGAAAATCACGGTGTGATCAAGCCACACAAGGCTACTCGTGGTTACTCAGACCACCAATTCACTCATCCCGAGTGTACGTATACCGTCAACTTACTCCATCAAGTGGTGTAACTGGAACACATTGAATACCAGCCCAGCAGTGAACACACATCTCAATACTAGGGTTCCACAAGCCAACCATGGCTAAGAGCACCTGCTCATAAAATCACTGAACCCGACAAGCTCAATCTGCCCAGCGCACAGTATCCAATGTCCAGTCCACAATACAGCCAAACAAATGATATCAGAACCAATCCGATTACCAATACATTAGTTACACACCACTGGTACATCCCATGTACCGCCATTAGGCACCACTCAGCCTAACCAGTATCAATCCTCGTACCCTGTACGTACCTCAATCCATCAATCTGACTATAGCCACCCATGTCATAGCCAAACACGTTCTAGTAATGAAGTACCTTTGCCCAAACCAACTTGAGACAAAGCGAACTCCACCCATCATCCAGTTCCAGTTCCGAATCCGAATTCGCAATTTCGTAAGAAATCCCGAATCCGAACCCAAACATCATATTTTATTCCATGTCCAAATCCGAATCCGAAATCATTATTCCGTAAGCTAGCATTGGAATAATCATTCCGCACCCAAATCCAGTAATCCATTTTCGAGCTTCGCAATCGAATCCTGAATCGTCACCCAGAATTTCGATTACAAAACCCAAAATCTCGTTTACGTCCACCAAGACGTAACATAACCGATCATATCGGTTACCCGCTCAAAACACTCGATTGACTTCATAGGGAAGCCAATCCCAATATCCACATGTCAAAGTTTGACAAAATCCGACCACATCGGAAACCTACTCACCCGAGTAACAACCATATGGACTTCACTCCGAAAAGAAGTTCAGTCCCGTCATTTACGACTCACATATCAAGGTAAGAGTGATAAACTCTCCACCCATCTGGATCATCAAGATCACAATCCATATCCATCTCTACGTCACCCGACAAGTAACATCACGATCCTAGATCGTCACATCGACCAAAGTCGACAACATCACAAATCAGATCCACCTAGGATCCACACATGCTCACATAGCTAACAATCCATCTGGAAGCTGATCGTAGGGTCCTTCACCCTTAATGAATCATTCGCCAAATTTCCCTTGGTGGAAAGATGACCACGCATTTCACCACCAAGTCCAAATCACACACAACTTCTTGTGTCCAATGACCCCAAGCCAAACATGGGTCCACCAACCAATACACGCTCAACGTACTGGTAGCAACAATCATCATCTGCCACGGCAGAAAATATGAAGTCAACCCTAATGACTTCGGAATACCAATCACTGATGCGGAAACGAGCACTCCTCTCGTCTCCCAATCACAACTCTCCCCGGATCGGGAGTTCCAACCATGTTGGAAACAGACATGCTCCCAATGAGATGTCAAGTCCAACCACTGGACTGCCCACGTCCATACCTCACTTGGACCACCACGTGTCCAAAATCAATTCATTACTCGGACCTCACGTCCGCCAATAATCATGTATGCACACACCCCGATTCCGAACGGAAATTTCCTCAACTCTGCCTGGATGTGCATACCATACTACCTTCGTCTCACATCTCAACCTTAATAGGTTCAATCCTCAGGTTCCAAGTGATTCACAATCACAAAATCCCACATCAATACCACGAATGGTTTTCCTCGACTTTTCCAAATTTTTTTTTTTTATAATTTCCTTGTACTTCCTGGGGAGATAAGAAGTAAACAATCTTACCAATCTCGGAGTTGACAACAACTCCCCAAATCCACTGATTCTCATGACGTAGGGAACATCGTCCCTAGATTCCCCAAGTTTCAATCATACCTTTATATCCATTCATCACTTATCATCATAATTCGGTTGGGACTTATCCCAACACGACACAACCTCCACTGGATCCCATCCAGTCCAAGACTCAACCACCACTGAGTCGCAGATTCCGATCATAAGTCCATCATGACAGAGTCACACCCCAACTGGTGGCTCAACGTCATCACCCTCACTGACACCGGCACCAGCGCTAGTATCAGCACCAACGCACCATCATCAACACTAGTATCAGCACACAGGCATCCATACTAGTATTGGCATAAGGGTACCACCATACCAACATCCATACATAGCACACGAACATCCACACTAGCACACGAACATCCCTGCTAGAACACCGTGTGCAAAGTTGTTACCCTGGATCTCCGTTCATACCGAACGACGATCCCGTAACACCACTCGTACCCCACGACTATGGGTACCTCCAGTTCTTGCCATCGGCACATCAGAATAATGAACGTTCCCCGAACGTCCCCTGATCCCCAAGTATTAAAACCACACTAACTACCCTCGATAGCCAATTATCTCGACACAACTGTCGACCAACAGTCATCGTTGTCAAGATCCGTATCCACACATCATACTAACATTCGATCCAAAACAGGATTCCATATTTCATCTCACAACCGTATCCATAGATCGAACCCATAAGACTCACTAGAGTCATTCACATGGTGATCCAAGACCTCAGCCGCTCGCCGCAGCACAAATCCTCAAATAACGTTCACTTTTCCAGCCCATCAATTATAAATTAGGGTTCCAAAATCACACCCTAGGGTTCCACCGAACCCAACTGCCCTCTGCAGTAAAATCCACAACCTGACCGACCCCGAGGTCCTGACATCGTATAGACGTCCAATCCAATCGTCAACTCAACGTGGGTTCCATCGTGGGTTCCACCACGAAGGTCATCGGCTAACTCCGATGCATCAACACCCCGTACACTAGCCAACACTACCAGGGTCCAAAACATAGACCAATACTCAACTGAGTTTCGCACTTCCATAACATTACTCCAATGGGGTTCCTTGAACCCGGCTGTGCCCAGTGGCACAACAATCCATAATCACATGACCGAACCGACGGTCCCACATTACCAGTTAATCGTATACAACCCCACCTGGGTTGAATCGCAACAATGCACGGCGTATCGGGCCAAACACACCCAATTCACCATACAAACCCAAAACTATCTATCAGGTTGACAACGGAACTGCAGCCCAAAGAGACATCACACCCTCGTCCTTCGCGCACAAAAGAGCAAGACCTGCTCTGATACCACTTGACACGACCCATCCCAATCCCCCCGGGATTACCATGGAATGTATCATGCTCCCGTCTGACAAGAGGCGTCAGACAAGGGATAACCGATTGCCATTGCCCAGACGGGCTTCCAGAGTGCGTAAGGATCGATGGAGGAGGTGTGCGATGCTCAAGTCTCTGCTGCAGTCGTATCCGGAATCAACCTAAAGGGCATTGAAAACAAAAGCTGTGAGTGGACGAAAATAAACAAGTCTGTTTAAAACATTTATAAGATATTTATGCCCCTCAGTAAAATCATATGCATGCACCAAAACCAATAATCCCATATTTATTTAGAAATAACCATTAGGGCCTTAGCCCGGAAACCAAAGCCTAGTTTCAATTTCCAAAAGTAAATCCAAGAGTTATTTCATAAATCCAGTAATATGAACCATAAGGCATATAATATAAACCATAACCATTATTTTAGCCACTGCACTATACACTCCAATCCGACATCCCTGATGTCTGACGTCCCTGACGTCAATAAGGTCACAATCACAAGGCTACGCGTGCCACTCGGGTCTCAATTTTCCGAGTTAAATCCCCGAACCCCGTTCGGGTACAGCATCACCTGATGCAGCATCACCTGATGCTTAGCGTCATAGACGCTGGACGTACTAGACGCCCGTGACCTCTCCGGGGTACCTCGCCGGAGGAGACAATATAATATGGAAGGATCTATACAGTGCAGTACTAAATACATTTTATCGATATCCACATGCAAAACATATAGGTATACATAGGTAAAATCCGAACTGATCGTTACGTTTCATCAAACGGGTCTCATGCCCAAAACAGTGAAACGTGCCATGACCGAAACATCATCAAAACCATTTATAGATTCCAGCATGTGAACATATATAAAATGTAAACCAGGAAACATTTATTCAATTCCATTTAGGGTCCCCGACCCGCAATCACATGTAGAAATCAACTGGGCCCCTGGCCCGATTTTACATTATTTAAGTTCGTAACCGTTTCATGAAATCATATCCAACCATATTTATGGAAATCGGTGCAAATCCAGAAAACCTCGGTTTACGTGCAAATACGTAATTCACCTCGAAATACGTGAAATCATTTTAAATTCACCGATATCCAAAGTAAATCATTTAATCATAATTATAACAATCATAAAACAGTTATGCATGCATCGAATTTATGAAACCAATGTCCACTCACAGACCGTTTAACCGAGCGCCTCGATACGCGTGCCATAGGCCTTCCCGGGCCACATCACTATCACCGGGACTCCCAATCCTGTTCAAATCAATTTAGAGGATCACTAACCTCATCATTAACATCCTATTCAAGTCCCGTAATTTTCCCGAATTTTTAAGTATTTTTAAACTGGATTTAAAACCTTCGGACATCCCGAACAATAACGAAACGGGATCCAATCGACACGAAACCAACGCTAAAATGTTCGTTACATTGTATAGGAAAAAAGTCATGTTGGAAGTTTCCCAAAATTACCTCACACGCGCCCTCACGCGCCGGTTGAACTCCCTGCACGTGAAACCCACGCGACGGGTACTGTTCATCGTCGTTCAACCCAATCGACTGTAAAACGGGCCGCCGTGACCCACGGGCCAACCCGACCGGTTCTCCGTCGATACAGGATCATTTTGGACGGGGTTTTCACCTACATGATCGTCTGGGTTAAATTAGGAGTTCTGTGGAAACAAAAACAATGAACAACGTCAAGATCCTCACCTCCCCGATCGAGAAGTTCACGGCCAACCTCCACCGTCGACTGCTCTCAGCTCCGACCACCATTCTCGATGAAAACGGTCCCTATAGACTCGTCTCATCCTCTGAGTCATCCTCCTGGTTACTAGATCGACCGAAAGACAGTAAGGCCCATCCTGCCATTTTAGACCCGAGAATCGGACTCACGGGTTTAGGGCCACATCGCCGTCGTGGTCACCACCGTGGCCACCCAAAATGCCTGGACTGATCACTGGAACCTCCACCACCCATCAGCACGATCATAAACAGTCAACAACGACCTCCCCAAATTTTGAGTTTCAGACTTCCCCTATTTTTCCCCTCCGTCGCCAACCCAGCCGTCTCCCGTCGTCTCCCACCGTGCCTAGCTCCCAACAGTCCTCACACAGTCCCCTGCACGGCCCAAGGATATAGATATGGTGGTGGTGTGCAGTGTGAGTCGTGAGCGTGTTCACGGGCTAGAGAGAAAATGAGATTGGGAGGTGTAGGCTGATCCAATTAAAGCGAGAGGGAAAAAGAATGAACGGCCCAGATTAAATCTCACCAATGAGATTAAGGGTCCAGATCAAAAGATGCACTAAGTGGGATTTCTTTATATTTTTTTTTAATCCAATAATTTAATCAATCTGACCAATCCAGATCTGAGTTCAATAATTAAAGGTTAGTGGTCCACGTGTCCCACTCAGAAATTCAGACCAATCAGAGAACGCCACGTGTCCACGCCTCGTAATGCGTGCATAACGAAACCAAACTTCCGTGACCCATAACTTCCTCGTCGAATCTCCGATTTCGGCGTGCCGCCTGTCGTTGGATTCGCATCGACGAAACCTACGTAACGGTCCTTGGCCCTCGGCCATCGGACATCATGGTCAAAAAGTCAACATTTGCCCATATATCGTCCAAATTACGAAAATGCCCCTGGACTTCCGTACATCATAACTTTCACCACGAACGTCGGAATCGAACGTGCCACCTGTCTATGAACTCGTGACGTCTCGAACTACGTCACGGTCATCGGTCAAAGTCCATTTGACCATCCGATTTAAAAGTCAACGTTTTGCCCACGCCTAGGGCAAAACGGTCATTTTGCACAATTCGTCCGAAATTGCTCAACTAATCCCAGATTAGTAAATCACAATTAAATATTATTAAATCCCGATATTTGGGACGGGTCGTTACAAGCAGAGACTACTACTAGATAGTTGTAGATAGGTTTCGTTTCCAGCCTAGGAACCTATCTAGCAATCAAACGATTGTGAGGTAAATGGACAAATAGTTTGCGATGTTCTTTTCTATGCCTTCTTCTTAATGTATATAAGGACTTTAATGACAGGACCCATCCCAATCCCCCCGGGATTACCATGGAATGTGCCCTGCTCCCGTCCAACAAGGGGTGTCAGACAAAGGATGACCAAGAGCCACTGCCCAAACAGGGCATCCAGAGTGCGCAAGGATCGATGGAGGAGGTGTGCAATGTCTCAGTCTCTGCTGCAATCGCATCCGTGATCAACCTGAAGGGCATTAAAACCAAAAGCTGTGAGTGGACAAAAACCAGTAAGTTCATCAAATACATTTATAAGACATTTATGCCCTCCAATAAAAACGTATGCATGCCACAAAAACCAGTAACCAAAACGTTTGCTCAACCGAGCCCTTAGGGCCTTAGCCCAAAAACCGTTAACCAAAAACCAAGTGTGGGAACTCAGCCCAAAACCGTGGAATACCACCACCATACATATACGACCATGTGGGTCACCACCCACTACCATAAATGAACATTAATTCATTAAAATCACACAATCATAAATCCACCCGGAAAGCCATTTCATTAAATCGTATTTTACCATTACCATCACCAGCATCCCTGATGCTAGACGTCCCTGACGTCATGTCTCACGGTTTCATAAGCTACGCGTGCTGCCCGGGGTCCCTCCGGGTCCATATATCTGACATCCCTAATGTCTGACGTCCCTGACGTCAATCATAGCAATCCTGCTCCTGAGTCATCATACGGTCCGGCTGCTCCGTATGGTGACCCTTCACAGGCAATGCACCGTGACTTCCCCAGTGTCCCAGACATCTGGAGGAGACCATCATATATCCATGTGTACAGATGGTATATGGAAAAACAGTTTTTATTAATTCATTTCACAACATCACAATGGGCCCTGCCCGAATCTCCATAAAACAACACATTTCCATTTAGGGTCCCTGACCCGAAACCACATTTATTAAATATAGGGCCCCTGGCCCGAAATCATCATTTAAATCCAACTGGGCCTCATGCCCGACTTTATGAACCACTGGGCCCACGGCCCGATTTGTAAACCAACTGGGCCTGCAGCCCGACTTACGTACTCAAATGGACTCCAAGTCCGAGATTTCCAAAACAAGTGGGCCTCAAGCCCAAATTCATCTTTCCAATATAAAAACCATTTTATTATATTATTTATTTAACCACAAACACGCAAAACCACAAATAAACCGTTAATCCCGATATACGTGAAATACGGAAAACACCTCGAAATACGTGCAACATACCCAAAATCAATGCTCACAAATACCATCATAGAAATCATGTATATAAACCATATAACACATTTAAGCATGCATAAGATTATAAAACCAAAGTCCACTCACAGACCGTTTTAACCGTGTGCCTCGATACGCGTGCCACCAGCCCTCCCGGGCCACACCACTATCACCGGGACTCCCAATCCTGTCCAAATCACATTAGAGGGTCACTAACCTCATTATTAACATCCTATCAAAGTCCCGTAATTTTCCCGAATTTTTACTTATTTTTAAACTTGATTTAAAACCTTCGGACATCCCGAACACTATCGAGACGGTGTCCGATCGACACGAAACCAATTCCAAAATGTCCGTTACATCGAATAGATTAAAAGTCATGTTGGAAGTTTCCCCAAAATACCCTTCACGCGCCCCCACGCGCCAGGTCAACATTCAGGTCAACAATGATGACGTCATGCTACAGTAACCGGGTTCTGAAACCGGGTCTGTAACCGGGTCGCCGTCGACCCGCGGCTTGACCCGATCACAGATCGAGTTCCAGACCACCATTTTTGATGCGGTTTGATCCTATGGACTCGTCATAACCTCCTCTACGGTTCTGTGACATCCAAACTCATTTCTAGGTGGATTAAACTACCTGAAAACTGACGGGAAAATCGGCTGAGAACTCAGGTCATCAACTCCGGCGACTCGTCGAGATTCCAGCTGTGGTTCATGGTCCAAAATGGTCGTCTAGGTTCCTAGGACATGTCTCAAAAACAAACAAACATTCATAACGTCAAAAACGGACGTTTCAAGGCAGGGAAGTAAATCGGGTCTTCACGGGTTTCTGGACTTACCGCCGCCGTGTCGCCGCCGTGGGCTGCCCAGTCGTGGTCTGAGTCGTCCTAAGGTCACACTGATCCTAACCCAACGTTGGTTCGAGTCCAGGTATGAAGGTTTGGACGGTTGGATCGATTTGGGTTGATCGGGTTGTTTGGTTTCCTTCTCGGGTCTGGGTGGTTTCCGGCCGTGCAGGGCGGCCGTGGTGGTGGTGGCCGGCGTCTGAAGGTGGCTGGGGTTCGTCTGAGGCTGACTGGTGTGTGAGGCTGGGCTGTGAGGTGGTGGAGTGATCGTGCAAGGAGTGAGAGTGCACGGGTTGAAAGAAATGAAAATGTGAGGGAATGTGAGTCTGATCAAATAAAGAGAGAAGGAATGAGATCTAACGGCCCAGATTCAATCTCTATATAAAATGAAGGGTGAGGATTTGAGGAGAGGAAATAATTAATTAACCTAAATGGCCAGCAAAGATCCCTGAATTAGGGAAGGAAGGAGATGATGACATGTGTCACTCATCAAGGGTCCAGATTGGTTTGGATTAAAGTAGTCAGATTTTATTATTATATTATTATTTTATTCCGAGTCTCGGTTAATCGCGTTTTACGTCCTTGACCATAACTTCGTCGTCGGATCTCCGATTTCGGCATGCCGCCTGTCGTTGGATTCGTATCGACGATACCTACGTAACGGTCCTTGGCCCTTGCCCATCGGACCTCCCGGTCAGAAGGTCAACATTTGGCCCCTAATAAGCTAAATTACCAAAATACCCCTCAACTTCCGAACACCATAACTTTCTCTACGAATGTCGGAATCGAACGTGCCACCTGTCTATGAACTCGTGACGTCCCGAACTACGTCACGGTCATCGGTCAAGGTCCATTTGACCGCCTGAACAAAAGTCAACATTTTGCCCACGACCAGGGGCAAAACGGTCATTTTGCACAATTTGTCCGATTCCGCCCTACTAACCACCGTTCAACCTCGCTAATCAAGATTAGTCACTAAACTAATCCCGGAATTCGGGACGGGTCGTTACAACCTTCCCTCCTTAATAAATTTCGTCCTCGAAATTCCAACCGATCTAATCTCAACTTACTTCCTTCCTTAATAAGTTTCGCTCTCGAAACTCGACTATCCTGATTCCACAAACACCCCGTAGAAAGGGGAATCGACCACGCAAACACCCGTACACCAACTACTTAGACAAAACTTGTCTACGCCCAAACGTACCACTAGTACTCAAAACGCAACGACTACATTCGACCCCGTCGAATGACTGAAACTACTTGTTTCGAATTTGACACCACTTGTCAAATCAACCCTCTTGTTGACGCAACAACTCGACGGTTCCTTTCCCACTCCCACTAGGAGTCAGCTGACCCCACTCAACAATCTATGTAGACACATCCTGACAAACTGTCACCACACAGTTGTTGTCAGTCGAAAACTGACACTAGACTCACTCGTGGCTACACATGCCACCAACGTACTCGACTCACCAATACCCTTACTGAAATTTCACACGACCTGTGTGTAATTAAACACATCGGAATTACCATGACCCGTTGCATAGTAATGTCCGGTCCACAACCAATCCCATGGTATCGGAACCAATCCGACTACCAACACGTTCATCGACACACCTCGGGTATATCCCGTATACCGTAACTAGACATCACAAGTCTACAAGGTATTGTACCTCGAACCATGTACGAAGTACACACAGCTACCTGATAACCAGACTACAACCACCTAGGTCATAGCCGAACGCGTTCCAATAATGGAGTACGTTTGCCCAATCCAGCATGAGACAAATCGAAACTCCACCCAACATCTGGTTCCAATTCCGAATCTGAATCCGCAATTTCGTAAGACATCCCGGATCCAAACCCAGACATCACAGTTTAACTCATTTCCAAATCCGAATCCGAAATCATTATTCTGTAAGCTAGCATTTGGAATAACCATTCCGTACCCAAATCCGGAAATATACTTTCAAGTTCCAAAATCGAATCCTGAATCGTCACCCAGAAATTCGATTCCAAATCCCGAAATCTCGTTCACATTTACCAAGACACACCAAAACCGAACCTATCGGTTACCCGTTCAATACATTTGATTGACTTCATAGGGAAGCCAATCCAACCTCCACACGCCTAAGGTTGACAAAATTCAACTACCTTGAAAACCTACTCACCCGAGTAGAATACCATACAGGCCCCACTTCGAAAATAAGTTCAACCCCGTCATTACGACTCACATACCCAAGGTAAGAGTGATATACTCGCCCCCTATCTGAATCATCAAGATCACGGCCCAGATAGATACTGTGTCCCTGACAATAACGGCAAAATCCTAGATCGCCACAACGATCGGCAATCGACTCCCACAACTAGACAGATCCGTCAACGACGAGACACGTCGAGACTACGGATTCTCACGGATTACCTTGTATCAATCCTTGTCATTCCACCTAGGAAAAACCAAGGATGATCCAAAATGATGACGTCCAAACTCATCCTACGTGGATGCAACCAAAACTCGATGCACTCACCACGCCATGTACCCCAACATCGTCTGCCACCAAGCAGAAAATGAAGAATCTCGTTTACCCAATGTCGAATACGTAGCTCCTCCTAGTGACCTCACAACACACACGACTCACCAACCAATACACGCTCAACGTACTGGTAACTACAGTCAATGTCTGCCAGGGCAGAAAACGATATGTCGACCCCAAGGACTTCGGAATACCTATCACCAAAAACAAGCACCACTCTCGTTCCCTAATCACAACGCTTCTCGAATCTAAGGTTCCAACCATGTTGGAAACAAACATGCTCCCAACAAGACGTCAAGTCTAACCACTAGACTTCCTACCTCCTCAATTCACTTAGACAACCCCGTGTCCACAATCAATCCGTTATTGGTCCGTTCGCACATCCCGACCTTTACAGGTTCAACACTCGATTTTCCAAGTTCTCAATTGCAATTTCCTACCTTTATACCACTAATGGTTTTCCTTGTCTTTTCCAGTTTTAATCATTTCTATGTACTTTTTAGGGATATTTAAAAACATAAAATCGCACAAATTTTGGAGTTGCCAACAACTCCCCCAAATCCACCAATTAACATGACATAGGGGACGTCATCCCAAGATTACTCAAGTCTCAATTATACCCTTTTTAATCCACTCCTTACTGATTATCTCACCACTATTGGGACTTATCCCAACACAGCACAATCTTAACTGGATCCCATCCAGTCCATCACTCAGCCATACCAATTTCAAAGACCGAACATATGTTCATCATGACGGAGTCACACCCAATTTGTGGCTCATCGTCAACACCATTACCGACACTAGCACCAGCGCTAGTACCAGCACCAACACACTATCAACAACACTAGTATCAGCACACAGGCATCCATACTAGCATCAGCACAAAAGTACCAACCCGCAAACATCCATACTGCACACCGTGTGCAAATGCGACAACCCTGGATCTCCGTTCATACGGAACGACGATCCCGTACCTCACGACTATGGGTACCACTATTCTGACAATCCACATCAGGAAAATGAACGTTCCCTGAACGTCCCCTGATCCCCAAGTATTATGACCACACTGATTACCCTCGATAGCCAGTCATCTCCATATGACTTCCGACTAACTGTCATTGCTATCGAGATCCGCATCCACACATCACACCAATACCCGATCCAACACGGGATTCCATAATTTATCTCAAAACCGTATCTGTAAATCGAATCTCATAGTTCTGCCTAGACTCACCAGAGCCATCCACATGGTCATTCATGACCTCAGCCACTCGTCGCAGCACAAGTTCTCATCCATTAGCCACAATTAAGGTTTACCTTGTTAATAATAGGGTTCCACATTCACACCCTATGGTTCCCCCGAACCCAACTACTTTCCGTAATATAAAATTCACAACCTGACCGACCCCGCGGTCTAGACATCGAATAGACGTCAAATCCAATCCTACCATCCCATCAACGTGGGTTCCACCACTAGGTCATCGGCCAACTCCGATGAATCAACATCCCTCACACTAGAAACCACCACAAGGGTTCACATTTTAATATTACATGACCGAACCGTCGGTCCCACTATACCAGTTCACCACAATCAACCCCACTTGGGTCGAATCACATTAACGCACGGCGTATCGGGCCAATCGCACTCCATCCACTATCCAAACCCAAAAACTATCTATCAGGTTGATAACGAATTGCAGCCCAAAGAGACATCACACCCTCGACCTGCGCACACAAAAGAGCAACCGTGCTCTGATACCAAGTTGACAGGACCCATCCCAATCCCCCCAGGATTACCATGGAATGTGCCCTGCTCCCGTCCAACAAGGGGTGTCAGACAAAGGATGACCAAGAGCCACTGCCCAAACAGGGCATCCAGAGTGCGCAAGGATCGATGGAGGAGGTGTGCAATGTCCCAGTCTCTACTGCAATCGCATCCGTGATCAACCTGAAGGGCATTAAAACCAAAAGCTGTGAGTGGACAAAAACCAGTAAGTTCATCAAATACATTTATAAGACATTTATGCCCTCCAATAAAAACGTATGCATGCCACAAAAACCAGTAACCAAAACGTTTGCTCAACCGAGCCCTTAGGGCCTTAGCCCAAAAACCGTTAACCAAAAACCAAGTGTGGGAACTCAGCCCAAAACCGTGGAATACCACCACCATACATATACGACCATGTGGGTCACCACCCACTACCATAAATGAACATTAATTCATTAAAATCACACAATCATAAATCCATCCGGAAAGCCATTTCATTAAATCGTATTTTACCATTACCATCACCAGCATCCCTGATGCTAGACGTCCCTGACGTCATGTCTCACGGTTTCATAAGCTACGCGTGCTGCCCGGGGTCTCTCCGGGTCCATATATCTGACATCCCTGATGTCTGACGTCCCTGACGTCAATCATAGCAATCCTGCTCCTGAGTCATCATACGGTCCGGCTGCTCCGTATGGTGACCCTTCACAGGCAATGCACCGTGACTTCCCCAGTGTCCCAGACATCTGGAGGAGACCATCATATATCCATGTGTACAGATGGTATATGGAAAAACAGTTTTTATTAATTCATTTCACAACATCACAATGGGCCCTGCCCGAATCTCCATAAAACAACACATTTCCATTTAGGGTCCCTGACCCGAAACCACATTTATTAAATATAGGGCCCCTGGCCCGAAATCATCATTTAAATCCAACTGGGCCTCATGCCCGACTTTATGAACCACTGGGCCCACGGCCCGATTTGTAAATCAACTGGGCCCGCAGCCCGACTTACGTACTCAAATGGACTCCAAGTCCGAGATTTCCAAAACAAGTGGGCCTCAAGCCCAAATTCATCTTTCCAATATAAAAACCATTTTATTATATTATTTATTTAACCACAAACACGCAAAACCACAAATAAACCGTTAATCCCGATATACGTGAAATACAGAAAACACCTCGAAATACGTGCAACATACCCAAAATCAATGCTCACAAATACCATCATAGAAATCATGTATATAAACCATATAACACATTTAAGCATGCATAAGATTATAAAACCAAAGTCCACTCACAGACCGTTTTAACCGTGTGCCTCGATACGCGTGCCACCGGCCCTCCCGGGCCACACCACTATCACCGGGACTCCCAATCCTGTCCAAATCACATTAGAGGGTCACTAACCTCATTATTAACATCCTATCAAAGTCCCGTAATTTTCCCGAATTTTTACTTATTTTTAAACTTGATTTAAAACCTTCGGACATCCCGAACACTATCGAGACGGTGTCCGATCGACACGAAACCAATTCCAAAATGTCCGTTACATCGAATAGATTAAAAGTCATGTTGGAAGTTTCCCCAAAATACCCTTCACGCGCCCCCACGCGCCAGGTCAACATTCAGGTCAACAATGATGACGTCATGCTACAGTAACCGGGTTCTGAAACCGGGTCTGTAACCGGGTCGCCGTCGACCCGCGGCTTGACCCGATCACAGATCGAGTTCCAGACCACCATTTTTGATGCGGTTTGATCCTATGGACTCGTCATAACCTCCTCTACGGTTCTGTGACATCCAAACTCATTTCTAGGTGGATTAAACTACCTGAAAACTGACGGGAAAATCGGCTGAGAACTCAGGTCATCAACTCCGGCGACTCGTCGAGATTCCAGCTGTGGTTCATGGTCCAAAATGGTCGTCTAGGTTCCTAGGACATGTCTCAAAAACAAACAAACATTCATAACGTCAAAAACGGACGTTTCAAGGCAGGGAAGTAAATCGGGTCTTCACGGGTTTCTGGACTTACCGCCGCCGTGTCGCCGCCGTGGGCTGCCCAGTCGTGGTCTGAGTCGTCCTAAGGTCACACTGATCCTAACCCAACGTTGGTTCGAGTCCAGGTATGAAGGTTTGGACGGTTGGATCGATTTGGGTTGATCGGGTTGTTTGGTTTCCTTCTCGGGTCTGGGTGGTTTCCGGTCGTGCAGGGCGGCCGTGGTGGTGGTGGCCGGCGTCTGAAGGTGGCTGGGGTTCGTCTGAGGCTGACTGGTGTGTGAGGCTGGGCTGTGAGGTGGTGGAGTGATCGTGCAAGGAGTGAGAGTGCACGGGTTGAAAGAAATGAAAATGTGAGGGAATGTGAGTCTGATCAAATAAAGAGAGAAGGAATGAGATCTAACGGCCCAGATTCAATCTCCATATAAAATGAAGGGTGAGGATTTGAGGAGAGGAAATAATTAATTAACCTAAATGGCCAGCAAAGATCCCTGAATTAGGGAAGGAAGGAGATGATGACATGTGTCAGTCATCAAGGGTCCAGATTGGTTTGGATTAAAGTAGTCAGATTTTATTATTATATTATTATTTTATTCCGAGTCTCGGTTAATCGCGTTTTACGTCCTTGACCATAACTTCGTCGTCGGATCTCCGATTTCGGCATGCCGCCTGTCGTTGGATTCGTATCGACGATACCTACGTAACGGTCCTTGGCCCTCGCCCATCGGACCTCCCGGTCAGAAGGTCAACATTTGGCCCCTAATAAGCTAAATTACCAAAATACCCCTCAACTTCCGAACACCATAACTTTCTCTACGAATGTCGGAATCGAACGTGCCACCTGTCTATGAACTCGTGACGTCCCGAACTATGTCACGGTCATCGGTCAAGGTCCATTTGACCGCCTGAACAAAAGTCAACATTTTGCCCACGACCAGGGGCAAAACGGTCATTTTGCACAATTTGTCCGATTCCGCCCTACTAACCACCGTTCAACCTCGCTAATCAAGATTAGTCACTAAACTAATCCTGGAATTCGGGACGGGTCGTTACATTTAATGCACTTTCTTTCCAATCTAGTCCAAGTTCATGTGATTTCCATGATGTTCAAATTAGCATCTTGTTATTTTAGTAATTTAGAAGTTAGAGGTGCAAATTTCCTCAAGTCGGGATGATAGTCTTGGACCAAGACACATAGATGGTTTCACGACTTAAACAACCATAGAACACACTAATTGGTATATCTTGAATATTTATCTTTCCTTAAGAAAATCAAGTTATATTGTAATGTAAATGTGTTAGTATTGAAATACGAGAAGTCAAATTATAAGTGCAGAAAATAAATTATTTCTTTCGAAATCTAGCATTAAACAACTAGGACATTCTAGAAATCATCAACTGGATGAACATCAGTTAGAATCATGCCATATGTTATCAAAGCATTCAAGCGACTTTGAGACATCAATGGTTGGGTGTTTGGAATCTTAAACAGCTTATTTGAGTGGCAATGAGGATGAGGTTGGTGTTGAGTGGCCTTTAAAATTGACTGTGAAAACAAGTTGGGATAAATGTGAATGCAGGATGGTCTTCAAAGCTAACTTGGAATGCAAGTCGGGATGAAGGAAAATTTGTTGTTCTTAGTTCAAGAACTGAGAGAGGGTAAGAAGAGATCCGAATCTTAATCCTAAATTGAAAGAAACGGGTTGTGCCTAAAGACACACAAGCCTTTGAAATAAAGAAATGTTTGAAGTTTAACAGTTGTTTTGAAATTGATTGAATTTGATTAATTTGATTATTTGATTGATTGATTGGTTGTCCTTTGAGAATGTGATTTCTTCTTTGTTTATAGACAATGAAAATGCTGATATTGATATAAGGATGTTGTTCACAATCCAATCTAGATAACTATAGTGTCATTTTGTTCTTGGAGCCTAAGTTAACCCTCTAATTATTAAGAAACCAAGTAGGAAAAAATCTATATTGCTGGTTCACAATAGATATTGTTCCCTTTAACAATTAGAAGCTAGTTGTCCCCAGTAAACCTATACATGAATTAAGTAATGACTTCTGATAAAAAAAAAATTAAGTAATGATGAGGTAAAGACTAGAGTTCACTTGAGATGGGGCTATTTAGCTATCTTCTACCTCTAAACTATTTTTAATTACTTACTCATTCAATTTAATAACGCATCGGGTCATGACTCATGAAAATTGATAAAGAAACAGAAATATAAAATTGGTTTCATCATCATCTCATAGATGGAAACTTCTAAAATGGCCGTTGAGATCTTATAAGGGTAATACCTCACTTTGCTCTTTCTATTAAATATCACTTTACTCTCCGAAATGGATTTAGTTCCAACGTATTACCACAATTGCATTTTTAGTTGGACTGTTGCTCCAATCCGTTAATAAAGTTAGTGACAGTGTTAATATTGTCACGTGTCGAATCCTGATTGGTTATTTAATTATTTATAAAAAGTTATTAAAACTAAATATTTGAAAAAATAAAAAAATTGAAGAAGATGAACAATGCATCTTCAACCTCCTGCTTGTCCCCGACCACCACAATTTCTCATCTTTGCTTCTGATGGTCTATGGGAGCACCTTAGCCATAACCATAGCCATAGCCATTGCTTGGAGTTGGTGGTGGCCTATAGGAACAGTCCCCATCCAACCCCAACTTTCATTTCTTGCTGCTTCTGTGCTCATATGCACCCGCCCAATTTAAGTCCATGTAATCACCACCAACATCATCTCTCTGAATCAAAACACTACCTTCACCATCAACATCAACATTCTCTTGATTGAGATCATAATCAAGAGAATCAAGAGATGGTTCATGTTCCCAGACGCAATCAATGTGGAGGCGTTGAATCCGATTGCGTATCGGTCTCAAAGCTCTCACCGACGCTGTGACGTCCAAGTTCTTGCAGCAAGAGATCCTAACGTCAACCAAAGTCTTACACAACAAACAAGCCATCGGCCTTAGCCCCTTTACCGTAATTCTCTTGCATCCCTCAATCTCAAACTTGACCAATTTATAGCATCCTCTGGCGATCTCAATTAACCCCATATCAGTCAAATTGGCCGAGTTCTTAATCGACAGTGACTCCAGCCCTGAACAAAGTGCAATGATGTCAAGTTCTGACCCAATCGCCAAGCAAATCCCATGGAATTGACCCAGCGTCAGCGCCCTCAGCCTTGGGCACTTGGACGCAAGCACTTCCAAGGCCAATCCGCTTTCTCTAACATTCTTGCAAACAACCATCACTAGCTCCTCCAATAGAGGAAGCCCCGAGATGAAGTCGCTCAAAGCCGCGCGTCCAATCTGCACGTCTTCTGATATGAATCTGACATAGTTTGGATGGCCGCGGGCTTTGGCCAACGATGTCGTATCGATCAAGTGAACTACTTTGAGCTCACGACAATTGTTGGAGATTGATAACAGAGCCTCCTCGCCGACGAAGCCTAAGAATCGGGGATCGAACACACACGTGATGAGGAAGTGTTGGAGTTTTGGACACGCCGAGGTGATGGCTTTGATTTCATTGGCTCTGAAACCTTCCATCAACGACGTCATTAAGAGGTCGAGCTTGGTAAGGGATCGAGTCACGCCATGATGGGCTTCGAGAACGGGATGGAGGTCTTCCGTCATGATGGGCTTCCTACAGGACACCACCAACTCCAAGCAATGGCTATGACTATGGCTATGGCTAAGGTGCTCCCATAGACCATCAGAATAAAAGATGAGAAATTGATCAGGTGGTTGAAGTTCATGCATAGAAACTGATGGTTCAGAGCAAAGATGAGAAATTATGGTGGTCGGGGGGACAAGCAGGAGGTTGAAGATGCATTGTTCATCTTCTTCAATTTTTTATTTTTCACATATTTAGTTCTAATAATTTTTTATAAATAACAAATAATCAATTAGGATTCGACATGTGGTAATATTAATACTGTCATTAACTTTATTAACGAATTGGAGCAACTCTGCAATTAAATGTACAGTTATCGTAGAACATTGAAATTAAATCCATTTCAATAAACAAAATGATATTTAATGTCCGAGTATTAAAGTGAGATATTACCCATCTTATGGTCCATGGCACTTAATGAGCACGCCTCTGCAGACTGCAGGTTTTGTAAACTAATTAAAAAATATTGTGGGGCCAAACAAAAACTTACCATATGAGTAGAATTAGAAAAAAAAAGTGTATGTATGCGGTATGGGAAAGGAGATGAGACCAATATATACAACCTAACCTATTATACATCTTGCTTGATCAAAAACACCTATTATACATCTTATATTATTTTATACCAATTACCAAACAAGGACATGTCTAATGTCTTATAATAACAAGGACATGTATAGTGTCTTATAATTGTCTCAATTTGGTAGGGGATGAAGGAAGACGACGGATAGGCATGCACCCTTTTCAGATTTTTTTTTTTTAAAAAGGCATGTGCCCTTCAATATAATATTACTACAATCTATGGACATGGCCTTCTAGTTCTTGGTTTTGGCGTAAAGGTGCGCATAGGAAGAAGCCCTAATTAAGAGAAAATACACTAGAATTCTAAAGTTCAATTTGACCCAATACCCTTATCTACCAAGTTTCCCCTTTCTATTTGGTGACACAATGAGCCCTTGCGTGTCGAATGATTGTATAGTCCTCTATGCACAATTACATGGTTCAGTGTTGTGTGAATTTTTTTTTTTTTTTTGAGTACGATTCTTAAATTTAAAAACAAGAAGAAGATATTATTAATTAATATATTTTAATATGAATAAACAAATCATTGTTATCTCTCAAACCTATTAATATAGGTAAAGATGAGTTGTTTTCAAGAATCTTCATCCGCTATTGCAAACCGTGCATATTTGTCAAAGTGGCCTTTAAATTCAAAAGAAGAACTTACCCTACAATTGGAGGCTTCTATCATGGTTTTCCTCCATAATTATTACATAGAAATGATTAAATGTATTGGATTGGGTTAGAGAGGACACCTTCTTCTAGACTTGTAAAATTCACTTTTTCTCTATCTCCAGTTGTGAAGTTGGTATGGAAGTTAGAACTTGAGATGATGGATGGGGCTGCCAAAAAGAAAAATAAAAGAAAAGAAAAATAAAAGAAAAGGCAACATTGATTGGTGGAAGGTCGTTTCCAAGATGAAAATGTAGGGCATGGATGGTGTGGCTAGCAAGGGCATGCGAGTACCTTTAACTTGATTTATTGGGGTTTGCCTTTTGGCTTTACAAAATCGGTGGCTATGGCTTGGTAAAAAACACAATGCCATTACATACATAGAGCATGTTTTATTATTATAGGCATGGATTCAAATATCTTATCTCCAACATGCTCAAGTGAAAATCATTTCCCTCTTGACCCCATCATCATCACACAGCACATATATGAGAGAGAGAGAGCTTCAAATTCAAAATCTTTTCTAGTTTTCACTTGTGTAAAAAAATTTACCATTTTGCCAAGTTAAAAGCTTGTCTGACTACTTTTCTAGGGTTTACCCAAGTTTCCACATGATTTGAGATCCATCATGAGTGTTTAGATCCATCAAAGAGGGCTCTCTCCATCAAACCAATTCTATTTATGGCATGGTCAGTCGCTCGACGTGACTATAAAGAAGCTTATTTTCTCTGTTACTGTTTATAGCATTTGAAAGGAGCGCAATAATCGGATTTTTGCTAATACTAGGTGTTTCCCATCTATTATCCTTAATTATATTTTTGAGACGATTCGGTTAAGACTTTGTAATGTTGACTTTAAGTTGAGTGCTGGTAATATTCAAACTAGTAGGGCTTGAAATGTTCCCATTACTTAGTTTGTAGGGTGCTTTGTTGTGTTGCCTTGGTGTCAAGTTTGTCCTTGGTGCTTTTGGCTTGTTGATTGGTTGTTGTTCATCCCTCCTGGGGTGTGTGTTTTTCCCCTTTGTGCGTTTGTTGTTGTTGCAGCCTTTTTGTTTTGGGTGTGCTTTTTAATCCAATTTTGATTTATCAAAAAAAATTTATCACGAAGAGGAGAAATTTTCCAAACACTCTTAGCTACACAATCCCACAAGTATTAAACTAGGGTCTACACTGGCATCTAGGACACTAGCAGAGGCGGAGGGATGCAGGGCTCAGAGAGGGCCTTTGCCCCCACTCACTTTTTCTTTTCATATATATATATAGCAACAATCTAGTAAAAAATGGGGTTTTTTAATTAATTGTATATTTGGTCTTTTTTTTCCTAATCTACTTATTTAGTAATAGAATAATAAGATTTTTAATTAATTTTTATTATTTTGCTTTATCTAGAAAGATTACACAGTACAATTCCTTTTCTTTTAAGAAAAAATAATACATTACTTAGTAAATAAGGAATGAGAACAATCGCAATCACACTTTATAAAAAAAATATATGAATATAGTTTTAATATATAAGTAAATATCAATTAAATGACCAATTTAGCGAAACGATTACTGAACTATTTCTTTGTGTGACATGTTTCAGTCCAAACAATTCATTCTTTGCCTTTAATAAAAAAAAAAAATTGGCGTGCTTTGATGAATATTATCTAATAATTTCTCTCAACATGACTTGTTACTTAAGGAACAACTTGAAAATTACATTTGGGACATGACTTCTAACAATGATTTCAAAGAATTGAAAGGAATTACTAATCTTGCAAAAAAAAATGGTTAAGACAAAAAAAAAGTCTGACATACCCATTAGTGTACTTACTTTTGACTAACACTAATTCTACCAGTTGCAATTGTAAGTGTAGAGCGCGTGTTTTTTTGCTATGAATTATACGAATAATGATTTAAGAAACCGAATGGGGATTTATGGAGACTGATTGCTTGATTTCATATATCGAGAACTATATTTTTAAGAGTATAGACACCGAAGTTATTATGCAACGATTTCGAAAAATGAAAACTCGTCGAAGGCAACTATATATAATTGTAATGAATTAATAACAAGATATGATGTTTTTGATATTTTAATAAATTTAATATATATTATTATGAGTTAAATTATATTTAAAGTTCAATTTTTTGAGTACTTTATAAAACGCCCCCACACAAGTAAAATCCTAACTACGCCACTGGACACTAGACATCAACCTTGATTTTTTTATGGTTTAAAAAATTTGTACATGGGTGACAATTGCACACAGCTCTCCATAGAAACACTTAGCATTTCTCAAAGACCTTCATACTCCATAGAATAGTCCACCAACTTGGATTATGCTTCTCGCTACTTCCCCCTCCGCCACTAGAAGAAGTCTTCACTTTATGCTCCCTAATAGTCATGTACCCACTATTGACCATGACTACTCCATTTGGCTCGAAGTGCCATATCTAGCGGGCTGGTCTCATAGAGGCACTAAAAGGAATGAAAAGAATTGCCTCAACATAAAAATCCAAAAAGTTGGAAGCAATTAGCTCTCTATTTCAATAACCATCTTCTGCTGGGAAAGATTCACAACAAAATAGATAATTATAAATACCAAGACCAAATTTTTCGTACCCTCCAAATAAATTGTGTAAATAATTTGACAGAAATAAAGAAAAAATAAAATATGAAAGAGAACACCAAAATTTATCGAGATTCGGAAGTGGGCCTACGTCCTCGGACAACAGCTCCAAAATTCTTTTACTATGAATAATGGGATTACGAGTACAATCTCACTCAAAGATGGATACACAACTCTCTCTTGGATTTACTCAAGAAGATCTCACTTTCTTGCTTTATCTCACAAAAGAGGCTATCTCTATATTTCTCACATAAGGAGGAACTCACTTCTCACTCTCACTTTGGTGGATAACTTGTTGCTTGAAGGATGATTGAGAATGCTCAATCTCTCTCCTTTATATAGGGGTGGACGAAAGGAAGTCATTAATGCATAATCATGCATAAGAATTGACTCCAATTAATCTCATGGTAATTCTCATGAGCATAGTATTCTTGATCAATAAGTGTTCTTCCATGTTTTTCATGCATAGAAATGAGCCAACCCAAAATCGCATCCATGCACAATCAATCACATGTGCATTGGGATATCAAACCCTTCATTTTGGGAACTCCAAACACTTCACGAATCCAATGATACCTCACATCAATGTCCTTTCATCTTAAGTGGAAACTTGAGTTCTTACTCAAATGAATAGCACTATGGCTATCACAATGAAGAATTTTTTTTTTCTCTTGTCCCAACTCCTGTAGGAATCTCTTTATCCAAAATAACTCATGTCAAGCTTTTGTAGCATCAATAAGCTCTGCTTCTGTAGTTGGCAGAGCAACATACTTCTATAATTTAAACAGCCAGGAAACAGCTCCCTCGGAAAATGTAACCAAATAACCTGAAGTGGACTTTCTGGAGTCAAGTTCTCCATTATGGTATGCATCTGTGTACCCAACCAATTCGAGTTTTCCACTTCCAAAACACAAACTCATTTTGGAGGTGCCTCTGAGATATCTCATAATCCATTTTACTGTTCCTAAGAGTTCTTTACCTAGTTTGGATAAGAATCTGCTAACAACATCGACTGCATGTGTTATATTTGGCTTATTTCACATCATCATATACATAAGAGTTCCAACTGCTAACGCATATGTGTAACGACCCTTCTCGAAATTTCATGATTATTGAGGTTAATTAAGAATTAATTGAGGATTATCAAGACTAATCAGGATTAGTCGATGTGAAATGACAATTTTTCCCTTGGAAGGGAAACTGTAAACTTTTGACCCGGGTGATAATTTGCACGTGGACTAAGGTCCATTATGTAGATCGAGGGATTAGGAGTACGTAGACAGGCAGCACGTCGAATTTGGACGTTGTAAGGTGATTTTACGGGTCTAGAACGGCTGTAAGAACTATTACGGTTACACTTTTTAAGATGAGAGTTGACTTTGGTTGTTGGAACAGTGGGGCCAAAATATCCATTCTGGACCAATGATGAGTGACAATTGTCACCTATCCCATTGGCCCTTTCCCCCACAATCATGCATATCCTCCCCTTTGTTAACAAACCCGAAAACCCACCCCATTTCCCTTTCTTCATCGTTTTGATCAGCTAGTGCTGGTAGAAGGACATTGAGAGTGGTTGAGAGACTAAGATGTCGGTGGAGCACGACAAAGGCACAGAACGGACTAGCTGGCCATAAAATCAGGTAAACCCAAAAATCCATTTTGGTTAGATTTTCGGTTTAGTTTTTAAGACATGGAAGCCCTGAATTTTTATCCTTTTCATCTTCTTTGAGTCCATACGCCCAACTAGGACCAAGAAACATAGAGAATGGACGATTGGACGGGCCTGGGTTCGAGTTTGAAGTTTTACTATTTTGAGGTGAGGGATCTCTTCCTAGGAGGAAGACGATCACATGGGTAGAAAAATGGTGGAAACCGGAGTTGAAATGGAGGAGTTAGGATCAGGTCAAGGTCGCGGGTCGAATAACCCATTATAGTGGTTTCAGTTGACTCGGCTGGAGGTTGAAGGAGATGATGTCGTAGTCCACATCATCATGTCAGGCCATGTTTCCAACCAAATGGTGACATGTGGCAGGGTGTCAGGTCGAGTCCGCATCGACATGGCAGTGCCATGTTAGTGCTATCAGACCACGTGGACCAGTGAGGTGGTGCCATGTGGCATTGTGTCATAGATTTGTCAGATTTTCAAGCTGACGTGTCATGTGACATGGCAGGTCCATGTCAGCACTGTCAGACCACGTGGACCAGTCAAGTAGTGCCACATGGCAACTTGTCAGAGTTGTCAGAGTGACGTGGCAGTACATGTGGCAGTAATGATGTCATCAGTGACGCCAGCATGATGTTATCATGTGAAACATGGCACATGTCAGAGGGTGACATGTGGTAGGCTGTCAGAGATGTTAGTTCTTAAATGTCAGGCTGGCGTCAGTAGATGATATCAGCGTTGACCAGCGAGTGTGAACTTTCACTGGCACGTGTGGACGCATGGGTACTAATTTTGAGGTCAAACTGATCTTATTTAAAAGGTTTCGATGTTATGAATCCAATGGCGGTTATTTCAGGTCGATTAGAGACCATTTGGTTAGTGTTTTGGAGGTTTTTCTCCTCATGACACATTTACTATATCGTGGTTTAGGGGGTGCCGAGTGCATGTTGACGGAATCCAACAGCGATCAGATGATTCTAGATGACACCGAGTGCATCGAGAAGATGTGATTACCAGGGACCTTAGACGAGGGTTGTCTCTAGCTCTGAATTTGTATGTCTACTCGTACGAGTTGCCGTGATTGTTAAGTGGGATAGAGAAAGTCTCGAGTGGCCTAGTGAGATCATAGTATCCTCCTTATTGAATTGGATTACTGGAGGTACGGGGTATGCCTAGAGTGGTGACAAGTATCCTAGTTATCTTTGGTCAGATTGCACGAGTGATGTGTGCAACAGGAATTGATCCAATAAAGTGTGATGTGCGAGTGAGAAGCTCGACCAGTACTACATTGGTTGTAGTTGGAAAACCGAGACTGTTCGGGTTAGATAAGGTGGTGTGACAAAAAATCGATTGTGTTTGGAAGTCTTGAGGGTTTGTGGTACGAGTGAGATATGTCTTGGAAGCTGAGAAAGTACTATAAAATGGTTGTTCGGGATGTGGGACATCACTTTGCAACTAGTTGAGATCATTGAGAGTTCAGTTACAGGATTGAGTAGAATTGGGATTCAGTTGACTTGGAATGCCACCGATGAGAACTCCAGTGTTCTTTGTTGAAGTTCGATGGAACTTCAAGAGTTAGTTATGACACGGCAGCTGGACAATGTAAATATACTTTCTTGTCCTGAAAGTTCTTAGTGAACTTCTCATCACTCATGGATGTATATGCTTGTAAAGGTTGAGTTGACTTAAGGAGTGGAAGGTGCTTGGTGCCACCTAACATAATGAGTGGGTATCAGACTAGGTGTACCCGTGTTGGTGTTAGGGGTCATGGTACATTTGGTTGAGAGAGCCAATATGGATCATAGGTAGATTGAGAGAAACGAGATGCGTGTGGATGGTTATGGATCGCGATTAGTATGAGTCGCAGTGATTGAGGATCGTGTTAGCTATAGATTAGCGAGGATCTAGTTGGTTGTGGATCGAGAAAGTCAGGATTGGTTTTAACCATAGATGAAAGTTGAGATTGGATTCACTCAGACTAGATGAGTCTCATGGATTTCGGATGGAGATTATGCATGTGATTGTAGTCTGTTGACGGGATCGACTCCGAATGGAGTCAAGCTGGTATGAGATGATAATTGAGTGAGTAGAATGTGGACCACTGCTCTAGGTTGACTCTTCCGGAGGTTAGTGAGAGTTTTTCCACGGTGGGGTGTGGGCAGGAAAATTGGATTTATGATCTCGTCGATAGATGTATAGGATGACGATACGTTGAGTATCCATCGGAAAAAGATAAATAGATGATGCCTCGAGTAGGATGTTTGGAGGCTCGCTATTGCTCCAGATGGATAGATTGTACTGGCAATGGATGACCAGGAAATGTTATTGGGCGGTATTCTAGTGAGACACATAGGTTTGATTAGAGGTTGACATCGCAGCTTCAGAATTCGACCCTTTTGCATTATCAGGATGAGGTCGAGGTTCGGATTGGTACGTCTTGGGTGAAGTGAGTTTGTTGGTCTTGGAGTGTCTCAGGAGTTGGTCGGGTGACCGTGGGAACTCAGAGAGGACCTTGTGTGGTATGTGATCTATCCAGAGTAGAGATCAGATAGGCGGGTTCCCGTATCGAATTATGATTGGCAGGCCAGCCAGATGATAGACGGATTAAGTCTGAGGTTGATATGGTGTGTGAACTGGATGTACATATTGGTACGTGTCTGGTTGGTTCTTGTACGGTTCCTGGATGGAGTTTAGACGTTACGTGAGTGCAGTCCTTGAGAAGGCCTGAGAGTGCCTATGTGATTGCTATGATATGGATGCACCTGTGAGTAGTGTATGTTGGATGGTTTGACAATAGAGTATTGAGTAATCTGATCGATGTGATACGATCATCAGATTGAGGCTAAGATGAACATGGTATGATAATCGAACAGGGTCCGATGTTAATTGTATAGTGAGAACGGGGATCAAACATCGGATACTGTGCACTAATGCATAGTGGCTTTAGAGGGTTCGGTGATTGTGTGAGCATGGAGCTCAAGGCCATGATGGGCCAGAAGAACCCCAGTAATTGTGATTGTGATTATCTCGGCTAGAGCAAGTATTTTATGGAGTTCATATACACTCAGGATGAGTGAGATAACAATTTGCGACTCGAGAGAAGATAGGATCACAACATTGATCGCTGATTGAGATGAGGTACGATGCGAGGTACCCTGATGGGACTCTAGAGCGAGTCGAGTGTGTCGTTAGTGACTCGAGTAGTCACAGTGGAGCCGTGAGTTACCAGCTAGACACGACGGCGTGTCGTGGGTGTGATTTACGGTTAGAGACCGTCGAGTGAGACAGAGAACTTCTGATGCTCAGCAAATTGACATATTGGATGCTAAGTAGGATGAAGAGCAGGATTAAATCGGATGCTGAGTAGAATGTTAGCTTGGATTATTAGTTGAGAAAGATCGTCAGACTGAATGCTAAATAGGATCTCAGCTTGGTATAATAGGATTGTTAGCCTGGATTGTCAACCGAGCAGGACGGTAAGAATGACTTGTCAGTTTTATTTTAAGCACACCTGCGTAGGTGACAGGTGAGATTGACGAGTGACGATATCTCGTTCAAGACTTGAGATTGAGCATTGGAGGTTTCCAGTGACGACAGGTCACTCTTGGATACGGTCACGTAGGATTGAGCTGAGTTTCAACATTGACCTTTGGATTATCGTAACGTCGAGTAACAAGATGTTGGTGCATACTATGGATAGAGGTTCTCATGTGTGCCTCAGGTTGGGGGCGAGAAAGGATTTCCACAGTTTTGGCGCGAATTGGAGTTGATTTGAATTTCGAGGAAGAAATTATTTTAAGGAGGGTAGATTGTAACAACCTATCCTTAATTTCAAGATTCACAAAAATTGATTAAGGATTATCGGGATTAATCGAGGATTATCGGGTAAATTGATTAATCGGGATTAATCGAGGATTATCAGACGATTGAGATAAAACTACGATTTTGCCCATGGAAAGGGTGAAGAAGTTGACTTTTAATCCGGGAGGTTCAATGCACATGAACCGAGGACTATTACGTAGATCAAGACGATACGAGTCTGTAGACAGGTGCACGTCAAAATTGGATATCGTACGAAAACGTTTTCGGCCACGGAAGGTTCGATTTCATTTTAAGATTTCACGGTTTTCAAAATTAATGGATATGGGTTTGTCTTTAGTGGGACACAAAATATATAATATGGACCAATGGATGAGTGACAAGTGTCACCCATCCCATTGGCCCATTTCCCCATCTTCATAAATCGCCATCATCTTCATTTCTTCTTCATTTTTCCATTCAACTCGTACCCACCACCCAAACCATTCCCATCTTCTTGCTTATGGACTAGGGAGAGAGACATAGTGAGGGAATGAGATGAAGAGACTGAGAGATAGTGGCAGGACGGCTGAGGAAACCCATGAAACAGGTAACCTGAAACCCACTTAAATTGGTTTTTGATCTTGAGACATTTGGGACTCATTTTGAAACCCTCGATGTGTTCACTGAGCTCCTACGAGCTATTAGGATCAAAAATTGAGGAGGAAAGACACATGGAGGAGCTCTGGTGGATAGGGACAGTTCTTGAATCTGAATTTCGAATGGGCTAACTTACACGTTAGATGTAGAAGAAACTCAACAGTACAAATGAATTTTATTAATAAATAATAAATATAAAAAATACATTTAGTTAGAAGGACGAAATGAGTCATAACCCTCAAATACATCTATATACATAAATAAAAATTTGATTACAAAAAAAAAATTACAACAAAAAATCATAATTAAATTTGCAAATACAAATTATCAGTTTTTAAATTTTAAATTGTACATTTCGAAGCTTAAGAGTGTCAAGATTCACTATTATCTTTTCGTTAATATTAGTATAAGTAATATCTCTTTCAATGCGGAGGGTCATATAATCAAGAGATTCATCACATATTTTATTTTGAAATCGATTTTTTATAATTCACATAGATGAAAAATGTCATTACTATTGAAAATGAAAAAAAAAAACATGTCAAATGAGCATATAAATTAAACAACACTTATCTATTAAAGTTATTTTCATCAATATTTGATATAAACTCGAGGAGAGTGGGGTTTTTACCAAATTAAATCCAACATTTAATATCAACAATTAAGAAATCATTTACTAACCTTGCTTCCCACAATAGAAACTAGCATGCGAATGCAACCCTCATAGTCATAGCCTTATGTCTCAATTACTCATACAAAAACCACAATTTCAATTTCAAAATTTCAAATTATCATAACTCAAAAAAAAAAAAAAACCCCCTCTGATACTCAAATTTCCAAAGCCAAAACTCTTCATTCAATTTCTATTTAAAACTAATATTAGAAACTAATATTTTATGCTTTGAATATTTGATAGTAGATAAACATAATAAAATTTTGAAGAAAATAAAGGAGACAAAATTGTGAGATGAATTTGAAAAAAAAAATGCTAAAATGGGGTGCATGGTTTGCTGATGCCTATTTTTCACTTTGGTTTTGAACCTTTGAGGTTGATATTATATTAGTTAATTGTGTGTTGTTCGTTTTTTTTAAAGTTTTTTTTTTTCTAAAATCTAAATTAATTGGGTTAAATATTTATTATTGGATAGGCTAATCCAATAATTGCCAAGGGAGGCACCTTGGGTGGGAAGGGCTATAGCCCTTCCAGCCTAAGGCAGCCCCCATCTTTGCTGATGGAGGTTTGAAACAGGACTCGTGAAGATCGAGTGTGACAGGTAATATTCAAACCCTTTCTTCTAGTTTTGAGGTTGTAGATCTCTTCCTGGGAAGTAGGCGAGTCGAATTGGTGAAGAACGAAGGAAAATGGTGGCCAGCTGACGGAGATATGACCGGGCCAGGGTCGCAAGTCAAACGACTCGTTACAGAGGTTAGGGTCGACCCGGCTAGAGGTTGACGATGATGACATGATAGTCCACGTCATCACCTGTCAAGCCACGTGGCCAACCAGAGGGTGACAGGTGGCAAGGTGTCAGGTTCAGTCAGCAATGACATGGCAGTTCCATGTCAGACATGTCAGCCCACATGGACTAGTATGGTGGTGCCACGTGGCAACATATGAGAGGGTGTTAGATGACATGGTAGGTCTACATTAGCGTTGTTAGACCACGTGGATCAATGAGGTGGTACCATGTGGTTGTGTGTCAGGTTGTCAGAGCTCACGTGTCTGTGACATGTGGCACCAGTCAGGGAGTGCCACGTGGTAGGTTGTCATACCTGTCAGCTGACGTCACCATTGACTTTGATGACGTCAACGTTGACTTTGACCATTGACCATTGACTAGCATTGACAGAAAGCTTGACTAGCACATGTAGGCGCGTGGGCATAAATTTTGAGGTCAAATTGGTCTTTTTCAAAAGGTTTTGACATTTTGAATTCAATGGTGGTGGTTTCAGATCGATTGGAGATCGTTTCATAAGTCATTTAGAGGTTTTTAACCTCGAGAACCGTGTTTGGGACACGTTGACCATTCCAAAAGTTTTGAGGGTTTATAGTTTGGACTTTTATAGGTTGAGAGTAACTTTTGGATATGATTTGGACAAGTCCAGATGTCCCAGAGAGTATGTATTAGCCCCGGAGTGACTTACGAGTGACTTACGGTGCGTGTTGCAAGTGCGTAGCACGAACAGTCTGTGATTGGACGTATGAATTATAAATATGATGCATGCATAACTGTTTTATATGCTTTATGAACATGATTTAAGATGCCTTGAGTGCATACGATTTCAATATGGTTTATGTTGTTGATTTGGCTTCTCCTAGAAAATGTTATATTGCACGTAGTTCGAGATTTATGTTTTATATTATATTTTGGGCTTAGGCCGAGTACTCTACGTGTATATGTTTTATGTGATTTTGATGGTTTCACAGAGAGGCGTGAAACCGAGGATTGATTATCTATTTTGAATGATTTAATGGAGATGCGTGAAATAGGTATTCGGGCATGAGCTCTAGTTGGATGTTGACTTTGACTTGGATGATAGTTAAAGGGAATTTGGAAAAAGATTTGAATAACGAAATGGTTTTTCGGATTTGGAAATGTGTTTCGGGCTTGAGTCCCATTTGATTTATGGTTTGATTTAGAGTATAGTCAAACGCGAGGAAATGATATCAGGTTGTGACCCATTTATGATTTATGTAAGATATTTCGGGCATAAGACCCTGTTATGGATTTGATAGGATTCGAGGAATTCTGGGTTTATGAAGTGTCTTTGAACACTGTTTTTATGATGATTTTGTGGAAATGAATTTGATGAAATTTTATCCGGGCGTAGACCCCTTTGAGATGATTTGATATGATTTGGGAAATGTTTTCCATACGACCATCCTCTATGATGTGATGATAGCCTCCAGACATCAACCATCCAGTGTGATGTGTGATCCTGGAGAGGTCACGGGGACACTGCCTGCAAGTGTGTCAGAGATGGACATTTTGCAGACGTCGACCATATATGTGATGTGTGATCCTGTAGATGCCATCACTCAGATGTCAACCATTCGTGTGATGTGTGATCCTGAGTTAGAGCACCTAGACGTCGAGCCGCGAGCTCCGAGACTAGTGTATATTCGGATGTCTAATCCAAAGTCGCACGCGTAGTGCTAATGTCGTGACTAGTGATGATGTGAGATGATTGGATATTGGATAAAGAGGATTGGTGAACATGTTTTCATGAGACTCCGGATGTGAGTCTATGTTCGGGTAGAGGCCCTATTGTGATGATTTATGTGATTGTCTTGAGTTCAGAACCCACGTATTTTGATTTGGGCTGAGACCCTACGTGATTTGGTTTTTGGGCTAAGACCCTACTGAGAAAATGACTTTGATTGAGAAGCATTTTTCACCGTGTATTGATTTGAAAGGAAACATAAGTTGTTTTTACGAAAGTATTTAAAAAATACTGTTTTCTGATGCATGCATGTTTTTTCCGTGAAGGGTATAAATGTCTTTTCGTTAAATGTTTTTATAATTGCTTCTTTTTGCCCACTCACAACTTTTATGATTTTTGAAACCCTTCAAGCTGATCGCGGATGAGGGTTGTAGCATAGACCAAGACATTGGTTTTTCTCCTCAAGAAGCGTGTTCTTGATGCATTTTCGATTTCGGGGTTTGTGAGGGTTTATTGTGTGGACTTATATTGATTGTTAGTGACCCTCTAGTATGACTTTGACAGGCTCGGATGTCCCAGAGGTTTTGGATTGGCTTACGACTCGTGTTTTGAGCAAGCGATGGTACGTGTGAGTGGACTTTTGTTTTCCTAACTTTATGCATGCATTTTATATGGTTTCCTTGATTTATACTAAGATTTTCTTGATGATTGGTTACATATGATTGATGTGAATTTCTTGGGAATTTTTATGAATATTTAAGAAAAATGATATTAAAACGTTTTATAAGGAAATTAGGTTTATTTAACCCCGGATCCTCAATGAGTTATAAGGAATGGTTTTTATACATGTGATGTTAGGTTTATATGATGTGACTATGATATGACATGACTGTGAATATCTGATTGATATGAGATGTTATGATGATGGTGATGAAAAGACCCATCCCGATCCCTCTAGGACCACCCGGGGATATGCCCTGCTCCCATCTGACAATAAATCTAAAATACCAAATTTGTACCCGTGACTACTCCAGGATACTACGAGACGTCCGGAGGAGACAGTAATCATAAGGTAGGTATACACAGTGCAATACTATTAAATTCGACAGAAATCCCTGTTTGACTTTGAAAATAGATTCATACATATCCAGACGGGTCTCAATCCCAAAACATCATAATACGTATAAAGTATCATCATATAGTACTAAGAATCATCCAATCACAATCGTAAAGTAAAAAAGTAAAAACAATTCTGCATGCAATCATTTCGAAATCAAAAGCCCACTCACACACGGTCCTCGCTGCTCAACGAATCACCTAAACCTGTCCAAACACATACAAAGGTCACTAATGGGCCCTACAAGTTCGAACATAAGTCCCTAAAGCAGTACCGGCTCGGGAAAGCCACCCAAACACGTTTCCCTAGGCATTAAAACCAATTTTGACCAACTTAATGATCTTCGTCACTTACATGTCAGTGACATGTGGTAGCCACTTATTGGGCCACATCACTGACATGTCAGTGCACAATCAGCACTGCCACGTGTCACGTGTATGACAATCTGATAGGGGGATGACATCAGCTGATGACGTCAGCGTCCCTGTCCCTCGACGGGTCTGTTGTTCGGGTCGCACAGACCCGCGCCCCAACCCAGTTAACTCTAGTTTCTTAACTATTTTCGATGCAGTTTCTTCCTACATGTTCGTCTAATCCTAACTAAGAGATCCATCTAATTGAAAACACGAAAACTCATTAAAATCTTACCCTCAATCGATGAACACAAACCGGTTTTCCATCCTTGTTCTTCATTGACCCAGGCCACGCCACCAAAATCCACCCAAACAGGTCCAACGCACTCGTCCTGATCCTTATAACAAAGCCCAGACCACACCTGTGATTTCCAGACGTCAAAACCCCATGTTTCAGAAAATGGGTCATAATGGGGTTCGTGTTTTCGGGTTACCTTTGCCGTGGTTCATGGCTGCTCAGCCGTGTCGTCGTCCTTCCTGTTTCCTTGAGTCTTATTCTCCCAGTCACCCTCTCACGGTCTCAAGATGCCGAGGAAGATGAAGGTATGGTTATGAGGGGAGGGGGGGAATGATTTTGGTTGTTCACGGGCTAGAGAGGATGAAAGATGATGAAGATGATAGTTGATGCACGGTAGACATGAGAGATGGGAGAAATGAGTGATTTAAATAATAAAAGTAACCAATGGAAATAGATCCACAATTTGGGGAATTTTAGCCATGACTTGTCACTCATCCAAGGGCCCCACATCAAGTATTTACCCAATCAGAATTTAGGAATAATTTCAAATCCTAATAACATAAAACTAAACCGATTTCTATCTCGTGACCATAACTTCCCCGTCCGGCGTCCGTTTCGACGTGCTGCCTGTCTATGGACTCATGACATCTCGATCTACGTCATGGTCATAGGTCAAAGTCCAAAAGAATCCTCGTTCAAAAGTCAACTTTTTCCCCACTAGGGGTAAAGTGGTCATTTTGCATTAATCAATAGAATTTACAATAAAATAATGTTTGAGTCGTTATAATATATCCCTCCTATAAAAATTTCGTGCTCAAAATTACTCAAACATATGTGGATGTTGCTCTCTCATTTGATCTTCTAGCTCCCACGTGGCTTCCTCCACGTCGTGATTCCTCCACAACACTTTTACCAAATGAATCGTCTTGTTTCTCATAACTTTGTCCTTTCGATCCGTAATCTACACTGGTTGTTCCTCAAAACTCAAATCTGTCCTCAATTCGAACGGTTGTTCTGGAAAGACATGGGACTCCTCCCATACGTACTTCCGGAGCATCAACATGTGAAACACGTCATGCACCCTGGAAAGTTCCTGAGGTAAGGCTAACCGGTACGCTACTGAACTGATACTCTTAGTAATCTCATAAGGTCTAATATAACAGGAACTCAGCTTCCCACATCGACCAAATCTCACAATTCCCTTCCACGGAGATAACTTCAAGAATACCCAATCTCTGACTTCGAACTCTAGATCCCTGATCCGTCCATCATCATAAATCTTCTGGCGATCCTGTGCCTCCTTCAACCTTTCTTTAATGAGCCGAACCTTCTCTTGGATTATATCCATCAAATCTGACGTCGAAGTTGCCCGTTCACCTACCTTCATCCAACAAACAGCTGTTCTACACTGCCAACCCTACATTACCTTATTGGGTGCCATCCTAATGCTAGCCTGATAACTGTTATTGTATGAAAATTCCATCATAGGCAAATACGTATCCCAAGAATCCTGAAATTACAATGCACAAGCCCTCATCATATCCTCTAGTGTCTGAATAGTCCTCTCAGACTAACCGTTGGTCTGCAGATGAAAAGCTGTGTTGAAATGTAGGTTCGTACCGAGAGCCTTCTGTAGACTTCGCCAGAATCTCGAAGTAAAGCGCGGATCCCGATCCGAAACTATCGACTCCGGTGTACCATGAAGTCTGATAATCTCGTCCACGAACAACTAAGCCAACCGATTAGGCTTGAACGTCTCACGTACAGGTAGAAAATGTGCCGACTTCGTCAATCTGTCCACTATTACCCAGACTCTATCACAACCACTCCACGTCCTAGGTAGTTTGAAACGAAATCCATAGTAATGTGATCCCACTTCCACTCTGGAATCGGAAGTAGCTGCATTGCCCAGTACGGTCTTTTCCGTTCCGCCTTAACCTAGTGACAGGTCAAACATCTGCTGACAAACTTAGCAATTTCCCTCTTCATTCCAACCCACCCATAGTGATCCCAAAGGGTGTGGTACATCTTTGTCCCCCTCGTATGCATAGCATAGGCTGAACTATGGGCCTCCTCCAGAATCTCCACTCTAAGCTCTGCCACTGCAGGCACACACATACGACCCTATTTCATTAGAGCTCCATCGCCTTGGATGGCAAAATCCTACCGTTCACCAGCCTCAACCTCAATCTGATAAACACACAGGGTAGGATCCTGAAATTGAGCCTCAATGATCTGTTCGATCAGAATTGGTCTTACATGAAAACTAGCCAATAAGACTCCCTCATCATCCATTCCCAACATGACTCTAGCCTTCCGGAATTCCACAAACAAAGGAAGATACACCAACCTCGGGTGTGCAATCAAACTCGCCGACTTCCGACTAAGTGCATCTGTCACTACAGTCGCTTTTCCTGGATGATATTCAATCGTGTAGTTATAGTGTAAGACCCATGTCCTGGAGAGAACGGTGAACGATTCCACATTCCTGCGAGGGGAATGGTGATGTGCCTTATATGTGTAGGCACACACCTATCCAGCACTAGGCCTTTTGGGAGCTCACTGCTTTGGATTCAAGAAGAACTGCAAAGTTAAGCGAGTTGAGACTGGTGCAATCCCAGGATGGGTGATGTAATGACCCATCCTGAGTATCAGGATTAAATATTAATTAATTATGGATTTAGTATATTAATCGGGGATTAATCGAGAGAAATTAGACGGACGGTGTAAAATGACCATTTTGCCCTTGGATTTGGGCAAAATGTTGACTTTTGACCTGGGGAGTTAAACATACGAGGACCGAGGACTGTTACGTAGATCGGGACGTTACGAGTACGTAGACAGGTGGCACGTCGGAATCGAATGTCGAACGGGTAAGTTATGGTCACGGGATCGAAATTGGGAACTTACATCTCAGGATTCGAATTAAATATAAATCTGATTGGCTAATTAATTCGTGTGGTGCCCTTGGATGAGTGACAAGTGTCACTCATCCCATTGGCCATATTCCCCAAGTTAAGGATCTTATTTCTGATTGGATGGTTTTTATATTAAAATATAATTATTTTATTCTTTTTTTTCTCCCTTCTTATCTTTCTCTTCCTTCCCGTGCACCACCTTCACTTTCTCCCTAAACAAACACTCAAACCCACACTCTCAATCCACCAAACCTTACCCATTAATGATGGTGTAAACATGAAAATGAAAGGAGAGACTAGGACGAGCACAACGGTGTTGCTGGCGTGGACGGCGGTGCACGGTGGCTGAAAAGACCGTGAGGGTGAGTTCTCGGACTTGGATTTCAAAGTTGGATTCTAGGAACTTTTGGATGTTTCCATTGATCCTAATGTGTTCCTAGGACTCATACGAGTGCGTTGGGGTCGATTTCAAGAAGTTTGGTGGTCTGAGGTGTCCAGAGACCGAAACGATGAGTTTGAGTCAAAGTTTGGAACTTGGATTCTAGTGGTTATCGATCGATTTTAACATTTTGAAATGTTTTCTGGAGGTCATACAAGTTGTTTGGGAATGTAACCAAGGAAGGAGGTGGTCGGGAACAATGGCAGAAGGGAGGTGCAGGTCATGGACACTGTTCATCGTTGGAGGTGAGTTTTCAGTTGGTTTTTCTTGGTTTTATGATCATAGAGGTGTTGTCGGGGATTAGACAATGACATAGGAATAAACAGGGAAGAGAATAGTGGCCGTAGTTGGAAGAACCGGTTGGATCAGTTCGTCGGTTCGGTCAAATCGGTTGGATCAATTCACCGGTTTGATCGAACTAAGGATAACCAGTGAACCGGGTTCACCTAAGGTTAGGGGTAACATTGTTCCAGCGTGTGAAGCCCACGCGCAATGCCTTTGGGCTGCGCGTGGGGGTGAATGGGGTATTTTTGGGTGAAGTGTTCAGCATGTGAAATCATCCTTTAGATGTAAGGAACATTTTGGGACTAGTTTCGTGTCGATCGGATACCGTTTCGGGGTAGTTTTGGGTGTCCGAAGGTTTAAAGTCTACGAAAAATATGTTTAAAAATTCGAGAAAATTACAGGGATTTAATGGGAGGTTATTGAAGTAGTTAGTAACCCTCTAGTATGATTTGGGCAGGTTTGGATATTCCGAGGACGATGATTTAGCCCAGGGAGGCTTATAGCACGCATATCGAGGCGACAACGTAGGACGGCTTGTGAGTGGACATTGTTTTCTAAACTGTAATGCATGCATAACTATCTTATATGTTTTACATATGTGATTTCTATGATGATGACTGTGGTATTTGTGATTTACATGATTGCACGTATTTCGAGATGATTTTCGTATTTACATGTATATCGAGGTTTATGGTTTTATACTGTATTTCTACATGATTGTGGTTTTAATAATGGTTCAATGGTATGATTTTGGATTTTGAAATATGGAATCGGGCTTGAGACCCATTTGGTTTGCGAACTATTGGACTTGGAATCCATTTGATTGAATGAGGCATCGGGCCAAGGGCCCAGTTGGTTTATGAAATTGGGCATGAGGCCCAATTATGTTTTATAAATGTGATTTTGGGTCTAGACCCTATGTTCATAAACGTGATTTCGGGTCGGCGACCCTAATGGATTTGGAATTATGGATTTGCGATGGTTTTATGGAAATTCCGGGCAGGGTCCTTGAGATGTTTTGAAATGGCTTTGTAAAATTATTTTCCATATACCATCTTGATACAAAGATATGTGGATGGTATCCTCCAGATGTCTGGGAGGGGTCATTATACGGAGCGACCGGACCGTATAGTGACTCAAGAGCAGGATTGCTATGATTAGACGTCCGGGACGTCAGACATCTGGGATGTTAGAGATATGGACCCGGAGAGACCTCAGGCAGCACGCGTCTATGACTGTGAGATATGACGTTTGGGACGTCAAGCGTGTGGGACGCTAGGCATTTGGAATGCTGAGGATGGTTATTTGGTAAACATGAATTATTGGATTTATGAAATGGTATTTCTGTATTTATGGATTTGGGAAGTGGCCCACTTGGATCTAGATTTACAGATTTTAGTATTATATGGTTTTGGGTTGAGTTCCCATATATGTTTGGATTTACGATTTTTGGGCTAAGGCCTTATGTTTTGAGAAAAGGAAATGATTTGGATTTTATGAATGTTTTAATTATATTGGAAATTAAGTGGTTTACGAATGCATGCATACTTTTTAGTGAAGGGCATAAATGTCTTATTATGAAATGTGTTTTTATTAAACTATTGATTTTCGTCCACTCACAGCTTTTAATGATTTTAATTCCCTTTAAGTTGATCACGGATGTAGGCTGTAGTAGAGACCGAGACATCACACTCCTGCACCAATCTTGGCGCGCTCTAGAAACCCCGAACGGGCTGAGGCTTGAGTTACCCCTGTCTGCACTTCGTGTCAGATGGGAGCATGGCACATCCAGCGATAATCCCGGGGGGATTGGGATGGGTCGTGTCAAGTGACCTACTAGGAAGTTGCACGTGAGCACTCGAAAACAAAACCGTGACGGCGAAGTCCAAAGCGGACAATATAGCGCTAGATGGAACGGGTCGTGACAGAATGGTATCAGAGCCAAACCCCGATCGGGAAGTGTGTGAGCGAGGACGTTGGGCCCTAAGGGGGTTGGATTGTAAGACCCGTGTCCTCGAGGGAACTGTGAACGATCCCACATTCCTACAAGGGGAATGGTCTGGGAGGGGAATGGTGGTGTTTCCTAAAGGTGTAGGCACACACCTATCTAGCACGAGGCCTTTTGCGAGCTCAGTGGCTTTGGGTTCGCTTGGAACTCCAAAGTTAAACGAGTTGAGAATGATGCAATTCCATGTTGGGTGACCCCCTAGGAAGTTGCACCGTGAGCTCCCAAAAACAAAACCGTGAAGGCAAGGAGGCCCAAAACGGACAATATCGTGCTAGAGTCGGGGTCCTGACCAAGGAGGGTCGGGTCCTGATAGAATGGTATCAGAGCTAAACCCCAATTGGGAAGTGTGCGAGCGAGGATGCTGGGCCCTAAGGGGGGTGGATTGTAATTCCCGTGTCCTGGAAGGAATGGTGAACGATCCCACATTCTGCTAGGGGAATGATAATGTGCCTTATATGTGTAGACACACACCTATCTAGCACTAGGCCTTTTGGGAGCTCACTAGCTTTGGATTCTTGGGGAACTCCAAAGTTAAGCGAGTTAAGACTGGTGCAATCCCAAGATGGGTGAACCACTGGAAGTTGCACGTGATCTCCCAAAAACAAAACCATGAAGGCGAAGCCCAAAGCGGACAATATAGTGCTAGATGGGACGAGTCGTGATAGAATGGTATCATAGCCAAACCCCGACTGGGAAGTGTGCCAGCGAGGACGTTGGGCCCAAAGGGGGGGTGGATTGTAAGACCCGTGTCCTAGAAAGAACGGTGAACGATCTAACATTCTTGCAAGGGGAATGGTGGTGTGCCTTAAAGGTGTAGGCACACACCTATCTATCACAAAGCCTTTTGGGATCTCAATGGCTTTGGGTTTAGTGGGAACTCCAAAGTTAAGTGAGTTGAGAACGGTGCAATTCCATGTTGGGTGACCCCTTGAGAAGTTGCACCGTGAACTCCCGAAAACAAAACCATGAGGGCGAAGAGGCCCAAAGCGGACAATATCGTGCTAGAGTTGGGGTCCTGACCGAGGAGGGTTAGGTCCTAACACGTAGTCCTTAATCAGCTCCAACCACCGTCTCTGTCTCAAATTTAATTCCTTTTGCGTAAACAAGTGTTTTAAAATCTGGTGGTCGGTGAAGATCCTGCAAGTTTCTCCATAATGATAGTGTCTCTAAATCTACAAAGCATGTACCAATACCGCGAACTCCAAATCATGAGTGGGATAGTTAAGCTCATGAGGTTTCAGCTTCTGTCAGGCATAGGTAATAACTCTCCTATGTTGCATTAGTACGCAACCCAGTCCTTGAAGTGATGCATCGCTGTAAACCTCGAACTCCCCACTATTATCTAGAAGTACAAGAACTGGCGCAGTAGTGAACTCTGCTCACACTAGTCATCCCAAACAAACTTAACCCCTTTCAGGGCCAATCAGGTCAAAGGAGTTGCGATAGTAGAGAAACCCTCGACAAACCGCTGATAGTAGCCAGCCAAACTTATGAAACTCTGAACCTCGGTAACCATCCTTGTTCGCTCCCAATTAGTCACAGCTTCCATCTTTTGGGGGTCCACACTAATCCCCTCGGCTGAAATGATATGACCCAGAAAGCCGATACTATCAGCCAAAATTGACACTTGCTAAGTTTAGCATATAACTGGTTCTGCCTCAGCCTGTCTAGCACTAACCGTAAATGTTTCTCATGCACTCTAGTACTCCACAAATAGACCAAAATGCCGTCAATGAACACAATTACAAAATTGTCCAAATACGATCAGAACACTCGGTTAATCAATTCCATGAATGCAGCCAGTTCATTCGTCAATCCAAACGGCATTACCAAGAACTCATAATGCCCGTACCTCGTCTGAAAAGTAGTCTTCGGAACGTCATCCTCAGCAATCCTTAGATGATAGTAACCAGATCGAAGGTCAATCTTAGAGAAATACTTCGCTCCTTGCAACTGGTCAAACAAGTCATCGATCCTGGGTAAGGGGTACTTGCTCCTTACTGTCACTTTATTAAGCGCTCGTTGCTACCCAGGCCTCTTGCTGTGTCACTGCAAACACTCGGGCATGTAGTCTAGAAGGTCGACCATGGCCCCTCGATCCACTGCTAGCTCCACCAACTCCTCTAGCACTCGGTGTCCGAGAAACTGAAGATGTACTCCGAACCTACTCTGATGTACCCCGACCGGTGCCACCACCCTGTGGTAAAGACATACACTCTCTCTAATAGTGGCCCCGCTCTCCACAGAAGAAACAAATAACACTAGAATCGTCCAGACTGAATCTACCACTCTATCTCCCGGTGGACGCATTTGGCGTCGCGCTCGTCTGCTGGGTCGCTGTGATCTGTATCCTCTAAACCCGGAACTTTGGAAACTGCCAGGTCTACCAAACCGATCACTACCAGCGGATGAAGCTCCACTATAACTGCCTCTCTTCCAGGCTCTCTGGCTAGATGATCCAGGAAACGGAAGCTCTAGGCGTTGTCCACCACCCGAGAACTGTGGACGTGCCGACAAACTGGCCTCCACCCGTACTGCACCATCAGATAACTCTCTGAGGGTAACAAAAGATCCGGCAGTCACAATAGCACGTATCTCGCCTCGCAGGCCAAGCTCGAACCTGCGGCATTTCTCGGCCCCAGTAGCTACAAATGCAGGAGCAAAACGTGATAACATCCAAAACTTCTGCTCATACTCTGCCACTGACATGTTCCCATGTTGGAGGTGTAGAAACTCCGCCTCCTTCGCATCGCGGAACGAACGAGGATAATATTGATCAAGGAACCGCTCGTGAAATGTCTTTCAGGTCACTATATGGGCATCCTAACCTGACAGCTCTAAGGTATACCACCACTCATATGGGACACCATCAAGTAAAAAAGTGGCCAGCAAAACTCGATCCTCAAGGGGACATCGCATCAAAGCAAAAATACGCTCCAGACGCTGGGCTCGCTCGATCGTGGCACTCTCAGCATTTCTAACAACGTCTTCTTCAGGCCGTGGAAGGGGCTCATGTCTCGGAGGCATAGCCGATCATTCTCTGAAAGATGCATAAGTTAGTACAACAACCTAGGCACATCAAAGTACCAGACACAAACCGTTAACCTATGCCCTCATAGCAATTGCCATGACCCACCCCGATTATCACCTCGATAATCAGGAAGAACCATACTCCCCTGTAACAACCAAACTGTAACGACCCGTCCCAAATTCCATGATTAGATTAGTGACCAATCACGATTAGTGAGGCTAATCCGTGATTAGTTGGGCGAAATCGGACGAACGATGCGAAATGACCGTTTTGCCCCTGGTGGTGGCAAAACGTTGACTTTTCAATCGGGCGGTCAAATGGACTTTTACCGATGACCGTGACGTAGTTCGTGACGTCACGAGTTCATAGACTGGTGGCACGTTCAATTCCGACATTCGAGGAGGAAGTTATGACGTTCGGAAGTTTAGGGGCATTTTGGTAATTTGAGTGAATAGGTGGTCAAATGTTGACTTTTTGACCGGGAGGTCCGATGGCCGAGGGCCAAAGACCGTTACGTAGATAAGGACGATACGAATCCGTAGACAGGCGGCACGTCGAATTCGGACGTTCGACGGCGAAGTTACGGTTCACGGAAGTTCCTGGTTACTATTCACGATGCCACATTTTACGAGACAAAAGTGCAGTTTTGTCTCTAGTGGGCCCAGATATTTAATGGAGGCCCAATGGATGAGTGACACTTGTCACCCATCCACTGGCCAACCCCACCCACTCATGCACCAAACCCTTCCCCGTTCATCCATTTCTCCCATTTTCTTCCCAAACCAAACCGATCACCATTTCCTCACCCAAACACCAAACCCTTCCGTTCTAACCATAACTGAGACCAGAGGGTGAGAGAGGAGGACTAAGGACGGCAGCTGGTGGCTGGAACTGCCGTGGGCGGTGGCGGGAACCCAGAACCCGATCGGGTACCCGGTAAGCCCATTTTCAATTTTTGTGTGGATTTTGTTGTTATGGGTCGATTTGGACGATTGGGTTGAGTTAAATAGGTTGCTAGGGAGTTGTTAGGGAGGTTTTGGTGGTGGTTGGACGTCGGAGAAGCCCTGGGAGGTTTCGGGAAAATTGAACCGTGAGGTTCAAAATTGAACCGGTCGGATTTCGAGGGTTTTAGGTAGTTTTGTTAATTGGGTTAGATAGGAAATGAAGAAATAGGAACTTAGGAATTGGAATGGATGAAATCGGACCGAAAATGAGGGAGAAGGACACCTGGACCGGTTACGCCGGTCCAAGTTGCAGGAAAAACCGGACCGGACCGGTTCGGACTGGTCTGACCGATGTAGGGGATGACTGATGACGTCATCCTGATGACGTCATCATGTCAGGGATGACGTCATCATGTCAGATCTGACAATGTCAGACTGACCTGTCAGACAGTGGGCCAATGGGAGCGTGACACGTGTCACTGTCAGGGGCTGTCAGTGATGACGTCATGCTGACGTCAGCGATGATGTCAGCAGGTACTGTAGCAGGCGCGTGAAGCCCACGCGCAGCCACTTCAGGCGGCGCGTGAGGGCACGTGGCAGGGAATCTGGGGAAGGTTCCAACATACGAAATCTTCTATTCGATGTAACGAACATTTTGGGACTAGTTTCGTGTCAATCGGACACCGTCTCGATATGTTTCGGGGCATCAGAAGGTTTAGGTTCGGGATTAAAAATAGTTGAAAATACGAAAAAATTACGGGGCTTTAGTGGGAGGTTAATTAAGTAGTTAGTAACCTTCTATTACGATTTGGACAGGTTTGGGAGTCCCGGTGACGGTGATCGGCTCGGGGAGCCGTATGGCACGCAAATCGAGGCGGCAGCTCGGACGGTCTGTGAGTGGACTTTGTTTTCTAAATTGGTGCATGCATAAATGTTTATTATATGTTTTATTACTTGTTTGATGATGCCATGGGTGCAATTCTATGTGGTTACGTATAAGCACGTATTTCGAGGTTTCGACCTTATACGATGCTTATACGGGTCTGTATTTCTGTATTGATTTAATGAACTGGATTTGGATTTCAAAATGATAAACTCGGGTATGAGACCCATTTGGTTTTGTCTCGGGCATATGACCTCAGATATCGGGCACGGTGCCCAACTGATGTCCTATGTTCGGGCACGAGACCCCGATGTTTTACTCTGATGATGTCGGGTCAGGGACCCTAGATGGATTCCAAGTTCATGGCGGTTTATGGGAACCGGCATGAACTCTGGAAAGGTCATTGTGGTTCATGACGGTTTATGGGAACCGGCATGAACCTTTGTCAGGTCATTCTGGTTCATGACGGTTTATGGGGACCGGCATGAACCCTGGTTATGTTATTACGGTACATGACGGTTTATGGGAACCGGCATGTTACCTGATTATGGATATTATGGATCATGACGGTTCAGGGGAACCGGTCATGAATGTTTATGTTATGTATATATATGTTCGTCTACCTTCCTTTACTTCTATTATCTCCTCCGGGGAGGGTCGTTGGCCTGGGTGGACCTCGGAGTAGTCACGGAGCACCGACTGAGTGGAGTCACCCCCCAGTTGGGTTCCTTACTCTCAGGAAGGCTATGGTTACTATTACCTCGAGTAGGGTCAGTGGTCTGCGGACATTGACCTTGACTTTGAGAAGACTCAGATTGAGACCTGGGTAGCACGCGCGTAGCTTTGGATACCGTGACAGGATTGGTTGTGTGACTTATATATATGTATGTGATGGATATATGATATATGATATATGGTGTGTACAGGTGTGCACAGGATTTGGGCAGTGGGCCGTATGGTCGTTTTTATTGTGGTCCTTTCGACCTTAGTTTATGTTTGCTTTGGGCTTAGTCCCACATATGGTTTGTTTTGGATAAATGGTTTTCGAATGCATGCATGCTTTTTAGTGGAGGGTACAAATGTCTTCCTTATTAAATGTTTTTATAAACTTTTGTTTTGTCCACTCACAGTTTTTAATGTTTTGACTGCCCTTCAGGTTGACATCGGCTGTGGGCTGTAGCAGAGACCGAGATATCACATGCCTCCTCCGGATCCTGGCGTACTCTGATAGCCCGGGAGGGCAAAGGACGAAAATATCCCTTGTCTGACGCTTCGTGTCAGACGGGAGCAGGGTCATCCCGCACTAATCCCGGGGGGATTGGGATGGGTCCTGTCACAAACGCAATTACCAAAATAACCACAAAACATACTTTGTTAGACTAAGGACAACTTGTGTTACATCTTACTGTATAATAAGCCAATAGTATCACAAAGCATAGTTAACAGTACAAGATAGGAACAAAACCCTGCTCTGTGAGCTAACTACACGGACAACGGGAATGTTTTATGCCTCTACCTCTGCCTCTACCTCGGTGTCAGCCCCAAAACTTGCACCGCGTCCTGGAGTGTAACGACCCGTCCCAAATTCCATGATTAGATTAGTGACTAATCATGATTAGTGAGGCTAATCCGTGATTAGTAGAGCGAAATCGGACGAATGATGCGAAATGACCGTTTTGCCCTTGATGGTGGCAAAACGTTTACTTTTCATTCGGACTGTCAAATGGACTTTGACCGATGACCGTGACGTAGTTCGTGACGTCACGAGTTCATAGACAGGTGGCACGTTCAATTCCGACATTCGAGGAGGAAGTTATGACGTTCGGAAGTTTAGGGGCATTTTGGTAATTTGGATGAATAGGAGGTCAAAAGTTGACTTTTTGATCGGGAGGTCCGATGACCGAGGGCCGAAGACCATTACGTAGATAAGGACGATACGAATCCATAGGCAGGCCGCACACTGAAATCGGACTTCGAACGGGAGAGTTATAGGTCACGGAAGTTCAATTTCACTATGCACGAACTTCGAGACGGGGACGATTTGGCGAAATCTGATTTGGGCAGATATTTTGGTGGGTCCCATGGATGAGTGAGACTCATCCTATTGGCTAAATCCCCCAAAATGTGGATCTACTTAATAAAATAATATTATAATTATTATTATATAGTTAATCTATCCTACCATTAATCCTAACCATCCATTATCAATTAATCTCTCAATCCTCACCCTCCATTTCACTCCTCTCACCAGATCCACATCATCATCTTCATTTCTTTGCATTTTCTTCTTCTCCAAACACAAAACCTGAACCCCCCTTATCCACCATTTTCATTTTTCTTCAAAACACACAAACACCACAATCCTCCATCAAGTGTGACCATGTGAGAGTGAGGGCAGGACTGGGACGAGGAGGAGGACACGACGGTGTGGGGTGGCTCACGGCGGATGGTGGACGGCGGAGAGACCGTGAGGTAAGGAAAATGTTTGAAATTTTGAGTTTGGGTTTTAATGGTTTTTACTCCATTTCGTTTATTGGGAAACATTTCTGGGGAACCTAGGAGTAGAATAGGATTGATTTCGTGGCTTGGGATGGCCGGAAACGGCCGTGGACGGCCGGAGAAAATCCGGCCACCATTGATGGCGGATGGAAGCTCGGTTTCAGGTGGTTTTTCTTAGTTTTAGGAATTGGGTTAGATAGGAAATGAAGAAATAGGAATTTAGGGATTAAAATGGGACCAAACGGACCCCAAATCGGTCCGAAAACTGAAGAAAAACCGAGATGAACAGTAACGGTGAACATTAACCGTGAATAGTAACTGGTTCAGTTTTGAGGTTGATGCCGATGAACAGTGTTTTCAACTTTCTAGGGGCTCGTGAGGGCCCGTGGGCCATAATTTGGGAAAGTGTTCAACACGGGAAATCTTCTATTCGATGTAACGAAGATTTTGGGACTGGTCTCGCGTTAATCGGACATCGTTTCGATAGTTTTCGGGGTATCAGAAGGTTTAGGGTCGGCTTAAAAATAGTTAAAAGTTCGGGAAAATTACGGGGCTTAGATGGGAGGTTAATTAAGTAGTTATTAACCTTCTATTAAAATTTGGACAGGTTTGGGAGTCCCGGTGATGGTAATCGGCTCGGGGAGTCGAATGACACGCAAATCGAGGCGGCAGCTCGGACGGTCTGTGAGTAGACCTTGTTTTCTAAATTGGTGCATGCATAAATGTTTGTTATATGTTTTAATACATGTTTGATGATGCCATGGGTTCATTTCTATATGGTTACGTATAAGCACGTATTTCGAGGTTTCAGCCTTATACGGTGCTTATACGGGTATGTATTTCTTTATTGATTTAAATGAACTGGATTTGGATTTCAAAAGGATAAACTCGGGTATGAGACCCATTTGGTTTTATCTCGGGCATATGACCACAGATATCGGGCACGGTGCCCAACTGATGTCCTATGTTCGGGTACGAGACCCACGCTACTTTACGGTTTTGATTTCAGGTCAGGAAACCTTAAATGGATTTCCCGGTTCATGACGGTTTATGGGAACCGGCATGAACTCTTAATATGGTATCATGGTTCATGATGGTTTATGGGAACCGGCATGAACCCTTGTTGGTCATTATGGTACATGACGGTTTATGGGAACCGGCATGTTACCCTGGTTATGTTGTTATGGATCATGACGGTTCAGGGGAACCGGGCATGAATGTTTTTGTTATGTATATATATGTTCATCTACCTTCCTTTACTTCTATTATCTCCTCCGGGGAGGGTCGTTGGCCTGAGTGGACCCCGGAGTACTCACAGAGCACCGACTGAGTGGAGTCACCCCCTAGTTGGGTTCCTTACTCTCAGGAAGGCTATGGTTACTATTGCCTCGAGTAGGATAAGTGGTCTACGGACATTGACCTTGACTTTGAGAAGACTCGGATTGAGACCCGGGTAGCACGCGCGTAGCTTTGGATACCGTGACAGGATTGGTTGTGTGACTTATATATATATATATATATATATATATATATATATGATATGTGGTGTGCACAGGCGTGCACAGGATTTGAGCAGTGGCTCGTGTACTTGGTTTCTTTATGGTTTGGGGCCGAGTCCCTTATGGATTTGGGCAGTGGCCCGTATGGTCGTTTTCCTTGTGGTCCTTTCGACCTTGGTTTATATCTGCTTTGGGCTTAGTCCCACGTATGGTTTGTTTTGGGTAAATGGTTTTCGAATGCATGCATGCTTTTTAGTGGAGGGTACAAATGTCTTCTTCTGAAATATTTTATAAACTCTTTATTTTTGTCCACTCACAGTTTTTAATATTTTGACTGCCCTTCAGGTTGACATCGGGTGTGGACTGTAGCAGAGACCGAGATATCACATACCTCCTCCGGATCCTGGCGTACTCTGATAGCCCGGGAGGGCAAAGGTCAGAAATATCCCTTGTCTGACACTCCGTGTCAGACGGGAGTAGGGTCATCCTACGTTAATCCCGAGGGGATTGGGATGGGTCCTGTCATGGAGGGTGTTAAAAACATTAAAAGTGTGAGTGGACTAAAAAAATAAGAATTATGTAAAACAGTTTTAAGGAAAATCAAGGTTCACCCCCCTTTTTCAAAACACGCATGCATAACCAAGTATCTGAAAACAACTATATGAACAATGTGAAAATAGTATAGAAAACGATCATGAAATCAGAAAAGTCCAAATAGAACATCAAGGAAACGAACCTGCTGGATCTCATATCAACGAGTCTTTAAACTCAAAACAACATATCAGGCCTTCCTAGGATATCAACGAGTCTTTAAACTCAAAACACAAACAATAGGCCTTGGGGTGTCTCACAATAACGAGTATTTAAACTCACGAGTCTTTAAACTCACAACATATCAATCAAGGGTCATCCCCCGTCACCAATCAACCGGATCTTTAAACCCAAAACCAGATCCAGCAATAACAACGAGTCTTTAAACCCAAAACCATTTTCAAATCATACAAAATCCATAAAATCGTCAAAATCCAAGTTCCAAAACTAAATACGAAATCATCATTTGAAATCCCGAAAACACATTAAAACCGAAATCTGAAATCTTTAGAAATTGAAATCACACCGATAAATAGGGCCTCGAGCCCGAAATCACTTTCCGAAATCCATTTATAATACATTGAAAACAAACCATAATTCAAGTTCCACATCATGCCATCGAAACCATTATCAAAGCATAATACGTATAAACAATATAAATCATCAAGGTATAACATAAACCATATTCTCAAAATACGTATAAATACGATTAACCACATCGAAAAACGTGCAATCACGTAAATCGAAATACCATAATCATAAGCATGGAAGCATATATTGAAAACAAAGAATATGTATGTAAAAACAGTTATGCATGCACGATTAGAAAACAAAAGTCCACTCACTAAGTCTGAACACGTCAATCGGGTCCTCCACGCTCTCCGGACTCCTCAGGAATGTCCTGGCCTGTCAAACATCATATTTTTAGGTCACAATCACTTTAATTAAGCTCATATTAATTTCCCCAATTTTTTGGGATTTTTAAACGTAATTAAACTAAACCCTGAAGCTTCGGACACCCAAAACTACCCATGCGCCCTCATGCACAACCCAAAGGGGCTCCGTGCGAAAGCCACGCGCGGCACTGTTCATTATCCCCTACTACTCGCAGACCCTGTTCAGACAGGTTCGGACCGGCCCGATCCAACCGAACCGACGAGGTCGGTTTTCGTTCATTTTCAGTCCGATTCCAACCTTATTCCTACCATTAACTTCGTCCCTTCATTTCCTATCTATCCACGGGTTCAAAACGTAAAACTAAGCACAAGAAATTACCTTCCCGACTTGCTGAAAAATCGGCCGTTCTTCGACCTCTGTCTACAGCCACCGCAGACATCCTCCGGCCATGGTTCCACGTTCTTTGGACTCGTCTAGTCTCTAGAAGCTAAAGTAGCCAACCAACTCGTGTATTAATCACTAAATCCTAAGTTAACAATTCTGAACAGACACAAAGCAACAGAGGTTTCTGAAAATGGCTTACCTTTACTCTGTTACTTTGTCGAGGCCTCCACCACAATCCTCACGTCTCCTATTTCCCTTTTTGCTCACTGATGACCACCAACAGACGAGGTTCACAAAGCTTTGAACGTTTTGAGTTTCACGACCTAAAATGGTTCACAGTTTCAAACTCTTCTTCTCTCGATCCACTTCTCTTTCCTCCTCTCTGTTATCCTCACTCTCACACCACCACGATCACACCACAGTTTCACTCTGGTTTTCACTCAGCTCAGTCTCACACACACAACCACTGATCTTTCACTCTGTCAGTTTCAAACTCTTCTTGCAATCTCTTGGTTATCATGTCATCCATTTAATTATTAGTAAAAAGACCATTTTACCCTTGGCTCAACAAATTACCATTTTTCCTCTAGAATGTGTAGACCAAAACTCGAGCCATTCGAAGTCCGATGACAATGTTTTGCATGTCGTTGTAGTCAGGGGATCGAGACCTACCTAATGGTCCTCGAAATACATGAACAACACATCTCATATAAAACGTCAACGTTGACCATACTATTCACAAAGGTTAAAACGTCATTTTTACACAAAAGTTTCCCGAATTTACATTTTTACCCTTTTTGACGTTCCAGGCCGTTACAATCTACCCCCCTTAAGACATTTTGTCCTCGAAATTTAATGAAACAAATAGGGGTACTGCTCACGCTTTAGTGCCTCGGGTTCCCTGGTTGCTTCCTCCACATTGTGGTTCCTCCATCATACCTTTACTAAAGGAACAGTCTTTTGTCGAAGTACCTTGTCTTTACGGTTCAGAATCTCGACAAGCTGTTCTTCAAAACTCAAGTCTTCTCTGAGCTCGATAGGCTGTGTTCCCAATATATGAGAATCATCACGTATATACTTTTGAAGCATAGACACATGAAAAACATTATGTACCTTAGCAAGATCTAAAGGTAACGCTAATCGACATGCAACAGGACCAATCCTCTCCAGATTTTCGTAGGGTCCAATGTTTCGTGGACTTAGCTTCCCTTGTCTACCAACCCTTCCAAGGGGATAACTTCAAAAATACCCAATCTCCCACTTCAAACTCAAGATCTCTGATTCGGAGGTCGGCATAGGTCTTCTATCGATCCTGGGCTGCTTTGAGTCTGTCTCTGATAAGTGCAACCTTTTTGTCAGGACCCAACCCTCATCGGTCAGGACCCGACTCATCTAACACGATATTATCCGTTTTGGGCCTCCTTACCCTTGGCTTCAAGATTTTGTTTTCGGCAGCTCATGGCGCAACTTCCCGGGGGGGTCACCCATCATGGAATTGCACTAGCCTCAACTCGCTTAACTTTGGGGATCCAATCCGCCCCAAAGTCAATTGAGCTCCAAAAAGGCCTCGTTTAGATCAGAGTTGCGCAACGGTCCACTTTATCTAACATGATATTATCCCTTCTGAGCAAGGCGCACCATCACACCCGTAGAGTTTTATTCCCAAGAGCTCATGGTGCAACTTCCCAGTGGGTCACTCATCATAGGATTGCACCAGCCTCCACTCTCTTAACTCTGCAGCTCCCTAGGAATCCAAAGCCAGTGAGCTAATAGAAGGCCTCGCGCTAGATAGGTGTGTGCCTACACCTTTAAGGCACACCACCATTCCCTTCCCAGACTATTCCCCCTCACAGGAATATGGGATCTTTCACCGTTCCCTCCAGGACACGGGTCTTACAATCCACCCCCCTTAGGGCCAAGCGTCCTCGTTGGCACACATCCTGGTCGGGGTCTGGCTTTGATACCATTCTGTCAAGACCCAACCCTCCTCGGTCAGTATCCGACTCATCTAGAACGATATTGTCCGCTTTGGGCCTCCTTGCCCTTGCCCTCACGGTTTTGTTTTCGGGAGCTCATGGTGCAACTTCCCAGGGGTCACCCATCATGGAATTGCACTAGCCTCAACTCACTTAACTTTGGGGTTCTAATCCCCCCCCCCCCCCAAAGCCAATTGAGCTCCCAAAAGGCCTCGTTTAGACCAGAGTTACGCAACGACCCACTCTATCTAACACGATATTATCCCCTCTGGGCAGGGCGCACCATCACACCCTCAGGGTTTTGTTCCCGGGAGCTCACGGTGCAACTTCCCAGTGGGTCACCCATCATGGGATTGTACCAGCCTCCACTCTCTTAACTTTGGAGTTCCCCGGGAATCCAAAGCCAGTAAGCTCCCAGAAGGCCTCGCGCTAGATAGGTGTGTGCCCACACCGTTAAGGCACACCACCATTCCCTTCCCAGACCATTCCTCCTCGCAAGAATGTGGGATCATTCACCGTTCCCTCCAGGACACGAGTCTTACACTTTTCCTTGGTAAGGTCTACCAGTTCCGAAGTCGGCAATTTCCTTTCACCCACTTGAGTCCAACACAATGGTGTTCTGCACTGTCGTCCGTACAAAGCTTCATAGGGGGCCATTCCAATGCTCGCCTGGTAACTGTTATTATACGCAAACTCCATCAGTGCTAGGTGCGACTCCCAAGTACCTTGAAATCGCAAAACACACACTCGCATCATATCCTCCAAAATCTGAATGGTCCGTTCTGGTTGTTCATCGGTCTGAGGATGGAAAGCAGTGTTAAAATGTAGCTTCGTCCCAAATGCTTCCTGCAGACTCTACCAAAACCGTGATGTAAATCTCGGATCTCTGTCTGAAACTATGGATTCCGGAGTACTATGCAACTGTATGATCTCATCAATAAACAACTGAGCATACTGAGTCATCCTAAAGTTCGCTCACACTGGCATGAAATGTGCTAAATTTGTGAGCCTATCCACAATCACCCACACACCATCATGACCTTTAGGCATAATGGGAAGTTTAAACACAAAATCTATCGTCATATGATCCCACTTCCATTCCTGGATCGGTAGTGGTTGCATTGCTCCATAAGGTCTCTGTCCCTCGGCCTTCTCCTGTTGACATATTAAACATCTACTGACATACTCAGCAATCTCACGCTTTATACTAGACCACGATTAATGTTCACGGAGCGCACGGTACATCTTGGTTCCACCAGGATGCATTGCATAGGCTGAGCTATGAGCCTCATCAAGTATCTCCTTCTTTAGTACTGCATCCCCAGGTACACATAACTAGCCTTCCTTCACTAAGGCTCTATCCTCACGAAGTCCGAAATCATGTCTCTCCCCACCTTCAACCTCGATCCGAATGATACCCAAAATGGGATCCTGAAACTAAGCATCAATAATATGATCTACAAGAACAGGCCGTACATGAAAACTGTCTAGTAACGCTCCCTGACTATCAACAGCCAAACTCACTCCAGTTTTACGGAGTTCAACCAACAAAGGCAAGCAAATCATCCTCAAATGGGCCATAGAACTTGCCGACTTCCGACTCAAGGCATCAGCTACCACATTAGCCTTTCCTGGATGATACTCAATAGTGCAATCATAATCCTTAATCAACTCCAACCATCGACATTGTCTCATGTTCAGCTCCTTCTGTGTGAAGTGATACTTCAAACTCTGATGATCAGTAAAGATCCTGCACTTCTCACCATATAGATAATGTCTCCAAATTTTCAACACATGTACAACTGCTGCAAGCTCCAAATCGTGAGTGGGGTAATTCAATTCATGAGGTTTCAACTGTCGAAAAGTGAAAGTAATCACTTTTCCATGTTACATCAAAACACGCCCCAGACCTTGCAAAGAAGCATCACTATATACCTCAAACTCCCCACTATCATCAGGAAGGACCAACACAGGAGTAGATGTCAATCACCTCTTCAACTCCTGAAAAATTTGTTCACAATTCTCATCCCAAACATGTAACGACCCGTCCCAAATTTAAGGATTAATTAAGACTAATTACGGATTAGTGGGGTTAATCGGGAATTAGCCGAGGATTAACGGACGTTTAGGACGAAATTATATTTTGCCGCTAAATGAGGGTGAAAGGTTGACTTTTGACCTGGGAGGTCCGAGGACCATTATGTAGATCGGTCGATACGAGTCCGTAGGCAGGCAGCACGTCGAAATCGAACATTCTATGGAAACATTATGGTTCACGGAAGTATCAAGGTACTATTCATAGTGATATGTTTTACGAGGAAAAAGTGGACTCTTGTCTTGAGTGGGGCCCAAATCTGTTCCCTAGGCCCAATGGCTGAGTGACAAGTGTCACCCATCCATTGCTCTCATTGCATAAACACATGCAACCACCCCCCCTGTGTTTATTCGATCGACCCAAACCCAAACCCAAACCCAGTGAACCCAAATCCAAACCCTTCCCATCTGATCTGTCTGAGGCCAGGGGAGAGTTGAGGATGAGTGCTGGACCAAGGAAGGAGGTGGCAGGCTGCTGGACTGCCGTGGACGGCGGTGGATTGCACGGCCAAGGTAAACCTGAACCCTTGTATGTTTTTGAATTTCAATTTCGGGTTTTGGACGTTAAGAAGCTTAGATGTTGGTTAGGATGGATTTAGGGGATTGGTAGGAGGTCTAGAGGTAGTTTTGGAGGCTAAGGACGGCTGAGCAAGCCCGAAACGGCGGCTGGAGAATTTTCGGTGGCTGCCCACCGAATTGAGATTCCAGCCAAGTTAACCCAAATCAAACCCCCAAATCTCATTCTAGTGATCCTTGGAACCTATTGGAATCGTTAGGATGAATGTTGGACCCCTAGAAGTGCCCTAAACCTAGAATGGAAGTTTTGGTTCAAGATGGTTTTTATAACCAATGGGTTTTAGGGTTTGTTTCTTGGATTTAAGGAGATAGGATGGTAGGAAATGTTGTTAGGATTGTATAGGAGTTGGAATGGAGGAAAAAGGATGAAAAATGACGAAGATACGACTTTGGACCTATCACGTCGGTCCAGGCGAACCGGGTGTAGACAAGCCGATTCGGACCAGCCGTTGCGAGGTCAGGGATGACCCTGTTCCTGGGCGCGTGGCTCCCACAAGCACGGGCTTCTGCTGGCGCGTGTGGGTACGTGGCCCACTTTTTGGGGAAGTTTCCAACACACAAAATCATCTAGATGCACCACTCCATAGTGGCCCGATCCTCTGCAACCAAAATAGTTAACTGTCCTCGGCCTGCCCGCAGATCCACTAGATGCACCACTCCATGATGACTGCTGTCCTGAGCCAGACCTCAATCCTGATCTCTGAGGGTTCCTATATTAACCAGACCAGCCACGACCTCGCAAAGAAGATAGTGACCCTCTATAATGTCCTCCTTTCGAGCCCCGATGGCGAATGGGTCCAAGATATGGGCTATCCCGACTGGCCTCGACATGAACCTCTGCGTCGACCATATCCCTCAGAGTAGTGTAGTTGGTATCTGTCATAACTGCCCGAATATCCCCTATGAGTCCAAGCTCAAATCGTTGACACTTATCCTCTTCCGTGCTCACAAAAGCTGCTGCGAATCGAGATAGTCTCGCAAAGGTTTGTTCATACTCTGCCACTGACATACTGCCCTGCTCAAGCCATAGAAACTCCGTCTCACGAGTAGTACGGAAGGATCGTGGCTAGTACTGATCTAGAAATCTGGCCCAAAAGACTTCCCAAGTAGTAGTATAGATGAACCAACCGAACATCTGTAGGATGTACCACTACTGGTAGGCCCCGCCTTCCAGTAGAAAGGTCGCCAAAGTCACACGCTCGCCCGGCGGGCAATGCATCACAGTAAAGATCCTCTCCCATCTGGCTATCCACTCTTGTGCTTCCTCGAGGTTTGATCCCCCACTCAAATGTGTGGCTCCCAACCGTTGAGCCCGTTCAATACTCGCACACTCCATCTCTCTAGTTACTTGCTCTTTAGTCCGCGCTTGAAGGATTCTTCTTGGAGGCATAACCAACTGTTAAGAGACATAGATTAGATAACAACATGTTTAAACGTCAAATGTACCATGTACTAACTGTAAATCTAGCATGCTGACCACAACCTAGTGCTTTGATACCAAGTTGACAGGACCCGCCCCGATCCCGCTGGGACCACCTGGGGACGTGCCCTGCTCCTGTCTGACACCCCACCTTAGAATACCAATGTTACCCTTAAAAGAAAACTCAAATGCATAAATATCCAAATTAATTCATACAAATCGTCCGAAAATAAAATAGTGTCAGACAAGGGAAAGCGTAAACACAAAATGAGCACGACTTCCTAAGATCTCCTCACGTACCGACCTACCCAGAAGTGGGGTTCAAGTGCGCAACGTTAACCTATGCCTCGGCCTAGCGATCCTTGTCTACCTCAGTAGCACGACCTAGAGGGGTCAATAAAACACTTAAGGGTGAGTGGGTCAGAAACATAAAGATTATAAAACAGTTTAATCCATAAAGTAAACATACGGTTTTACCCCTCCGTTTTCCAAAACATGCATTTATCAGAATCAAAAACCATAGCAATATATCATATAAGCATAACAGAGTAATATAATCATAATTATAACATCAGCCGCTGCACTATACATCCCAACCCTGACATCGCAGTTGTTTGATGTCCTAGACGTCTAATAAGGTCATAGTCCCAAGGCTACGCGTGCCACCCGGGGTTTTAATACAGAGTCCAAATCCAAAACCAAGTCCGGGTATGGCATCCCAGATGCCTGATGTCCCAAACATCAAATCATAGTAATCCTTCTCCTGAGTCACTCTACGGTCCGGTCCCTCCGTAGAATGACCCCTAGCAGGCATTGCGCCGTGACCACTCCGGGGTACCCACATCCAGAGGCGACAGTATCACTAGGGTAGATCTATACAATGCAAGACTAAAGACAATCATCGAAATCCATATATATAGGTATAACTCAAAACAGTGCATAACTAACCAGACGGGTCTCATGCCTAAACATCGTAATACGTGCCATAATCATAACTCAAGATAATCAGATGCTTTTGCTTTAATCATATATATATAGAATTTAAAACAGTTATATGCATGCAAGGGTTTAACGAAATCAAAGGCCCACTCACAGTCTGGCCCCACCGTTAATTAGACGTATAAATCTGTCCTGGTGCTTAAGTACAATCCCTGTGAAGTCCAAAGTACACATAAAGGTCACTATAGGTTCCTACATCTCAAATATGAAGCCCTAGAATGAAACCGACCCAGGGAAGTCGTCAGAACACGCTTCCCGAGGCTTCAAACCCTAATTTGACCCACTTAACGATCTCTGATTGACACGAAACCACCGCTACTGGATACGTATCGTCGAAAACTTGAAAATGGTACTGGTCCCACCAAAAATACTATTCACACATGCCCCCATGCACCTGGTCAACGTCTGGTCAACGCTGCTACAGTACCTGCTAACATCAGCCCTGACAGTGTAAGATGACACGTCTCACGCCCTCAATGGTCACATATTTGACATATTTGGCATGATGACGTGATCATATTTGACATTCAGCCTGGTCCTACCGAAACCTGTACTGTTCTTCAGCTGGTCCCTACCAAAACCCATAACTGTACATCGGCTGGTTCCTACCGAAGAACAATAACCGGGCCGCCGTGACCCACGACCAAGATCCGATTGTATTTCCTTTTTCGGCCACCATTTTTAATAAGGTTTGGTCCTAGGGGTTCCTTTAAGCCTACTCTAGAGTTCTGTGGCCTCAAAAACTAGAAACAAAGTCTAGAGCTATACCTATAACACGAAGGAAACTTACGGCCAACTCCGGTCGTCTACCCCGTTGACTCACTCCTTCTCCAGCCTCGAAACTAGTCCTCCTAGGTCGTCTCTGTCCCTAGAATAAGTGCCCACAACTTGAGATGAAACACACATTAAAACCGTCTGTTCGAAATCTTGGGAAAAATAGAGTCTCTCGAGTTTTCCGGCTTACCGCCCCCCGTGTCGCCGCCGCAGGTTGTCACGTCCAGTCCTTAGCTCTCCTGACATCCTACTACTCCTATGCTAGTGCTGGTTCTAGTCGTGGAGGTGTTGGTTGATTAGTTTGGATCCCTGGGGCTGGTTCTTCGTTCTCGGGTCTGTGGCCTTTCGGGTTTTACAGACAGGGGAAGAGGAAATGGCGGTAGCTGATGATGAAGATGGTGGGTGGTGAGGACGTGCGTGTTTGATCTGTGGATGGGGAGGAGTTAAGTAGATGGGGTAGTGGTCGGGGTGTGTGTTTGTTCAAGAGGGTGAGCCATGTGTGTGTGTTCACGGTTGACAAAATATGAAAGTGAGAGAGAGAGTGATGACTGATCAGCATAAAAAGAAAAAGGGAAGATGGATGAATGGTGCAAATGCAATCTAGAAATTAGGATGGACGACTAGGGTTGCATGAGAAGAATAAAATGTAAAATAATAAGCCAATGGGGGCAAGATCCATGAATTAGGGAAAGTAAGTGTGGGGATGAGTGACACTTGTCACTCATCCAAGGGTCCAGATTAATTTTAGGTTTAGATCTGATTACAATATTTTATTGTTATTTTGATTATACCCTCGGTTCGTACGTTTAATCGATTTTACTCCCGTGACCATAACTTTTTTATCGTACGTCCGTTTTCGACGTGCCACCTGCCTACGGACTCGTGACGTTTTGATCTACGTCACGGTCATAGGTCAAAGTCCTAAATATTTTCCCGGTCAAAAGTTAACTTTTTCCCCCTTTAGGGGCAAAAGGTCATTTTATAATAAAATAATATTTACGAAAGTTTGGGTCGTTACAAGTCGACCTCGTTGGGTACCTTACTCTTAGGAAGGCTTATGGATTATAACCCTGAGAGAGGGTCACTGATCTGCGGACATTGACTTGGGTGGACCTTGGGGAGACTTTGGATTTGAGACCCCAAGTAGCACGCGCGTAGCTTTAGAAACCACGACAAGATTGGTTATGTGATATATATATATATGATATATACTGGTTTTAGGCTGAGTCCCACCTGGATTTGGGCAGTGACCCGTATGATTGGTTTCATTTACGTTTTTGGGCCAAGGCCCTAGTGGTTTGGTAAATGGTTTTCGAATGCATGCATGTTTTTTAGTGAAGGGTACAAATGTCTTCTGTGAATTTTTTTTATAAACTATTTGTTTTGTCCACTCACAGCTTTTAAATGTTTTGACTACCCTTCAGGTTGATCGCGGATGCGAGCTGTAGCAGAGATCGAGACATCACACTCCTCCTCCGGATCCTGGCGTACTCTGAATCCCCGAACGGGCTAAAGTCGGGCTTTCCCTTGTCTGACACTCTGTGCCAGACGAGATCAGGCGCATCCCGCGTTAATGCAGGGGGGATTGGGACGGGTCCTGACAAAACAAATCTAACTCCCTTCCTAGTCCACCGTGCCAATGGGGTAGCAAGCGTAGAAAATCACTCTACGAAACGCATGTAATAACCAGCTAACCCCAAGAAACTTCTAACCTCGGTAACTATCTTTGGCTACCCCCAATTTGCTACCGCTTCAACCTTCTGGGGATCCACGCTAATTCCTTTGGCTGAAATCACATGCCCCAAGAAACTGACACTAGTCAACCAGAATTGACATTTACTTAGCTTCGCATATAGCTGATTCTTCCTCAGGGTACTAAGCACCATCCTCAATTGCTTCTAGTGTGCCTTCGTACTCTCCGAGTACACCAAGATATCATCAACAAACACAATGACAAAATGATCCTGGTATGACCGAAACACTCAGTTCATCAAATCCATAAACGCCACTGGTGCATTAGTTAAACCAAATGGCATTACCACAAACTCATAATGGCTATACCGGGTTCGAAAAACTATTTTTGGTACATCCACTTCTCTAACCCGCAAACAGATCATCGATCCAAGGGAGGGGTATTTATTCCTGATTATCACCTTATTCAGTTGCATGTACTCAATGCATACCCTCAAACTTCCATCCATCTTCCTTACAAACAATACTGGAGCTCCCCAAGGAGACACACTCGGCCGAGTAAACCCCATATCTACTAGCTCTTGTAACTGTGCCTTCAATTCCCTCAACTCAGCTGGCACCATGCGATAAGGTGTCTGAGAAAAAGGTCGCGTACCTGGAATAAGATCAATAGTGAACTCAATATCTTGATGGGGGTGGTAATCCCGGAAAATCCTCTGGAAACTCCCGCATAACTGGAATATCCTCCGCCTTTAATGGTACAGCACGTGTGTCAACCACATGAGCCAAATATCCTTGGCACCCTTTCCTCAACAACTTGCTCACTGTCAGAGTGGAGATAACACCAATAGGTAATGCCCACTAGTCTCCTTGAAAAGTAGTCTCTGGTAATCCCGGACTCCGAAAGGTCACCCTCTTATCGAAACACTCGATAGAGGCATAATGTAATGTCAACCAATCCATTCCCAGAATAACATCAAAATCATGTAAGTCTAGTAGTATCAAATCAGCTACCAGCCCAACACCTCTTACCATCACTGGACACTCTCTCAACACCTGACTCACCACATATACCTCACCTGTGGACGTGCTCACACCCATATAACCACCTAGTGCAGACACCTCCCTATCTACTAACAATACACAACTCCTCAAGATAAAAGATTGAGTAGCCCCCGGATCTATCAAAGCACGTACGTCGTGACCTAAGATCGTAAGCGTACATGTCACCACGCCAGGTGCTGCTCAGGCCTCCTGCTGTGTCACTGCAAACACTCGGGTCTATTGTCCAGAAGGACGACCATGGCCCCTCTATCCACTGCTAGCTCCACCAACTCCTCTAGCGCTCGTTGTCCCAGAAACTGAAGTTGTACTCCGACCATGCTCTGATGTACCCCAACCTGTGCCACCACCCTGTGGTAAAGACGGAAACTCTCTCCGATAGTGGTCCCGTTCTCCACAAAAGAAAAAAATAACACTAGAAACGTCCCGACTGAATCCGCCACTCTGTCTCCCGGTGGACGTAACTAACATCGCGCTCGCTTGCGGGGTCGGCTGTGATCAGTATCCTCTGAACCCGGAACTCTGGAAACTGCCAGGTCTACCAAACCGATCACTACCAGCGGATGAAGCTCCACTATAAATGCCTCTCTTCGGGGCTCTTTGGCTTGAAGATCCAGGAAACGGACGCTCTCGGCGTCATCCACCACCCGAGAACTGTGGACGTGCTAGAAAACTGGCCTCCACCCGTACTACACCGTCAGATAACTCTTTGAGGGTAGCAAAGGATGATACGGTCACAATTGCACGTATCTCACCTCGCAGGCCAAGCTCGAACCTACGAAATTTCTCGACCTCAGTAGCTACAAATGCAGGAGCAAAACGTGATAACATCCAAAAATTCTGCTCATACTCTGCCACTGACATGTTCCCCTGTTAGAGGTGTAGGAACTCTGCCTCCTTCGCATCGCAGAACGAACGAGGATAATATTGATCAAGGAACCGCTCGCGAAATGTCTCCCAGGTCACTGTATGGGCATCCCAACCTGAAAGCTCTAGGGTATACCACCACTCATATGTGCAACCATTAAGTAAAAAGGTGGCCAGCAAAACCCGATTCTCAGGGGGACATTGCATCACAGCAAAAATCTACTCAAGCCGAGTAATTCACCGGTGGGCTGCCTCATGATCTGCCCCACCGCTAAACACCGTAGCCCCAAGACGCTGGGCTCGCTCGATCGTGGCACTCTCAACATTTCTAACAACGTCTTCTTCAGGCCGTGGAGGGGGCTCACGTCTCGGAGGCATGGCCGATCATTCTCTGAAAGAGGCATAAGTTAGTACAACAACCTAGGCACATCAAAGTGCCAGACACAAACCTTCAACCTATGCTCTGATACCAATTGAGATGACCCACCCCCATTATCACCACGATAATAGGGAATAACCCTGCTCCCGTCTAACAACCGAACACAATTACCAAAATAACCGCAAAACATACATTATCAGACCAGGGAGAATTTACGATACATCTTACTGTATAATAAGTCAACATTATCACAAAGCATAGTTAACAGTACAAGATAAGAATAAACCCTACTTTGTGAACTAACTACACGCGCAATAGGAAAGCTTTATCCCTCTGCCTCTACCTCGGCGTCAGCCCCAAAACTTGCACCACGACCTAGAGGGTGTGAAAAACATTAAAACTGTGAGTGGACTAAAAAAAATAAGAATTATGAAAAACCGTTTTAAGGAAAATCAAGGTTCACCCCCCCCCCCCTTTTCAAAACACGCATGCATAACCAAGTATCTGAAAACAACTATATGAACAATGTGAAAATAGTATAGAAAACGATCATGAAATCATATAAGTCCAAATAGAACATCAAGGAAACGAACCTGCTGGATCTCATATCAACGAGTCTTTAAACTCAAAACAACATATCATGCCTTCCTGGGATATCAACGAGTCTTTAAACTCAAAACACAAATAATAGGCCTCGGGGGGTCTCACAATAACGAGTCTTTAAACTCACGTATCTTTAAACTCAAAACATATCAATCAAGGGCCATCCCCCGTCATCAATCAACCGAGTCTTTAAACCCAAAACCAGATCCAGCAATAACAACGGGTCTTTAAACCCAAAACCATTTTCCAAACATAAAAAATCCATAAAACCGTCGAAATCCAAGTTCCAAAACCAAATACGAAATCATCATTTGAAATCCCGAAATCACATTAAAACCGAAATCCGACATCTTTAGAAATTGAAATCACACCGATAAAAAGGGCCTCAAGCCCGAAATCCATTTATAATTCTTTGAAATCAAACCATAATTCAAATTCCAAATCATGTCATCGCACCCATTATCAAGGAATAATACGTATAAACAATATAAATCATCAAGGTATAACATAAACCATATTCTCAAAATATGTATAAATACGATAAACCACATCGAAAAATGTGCAATCATGTAAATCGAAATACCATAATCATAAGCATGGAAGCATATATTGAAAACACAGAATAATTACGTAAAAACAGTTATGCATGCACGATTAGAAAACAAAAGTCAACTCACTAAGTCTGAACGCGTCAATCAGGTCCTCCATGCTCTCTGGACTCCTCAGGAATGTCCTGGCCTGTCAAACATCATATTTTTAGGTCACAATCACTTTAATTAAGCTCATATTAATTTCCCCAATTTTTCGAGATTTTTAAATGTAATTAAACTAGACCCTAAACTTTCGGACACCCAAAACTACCCCGAAACGGTGTCCGATCGACTCGAAACTTATCCCAAAATGTTTGTTACGTCGAAAGGTTAAATCATATGTTAACATTGACTGGAGACACGGCCCCATGCGCCCTCATGCACTGCCCAAAGGGGCTGCGTGTGAAAGCCACGCGTCATACTGTTCATCATCCCTTACCTCTCGCAGACTCTGTTCTGACCGGTTCGGACCGGCCTAATCCAACCGTGTCAGGACCCGTCCCAAATATCGCCTTGATACTTGGGATGAACCCTGCTCCCGTCTGAGAATCACACTTAAAGTACCAAGTTCACCTTAACACTACAATAAGCATAACTATCAGACGAAAGAGTAAATATATACAACTGTCAGTCAGAGCATAGTTCTACAAAATGGGCACAAAAATCCTACAATGCTAGTCTCGCAACGGATGAACGTCGTAAGCTCTATGCCTCGATATCTGCCTCAACGTTCACCCCAGCGCTATCACCACGACCTGGAAGGAAAATTTAAACCAAAAGTGTGAGTGGACTAGAGTAAATAAAAGTTTTAAAATCAGTTTATCACCAAATCAAAGTTAAGGAAAAAATAATAATAATTGTTCCCTTCATTTTAAAACCAGGCATGCCCAACTAAGTATTAGAAAATCATAACATGAAACATCATAAGAAACAAAAACACTATAAAACGGATATAGAAATCATAGTATGTATATCAGAAAACCATAGCATAAACCATGAACATCAAATCATCATTTCCGATCAAACCTGCTGGACCTATCCGAGTCTTTAAACTCAACCAGGCCTCAAATCTAATTCCGAGTCTTTAAACTCCCGAGTCTTTAAACTCAATAGGCCTATGGGGGTAATATCGTAAATATCCGAGTCTTTAAACTCCCGAGTCTTTAAACTCAATCCGGGCCCGTCCCCCGTCAATCAATATCCGGGTCTTTAAACCCCTATCCAGATCCAGCAAATCCATTCCAAATCCAGTGGAAAACCAGTTCGAAATCCATCGCCAAACTCGAATTCGAAATCCCCAGTTCGAAGCCCTTCCGGCGTTCAGAACCGACATTCCGAACCCAAATCCGGAAATCCAATTTTATACCAAAAATCACGTATAATCACAAATCATATTTCATAACCCATTTATCATCATCAGAAAACATTTATAGATTAAAATCCTCAAATATGGCATCAGAATCCGAAAATCAGCTTTTCTCGAAAAACGTGTAAAATCCCGGAAATGTCTCGAAAACGTGCAAACATATCAACCACATATAATCATCATTAAGAAGCATAACACATTTAATGTCATAAAACATCAATAAAAACAGTTAGGCATGCTCGAAAGAAAAGAAAGAGTCCACTCACAAATCAGGACGAGTCAATCGCGCTCCGTGCGCTCCTCGACCGTCTCGGGTGCCTCCTGTCCTGTCAATATGCACCAAATAGGGTCACAAACACATCAAGGATACTAACCCTAATTTTCCCAATTTTTTAGGAATTTATTAATATTTTAATCCTAGACCCTAAACCGTCCGGATTCCCGAACAACCTCCTAACATCGTCCGATTCACCCGAAAACCATACCAATGAACTCCTTAGGACGTTTAGAACCAAAACCATGTTAGAAGCTTGGCTGGAATCCTCCCCACGCGCCGCCCAAAGTGACTGCGCGTGGGCCTCACGCGCCTGCTACAGTGTTTCTCCTTCCTCGAGTCACCCGGATCAGCACAGTTGAACCGGCGTGACCGGCTCTCCTCCGTTCATCCACTAATTCCGTCCAAACCAATCCCAGGAGCTTCATCCCATCCTAAGCAATCTAACCCCATCCTAACATCGAAGATCCACGGCCTAAAACCCACCGTTCACGGCCTCGAAACAGACGGCACGTGGCCCCTGTTTTGGACGCCGGCCGCCCAGGTCCTCCCCCGGCACGGCACCACAACCAAATGACTCCTGGGACCTCCAGGAGTCTCACCCTGGCCTCCAAATCCCTCGACTCTAAGCCCAACTCCACGACTTTCGAATTAAAACTCACGGGAAAAACAGAGGAAAGAAACTTACCCTTCGATTCCGTCTCCGCCGTGTTCACCGCCGCGTGCCACGGTGTTCGTTGGACTCCCTGCAACCACCTGAACCTCCCACGGTCTTGGTTTGAACCACCACATGGCACAACTACCGCCCCTGTCTCACAACCTCCCTGTTTTCCTCAGAACTCCGCCGCACCACCGCCGTGTCCCCGTGCACGATTCCTCCACCAAAACACGATCACCAGCACCGCTTTCTCTCTCTGTCACTCTCTCAATCCACTCTTCACTCACCCTTGCACTGAATCGATCGCTATCTCCCTAAGCTTTCCCCTCTGTTTCTCTGTGTTTTCAAGCAAAATGCACGGTTTGAAATCGTGCAAAGTGTGGCCGTGCACACTTTAGTAATTCCTGGAACCATCTAGTGTCCCCCACGTGTCCACCCTTCCTTGGTTAAGCACAAAATAGCCCTGCCACTTGCCCTTATCTGATTGGGCTGAGGGAAAAGACTAAAATACCCCTAGTGTACAAATTACCATTTTACCCTCGTACTTTCCAGACCCGTAAATATTCCGTCCGACGTTCGATGACAGCGTGCCGCCTGTCGTTGTACTCAAGACGTCGAGACCTATCTAGCGGTCCTCGGTCTACGTGAAAATCACAAGTCCACCAAAAAGTCAACATTTTCCACAATAAATCAAATTTACGGTAACGCCCTCAATCTTCCGAACGACATAACTTTTTCCCCGATAGTCCGAATCGAACCTGCCACCTGTCTACGGACTCGTGACGTCCCTAACTACGTCACGGTCAAGGGTCAACAGTCATCCAATCGGTAATTCAAAAAGTCAACTTTTGGCCTACTATTCACAATGGCGAAATCGTCCTTTATATACAAATTTTTTTACAAAATTACATTTTTACCCTTCCTGAAGGTACGGGTTGTTACAATCTACCCCCCTAAAAAGAATTTCGTCCCCGAAATTCAGTGTAATAAGTCCCCGAAATTCAGTGAAATAAGTAAGCGTACTGTTCACGCATTAAGGCCTCGGGTTCCCAGGTAGCTTCTTCCACCTGATGATTTCTCCATAAAACTTTAACTAAGGGAACCGTCTTCCGTCGTAAAACCTTATCCTTCCGATCCTAAATCGCTACAGGCTGCTCTTCAAAACTCAAGTCTTCCCTCAGTTCAACCGGTTGTGCTTCCAGAACATGCGAATCATCCCTTATATACTTCCGAAGCATAGAAACATGGAAGACATTATGTACCTTTTCCAAGTCTCCTGGTAAAGCCAATCGATAAGCAACAGGAGATAAGGTCCAATGTAACGAGGACTCAACTTCCCCCGTCTGCCAAATCGTACTATTCCCTTCCAAGGAGATAACTTCAAGAAAACCCAGTCTCCAACTGCAAATTTGAAATCTCTGATCCTACGGTCGGCGTAGCTCTTCTGTCGGTCCTGAGCTACCATCAGTCGATCTCGAATCAGTGCCACTTTTTCCTGTGTAAGATCTACCAGCTCAGAAGTAGTCAATCTCCTCTCACCAACCTCAGTCCAACACAATGGAGTCTGACACTGTCGTTCATACAAAGCCTCGTAAGGAGCCATCCCAATGCTCTCCTGATAACTGTTATTGTAGGCGAACTCCATCAAAGGCAAATGGGATTCCCAAGTACCCTGAAACTGCAAAACAAAAGCTCGCATCATGTCCTCGAGAATCTGAATGGTCCGCTCAGACTGCCCATCGGTCTGAGGATGAAAAGCAGTACTGAAATGTAACTTTGTCCCAAAAGCTTCCTGTAAGCTCTGCCAAATTCGGGAAGTAAATCTCGGATCTCTGTCAGATACTATCGACTCTGGAGTCCTATGCAGCCGAATAATCTCATCTATAAACAACTGTGCAAACTGCGTCAACCTGAAATTCTCCCGTACTGGCAAGAAATGAGCAGACTTCGTAAGTCTATCCACGATCACCCACACGCCATCGTGTCCCTTCGGTGTTCTGGGTAACTTGAACACAAAATCCATCGTCAGGTGATCCCATTTCCACTCGGGAATCGGCAAAGGTTGCATTGCTCCATAGGGTATCTGCCGATCAGCTTTCACCTGCTGACAAATCAAGCATCTACTGACATACTCTGCAATCTCACGTTCATCCCCGACCACCAGTAATGCTCTCGAAGTGTACGATACATCTTGGTCCCACCAGAATGCATCGCATAAGCTGAACAATGAGCCTCATCCAGTATCACCTTCTTTAACATCTCATCCTCGGGTACACACAATCGCCCATCCTTAACCAAGGCTCCATCCTCGCGAATCTCAAAGTCCTGTCTCTCTCCAGCCTCGACCTCAATCCGAATGATGCCCAAAATAGGGTCCTCAAACTGAGCATCAATAACCTAATCAATCAAAACAGTTTGCACGTGGAAACTCGTTAAAAGTGTTCCCTGATCATCCACAGTCAACTCTACTCCCAGCCTGCGGAGCTCAACCAACAAAGGTAATCGTACTGTCCTCAAATGCGACAAAGAACTAGCTGACTTCCTGCTCAAGGCAATCGGCTACCACATTAGCCTTCCCTGGGTGATACTCAATAGTACAGTCGTAGTCCTTAAGAAACTCCAACCATCGGCGCTGTCTCAGATTCAATTCCTTCTGAGTGAACAAATACGTTAAACTCTTGTGGTCCGTGAAAATCCTGCACCTCTCGCCGTACATTTAATGCCGCCAAATCTTCAGTGCATGAACCACCGCCGCCAGTTCCAAGTCATGTGTAGGGTAGTTCATCTCATGGGGTTTCAATTGCCGGGAAGCATAAGCAATCACTTTCCCGTGCTGCATCAAAACACAACCCAAACCTTGTAAAGAAGCGTTACTGTACACCTCGAACTTCCCACTATCGTCTGGAAGGGCCAACACAGGAGCAGATGTCAACCGCCTTTTAAGCTCCTGGAAACTCTGTTCACATTTCTCATCCCACTCAAATCGAACTCCTTTCCGAGTCAATCTTGTCAACGGTGCTGCAAGAATAGAGAAACCCTCAATAAAACGCCGATAATAACCAGCTAAACCCAGAAAACTCCTGATCTCTGTCACCGTCTTGGGCTGTTCCCAATTTGCTACCGCCTCGACCTTCTGAGGATCCACTCTGATGCCCTCGGCCGAAATCACATGACCTAAAAATCCAACACTGGTCAACCAAAACTGACACTTACTCAGCTTTGCATACAACTGATGCTCTCTCAAGGTCTCAAACACTATCCTCAGATGTTTCTCGTGCGCCTTTGCACTCTTCGAATACACCAAAATGTCGTCAATGAAGACAATCACAAAACGATCCAAATACGACCGGAACACTCGGTTCATGAGGTCCATAAAAGCTGCTGGGGCATTAGTCAATCCGAAAGGCATCACTACAACTCGAAATGACCGTACCTAGTCCGAAAGGCTATCTTCGGTACATCCTTATCTTTGACCCGTAACTGATGGTAGCCGGAGCGAAGATCAATCTTCGAAAAATACTGTGCTCCCTTTAACTGGTCAAACAAATCATCAATCCGGGGTAAAGGATACTTATTCCGAATGGTTACCTTATTCAACTGTCTATAGTCAACACACAATTTCAACCCTCCGTCCTTCTTCTTGACAAACAGTACAGGTGCTCCCCAAGGTGACATGCTCGGTCGAATGAATCCTATATCGACCAACTCTTGCAACTGAGCCTTAAGTTCCCTCAATTCTGCAGGTGCCATGCGATAAGGAGTCTGTGAGATAGGCTGTGTACCTGGTAAAAGATCAATCGTGAACTCGATCTCTCGATGAGGTGGTAATCCTGGCAACTCCTCGGGGAAAACATCGGGAAACTCCCGTACCACTGGTATATCCTCCGCCCTCACTGGCGTAGCACGTGTATCCACCACATGGGCTATGTAACCCTGAAACCCCTTACGCAACAGCTTGCTAGCCTCAAGTGCCGAAATAACTCCAGTAGGAAGTGCACGCTGATCCCCCTGAAACGTAATCTCTGGTAATCCTGGACTCTGAAAGGTCACTCTCCTATCGAAACATTCGATAGAAGCATGATGTCTCGTCAACCAGTCCATACCCAAGATAACATCAAAGTCCTGTAGATCCAAGAGTAACAAATCCGCCATTAACTCAACCTCGCCTACCATCACCGGACACTCTCTCAACACCTGAGTCACTACCAACACCTCCCCAGTAGGTGTACTCACCCCTAACGCACAATCCAAAGTAGACACCTCCCTCTCTGTAACCAAACTACAACTCCGAGCTAGAAATGAATGGGTCGCCCCGGGATCTATCAAAGAAAAAACAGTGTGACTGAGTATGGTGAGTGTACCTGTCACCACTCCCGGTGCTGATCTGGCCTCCTGCTGGGTCATAGCAAAAACTCGCGCCTGAGGCCCCGATGACCTACCGCGCCCTCTAGAACTGCTCGTGGCACCACCGCCACCCCTAGGGCCTGCTGCCCCTGACACTGAAGTAGTACTCCGCCCGGGTTCTGCTGCACCTCTACCTGCTCCACCCTCCTGAGCTAACAATGGGCACTCCCTCCTAAAGTGTCCTCGCTCTCCACAATAGTAGCAAGCATCCCTACTGGGTCCACCGGTCTGCCTCCCAGTAGAAGCAACAGAAGTCGCACTCGCCTGAGGAGTCGGTTGTGCCCTAGCTCCCCGAAATCCAGAGCCCTGAAAACTGCCTGGTCTGCCATACCGGGCTCCACCAGCCGATGACGAACCACCAAAATTACCCCACTTCGGGTTCCTCTGACTCGATGCTCCAGGGAATGAATGCTCTCGACGTCGCACACTGCCCGAGTACTGTGGCCTGGCAGGCAAACTCGCCTCCACCCTGACAGCAGCATCAGACAACTCCCGGAATGTAGCAAAAGAGCCGGCTGTCACAATGGCTCTAATCTCTCCTCGAAGACCCAACTCGAACCGACGGCACTTCTCCACCTCGGTTGCCACAAATGCAGGAACGAATCGGGATAGCATCTGGAATCTCTGCTCATATTCAGCCACTGTCATATTCCCTTGCTTTAACTGAAGAAATTCTGCCTCTTTAGCATCCCGGAAAGAACGGGGATAGTACTGATCTAGAAACCGCTCCCGGAAAGTCTCCCACGTCACCGTATGTGCGTCCCAGCCGGACAACTCCAGCGTATACCACCACTCATACGCTGCCCCATCCAGCAGGAACGTAGCCAACAAAACCCGTTCCTCTGGAGGACAATGCATCACCCCAAAAATACGCTCAAGCCGGGTGATCCATAGGTGAGCTTCCTCTGGATCGGCCCCACCGTTGAACGTAGTAGCCCCAAGCTGCTGGGCTCTCTCAATCGAAGCACTCTCAGTCCCTCTCGCCGCTTCATCTTCAGATCGTGGAGGGGGTTCAAGTCTTGGAGGCATGATCGAACGTACGCTGAAAGAGGCACAGAGTTAGTAAAACAACCTAGAAACGACCTCACACTGACACAAACCGACAAACCTATGCCCTGATACCAATTGTCAGGACCCGTCCCAAATATCGCCTCGATACCCGGGACGAACCCTGCTCCCGTCTGAGAATCACACTTAAAGTACCAAGTTCACCTTAACACTACAATAAGCATAACTATCAGACGAAGGAGTAAATATATACAACTGTCAGTCAGAGCATAGTTCTACAAAATGGGCACAAAAATCCTACAATGCTAGTCTCGTAACGGAAGAACGTCGTAAGCTCTATGCCTCGATATCTGCCTCAACGTTCACCCCAGCGCTATCACCACGACCTGGAGGGAAAATTTAAACCAAAAGTGTGAGTGGACTAGAGTAAATAAAAGTTTTAAAATCAGTTTATCACCAAATCAAAGTTAAGGAAAAAATAATAATAATTGTTCCCTCCGTTTTAAAACCAGGCATGCCCAACTAAGTATTAGAAAATCATAACATGAAACATCATAAGAAACAAAAACACTATAAAACAGATATAGAAATCATAGTATGTATATCAGAAAACCATAGTATAAACCATGAACATCAAATCATCATTTCCGATCAAACCTGCTGGAACTATCCGAGTCTTTAAACTCAACCAGGCCTCAAATCTAATTCTGAGTCTTTAAACTCCCGAGTCTTTAAACTCAATAGGCCTATGGGGGTAATATCGTAAATATCCGAGTCTTTAAACTCCCGAGTCTTTAAACTCAATCCGGGCCCGTCCCCCGTCAATCAATATCCGGGTCTTTAAACCCCTATCCAGATCCAGCAAATCCAATCCAAATCCAGTGGAAAACCAGTTCGAAATCCATCGCCAAACTCGAATTCGAAATCCCCGGTTCGAAGCCCTTCCGGCGTTCAGAACCGACATTCCGAACCCAAATCCGGAAATCCACTTTTATACCAAAAATCACGTATAATCACAAATCATATTTCATAACCCATTTATCATCATCAGAAAACATTTATAGATTAAAATCCTCAAATATGGCATCAGAATCCGAAAATCAGCTTTTCTCGAAAAACGTGTAAAATCCCGGAAATGTCTCGAAAACGTGCAAACATATCAACCACATATAATCATCATTAAGAAGCATAACACATTTAATGTCATAAAACATCAATAAAAACAGTTAGGCATGCTCGAAAGAAAAGAAAGAGTCCACTCACAAATCAGGACGAGTCAATCGCGCTCCGTGCGCTCCTCGACCGTCTCGGGTGCCTCCTGTCCTGTCAATATGCACCAAATAGGGTCACAAACACATCAAGGATACTAACCCTAATTTTTCCAATTTTTCAGGAATTTATTAATATTTTAATCCTAGACCCTAAACCGTCTGGATTCCCGAACAACCTCCTAACATCGTCCGATTCACCCGAAAACCATACCAATGAACTCCTTAGGACGTTTAGAACCAAAACCATGTTGGAAGCTTGGCTCGAATCCTCCCCACGCGCCTCCACGCGCCGCCCAAAGTGGCTGCGCGTGGGCCTCACGCGCCTGCTACAGTGTTTCTCCTTCCTCGAGTCACCCGGTTCAGCACAGTTGAACCGGCGTGACCGGCTCTCCTCCGTTCATCCACCAATTCCGTCCAAACCAATCCTAGGAGCTTCGTCCCATCCTAAGAAATCTAACCCCGTCCTAACATCGAAGATCCACGGCCTAAAACCCACCGTTCACGGCCTCGAAACAAACGGCCCGTGGCCCCTATTTTGGCCGCCGGCCGCCCAGGTCCTCCCCCGGCACGGCACCACAACCAAATGACTCCTGGGACCTCCAGGAGTCTCACCCTGGCCTCCAAATCCCTCGACTCTAAGCCCAACTCCACGACTTTCGAATTAAAACTCATGGGAAAAACAGAGGAAAGAAACTTACCCTTCGATTCCGTCTCCGTCGTGTGCACCGCCGCGTGCCACGGTGTTCGTTGGACTCCCTGCAGCCACCTGAACCTCCCACGATCTTGGTTTGAACCACCACACGGCACAACTACCGCCCCTGTCTCACAACCTCCCTGTTTTCCTCAGAACTCCGCCGCATCACCGCCGTGTCCCCGTGCACGATTCCTCCACCAAAACACGATCACCAGCACCGCCTTCTCTCTCTGTCACTCTCCCAATCCACTCTTCACTCACCCTTGCACTGAATCGATCGCTATCTCCCTAAGCTTTCCCCTCTGTTTCTCTGTGTTTTCAAGCAAAATGCACGGTTTGAAATCGTGCTAAGTGTGGCCGTGCACACTTTAGTAATTCCTGGAACCATCTAGTGTCCCCCACGTGTCCACCCTTCCTTGGTTAAGCACAAAATAGCCCTGCCACTTGCCCTTATCTGATTGGGCTGAGGGAAAAGACTAAAATACCCCTAGTGTACAAATTACCATGTTACCCTCGTACTTTGCAGACCCGTAAATATTCCGTCCGACGTTCGATGACAGCGTGCCGCCTGTCGTTGTACTCAGGACGTCGAGACCTATCTAACGGTCCTCGGTCTACGTGAAAATCACAAGTCCACCAAAAAGTCAACATTTTCCATAATTAATCAAATTTACGGTAACGCCCTCAATCTTCCGAACGTCATAACTTTTTCTCCGATTGTCCGAATCGAACCTGCCTCCTGTCTACGGACTCGTGACGTCCCTAACTACGTCACGGTCAAGGGTCAATAGTCATCCAATCGGTAATTCAAAAAGTCAACTTTTGGCCTACTATTCACAAGGGCGAAATCGTCCTTTATATACAAAACTTTTTACAAAATTACATTTTTACCCTTGCCGAAGGTACGGATTGTTACAAACCGAACCAGCGAGGTCAGTTTTTGTCCATTTTTAGTCTGATTCCAACCTTATTCTTACCAATAACTTCGTTCCTTCATTTCCTATCTATCCACGGGTTCAAAACGTAAAACTAAGCATAAGAAATTACCTTCCCGACTTGCAGAAAAACCGGCCGCTCTTCGACCTCTATCTCCCGCCACCACAGACATCCGCCTGCCACGGTTCCATGTTCTTTGGACTCGTCTCAATCTCCAGAAGCTAAACTAGCCAACCAACTCGTGTATTAATCACTATATTCCAAGTTAACAATTCTGAACAGAGACAGAGCAACAGAGGTTTCTGAAAATGGCTTACCTTCACTCTGTTACTTTGTCGTGGCCTCCACCACGATCCTCACGTCTTCTAGTTCCCTTTTTGCTCGCTGATCACCACCAACAGATGAGGTTCACAAAGCTTTGAACGTTTTGAGTTTCACGGCCTAAAATGATTCACAGTTTCAAACTCTTCTTTTCTCGATCCACTTCTCTTTCCTCCTCTCTGTTATCCTCACTCTCACACCCCCACGACTACACCACAGTTTCACTCTAGTTTTCACTCAGCTCAGTCACGCACACACAACTAGTGATCTCTCGCTCGGCTAAAACCACCAAACGACTAACACGACTACTCTTCCTTATTTAATCGATCATTTTGTGAGATAGGGTTGGAACCAACCAGAGACTAGACAGATGTCCACATCTCACTGCTCCCAGGTGAAAATATCCAACCAATCAAGGACAGATGTCCCCATCTCCTGTCCTCCATTTAATTATTAGTAAAAAGACGATTTTACCCTTGGCTCAACAAATTACCATTTTCCCCCTAGAATGTTTAAACCAAAACCCGAGCCATCCAAAGTATGATGAAAGCGTGCCACTTGTCGTTGTACTCAGGGGATCGAGACCTACCTAATGGTCCTCAAAATACATGAACAACACATGGCATATAAAAATTCAACATTGACCACACTATTAACAAAGGTAAAAACGTCATTTTTACACAATAGTTTCCCGAATTTACATTTTTGCCCTTTTTGACGTTCTGGGCCATTATAGAAGTATTGGGTTAGATGAATCCCAGATCCACCAACTCCTGCAGTTGAGATTTCAACTCTCGTAACTCCGCCGGTGCCATAGAATACGACGCTTGTGATATTGGTCGCGTCCTAGGAAGTAGTTCAATCGTGAACTCAATCTCACGATGTGGTGGTAAAACAGGCAAGTCTTCTAGAAATACATCTGGAAATTCCCGTACCACCGGAATATCCTCAACTCTCAAAGAATCAACATGCATCTCCACCACATAGGCTAAATAACCCAAGTAACCCTTTTGTAATAGTTTAGTAGCTGTAAGTGCGGAAATTACCTCAGGTGTCGAGACTCTCCGCTCTCCCTAGAAGATCACCTCTGATAAACCCAAACTCCGCAAGATCGCTCGCTTGTTGCAATAGTCCATAATAGTGTAGTGGTCATGTAGATCTGTAGCCAAAAATTCTACGCCTTCCACTTCCACTGGAAAATCATTCACAATTTGGTTCACTTGATAGACCACTCCCATCGGTGTATCGGCACTCAACTCCTCCTCAAGTGCCGACACCTGGCGACTCAACAAACTCGCATAATTCCATGAAATAAATGAATGTGCAGCCCCGGAGTCCATCAAATACGAACAGAAATACCAGATATAGTAAGAGTACCTGTCACGAGACTCGGAGCTACCTTGGCCTGACGCTAGGTAACTGCATAAACTCGGGCTATGGATTCAGTCGTCCAGCCACGTATTCATGTTTCTCTATCACCACCACGATCTCCACTCTGTCCTCGGCCATCAGTAGTGTTAGAAGCCGAACTTTACACTGCACTGCTACCTCTAGTCACAGATGGGCACTCAGAAGCATAATTTTCCGATCCTCCATAGCTGAAGCAAGTCAATACCCTCTGCTTGCTAGAAGATCCACTAGATGAATCACTCATAGATGTCTGCTGCTGCTAGGAACCAGACCTCGGTCTCAATCCCTGAGGGCTCTCATAAAGGCCAAACCTTCCGCGGCCACCAGATGAAGAAGCTCCTCCATAATGTACTCCATTCGAGCCTCAACTCAAAACAATGACATTTATCTTCTTCAGTACTCACAAAGGCTTCAGGGAAACGAGATAGCATTAAGAAAGACTGCTCGTACTCAGCTACGGTCTTGCTCCCCTGCTGGAGCTACAGAAACGCTTTCTCGCGGGCGTTGTGGAATGATCGCAGATAGTACTAGTCGAGGAACCGCTCCCTGAAAACCTCCCAAGTAACAATGTGGACAGTCCAACCCGTCATCACCTGTCCGTGCCACCACCGTTACGCACCACCATCGAGCAAAAAAGTAGCCAATACAACACGCTCCTCAGGTGGGCAATGCATCACGGTAAAGATCCGTTCCTATCGCTCAATCCAGTGTTGAGCCTCCTCGGGGTCTGATCCCCCGTTGAAAGGCATAGCTCCCAATCGCTGGGCTCACTCGATGTTTGCGCTTTCCATTTCTCTCCCAAACTCTTCCTCAGTCTGTGCTCGAGGATCGCTTTTCAAAGGCATAACCAACTGTTAAGAGGCATAGAATAGTTAAATAACATCTAAAGCGTCAGTGTACAATGTATAGAATGCTATCCTAGTACCCTAACCACTAACCTAGTGCTTTGATTCCAAGCTGACAAGACTCATCCCAATCCCCCTAGGACCACCTGGGGATGTGCCCTGCTCCCGTCTGACAATAACTCTAAAATACGGAATTTACCCTAAACAGGCTTAAAGTTTTAAGAATTAAATAAATAAAGTCAAACATACGAGTTTAGAGTTCAACACTGTCAGACCAGGGATAGTACAAATACAAAATACGAGTACAAATTTCAGGTTACAAAACGGTGCTCAACCTACCCAACATGGTGTACAGGTGCGCAACAACGAAATCTATACCTCGGACTCCGGGCCCTCCTCCTCTACCTCAGTTGCACGGCCTGGAGGGGTCAATAAAACAATAAAGAGTGAGTGAGCCGAAAATAAACAATGTTTCCAAAACTAGTTTAATAATATAATAATCATAAAGTTTTACCCCCACCATTTTCAAACTTGCATGAATTGAGTCAAAACATAGATAATCGTAATAGTATCAAAAATTATATAATCATATATAACCGAATAGGGAAAACAATCATAATAATAGTGCACTGTAAAACTCAACCCCAACATATTTGATGTCTAGCATCCCCGATGCCTAATAATGTTATGGTCCTAAGGCTATGCGTGCCACTCGGGGTCTCAATCCCGAGTCATCCCAGGGTCCACCCAAATCGATGACTCGCAGGTCAATGACCATCCCTGGGGGTATCATCCATAACTGAACTCCTGATCGTGAGCTACCCCTCGGGCAAACCCATCTCAGGCACTGCCTGTGACTACTCCAAGATACAACGAGACGTCTGGAGGAGACAGTAATCATAAGGTAGGTGACAGGACCCGTCCCAACTGGACGTCAAAAACCGTGCCCGGTCCTGCTCCCGTCTGACAAGTCAACTAAAGGTCCGAAACTCCCCTTCAGTGCTTGCCAGACAAGGGATGTTCGTACGGATTTCTGCTGCTGTCACTGCCTCACGATCAGTCCCGAGCGTCGTACCACGGCCTGGAGGGTCACAAAACAGAAAAGGTGTGAGTGGACAAAAATGACCTCTTATAAAAACATTTATCGAAATACAATCTTACCCTTCAATTTTCACAAACTTGCATGCATATCATAAAACATGAGTGACCGATAAAATCAAAACATATTTTCCCATGGTCCATAAAACTCATGTTCACCAAATCAGTTCATGTTATAAAACATCAAATCCCGGCTCTCAGGCCAAAACATGTGAAAACATAATCACCTGGCCACAAAGACCAAAAATCCGTACTCAATACCTGTACATCATCACAATCAATACCAATCAGCACTAATCACCAGTGCTCCAGAACTATAACAATCCAATCAATCCGCACTACTCACAAGTGCATAAAATATCACAAATCACATCTGCACTACTCACAAGTGCACAATCAATCAAACTGCACTACTCACAAGTGCACAATCAATCAAACTGCACTACTCACAAGTGCTGCACTACGCGTAGGCCAAAATCCAGTCACTCTCTCGGGAACAGACACCTCTGGGCTCAACCCACTCGGGCTCAGTCACCTCTGGGCGAACACATCCCCAGGTTCAGACACCTCCGAGTGGTACATCCAGGCTCAGTCTCATCCGAGAAGCTGACTACCATAGGATCAACTCCTGATCCTACAATCACATCCCCCAAGCTCCGGTCGTCTGGGTAATCCCCCCAAGCACCGACCGTCTGGGAATATCACAATCACAATGAAAACCATCCCGGGAATTACATCCCAAAACATTTCAATCAAATCTTGACGTCATACCAAGTCAAGGTCCTTCTCAACTGGGTCTCAAGCCCAAAATACCTTTTACACAAAAACCGTTAAAATCACATTTAAATCAATAGAATAATCCGAAAATCATCCTTGACTCACCAACCAAGTCAAAACATCATTTTAGAAATCATTTAAACTCCGGGCCTAGCCCAAAACATCATCTGCACATTCCTCGTAAAACGTGCCCGAAAGATTGATTAAAATAATCATAAAATCCCAATAAATCATTAATTTCACAATTTCGCAAATGACTCCAATTCCGAGTCAAAATCACTATTCACTTGGGTTCTCATGTCCAAAATAACATTATCACGCAAATCCATGCGTTGCAACCTCCGTTGCCATTTTCAAGTAAATCCACGAAATTGACCATTGACTCATTCCCGAGTCACCACATCATTTTTCAATCCATGACTCAATAATCCGAGTCCAAACATTATTTTCAATCAATTTCAATCCCGGACTCATAAACCAAGTCCAAACATCATTTTTACCAAATTTCGTAATTTCTCGAAAATCGCCCAAAATAAATAATATAATAATCATAAAACCGAGAAATTACCGGATTGAAACACAAATCATGCCCAAGCATATAAAATCATATAATAAGGCATTTAAATCATATATGCATGCATCACGGTTAGAAAACAAAGTCCACTCACACACACCGTCCAAAACGGTCCGTTTCCGAGCTGCACGTTTTTCCGTAAAATCTGAAAATCACAACTCCTGTCCAAAATCATTATAGAGGGTTACTAACATCTCAAAATACAACATATAATTTTCCCCAATTATTCCGGGATTTAAATAAGTATTTTTAACGTAATAAAAAACTTTGGATACGCGGAACATTATCGAAACAATATCCGATTTCATCGAAACCAACGTTAAAATGTTCGTTACACTGAGAGGATCAAAAGTCATGTTGACCTCACTTTGAACTAGGCCGGACGCGCCTCCACGCGCCGCCGTGAGTGGCTGCGCGTGAAACCCACGCGCCAGCTACAGTGTCACCGTCCCAACCCGTTTGTCTGGTAAACGGGTCCTTTAACCCGCGATCAGACCCGTTTGGTTTTCTGTCAAATCCACACTGAATTCATCAATTGAACATTCATACAGGTTCGAATTAAGTTCAATTAAAGATCTGTGGACACAATTACAATCGAACTTACCTCAAACCTCATGATCACAGTTGATCATTCGAAGAACACCCCGCACACTGTTCATCATCAGAACTCCCTCAATTTCAATCGATTTCTCTCAATTGATGCAACCAGAAGCTTCAGTGGATTCAGGTAAACTCTTTCCCCATCTCAATTGCATCAATTCATGGCTCAAACGCCACGACTCAAACTCGATTCTTCGTCACTGTGCAACTATGGAGTTCAGTCAATCTCAATCAGTTTCTTCCAATTGATGGATCCAGAAGCATCGTGGGATCCTCAGGAACATAATCCCCAGCTCAATTTCAACAATCAAAGCCTCCAATTCCTCGACTCAATCTCGAAAATTCTGAAAGTTTCCTTCCTCAGTTCTACCTCAATTCGACCTCAATTCCACTTGGTTCCTTCTACAAAATTGATCGTAGTTATCCCAGAAGACAGAAACTGAACCCAATTTCGATCAACAAGGCTCAATTCATCCAATTTGATTTTTCCTCCCAAAAACCCAATTTTCGAATTCCCAGTTTTCAGCCACTCTCAACCTCCCGTGTTTACCCAGTTGAGTTAGTCTCAACAAGCACTCGATTTTGCCCTCAAAACCAGTTAGAAATGGCAGCTAACACTCTCCAATTCTGCTGCTCAATGCTCACGGGTAGGAAAAACAAAGAAGGAGAAAATTAAGTTGAAAATGGAGGAAATGATGAAGGATAAATGATGATGTAGTAATGATGGTGTTGGGAGGGAAACATGGACCAGATTTCAGGGGATGGGTGACACTTGTCACTCATCCGGATGTGCACAGTCACCGGGTACTGTTCATCTTAAAATATTATTTTATTCCCAGTTCGTTCGGTTAATCGAGCCCGATTCCGTGACCATAACTTCGTCGTCGAATCTCCGATTTCGGCATACCGCCTGTCGTTGGATTCGTATCGACGAGACCTACGTAACGGTCCTTGGCCCTCGTCCATCGTACCTCCCGATCAAAAAGTCAACATTTGGCCCCTAATATGCCAAATTACCAAAATACCCCTCAACTTCCGAACATCATAACTTTCTCTACGAATGTCGGAATCGAACGTGCCACCTGTCTATGAACTCGTGACGTCCCGAACTACGTCACAGTCATCGGTTAAAGTCCATTTGACCGCCCGAACTAAAAGTCAACATTTTGCCCACGCTAGGGGCAAAACGGTCATTTTGCACGTTTCGTCCGAATTCACTCAACTAATCCCCGATTAGTCATTCTAATTCTTAATTAATTAATATTCAATCCCGATATTCGGGACGGGTCATTACAGTAGGTATACACAGTGCAATACTATTAAATTCACAGAAATCTCTATTTGACTACAAAAACAGATTCATATATATCCAGACGGGTCTCATACCCAAAACATCATAATACGTATAAAGAATCATAATATAGTACTAAGAATCATCTAATCTCAATCGTAAAGTAAAACAGTAAAAACAATTATGCATGCAATCATTTCGAAATCAAAAGCACACTCACACACGGTCCTCGCTGCTTAACTAACCGCCTAAACCTATACAAACACATCCAAAGGTCACTAATGGGCCCTACAAGTTCAAACATAAAACCCTAGAGTAGTACTGGCCCGGGAAAGCCGTCCGAACAATATTCACGAGGCATTAAACCCAATTTTGAAAAACTTATTGATTTCCAATCTACACGAAACCACCACCATTGGATTCATATCGTGGAAACTTTGAAAATAGTGTCGGTCACACCTCGAGATTCCCCCTCATGTGCCCCCACGCTCGGGTCAACTGAAAGTCAACATTGGAAGTCAACGGTCAACGCCTGCTGACGTTACGTCTGACGTCATCTGACAGCTGTCAGGTCTGACACGTGTCAGACTCTGATAGATCCACGTGTCAACAGATGATTTGTCCACATCACTGCCACGTGTCAACTGCTAGGTTATCCACGTCACTAACATGTCAATGACACGTGGCAGCCACTAATTAGGCAACGTCACTGACATGTCAGTGCACAGTCAGTACTGACATGTGACATGTGTCACGTCCCTATTGGCCGACGTGTCTGACAATCTGACAGGGGTATCACGTCAACTGATGACGTGATCATCCCTGCCTTCTCGAAAGGTCTACTATTCGGGTCGCATAGACCCACTACCCGACCGAGTTATAAAACCCTGGTTTCTTAACCATTTTCGATGCAATTTCATTCTACATGTTTGTCTAATCCTAACTAAGAGATCCATCTAATTGAAAACACGAAAAGCTCATTAAAATCTTACCCTCGATCGATGAACAACAACTGATTTTCCAAGCTTGTTCTTCTTCGACCCAGGCTAGAGAGGAAGATGAAGGTATGGTTATAGGGGTGATTTTGGTTGTTCACGGGCTAGAGAGGATGACAGATGAGGAAGATGATAGTTAATGCACGGTGGGGATGAGAGATGGGAGGAATAAGTTATTTAAATAATAAAAGTAACCAATGGACATAGATCCACAATCTCGGGAATTTTAGCCATGGGATGAATGACACTAGTCACTCATCCAAGAGTCCCACATCAATTATTTACCCAATCAGAATTTAGGATTAATTTCAAATCCCAATAACGTAAAAATAAACTGATTTCGATCCCGTGACCATAACTTTCCCGTCCGAATTATGATTTCGACACGTCGCCTGTCTACGGACTTGTGACGTCCCGATCTACGTCACGGTCATAGGTCAAAGTCCAAAAAGAATCCCAGTTCAAGAGTTAACTTTTTCCCCACTAGGGGCAAAATGGTCATTTTACATTAATTAATAGAATTTACAATAAAATAATGTTCGGGTCGTTACAGGTGATGATTGTGATGATGTGAGATGTGATTGATGACCTGCTCGAGATGGTGATTGTGATAGCTAGTCTCGGACATCGAGCCGAGCTCTGTCATTCTCGATACTCGTCTTGGATGTCGAGTTGGGTTTCGTCATTCCAGAGACTCGTCTTAGACGTCGAGTGTAACAACCTGTCCCAGAAATCGGGATTAGATTAGTGGTTAATAACGGATTAGTGAAGTTAATCGGTGATTAGTTGGATGCTTTCGGACAGACGGTGCGAAATGACGATTTTGCCCCTGGAATTAGCCGAACGCTTGATGTTTGGTTCGAGCAGTCAACCAGACTTTGGCCGATGACTGTGACATAGTTCGGAACATCACGAGTTCATATGATAGGACCCATCCCCGAAGGACATAGATAACCGTGCCTGATCCTGCTCCCGTCTGACAAGTCAACTGAAGTACCAAAATTACCCTCAGCACTTGCCAAACATGGGATAATCGCACCTGTGCCTATTGACTTGGAGGGTCAATAAAACATAAAAGGTGTGAGTGGACAAAAATAAATCAGTTTATAAAACATGTTACAGAAAAGACATTTCTACCCTCCACGTAAAACCCATGCATGCATTCGAAAATCATTTCATAATCCATTTCATTTCTAATATAAGCAAATCGTGTATGAAAACCAAAATCATTTCCTTTTCTCAAACCTCGGGCCTTAGCCCGAAACCATAAACACGGGGCCTTAGCCCAAAACTATGAATCAAAATCCAAGTACGAGAATATAGTCCAAGCCTTATAAACCGGGCCATTGCCCAACACATCCGAAAACATCGAAAACCAATAGTAAACCACAAGTCAATCAATCTGCTGGATCTCAATCACCGAGTCTTTCAACTCACATATATCAGGCCTTCCCGAGATATCAACGAGTCTTTAAACTCAAAACACAATCAATAGGCCTCGGGGGATATCACAAGAACCAAGTCTTTAAACTCAAAACATATCAATCAAGGGCCCTCCCCCGTCACATCAATCAACTGAGTCTTTAAACCCAAAACCAGATCCAGCAATAGTACCGGGTCTTTAAACCCAAAACCATGTGTAATTCATAGAAAGTCCATAATCCATCGTAATCCAATTTCCATAACCAAATCCGAAATCGCATTTTAATCGAAATGGGACTCATGTCCGAATTTCGCGTTCAAATCCTAAATCATACTCACAACTCATAATTAAAACATCATCAAAACATGATACGTACAAATCATATAAAATCATCCATCAAACCAACATCAAAGCATAGGAGAAACCATTGTCTCAAAATACGTGCAATTACGTATTGCATATCGAAATACGTGTAAATACGGAAATCGTAATTACCATAATCATAAGCATAGAAATCATAAATATAAAGCATAGGAAACAATTATGCATGCATTGAAATTTAGAAAGCAAAGTCCACTCACACACCGTCCAAACCGCCTGCTCCCGAGCTGCACGTTTTTCCATAAATTCCAGAAATCACAATTCCTGTGCAAAATCAATATTGAGGGTCACTAACACTTCAATATACCTCATATAATTTTCCCTAATTTTTTCGGGATTTAAATACGTATTTTAAACGTATACGAAAACTTTGGATACACTGGACACTATCGAAACGATATCTGATTTCCTCGAAACTAGTGCCAAAATGTTCGTTACATTAAAAGAATAAAATCACATGTTGGCCTTGACCAGAGATACTGCCTCATGCGCCCTCACGAGCGCCCAAAGGGGCTGCCCGTGAAAGTCACGCGCCCTGTACAGTAGTGCTACAATGTCGTCTGCTTCACCCGTTTTTCTGCTAAACGGGTTACGAACCTGCGACACGACCCGGTTATTTTTCCTTCAATTCGACCTTATTTCTTTCAATTCTTCCACCGAATTCCATCTATTCTACCTTAATTTAGGTTCTCTGTCATTAATTACACAATTCAAACCCTTAATCCATCATTTCTCCAATGAACATTTAAACGGTTTTTCAACTTCTAATCTCACTCAATTCATCTTATTTTTTTAATTAATTGATACAGAAGCATCGTGAGGTTGTAATGAACGTTCTGAGATAGTCAATTACACAATTCCTTACCTGTAAGTAATCGTACTCAACCTCCGATTTTTCTAGAAATTGGAACTCTAGTTCTTGGTCGAAACACGATCAAACTCCTTCGATTTTTGTGTGGTTGAAGTCGAAATGAGCTCAGAAGGCTGTTTTTAATCTCCGTTTGGATTCTCTCAACTCACAAATTAACATTTGAATTCTTATTCAATTTCTATGTTTCACGATTTATGGGCCTCTTTCTCTTTTTGTACTTGGTTTTCTTTCTATTTTGATCTCTCAAATCTCTCCAGTGCCTCTGTTTCTCCCAATCCCTCACAGTAATTTGATTAAATCAATTCAATCAGATATTATCTTGGCAAACGGTGCTCTGTTTCTCCAAACATCACGCATGTGCACACACTCACCCACAGCCGAGCCACCCTTATATTTTCCCTAGTGACATGTGTCACTTAAATAATTAAACACCTAAATTAAACATATACTTTAGCTGATTAAGCTTTCACCGTCCAATTTACTATTATACCCTTCCTTCACACAATTACCAAAATGCTCTTCCTCGTTCTAGAAGCATAACTTATTCATCTATAGTCCGATTGACGCAGACCGCCTGTCTACAGATTCAGCGTCTCGAGATCTACCCAACGGTCTTCGAATTACGTGAAAAGTCCAGGTCGTTTGAAAAGTCAACAACTTGTCCCCTTTTTTTAATCAAATTACCAAATTACCCTTGAACTTCCAAACACCATAACTTTCTCCTCGAATGTCGAAATCGGACGTGCCACCTGTCTATGAACTCGTGACGTCTCGAACTACGTCACAGTTATCGGTCAAAGTCCGTTTGACTGCTCGAACCAAAAGTCAACCGTTCGCCCAATTCCAAGGGCAAAATCGTCATTTCCTTCAAATTTTCTAAATTTTCCTTTTTCGAATTTCCGAGTCGTCACATCATAGACAGGTGGCACGTCCGATTCCAACATTCGAGAAGGAAGTTATGATGTTTGGAAGTTCAAGGGTAATTTGGTAAATTAGTTAAAAAGGGGCAATTTGCTGACTTTTCAAACGACATGGGCTTTTCACGTAATTTGAGGACCGTTAGGTAGGTCTCGATTCCCTGAGTACGATGACAGGTGGCACGCCGTCATCGGACGTCGGACGGTTTCATTACGGGTCTAATTATGTGAGGGGTAAAATGGTAATTTGTGTGATAAGGGCATTTTGGTCAAATTGAGGCAGATTGGGACATGTGGCAGTCTTGGGAATTGTGCCCACAAGATTGTGGACACTTGGCCTGTCCTGGATGGTGGTGGAACATTCTCACTGCCTTCAAATCAATTTAAACCAAAATATATGTGTGTGCACGGTGTAGAAACAAAAACAGAAAACAGAGGATTAGTTAGTGTGTGTGACCGTGAACCCAGTTCCCACAAACCCAAACCCTGACCCGTGAAGAGTGACTAAGAAAAGAGAGGCTGAGGGCAGTGGATGGATGGTGGTCGCTTGATCACGGGGGTTGCAGTGGAGGCCGACCTTGATCGTGAAACAAACATTGAGAAAACAGGGGTTGATCGTGTTCTCAAAGCCATACAACCCTCAAATCTCAACACTTGTCGATAGTGTGTAAAGGAAAGATGAAGGGAGTGAGGAGATGACTCTAGTGGTGCCACCGTGGAGGGCCGCCGTGGACAGTGGCCAGCAAACCCGACGAGGTAAGTTTATGATCCAAACTGTAGCTACATGTTTTCGTCTATAATGATGGATTCTAACGATTGAAACACGTTTATGGAGGTCATCTAAGTCAACTAGGATCGAATTCGACGTCTGAGAAGGACAGTAAGGTGGTTCCCGCGAAATTTGCTTCGTTTTCCTTCAAACATGGCAATCTCGGTTTTAATCATTGTCATTCGAATTAATTGTTTAGGTGCGATTCTAAAAGATGAGACAAAGCTTTTAAGCTTGGAAGTAAGAGGAATGATGGTTGCAAACGATGGAAGTGAACGTTGAAAAAACTGGTCGGTGGAAGAGGTTCGGGTGTAACACCCCAGAAATTCGAGGATTTTAATAGTGTAATTTGATATTTGAATTGACGTTTTTACCCTTGTGAATGGTATGGCCAAATTATTGACTTTTTGATTTGGTTGGTCAAATGGACTTTGACCAGTGACCGTGACGTAGTTCGGGACGTCACGAGTCCATAGACAGGTGGCACATCCAATTCGAACGATCAGGGAAAAAGTTATGACTATCGGAAGTTCAGGGGCATTACCGTAATTTGGACTTTAGGGGCGAAAATGTTGACTTTTCGTTTGGCAACTAATTTTCACATGACTCAAGGACCGTTAGGTAGCTCTCGATGTCCTGAGTTCGTAGACAGGTGGCACGCCGAAATCGGACTTCGTATGGCTGAGTTACGGGTCTAGAAAGTGAGGGGCAGTTTGGTAATTATTTGAACCAGGGGCATTTTGGTCTTTTTTCCCTGGTTACTGTAGCAACCGCGGGGGAACCATGGACGGCACCACCATGTGCGGTGGTTCAGTGTACAATTGATTATGCAAGTGTGTGCTGGAAAGGAATGCGTGTCAGATGCTTTAGAACGTGGGCTGAACCATCCACCCTACACTGTCGAATTGATTAATAAAATTCGAAGCTTTTTCGGGGAACAAAATTCAGTGGACAGTGAGGCTTCCACGAGCCTCTGGGACAGCTTGTGATGTTTTAAACTGATTAAGTAAGGGGTAAGCTTCATTCTGCTGTTGAAGGAACTGAAAATTGGAGAGGAAAACCAGAGAAACCATTTCGGGGAAAATTGGAGGGAAAATCGGGTTTTGATTTCTGGTGATTGTTGGACCAAACCAAGGCCTGGTTTAGTCTTCTGGGAGTGTTTGGAACTCAACCACATCGAAATCGAAGGCCATCAGCCACGGGTGAGCTGGGACGGTGACTACAGTTTTCAGAGAAATCGCAGAGCTTGGGACGACAACCTTCAGGTACTTTCAGACACAATTGATCGTTCATTTTGGGTCGTTTTGATCCTACTATGCTATCTGTGAAGTTAATTGGAAATTGAGTTAGAAACCAGGGAGTTCTGATGATTGACCCGATTGGTTGATCACGGGTCGATGGGTCGATTGGGGACTTGTCGAGGTTGATTATTGTCTCAGAACCTAAATTGGAAGGATAATAAACATGTTAGGATCAAATTGGGTTGAAATCGAATAGGAATTGATGGTTAAATAACCGGGTCAAGCCGCGGGTGGCAGACCCGTATTACAGACAAAAGGGTGAAGGTGGTGACACTGTAGCAGCTAGAGTGTCAGGCGCGTGACTTTCACGCGCAGCCACTTTGGGCGGCGCGTGAGGGCGCATTGGACCTTATCTCAGATCACGATCAACATGACTTTTGTTCCTCTCATCATTTTGAACATTTTTAGTGAATTAACCATGTTGATCTGAGATAATTTTGATGGGTCAGTTTAGGGCCGGTTGTCTCGGGAAACGTGTTGACGGTTTCCCCGAGCCAGTTTCTGTTTCGGGCTTTTTGGATATATGTTTAAAACTTGTAGTGACCCTTACATGTGATTTGGACTGACAGGAATTGTACGATAATCCCGGTACAAGTTCGTACGCGCAGGTTCACCGCGGGGTCGTACTGTGAGTGGGCCCGATTTCATTAAACCCTTGCATGCTTAACTGTTTTCTGATTTACTTATATGTTCACATGCTGGAATCAAGAAATGGATTTGATAATATTGAAATTTCGGTTATGGCACGTTTCACAGTATCTGGGCATGAGACTCGTCTGATGAGGTACCCCGGAGTGGTCACGGACGTCTAGAACGTCCAGCGTCTATGACGCTAAGCATCGGGGATGCTGTAACCGAACAGGGTTCGGGGATTGAACTCGGGATTGAGACCCGAGTGGCACGCGTAGCCTTGTGATTGTGACCTTATTGGACGTCAGGGACGTCAGACATCAGGGATGTCGGGATTGGAGTGTATAGTGCAGTGGCTAAAATTATGTTTATGGTTTTATTACATGCCTTATGGTTCATATTATATGATTAATGATTTTAAATAATGCTGCATGCATGTTTTGGAAAACGGAGGGGTAAATTATATGTTTTACTTACTAAACGATTTTATAAACTTGAGTTTCGGCCCACTCACCCTTATTGTTTTGGTAACCCCTCCAGGTCTTGCTAATGAGGTAGAGGAGGAACCTGAGGCTGAGGCATAGATCCACTTCTGCGTACCTGAACCCCTGTTGGGTGGTGTACCCGCAGGTTTATGTTAGAGTCGTGCTCGCAACTTGTAGTTTGGATTTCATCTCTTGTCTGACATCTGTTTAATCGGATTTGATGTATAACTTTAATTTGGTTATTTATGCATTTGATTGTTTGAGGTTAAAATTGGTATGTATTTCGGGTGTCAGACGGGAGCAGGGCACGTCCCCATGTGGTCCCAGAGAGGATCGGGGTGGGTCCTGTCATCGGGAAAGTATAATTCGAACCATAACTTTGTGTTTTAATCATGTAGATTGATTAGGCTAAATAGGACGAATCTATTGGGATTAAAACGAATGAAAAAGATGGAAAAACAAGAGAGAACCGCAACCGCCGGTTCGATTGGGCTGGCCTGAACCGAACTGGTTCAAACCTGGTTCACTCAAGGTTGAAGATGAACAGTGCCAGTGCGTGTGGGCACGTCGCACACCTTTTGAGGAAGGTTCCAACATGACTTTTAAAGTATTCGAAGTAACAAACATTTTGGAACTGGTTTTGAGTTTGGTGGACATCGTATCGATAGTTTTCGGGATGTCCAAAGGTTTTAGGGCTCGTTAAAAAATAGTTAAAAATTCAGGAATATTACGGGGACTTGGTAGAAGCTTAATGAAGTAGTTAGTGACCTTATTATGGTATTTGGATAGGTTCAAGAAAGCCGGTGATAGCGGATTATCCGGGAACGGCACAAGTGCGCGCTTATCGAGGCAGCGGCGTAAACAGTCTGTGAGTGGACTTTGCTTTCTAACTCATGATGCATGCATATATGTTTTTATATGTTTTCTATAGGTGATTCTATGTTTATGATTATGAACTTAATGATTTACGATTTTGCACGTATTTCGAAATATTTACGAAAGTACACGTTTTACGAGATACAGTTTTCTGCTATGGTTTGATGATGGCTTTGATGATTTGATTTCGAGATATGAATTATGATTTGATTTCAATAATTTATAAAGGATTTTGGAAAAGGAATTTCGGGTTTGAAGCCCTGTTCATGTGATTTGGGTAAACGTGATTTCGGTTTTGGAATCGGATTTTGAAAAGATGATTCTTGATTCGGTTTTGAAACTTGGAAGAGAAATTTTGGATTTGGGTTCGGGATGATGGTTCCGGATGCTGGCTTACGGAATCATTATTGCGAATTCGGATATGGATTTTCTATGGTGTTCACTTGATTGAAAAATGGTTTCGGGTTTAAAGACCCAGAGAAAGAAAACGGATGGATCTAGTTTTGAGTTTAAAGACTCGGTTGATTGACGGGGGAGGGTCTTGGATTGAAATATTTTGAGTTTAAAGACTCGGTATATATTTTGATTTTAAAGACTCGGTTATTGTGATATCCCCTGAGGCCTGTTGATTGTGTTTTGAGTATAAAGACTCGTTGATATCCCGGAAAGGCCTGATTATGCGCATGGTTTTGAGTTTAAAGACTCAGGCGCACTTGAGATCCAGCAACTTGCTTGATTGATGTTTTTCACTGGTTTTCAGATGTTTTGGGCAATGGCCCTGATGATTTGCATTTGATAAGTTTTGGGCTGAGTTCCCGTACCTTGATGAGGATTTATGCTTTTGAGCTGAGACCCTGGATTTTGAGACACGAATTTGAGACAAAGAAATGATTCTGGTTTTCATTAACAGTTTTTGGATATGAAATGGTTTTGTGAATTGGTTTTATATGCATGCATTGGTTTTTAAATGGATGGTATAAATCTAATTTCTTATGAACTGTTTTCTAAACTTATTATTTATTTTTGTCCACTCACAGTCTTTTTGTGTTTTCGACACCCTCTAGGTTGTTGCGGTGCGGGCTGTTGGTAGAGAGAAACAGAGATATCACACACGCGATCCATAATAGTTTCTACGCGCTCTGGGAAGTCCGGTACTTATGGACGGTTCATTTTGGGAATCCCTTGTCCGGCTTACGTGTTACATAGAGGTTGGACGTCGGTTTAGCCTTCGTGTCACGCTTAAGTTAGACGGGAGCATGGCTTAGCCCTTAATCCCGGGGGATTGGGGGTGGGTCGTGTCATCGAGCCTCGGGCTCCGTCATTCCTAAGACTAGGATTGTTCCTCAAACGTCAAGCTTGGGACTCTGTCATTTTTGAGCCGGTCGACACTCAAATTATCGAGTGATATTAGCCTACTGGTAATGCACCTTGATATGATGATTCAACAGCAAACATCAAGGTTGATTTGATATGTTGGTGCATGCAATGTGACTAATATGGCTACGTGTTGGTATGTTACATTGTGTTGGTACATGGAATGAGTTTTAAATGGATAGACTTTTAGTAAGTCTACATATTTTGAAGTGCCTATTTTTCTAGTTACTACACGTATTTTAAGATTCATGTTTTATTCGTAAATTTGATGCATGCATAGCTTTATTAAATAGAGGGTTAATCACTGATTTAAGAAAAGAGTTTTTCCAAATCTTTATTTTTGTCCACTCACACTTTCTATTGGTTTTGGTAACCTCTAGGTTGATCGCAGACGCGGGCTCTGTGAAGGCTGAGGCATTACGTAGATTTACGTACTCTGGATGTCTTGTTTAGAATGTAACTCTATCCCTTGTCTAACACGTGGTTAATATACATATCTAAATCTCGAGGGTACTTTAGTGATTTTGCTTGACGTGTCGGACGAAATCAGGTCCTCTCATGCTAATCAAAGGGGATTACGACGAGGGTCCTATCACTTTTGCCCTTCCAAAAAAAAATTACCAAAATGCCCTTAAAGGTTTCTTCACCCACACTAACATCGAGATATCTCCAATTTTGGCGTGTCAACTGTCTACATATTCGGAATCCCAAGACCATTGTAACGGTCTTTACGGATTTCTAAAAAGAGATTTTGATCAAAAAGTCAACACTTTAACTTTTAGCCAAAAAGTCAACTAGTTGATTTCTAATGGCAAAATGGCCAATTCACCAAATTTTACCTCTTCTGCTTTTCTCAAAGGTTCAGGTCATTACATTAGCAGACATAAGTTGTATTCTACCTCTGCCATGTTGATGACTTCGTACAGTTCGTACTCTTATATTTATACAGTTCCTATATTTGCATCTTCCATGCTAACATAAAACCCTAAATTCACAATTTTTGATCCAATTAGCACTTACTAGGTCATATCTCACCAATGATCATAGAGGTGTATAATATATTTTTTCCCATAAGCAATAAAATGGACGCACCTTCTTTCACGGATGAAAATGCACAATCAAAACTACATGTTGCATTGTTTTTGCCTCAAACAGAACTTCCATTGTTCAACAAAAATCAAAACTACCCAAACTTACTAATACACAATTGAAAACGTACAAAAATGGAAAATACACAATTAACGTAACCCACATCATGAGAATAAAACATGATCGTGAATTCTTTAAGAATACTAATTTTTTCTTCAAACTAGACTACCCAAACTCTCACCAAAATTTCATCCTAACATATATTTACAAATTTAGAGTACAAAAATAAAATTCTCATCCTTGGATTTGGACAAACTAGGAACCTCCTCCTTGAATTTTTTTTAGTCCAAGAGGTGACAATTTTGCTGGCATTCCCACAATAGCAACAATTGAGGTGATTGAACCGTCCTTTCTCCATTTTTCACCTTTAGACGAAGAGATAAAAAGATGCTAAAATTGATATTGGGCAATTAGGGAAAATGAAAGCAGAATTGAGGATGAAATTGGGGCTCATTAAGGGGGAAGGAAATTTACTTACGATCAAAGCAGGAGAACAAAGTTCCAGGAAATCCCCTCGATGTGCCTTCACGCCTGGGCAATGTGTATATGTTCTTTGTTGCCCCTCTTCCTCTTCGATGTACGACGGTCTAGTTCTTTTTCGATGTGCCTTCGCATATTTTCTATTTTTTTTTATCTCAGCGTATTCTCTTTTGACTTGGACAATTATGCTCCTTCAATTAACGAAAAAGTGTAAAAATTAATGTTTATAAGGCAATTTGGAACTAAAAATATGTTCACGGAATAAATTGAGTCAAAATTATATTTAAAGAGCATTTTAAAACTAAATTCAATGTTCACCGGAGATTTTAAATAAAAAAGCCACGTACTAGTGCGTGCACACACAAACCAAATAAAGATATGGAACCAAGATTTATGGGTTCTATACATGCTTGTTGTTGACTAGGCCAGTGTGAAACAAAAAAGCAGATATTTATCAATTCAAAAAGCTATACAACTTTACCCCCTGGAAATATCTAGGATTTTATAATAAAAAAGAAACCCATGATGGAAAAGGAATTGAAAAACAAAATAAAAATAGAAGATGAATGAAAAAGTGCGGCCTTTCTTCCATTTCAAGACCAGACGGACATGCGAGAGGAGAAAAAAGGATGACATAAATGCTCATTTGCTGCTGCAAGTCCATTTTGGGCACACTTCCCCACCAAAGCAAGATACTTTTCATTCATACTTTCTTCTAAACCCAAAATTGAAACCACCCCCACTTCTTTTTTTGTTTTTTTTTTTTGTGGGCAAAAGCCCCCTTCTTTCGAAATGGCCAATTCTGCATGCTAGGAAGTAGGAAGTAGGAAGTAGGAAAATAGGTGTGAGACTTTCAAGTGACAAGATGAGAAGAAGCAAGCAAGACATGAAAAACGGAATATGTTGTCCTATTTCCCACTCCGACGCACACACCATGCAAAACAGTACTCACGCGTAATAGTGGTTTATAATATTTGGCTTTTATATATCACCCAAAAAATAAATATTATCCATATCACAATAATCATTCTTTTCAATTTTGTAGCTCAAGCACCATGTTGGTTGGATTATGAATTTACTGTCGAATCTCATTAGTTGTCTTCTAGATATAACCATTAGAAGGTGTTAGGAGAGCTTCCAATTTTAAATCAATTTCACTTCAGTGCAGAAGTTTCGTAAATACGAAAAATTAGCCTCATACTATAATGTGTGGAGAAAAATTATATAATGTCAAAAAAAAAAGACTCAAGAAGGTTTTATTATGAGAAAATGTTAAATGTGGCAATCAAGTAAGTTACATTATAGTTATTTGCAAAATGAAATCGAACTTTGTATTAAGAAATTAAGTCTCACTTTTCTTGTCTTCTTAGTTTACTTTTTATAATGTGATTATACAAATAACACAATCCGACCCTCCATCTAAAACCTTTTTGTACACTATTAGAATGACTCATATTCCATGAATGAAAGTAGAATAATATATGGAGCATTTGTTAAGGTAGAGGAGCTAGGGCTGGCGAGAATGGAGGGGACTAAGATGGTGATACGTTAAGTTGGGTCCAGATGGTGTAGAGGTGGAGAGTAACTCACTTCTAATCATGGAAGCTAGCTAATAAGAACAATGTGAAAAAACTTGCCAGATGGTGTACCTATATTTTAGCCGATGAATTAATCTTGTTATTTAATGTAAATAGTTGAAAAATGACATCATATTGCTGATTGTCCACTATAGAAAACACTCTTGCATTTGTAGTTCCAAAAGTGAATGTAAGAAGGGAGATAAATGAGATTGCTTACCATACTCCATTTTTTCCTCTTTTATTTCTTTTTCATTAGAAAATATATTTATTTTAATTTTTAAACTTAATTTTAAATAAAAAAGAATAATTGTAAAATTTTATTGTCGATATGAACATATAGATTATATTATACATTAGACATCAGATTTTACTCTTTATGAAAGTTAAACACATATAACATGTATATAAAAATATTATTAGACTGTAATATTTAATCACATCACTAATTATAAATTTAAAGTATGCTATATTCTAACAACAATAATAATGCTAAATAGATTATATTTATAAACACACATTAATATTTTCTTTGGCAAACATAAACTCGCATTAATATGAATATACTTTACTTGCATTTGTGGACTTTACTTGTGTTAGTATATTAACAAATATGGTTTATAAATGTAGTTTGTTCCAAGAATATCCTTTCAACGAAATTCTACTAGTCAATCATTCGTGTGCGCTCTTATATTTTATACAATTTTTCAACAAAGTTCTACTAGTCAATCATCCGTGTGCACTCTTATCGTTTATACAATTTTTCATTGAAGTAACGGACTACTTTCTGTTTTCAAAAAAGAAATAAAAAATAGTTAGTTTCGGTAGATAATGCTTGTAAAAGAAAATTCCATGGAACAGAGTTTCACAGCGAATCCAATGGCAGTTTGTACGTTAGATTTTGGAGTACTTGACATGACACAAAAAGACAAATACAGTGAGTGTGTGTACAATATTAGACAAGTTAATGAATTATGTTTTACCCATTTATATCCAATTCGAATCCGACTTTTTTTAATAATCATGTCAAGAATGTCTAACCCGAATATGACAAGTTAATGACCCGTGTAACCCGTTTAATCCATTTAATAAACAGGTCATACTCAAAACACAATTAACCTATGACTCATTTGACCCGTTTAACATATTTAACCTATTTAAATTATAAGATTTAATAGATATTTAGATAGGTAAATCAGTTAGTAATGACACGTTTATTAAATGGGTCAATATATAAACCAATATATGAGTTAACCTGTTAACTTGAAATCTAACCATTTATTAAACGAGTTAACAGGTTATTATACGGATTAACAGGTTGACCCGAAATCCACTCGTTTAATAAACGAGTCATAACGGGTTGACCCAAAAATAACTCGAAATTTTAATCGTGAGGATTAACTCAGATAAATTTCGTGTAAGTTTCGAGTCGTGTCAAAAATTACCACCCTTATATAATATGTGAATTAATTAAAAGCGAATTCTCACTTCACTTTCATCAACATAAACTATATCAGAGTATTCAGATTTCAGAGAGAGGGAGACCCCATTTGCTGCTCACCCAATTCACCCACCCACATATGATGATTCACAAGGAGAGAGAGCGAGAGAGAGCAATTCACACCGATGCACCGTCTCTCCCTCCCACAGGCCTCAATGCCTCATCCCATCTCACATTATCACACACATCTCTTCCAGGTCCAAAAAATAAAAAGGGTCTCTGATGGGACAAAAGATTCAAATAATAATTACAAAAAACAAGATCTCCATTCTCTTTAGTCTTCATATAGTGCCCCCACTCTCCCCAACATTTCACCTCATTCAATCCCTTCCCTTCTTCCTCTCCAGGCTCTTTGCTCTCTCTCTCTCTACACAACAGAACCCATGATTTTTATACCATGGAAAACCATTGCACTTGCCCTGATTTGGCTCCAAATACCTTCTTCTTCCATTCGAGCTGATGCTTCTCTTTCCCAGCTCGACAGAATTTCTGTGTTACCGGGTCAACCCCAAGTCGGGTTCCAGCAGTATTCGGGTTACGTGACCGTTGATGACAAAAAACAGAGAGCTTTGTTTTACTACTTTGCTGAAGCTGAAATAGATCCAATTTCCAAGCCTCTTGTTCTCTGGCTAAATGGAGGTCCCTACTCTCTTTTTTTCAACTTTTCTCAAACTGGGTGTTAGGAAAGTCTCATCTTTCTGGGTTTTTAGTAAGAAAATATTTAACCTTTCTGGGTTTTGATGGGTTGTCATTTTTCAGGTCCTGGTTGTTCTTCTCTGGGAGTTGGAGCATTTTCTGAGAATGGGCCTTTTAGGCCCAGTGGAGAGGTACTGGTTAAAAATGAGCATAGCTGGAACAGAGGTAAAAGAAAAAGACTGATCTTTCTGATTTACTTGAATTCATTTAGTGGGTAGTTTGAAAACATTCCGACGGTTCTGGTTGATTTGCAGAAGCAAACATGCTTTACTTGGAGACACCAATTGGAGTGGGGTTCTCTTACTCAGCAGATACTTCTTCTTATGAGTCTGTAAATGACCACATCACAGGCATGCCTCTGCAATTTGAATTTCATGTCGATTTTGACTCACATTTTTAGTATTTGAAATTTCTTTTCCAATTTCGCCCAAAAAGTTTAATTTTTGCTAGATAAGAAAGAGAACCCATGATGCAAATAGTTATAAAAACAGCAGAAGAAACACAATTTCTGTACTGAACACTCGAGTCAACTTTGTCTTCCTATTTCCTTTGTTCTTTTTCCCCAAAAGTAAAAACAAAGCATATATTTTCGTTCCATTTGAAAATTTTCCATTTCTTTCTGCACCGAAGATTCAAAAGAATATTTGTTGATGGGTTTTGCACTTATTTTACTTTTCTCATTTTGTATTTTGAATCCCACTTTACAGATATGCCATGTGTGATAGCTCAGTCACTGTTGAGATGTTTTGTAATTTTGCTTGTGAATTGACAAAAGTTCACCTTTACAGGCTGTCTGTGATTTCTGAAATTTGTCCTTGTTATATACAGCCAGGGACAATCTGCTGTTCTTGCAAAAGTGGCTTGAAAAATTCCCACAATACAGAAATAGAAGCTTGTTCATCACAGGAGAAAGCTATGCTGGTATTTTATTGCTCATTTCAACATCAAGGTTTCAAGATAGAGAAAATAAGACATGAAGAAGCTAATTTTTATTTACTTTTTAATTTTTCTTCATTTATTTTTTCATAGGTCACTATGTCCCCCAGCTAGCAGAACTCATGCTCCAATTCAAGAATGAATACCAATTCAATTTGAAAGGAATTGCAGTGAGTAAAACAAACCTCAAAATTACAACCATTGCAATTTATGCCTTTAGATTTTGGTCTAAAAACCTTTGTTCTCATTGCAGTTGGGAAATCCAGTCCTAGAATATGCCACTGACTTCAATTCAAGAGCTGAGTTCTTTTGGTCTCATGGGTTGATATCAGATTCAACATTCAACTTGTTCACTTCAGTTTGTAACTACTCGCGATACGTGAGTGAATATTATAGAGGCTCAGTTTCACCTATTTGTTCGAGAGTGATGAGCCAAGTGAGTAGAGAAACTAGTAAATTTGTGGACAAGTATGATGTCACCCTTGATGTTTGTATATCATCTGTCTTCTCCCAATCCAAAGCTTTGCTTCCTCAGGTAATACCGTCATCTATTGTGATTCATTCTCACAATGTTGGTATCCATTTTCCAACTGATTTAACTTGTTTGTTGCAGCAGCAAGTTGGTGAGGCAATCGATGTTTGTGTGGAAGATGAAATAGTAAATTATCTGAACAGGCTAGACGTGCAGAAGGCTCTACGTGCTCGACTTGTTGGAGTTCGTCAATGGGCGGTTTGCAGCAAGTAATTAATTCTCTTGAGTAGATGTACATTTTGAAATAGTCTCAAATTTCATGGTGATTTGCTTATGGAGTCGTCTACTGTGATCATGACAGCATACTGGACTATCAGCTGCTGGATGTGGAGATACCAACAATCACAATCGTGGGCAAACTCATCAAAGCAGGAATACCAGTCTTGGTCTACAGGTCTATGAATTTTCAGACAGCATTAAAACACGGGGTTGTACTATTCTAAAATGTTATTGCAGTTGACTAAATTTTCTAGTTTTAAACTTTCAGTGGCGACCAAGATTCTGTGATCCCTTTGACTGGAAGTCGAAAACTAATTCATGGACTTGCAGAACAATTGAGACTAAATACCACTGTGCCTTATAGAGTCTGGTTTGAGGGGCAGCAGGTGAATCTTCTTTGAGACTACCAAAATTGGACAACTTTCAGGTGCTTCTGTTGGAAAGTTTGACATGGTAAAAATGGATGCTTAAGTTATTTTTTATATTTCTCCTGCAGGTTGGTGGATGGACTCAAGCTTATGGTAACATGCTGTCATTTGCCACCGTTAGAGGAGCATCGCACGAAGCACCATTCTCACAGCCGGAGAGATCACTTGTACTGTTCAAGGCGTTTCTGAAGGGCCAACCTTTACCAGAAGTGTTCTGATCTACTGATGGTTTAGGTAGGGTTCAGATTGAGATTGTACGAGAACCATCTGAGCATCAAAATTGGATTTGTTTGTTATTTAAAACATGTTACACGGGTTTGTCCATGCTGTCAAGTCCAAGGATTTTGTAAACATCTCGAGAAAAAAAGAAAATGTAAGGAAGTGGTTTTGTTTCCAATTTATTCAAATATCATATTCTTCAACACAACAACATAAGACAATGGACAATCAATCAAGATTTAAGACTCGGGGTTGCTAAAGATCTGTTGACGTTGCTGGAAACTATAATTGGAGCTTCAACCTGCATTTTCATACAACTGAACTTCATTGCCAATATAGGTTTGGATAACAAGACAGATACACACAGGTTGTTGGCATTATCCAAGAACTCATCGGTTGCATGGTGATTCGTGGTTTCGCTGCTATGGATTTCTGTAGTTTGTTTTGTATTGTTATTGGGCGTACGAGATTGTATTGCTACTTTTGCTGGATGCACTGCTCGAACCCTATAGAATATAATCAGGAAGCAAACTAAGTAACTAACAATTGGGAACAACCGAGTTCATTGTCAATGTTGCTTGATGAACAAGAAAGGGTACCTGCACTCAATCTGGCAAGAGTACTTGAGAAGGTTGGGGAAGTATTTTGTATGTCCACTGAAATTTCACAACACAACGGAGTTTATACACAAGGAAGAAACTAACCCCCATGAAAATATGCACAAAACAAAAACCACTTACCTAAAACTTGGAAGCGACAATTTAATCACCGGCCCTCTCCAGTTGCCTATGTTGGATGCAGCCACTGCCATCACCAAACCCCGCCAATTAGAAACTCCCAAAAATCGGACAGCTGGCCATCATACAGATACAGTAATGAAATCAACCAAGTTACCCAAAGTGGTGAGGTTGACATTGCAGGTATCTTTAGCAGCTGGAACGTTGATTTCGGCCACTTGAAGATCCATAGAGTCTATTGGATGATCGTACAAAGCAGCATTTACACCGATTGCATTTAGAAATCCAATGCTTTTGCTCTTTGGTTGCCCTGAAATTGCTGTAATTCTCTGTTTCCGGCAGCAAATAAATTACGCACAGGTGCTTGTATTTGAAATGCAAATCATCATGGTACTAGTATTACACTATTACTATTACCTTAGAAAACCTGGCGACTTGACTTGGAAGGCCTACTTCCTGCAAGCAACAAAAAATTATAGACAAAAAATAAGAAATCGTGAGTAGCTCTGTGGCAAAGTGCCTGATGCATGCAGCAGCCTCCCACCTTTCGTCCATGATCACAAGCTTCATCGCTATTCACAAGCACCTTAGCTGCCCACCTGTTCGTTTTAGAAAAATAAATCAAACATAAGAATTATAAATGAATTACTTGTTAGCCAATGCTTCTGCTTTGCATCGATTCAATTTTCATTTTCATATTATCTCTCTCTCAGTCACAATGTGACAACTGACAAGAAAAGACATAACTCAATTAGTCATATGCCAATCGTCTAATGAGAAGAGGTTAAGGCAGACATACGCGCAGGACGTTGGAGGGCTCCATACAAGTCCAGCAATCACGACCAGCTGGGAAGGAGAAAATAAGAGCACTTTTGTGAGTGATTAGTGACAGGTTAGATGTTGTGGTAATGCTAAAGCAAAGATGAAAAACTCCAACAGATATCCTAGCCAGTAATGAATGAACAACTAGGGGAAGTGAAGAGATGATTCAACACAAGATATGAACCTCGTCAAACACTCCAGCTGGACTGTCATCATAGTTGGCAAGAAAGAAGCCACCAAGAGTATACCTACAAATTGTTCAAATACATTTCTGTTGATCAAATTCTTAAAACGCCACAAAACATTTGAATTTTTTATTTTTTATTTTAGGTTCATAGTGCCAATATCAGGAGAAGTAATTATTATATTGCTTAAAAAATGTACCACTGCTTTACCCCTAAATCATTTAAAGTTAAACAACAAGGTACATATCATCATATGGTTACCCAAATGCTTCAACCAATCTCAACTCTTTTGGGATGCATGCTCGAACAGTTGCTGCTTTGACTAGATGGAGTTGATACAAGGCACTGATTACAAGACCAAAAGAAAACTTATCAGAAAACTCCTATTAAAATATATGACCCAAACATAGGGTAAGCAATAAAACCCGTGTGTTGTTAGACACTTGCCTGCCTCTGAATATCCATGGAGGGTTGCCATAGCTCGAGGAACATTTCATTTCTCCAGCATTCATGACCTTTGATTGCTACTTGAAAAAACTATCCAGAAGCAAGTTTGAGTAGCTCTTTTGAGAGATGTCAAGACTCAGCTCATTTAAATTGCACCATAAAGGTCCTAAAAGAAGAAGCGAATCCTTTCATTAGATAGTTCACGGATTCTGTGATCCCTTACACGTACGTTTGTTGATGTTGTATGCTAAAAAGATACACACTTAAGTTAACAATGCAAAAGCAGTGTTTGAGAAGAATCTAAGCAACAATTGACTAAACTTGAAGGCATGAGAAGATCAAAACCATGGCTCACCTAACAAATTCGAAACCAAGCCCAGCTCTTAAAATGAACTTGGCAAGAATGGGAAGAGAAGGGGTCCCATTTGAACTGAATTATTGGAAGAAGAGGGTGAAATCTATGAATGGGTGCGAGTCTGTGAGAGTGAGTGAGAGAAAGAAAGAGGAATTTAAAGGAGGCGAGAGAAACCAACAGATGGAGATGGAGATGGAGAGTGATAAGGGATTGGCTGAGGCGAGCTTAGACATGAATTGTGGATAGGACTTTATCCAGTCCACAGCATTTTATTTGGCGCCAACTGAAAATAACAATTACCCACATTACCATTAGCATGCAACTTGCCAAATCCCAACTCCCAACTACCAAAAATTGTGTAATAAATTTCTGTTTCTTAATTCTTTACATGTAATTAGATTTTCTGTATCCCAACTTGACTACTGTACTACTGTTTTATGTCACTTGTTTAATTCACATTTTAATACTTTCGGAACTTGAACTCGCTCTAGCTTTTGCTCTTTCACCGTTACAAAGAGCACCTCTGGGCTATTATTCACATAGTTGCTCTTTAGAATTGTTGAAAAGATTGGTTTTAAAAAATCGTATATAAATGATATTTATTTTATAGAGAAAGTGGATAATACTTGTATCCCACTCTAATATACTTCCTTATATGATTTTTTTACATCTCAAATTAGTTTTGTACATATATAATAATGGGAGTCATTGATAATTCAAAACTGTCTGTAAAAAATGAATAAGATTGTACGTCATTTAGCCATTTATTTAATTAATATATAATGATAGCTAGATGACTTTTAAATTAATTGATTTTTTTGCGTAAATAATCTTAAAATGAATATTTATAATAATTCAATAAATCAAAAAAATCCTATGATGAGATGATAACAAGATGAGAGGCAAATATTATCCATAGAAAATTAAGCTTAACATCAATGGAAGCTGAAATTAGAACAACAAATTCGTATACAGGTTTCTTAATAAACGCTATGAAGGAAATATCCCTCCCCACACAAAATCTTGAGATCCTCATTGATAGACGTGTCAACAAACTCATCAGAATCCCTTGATTGCTCTAAATTATCATCGTAAAGAGGAAGTAAAACTTAATTATTATATCCTAAATTATCACCAGCAACTGCACTGATCCTCCGCACTATTGGGCAGCTAGCTGTTCATCTCTCATGCACTTTCAGATGAGCTGGCCTCCTCTTTAATGTATGCAGCAACCGCAAAGAGACGCATGTCAAGAGGTAGCCTTGTCATATACAGCCACGTGTGCACCATCATGCAGTGGTGGCTTAGAGAACCAGCCACGCTATTGGCTCACAGAAACTTCCACATAACGTCACCATGGGTCATGGTTCAACTGATTCACATCAGAGAGACTGATTCTGATTGATATCGCAGTCACCAATAATCTCTGCAAGAACACTGCCCCAACTCAAAGTGATGGAATCTGCTGGAATCTCTCACAACAATTACGCGCCCTGTCACCACAGAAACATGTTTTGCAAATTCATGGCAGGCTTTGCAGGCCGTGATGTTCTTAAAAACCACAATAGGAACGTTGGTGTCGAAATGAGCCCAAATGCAATTGCAAGTCTCTCACTATGGTCAAGAATCTTCTCTTTCCTTTCAGGAAACCCACTCAACACATTCTCTTGATTTAAAACTGAATCTTCAGCTTCAGCTTCCCTGAAAAAAATGCTCAGCTTCTTCAGCTTCAAGTATAACTGCTCTCTCTGAGAATGGTGTTGATCTCCCACGATAAACCTGTGTTTTTCTCCCTTCACAGTGATCCAGCAGCATCCAATTTCTTTTCTAAAGTTACTTTCAGCCATAGTTCTTCTATAAACTCAGCTTATTCTATTGGAACCCTTAATTCAAGGAGTTATTGGATTCCTTCATTCTAGGAGTTGTTGTCACCTCCCTTAATTCAAGGAGTTGTTTCTTTATTGGAACCCTTAATTCAAGGACTCCCTTAATTCAAGGAGTTGTTGTCACCTCCCTTAATTCAAGGGAGTTGTTCCTTAATTAAAGGAGTTGTTGTCAATTCCCTTAATTAAAGGAGTTGTTAATTAGCTTCCCTAAGCCTATATATTGTTGTACAATTGTAATAATCATATGAGAGAAATACAATTCAACCTTTGAAATTCATTATGGTATCAGAGCAGGAAAATTAACCTGCTTCTGCTATACTGCTATCCGAGAGTATTCACTCTCCAAAATGTCTTAAGACAATCCTTTAGCACTAGAAGCTGAAAGTTGTCACGACCCGACCCATCTAACACAATATTGTCCGCTTTGGGCCCAACCCTCGGTTTTGTTTTTGGGAGCTCACGTGCAACTTCCCAGTAGGTCACCCATCATGGGATTGCACCAGCCTCAACTCCCTGAACTTTGGGGTTCCAATCCCCCCCAAAGCCACTGAGCTCCCAAAAGGCCTTGTGTTAGATAGATACGTGCCCACACATATAAGGTACTTCACCTTTCCCTCCCCGAGTGATGTGGGATCGTTCACCGATCTTACCTTTCCAAGCTCACGGGTCTTGCTCACCGATCTTGCTTCCAAGACCGGGTCATACAATCCACCCCCCTTGGGGCCCAGCGTCCTCGCTGGAACACTTCCGGTCAGGGTCCAGCTCTGATACCATTTTGTCACGACCCGACCCATCTAACACAATGTTGTCCGTTTTGGGCCCAGCCCTCACGGTTTTGTTTTTGGGAGCTCACGTGCAACTTCCCAGTAGGTCACCCATCATGGGATTGCAGCAGCCTCAACTCGCTTAACTTTGGGGTTCCAATCCCCCCAAAGCCACTGAGCTCCCAAAAGGTCTTGTGTTAGATAAATATGTGTCCACATATATAAGGTACTTCACCTTTCCCTCCACGAGCGATGTGGGATCGTTCACCAATCTTGCCTTTCCAAGCTCACGGGTCTTGCTCACCGATCTTGCTTCCAAGACCGGGTCTTACAAAAGTTCCCGGGAGCTTTCCTCTGTGAATGTGCAAGAGGTGGACATCAACCCAAATCAAAGGTTAAACTCACTCGTACTGAATGAGTTTAATTACTTGCCGTGGTCAAGAGCTGTGTCTTTGGCGCTGAGTGCCAGGTCCAAGTTAGGGTTCATAAATGGAAGCATCAAAGTACGTGATGCTTCCTCACCAAACTCTGAATCTTGGCTTAGCAAGGATCAACTAATTATGTCATGGCTTTTGAATTCCATGGAACGAAAGTTAGCTGAAATATTCAGCTACTCAGAATCCTTGTACCAGCTATGGGAAGCGGTCAAGGAAATGTATGGCAACCGGAATAATGCTGCCCGGGTTTTCCAATTAAAGAAGGACATCTGTGATCTGCAACAAGATGGCAAGCCGTTTGTGCAACTCCTAGGAAGCATGAAAAACATGTGGAATGAGCTGAAAATTTATCGTCCTCATACAACTGATGCAGCACTACTACGAAAGAGAGCAGAAGAAGACAAGATATTTCAACTCTTGTCCAGTCTTGACTCAACATATGAAGATCTACGATGTCACATACTCATGAACACTGAACTTCCTTCCTTCACCAGTGTCAGGACCCGTCCCAAATCCCTTGGGATTAACGTGGGACGCGCCTGATCTAGTATAACATGAAGTGTCATACCAAGGAAAATTCCGTCTCTCGCCCTCATCGGGGCTTTCAGAGTACGCTAGGATCGCAAGAGGAGGAGTGTAATGGGATGATTTTGAGGAAGGTTAAAGGTCGAGGAACCCCTGGGGAGGAATTAGGAAAACCGAACTGTGAGTTTAAGTTTGAACCGATGGATTTAAACCGGTTTTTGGGTGTTTTAATCATGTATTTAGGTTGCTAGGACTGAATTAGAGAGATTGGGATTGAGAAGGAAGGAGTTGGACGAAAAATGAAGAGAAGAGGGCCTTGGACCGATCACACCGGTCCAGGCAGATCGGATTTGCAGAAAAAAACTGGGTCGGCCAGTTCGGACCAGCCTGACCGAAGGTTGAAGAAGGATGAACAGTGCGCGCTTGAGGCCCACGCGCAGGCCCTTCTAGGGGCGCGTACAGGCACGTGAGCCATCATTTAGGGGTGGTTCCAACATGTAATTTTATCTATTCGATGTAACGAACATTTTGGGACTAGTTTCGTGTCAATCGGATATCGTTTCGATATAGTTCGAGACGTCCGAAGGTTTAGGATCGGTTTTAAAAATAGTTAGAAATCAGGAAAATTATGGGACTTCAATGAGAGGTTAATGAGGCTATTAGTAACCTTCTATTACGATTTGGACAGGTTTGGGAATCCCGGAGGCGACGATTGGCCCGGGAGACGCTTATGGCACGCGTATCTAGGCGCAGATTCGGACGGTCTGTGAGTTGACTTGTTTTATGAATTCGATGCATGCATAAATGTTTTATAATTGTTTTAGAATATATTTTGTGATGCCATGAGTGCATTTGTTTGTGGTAACCTAGGATTTACGTATTTGCACGTATTTCGAGATTTACAATTTTATACAATGCTTATACGTGCTAGGTTTTCAATGAGAGTTTAATAAATGGATTTTGGATTTGGAAATATGAAATTGGGCACGAGACCCATTTGATTTACGAAATCTCGGACTTGGTATCCATTTGATTTGACGAGGAATCGGACCGAGGGTCCATTTGATTATAATCATTCAAACAATTGGAGAAAATGATCTCTTTTGTGAAGTTTGTGCAGATTGCTTAGTTGAGGTTTAAATCATGTTTTACAATGAAATGTGATCTTTCCAAGGCTAAATCTTTAAGGACTCATAAAGGGCCTCATCATCTCCCATTTACATGATCAAGATCCAACAAGACCCTAAAAGTCACGGCCTAGCCCCTAGATGTGATGACCCATCCCGAATTAACGGGATTAATTAATGATTAATTATGGATTAGCGAGACTAATTGGAGATTAGACGAGGATTAGCGGACGTTCGGGCGAAATGACGATTTTGCCCTTGGAAAGGGCGAATCGTTGACTTTTCGTTCAGGCTGTCAAATGGACTTTGGGCGATGACCGTGACGTAGTTCGTGATGTCACGAGTTCATAGACAGGTGGCACGCTCGATTCCGACGTCCGAGGAGGAAATTATGACGTTCGGAAGCCCAAGGGCATTTTGGTAATTTGGGTGAATAGGAGATCAAACGTTGACTTTTTGACTGGGAGGTCCGATGGCCGAGGGCCGAGCACCGTTACATAGATCAAGACGATACGAATCCGTAGACAGGCGGCACGTCGAATTCGGACGTTCGACGGCGAAGTTACGGTTCACGGATGTTCCAAGATACTATTCACAGCGACACATTTTACGAGACAAAAAGACAGTTTTGTCTCTAGTGGCCCCAGCTTTTGAGACAGCCAATGGATGAGTGACAAGTGTCACTCATCCACTGGCCAACCTCATCCATTCATGCACCAAAACCCATCCCCATGCATCGTCCATTTCCATTGTTCCCAAACAAACCCGATCCACCATTTTTCATCCAAAACCCAAACCCTTGATCCATGACCATTGGTGAGAGGCTGGAGAAGGAAGAGAGGACCCGAGGATGTGGTAGCTGGCCAGGCAGAGCTGCCGTTGGCGGCGGAGGAAGAAACCCGATCGAGGTAATCGGTTTTCACCGATTTTCATCATTTTCAATTCTTGTGATTATGGGCCGTTTTCATTGTTTTCATTGATTCAAATAGGTTATTTAGGGAGTATAGAGATGATTTTGGACGGTGGTTGACGGCTGTGAAGCCCAGGGGGGATTTTTGAAAAGTTGGACCGTGAGGGGGTTTTTGGGTTCACGGGTTTTAATCGGTTTTAGGTGGTTAAGTTAATTAGGAATGATAGGAAAGATTAAAAGAGGAATTTAGGGATTGAAATGGAGGAAAACGGACGAAAAATAAGGAAGATAGAACCCTGGACCGGTCACGCCGGTCCAGTTACAGGAACGGACCGAACTGCCGGTTCAGACCGACCGTCGAGAGGTTGAAGACGGGTACTGTAGCAGGCGCGTGAAGCCCACGCGCAGCCACTTTAGGCGGCACATGTGGGAGCGTGGGGAGGAATTTGGAGAAGGTTCTAACATACGAAATCATCTATTCGATGTAACGAACATTTTGGGACTGGTTTCGTGTCAATCGGACATCGTTTCGATATAGTTCAGGACGTCTGAAGGTTTAGGTTCGTGTTTAAAAATAGTTAGAAATTCCGGAAATTACGGGGATTTAGTGAGGGGTTATTTAAGTAGTTAGTAACCCTCTAAATTAATTTGGACAGGTTCGGGAATTCCGGAGGCAACGTTTGACCCGGGAGACGGTTATGACGCGCGTATCGAGGCGCGGCTTCGGACGGTCTATGAGTGGACCCTTCTCTCGAAATTGATGCATGCATAAATGTTTTATAATTGTTTTAGGATATATTTTGTGATGCCATGAGTGCATTTGTTTGTGGTAGCCTAGGATTTACGAATTTGCACGTATTTCGAGATTTCTGGTTTTATACGATGCATATACGTTCTAGGTTTTCAACGAGAGTTTAATAAATGAATTTCGGATTTAGAAACATGAACTCGGGCGTGAGACCCAATTGATTTATAAACTCTCGGACTAGGAGTCCATTTGATTTGACGAGGAATCGGACCTAGGGTCCATTTGAGCTATACGATCGGACCGAGGGTCCAGTTGGTTTACGATTCAGGTTTGAGGCCCAGTTAGTGGTACTATCGGGCTTGATGCCCCGTTGATTTATGATATCGGGCCTGAGACCCATTTAGTTGAGGTATCGGGCTAAAGGCCCCGTTAGTTGTGAAATCAGATGTGAGGTCCCGTTGAGTTATGGTTTCAGGCTTACGACCCAGTTAGTCGTGATATCGGGCTCGAGGCCCTGTTGACTGTTAAATCAGGCTTGAGTCCCAGTTCAGTTTATGAAATGAGTATTCGGGTATGAGACCCTGTTGAATTGAGGATTTAGGTCGAGGCCTGTGAAAGTGAATTGAATCGGATTCGAGGAATCCCATTGAGATAAATCTGGTATGAGACCCAGTTGAAAAGTGATTTGAGAAAGAAAGTATTTGAGAAAGAAAGAAAGAGATTTGAAAAATGAATGAACCCTCCATATGTTTATATGGTCTCCTCCAGTGTCGACCTGGAGAGTCACGATCCACAGACCAGAGTGGGTATCCCCATAGGGATCCCGTTCCAGGAGTGGTGGTTACTAGATATGATGTGGTCCCGGACCAGATTCCGAAGAGATGTGTGGACTAAATCCAGAGAGAGAGCTCGGACTAGATCCGGTGATTAAGCCTCCAAGATGGAGATTCCTGGGAGAAGACTCGGAATGAGACCCCGAGGAGTGTGCACACTAGTATAGAGATTGACATCGTGACTATATCAGGGATGTGTTCCGTAGGGGTTGTGTGCCCCGAGTTGGCATCTTCTCGGAAGTGCCGCGGATGGGTTATACGTATGACGGTACGTATGAGATTTTGTGGAAAAGTGATTTGAGGGCGGAGACCCTATGTTTTATGATTAGAAAGTGATTTGGGGTTGCGACCCCGTATACGAGATCTGAGGGCGGAGACCCAGTGTTTTATGACTTAGAAAGTTATTTGGGGCGGAGACCCCGTATTCGATGTTTTAGAAACGATTTGGGGGTGGAGACCCCGTACTTGATGTGATTTGGGCTGAGTCCCCATTGATTTGACCTACGGGTTTTGAATTGTGATTTCAGGTCAGGGACCCAAATGGATTTATGGGTCATGACGGTTTATGGGGCCGGCCATGAACCCTTGAAAGATTTTGAGAATGGTTTCAAATGGTTTTATGATTGTTTGATAAACGGTTTTCAAATGCATGCGTATGTATTTATGAAGGGCATAAATGTCTTTATGTGAAAATGTTTTTAATAAATTATTATTTTGTCCACTTACGACTTTTAATGTTTTAATGCCCTTCAGGTTAATCGAGGATGCGGGCTGTAGCAGAGACGAGACATCACTCCCCTCCTCCTATGATCCTGATGCACTCTGATAGCCCCAGCGAGGGCAGAGATGGATTTTTCCCTGGTCTGACACGTGGTGTCAGACGGGATCAGGCGGGTCCCACATTAATCCCGGGGGATTTGGGACCGGTCCTGACAAGTTCTCTAATTGTCAGGACCCAACCCTCCTCGGTTAGGACCCGACTCATCTAGCACCATATTGTCCGCTTTGGGCCTCGCCCTCACGGTTTTGTTTTCGGGAGCTCGTGGTGCAACTTCCTAGGGGGTCACCCATCATGGAATTGCACCAGCCTCAACTCGCTTAACTTTAGGGTTCCAATCCCCCCCAAAGCCACTTGAGCTCCCAAAAGGCCTCATGCTAGATAGGTGTGTGCCTACACCTTTAAGGCACACCACCCTCCTCTCCCAGACCATTCCTCCTCGCAGGAATGTGGGATTGTTCACCGTTCCCTCCAGGACACGGGTCTTACAATCCACCCACCTTAGGGCCCAGCGTCCTCGCTGGCACACTTCCCGGTCGGGATCTGGCTCTGGCTCTGATACCATTCTGTCAGGACCCAACCCTCCTCGGTTAGGACCCGACTCATCTAGCACCATATTGTCCGCTTTGGGCCTAGCCCTCACGGTTTTGTTTTCGGGAGCTCATGGTGCAACTTCCCAGGGGGGGCACCCATCATGGAATTGTACCAGTCTCAACTCGCTTAACTTTGGGGTTCCAATCCCCCCCAAAGCCACTTGAGCTCCCAAAAGGCCTCATTCTAGATAGGTGTGTGCCTACACCTTTAAGGCACACCACCCTCCTCTCCCAGACCATTCCCCCTCGCAGGAATGTGGGATTGTTCACCGTTCCCTCCAGGACACGGGTCTTACACTAGAAGCCCACAAAATGCGGTTAAAGGTGTTTTAGGGGGTTTACTTGTGCATCAAGTAATTTTAGACGAATTTTCCTACCTTTCTCAATGAGGAATGACTGGACCCGTCCCAATCCCCCTGAATAAATACAGGATGACCCTGCTCCCGTCTGACACGAAGTGTCAGACAAGGGATTTTTCCGACCTTTGCCCTCTCGAGCCATCAGAGTACGCCAGGATCCGGAGGAGGTATGTGATATCTCAGTCTCTGCTACAGTCCACATCCGCTGTCAACCTGAAGGGCAGTCAAACCATTAAAAGCTGTGAGTGGACAAAACAACCAGTTTATAAAAACATTTTAACGAAAGACATTTGTACCCTTCACTAAAAAGCATGCATGCATTCGAAAACCATTTAACCAAATGGAACCATCTGTGGGAACTATGCCCAAAACCAAAATCAAATCAAATATACGGGCCAGTGCCCAAATCCATAAGGGACTCAGCCTAAAACCATCATGAAACCAAGTACACGGGCCACTGCCCAAATCCTGTGCACATCACATATCATATACCATATATATCATATATCATATATACATATAATTCACACAACCAATCCTGTCACGATTTCCAAAGCTACGCGCGTGCTACCCGGGGTCTCAAACCCAAGTCTCTCAGAATCCAAGGTCAATGTATGTAGACTAATGACCCGTCCTGAGGTTACGATCCAAGCCTTGCTGAGAGTAAGGAACCCAACTAGGGGGCGACTCCACTCAGTCGGTGCTCCGTGACTACCCCGAGGTCCACCCAGGCCAACGACCCTCCCCGGAGGAGATAATAGAAGTAAAGGAAGGTATATGAACATACATATACATATAACATACACATTCATGCCCGGTTCCTCTGAACCGTCACGATCCATAATATCCATGTCATTCATATATATATATATATAGAAACATCATCCATGGCTGGTTCCCATAAACCGTCATGTACCACAATACGATTTCTAGGGATCATGCCGGTTCCTATAAACCGCCATGAACTTGGAAATCCATCTAGGGTCCCTGACCCGAAATCATCAATGTAAAACAACTGGGTCTCGTGCCCGAACATATGACTTCAGCTGGGCATCGTGCCCGATATCTAAGGGTCAATCACGACTCCAATCGTAGTGATGTGTGCAACCATCCATCCAGGACCGCCCTCAATCCTGGTATGTCGCCCTGAACGAATCAACCGACGCGACCACCACAAGATCATGGTGCACTCATCAATGATCATTATCCTGAACCGTCAGCACTCCGAAGTCGAGTCTCCCCAGGCTGCTCGACCACAAATCGTGCATTGTGACTTCTCCGGAAGGAACAAATCCCAATCCGGAGGCGAGCGTCACATAGCACCCGTCTGAGCTACCGCCTCGATATGCGTGCTATACGGCTCTCCCAAGCCAATCACCATCACCGGGACTCCCAAGCCTGTTCAAATCGTAATAGAAGGTTACTTACTACTTAATTAACCTCCCACTAAAGCCCCGTATTTTTTCAGAATTTTTAACTATTTTTAATTCCGATTCAAAACCTTCCGATGCCCCGAACATTATTGAGAAGGTGTCTGATTGACACGAAACCAGTCCCAAAATGTTCGTTACATCAAATAGAAGATTTCACGTGTTGAACACTTTCCCAAACAGTGGGACACGCACCCCCACGCGTCCAATGAAGGTGCTGCGCGTGAGATCACGCGCCGCACTATTCATCATCTTCCCAAACGTGTCGAACCGGTTCTCTGGTTCCTGAACCGGCCGAACTGTCTAGACCGGTTCAAGGCCCAATACTTCATGTTTTTTATCCTTTTTGTCCCATTTTCATCCTAATCTCATCCTAATATCATTTCCTATCTTTTAAATTTAAAAATGGGATCACAACCACCAAAATCGTACCTTCCAAGTTCGGCAATGGTGGTGGCGGATTCCTCCGCCGTTCGCCGCCATTCGCCGCCGTCCCACGCCTACCAAGCTTCCTCTTAGGTCACCAGAAAATGGTTCCCATCATTAGAATTAGCTAACAACCTCAAAATCCTAGGTTCCAATTTTTGAACTCTTACCTTACGGTTTCGGCCTCCCCCCTGTGGCCTCAGTCGTCCCCAGCCGTGGCTCGCCGTCGTCCTCATCACCTCGCTCTCTCACGCTCACACACAAGCACAAATGGAGATGAACTAGGGTGATGATGTGTGTGGTGTGGTGTTTGAAAATAGAGGATGAAGAAAATGGTGGGGGTGCGGGTTTGAAGAAGAAAAGAGAAGGAGTTGATGTAGAGCAGATGAGAGAGGGAATGATTTAATGAATGGTGAGGATTTGAGAGATTAAGTTTAGATGGAGGGCTAGGATTTAATGTTAGAAAGTTTAATTATAAAATAATTAATATAATAATATTTAATTAATGAGATCCACAATTTATGGGATTTAGCCAATGGGATGAGTGACACTTGTCACTCATCTATGGGTCCCACTCAAAATATCTGCCCAATCAGATATTTCCAAATTAGCATCGCCTCGAAGTACGTGTATAGTGAAATCGACATTCCGTGACCTATAACTTCCCCGTTTGAAGTCCGATTTCCGCATGCCGCCTATCCATAGATTCGTATCATCTGATCTACGTAACAGTCTTCGGCCCTTGGCCATTGGACCACCCAGTCCAAAAGTCAACATTTTGCCCCTTTTAACCAAAATTACCAAAATGCCCCTTAAACTTCCAAACATCATAACTTTTTCCTCGAATGTCGGAATTGAACGTGCCACCTGACTATGAACTCGTGACGTCACGAACTACGTCACGGTCGTCGGTCGAAGTCCATTTGACCACTAGAATGAAAAGTCAACGTTTTACCCATTCTAAGGGCAAAACGATCATTTTGCATCGTTCGTCCGATTTCGCCTAACTAATCACGAATTAACCTCACTAATCGTGATTAGTCACTAATCTAATCCTGGAATTCAGGACGGGTCGTTACAAGGAATGATATGGATTGACTTGGATAAGAAGACTTAATTATATTCCTAATCAGATCTTGAAGTTAAAGAGGCAAGAAACTAGGAAAAGGAAGTTTCTTGGAAATTAAGAAACCATCATGTACATGGCTAGGGTTAATTAACTTCCCTAGCCGCAATTTTTCATGTTTCTTTTATTTTAGGGCAATGTAATCTGGTTTAGGATAGCATTAAATGAATTCCTAGTCAAAGATAAAGTCAAGAAGTGGAAAGAAGGAAGGAAAGGGACTCCTTGTACAAGAAGGATACAAAAAACGGCCGACTATGGTTTTTCACAAAAACAAGGAGTACTCCTTGTTTTGGGGCTGTTTTCCCTTTTCTTTGAGGGAGATGTTAGGGCAGGTGTTTGGGGTTATAAATAGATGTTTTCTCATTGTTTTTGGAGGGCCGAATTTACTTCTTGAAGGTCCCCAAAACTCTGTCAAAATTCGTACTTCAATCCGTGTTCTTAGTTTAGAGTTTTGTAATTTAATTCAAGCACTCTTTATAATTCAAGCATCTTCAAATTCAGCACGTCTACCTTGAGGGAGTTTTCCTTCATCTATTTTAATCATTGTCCTTTTATTATTTCTTGCTTTATTTATATTTTTACACCATTTAATTATGTCCTTATTTTATTCAATAATGTTTGAGTAGTGTAATTAGGGCTAGGGTTACTTGAAGCCCTAGCCATGTTAGTTCGTGTTTGATTTTTGGCTCTTGATTATGATTGCTATGAATGCCTGGATTTGTTGGATTACTGCGCTTCATGAACTCAATTTATGCTTATAAGCTTAGCTACTTTATTTGTGCATAATTGTCGATGTAATTGCTTGACGAATCACCTTGATGTTTGTGTTCACCCTGCAATTTATGCCATCACGTTTAAGAGGGGGAATCTTATTCGTAATCTAAACTCATGACTTCCTAGGTCTGCACATCACTTTTCTAGGGACACTGTAGTGTCATTAAATCTTCTTCATGTTTCATGCATTAACATGCACCAACGGTAATAGTTGTTTAAGGGCGGGCACATCACGCTTAAACATGCAATCTAAGAGAAGATAATATGTGTGGGGGTGAACCTTAGTCGGACCCCTGCACGGGCACTTAATTCATAGACATGCATAGTAATCTAATCAAGGAAATCTAACGGAACTATAATTGGTAAAGGTGGATAGAAACCCTAGCTCGACTTAGTTAGTCATTATTAGTTAATTTACTTCATTCATAAAACATAACAAACCCCCCATTGCTATTTAATTACTCCACTTAAGTCAATTGAGTTAAACAGAATTGGATATCATTGAGCAAGTCTTCGTGGGATCGACCTTTGCTTACATCTATACTATCTACACGTCTTGTACGCTTGCAAATTTTATTACACGTAGAGGTTTTTCCAAGTACATTTTTGTGCTTGGTAAAATCTCTATCATTATACGATCGGACCGAGGGTCCCGTTGATTTATGATCCGGGCTTGAGGCCTATTTGGTTGTAATACTGGGCTGGAGGCCCAGTTGACTGTAATATCGGGCTTGAGGCCCTATTGGTTGTGAAATCGGGCTTGAGGCCCTGTTGGTTTGTGGTTTCGGGCTTAGAGCCCAATTAGCTGTGGTATCGGGCTTGAGGCCTTGTTGATTGTAACATCGGGCTTGAGGCCCTGTTGGTTTGTGGTTTCGGGCTTAGAGCCCAATTAGCTGTGGTATCGGGCTTGAGGCCTTGTTGATTGTAACATCGGGCTTGAGTCCCAGTTCAGTTTGTGAAATGAGAATTCAGGCATGAGACCCTGTTGAACTGCGGATTTAGGCCGAGGCCTGTGAAATTGATTTGAATCGGATTCGAGGAATCCTATTGAGATGAATCGGGTATGAGACCCAGTTGAAATGTGTTTTGTGAAAGAAAGAAAGAGATTTAAAAATGATTATGAACCCTTCACATGATTTATATGGTCTCTTCCAGACGTCGACCTGGAGAGTCACGATCCACAGACCAGAATGGGTATCCCCATAGGGATCCCGTTCCAAGAGTGGGGGTTACTATTTATTATGTGGTCCCGGACCAGATTCCGGAGAGATGATCGGATTAGGTCCGAAGATAGAGCCTCCCAGATGGAGAATTCCTGGGAGAAGACTCGGAGTGAGACCCCGAGTAGTGTGCACGCTAGTATAGATATGAATAATCGTGACTTATATCAGGGATGTGTTCCCTAGGGGCTGTGTGCCCCTAGTTGGCATCTTCTCGGAAGTGCCTCATATGGGTTATGCCTATATTGATACGTATGTGGTTTTAGAAAGTGGTTTGGGGCAGAGACCCCGTATTCTGTGGTTTGGTATTTCACTGAAAATGGTTTTGGGCTGAGACCCACGTGACGTAACTTGGGCTGAGTCCCTATTGATTTGATTTCCTTATTCAATGTTTTAAGATTGTGATTTCGAGTCGGGGACGCAAATGGATTTATGGTTCATGACGGTTTATGGGAACCGGGCATGAACCCTTGAACGGTTTTTGAATGCATGCATATGCTTTTAGTGAAGGTCATAAATGTCTTTATGTGAAAATGTTTTTAATGAAAATGTTATTTTGTCCACTCACAGTTTTCGTGTTTTAATGCCCTTCAGGTTGATTGTGGATGCGGGCTGTAGCATAGACGAGACATCACACTCCTCCTCCAACGATCTTGGTGTGCTCTGGAAGCCCCGGTCAGGGCTAGACACTGAATTTTCCATGGTCTGACACTTCGTGTCAGACGGGATCACGCGCATCTCACGTTAATCCTAGGAGATTTGGGACGGGTCCTGACAAAGTGGTATTAGAGCGTGGAGTACGCGCAGGTCGAGGATGTGATGTCTCTGAAGTCGTAACATCTCGTCATCAACCTGTATGAGGATTCGGTAAAATTGAACCTTAGTTAGATGGTGTGTGTCACGTGATACAATAGTTTAAGGTTCGATTGGCATGAAATGCCACGTGTTTCGAGGTTGGATCCCGAGTAGGGTCGGTATTCGTGGGAATTTAACGGTGTAGAGCCGTAGTGTCACTGGGAATAGGATCCAGTGGATCAGTAGGGACCGTATGACGACTCGAGAGTCGTGACCGCTCGAAGGTAGGGTCGTGTCGGATAGAGAATGTACGGATTAATACTAGTGGTGGTCAGAGGCCAGGGTCGCCCACTATACGATGACCCTATACGACTACAATCACGACGGTTTGGAATAGGAGCATGTGATACCATTCGACGTGATGAACCATGTTTCGATTTGTCGAATCCCTCTTGGATGTTGACTGGCAGTGGATGCCCGGAGTAGTTGTGGTGTGACGCGATAAGATGCGATTGTGCACGTAGCGCTTGTGCAGTATTGGACCCCGAGTATGGCCAGTCTGAGTATGGCCAGTCCTTGTGGAGGCCAGCGGCTGAAAGCCGTAGAGTTACGAGAGGATGAGATCCTCATAGTGTGGTTACTGGTTGTTTGGGCACCAGTATCGGAGTATAACGACTCTTCGAAGTACAACGACTCTTCAGAGTCGAGAGCGAGGGACCTATCAGGATGGTTGGGCTGCAGTGGGCAACCGGGTTTGTGATAACCTAGTGGGTGATTGATTGGACAAGTTACCAGGAGAGTGGTACTTGTGATCGTATCCAGAAGTGGACCGATCGGTGAATGTTGTGCGTTGAGAGGTTGGTACCTACGGCGAGTTTACCGCATGGATCTGGAGTCTCGGTAGCAGAGTGTTACTGAGTTTGGTCTGCACGAGGTTATGGCAGACGCTGCTATCGATGGACGTAGTCAAATATTATTGAGGTGGATAGGATCAGGTTACCGTGACGATTGTAACGATGGGATTCGTAAATCGTGAGGATGAGTCGAGGTGTGTGAGTGACGCACAGTACGAGCATAGTTTCTGGATTCGACTCGGTTACGGCTGAGTACGATCGCAGAATGAGACGCTGACTTTGGGTGTTGGCACACTTGCCACGCTACCTCGGTGATGTGACTGTGACGAGTAGGATATACGTGGATGAGTGACAGGTGCCCTAGATATCCTTGGTTGGATTATACGAGTGTGAGTGCAGGAGTTGATCCCATAGAGTTGGGACATGCGAACCAGTATGCCGACGGGATAGTAGATGTCCCCAGAGTGGCAAGCATGTGAGTTCGGTGGGCACTGAGCGGGACAGAGAGGATCTCGAGTGGCTCAGTGCGAGGCATCAGGAGGACTTGGTTGGGTGACTAGTTCACTGATGATACGAGACTTGGGACGCAAGTGTGTGCCCACAAGTAGTAACGTTAAGAGATGGAATGCCTAGGTGGCATTCGAATGAAAAAGTATAAACGGATGAGATGAGTGACGCCACATGACGTATGGGTTGGTTGGTCAGATTTGGTAGTACGCAGAGATTTGGCTTCAGATCACGACAGACGTTGCGATCTGTTTAGCCTACCGACCGATGTTATTGGATTCCGACCAATCCCGTGAGTCAGAGTTGGATCAGGATGATTAAAGGTACGAGATACGAGAGTTAGAGACCGTTTGTACACATCCGTAAATAGTAGACAAGGTTTAACCTTGAGTCGCATGAATTCCACTAGGAATAATTGTACCTACATGAACGGTATTCATGGACGCGTGGATGGTGTCCGGTTGAGCTGAGGACTTGAGAATCCATTACGGATTGTTTTTGGTTGGCTACTGTTGACCATACCTCCTAAGTTGTAGACTTGGAAATCGATTGTTTATAGGACGCGGAAATACTCGTGTGATGAGTGAGTTAAGTAATTGGAAGAGAAGCATGTTTCCTACGTGATTGGAACTACGGAATCAAAAAAATTTGTAATTGAGATGATGAGAAGAGTGCTTGATTCCGTATTGGTGATGAGTATTCCGAGGTCACTGAGTGTGACGCTATAGCATATAGTGTTGAGTGTCGGAGGATGACATTGGATGAACTTTGATGTCATCATCTTAGATTCGTCTCTAGGTAGGACGGCGAGGGTGATATGACAGTTAGGAGTTTTAAGAGGGTGTAAGAACCGAACACCTAGGTTGTGAGTCAAATTTGATTAACTTGACAAGTAAATGGTATTTAGCGTCACTGGATGTGACGAGTGAGTGTCCGAGGTGATGGATTGATGTTCGCCTGGTGACGGACGGTTGGGGTCCGAACCATGGTGGTTGTGCGGATAGTAGAATATGGTTGGATGTTGCAAGAGTGCAGTCCCTGAGTAGGTCGAGTGGCGCCCCGATGTGGATGTGATGTGGGTGCACCGGTGTGTTGTGCACGTTGGACGATGGGTTTGACCATGGTCAATCGGTATGTCGGGTTGAGAGTTCCCGAGAGTATGAGTATGTTGTAGATTGGATCGAGTCCTAGATGGACATGAGTGGCAATCAGATTAGATCCGATAGTGACAGGTGGAGACTCGAGGTGAGTCTAGATGTCAGCGGAGGACGATGAGTGATCCGAGATACGATACGAGGAGTTGAAGACGAGTCGAGATCAGAGTGGAGCAGCGAAGCGCAGTGGAGCCGGGAGTTATCGGCTGGTCACAAAGTCGTGACATATCGTGGTAAAGGAATGATAGGTATCCGACGAGGTCGGATTGATATGGAGTGATGAGACTATAAGGAGAGTCAGTTTTGACTTTGAGTATAGGAATTTGAGAGAGTTGATTCGTGCGAGTATCGAGAGTCAATATGGTCATAGGTCTGAGGATGACCTATGAGTTGGGATTCATTCCATTGTGATTCCAGGATCTAGAGGATGTTGTCTGATCGGATGCTGAGCAGGATGTCAGCTTCGATGTGTTAGCCCTTAGTGGGAGTACGTTTTGCAGCCTGACGACTGTAGGATGAATCGTGTCAGAGTGGTAGACTAAAAAATCATTTGGATGTTAGTTCGATATTGCTGACCTGTCAAAGTGAGTGACAGGCGTGATCGATGAGTGTCGACATTCCGTCTCGAGTGAGACGTATGAGGTGACTTGTAGTTTTCAGAAATGAATCGGAGCTTGGGAAGCTCTAGTAACGGTATGTTGTAACGACCCATCCCGAGAGCCGGGATTAGTAAAGTGATTAGTAACGGATTAGTGAGCTTAATCGGTGGTTAGTTGGTTACGTTTGGCCCGTTAGCGTAGAATGACGATTTTGTCCCTAGTTTGGGTAAAATGTTGACTTTGAGTTCGGGTGGTCAATTGGACATTGACCAATGACCGTGGCGTAGTTAGGGACGTCACGAGTCCGTAGACAGGTGGCACGCCCGATTCCGACATCCGAGGAGGAAGTTATGATGTTCGGAAGGTTGAGGGCATTATCGTAATTTGGGTAAACAAAGGGGGAAAAGTTGACTTTTAGCACGATAGGATTTTTATACGTAGACCGAGGACCGTTAGGTAGATCTCGTCGTCCTGAGTTCAACGACAGGCAGCATGCCTTCATCGGACATTGGACGGGCAAGATACGGGTCTAGAACGGTGAAGGGAAAACGGTAATTTTAACTCAGAAGGGCATTTTGGTCTTTTGGTGCAGTGGGAATTGAGCCAATCTGATAAGGCCAAGTGTACATGGGAGATTGGATATTTTGTGAGAGGGCTTGTAGGATTGTGACATGTGGCAAGGGGCTAGAGGTTTCTACACAAGAGTGCACGGTGTGTGTTTTAAATTTGTACAGTGTGTGTTCGTGTTTGTTCGAAGAAGAGAGAAACAGAGGGTGAGATTGAGAGAAACTTGAAAGTTGGCCGTGTGTGTTGGTGTGGCTTGGTGGTTGAGTGAGTGAGTAGAGATCGAGAGGGAGGTAGTGAGTGAGTTGTGAGGGCAACTCGTGTGAGTTTGAGTGTGTGAGGAGTGTGTGAGTTCACGGGAAAACCAGAAAACAGAGAGGGTGTTGGGTGGTGGTGCTACCGTGTTTAATCAATCGAGGCTGGTGGTGGTGTCCAGAGGACGTAGGAGGACAAGAGGAGTCACATAATCACGGCTGAGCTCACGGCGGCGATCGATAGGCAGGTAATTTCTTCCCCCCCCCCCCCCCCCCCCCCCCCCCCCGGCGTATCTTTGCTCTCTTTTGCCGTGGAAGTTCAAATCAATAGTCATGAAGTCTGGGGTCGAGTCGAAGGGTTCGGTGAGTGTTAGTCGACTTAGTGAGGTCCTAGGAAGCTGCTGGTTGTGCAGCCGTGACGGGGAATTGCATGGCGGAGGCCAGAACGACGGTGAGTTTACTGTGTTCTCTGTTTTTTAGTTTGGGTTCAAACTTAAAGTCGTGGGTTTTGAGGTTGAGTCGAACTGTTTTAGGGGTTTTAAGGAGTCCAGTGAGTTTTCTTTGAGCTTAGGGAAACAATTTGAGGCTGGGGGAATGGACGGGTGGCCGGATTAAAGAACAGGGGTACGGGTGGTTTTTGTTTCGAGCTTGGGACGTTGAGATGTAGGCTGTGTTGGAGTGTTTGGAGTAGGGGAATCGATTACTTGGTAGAAGACGATGAGATTGGTTGAAAGAGGAGCAGAAATGGTGGACGGACGGTGGAGAACCGGTCACGCCGGTCCGGAACAGTGCACAGGTTCGAAGGTTGAAGATGAACAGTGACTGTGCAAGAGCGTGAGGCCCACACGCAGCCACTTTGGGAGGCGCGTGCGGCGGGTTTTTAGGGAAACTTTTAAATATGTTTTTGGTCTAGATGTTGTAACGAGTCTATTGGAATAGGTTTCGGGTTAATCAGACGTCGAATCGAGTTAGTTCCGCGAGGTTGAAGGCTTAGGGTCTTGGTTCATTACGTTTAGGACCCAGGGATTTTTGGGGAAAATTAGGAGGACCTTCGTGAACGTGTTAGTGACGTACTTTGGTGACTTGTGACGGGATCGGGAGTCCCCGAGGCGGACGAGGAACGTGCAGGACGTTCGGGACGCGAGTGACGTACCCGGTATCTGTGAGTGGACCCCTTCTCTATACTTGAGCATGCATAACTGCTTTTCTATAATTGTTTTATGGTTTTACTCATGATTTAATGTTTACTGAATATGCTATGTTGGTTTTACATAATTGCACGTTTTTTGAGAAGTTTAGTTTTCAGCACGTTTTACGAGAAATGTTTGAATTCTGATTTCGGTGCCATGATTTTGGGGTTTTAATGGTTCTAAATGGATTTAAGATATGACTTGATAAATAAGATTTTCGGTTTTAGAATCTGATTTCGGAAAGCGGAATTTGGTTTTAAAGTTGAAAAGTGGAATTCCGGATTTGGGTTCGGAACGACGGTTCTGAATGCGGGAAGGGCATCAGACTAGTGATTTCGGATTCGCGTTTGGATATGGATTTAAAAATGGTTTTCAAATGGTTTTGGATTGGATTTGCTGGATCTGGTTATTGGGTTTAAAGACTCGGATATTGTGATTAATGGGGGACGGGCCTAGATTGGGTTTAAAGACCCGGATTGAGTTTAAAGACTCGGAGTTTAAGACTCGTATATATTGATATTTCCCCCGTAGGCCTGTTGAGTTTAAAGACTCGGGAGTTTAAAGACTCGGATAGGTCCAGCAGGTTTGATCGGATAATGATTGTTTGGTATTTATGCTTTATGATATGGTTTTATGATGCTTATGACGTGGTTTCTATAACTGTTTTTATGATGATTCTGCAACTGTTTTTATGATGATTCTGCAACTGTTTTTATGACGATCCTTATGTGATTTACCACTGGTTTCAGCTCATGGCTTATGCATGTATGTTTTCAAAACGGAGGGTTAAAACCCTGGTTTTATTATAAAACGGTTTTCGAAATTTTTATTCTTTATGGTCCACTCACACTTTTCTGTTTTTATTTGCCCTCCAGGTCGTGGAGCTAGCGCGGGGGTTAACGTTGAGGCAGCGTCGGAGGCATAGAATACTCGAGAGTGACCCCGAAGTGATTTAAATTTTCCGTTGTGCGTATGTTTGTGTATCGGTTTTTGCTTTCTTAGTTTGGTACTATGCTCTGTATAACTGTTGACTCTGGGATGTTGTAAATTCTCCTGCGTCTGACAATGTAATTTGTGGTTTCTGTGAGGTTGTTTCGGTCTTTCGTTTTTGGTTTGTCAGACGGAAGCAGGGTTTAGTCCCTAATCTTGGGGGATTAGGGGTGGGCCCTGACATATGTACCGACGAGTACAGCTTGTGTGTCATACGTGTACTGTTACATGGGTACCCTTGTGTGTGGGTGCAGCGATCCGAGTCGAGGGACAAAGTTGGATTCCATAATTTGGCTGTGGAATCGGGTCGATTTGAATTTCGAGGACGAAATTTTTTACGGGGGGAAGATTGTAACGACCCGTCCCAAATTAGTAGGATTAATTAAGGATTAATAACAGATTTGTGAGACTATTCGGGGATTAGACGAGGATTAACAAACGAGCAGGGCGAAAGGACGATTTTGACCCTAGAATGGATGAATCGTTGACTTTTCGTTCAGGCGGTCAAATGGACTTTGGCCAATGACTGTGACGTATTTCAGGACGTCACGAGTTCATAGACAGGTGGCACGTTCTATTCCGATGTTCGTGGAAGAAGTTATGATGATCGGAAGTCCAAGGGCATTTTGGTAATTTAGTCGAAAAGGAGCAAATAGTTGAATTTTGACCCGGGATGTCCGATGGATGAGGGCCGAGGACCGTTACGTAGATCCAGACGATACGAATCTGTAGACAGGCGGCACGTCGAATTCAGAAGTTCGACGAAGAAAGTAAGGATCACGGAAGTACGAACGTACTATTGCACGAAATTCGAGACGGATGCTTTTTGGAATTAAGTGGGGGCCAGATATTTGTTATTGGGCCAATGGATGAGTGACAAGTATCACCCATCCACTGACCATCTTTTTTCCTTCATGCATACCTTCCCCTTTCTTCATCGATCATTTTGCATCCAAACAACCCGATCTCACCATTCCAACCAATCCAACCCTTCCCCATCTGAGCATGCTTGGGAGACCAAGGGATTGTGAGGAGTACAAGAGGATGATGGCGGCTGGCAGGAGGAAACGTCGGCATGGACGACAGCCTTGGACTGTGCAAGGTATCGATAAAACCCATTTTCCCTTCAATTTTCGATTTAAACGTTATGATTGTTTTTAGATGATTAGGATGGAGTTGTTGCGTTAGTAGGAGTGTAATGGGATGATTTTGTGGAAGGTTAAAGGTCGAGGAACCCCTGGGGAGGAATTGGGAAAACTGAACTGTGAGTTCAAGTTTGGACTGATGGGTTTAAACTAGTTTTTGGGTGTTTTAATCATGTATTTAGGTTGCTAGGACTGAATTAGGGAGATTGGGAATGAGAAGGAAGGAATTGGACGAAAAATGAAGAGAGGAGGGCCTTGGACCGGTCATGCCGGTCCAGGCAGATCGGATTTACAGAAAAAAATCTGGCCGACCAGTTCAGATCGGCCTGGCTGAAGGTTGAAGAATGATGAACAGTACGCGCGTGAGTCCCACGCGCAGGCCCTTTTAAGGGCGTGTACGGGCGTGTGAGCCATCCTTTGGAGGTGGTTCCAACATGTAGTTTCATCTATTCGATGTAACAAACATTTTGGGACTGGTTTCGTGTCAATCGGACATCGTTTCGATATAGTTCGGGACGTCCAAAGGTTTAGGATCGATTTTAAAAATAGCTAGAAAATCGGGAAAATTAAGGGACTTCAATGAAAGGTTAATGAGGCTATTAGTAACCTTATATTACAATTTGGGCAGGTTCGGGAATCGCGGATGTGACGATTAACCCGGGAGACGCTTATGGCACGCTTATCGAGGCACGGGTTCGGACGGTCTGTGAGTGGACTTGGTTTATGAATTCGATGCATGCATAAATATTTTATAATTGTTTTAGAATATATTTTGTGATGCCATGAGTGCATTTGTTTGTGGTAACCTAGGATTTACGTATTTGCACGTATTTTGAGATTTATGGTTTTATACGATGCTTATACTTGCTAGGTTTTCAACGAGAGTTTAATAAATTGATTTTGGATTTGGAAATATGAAATCGGGCACGAGACCCATTTGATTTACGAACTCTCGGACTTGGTATCCATTTGATTTGACGACGAATCGGACCGAGGGTCTATTTGAGTTATACGATCGGACCGAAGGTCCCGTTGATTTATGATCCGGGCTTGAGGCCCATTTGGTTGTAATATCAGGATGGAGGCCCATTTGACTATAATATTGGGCTTGAGGTCCTATTGGTCGTGAAATCGCGCTTGAGGCCCTGTTGGTTTGTGGTTTCGGGCTTAGATCCCAGTTAGCTGTGGTATCGGGCTTGTGGCCCTGTTGATTGTAACATCGGGCTTGAGTCCCAGTTTAATTTGTGAAATGAGAATTCGGGCATGAGACCCTGTTGAACTGTGGATTTAGGCCGAGGCTTGTGAAATTGATTTGAATCGGATTCGAGGAATCCTGTTGAGATGAATCGGGTATGAGACCCAGTTGAAATGTGTTTTGTGAAAGAAAGAAAGAGATTTAAAAATGATTCTGAACCCTCCACATGATTTATATGGTCTCCTCCAGACGTCGACTTGGAGAGTCACGATCCACATACCAGAATGGGTATCCCCATAGGGATCTTGTTCCAAGAGTGGGGGTTACTATTTATGATGTGGTCCCAGACCAGATTCCGGAGAGATGATCGGACTAGGTCCGAAGATAGAGCCTCCCAGATGGGGAATTCCTGGGAGAAGACTTGGAGTGAGACCCCGAGTAGTGTGCACACTAGTATAGATATGTTTAATCGTGACTTATATCGGGGATGTGTTCCCTAGGGGCTGTGTTCCCCTAGTTGGCATCTTCTCGGAAGTGCCTCGGATGGGCTATGCGTATATTGATACGTATGTGGTTTTAGAATGTGGTTTGGGATAGAGACCCCGTATTCTATGGTTTGGTATTTCACTGAAAATGGTTTTGGGCTGAGACCCACGTGACGTGACTTGGGCTGAGTCCCTATTGATTTGATTTCCGTATTCAATGTTTTAAGATTGTGATTTCAGGTCGGGGATCCAAAATGATTTATGGTTCATGACGGTTTATGGGGACCGGGCATGAACCCTTGAATGATTTTTGAATGCATGCATATGCTTCAGGTTGATCGCGGATGCGGGCTGTAGCAGAGACGAGACATCACACTCCTCCTCCTACGATCCTAGCGTGCTCTGGAAGCCCCGTTGAGGGCTAGAGATGGAATTTTCCCTGGTCTGACACTTCATGTCAGACGGGATCAGGCGCGTCCCACGTTAATCCCAGGGATTTGGGACGGGTCCTGACAACTAGTGTGTGTGCAAAGATTCAACGTGAAGAAGTAAGGAGGAAAGTCATCAACCTGAGTACAATGACTAACGTACCTGGGGCTAGGGAATATATGACCAACGAGAGAAAGTACAAAGGAAAGCATCCGCACTTGAAGTGTCAACATTGCAACAATTCAGGTCATGTTAAAGACACATGCTGGATTTGACATCCAGGGTGAAAGCCTAACTTCATGAAGGACAACAAGGGCGTACAAAAGGTGAACCATGCTCCACATCGAGCAAATCATGCATCTACCTCCATCTCCAATAGGTCAGATCCATTCAAGAACTTCACAGCAAACCCAGCAGAACTAATGACTGAGTTTATGTCGTACCTGCAAGGAAAGAATGGAAGGGCTGGAATTGACCGTGCAGATAGCATGGAAGAAGAGACCTCGACAGCATTGCTCGGTAAGTTTGCAGGTTTCTTGGCAGACACGAAACCTGTACCCCAAGAGGATATGCAAGGTATCATGAAAGCATTTAAAACTGCTCTTAAATTAAGTATGTTGTATGATGTTTGGGTTGTAGATTCAGGTGCCACAGATCATATGACCAACCATGTGTCTAAATCTCAAAATTTTGAAAAATTGTCAAAACCTTCTCAAGTTTCAATTCCAAATGGTGAGCATGTAAAGGTTTTAGGAAAAGAAAAGATAAAGTTGATGTCTAATGAAATTGAATCAATAGCTTTGTATGTTCCTTCCTTTCCATTTCAACTTCTATCTGTGGGAAGGATCACAAATACCTTGAATTGCATAGCCATTTTTTCTCCTCACAAAGTGATCTTTCAGGATTGTGTCACCAAGAAGATGATTGGTGAAGGGTTTTATTTAGATGGTCTCTATTACATGTCAAAGAGCAATCCCAGAGGGTGTCAAGCCAAGTTCAACCCCATTCAAGATAATCAATTGTGGCTTCAACGTTTAGCTCACCCATCCTCACCCATTTTGTCATCTTTATTTCCAAAATTAGGGAAGGATGCTATTTTTTGTGAAACATGCCACTTGTCTAAAGCCACTAGATTACCTTTTAACTCTTCTTTATCTAGGACTAGTAAATGTTTTGAACTAGTTCATTCAGATGTATGGGGACCAACTAGTGAATCTTTTGATGGCTACAAGTATTTTGTGATTTTTGTGGATGATTTCTCTCGAGTCACTTGGTTGTATCTCCTAAAGTCTAAGAATGAAATGATAGAAGTGTTTAAGGATTTCCATAACCTTGTTAAAAACCATTTCTCATCTCAAATTCAAACCTTACGATCTAACAATGGCACCGAATACATGTCCCAGATCATGAAAAAATATTTGAGCACTCATGGCATCATGCATCAAACAAGTTGCATTGGAACCCCTCAACAAAATGGGGTAGCCGAACGTAAAAACCGTGACCTACTCGAGAAAACAAGAGCATTAATGCTGCAAATGAATGTACCAAAGAGATTTAGTGCCAAGGTGTTATGACAGCTGCTTATATCATCAATAGGTTACCTAGCCGAGTCTTAGAATTCAAGTCTCCCCTAGAGATCGTGAAAGGAAGGAAAATTGATCTCTCACATCTTAGAGTGTTTGGTTGCATCTGTTTTGTTCATGTTCAATCTCATCACCGAGATAAATTAGATCCTAGAGCTACTAAATGCATCTTCCTTGGTTACCCATCTACTCAAAAGGGATATAAGTGTTATAATCCCCAACTAAGGAGATTGATTGTGTCCAAAGATGTTCGATTTCATGAGACTAACCCTTTTTTTGGCAAGACAAGTGAATTCACAGATCAAGGGGATGACATCTTGGACTTGTTCCCATTACCAAGAATTGAACCCGAGGGTCCGCAACAACGAGAGCTTAATCATGCCAACACTGATGCTTCTCTCAATGAAGATAACCATGAAGGCACTCATCCTGATGGTTCTATGCATGATGATGGCAGCGGCAACTAAGAAAACCTTCAAAGTGTGGCTGATAATTTGAACGAGAGTGAGCCAACTCTCCCAAAACCTCGACGCAATCCTCAACGTGATAGGTAGCCTCCCACAAGGTTTTAAGATTTTGAAACATATAAACCGAGGCATCCTATATCAAATTATGTGTCGTATCAAAAGGTGACTCCATCTCATGCTGCCTTCCTTAACACCATCTCCAGTTACAATGAGCCCCAAAACTTCCATGAGGCTAATAACCATGTTATGTGGCAAAAAACAATGCAAGATGAACTCAAAGCTTTAGACCAACACAACACCTAGAGCATCACCAAACTTCCAAAAGGAAAAAAGGCAGTGGGTTGCAAATGTATCTATACGATCAAGTTTAATTCAGATGGTTCAATTGAGAGGCATAAAGCCAAGCTAGTGGCTCGCGGATTCACACAAACATTTGAGGTGGACTACAAAGAAACATTTGCTCCTGTTGCAAAAATGAACTCAGTTAGGGTTTTATTGTCTATTGCTGTCAATAAGGGTTGGTCAATGTATCAAATGGACGTGAAGAACGCCTTTCTACATGGTGATCTTGAAGAAGAAGTCTACATGCGCTTGCCTCCTAGACATCCTGAAAGCTAGGACCCTGATTTGGTGTGTAAGTTACATAAGTCAATTTATGGACTGAAGCAATCGCCACGTGCTTGGTATGCTAAACTAAGTTCAGGTCTTCATAATGTTAGTTTCAAAGGAATGGTGTCGGTTCATCATTATTCGTTCGCACTGGAGCTGGTGGGAAATTAGTTATGTTGATATATGTGGATGACTTAATAATTACAGGTGATAATGCTGCAGAGATCTCCAAACTCAAACAGTCACTTCAACAAAGATTTGCGATTAAAGACCTTGGGGTGTTTAAAGTATTTTCTTGGGATCGAAATGGCATCTTCTCATAAGGGTTTATATTTTAATCAACGGAAATACGTCATGGACCTCCTCAAGGATGCTAATATGAGTGATGCTAAGCCTCCCCTTACTCCTCTCGATAGCAAGCTCAAACTTGACTTGGGAGGCACTCCACTCTCGGATATTATCTCCTATTAAAGGCTTGTTGGTAAATTGATCTACCTAACGATCACCAGACCAGACATCTCATATTCAGTGAGTATTGCCAGTCAATTCATGCATTCTCCCATCATCGAGCATCTGAACCTTGTAAAAAGGATCTTACGTTACGTAAAAGGGTCTGTTGGTCGTGGCATTCTCATGACGAAGAACGACCACACTCACATCATGGGGTACTGCGATGCAGATTGGGCAGGAAATACTATCGATCGATAGTCCACAAGTGGTTACTGCACCTTTTTTGGTCGAAACTTGGTCACCTGGAAAAGTAAGAAGTAAACGGTCATCGCCAGATCCAGTGCCGAAGCTGAGTACCCTGCAATGGCTTCAACAGCGTGTGAGGTGATCTGGCTCAAGGGTCTTCTGTGTGATTTAGGGTTTCCTGCAACCCTTCCTATGTCCATATTCTGTGACAACCAGGCCGCCATGCATATAGCATCCAACCCCGTGTTTCACAAGCGAACGAAACATATTGAGGTTGACTGCCATTACGTTCGTGAACAGGTGCAGTCGTAAGTAATTCGGACACACTACACAAGAAGTTCCGACCAATTGGCCGACATTTTCACAAAGCCCTTAGCTTCTCATCAGTTTCTACGACTTCTGTCCAAGCTTGGATCCATCAACCTTCTGGATCCAGCTTGAGGGGGAGTATTGGAACCCTTAATTCAAGGAGTTATTGGAACCCTTAATTCAAGGAGTTGTTGTCACCTCCCTTAATTCAAGGAGTTGTTCCTTTATTGGAACCCTTAATTCAAGGAGTTGTTGTCAACTCCCTTAATTCAAGGAGTTGTTGTCACCTCCCTTAATTCAAGGGAGTTGTTCCTTAATTCAAGGAGTTGTTGTCAATTCCCTTAATTCAAGGAGTTGTTAATTAGCTTCCTTAAGCTTATATATTGTTGTACAATTGTAATAATCATATGAGAGAAATACAATTCAACCTTTGAAATTCATTATTTTCCCACTTCTCAGATGATGCATACAAATTAAACATGATTATGTAACTAGCAGTAACCTCTGGGTCCAACTGCAAGAGGTTCTCAGGTGCAAATTTTCCGAGCTTAAGATTTCTATGTTTCCAGCATCCACACAATAAACTTTTCCAGCTCATTGCGTCGGGTTCAGAAGGCATGAGCTTTATCAATTCAAGTGCCTCATGTAGTAGTCCTGAACGAGAGTATACGTCAATCATACAAACGTAATGATCAATGGTTGGTTCTACATTGTATATAGTCGTAATGATCAATGGTTGGTTCTACATTGTATACAGACTTCATTGAATCCAAATACTGCTTTCCCTAAGTGGACCATTCATGGATGGTTGCATGCAGTTAAAACTGCTATAAATGTAACAGAGCTTGGCTTGACGCCAGCATCCCGCATTCTGTTGAAAAACCCAAGAGCTTCAAAAGCATTGCCATGATAACCATGGTCGCATATTATAGCAGTCTAGGCCACAACATCGGGATCATCTATAGACTCAAATGCTCAAAAGGCATAATCCAGTTTGCCACATTTTGAGTACATTGTAATCATTGCACTTGCTCCATACACGTATGCAACAAGCCTCCTTTTTACTGCATCAGCATAAACTTGAGCGCCCAAATTTATATATGCGATTGCAAAGCATGCTTGAAAAATGCTTGCATGTATGAAAGAATTTAAGGCAACACCTTTAGTAATTAAGGACTGAAAAATCTTAAGACATTCTTCAAATTCACCACTTTGGCAATAGCCAAAGATTAGAGCACTCCATGAATAATCATTCCGCTCATTTATCCTCTCAAATGCTCGGAAGGCATAATCGAATTTTGCACATTTGACGTAGAAGTCCACAAGAGGAGTTCCAACAGAAACATTAGAGTCCAGCCCTAGTTTAACACTGTAACCGTGTATTTTCCTTCCTATATTCAAGTCCTTCAAAACAGCACATTCCTTGAGAAGTATCGAAAACAAAAAACCATCGACCTCTACACTTTTCCTAACTATCTCAACAAACAATCCAAGAGCCTCCTCGAGTTTCTCATCTTCAGTATAGCCCACCATCAACCCAGTCCAAGCCACTGCATTCTTGTCAGCCATTCTATCAAAAAAAACCTTAGCACCCTCTAACCACCCACACTTGGCATACATGTTTGCAATTTCCGTATTGACGGAAACTTTACCTCCCATTCCAGATCTTATTACATAAGAATGTATTTGTTGGTCAAGCTCTAGAAGAGAGTGATCAGTCAAGGAACTTAAGAGGCTCGTAAAAATGGAAGAGTTCGGGCTAATACTAGACCCTAGCATATGCAAAAACATTGAAATAGCTCTTCTCAAAAGACCCTTATGCGCATAAGCGGATATATTTATAGCCCAAGAAACCACATTCTTTTGAAGCATCTCATCAAACACTTTCTGTGCATTTGATAAACTCCCACAATTACAGTACACCCACAAAGAGGCATTTATAAGACTGAGGACTATTGGACACACCTGCTTCGTTCATGTGCTTGAGAAATTGGCATGCTTCTTTGAGCTTCCCTTGTTTAGATAGAGAAACCAAGTGCACATTTTCGACTTCACTCAGTTCTACTTGGCGGGTGTTGGTCGAAGGAGTGGATTTGAGAGAGACCCATGAAGGAATTTGAGCAAAGTTGGCTAATTTAATAGGAAATGAAGCACAGGAAGGTAGCAAAGAGCAATGGACTGTGAAAGAAAAAGAAGACGACATTCAAATTAAGCTTTTTTTTACTATACCGTTTACAGTTTAGGATTGTACTTTTCGGCAGAAACGTGTTAGTATTTTAGAAGATTACAGAGACTAAACGTTCTCAGTTTCTCTCTACCTCTCCCAGTCTCTCTCAATCTTTTACAAAAAATTATCAGTACAATTGTTTCGGATTTGGGAATTACTCAAAAAAAAAAAAGGTTACTGCTCTCCAACAAAGAATGTCAAGTGAGGAAATTTGTTGCCTGACCGAAAATGCTACCACGCGCATTATCCTCCCAGACATAATATTTTTTACAAACTTAATACCTAACTACACCTTTATGACAACTATATTTGGCTAATCAAATTTAATTGAAAGCTCCGGCATAGCCCATTTTATGTTATCCAATTATATTGTATTTACCATTGATGAAGTCTTATACTCCCCAAATTCCAGGAGAGCATTATTGAGTTTTAAGAATATTCGAGCTAGTGGTTATCACGTCGAAACCACAAAAGAAAAGAATGTGGAATATCTTTGCATAACCTCCAATTTGTATTGCCGAAAGCGTATATTGGAGAAATTGAAATGCCTAAGGATTGGCCTCTACACGAACACCATTAGAACAATTTAGGCAAATCATATGGCTAGCCAGAAGCTATCTAACCCAAAAAACTACTTATTATGGCATGACCGTTTGGACACTCAGGTCAAGGTATGATGCGTTGTATCCTCAATATATCACACGACCATCCCATTACTAATAAGGACCTTGTGTTTAGTGAAACACTATGTCAAACTTGCTTAATGAGAAAATTGAACACTAGACCATCATATGCAAAGATGGGTAAAGAATCTTTCCCTTGCTTGTATAGAATACAAGAGGATATTTGTGTACCCATCCAACTACCATGTGGACTATTTAAATATTTCATGGTTTTGGTTGATGTATCGATAAGTTGGTCACATGTGACACTATTATCCACACACAATGCTGCATTTTCTAAACTCCTTGCCCAAATCATTAAGTTGAGGGTCCACCATCCAGATTATCCTATATAATCTATAATACTCGATAATTCCGGCGAGTTTACATCAAAAAATTTTGATGATTATTGCATGTCCCTTGGGATTGATGTTGAACATCCAATTGCACATATTCACACCCACAATTGTCTTGCAGAAGCATTCATTAAAAGATTGCAAATGATTGCATGGACCTTGGTTATGCGCATCAAGCTCCCAATTTATGTGCGGGGCTATGCAATTTTTATTGCAATTATGTTCGTCCGGTTGAGGCCCACTGCTATCTCACCATATTCCGCGTTACAACTGGTAACTAGGTATGAACTTGGTGTTTCGCACTTACGCATTATCAAGTGTGTAGTTTGGGTGCCATTTACGCCGCTACAACGTACAAAATTAGGATCTCAATGTCGAAGGGGCATATATGTCGGCTATGAATCTTATTCTATTATACGCTATTTAGAGACCTTAGTAGACAATCTCTTTACCGTTAGATTTGCGGATAGTCACTTCGATGAGACAGTCTTCCCACTGTTACGGGGAGATAAGAACGTCAACTTCATGAAGAATGACGTGAATTGACCTGGAGTTTCTGCATTATGTCTCATATTGATCCTCGAAGCGTACAAAGTGAGAACAAAGTGTAGAGAATTATAGATCTACAGAGTGTAGTTAATAATATTCCAGATACTTTCTCTGATCTAGCCAAAGTGATAAGATCATATATATATGCTGCAAATGTGCCTGCAAGGGTAGACGTTCATGTAGGATGCACCATCCCAGATGGGTGGGTCATTCCAGACAGATACAGTACGACCATGGCGACTAATTAGTCATATGTCCTTACGCAGAAGCAAGGTAGACCAATAGGTTCGAAGGGTTCTCATCCCACAAAAATGAAAAATTTGGCACAATCGAATTCCTTTGATATCATTATATCAGTTGATCCATCTTATGAGATAATTCTGAATTATGGGTTCTTCTTAGGGGAAAAGACATTGGGGGACGCACCAATGTCTGCATTTACCCCCGAGAATAGAGAGATCTCGATAAATTATGCGTGCTTAAGTAAGATATGGAATCGAAATGATATTGCCACCGATGATATATTTGTATTCGTAGTAGCCACCGAAATAATACCTAGTGATGATTCCGTTGATAAATGATACCGTAGAGAATACTGACCAAAATAGAAAGAAGCAATCTAGGTCAAACTAGATTCCTTGACAAAAAGGAAAGGGTTTGGGCCTGTAGCTCCCCCATGTTAAACCTATGGGCTTTAAATGAGTATTTGTAAGGAAGCGTAATGAGAAAAATGAGATTGTGAGATACAAAGCTCGTCTAATGGCACAAGAATTTTCTCAACACCTTGAAATTGATTTGGAGAAAACGTATTATCTCGTAATGAACATCATAATGTTCCGCTACCTTATCAGTTTGGTAGTTTCCAAAAAACTGAGTTTGAGCATTTGGATGTGGTCACCGCTTATCTCTATGGGGATTTGGATATATAAATGCGTGTCGTTTGTTCTCCAAGAGATTGAAGAAACAAATTGGTGTAGTTATTCTGGTGTATGACCGCAGTAACTCCACCTTGGACATAGGCTTCTTGTGCGCCATCTTTATATAGCGAAGCTATGGTTCCTTTGGAATTAATGTTGATGGATTTAGGAGGTGGGTGCACAGATCTTTCGGCTTTTCCATCACAAGTTGTATAGGTCTTGAAAGGATTCCCTATGGTATTTAGGCACTGAAAGTAGTCTGGGAATTTTTCTGGATACTTGTTAGCACACCATTCAAACCATGTAAAGAATCTGCAATTGAATCCTTTTCCTATCATAAAGGTATAATGAAGTTTGCGCAAAAGCTTTCGTCGCTCTTCACTATAGGTTGCTTCTAACCAGCTTCTTCTGGTTTGGTTTGCTAAGCTTGAGTAATCTCGTTCTATGGTGTCCATATCAGGTTCAAACCTAGAGATTACACAGATGTTAGATTCAACATCTTCCCATGAAAATTCTGGCTGAGCAGGCAATTCCTGAGATCTTGGGGGAGTTGTGGCTCCTGTATTTTCGACCTTATAGAAGGGATGATGGACTTGATCTTGGGTTTTTCTTAACCCTTCAAATACAAGTCATTCATGATCTTGTTCATAAGAACTCTGGGTTCTAAAAGAGCTAGACCTTGGGAAGTTTGGAATGGTAGATCTAGGGAGATCAGTACTGTGTCTTCCTAGGCTTAACCTAGTCAGCCGATTATTGTCGAAATGTATTTCTACATCTCCGTCGTCATACTGATTTATCCGACTTGGTTCCCTATTGTGGATTGGTTGGGGAGGAGTTGCATCCTGCAATCTCCATCTCTCAGGGAGTGTTACTTCATTCCATTTTATCATTTTGGGTACTACAGTGCGGGCTTTTCCTAGATTGGTCTGGAACAGAATCGTTTGTCCCTTACTATCCATTAGCTTGGCACGTGGTACAATAGTATTCATGACTTTGTACGAAATTCGGTAGATCACCGCAAGGTTTTGAGATCCAGGTTCCATATCATACCCTTGAGTATCTATACTGAGGGTGAGTGTTTTTAACACTCCGGGATCTGTCAAGGACACAGAGTAGTTGGGGTAACAGTTAAAGTAAATTGGCACCTCGCTTAAGGATGACTCTATTAATCCTAGCATGGAATTAACAAAGTTTCTGTGTCGCTTATCGTGTAAACAGAGAAGGATTGATGTGTTTAATCCAGTACGAGTTAGCGGCTTCACCGCAACCTGTATCAATCCTATGTGCAGATAATTATGACCTTTACTTAGATGCTGATCGATTTGCTTTTGAGAGAGCAAATGGAAATCTGCATTAGCATCAGTGACAGAAACGGTTTTCTCCACCGTTTTGATCGAATAATCAGATTTAAAGTCAAAGACTCCCTTTTGGTAAATATCACCAGTAGGGACCTTCAGAATACTCCAGTTTTCTAGATCCTTTTCAACATTAAGAATTGTGACTTCTTCCACATTCTTAACCCGCATCACTCTATCATTGCTACTAGAACCGCTGCTGCTAACAACAGATCGTTTACTAAAAGTTCAAATTACTTCTAGCCGACAACCTAGCCGACAACCTATTACCACCAGGTTTTTGGCTCTGATACCATTTCTATCGTGGGCACGTTAAAACTGGTGAAAATCGTCAGATCTCGACGTTAATCCTTTTTATGTTTATAAGCAGGTAAACTAAAAAGATATAAACAAAGCATACAAATCCACACAAATTGAAAAATACAAATATAAAACAAAGGATGATAATAAATTGAAATTAGAAGAGAGATCAGATGCATGAGATAACTTACATATATTATTACTGGCAATCTTTCATACAGAAGCAGTACTCTTAAACAGCACACTTAGACTGAATACAAGCACACTTTCACACTCACACTTACACTCGTATGTTACAACACTCTTGCGATACATCTCCATTTACAACACTCGCAGGAACTTTCATCATCATCATCATCTCCATTTCAACCTGCCCACGATAGAAATGGTATCAGAGCCAAAAACCTGGTGGTAATAGGTTGTCGGCTAGAAGTAATTTAGATATTGTGTTGTTAGGTCAAGTTTTTCTGCAGGATCTTCTCTGGAGTGGGGAAGAGATCGCCAGCGGGCAGAGTACGCCGTTTGTAGCCGTGTTGAGGCGTTGTTTAGGCGGAAGAAGCGGTAAGTCTGACGATACTTCACTTAGAGACGAGCAAGTAGAGAAGCTCGATTCTAATGGCCAGTCTCTTTAGAACTTTTAGTAAACGATCTGTTGGTAGCAGTAGCGGTTCTAGTAGCAATGATAGAGTGATGCGGGTTAAGAATGTGGAAGAAGTCACAATTCTTAATGTTGAAAAGGATCTAGAAAACTGGAGTATTCCGAAGGTCCCTACTGGTGATATTTACCAAAAGGGAGTCTTTGACTTTAAATCTGATTATTCGATCAAAACGGTGGAGAAAACCGTTTCTGTCACTGATGCTAATGCAGATTTCCATTTGCTCTCTCAAAAGCAAATCGATCAGCATCTAAGTAAAGGTCATAATTATCTGCACATAGGATTGATACAGGTTGCGGTGAAGCCGCTAACTCGTACTGGATTAAACACATCAATCCTTCTCTGTTTACGCGATAAGCGACACAGAAACTTTGTTAATTCCATGCTAGGATTAATAGAGTCATCCTTAAGCGAGGGGCCAATTTACTTTAACTGTTACCCCAACTACTCTGTGTCCTTGACAGATCCCGGAGTGTTAAAAACACTAACCCTCAGTATAGATACTCAAGGGTATGATATGGAACCTGGATCTCAAAACCTTGCGGTGATCTACCGAATTTCGTACAAAGTCATGAATACTATTGTACCACGTGCCAAGCTAATGGATAGTAAGGGACAAACGATTCTGTTCCAGACCAATCTAGGAAAAGCCCGCACTGTAGTACCCAAAATGATAAAATGGAATGAAGTAACACTCCCTGAGAGATGGAGATTGCAGGATGCAACTCCTCCCCAACCAATCCACAATAGGGAACCAAGTCGGATAAATCAGTATGACGACGGAGATGTAGAAATACATTTCGACAATAATCGGCTGACTAGGTTAAGCCTAGGAAGACACAGTACTGATCTCCCTAGATCTACCATTCCAAACTTCCCAAGGTCTAGCTCTTTTAGAACCCAGAGTTCTTATGAACAAGATCATGAAAGACTTGTATTTGAAGGGTTAAGAAAAACCCAAGATCAAGTCCATCATCCCTTCTATAAGGTCGAAAATACAGGAGCCACAACTCCCCCAAGATCTCAGGAGTTGCCTGCTCAGCCAGAATTTTCATGGGAAGATGTTGAATCTAACATCTGTGTAATCTCTAGGTTTGAACCTGATATGGACACCATAGAACGAGATTACTCAAGCTTAGAAAACCAAACCAGAAGAAGCTGGTTAGAAGCAACCTATAGTGAAGAGCGACGAAAGCTTTTGCGCAAACTTCATTATACCTTTATGATAGGAAAAGGATTCAATTGCAGATTCTTTACATGGTTTGAATGGTGTGCTAACAAGTATCCAGAAAAATTCCCAGACTACTTTCAGTGCCTAAATACCATAGGGAATCCTTTCAAGACCTATACAACTTGTGATGGAAAAGCCGAAAGATCTGTGCACCCACCTCCTAAATCCATCAACATTAATTCCAAAGGAACCATAGCTTCGCCATATAAAGATGGCGCACAAGAAGCCTCTGTCCAAGGTGGAGTTACTGCGGTCATACACCAGAATAACTACACCAATTTGTTTCTTCAATCTCTTGGAGAACAAACGACACGCATTGAAAATACTTTGAAAGACGGATCCAAGAGTGGAATCCCTCGAGACTCTGGAAGTTCTTCTTCCAATACCACTAAAAAGGGAAAAGAAAAAATTGATCAACCCATGTTTAAACCTGTTCCCGATCTTAAGGACTATAGGCTAGGCAATACTGATAGTTTTGTCGCAGCTTTAGCCGATAGGTTAAAAACCATTAAGATCTCAGATCCAGAGGGAAAAACGGATCCTAAGATTTCCGTAATCATTGAAACTGAGATTACTGAACTAGAAAACCAATTTGCCAATATCAACAGTGAATCACAAGTCAATAGGATACATCAAGGACCGAAGATCACAAGGAATCCCATAATGAAAAACTACTACCCGAGACCTTCTCCTGTTGATCTTCAGTATGAGGATACTGATATGGGCGAAAGAGTTCAATATGATGGAAAGTCAATTGTTGAATGGAACATTGACGGACAAACAGATTACCAAGTTCTCAATACAATGAGACATATGATGATGTTCTCATCTGCAAGCATGATTCATGGCAATTCAGATCAACGGATTGCTCAAGCCATTGTTGCAGGATTCATTGGACAGCTTCGAGGATGGTGGGATAACCATCTAAGCGAAGAAGCCAAGAGAGAGATTCTGTCTACAACAAAAATCACCGAGGTTAATGGACAATTGACAGCTCATGAGGATGCGGTGAATACCCTAATCTATACCATCACCCTCCATTTTGTTGGATCCACAGAATTACAACAAGATAGATCTAAAGAGATATTAATCAATCTAAGATGTCCAACCTTATCCCATTTTAGATGGTATAAGGATGTCTTTTATGCCAAGGTATTTCTTAGGTCCGATTGTTTTGCTGACTTTTGGAAAGAGAAGTTTCTTTCTGGTCTCCCTCCGTTATTCGCAGAAAAGGTACGCAGCCGTATCCGAGGAAAATATGGAGGAGTCATACCTTATGATAGGTATACTTATGGAGAACTTACATCTGAAATATGTGCTGAAGGATTAGCACTCTGTACTGATATGAAATTAAAGAAACAATTAGATAAGCAGAAGATACTGCGTTCTAAAGAATTGGGTGATTTCTGGGAACAATTTGGCTTCGCACCCAAAGATCCCTTGACTAGGAGAAAACCTTCCCATAAACGGAAAGTCTCCAAAACATATGCTCGACCTTCAAAACCTTATAGGTATAAAGATCAGCGCAAACCAAAAGAGTCTTTTCAAGGATCCTCATCGAAACCAAAACATAGGCAACCCAATAAAGGAAATAAACCAGGAACATTGCCTAGAAAAATAACCATAGTTTGCTACAAATGTGGAAAAGTTGGACATACCCGACCTGAATGCAAACTACCGGAAAAGATTAATAATCTGAATTTAGATGAAGGACTAAAACGACAGTTGTGCCAACTTATGCTCAATTCATCATCAGAATCAGAATCTGACACTAGTGAAACTAGTAATGATGAGGAAGCAGTTCTAGGGGAAATGGATTGGTATACATCCTCAGCTGAAAGTAATACCGAAGAAGAGCGATCATGCCTCTGTGTCATCACAAAGGAAGAAAGTCTGATTCTAGACTTGATTGATAAAATTGAGAATCCTCTTGAAAAAAGAGTTGTTCTTGAGCAATACATCAATATAGCTAAGGAGCAGAAAAAACCCTCTACTTCTACTCTGCAGCAGCCAGTTGAAGCTTATAGCTTTAAGACCATTACTGCTCGAATGGCACAAACCACCCAAAGGGAACCCACCGTTGCTGAAATCAAGCAAGAAATTAGGGAAACCAAAAATGAAGTTAAAGACTGGAAGCAAAGAGTTCAGATCTTAGAACTCTCTCATCCCTCAACCAAAAGCCCTGAACATGAAACTGAAAAGGAGTTTCAATTCATGCTGAACGACTTTAAAGAAGAAAAACAGCCAGAACCCGTTCTTTCTGAAAGCCTACCGGAAGGCAGCATTTCTGCACTGAAATATGTTCATAACATCGACAAGGTAATATCCCATAAATGGTACTCCATGATTACCTTTGTGATTAACAAAACTTTCAGGTTCTCGGTTGAAACACTAATAGATTCAGGAGCTGATCTCAACTGCATCAATGAAGGAGTAGTGCCTGTAAAATACTTCTATAAGACGTCTCAAGGATTACGCAGTGCAACAGATCAACCAATGAAGATTCATTATAAGATCTCAGATGCAGCCATAATCCAAGATGAGGTTTGTTTCCAGACTTCCTTTGTTTTGGTAAAAGGATTAAGCCATGCAGTAATACTGGGCACTCCTTTTTTAAGTATGCTTTATCCCTTTAAAGTGTCTGATCAAGGCATCGAAGCTGAGATAGAAGGAATCAAGGTAATGTTCAAATTCTCTAAACAGCCTCAAGTTCAATATGTTAATTCCCTCCATAACAAGATTATTGATAAGGAAAAATTTCTTTGTTCTCTGAAAGAAGAATTACATTTTAAAAGAACTGAAGAACAACTAACAACTAAAATTCTGAAAGATAAAATTGATACTGTTCAAAAGGAATTTGAGTTGCAGGTTTGTTCTGAACTGCCCAATTCTTTTTGGGATCGAAAAAAGCACATCGTTGGGCTTCCTTATGAGCCGGATTTTGAGGAACGAAATATCCCCACTAAGGCAAGACCCATCCAAATGAACTGCAGATTGATGGAAATCTGTAAGAAAGAAATCAATGAACTTCTTGAAAAGAAGTTGATCAGGAAAAGCTATTCTCCGTGGAGCTGTTCGGCGTTCTATGTTGAAAACGCACCAGAACTCGAACGAGGGGCACCCCGATTGGTGATAAATTACAAGCCCTTGAATATGGCCCTTAGATGGATAAGATATCTGATCCCCAATAAGAAAAATCTGCTCGAACGCCTGCATCAAGCTGTCATCTTTTCTAAGTTTGATATGAAATCAGGCTACTGGCAGATCCAGATTGCTGAGAAGGACAGGTATAAAACAGCATTTAATGTCCCATTTGGCCATTACGAATGGAACGTTATGCCCTTCGGTTTAAAAAATGCTCCTTCTGAATTTCAACATATTATGAATGATATATTCAATCCTTATTCCACTTTTACAATTGTTTATATTGATGATGTTTTGGTCTTTTCTCAATCTTTAGACCAACATTTTAAGCATCTCAACATTTTCTTAAAAGTGGTTAAGACTGCAGGCTTAGTGGTGTCAGCACGAAAGATGAAACTCTTTCAAACAAAAATACGGTTCTTGGGACATAATATCCATCATGGACTTATTCTCCCGATAGATCGTGCCATCGCTTTTGCGGACAAATTCCCGGATGAAATCCTTGAAAAAAGGCAACTGCAGCGGTTTTTGGGCAGTCTGAATTATGTTGGTGATTTCTATAAAGATCTCGCCAAAGACAGTAAACTGCTTTTTGACCGACTAAAGAAGAATCCATCCCCTTGGACTGATGAACATACAAAAGCGGTAAGACTCCTTAAACGAAAGGTTACGGAACTTCCTTGCCTCGCGCTGGCCGATCCTAACGCTTTCAAAATTGTGGAGACTGATGCTTCTGATGAAGGCTATGGGGGTGTCCTCAAACAACGAACTTCTGATAAAGAGGTTCTCGTCCGCTTCACCTCTGGAATCTGGAAGCCAGCCCAGCGGAACTATTCAACTGTTAAGAAGGAACTATTATCCATAGTTCATTCCGTCACTAAATTTGAAAGTGATCTTCTTAACAAAAAATTCCTGATACGGGTAGATTGTAAGGCAGCAAAAGATATTTTGCTAAAAGATGTTAAGAATTTAGCATCTAAACAAATTTTTGCTAGATGGCAGGGGATTTTATCTGCTTTCGATTTTGATATTGAGTATATTAAAGGTGAATAGAATTCGTTACCTGACTTCTTAACTCGTGAATTCTTGCAGGGTTCGCAAGAAGACTTCCCAGCAGAAGCTCAAAGCAAGGTTTGACGCCGGTGATCCTGAAGTTGGCCTTCTTGGAGAACCATCAGGTAAATTTGACTACTACGTTCTTTATCCAAAAGATAAACCTATAACCCAAGAAAATCCAAAACCTTCCCGATTTGATTCTCCATCATCCAGCATGCATCCTCATCAAAAGAAATCCTTAGCCCTTGCTAGCAAATCCTCATCCAGCAAAGCCTCAACTGCTATCCTACCAAGTCCCTCTTCAACTCCATCCCCCATTTCATCAGCTCTTCCCTATACTAGAGGAAGGGAAAAGGCGATTACCAGCAACCCTTTCCGTGAAAACATGGTGATACCCATTATCCCCATTGAAGATAGTGACCTTCACTCCACTCCCCGCGAAGTCGCTGAAAAATATCTTCCTCATCACATCCGTGGTTATCTAAAACCACGATTTTGGTATGAAAGGCTTCTGATAGAAACCGAATCTGTGGAAGTTACTCACCGATATCGAAGCGATAATAATAATATGATCGCATTCTCCAAACTAGTGATTCTGAAAGTAATCACTATGGCTGAATGGGGAGAAAGCCCCTCTAAACTACACTATTTCAAAAATACTGCAATGGGACCAAACAGTTATAATTTCTGGGATTACCAGAAGGCCTGGGATCAGGTTCTTTGTTTTCAAAATGTCCGGTATTCTCATACCTGGTTTGTACAATTAAAATTAGGGACTCTGAAAGAAATCCCTAACTGGTTTCAAGCATGGTTTCTTGTTTGGGGGCCTACTGTTGATTATTTACCTCGGGAGATAGCCCCTTCCTTTTCTGATATTGGGCATGTTAAAACTGGTGAAAATCGTCAGATTTCGACGTTAATCCTTTTTATGTTTATAAGCAGGTAAACTAAAAAGATATAAACAAAGCATACAAATCCACACAAATTGAAAAATACAAATATAAAACAAAGGATGATAATAAATTGAAATTAGAAGAGAGATCAGACGCATGAGATAACTTACATATATTATTACTGGCAATCTTTCATACAGAAGCAGTACTCTTAAACAGCACACTTAGACTGAATACAAGCACACTTTCACACTCACACTTACACTCGTATGTTACAACATTCTTGCGATACATCTCCATTTACAACACTCTTACACTCCTCTGGTTTTTAGTCTATTATGAACTACCTTGGATTTTAAAATGGGATTACAGTTTCGTTGAAGATGATGATGATCTATGGTATTTTATTCCTCAACTGGAACGAAAAATATTTATCCGTTGGCGGGATAAATTCCAAATTGATCATTTAAAACCTCAAACTTTTAAAGCCAAAAAGTTATTGTCTAATAGACAAATCTTAACAATTGGTAGTTCTTCCTCTGTACCATATATATATATATATATATATATATGAAAGTTCCTGACGGACTTATGATACCTGATGCAAATAGTTCCAAACCACAAAACACGCTCTCCATTTGGTTAAGGCATTCATTTTATGGATTGAAACAATCCATAAGGATATGGTATAACCATTTAAGTGAGTATTTGATCCGAGTGGGATATGTGAATAATGAATTATTCTCATGCGTGCTTATTAAGAAAACAAGGTTCAGGTTTGTTATAGTGGCGACTTATATCGATAAGATGAATATGATTGGCACTCCTGAAGAGATCAAAGGCACCGTTAAGCACCTGAAGTTAGAATTTGAAATGAAGGATCTTGGGAGAACACACTTATGTCTTAGCCTGGAGCTTGAGCACCATGCTGATGGGATTTTGATCCATCAATTGAATTACATCCAGAAGATGCTGAGATGCTTTAATGAGGATAAAGAGAAACTTTCAAGCACGTCCAGGATCATCCGTAGTCTAGACCCTAAGAAGGACCCATTTTGTCCTGCAGATGATAACGAAGAGATATTGACACCAAAAGTGCCATATCTAAGTGCAATAGGTGCATTATTGTATTTGGCTCAATGTACTACACCAGACATTTCATTTGTTATGAACTTGCTATTTAGATTTAGCTCCGTGTCTACACGCCTCCACTGGAATGGCATAACAGACATGTTCTAATACCTAAGAGGTACAATGGATATGGGCTTATTATATCCCTATGCATCGGGGAATGAATCAAACCCTCTTGGTCCTCAAAATAATGCACGTCTTGTTGGGTATGCAAACGCGGGTTACCTATCAGACCCACACAAGGCGTGTTCCTAATCCGGTTATGTCTTTATCATTGAGAACACATCAATAACTTAGAGGTCTACAAAATAGACCTTTGTTGGTACATCTTCAAATCATGCAGAGATTCTGGTTCTTAACAAAGCTGTTCGTGAATGCATATGGCTAAGAGCCATTACGGGGCATATTCGAAGTACTTGTGGACTGCATTCCACCCATACTAAACCGACGATTATCTGTGAAGATCTGCCTGCATCGAGCAGATGAAGACCAGTTTCATTAAGGGAGACAACACCAAGCATATTGCATCAAAGTTCTTCTTCAACCAACAATAGCATGAACATCAGAAGATTGAGATTAAGTCAATTCAATCTCAACATAACCATGCAAACCTATTCACCAAGTCATTACTAAAGGCCACATTCCAAGAGCATCTGCCTAATCTATAGTTTTCAGGGGGAGTATGTTAGGACCCGTCCCTAATCCCCCGGGATTAACGTGGGACGTGCTTGATCCCGTTAAATCCGTCTTAAGCCCGCTCGGGGCTTCTAGAGAGCGCTAGGATCCGGAGGAGGAGTGTTATGTCTCAGTCTCTACTACAACTCGTATTCGCAATTGACCTGAAAGGCATTAAAAACCTCAAAGCTGTGAGTGGACAAAACAATTTTTTTTTAAACATTTTCAAAAAAAAAAAAGATTTATGCCCTTCACTAAAAAGCATGCATGCATTCAAAAAACATTTATCAAATCATTGAACCATTAGGGCCTTGGCCCAAAACCGTAAATCAAGCACATGGGGACTCAGCCCAAAACCAATCCGTAGGGACTCAACCCAAATCAATACACGTGGGTCTCAGCCCAAACCATTCTCCGTAAAAAACATCGTACAAACATATATATATATATATATAACCCATCCTCGGCATCTCATATGCCCAATTACTAATATGTTACGATTTGTCTATAAGTATGCATACTACTCGGGGTCTCACTCCGAGTCTACCCACAGGATCTACGACTTCTGGGAGGATTGTCCAAAATCCAGGATCTACGACGTTTAGAGGACTATCCCCGAACCGAGTCCGTGACTATACCATATCTCACACTCCTGGAATGTGCTCCCTCTTGGAGTCACTCATTCCAGGCAGTGGATCGTGACACTCCAGGACCTACGACGTCTGGAGGAGACCAATACGCTAATCTAGGAGGGTATATACATTTCTGTGAAAACATTCAACTGGGTCTCATACCCGAGTATCTCAACAGGATTCCTCGAATCTGATTTCACGGACCTCAGCCTAAATCCACAGTTCAATGGGGCCTCGAGCCCGATTTCACAAACAACTGGGCCTCTAGCCCGATATCACAACTAACGGGGCCTCAAGCCCGATACCATAAATCAACGGGGCCTCAATTCCGATTTCACACTTAACTGGGCCTCAAACCCGATACTAGAATCAACTAGGCCTCAAGCACGAATTCGTAAAACCAACAGGGCCCTCGGCCCTATCGTATAATTCAAATGGGCCTCTTGACAGGACACGTCCCAATCCCCCCCGGGATTAGTGCGGGATGACCCTGCTCCCGTTTGACACGAAGTGTCAGACAAGGGATATTTCCGACCTTTGCCCTCCCGGGCTATCAGAGTACGCCAGGATCCGGAGGAGGCATGTGATATCTCGGTCTCTGCTACAGTCCACATCCGATGTCAACCTGAAGGGCAGTCAAAACATTAAAAGCTGTGAGTGGACAAAACATGAGTTTATAAAACATTTGCATAAGAAGACATTTGTACCCTTCACTAAAAAGCATGCATGCATTCGAAAACCATTTATACAGAAAAACCATAATGAAATCAAGTACACGGGCCACTGTCCAACTCCATAAGGGACTTAGCCCAAACCATAAGAAACTAACCATACGGGCCACTGCCCAAAACCTGTGTAAACGCACATCATACATATAATTCACACAACCAATCCTGTCACGGTTTCCAAAGCTACGCGCGTGCTACCCAGGTCTCAATCCGAGTCTTCTCAAAGTCAAGATCAATGTCTGCAGACCACTGACCCTACCCGAGGTAATAGTAATCATAGCCTTCTTGAGAGTAAGGAACCCAACTGGGGGGTGACTCCACTCAGTCGGTGCTCCGTGACTACTCCGGGGTCCACCCAGGTCAACGACCCTCCCCGGAGGAGATAATAGAAGTAAAGGAAGGTATATGAATACATATATATACATTACATAAACATTCATGCCCGGTTCCCTTGAACCGTCATGATCCATAAAATCCATAACAAGGGTTCATGTCGGTTCCCATAAACCGTCATGAACCACAATGACCTGACAAAGGTTCATGCCGGTTCCCATAAACCGTCATGAACCACAATGACCTTTCCAGAGTTCATGCTGGTTCCCATAAACCGTCATGAACTTGGAAATCCATCTAGGGTCCCTGACCCGAAATCATCAGTGTAAAACAACTACGTCTCGTGCCCGAACATATGACTCAACTGGGCACCGTGCCCGATATCTAAGGGTCAGTCACGACTCCGATCATAGTGATGCGTGCAACCATCCATCCAGGACCGCCCTCAATCCTAGCATGTCGCTGTGAACGTATCAACCGACGCGACCACCACAAGATCATGGTGCACTCATCACCGATCGCTATCCTCAACCGTCAGCACTCTGAAGTCGAGCCTCCCCAGGCTGCCCGACCATGAATCATGCATCGTGACCTCTCCGGAAGGAACACATCCCAATCCGGAGGCGAGCGTCGTATCGTCGATCACCGTGCACATAGCACCTGTCGCAACCACGATTTAGACCCGAAGGTCGTAAATAGTGTCATATGCCCGAGATAAAACCAAATGGGTCTCACACCCGAGTTTATCCATTTGAAATCCAAAACCATTTCATTTAGACCAATAAAGACATACAGACCCGTATAATCACCGTATAAGGCCGAAACCTTGAAATACGTGCTTAAACGTAACCACATACAAATGAACCCATGACATCATCAAACATGTAATAAAACATATAATAAACATTTATGCATGCACCAATTTAGAAAACAAGGTCCACTCACAGACCGTCCGAGCTGCCGCCTCGATTTACGTGCCATACGGCTCCCCGAGCCGATCACCATCACCGGGACTCCCAAACCTGTCCAAATTTTAATAGAAGGTTACTAACTACTTAATTAACCTCCTACCAAAGCCCCGTAATTTTCCCTAACTTTTAACTATTTTTAAAACCGAACCTAAACCTTCAGACAGCCCGAAACCTATCGAAACGATGTCCGATTGACGCGAAACCAGTCCTAAAATGTTCGTTACATCGAATGGATGATTTCGTATGTTGGAACCTTCCCCAAATTATCCTCCACGCGCCCGCATGCGCCGCCTGAAGTGGCTGCGCGTAGGCCTCACGGGCCGCTACAGTACCCGTCATCTCCAGCGATCAAACCGGTCCTCTGGTTCTGGACCGGCCTGAACCGGCGTAACCGGTCCGGTGGATTTTCTCCTCCATTTCAGTCCGATTCAACTCCTAATCAATCCTATAATTTTCTCCTCCACGCCGCCGTGGGCGGTGGTTCTGGCCGTCCAGCAACCTCCACCAGTCCTCAGTCATCCCCTGTGGCAGCCTCAAGTGAAACCAAGTGAAGGGAATGGGTTGGGTTGTTCAGAGGAGAAGAAATGGTGTGAGATCGGGTGAAATGGTTTGAAATGGAAAGGAATGATCGATGATGTAAATGCATGCATGTAGGCTAGTGGCCAGTGGATGAGTGACACTTGTCACTCATCCATTGGTTGCTGAAAAGTAACTGGGCCCACAAAAGACAAAATTTACTTTTTGTCTCGTAAAACGTGTCGTCGTGAATAGTAACATAGAACTTCCGTGAACCGTAACTTCGTCGTCGAACGTCCAAATTCGACGTGCCGCCTGTCTACGGATTCGTATCGTCCTTATCTACGTAACGGTCTTCGGCCCTCGGCCTTCGGACCTCCCGGTCAAAAAGTCAACATTTGACCCTTTTTAACCATAATTACCAAAATGCCCCTAAACTTCCGAACGTCATAACTTCTTCCTCGAATGTCGGAATTGAACGTACCACCTGTTTATGAACTCGTGACGTCACGAACTACGTCACGGTCATTGGTCAAATTCCATTTGACACCCCGAATGAAAAGTCAACATTTTGCCACGCCTAGAGGCAAAACGGTCATTTTGCATCGTTCGTCCGATTTCGCCTAACTAATCACCGATTAGCCTCACTAATCGTGATTAGTCACTAATCTAATCTAGGAATTCGGGACTAGTCGTTACAACCTTCCCTCCTTAATTAATTTTGTCCTCGAAATTCCAACCGATCTAATTCTAGCCGTTCTTCCCTCCTTAATTAGTTCCGTTCTCGAAACTCCAACTATCCTGATTCCACATCCACCTCGTGGAAATAATTCGATCTACCTCGCAACACATGTACGCTAGTACACCAACAAACCAGAACAAAAATCGTTCGTACCCAGACGTACCACTAACACTCACGCCACATCGACCACACTCGAGCACATCGAATAACTGTAGCCATACGTTCCGAATTGACACTACTTGTCAAATCTACCAAGTCACTGACACAACCACTAGACGATTCCATACTCAATCACCAAACTATCCCCATATCTACTCCCACTGGAAGTCATCGGACCTCACTCAATGATCCACGTTGACACCTTCGACAATCTGTCACCACTTGACAGTCGTCAATCGAAAACTGACACTATACTCACTCGTGGTTACACTAACCACCAACTCACTCAACCTGAGTTTACACTAACCAACAAATCACCCAACCTGTGTGTAACTAGACCCATCAGAAATACCATGACCCAGTGCACAGTATCCAATATCCAGTCCACGACCTCAACTAATCCAATGGTATCGGAACCAATCTGACTACCAACACGCTCACCAACGTACTACCGGTATAACCTATATACCGTCACTAGGCACCACAAGTATGCCCAGTATTGTACCTCGAATTATGTACCAGGTACGTACACCTACCCATCAATCAGACTATAACCTCCTATGTCATAGCCAATCACGTTTCAATTATGGAGTTCACTTGTCCAATCCAGCATTAGACAAATCGAAACTCCAACCCATCATCCGTTTCCAAATCTGAATTCGAATCCGCAATTTCGTAAGAAATCCCGAATCCAAACCCAGAAATCATATCCCTAACCATTTCGCAAATTCGAATCCAAAATCATCATTCCGTAAACTAGTATTAGGAATGACCATTCCGAACCCAAATCCATAAAAGAAAATCCATAGTCAAGCTCCAGAATCAAATCCTGAATCGTCACCTAGAATCCGATTCTAAAACCCAAATACAGAAATCCTCTTTCAAGTTCCAAAATCAAATCCTGAATCGTCATCCAGAAATCTGATTCTAAAACCCGAAATCTCGTTCTCGTCTACCGAGACGCATCAAAACCGAACCTATCGGTTACCTGTTCAAATGAATACACAATACTATCGATTGACTTCATAGGGAAGCCAATCACAACATCAACACCACACTAAGTCTGACAATATCCGACCACGTCGGAAAGCTACTCCCCTGAGTAATATACCATACGGGATTCACTTCGAAAAGAAGTTCAGTCCCATCATCTACAAATCCAACATCCAAGTAAGAGCGATATACTCTCAACCCATCTGGATCATCAAAATTACGATCCAGATCCTATCATTACATCACCCGACCATGAACGTCACGATCGAGAATCGTCACAATGTCCAAGGTCCACAACATCACAATCCCGATCCCCATTGGGATCCACATAAGCTCACTCAGCTAACAATCCATCTGATGACCCAAGACAAATCCCGAGTTCACCGACCAATACACGATCGGCGTACTAGTGGCAACCAACAACATCTACATCATCAACATCATCTACCATCATCAATCATGGTAGAATCTGAGAAGTCACCCAAAACGACTTCGAAATATCCAATACTAATGCGGAAAACCCGCATTCGATTCGTCACCTCAATCGCAACCTCTTGCGATTCCGAAGTTCCAACAAAATTGGAAACAACATACCCGGACATCAACCACGTGTCCCCGTTAGACTGGTTATGGACACATGCCCATTTACGACCGTATATGTACATCCAAAAGGATGTCTATTCATCCTAATCTGATGTACCACTCGACTGAAAAGTCACAACAGACCCCTGCTGTGATCTGCAGTCAAATCTCTGCATACCGCCGTATCCGACCAATCTTGACCAATTCTGGCCAATACTGACCAACTGGTCACTAATCCCCCATGATAATACTCGATCCTCACTCCTCAACTACCGCTGGATCCTATCCAGTCCAACACTATCCGTGATCCATTCCTGAACCACAGATACCGAACATATGCCCATCACGACGGATGTGACTCAACGTCATCACAATCACCGGCACCAGCACCAGCGCTAGTACCAGCGCCAACGCACTATCATCAACACTAGTATCAATATCAGCATCGGCACACTATGTGCAAAACTGACAACCCTGGATCTCCGCTCATACTGAGCGACGATCTCGTACCTCTACTCATATTGGAGAAACTCTGCCTCCCTCGTACCCAACAACTCTGGGTACAGTCACCCAGACATCTCATACGAGATAAGGAAACGTCCCCGAACGTCCCCGATTCCCAACAACCGTAACTACAACCACTCCGTATCCCGCTTAGGGATTTCATCGACAAGTACCAATCTGAATGGCTTGTCCAACCAATCACTAACTAGTGTTCCTCAGATCCCAACTGCGAAAAGCAGTAAAATCAACAATCTGACCGACTCCGCGGCCTTGACATCATAATGACGTCAATCCAATCCTACCGTAAGTCCAATCAGGATCCTCGAATCCAGCTGCTAACTGCCAACTGCAGTAAATCCATCTAACTCAACCATATCCGAACATCGGATGGTCATAATTCCCAACCAGTCGTCGGAACTGATCCTACGACATCGTGAAGACGATCCCAACTAACCATCACACGATCAAAATCTATAAAAATACGTTTATCCGTTTGTAGGGTCCCACACTGTCATCCACGACAGAACTATGGCAACCCCAGCATCGAATGCCGAACCAAGACATTCCACGATCCAATCCTACTACCTATCGTATCGGCACCCCAACTATCAGGTTGATCACGAACTGTAGCCCATTGAGATATCATATCCTCGACCTGCGTACATTTCAAGAGCTCCACGGTTGCTCGAATAGAGACAACCTCGCTCTGATAAGCATCCTACGAGCAATCCTATGCTCTGATACCACGCTGACAGGACCCATCCCAATCCCCCTCGGGATTAGTGCGGGATGACCTTGCTCCCGTCTGACACGAAGTGTCACACAAGGGATATTTCCGACCTTTGCCCTCCCGGGCTATCAGAGTACGCCAGGATCCGGAGGAGGCATGTGATATCTCGGTCTCAGCTATAGTCCACATCCGATGTCAACCTGAAGGGCAGTCAAAACATTAAAAGCTGTGAGTGGACAAAACAAGAGTTTATAAAACATTTGCATAAGAAGACATTTGTACCCTTCACTAAAAAGCATGCATGCATTCGAAAACCATTTATACAGAAAAACCATAATGAAATCAAGTACACGGGCCATTGTCCAACTCCATAAGGGACTCAGCCCAAATCATAAGAAACTAACCATACGGGCCACTGCCCAAAACCTGTGTAAACGCACATCATACATATAATTCACACAACCAATCCTGTCACGGTTTCCAAAGCTACGCGCGTGCTACCCAGGTCTCAATCCGAGTCTTCTCAAAGTCAAGATCAATGTCCGCAGACAACTGACCCTACCCGAGGTAATAGTAATCATAGCCTTCCTGAGAGTAAAGAACCCAACTGAGGGGTGACTCCACTCAGTCGGTGCTCCGTGACTACTCCGGGGTCCACCCAGGCCAACGACCCTCCCCGGAGGAGATAATAGAAGTAAAGGAAGGTATATGAATACATATATATACATAACATAAACATTCATGCCCGGTTCCCTTCAACCGTCATGATCCATAAAATCCATAACAAGCGTTCATGCCGGTTCCCATAAACCGTCATGAACTTGGAAATCCATCTAGGGTCCCTGACCCGAAATCATCAGTGTAAAACAACTACGTCTCGTGCCCGAACATATGACTCAACTGGGCACCGTGCCCGATATCTAAGGGTCAGTCACGACTCCGATCATAGTGATGCGTGCAACCATCCATCCAGGACCGCCCTCAATCCTGGCATGTCGCCGTGAACGTATCAACCGACGCGACCACCACAAGATCAAGGTGCACTCATCACCAATCGCTATCCTCAACCGTCAGCACTCCGAAGTCGAACCTCCCCAGGCTGCCCGACCATGAATTGTGCATCGTGACCTCTCCGGAAGGAACACATCCCAATCCGGAGGCGAGCGTCGTATCGTCGATCGCCGTGCACATAGCACCTGTCGCGACCACGATTTAGACCCGAAGGTCGTAAATAGTATCATATGCCCGAGACAAAACCAAATGGGTCTCACACCCGAGTTTATCCATTTTAAATCCAAAACCATTTCATTTAGACCAATAAAGACATACAGACCCGTATAAGCACCGTATAAGGCCGAAACCTCGAAATACGTGCTTATACGTAACCACATACAAATGCACCCATGGAATCATCAAACATGTAATAAAACATATAATAAACATTTATGCATGCACCAATTTAGAAAACAAGGTCCACTCACAGACCGTCCGAGCTGCCGCCTCAATTTGCGTGCCATACGGCTCCCCGAGCCGATCACCATCACCGGGACTCCCAAACCTATCCAAATTTTAATAGAAGGTTACTAACTACTTATTTAACCTCCTACCAAAGCCCCGTAATTTTCCCTAACTTTTAACTATTTTTAAAACCGAACCTAAACCTTCGGACAGCTCGAAACCTATCGAAACGATGTCCGATTGACGCGAAACCAGTCCTGAAATGTTCGTTACATCGAATAGATGATTTCGTATGTTGGAACCTTCCCCAAATTCTCCTCCACGTGCCCGTACGCGCCGCCTGAAGTGGTTGCGCGTGGGCCTCACGCGCCGCTACAGTACCCGTCATCTCCAGCGATCGAATCGGTCCTCTGGTTCTAGACCGGCATGAACCGGCGTAACCGGTCCGGTGGATTTTCTCCTCCATTTCAGTCCGATTCAACTCCTAATCAATCCTATAATTCCTCTTTTAATCCTAGGAGTCTAATCATGTAAAGAAAACTAAGTTAAAGTCCCTAAATCGATCCGTTTTAACACCCCTCACGGTCCCCATTTTTTCCGATTAACCCCCACGGCATCTCAGCCCTTCACCGCCGTCCAAGGGTCCCCCACACACTCCTAGGGACCTAAAAATCACCATCCAATCCCCAGATATCATCCCTAATACCTAAAACCCGAAATGAAATTTTGAATGGACGACTTACCCGCTCGGGTTTGTCTCCTCCACGCCGCCGTGGGCGGTGGTTCCGGCCGTCCAGCAACCTCCACCAGTCCTCAGTCATCCCCTGTGCCAGCCTCAAGTGAAACCAAGTGAAGGGAATGGGTTGGGTTGTTCAGAGGAGAAGAAATGGTGTGAGATCGGGTGAAATGGTTTGAAATGGAAAGGAATGATCGATGATGTAAATGCATGTATGTAGGCTAGTGGACAGTGGATGAGTGACACTTGTCACTCATCCATTGGTTGCTGAAAAGTAACTGGGCCCACAAAAGACAAAACTTACTTTTTGTCTCGTAAAACGTGTCGTCGTGAATAGTAACCTAGAACTTCCGTGAACCGTAACTTCGCCGTCGAACGTCCAAATTCGACGTGCCGCCTGTCTACGGATTCGTTTCGTCCTTATCTACGTAATGGTCTTCGGCGCTCGGCCATCGGACCTCCCGGTCAAAAAGTCAACATTTGACCCTTTTTAACCATAATTACCAAAATGCCCCTAAACTTCCGAACGTCATAACTTCTTCCTCGAATGTCGGAATTGAACGTACCACCTGTCTATGAACTCGTGACGTCACGAACTACGTCACGGTCATTGGTCAAAGTCCATTTGACCGCCCGAATGAAAAGTCAACATTTTGCCACGCCTAGGGGCAAAACGATCATTTTGCATCGTTCGTCCGATTTCGCCTAACTAATCTCCGATTAGCCTCACTAATCGTGATTAGTCACTAATCTAATCTAGGAATTCGGGACGAGTCGTTACAACCTTCCCTCCTTAATTAATTTCGTCCTCGAAATTCCAACCGATCTAATTCTAGCCGTTCTTCCCTCCTTAATTAGTTCCGTTCTCGAAACTCCAACTATCCTGATTCCACATCCACCTCGTGGAAATAATTCGATCTACCTCGCAACACATGTACGCTAGTACACCAACTAACCAGAAGAGATGACTTCAACTACCTCAGGAAATTCCAATGCGATTATTATCCACGCGCGTTGCACTCTTTTCCCTTCGACTAGAATTATTTTTGTCCCACGAGATTTTAATTATCTAGCAAGATTTTAACTAGACAACACATAAGTGTGTAGCTAAGTAGTACCATTACATGATATATCCCGGAGGAGTGTGTAAATAACCTAACATTGGTGTCTATTTATGTAAAGGGATACAAGGGGTAAATAGGTCATTTGTATTTATATATAATAGTTCCTTTTATTATATAAGGGATTATGGTACAGTTAAATGACAACGTATTATTATTTCAGAAGATTACATAGAATAGGCGCTCTCTGTTTCTCTTTTCCTCTCCCAGTCTCTCACAATCTCTCTTTCTCTCATTCTATCGTAGCACAATTTAAATTTTAATGGGTTTTAAATTCTTTTAATGGATTTTAAATTTGTTATCTTTCAATATATTATAAGATTTTTTTTTTAATTTTAAGGATTTTTTTTCATATGAATTTTATGTTATTTTTATGATTAATTTGTCAGGATTTTAAAATTTTTTGTTTTATTTCAAAAAAAATTATCTGAGGAATTCTTGAAACTATGGTATGAATTTTCTATCCCTTGTTACCCGGTGACAGGACCCCTCCCAAAAAGCCTTCATAACCGTGAGGGATCCTGCTCCCCTCAGACAATCAAGACCCAAAACATTAAGAATAGCCTCAAACGAATGCAGAATAACCATAAATCCAGCTAACTGTAAGACTAGGGATAATTATACATTCGTTCATATCACTATATACATAGCATAAGTTCACAACATAGGTCGAAATGCAAAATTTTGCCCTAAATGTCAACAAGTACGTAAGATCTAGCTTATGCTTCCGCTCGTAAGCAAGTTCCCGTCTTCGTGCCACAACCTAGAGGGTAATTAAAACCCATAAAAAATTGAGTGGACTAAAATAACCTTTGAAAAAAACAAACATTTATACACTCCGTTTTATAAAATTATGCACGCATATGAAAACCATTACATCTCAGCCAAAATAGAACACAGTTTATGATAGGACCCTACCCGAATACACAAGAATAATACACTTGGGCTGTAAACCCATCTGACACAAACCATGTCATGTCAGGACCCACCCCGGTTTCACCCCGAAAACCGAGGTAAATCCTGCTCCCGTCTGACACCCCGACACAAAACCAAAGTAAACTCACTCGAAACCACCAAAGTACTCAGTCAGACGCAGGAGAAACTATAACACATCCCGAAGGCAAGTTTTACAAAGCATAGTTCTGAATACAACAGAAAGAAAACCGATACAAAGAGTACACGCACTACGGAAAATTGAAACACTCCGGGATCCCCTCCGCGACTTCTATGCCTCAGACACTGCCTCGACGCCGAAACCCCGCTCTAGCTCCACGACCTGGAGGGCAATTTAAAAACAAGAGGTGTGAGTGGACTACAAATAAAAGAAAAGTTTCCAAAACCATTTATAAGAAAAACCGGATTTGGCCCTCCGTTTTGAAACCACATGCATAACCCAATTATTAAAGCAGTTATAGTTCACATAAACTTCATCACAATAACAGAAACACTATAAAACACAGTTATAGAAATCATAGCATAAGCATTATAAAACCGTATCATAAATCATGAATATCAAGTCATCATTATCTGATCAAACCTGCTGGACCTATCCGAGTCTTTAAACTCCCAAGTCTTTAAACTCAATCCAGGCCTCAATAATATCCGAGTCTTTAAACTCAACAGGCCTATGGGGGAAATATCAATATATCCGAGTCTTTAAACTCAATCCGGGTCCGTCCCCCGTCAATCAATATCTGGGTCTTTAAACCCAATAACCAGATCCAGCAAATCCAATCAAAACCATTTGAAAACCATTTTGAAATCCATATCCAAACCCGAATCCGAAATCACTGGTTCGATGCCCTTCCGGCATCCAGAACCGTCATTCTGAACCCAAATCCAGAATTTCACTTTTCCGACTTTAAAACCAAATCTTGCTTTCCGAAATCCGATTCTAAAACCGAAAATCTTGATCATCGAAATCATGTTCCAAAATCCAATTATAATCATTGAAAACCATTAATCATTTGAAATCCCAAAACCATAGCATCATAATCAGAAATCCACTTTGTAACGACCCGTCCCGAATTCCGGGATTAGTTTAGTGACTAATCTCGATTAGTGAGGTTGAACGGTGCTTAGTAGGGCGGAATCGGACAAATTGTGCAAAATGACCGTTTTGCCCCTGGTCGTGGGCAAAATGTTGACTTTTTGATCGGGCGGTCAAATGGACTTTGACCGATGACCGTGACGTAGTTCGGGACGTCACGAGTTCATAGACAGGTGGCACGTTCGATTCCGACATTCGTAGAGAAAGTTATGAGGTTCGGAAGTTGAGGGGTATTTTGGTAATTTCGAGTATTAGGGGCCAAATGTTGACTTTTTGACCAGGAGGTCCGATGGACGAGGGCCAAGGACCGTTACGTAGGTATCGTCGATACGAATCCAATGACAGGCGGCATGCCGAAATCGGAGATTCGACGACAACGTTATGGTCAAGGAAACGAACTAACGAACCGAGGCTCGGATTAAAATAATAATATAATAATGAATAGTGACCATTGACCCTACACACCTGGATGAGTGACAAGTGTCACTCATCCCTTGAAACCAGAATCCATGTTTTGGGGGGAAACATCATTATGATGTTTTAATATTTATTAATTAATTAATTAATCATTTTATTTTCCATTAATCCCATTTATGTTTTCTTAACCGTGTACAACCAAACCCAGCTTCTACATATTAGGTAAACAAGATTTCTCATTTTCTGCTTGGTGGCAGACGATGTGGTGTCACATGGCGTGGTAAGTGCAGTGAGTTCTGTTGCATCCACATAGGATGAGTATTGGAGTCATTCTTGGATCATCCTTGGTTTTCCTAGGTGGAAAGACAAGGATCGATACGAACTTGGGTGTGTGAGTCGTAAATGACGGGATTGAACTTCTTTTCGAAGTGGGGTCGTACGGTATTCTACTCAGGTGAGTAGGTTTTCGATGTAGTCGAATTTTGTCAACCTTAGACGTGTGGAGGTTGGATTGGTTTCCCTATGAAGTCAATCAAGTGTGTTGAGCAGGTAACCGAGAGGTTCGGTTTTGGGTGTGTCTTGGTAAATGTGAACGAGATTTCGGGATTTGGAATCGAATTTCTGGGTGACGATTCAGGATTCGATTTTGAAACTTGAAAGTATATTTCCGGATTTGGGTACGGAACGATTATTCCAAATGCTAGCTTACGGAATAATGATTTCGGATTCGGATTTGGATATGAATTTAAATGTGATGTCTGGGTTTGGATCCGGGATTTCTTACGAAATTGCGGATTCGGATTTGGAATTAGAAATAGATGTTGGGTGGAGTTTCGATTTGTCTCATGCTGGATTGGGCAAACGTACTCCATTATTGGAACGCGTTCGGCTATGACCTAGGTGGTTGTAGTCTGGTTATTAGGTAGATGTGTGTACTTCGTACATGGTTCGAGGTACAATACCGTGTAGACTTGTGATGTCTAGTTACGGTATACGGGATATACCCGAGGTGTGTCGGTGAACGTGTTGGTAGTCGGATTGGTTCCGATACCATGGGATTGGTTGTGGACCGGACATTACTATGCAATGGGTCATGGTAATTCCAATGTGTTTAATTACACACGAGTCGGGTGAAAATGTCGGTAAGGATATATTTGTGAGTCGAGTACGTTGGTGGCATGTGTAGCCACGAGTGAGTCTAGTGTCAGTTTTCGACTGACAACAACTGTGTGGTGACAGATTGTCAGGATGTGTCAACATAGATTGTTGAGTGCGGTCAGCTGACTCCTAGTGGGAGTGGGAAAGGAACCGTCGAGTTGTTGCGTCAACAAGAGGGTTGATTTGACAAGTGGTGTCAAATTCGAAACAAGTAGTTTCATTCATTCGACGGGGTCGAATGTAGTCGTTGCGTTTGAGTACTAGTGGTACGTTTGGGTGTACACAAGTTTTGTCTAAGTAGTTGGTGTACGGGTGTACACGTGCTGCGTGGTCGATTCCACTTTCCGGGGGGTGTTTGTGGAATCAGGGTAGTCGAGTTTCGAGAGCGAAACTAACTAAGGAGGGAAATACGTTTGAGTTTGGAGCAGGTTGGAATTTCGAGGACGAAATTTATTAAGGAGGGAAGATTGTAACGACCCGTCCCGAATTCCGGGATTAGGTTAGTGACTAATCTCGATTAGTGAGGTTGAACGGTGCTTAGTAGGGCGGAATCGGACAAATTGTGCAAAATGACCGTTTTGCCCCTGGTCGTGGGAAAAATGTTGACTTTTTGATCGGGCGGTCAAATGGACTTTGACCGATGACCGTGACGTAGTTCGGGACGTCACGAGTTCATAGACAGGTGGCACGTTCGATTCCGACATTCGTAGAGAAAGTTATGAGGTTCGGAAGTTGAGGGGTATTTTGGTAATTTCGAGTATTAGGGGCCAAATGTTGACTTTTTGACCGGGAGGTCCGATGGACGAGGGCCAAGGACCGTTACGTAGGTATCGTCGATACGAATCCAACGACAGGCGGCATGCCGAAATCAGAGATTCGACGACAACGTTATGGTCAAGGAAACGAACTAACGAACCGAGGCCTGGATTAAAATAATAATATAATAATGAATAGTGACCGTTGACCCTACACACCTGGATGAGTGACAAGTGTCACTAATCCCTTGAAACCAGAATCCATGTTTTGGGGGGGAAACATCATTATGATGTTTTAATATTTATTAATTAATTAATTAATCATTTTATTTTCCATTAATCCCATTTATGTTTTCTTAACCGTGTACAACCAAACCCAGCTTCTACCCAACCTAAATTCCTCTGCCATTGCTGAGCTCGTGAGTGAGAAACTGAGAGTTTTGTGAGGTTGAACTGAGTTGGGTAAACACGAGAGATCGACAGAGAAGGGAGACTCGAATTTCGGATTTTTGAGTTTAGGAGGGAAATTCGAATACTGAGTGTTAAGCCGTGAGGATCGAAATTGAGCTCACATTCAGCTTTCTGGGATCGACACGAATCGATTTGCAACAAGAACGAAGGTAATTGGGGTCGAATTGAGGAAGAACAGAAGGATGGAGGTCTCTGAAATTTCGAAGTTGAGTCGTGGAATTGGAGGCTTCGTTGGATGAAATTGAGGTGGGGAAAGTGCTTCCCATGATCCCACGATGCTTCTGGGTTCATCAATTGAAGGAAACCGATCGAGATCGATGAAACTCCATGGTTGAACAGTAACGGTGTTCGAGCTTGAGTCGTGACGATTGAGCACAGGATTGATGCAATTGATGTGGGGGAATTGTTCCTCATGGTCCATTGATGCTTCTGGATGCATCAATTGGATGAAACCTGCAGCAATTGACGGAATTCCATGAATGAATAGTGTTCGGAGTGTTCTTGGTGTTCATCATCGAATCGTGGGAATCTCGTGGGAATCTGGGTAAGGATTTGTGTAATTGAGTTTACAGACTTGTAATTGGACTTAAAACGAAACTAACTGAATGATTAATTGAAGGAATTAAGGCTGAATTAATAGGATTGGAACCGGGTTGTATCGCGGGCAAATTGGACCCGTTTACCAGACAAACGGGTTGGGCTGGTGACACTGTAGCAGGCGCGTGGGTTTCACGCGCAGCCACTCACGGCGGCGCGTGACGGTGCGTGGGCACAAATCTCGAGGTGAGGTCAACATGACTTCTGTCCTATTTAATGTAACGAACATTTTGGAATTGGTTTCGTGTCGATCGGACACCGTCTCGATATTGTTCGGGATATCCGAAGGTTTTAAATTAAGTTTAAAAATAAGTAAAAATTCAGGAAAATTACGGAACCTTGATAGGATGTTGATGATGAGGTTAGTGACCCTCTAATGTGATTTGGACAGGATTGGGAGTCCCGGTGATAGTGGTGAGGCCCGGGAGGGCCGGTGGCACGCGTATCGAGGCATACCGTTAAAACGGTCTGTGAGTGGACTTTGGTTTTATAAATCCTATGCATGCTTAAATGTGTTATATGGTTTATATACATGATTTCTATGATGGTATTTGTGAGCATTGATTTCGGGTATGTTTCACGTATATCGGGATTAACGGTTTATTTGTGGTTTTGCGTGCTTGTGGTTAAACAAATAATATGATAAAACGGTTTTTATATTGGAAAGATGAATTCGGGCTTGAGGCCCACTTGTTTTGGAAATCTCGGACTTGGAGTCCATTTGAGTACGTAATCGGGCTGCGTGCCCAGTTGGTTTATAAGTCGGGCTGCGGGCCCAGTTGGTTTATAAATCGGGTCGTGGGCCCAGTGGTTCATAATGTCGGGCATGAGGCCCAGTTGGATTAAAATGATGATTTCGGGCCAGGGGCCCTATATTTAATAAATGTGGTTTCGGGTCAGGGACCCTAAATGGAAATGTGTTGTTTTATGGAAAATTCGGGCAGGGCCCATTGTGATGTTGTGAAATGAATTAATAAAAACTGTTTTCCATATACCATCTTGATACAAGGTTATATGATGGTCTCCTCCAGATGTCTGGGACACTGGGGAAGTCACGGTGCATTGCCTGTGAAGGGTCACCATACGGAGCAGCCGGACCGTATGATGACTCAGGAGCAGGATTGCTATGATTGACGTCTGGGACGTCAGACATCAGGGATGTCAGAAATATGGACCCGGAGAGACCCCGGGCAGCACACGTAGCTTATGAAACCGTGAGACATGACGTCAGGGACGTCTAGCATCAGGGATGCTGGTGATGGTAATGGTAAAATACGAATTAATGAAATGGCTTTCCGGGTGGATTTATGATTGTGTGATTTTAATGAATTGATGTTCATTTATGGTCGTGGGTGGTGACCCACATGGTTGTTTATGTATAGTTATGGTATTTCACAGTTTTGGGCTGAGTTCCCACACTTGGTTTTTGGTTAACGGTTTTTGGGCTAAGGCCCTAATGGCTCGGTTGAGCAAACGTTTTGGTTACTGGTTTTCGTGGCATGGATACGTTTTTATTGGAGGGCATAAATGTCTTATAAATGTATTTGATGAACTTATTGGTTTTGTCCACTCACAGCTTTTGGTTTTAATGTCCTTCAGGTTGATCACGGATGCGATTGCAGCAGAGACTGGCACATTGCACACCTCCTCCATCGATCCTTGCGCACTCTGGATGCCCCGTTTGGGCAGTGGCTCTTGGTTATCCCTTGTCCGACACCCCTTGTTGGACGGGAGCAGGGCACATTCCACGGTAATCCCGGGGGGATTGGGATGGGTCCTGTCACACTTTTCCTCATAAAACGTGCCAAATACGTTATTTCTCGAAAACCGTGCAATTGTGTAAAACCAACATAGCATATTCAACAATCAGGACATCACATGTAAAACCATAAAACAAGTAATTAAAAGCAGTCATGCATGCTCAGTTATAGAGAAGGGGTCCACTCACAGTACCAAGCCCTCAATCGCGTCCCGAACATCTCGTACGTTCCTCTGCTTCCTCGGGAAGTCCCGATCCTGTCAAAAACTGCCAAAGTACGTTACTAACACGTCTACGGAAGTCCAACTAATTTTCCCCAAAAATCCCCGGGTCCTAAACGTAACGAACCGGAACCCTAAACCTTCACCCTCGAGGAACTAATCTCAAACGACGTCCGAACAACCCGAAACCAATTCCATTAGACTCTTCACAACTCCTAGACCAAAAACTATGTTGACAACTTCCTCAAGAACCACCGCACGCGCCCCCATGCGCCGCCCAAAGTGGCTGCGTGTGGGCCTCATGCGCCAGCTACAGTACCATCATCTTCCTCGAGTCGACCCCGGTCGAACCGGCCTCTGCAATTCGAACCGGCGAGGACGGTTCACCGCCGTACCTGCACCAAAACACCTCATTTTTTCACCAACTGCTTCATCCAGACCTAAGCTATCCATTCCCCTACTTCAAACACCTCGACTCACCCTAAAACCTATCGACTCAAGCTCGAACAGAAACCCGAACACTGCCCCTGTTTTCCTTCCCGGCCACCCAGGTCTTCCCCCATCACGGTAGCTAGCTTAAACCAATCCTAGGACCTCACTGAGTCTCACCCAACTCACCAGAAACGTCGACTCAACCCCAGACTTCACGACTTTCAATTTGAAAATCGACGACAAAAGAGAGCATCGAAAGGGAAACAAGAAATTACCTGCCCTCCGGTCGCCATCGTGAGCTCCACCGTGGCAACACAACTCCTCCAGTCCACCTCCAGCCTCTGGACACCTCCACCAGCTTTGATTGATCGAACACGGCCGCACCACCACTCACAATTCCTCTCTGTTCTCTGTTTTCCACCTGGTTTCCCGTGGCTCACCTCTCACCCACACACAACCACCGCACCTCCAAACCTCATCTCTGTCTCCTTCTTGATCTCTGGTCACTCCTCACACACTCACAAACTCACACCCTCACTAAGCTTGATCGATTCCTCCCCGAATTCCCAGTCTCTGTTTTCTCTCTAGGTCGAAGAACAAACAAGAACACACGGGCACCCCTAATTATTTGGACCGTGCACACGCCTAGAAGCCACTAGGCCCTTGCCACGCGTTACAATCCTCTCCTTCTCTCTCACAACTGTCTCAATCGCAGCCCTCCATTTGTCCCTCTCTGTTGCACCAATCCCAGAGCACAAAGACCAAAATGCCCTTCCTTTTAAGCCAAAATTATGATCTTGCCACTTCCTTTCTAGACTCGTAACTCACTCATCGCAAGTCCGATGAATACGTGCCGCCTGTCATCGAACTCAGGACGATGAGATCTAGCTAACCATCCTAGGTCAACGTATCAAAACCCGATCATACGAAAAGTCAACTTTTCCCCCTATTTTAACCAAATTACTATTATGCCCTCAACCTTCCAAACATCATAACTTTCTCCTCGGATGTCGGAATCGGGCGTGCCACCTGTCTACCGATTCGTGACGTCCTAAACTACGTCCTGGTCATCGGTCAAAACTCAATTGACCGCCCGAACTAAAAGTCAACTTTTTGCCCAAACTAGGGGCAAAATCGTCATTCTACCATAACGAACTTATCGGGACCAACTAACCCCCGATTAAGCTCACTAATCTTGCCTTAAACACTTCCTTAACCCTAATTCCCGGGACGGGTCGTTACATGTCAGGCAAGGGATAAGGGCAAATCTCGTTAGTTCATGCTTCTACCTTTCGACCCTCGATTTCCGTGCAGTGGCCCTGGAGGGCTACAAAACTAAGAAAATGTGTGAGTAGATGAAAAGAAACGTTTAAAACATAATTGAACACATCCAGCTTTTACCCTCCGTTTTTGAAAACCATGCATGCATACGAAAACCATTTCAGTAATCATTTCACTTCGATTAAAGTGAAACACAGTTTATAATTCTCAAAATACGTGAAAAGTATTTCCAAGTCAAAACCATATGAAACCATCAAAACCACCAATAAGTCAATGCAATCATTCATATACCATTGCACATCACGTAAACCCACACATGGCTAGCATAGTAATCAGAGAATCAAATCCATCATCATCATAATATCAGTCATCAAACCACTACAATACAGACTGGTACACCACTTGGGATCTGGAGCCCAGCTCGACGTCCAAGTGGGGACCTCACACTCACTCACAAAGGTCGCAGAGCCCAGCTCGACGTCTGAGTGAGAACTGACTTAGGATCTGCAGCCCGACTAGACGTCTGAGTCAACACCAAACCAGTCAACAAGCATCATAACATACATCATACATCACAAGGCATCACATCAACAACACACAATCAATCCATATCCAGTGTCATCACATAATACACATATAGTCAATTCACCGTTATCACAGTACTCATACACAATTAATCACAATCAAACCATTCTTGATGCACAAGCACAACCTCAATCATCATATCACAAGTGCACTACTAGTAGGCCATCACATACTTACCCGTGATTCGAAGCCCCAAAATCGACGTCCCAGTGAAATCTGACTCAAGATTTGGAGCCCCAGGCTTGATGTGTGAGTCGCCCACACAATAACAGTCTGGGGATTTGGAGCCATAGGCTCAACATCTAAGCCCACATCTAATCCAAACAGTCACCATATATCGTCACAACATTCCCATTACAACTCATCATCAATACCAATAACACATACGACTCATCTCATATCACAAACCAAAACCACAATTAAATTCTTAGGCCTATACCCCAAACACAACTCAAATGCCAATTCTCGTAAAACGTGCCATTGAAATTACTTTCGTAAAAATCGTCCAAAAATTATATGAAAATCGTAATTATTCCAAAATCACATTTTTCCATGCCACAAACCATATTCAATTCGAAATTCCAATCATAACGGTATCTGAAACGTAGTTTACAAAAACCTCAAAAAACGTGTAATAAAATCATAATAAAATATTCATAAATCACTGAAAAATCGATAAAACTCCCAATCACTCTATATCATTAAAATCACATAAAAAACCATTTAAATCATGTAAATATGCATGCATAATATTTTAGGGAAAGAAAGTCCACTCGCACACTATTCATATAACTGAGTTCCGCTTTGCACGTATTCGACCCATGGGAGCCACGTGCCCCTACAGTGAACACTATTCACTATCTTCTTCACCCGTTTTCCTGCACACGGGTCGCCCAACCCGGTTTCATGACTTAGTCAAAGTCACCCAATTCTGCACCAATTTCCATATTTTAAACACCTAATTGCATCTAATCAATTCCAATTGAACATCCATGGCCTTCAATTCACTTATTATGACAGGACCCATCCCAATCCCCCCGGGATTAACACGGGATGACCCTGCTCCCGTCTGACACGAAGTGTCAAACAAGGGATATTTCTGACCTTTGCCCTCCCCGACTATCAGAGTATGCCAGGATCCGGAGGAGGTATGTGATATCTCGGTCTCTACTACAGTCCACATCGTATCCAACCTGAAGGGTATTAAAAAGAGAAAGACTGTGAGTGGACAAAAATAAAAGAGTTTATAAAACATTTCCATAAGAAGACCTTTATACCCTTCACTAAAAAGCATGCATGCATAGTAAAATCGTTTATCCAAACACATATGTTTAAACAACCATAATTAGGGTCACAGCCCCAAGTTCCGTAAATACAAGTCACACGAGCTCCTGCCCAAAACCATTTACAGAAAACACAATTTCCCAACCAATTGAAATAATGTTTATCCATTATATTTCATATCCAAGAACCTGTCACGGTAAAATAAAGCTACACGTGTGCTAACCGGGGTCTCAAACCCAAGTCTCTCTAGGGTTCACCCAGGTCAATGTCCATAGATCAGTGACCCTCCCTGGAGGTAACGAACCATGCCCATCCTGAGAGTAAGGAACCCAACTGGGGGGCGACTCCACTCAGTCAGTGCTCCGTGAATACTCCGGGGTCCATCCAGGCCAACGACCCTCCCCGGAGGAGACAATCATATATAAAGGATGACATATGAAAAACCTTGTGAAATCATTCTTTAAACCTTTCCAGGATTCATGCCCGACCCCTCATAAGCCGTCATGAACCATAAAACCTTTCATGGGTTCATGCCGGTTCCCATAAACCGTCATGACCCGTAAATCCATTTCAAGGGTTCATGCCGGTTCCCATAAACTGTCATGAACCTTAAAAACCATTTGTAACACATAGCTGGGCGCTAGGCCCGAATCCACATAGAAACTGGACCTCAAGTCCGATTCGTAAACCAACTGGGCCTCCGGCCCGATTCCGTAAATCAAATGGGTCTCGAACCCGAGTTTACCTTTTCAAATCCAAAACCATTTCATTAAACTATTTCCAAAACCATAAGAATGGAAAATCAGAGTAAAATTGGAAAACCTCGATTTACGTGCAAGCACGTAAATCGTCTCGAAATACGTGAAACCATATAATTCAAAAATATCCAAATCAACTGCATCAAATCACATTCATAATCCATATAAAATATTTATGCATGCATCACAGTTTAGAAATCAATGTCCACTCACAGACCGTCCTAAGCCGCGCCTCAATTCGCGTGCCATAATCGTTTCCCGAGTCAATCGTCGCCACCGAGACTCCCAAACCTGTCCAAATTCATTTAGAGGGTTACTAATAGCCTCATTAACCTCTTATTGAAGTCCCATAATTTTCCCGATTTTCTAACTATTTTTAAAACCGAACCTAAACCTTCGAACACCCCGAAACCTATCGTAACGATGTCTGATTGACACGAGACCAGTCCCAAAATGTTCGTTACATCGAATAGAAGATTTTATATGTTGAACACTTCCCCAAATTATGGCCCACGCGCCCTAGAAGGTCCAGATCACTATTCATCATCTTCCTCCTTCAGCCGGTTCAGACCGGCCGGTTTTACTTTGCTGAACCGGCGTGACCGGTTCAGGGTTCCTACTCCCTCAAATCTCGCCTGTTTGCCTCCATTTCAATTCCTAAATTCCTATTTTCAAGTTTCCTATCCAACCCAATCCCTAAACCTAATCAAAACCCTCTAAAATCTATGGTTTAAGTTTGAACCTCACGGTTCATTTTCTCTCAAATTCACCCACGGCTTCACAGCCGTCCAACACCTCCCAAAATCATCTTAATAGCTTCCTGATAACCCCCTAAGTTCAACCTAATCATCTAATAGCAACCATAACATCGTATTCAAATTAAATATGGAGAAATGGGTAACTGGGTTACCTATCGGGTTTTGGCTTCAGCCGTGCACGACGGCGTTGCCTGGCCGACCTCCATCATTCCACAGCTCCTCCTCTCAGTCTCCTGGTTCCTCAGATGGCTGTGGGTGAAGGTTGGATTGGTTTGGGTTGCACAGATGAGAGAAAAAATGGCGAGATCGGGGAAATGGTTTGTGTTTGAAATGGAGAAATGAAATGGTCGATGCATGAAGGGAAAATGGTGTCCATTGGATGGGTGACACTTGTCACTCATCCATTGGGCCTTGGGACAAATATCTGGGCCCACTAACTGCCAAAAGTTAAGTTATTTCGTAATTCGTGCAATAATGCACTTGAACGTCCGTGAACCGTAACTTCGTCGTCGAATGTCCAAATTCGACGTGCCGCTTGTCTATGGATTCGTATCATCCCGATCTACGTAACGGTCTTCGGCCCTAGGCCATCGGACCTCTCGGTCAAAAAGTCAACATTTGACCCCTTTTAACTAAAATTGCCAAAATGCCCCTAAACTTCCAAACGTCATAACTTCTTCCACGAACGTCGGAATTGAACGTGCCACTTGTCTATGAACTCATGACGTCACGAACTATGTCACGGTCATCAGTTAAAGTCCGTTTGACAGCCCGAATGAAAAGTCAACATTTTGTCACGACAAGGGGCAAAACGGTCATTTTGCACCGTTCGTCCGATTTCTCCCAACTAATCACCGATTAACCTTACTAATCATGATTAGTCACTAATCTAATCTAGGAATTTGGGACGGGTCGTTACAACCTTCCCTCCTTAATAAATTTCATCCTCGAAATTCCAACCGACCTAATTCCAACCGTTCTTCCCTCCTTAATTTAGTTTCATTCTCGAAACTCCAACTATTCTGATTCCACATCCACATCGTGGAAATGATTCGATCTCACGAAACGTGTACACTCGTACACCAACTAACCAGAACAAAACTCGTCTGCAACCAGACGTACCACTAACACTCACATCGCATCGACTACATTCGACCACGTCGAATGACAGTATCCATACGTTGCGAATTGACACCACTTGTCAAATCTACCGAGTCACTAACACAAACACTCAAAGGTTTCTTTCTCAATCTCAGACTATCCTGACGTCTGCTCCCACTGGGAGTCACCAAATTTCACTAATCGATCCTCATTGACACCTCCGACAAACTGTCACCACCTGACAGTCGTCAGTTGAAAACTCACACTATGACCATTTGTGGTTATACTAACCACCAAATGACTCAACCATGAGTAAACACTTACCTAAAAAGCATTTCACTCAATCTGTGTGTAACTAGACCCATCAGAAATACCATTACCCACTGCACAGTATCCAATGTCTAGTGCACGGCCTCGACTAATCCAATGGTATCGGAACTAAGCCGACTACCAACACGCTCACCAATGTACTACGGGTATAACCTATATACCGTCACCAGGGACCACAAGTCTGCCCGGTATCATACCTCGAACAACGTATAAGGTGCATACATCTACCCATCAATCAGCTTACCATAACAACAACGATGACCTAGGTTGTAGGCAATCACATTTCTATAATGGAGTCCATCTGTCCAATCCAGCATTAGACAAATTGAAACTCCAACTCATCATCCATTTTCAAATCCGAACCCGAATCCGTAATTTCGTAAGAAATCCTGAATTCAAACCCAGAAATCATATCCATAATCATGTCCAAATCCGAATCCGAAATCATCATTCCGTAAGCTAGCATTTGGAATAACCATTATGAACCCAAATCCATAAAATGAAATCCACTGTCAAGCTCCAGAATCAAATCCTGAATCGTCACCCAAAATCCGATTCCAAAACCCAAGTCCAGAAATCCACTTTCAAGTTCCAAAATCAAATCCTGAATCGTCATCCAGAAATTTGATTCCAAAACTCGAAATATCGTTCACGTCTACCGAGAAGCACCAAAATCGAACCTATCGGTTACCTGCTCAACCGATTACCACATTACCATCAATTGACTTCATAGGAAAGCCAATCCCAACATCCGCACATCTAGGATGACAAAATCCGACCTCGTTGGACACCTATTCGTCGGACAACTACTCACCCGAGTAATAAGCCATATGGGATTTACCTCGAAAAGAAGTTCAGTCCCAACATCCTTAACTCAACACTCAAGTAAGAGTGATAAACTCTCTACCCATCTGGATCATCAAGATCACAATCCAGATTCAACACTACGTCACCCGACCATAAACGTCACGATCGAGAATCGTGACGACGCCTAAAGTCCTCAACCATTTCCCACATCTAAACAAATTAGTCAATGACGAGACACGTCGAGACTGTGGATTCTCTCCACTTACCTCGTATCGATCCTTGTCATTCCACCGAGGAAAATCAAGGATGATCCATGATAATGACAACAAAATTCATCCTATGTGAATACAACCAAAACTCGCTACACTCACCACGTCATGTAACCTGACATCGTCTGCCACCAAGTAGAGAATGAGGAATCTCAGTCACCTAACTTCGATATACTCACTCCACCTGATGACCCAAGATAAATCACGGGTCCACCAACCAATACACGATCGGTGTACTAGTGGCAACCAACAACATCTATAACATCTACATCATCTACCATCATCAATCATGGTAGAACCTGAGAAGTCACCCAAAATGACTTCAAAATACCAATTACCTATGCGGAAAACCCGCATTCCACGTGTCACCTCAATCATAAACTCTTGTGATTCCGAAGCTCCAACTACGTCGAAACCAACACACTTGGACATCAACTACGTGTCCATAACCAAGAAAACTTGGTACACCATCTCGCCTATTGGTTCACACCGTTTATGTAGATACACTCATTCCGAATGGAATTCACGCGACTCAAGATTAAGCCTTGTATACTATTTACGAATATGCCTAAACGGCATCCAACACTCGTATCTCGTACCACGAGCCTCAACTACTGTTGGATCCAATCCAGTCCATCACTATCGGTGATCCACTCCCGAACCATATATACTGAACATAAGCTTATCTCGACGGAGTCACATCCCGACTCGTAACTCACCGTCATCGCAATCACGGTACCGGCACCAGTACCAGTACCCGTATCATCACCTATCAGCATCAGCACAAAATGTGCGAATCAGACATCTCTAGATCTCCGCTCATACCGAGCGACGACCCCGTACCTCTGCTTGTGTGGGAGAAACTCTGCCTCCCTCGTACCCAACAACTCTGGGTACAGTCACCCCGATAACTCATACGAGAAAAGGAAACGTCCCCTGAACGTCTCCGTCTCATTCTGCGATCGCAATCAGCCGTAACCGAGTCGAATCCAGAATCACTGCTCGTACCTATGTGTTACTCACGCAGCTCGTATCATCGTCACGACTGACAATCCCATCGTCACAATCGTCACGGTAACCTGAGTCTACTCGACCTGATAAGACTCGACTACATCCATATAGTAGTGTCTGCCACAACCTCGTGTAGACCTAACTACCAGGCATCAAAATCGAATCTCCGCATCCGACGGAATCAACCGCCCGTATTAACCACTCCGGATCCCACTCAAGGATTCCATCGACAAATACCAACCCTGATAACTTGTCCAACCAATCACTAATGGGTCCTAACTCGACTAAACCAATGTCGTCTACCAGGTCACCCATGACCTTAGTTGCACCAACTATCCATCACAACTATGGTAGCATGACAACCAATTAGGTCTAACCGATACGTACAACCTCGACTGCGAATTGCAGTTCCATCACTAAAATTGACATGACTAGACTGACTAACGGCCTCAAATCCGAATAGTCTTCAAAGTCAAACCACTCGTCAACTCACCTTTCCGAACCATACACATCCCACCTTAGGATTCCACGATCACGCCTAGAGTTCCTTGAACCCAACTGTGAAAAGCAGTAAAATCAACAATCTGACCGACTCCGTGATCTTGACATCGTAAGGACGTCAATCCAATCCTGCCAACAATCCAACTAGAATTCCCCGAATCCAATTGCTAACTGCCGACTGCAGTAAATCCATCTAACTCAACCAAATCCGATCAACGGTTGGTCACACATCCAACTAGTCGTCGGAACCGATCCTACGACATCGTGAAAGACGATCCCAACCAACCCTCTCACGATCAAAACTCGAAAGTACCGTTTACGTCATCCTTCCATAGGGTCCCACACTGTAAACCCTGACAGAACTATGGAAACCACGGCATCTAGTACCGAACCAAGACATATCACGATTCCATCCTACTAATTATCGTACCGGCATCCCAACTATCAGGTTGATCACGAACTGTAGCCCCTTGAGATATCACATCCTCGACCTGCGTATTACTCCAAGAGCTCCGCGGTTGCTCGAATAGAGACAACCCCGCTCTGATAAGTAATCCTATGCTCTGATACCACGCTGACAGTATCAGAGCGTCCTCGGTATCCCATACGCAAACCTGCTCTAATACCACGCTGACAAGACCCATCCCAATCCCCCGGGATTAACGCGGGATGACCCTGCTCCCGTCTGACACGAAGTGTCAGACAAGTGATATTTCCGACCTTTGCCCTCCCGGGCTATCAGAGTAACCAGGATCCGGAGGAGGTATGTGATATCTCGGTCTCTGCTATAGTCCACATCGTATTCAACCTGAAGGGTATTAAAAACAGAAAGACTGTGAGTGGACAAAAATAAAAGAGTTTATAAAACATTTCCATAAGAAGACCATTCTACCCTTCACTAAAAAGAATGCATGCATAGTAAAACCGTTTATCCAAACACATATGTTTAAACAACCATAATTAGGGTCACAGCCCCAAGTTCCATAAATACAAGTCACACGGGCTCCTACCCAAAACCATTTACAGAAAACACAATTTCCCAACCAATTGAAATCATGTTTATCCATTATATTTCATATCCAAGAACCTGTCACGGTAAAATAAAGCTACACGTGTGCTAACCGGGGTCTCAAACCCAAGTCTCTCCAGGGTCCACCCAGGTCAATGTCCGTAGATCAGTGACCCTCCCTGGAGGTAACGAACCATGCCCATCCTGAGAGTAAGGAACCCAACTGGGGGGCGACTCCACTCAGTCAGTGCTCCGTTAATACTCCGGGGTCCATCCAGGCCAACGACCCTCCCCGGAGGAGACAATCATATATAAAGGATGACATATGAAAAACCTTGTGAAATCATTCTTTAAACCTTTCCAGGATTCATGCCCGACCCCTCATAACCCGTCATGAACCATAAAACCTTTCATGGGTTCATTCCGGTTCCCATAAACCGTCATGACCCGTAATTCCATTTCAAGGGTTCATGTCGGTTCCCATAAACCGTCATGAACCATAAAAACCATTTGTAACATATAACTGGGCGCTAGGCCCGAATCTACATAGAAACTGGACCTCTAGTCCGATTCATAAACCAACTGGGCCTCTGGCCCGATTCCGTAAATCAAATGGGTCTCGAACCCGAGTTTACCTTTTCAAATCCAAAACCATTTCATTAAACTATTTCCAAAACCATAAGAATGGAAAATCAGAGTAAAATCAGAAAACCTCGATTTACGTGCAAGCACGTAAATCGCCTCGAAATACATGAAACCATATAATTCACAAATATCCAAATCAACATCATCAAATCACATTCATAATCCATATAAAACATTTATGCATGCTTCACAGTTTAGAAATCAAAGTCCACTCACAGACCGTCCTAAGCTGCGTCGCGATACGCGTGCCATAATCGTCTCCCGGGTCAATCGTCGCCACCGAGACTCCCAAACCTGTCCAAATTCATTTAGAGGGTTACTAATAGCCTCATTAACCTCTTAGTGAAGTCCCATAATTTTCCTGATTTTCTAACTATTTTTAAAACCGAACCTAAACCTTCGGACACCCCGAAACCTATCGAAACGATGTCTGATTGACAGGAGACCAGTCCCAAAATGTTCGTTACATCAAATAGAAGATTTCATATGTTGAACACTTCCCAAAATTATGGCCCACACACCCCTAGAAGGTCCAGATCACTATTTATCATCTTCCTCTTTCAGCTGGTTCAGACCGGCCGGTTTTACTGTGCTGAATCGACGTGACCGGTTCGGCGTTCCTACTCCCTCAAATCTCGTCCGTTTGCCTCCATTTCAATTCCTAAATTCCTATTTTCAAGTTTCCTATCCAACCCAATCCCTAAACCTAATCAAAACCCTCTAAAATCTATGGTTCAAGTTTGAACCTCACGGTTCATTTTCTCTCAAATTCACCCACGGCTTCACAGCCGTCCAACACCTCCCAAAATCATCTTAATAGCTTCCTGATAACCCCCTAAGATTATCCTAATCATCTAATAGCAACCATAACATTGTATTCGAATTAAATATGGAGAAATAGGTAATCGGGTTACCTATCGGGTTTTGGCTTCAGCCGTGCACAACGGCGTTGCCTGGCCGGCCTCCATCATTCCACAACTCTTCCTCTAAGTCTCCTGGTTCCTCAGATGGCTGTGGGTAAAGGTTGGATTGGTTTGGGTTGCACAGATGAGGGGAAAAATGGTGAGATCGGGGAAATGGTTTGTGTTTGAAATGGAGAAATGAAATGGTCGATGCGTGAAGGGAAAATGGTGTCCATTGGATGGGTGACACTTGTCACTCATCCATTGGGCCTTGGGACAAATATCTGGGCCCACTAACTGCCAAAAGTTAAGTTATTTCGTAATTCCTGCAATAGTGCACTTAAACTTCCGTGAACCGTAACTTCGTCGTCGAACGTCCAAATTCGGCGTGCCGCCTGTCTATGGATTCGTATCGTCCCGATCTATGTAACAGTCTTTGGCCCTCAGCCATCGGACCTCTCGGTCAAAAAGTCAACATTTGACTGCTTTTAACTAAAATTACCAAAATGCCCCTAAACTTCCGAACGTCATAACTTCTTCCACGAACGTCGGAATTGAACGTGCCACCTGTCTATGAACTCGTGACGTCATAATCTATGTCACGATCATCGGACAAAGTCCTTTTGACAGCCCGAATGAAAAGTCAACGTTTTGCCACGACGAGGGGTAAAACGGTCATTTTGCACCGTTTGTCCGATTTCTCCCAACTAATCACCGATTAACCTTACTAATCGTGATTAGTCACTAATCTAATCTAGGAATTTGGGACGGGTTGTTACATATTTTTACCTCAAGATAGTCGAATTCCAATTCGAAATTTCAAGCTAGTCGCAAGCTCTGTTCAAGGCATACTCTTTGTCAATTCCTTTCAATTTAATGATGGTTTGACTCATTTAGATCCCAGAAAGCTAAATCTGACCTTAGTTTCCACGATCAAGGTCTAAAACTGAACTTCAATTCTGAAATTTTCGAACTTCTAGTTTCGGGTTAAACCCCCTCTTTCATGTTAACTCCTCCCTTATTTTCTTTCTATTTTCTATCTTTTCCTTTTCGTGTTTCTCTTCTCAACTCTTTATTCCCCTCTCCTGCTCGTTCTCCCTTCCTTTGGTTTTTCTCTTTGGCAGTAGAACACATACACACATAGAACTTAAACTGTTACACATAGCACACACATAGTGATAGGACCCATCCGAATCCCCTGGATTATCGTGGGATGTGCTTGCTCCCGTCTAACATCACGTGCCAGATAAGGGATAAATCCGTAACCTACTCGAGGTTATCTAGAGTGCGCCAAGATCTGTGGTATGCATTGCGGCATGTGATGTCTTGGTCTTTGCTACAACTCGCATCCGTGATCAACTTGGAGGGTACCAAAAACAACCAAAAGTGTGAGTGGGAAAAAATAAGCATTTATTAAAAACATTTTCCAAATATACCTTTTCACCCTCCGTTTTCCAAAGCATGCATGCATATCAATTTAAAATAGCACTTTCCTATAAAACAGTACATATGGAAAACAAGTACATTCATCGTAAAACCAACATATGTTTAAAAACATATGGAGACAATCAATCAGTAAAAAACCTCTGGACCCATTCTCATATCCAACATCTGTCACATCTTTTAGCATCATCTCATATCATCATCAGTCACGTCATCTGTGCAACGCGTGAAAATAAGCTCCAGGACCGCTAAGAACCGAGAACGTTGCTGTGAATACATTACCGGCCGACGTTCCAGATCATCATGAACACATCACCGATCGATCTCCATATAATATCATCACTCCTGAGTCAAGCCTCCTTCAGTTGCACAAAAATAGGGAGTGCTTCGTGCCCTCTCTGGGCGAACACATCCCATCCCAGAGGCGAGCGTTATCTCCAGGGTTCTCTTTGGGGAAACATATTCACAACCGGAAGCCCTCTCATACTAATCATCTCGAAGAATGGTCATAGTAAGAACGGTGGAAACATATTTTCATTATTCCAATCAAATCAATTATATTGCATAGGGTCTCGGCCCAAAACATGGTTTCCACAAAAACTCATAAAATCAGTGTCTAGTTTTCGTTTCGAAATCTCAAATCATTTAACAATCAAATCATGTGTTTCACGTGGGATCTCTGCCCAAAACTAAATCACAATAGGGTCCAAAGCCCGGAACTTCATCATAATGGGGTCACAAGCCCGACACATCATTTCAATAGGGTCACAAGCCCAAAACATAGTTTCATAAAACATTTGACTATAATCTCAGTCAAAACCATAATCCAACTGGGTCTCATGCCCAAAACCCATTTTCACGAAAATCCATAAAACTGTTCAAAACCGATAATCAACCCGCATACAAAACATTTATGCATTTCATCAATCCAATCATATGCAAACATTGCGTTTCAAACCATATTTATAAACATTAAAACATATATGCATGCATCATTTACGAACCAAAAGTCCACTCACAATCGGTCCATGCTGCACACTCTAAAATCGGCACCGTAAGCTATTCTGAAGCTAATCCACAGTCTACGAGCACCGGACCTGTCCAAATCATACTCAAAGGTCCCTATCCATCAATGCAAGTCCTAATCATAAACCCTCAAAACTCCCGGAACCGTCAACATGTCCCGAGGCTAAAAACTTCCAAATGACTTATCAAACGACCTCTGATCGACCTGAAACCACCAACCTAACAGGTCTGACACCCGTCAGGCCTAGTAAACTGCCATGTGGAGCACCCTAACTGGTGCCACGTGTCACCCTCCGACATTGCCACGTCACGTGATGACATCACCTACTGACATCATCATTACCACGCGTTGCTGACACGTCAACTTTGACAACTTGACGCACTACCACGTGGTACCACCTCGTTGGTCCACGTGGTCTTACAATGTTGACATGGACCTGCCACGTCATCTGACAGCTCGCCACGTGGCACCATCTCATTGGTCCACGTGGTCTAACATGTCTAACGTGGCACTGTCGTGTCACTACTAATTGGGCCTAACAGCCTGCCATGTGTAACCCTCTGGTTGTCCACGTGGCCTGACAGGTCTGACAGGTGATGACATGGCTTGCCACATCATCATCATCAACTTCTCATGGGTCGACCGGTTTTCCTACAATCGGGTCACCCGACCCGCGACCCTGACCCGGTTCGTTCTTCCTCATCTGACCACCAATCTTCACCATTCTTCGACCAATCTCATTGTCTCTCACCCAGAAACATGCACATGGCCTTAAAATGAAGAAAAAAAATACCATAACTCACCTATCCAATTCAAACCTTCACAAATACCTTTAAGCCTTCACCTGAGCTCCTTCTTGCGTCCAACATCGTTCATTTTGGCCTCTACACACTCGCAATACCTCGTAGAACCAAACATTGGCCTTAGAACATGGTTTCACAACCCAAAAACCAAAATTTGAATTTTAAACGTAAAGGGGTTTCGTGTTTACCTGGGTTGTTGGGTTTCTAGCCACCGCCGTGACTCTGTCGCGTCCCTCGCCGTCTCTCAGTCTCACCCTCAATTTCTCAGTCTCTCAGTGGTCCTCAAACCAGATCAAAAGCAAAGGAAAAATGGGGAAGGGTTTCGGGTTGTTCGATTAAGGGGGGAATGGATATGCATGTAGGTGGGATAATAGGCCAATGGGATGAGTGACACTTGTCACTCATCCATTGGTCCAGTTAGATATTTTAGGCCCACTAGCAAACAAACTAAAAGTCAATTTTTTTTTAATCGAAAAATGCAATTGAACATTTTGTGACCCGTAATTTTCCCGTACGATGTCCAATTTCGACGTGCCACTAATCTACAGACTCGTATCCTTACGATCTACGTAATGAGTGTCGGTCCACGTGCATTTGACCTCTCGGGTCAAAAGGCATCTTTTTACCCTTTTTCAGGGGTAAAATCATCATTTTACTCTGATCGTCTGATAATCCTTGACTAAATCCTGATTAGTCTTGCTAATCCTAAATTATTTCTTAATTAATTCTGTAGATTCGAGACGGATCCTTACACATAAGGAGGTGGCACCAAAACCAAACTGATAAGGAACACTTGTCTTGTAACGACCCATCCTGAATTTCGAGATTAGATTACTGACTAATGAAGGATTAGTGAGGTTAATTGGTGATTAGTTGAGCGAAATCGACTCGACGATGTAAAATGACCGTTTTACCCCTAATTATGGGTAAAATGTTGACTTTTGACCGTAGTTCGGGACGTCAGGAGTCCGTAGACAAGCAACACGTCAAAATCGGACATCGAACAGAGAAGTTATGGTCACGAGAAGTTCATTTGGACTATGCACGCATTAACCCCAAAAAGTGGATCTTAATCATGATTGGTGGGTTTAATATTATAATATTAGTTTTGGGATTATTTTATAATTTCCTTCACCCAATCTCTCTCAATCTTAGCCCTCCATTCCATCACACCACTCATCCTCACCGTTCACTCATCTGATCAGCACACCAAACTTCACCTTCCCCCCCTTCAAACTGTGCACACATCTTCACTTTCTTCATTTTTACTTTCTTCAAACCGTGCCCACCATTGTCACACAAACACCACCACATACCTGTCATCTTATGTGATCAACTGTGAGGACTGAGAGAGAGTGAATGACCAATGAACTTGGAAGACGAGACTGAATGGGCTGAGCACGGCGGCGACACGGCGGAGGTGAGAAAAACTCAAACCCGATAACCCGGTTGAACCCATTTTTGGAAATTCGTTATTTGATGTTCAAGGATCGATTTGGTTGATTTTGTGAGATACTAGGGACTCAAACGAGTCGAATAGGACTGGTTTTGAGGGCTAGGACGGCCGGAGTCGACGGCATAAGAGAGTTGCAGGTAGCCGATTACTATTCCTTTTCGAACAGGTACGATCTCGACATTATTTCTTTTTTTTTTTTGAGGTTATGGATCAATTAGGGGGAATGAGACGAGGACCTAGTTTGAAACAGGGAGGAAAACGGTTGAGAAAACAGTGAGAACTGGCCAGGTCGGTTCACCGATTCGGTCGAATCGGTCTGAACCAGTGAACCGGGTCGAGCACGCGGAAGACGATGACACTGTTGAGGCACGTGGGCTTCACAAGCAGCCACTTGTGGCGACGCGTGGGGGGCCTGGAGGGTAGTTTGGGGTAGTGTTCAACATGTGAAATAATCTATTTGATGTAACGGACATTTTGGGACTAGGTTCGTGTCGATCGAACACCGTCTCGATATAGTTCGGGATGTCCGAAGGTTTATGATCGAGTTTAAAAATAGTTAAAAATTCGGGAAAATTAAGGGACTTCAATGAGGGGTTAATAAGGTAGTTAGTAACACTCTAAAGTGATTTGGAAATGTTTGGGAGTCCCGGTGACAGTGATTAGCCCGAGGAGGCTTACGACATGCAAATCGAGGCGGTAGCTTAGGACGGTCTGTGAGTGGACCTTGATTTCTAAACTGTGATGTGATGCATGCATAAATGTTTTATATGTTTTATGGATGTGATTCTATGATGATGATTTGGATGTTAGTGATTTACATGATTCACGCATTTCAAGGCGATTTACGTGTATGCACGTCAATCGAGGTTTACGGTTTTGCACTGATTATACGTGCTTATGGTTTTGGAAATGATTTAATGAAGCTTTTCGATTTGAAAAGGTAAACTCGGGCATGAGATCCATTTGTTTTGGAAACCCTTGGACTCGAAGTTCCTTTTAGTCACGTTATCGGGCTAGGGGTCCAATTGGTTCATGAACTAATTTCGGATTTGAAAATATGGAATCGGGCACCCATTTGATTTACGAACTCTCTAACTTGGATTCCATTTGATTTAATAAGGCATCGGGTCATAGGCCTATTTGGTTTACGAATTGGGCTTGAGGCCTAGTTGGTTTACGAATCGTGCTTGAGGCCTAGTTGGTTTACGAAATCGGGCACGAAGCCCAGTTGATTTACAAATTTGGGCTTGAGGCCCAGTTGGTTTACCAAATCGGGCACGAAGCCCAGTTGGTTTACGAATTCGGGCTTGGGGCCCAGTTATCTTTTACGTTTGTGATTTCGGTTCGGGGTCCCATAAATCGATTTCTAGTTTCATGACGGTTTATGGGGACCAGATATGGATCCTTTGAAAGGTTTGAAAGGTTTTGAGAATGATTTCGAAATGGTTTTTTGTATACCATCCTTTATTATGGATTGTCTCCTCCAGAGAGAGTCGTTGACCTAGGTGGACCCCGGCGTAGTCACTAAGCACTAACTGAGTGTAGTCGTCCCTGTTGGGTACCTTACTCTCAGGAAGGCTTATGGATTATAACCCTCAGGGAGGGTCAATGATCTGCCGACATTGTCCTGAGTGGACACTAGGGAGACTTGGGATTTGAGATCCCCGGGTAGCACGTGCGTAGCTTTAGAAACTGTGACAAGATTGGTTATATGATATATGATAAACATGATTTCTTGGATTTGCGAAATTGTGTTTTATGAATAATACATGGATTTCGGCTGAGATCCCACATATGTTTACTATGTTATGGATTTGTGTAAATGGATTTGGGCAGGGGCCCGTATGAACTGAATTTACGAAACTTGGGGCTCAGACCCTATTTATGGTTATTGAAACATATGTGGTTTGATAAATGGTTTTACTTTGCATGCATGCTTTTTAGTGAAGGGCATAAAGGTCTTTTATGAAATGTATTTTATTAAATTATTGTTTTTCGTCCACTCACAGTCTTTTCTGTTTTTCAATGCCCTTCAGGTTGATTACGGATGCGGACTGTAGCAAAGACCGAAACATCACACTCCTACACCCGATCCTGGCGCGCTCTGGAAGCCGGTCGTGCTAAAGGTTTCAATTTTCCCTAGTCTGACACTTTGTGTCAGACGGGATCACGACACATCTCGTATTAATCCCGAGGGGATTGGGATGGTTGTGACATATCCTTGCATCATTCAGCCATAAAATATCTCCCGAGGAAAAATTACCAAATTGCCCTTCTCACGAAATTACCAAAATGCCCTTTACCTTTTTAGACCCGTAATCAATTCACCTGATCTCTGATTTTTGCGTGCCGCTTGTCTACAAATTCAAGATTCCAAGACGTTCACAACGATCTTCACGGAATTTTCAAACGACGTCGCGATAAAAATAATTAACATTTTGACCTTAGTTAAAAAGTCAACTTTTGACTTTGACCGAAAAGTCAATATTTGACTTTCAGGGGAAAAATGGTCAATTTCATTCGACTTTTCTGATTTTACCCTCGATGAACATCTGGGTTGTTACTGTTTATGACCTCGAAATACGTGAAAAATATTCATAAAGCAAATAAAATCAGTAAATTAACACAATAGTCGCAAGGTCATCACACCAATCATATACAACCAACTCATCCTCAATACTCAATATCAATCATCATATCAACTACACTACCAGTAGGTAAGCCACTCGGGATATAGAGTCCAGCTCGATGTCCGGTTGGAAACTAACTAAGGATCTGGAACCCAGCTCCACGTTTGAGTCATCACATTATCAGTCTTAGAATCTGGATCCCAGCTTGGCGTCTGAGACTAACCGACCAATCAGCATCCCAATGAGGGATGTCCACACTTACCCTTAATGAAAATATCAGTCGATACCCCCGATATATCGAAGATATATCGCTATTTTGGGCTAGCGAATCATAAGAGAGGGGGGAGGGGGAAGAAATATTCCCAGTAAAATCGATGATATCGGTAGAAATTGGAGATATTCTTCGATAATCTCTAATTTCTACCGATATCATCGATTTTCCTTGATTCAGTTGATAGTGGTCGAAGCCCAAAAACAAAACCCAATTCAGAATTTCAGAATTCAGAGATCTAATTAGTTAAGATGGGCTAAAATTTAATAAATATAGTCTAGATAAGGCTACCTGAAAACAAGGCGGGACCAGTGTCACGGCGGCGAGAGGGGTACCTCCTGGCGGCGCTGCGATCGTCGGAGACGAAAGGGTGGTCTTGGTCATAGACTCGTAGTTGGTGACCTGGACGTTGGTGTTGAAGGAGCGAGAAGTAAGGGGAGTTGCTGAGGCAGAGCAAATGGGGTTTGATAGTTTGGAGAAGAGAGTTGGGGATGCAACTCGTTTGAGAAGGATTGAAAGTGAAGAACTCATTTCCGCTTGCTTGGGGTGGGGGAAAAAGATGTAACTCAATTTGATTTGCAGGTTGTTGATACCATATTGACCGACCACCTAAGCACAGGGCCCGCCAAGGACAGGAAGGACAGGAAGGACACCCACCAATTCTCCGATCGGCACCCCACTGTGGCCCGCCGATCGGGACTGACCTGCAGGCCTGTCATTTAGCACCTGACATGGTACAGACGCTAGCTGGCCACAACAGTCACCTAACCAACCCTGTCATACCAACTCCCTGACGAAGGCAGGTTGGGACTCCAGTTGGCGCCTCCTCCGGATGTCCAGGGCTTGTCTGGCAACTCTAAGCCATAAAGCACTACCTGCTCCCTCAACAGTAGCCCCCTACCGCGGTTATGGCTACTATAAATACCCTGAAACCCTTCACAAAGGTAAGAGACTCGGAACCGATCGAGAGCACTATATTTACTTGTCCCTCGGCACTCAGATACTAACTTTGGTATCGAAGCCCCTTTGGCTGGCACCACACCGGTGTCTAGTCTTTGCAGGATCCCTGCCGAACAGCAACGCCCCCCAGCGGGCCCAAGACCCCACACGGCTGGTCCCAGAACCCCCAGCGGGTCTCATCGAGTTGGTCATTTTAGGATCAAACAATTGGCGCCGTCTGTGGGAACCAGTAAACACCCACTAACTCACATACCTTTGCTCAACCCTCTGCCGACGAACAATGTCTGCCGAACGGGATGACGGTGAGCTCAACAACACCCCTCAGGGAGATCGCAACCGAACCCAAGCCATCCTACCTTCTGAGGATATGCTCGAGATGCTGAAGACCCTCCGGTCGGAGGTTGCCGAACTCAGGAAGAGCAACGCTGCCATCGAGAGCAGGAACCATGTGTGGGGTGAGCAGCATGGAAGCACCATGGCCTTCTTGCAATCCACACGCAAGGAACTGAAGGAGCAGCGGGAGGCAACCAAACGGGCCTTAGCCGCTGCATCTCGTCGGCAGGAGTTCGATGCATGCCGAGTCGAGATCGGTGACACCTGCTGACTAGAAGCGTCCGATCGCCTGCTCTTCCACCAGACCGACCTACCTGGCCCCCTGGGAACACAGATCTACCGTGACGCCCACGAACTGCTCGACAAAAGACAGACACAGGCCCCTGCTAACCGTCTGACTTACCCAACTCACGACCCCCGCATCCAGGCACAACTGCCTCTGCCCATACTATCTCAGGGCGCCCGGTCACGGTCTGGATCGGCACACCGACCCACACAACCTCTACGGTTCTCCGTCTAGCCTCCAGGCAGTCCCTCCTCGCCGGTCGGCAGGCACTAGCCGGAGGATAATGCCAGCTCGACCACGGCCTCGTCTGGGTGGTGACTGACACAACCCCGGAAGCCCAGAGGCGGCAGCGCAAATCATCCAATCGGTGACCGACCGATTGGGACGGATCAGCCCGACCGATCAGACGAGGTGGTCCAGGAACTCCTCCAACGCGTGCGGGAGTTGGAGGCCGCCAGACCCAAGGCTGGGACACTGCCTAGACCTCGGACTAACATCGGTCCCTTTACGGACCGCATCATGCGGTACCACTACGAGACGGATGTCAAACCCTTGAAGATTGCCCTATATGATGGACAGGGCGACCCAGACACCCATATCAACAATTACAACTCCGCGCTCGCCTTCAGAAATCTGTCTGACGAATCGCAGTGCTTGATTTTCAGCTCCACCCTCACTGGGGCCGCGCTCAACTGGTTCTATCGTCTGGAACCACAGTCTATCGACTCATTCGATCGCCTACACACGGTCTTCCTGAACCAGTTCATAATCCAGACTGATCGACTCCTCACAACCGAGAACTTGGGAACCCTCCGACAGGGAGATAGCGAGCCCCTACGCCAATACGCCGCTCGTTTCAGCTTGGAATACTCCAAATGCCACGAGACGGATGACAAGGCCGCCTACCGAGCTTTCCGCAACGGGCTGCGGGAGTCCACCTTCAAGTACCATGCCTTCACCCAGGGTTAGGACGATTACAATGAGCTCATGCGGCAAGCGGCAATACATGCCAAGGCGGAGCACTTCAACTCTCCCCAGGTAGCACCCCGACCTGACGTGATTCGCGCTCGCCCTCCACCTCCCAGCAACCGGTAGGCACAGTCACCTCCGCCAACCAATAACGCGCATGCGGTTCACCGATCTGACTCACACTCCGGTAAGCGGAAGGGGACGTACAACAATGATCATCGCGGGAGGGACAAGTACCACAACAAGGGGCAGGGATCAGGCCACCACTAGTCAGGCAAACCCTACACGGGGCCCACCTCAAAGTACGAAACCTATTCCATCCTGAACACCTCCCTCGAGAATGTCTTGATGAACATCGAGGGCACAATCCCCAATCCACGGGCGCGACCGCCTGGCCCCCGACCGGGCATCCAATCCAACCTGTATTGCCAGTACCACAAGTTCAACGACCATACCATCGACGAATATGTGGCCTTTCGCGACATCGTGGAAGTACTCGTAAGGGACGGAAAGATCAACCAGTTCCTCTAGCACGCGCGCCCCGCGCAGGGTCTGCCACAAATCAACACGATTAGTGGAGGCTCTACCATCTCTTCCTCCTGCACCTCCAACCGGGCTAAGAAGAACTTCATGCGCTCCACGACATCCAACCACCAAATCTTCAACATCGAGGATGGACGCGTTGCCAAGGTCGCACGGGCGGGATGGACGCCCATCACCTTCTCCGAGGAAGAAGAACGGGGGGTTATTTTTCCCCACGATGATCCATTGATCATTCGCGCTCAGATAGCCAATTTCGATGTTGGGCGGATCCTGGCAGCTCTGTGAACGTCCTCTTCATGGACACTTTCAACCAGTTGGGCATCAACTCCACAAGCCTCGCCCACGCTGGTTCTCCGCTACTCAGTTTCTCAGGCGATTCTGTTATGCCACTCGGCACCATCTCCCTGCCTATCTCCCTGGGAAGCGCGCCCAAAGTCGCAACAGCCATCACCACTTTCCTGGTGGTCGATTGCCCCACCACCTATAACGTCATTTTGGGAAGAGTACTCCTTAACCAGCTCAGCGCCGTTATCTCCACTCGGGCCTTTCTCATGAAGTTTCCAACCATCATGGGCACTAGTCAAGTCCGCAGTAATCAACAATCCGCCCGCTCCTGCTATCAGACCGCCCTGACGAACCTTAACCCATGCGACAAGCGAGAATCCATGGCCGTCGCCGAGGCTGCTTACGAGGCCGACCCCGTCGACTCCGAGCTCCTCGAGCAATTACGGGCAGGTCCCCTCGAGGACCCACGTGACCTCTCCGCCGTCTAGCAGCCGCAACCCGTGGAGGATACAGAGCTGAGCACCCTTTGCCCGCGTAACCCCGAGTGGTAAGTGAAAATTGGAAGCACACTCACCCCCGAGGTCAGGGCACAACTCATCCAATTACTCCGGGATAACAGCGAGGTCTTTGCTTGGTCCTACGCCGACATGCCTGGCATATCCACGGATGTCATCTTCCACAGGCTTAACATCAGCCCCTCCTTCAAACCGGTCACTCAAAAGCAGCGGACTTATGACGCAGAGCAACAGCTTGCCATGCAGGAAGAGATCATTCGGCTCCGCACCATCCACTTTGTGCACAAGGCCGTTTACGTCATGTGGGTCGCAAACGTCGTACTCGTCAAGAAACCCTCTGGATCCTAGCGGATGTGCATCGACTTCACGGATCTCATCTAGCCTGTCACCGCTGCTGGACCCCTTCCTCAGCAACCTGAGAGCCTCATCTAGGCTGTCACCACTACTGGACGACGACGCACTACTGGTTGTGGACCCACTAGTGGACGTTGACCCACTACGCCCGCTCGACACGTCGCTTACCGAACAAGACGGTGTTTCCCCGCCAAAAGCTTGAGGGGACCTAACCCCAGATCCACTGTTTGACTCTGACTCTGACATCTACAAATTACCAAAACAAAAGAAGCTACGACTAAGAGCCTACGCTACGAAACACATACTTAGATGGGGTGACAGGACCCGTCCCAACTGGACGTCAAAAACCGTACCCGGTCCTGCTCCCGTCTGACAAGTCAACTAAAGGTCCGAAACTCCCTTTCAGTGCTTGCCAGACAAGGGATGTTTGCGCGGATTTCTGCTGCTGTCACTGCCTCACGATCAGTCCCGAACGTCGTACCACGGCCTGGAGGGTCACAAAACAGAAATGGTGTGAGTGGACAAAAATAACCTCTTATAAAAACATTTATCAAAATACAATCTTACCCTCCAGTTTTCACAAACTTGCATGCATATCGTAAAACATGAGTGACCGATAAAATCAAAACATATTTTCCCATGGTCCATAAAACTCATGATCACCAATTCAGTTCATGTGATAAAACATCAAATCCCGGCTCTTAGGCCAAAACATGTGAAAACATAATCACCTGGCCACAAGGACCAAAAACCCGTACTCAATACCAGTACATCATCACAATCAATACCAATCAGCATTACTTACCAGTGCACAATAAATATATCAATCCAATCAATCCGCACTACTCACGAGTGCATAAAATATCACCAATCACATCTGCACTACTCACAAGTGCTGCACTACGCGTAGGCCAATATCCAGTCACTCTCTCGGGAATAAACACCTCTGGGCTCAACCCCCTCGGGCTCAGTCACCTCTGGGCGAACACATCCCCAGGATCAGACACCTCCGAGTGGTACATCCAGGCTCAGTATCATCCGAGAAGCTGACTACCATAGGATCAACTCCCGATCCTACAATCACATCCCCCATGCTCCGGTCGTCTGGGTAATCCCCCCAAGTACCGACCGTCTGGGAATATCACAATCACAATGAAAACCATCCCGGGAATTACATCCCAAAACATTTCAATCAAATCTTGACTTCATACCAAGTCAAGGTCATACTCAACTGGGTCTCAAGCCCAAAATACCTTTTACACATAAACCGTTAAAAATCACATTTAAATCAATAGAATAATCCGAAAATCATCATTGACTTACCAACCAAGTCAAGATATCATTTTAGAAATCATTTAGACTCCGGGCCTAGCCCAAAACATCATTTGTACGTACCTCGTAAAACGTGCCCGAAAGACTGATTAAAATAATCATAAAATCCCAATAAATCATTAATTTCACAATTTCACAAATGACTCCAAATCCGAGTCAAAATCACTATTCACTTGGGTTCTCATGCCCAAAATAACATTATCACGCAAATCCATGCGTTGCAACCTCCGTTGCCATTTTCACGTAAATCCACAAAGTCAATCACTGACTCATAACCCGAGTCCAAATATCATTTTCAATCCATGACTCAATAATCCGAGTCCAACCATTATTTTCAATCAATTTCAATCCCGGACTCATAAACCAAGTCCAAACATCATTTTTACCATATTTCGTAATTTCTCGAAAATCGCCCAAAATAATAATATAATAATCATAAAACCGAGAAATTACCGGATTGAAACACAAATCATGCCCAAGCATATAAAATCATATAATAAGGCATTTAAATCATATATGCATGCATCACGATTAGAAAACAAAGTCCACTCACACACACAGTCCAAAACGGTCCGTTTCCGAGCTGCACGTTTTTCCGTAAAATCTGGAAATCACAACTCCTGTCCAAAATCATTATAGAGGGTTACTAACATCTCAAAATACAACATATAATTTTCCCCAAATTTTCCGGGATTTAAATACGTATTTTTAACGTAATACAAAACTTCGGATACGCGGAACATTAACGAAACAATATTCGATTTCATCGAAATCAACGTCAAAATGTTCGTTACACTGAGAGGATCAAAAGTCATGTTGACCTCACCTTGAGACTAGGCCGGACGCGCCCCCACGCGCCGCCGTGAGTGGCTGCGCGTGAAACCCACGCGCCAGCTACAGTGCTGTCTCCCTCACCCGTTTGTCTGGTAAACGGGTCGTTTAACCCGCGAGCAGACCCGGTTCAAATCCTACCAATTCGACGTTAAATCCTTCAATTGAACATTCACACGGCTTAGTTACAAGTCTAATTAGAGGTCTGTGGACTTAATTACAAACGACATTACCTATAACCCCACGATCACAGTTGATCATTCGAAGGAGCTCCGGCCATTGTTCATCCTTCGAAAATCATCAAACCTTCACGATTTCGTTCAATTGATCCACCAGTAAGCTTCAATGAACTAAGAGAAACATTTCCCCTCCATCAATTGCGTCGTTTGATCACTCATTGATCACGACTCAACCTCGACTCAAGCTCTCTGTTACCAGACCCGTTCAGAGCCAATTCGGCCTCGATTCTTCTCGTTTTTGATCTGGTTCCACTCGTCTCCACCTCAGGAAGCTGTTTCCAAGCTTCAAATCGATCATCACGGCTCAATTCTTCCAATTTGATTTTCCCTCCCAATTTTCTAAAACCCGAATTCCAGTTCTACAGCCATCCACAATCCCTCGTGTTTCCCTCGCTGAATTCCTCTCTGAATTCTCTCCAATTCGCACTCACAAGTTCAGCTGATGGAGAGGAGATTAAGGTGGAAAGAATTTGTGTTTTGGGTAGTACACGGTTAAGGAAAACAGAAGAGAATTAATGGGAAATAAAAGGATAATTAATTAAAATAATATTAAAACATCATCATTTGGTCTCCCCCAAAATCATGGATCCATGTTTTGTGCCTGATTTTAAGGGATGAGTGACACTTGTCACTCATCCAAGTGTGTCCAGTCACCGGGTACTGTTCATATTAAAATATTATTTAATTTCCGGTTCGTTCGGTTAACCGAGCCCGATTCCGTGACCATAACTTCGTCGTCGAATCTCCGATTTCGGCATGCCGCCTGTCGTTGGATTCGTATCGACGAGACCTACGTAACGGTCCTTGGCCCTCGTCCATCGGACCTCCCGATCAAAAAGTCAACATTTGGCCCCTACTATGCCAAATTACCAAAATACCCCTCATCTTCCGATCATCATAATTTTCACTACGAATGTCGGAATCGAACGTGCCACCTGTCTATGAACTCGTGACGTCCCGAACTACGTCATAGTCATCGGTCAAAGTCCGTTTGACCGCCCGAACTAAAAGTCAACATTTTGTCCACGCCAGGGGCAAAACGGTCATTTTGCACGTTTCGTCCGATTTCACTCAACTAATCCCCGATTAGTCATTCTAAATCATGATTAATTAATATTCAATCCCGATATTCGGGACGGGTCATTACAACCTTCCCTCCTTAAAGAATTTCGTCCCCGAAATTCCAACTACTTGTATTCCACATCTACCTCGTGGAAAACAAATGGGCCTCACAACACGTGTACACCTGTACACCCACTAGCCAATGCAGAACTCGTCTGCACTCAGACGTCACATCACAGATGCACGTCGTACTGACTACACTCGACCACCCCGAGTAAAAATGACTCACCAGAAATTGGCAATGTCGTCACTAAGCTGACTCCTTCAGCCTGACGGCCCCACGTAATCACTAATGTGCCCTGACATCCGCTCTCATAGAGAGTCACCCAAACTCACTTGTCAGTCCATGCTGACACCACAAGCCAAACTGTCACCACCGAGCTTTACCACCCTAGTAAAGCGCCAATCAGTAACAAATCAGTGACAATACATCAAACCACCACGTCAGTCAATGTAGCACAAGATCAACAACATGATCTCCCCTCGCAGGGCAAACTCAATCTTGCGACAAATACCAACAGCAGTATCCACAACTGTCACCCCCTCAGCGATCCCAGATGCTGGTAAGGTCACGACAAGGTAACATCTCGCCGCAAAGCAACTTGCGGTCACACTAACCACCAACTCACTCATCCTGAGTATACGTATACCGTCATCACACTCAAACCGACGGTGTAACTGGAACACATTGAACACCAGCCTAGCAGTGATCACACAACTCAACACTAGAGTTATTCTAGCCAACCATGGCTAAGAGCACCTGCTCAAACAATCACTAAAATCATCAGAATCACTCTGCCCAGTGCATCGTGTTCAATGTCCAGTTCACGTTCACAACCCATCCAATGGTATTAGGATTAAGCCGACTACTAAAACGTTCACCAACGTACTACTGGTATAACCCGTATACCGTCACCCGACACCACAAGTCTGCAAAGTATCGTACCCCAAACCATAAACAAGGTACACACATCTATCCATTGACAAGACTACAACCACCTAGGTCATAGCCAAACATGTTCCAATAATGGAGTCCATTTGCCCAAACCAGCAAGAGACAAATCGAAACTCCACCCATTAACTAGTTCCAATTCCAAATTCGAATCCGCAATTTCGTAAGAAATCCCGAATCCGAACCCACACCTCACATTTTTAATTCATGTCCAAATCCGAATCCGAAATCATTATTCCGTAAGCTAGCATTTGGAATAATCATTCCGCACCCAAATCCAGTATTCCACTTTCAAGTTCTAAAATCGAATCCTGAATCGTCACCCAGAAATTCGATTCCAAAACCCGAAATCTCGTTCACGTCCACTCGGACGTACCAAAACCGAACCTATCGGTTACCCATTCATTATACTCGGTTGACTTCATAAGGAGGCCAATCCAACAACCACACGGTTAAGGTTGACAAAATCCGACCACTTCGGAAACCTACTCACTCGTGTAATATACCATAAAAGGGCTCCACTTCGAAAAGAAGTTCAGTCCCGTCATTTACGACTCACATACCGGAGTAAGAGTGGCAAACTCTCTACCCAACTGGATCATCAGGATCACAGTCCAGATCCATCACTACATCAGCTCGCCATGAACATCACGATCCTAGATCGTCACAATGCCCAATGTCCATGACATCACAAACCCGATCCACCTAGGGAAAACCAAGGATGATCCCAAAACGATAACACCAATATTCATCCCCAGGTCAAGTTTATTCTGGGCCCAACACGCCCATCTATCTACAAACCAAACTGTGAACAAAAACAACCATCCGGACCCACACTAGTCCGACACACCCAAAACACATGATACAATATTACAACACAAATGGACAAGACAAACCATTTACAAGGTATCACGAAAACATGCATCAATACAATTATTCTGACCTACGGTCAAGTCGATCGGGGCAGTTCCTTCGCAAATGTCCAAGTTTCCTACAAAAGTGACAAGTGGCAGTGCTGAGGCGACTTGCCCCACCACGCCGCTTACTTGTCGACTGGGTTGATGTTCCACCCGAATGAACACCTACCGAGGGTTGCGACACAAGAGTATGAAGGCTAACTCGCTTCGTTGTTTCCTGACTTATCTGTTTAGTATCCTGACGCTCTCGGCGTCGTCCAGAGCCCAAAGATTGTTCTGACACAGGTAAAATAGTAGCCTCCACTCGGATAGCAGCATCCGATAATTCCCTCAGGGTAGAATACGAGCCAACAGTTACAGCTCCTCGTAACTCATTCCTCAATCCCTGCTCAAACCTTCGACACTTATCCTCCTCTGTAGCCACATACAGAGGAGCGAAACTAGATAAGTGCAAAAATTGCTGTTCATAATCGACCACTGACCGATTCCCTTGCTGCAATTGGAGAAACTCAACCTCCCTAGCGTTCCGAAATGAGCGAGGATAAAACTGATCCAAAAATCGCTCTCGGAATGCATCCCACGCCAAGGTACGGGCATCCCAGCCAGTCAACTGTAAACTATGCCACCACCTGTAAGCATAGCCATCCAAAAGAAAAGTGGCCAAGGGTACCATGTCCTCTAGGGGACATATCATAACCTCAAAAATCCTTTCCAATCGAGTAAGCCAATCTTCGGCACCATCCGGCCCCGAATCACCACGAAACACAGTGGCTCCCAACCGTCGAGCTCGCTCAATATCTGGGCCTTTACTAATACTACTCTCGCCCCTCCCATCTTCAGACCGTGTACGGGACGCACGACTCGGAGGCATGACGTATCAACAGAAATCAAGAACCAAATGCTCTGATACCAATTTGACAGGACCCGTCCCAACTGGACGTCAAAAACCGTACCCGGTCCTGCTCCCGTCTGACAAGTCAACTAAAGGTCCGAAACTCCCTTTCAGTGCTTGCCAGACAAGGGATGTTTGCGCGGATTTCTGCTGCTGTCACTGCCTCACGATCAGTCCCGAACGTCGTACCACGGCCTGGAGGGTCACAAAACAGAAATGGTGTGAGTGGACAAAAATAACCTCTTATAAAAACATTTATCAAAATACAATCTTACCCTCCAGTTTTCACAAACTTGCATGCATATCGTAAAACATGAGTGACCGATAAAATCAAAACATATTTTCCCATGGTCCATAAAACTCATGATCACCAATTCAGTTCATGTGATAAAACATCAAATCCCGGCTCTTAGGCCAAAACATGTGAAAACATAATCACCTGGCCACAAGGACCAAAAACCCGTACTCAATACCAGTACATCATCACAATCAATACCAATCAGCATTACTTACCAGTGCACAATAAATATATCAATCCAATCAATCCGCACTACTCACGAGTGCATAAAATATCACCAATCACATCTGCACTACTCACAAGTGCTGCACTACGCGTAGGCCAATATCCAGTCACTCTCTCGGGAATAAACACCTCTGGGCTCAACCCCCTCGGGCTCAGTCACCTCTGGGCGAACACATCCCCAGGATCAGACACCTCCGAGTGGTACATCCAGGCTCAGTATCATCCGAGAAGCTGACTACCATAGGATCAACTCCCGATCCTACAATCACATCCCCCATGCTCCGGTCGTCTGGGTAATCCCCCCAAGTACCGACCGTCTGGGAATATCACAATCACAATGAAAACCATCCCGGGAATTACATCCCAAAACATTTCAATCAAATCTTGACTTCATACCAAGTCAAGGTCATACTCAACTGGGTCTCAAGCCCAAAATACCTTTTACACATAAACCGTTAAAAATCACATTTAAATCAATAGAATAATCCGAAAATCATCATTGACTTACCAACCAAGTCAAGATATCATTTTAGAAATCATTTAGACTCCGGGCCTAGCCCAAAACATCATTTGTACGTACCTCGTAAAACGTGCCCGAAAGACTGATTAAAATAATCATAAAATCCCAATAAATCATTAATTTCACAATTTCACAAATGACTCCAAATCCGAGTCAAAATCACTATTCACTTGGGTTCTCATGCCCAAAATAACATTATCACGCAAATCCATGCGTTGCAACCTCCGTTGCCATTTTCACGTAAATCCACAAAGTCAATCACTGACTCATAACCCGAGTCCAAATATCATTTTCAATCCATGACTCAATAATCCGAGTCCAACCATTATTTTCAATCAATTTCAATCCCGGACTCATAAACCAAGTCCAAACATCATTTTTACCATATTTCGTAATTTCTCGAAAATCGCCCAAAATAATAATATAATAATCATAAAACCGAGAAATTACCGGATTGAAACACAAATCATGCCCAAGCATATAAAATCATATAATAAGGCATTTAAATCATATATGCATGCATCACGATTAGAAAACAAAGTCCACTCACACACACAGTCCAAAACGGTCCGTTTCCGAGCTGCACGTTTTTCCGTAAAATCTGGAAATCACAACTCCTGTCCAAAATCATTATAGAGGGTTACTAACATCTCAAAATACAACATATAATTTTCCCCAAATTTTCCGGGATTTAAATACGTATTTTTAACGTAATACAAAACTTCGGATACGCGGAACATTAACGAAACAATATTCGATTTCATCGAAATCAACGTCAAAATGTTCGTTACACTGAGAGGATCAAAAGTCATGTTGACCTCACCTTGAGACTAGGCCGGACGCGCCCCCACGCGCCGCCGTGAGTGGCTGCGCGTGAAACCCACGCGCCAGCTACAGTGCTGTCTCCCTCACCCGTTTGTCTGGTAAACGGGTCGTTTAACCCGCGAGCAGACCCGGTTCAAATCCTACCAATTCGACGTTAAATCCTTCAATTGAACATTCACACGGCTTAGTTACAAGTCTAATTAGAGGTCTGTGGACTTAATTACAAACGACATTACCTATAACCCCACGATCACAGTTGATCATTCGAAGGAGCTCCGGCCATTGTTCATCCTTCGAAAATCATCAAACCTTCACGATTTCGTTCAATTGATCCACCAGTAAGCTTCAATGAACTAAGAGAAACATTTCCCCTCCATCAATTGCGTCGTTTGATCACTCATTGATCACGACTCAACCTCGACTCAAGCTCTCTGTTACCAGACCCGTTCAGAGCCAATTCGGCCTCGATTCTTCTCGTTTTTGATCTGGTTCCACTCGTCTCCACCTCAGGAAGCTGTTTCCAAGCTTCAAATCGATCATCACGGCTCAATTCTTCCAATTTGATTTTCCCTCCCAATTTTCTAAAACCCGAATTCCAGTTCTACAGCCATCCACAATCCCTCGTGTTTCCCTCGCTGAATTCCTCTCTGAATTCTCTCCAATTCGCACTCACAAGTTCAGCTGATGGAGAGGAGATTAAGGTGGAAAGAATTTGTGTTTTGGGTAGTACACGGTTAAGGAAAACAGAAGAGAATTAATGGGAAATAAAAGGATAATTAATTAAAATAATATTAAAACATCATCATTTGGTCTCCCCCAAAATCATGGATCCATGTTTTGTGCCTGATTTTAAGGGATGAGTGACACTTGTCACTCATCCAAGTGTGTCCAGTCACCGGGTACTGTTCATATTAAAATATTATTTAATTTCCGGTTCGTTCGGTTAACCGAGCCCGATTCCGTGACCATAACTTCGTCGTCGAATCTCCGATTTCGGCATGCCGCCTGTCGTTGGATTCGTATCGACGAGACCTACGTAACGGTCCTTGGCCCTCGTCCATCGGACCTCCCGATCAAAAAGTCAACATTTGGCCCCTACTATGCCAAATTACCAAAATACCCCTCATCTTCCGATCATCATAATTTTCACTACGAATGTCGGAATCGAACGTGCCACCTGTCTATGAACTCGTGACGTCCCGAACTACGTCATAGTCATCGGTCAAAGTCCGTTTGACCGCCCGAACTAAAAGTCAACATTTTGTCCACGCCAGGGGCAAAACGGTCATTTTGCACGTTTCGTCCGATTTCACTCAACTAATCCCCGATTAGTCATTCTAAATCATGATTAATTAATATTCAATCCCGATATTCGGGACGGGTCATTACATGGGGTGCCGTTCGGCGGAGGTATACATGTGATATACTGGTTCGACGGAGTTGGTTTCACTCGCTTTTACTTTCCTCTCGGCAGGCTCCAATTCAATCGGCACTGGCAGTTATCTCACGAATGCTCTGAGTAAAAACTGAAAAAGACAAAAGCTTCCACCCCCTTTTTATAGGCCCCTGGCCCGCCTCGAGATACGCGCTTCCGATCTGATGGTCACCAGGCCGATACGGCCACCTCTCAGCTACGAATACGACCTTGTACTATATGCCCATCGGTATCATACATTCCCACCTATGTACATACATACGCATGTATTCCCCAGAATACGTCTCACTACAGCATGCCGACCGGCGTCCCTCGACACCTCCACCGACGGCCACGACCTTCCAGTCATCACAGAGGGCAACTTACGGGACTCGACACCGGGGACTGCATTCACTTCGGACATACGGTACACCTCCATGATCCATGACTTGGGGGGCTACTAGGAGACAGGGCGCATCGCCCCAGTCGGTTGACAGGCACTAGCTGTCATCACAAGTCCTCGACTGAGGAAATCCACCTCAGTCAAAGACTTAGGGGACTTATGTTGATACCATATCAACCGACCACCTAAGCACAGGGCCCGCCAAGGACAGGAAGGACACCCACCGATTCTCCGATCGGCACCCCACCGTGGCCCGCCGATCGGCACCCCACCGTGGCCCGCCGATCGGCACTAACCTGCAGGCCTGTCATTCGGCACCTGACATGGTACAGACGCTAGCTGGCCACGACAGTCACCTAACCAACCCTGCCATACCAACTCCCTGACGGAGGCAGGTTGGGACTCTAGCTGGCGCCTCCTCCGGATGTCCAGGGCTTGTCAGGCAACTCTCAGCCACAAAGCACTACCTGCTCCCGCAACAGTAACCCACCTACCGTAGTTATGGCTACTATAAATACCCTGAAACCCTTCACAAAGGTAAGAGACTCGGAATCGATCTAGAGCACTGTATTTACTTGCCCCTCGGCACTCAGATACTAACTTTGGCATCGGAGCCCCTTTGGCCGGCACCACACCAGTGTCTAGTCCTTACAGGATCCCTGCTGAACAGCAACGCCCCCCAGCGGGCCCAAGACCCCACACGGCTGGTCCCAGAACCCCCAGCGGGTCTCATCGAGTTGGTCATTTCAGGATCAAACACAGGTCTCCTTGGATGCTTGGAGAAAGTTTGAGAGCAATGAGGATTGAAGTTATCTTTTATTTTTTTTCCGACGTATGATTCCTATTGGAAAAAAAATACTAAATATTGCTCTCTATTAATAACATTTGTATAATTGCATAGTGTATAATGGGTGAGGCTTCCCTCCACCCCCGACGTACCTTTTGTATATCACTTTTTTATTTTATCAGCTTTTTCTATATACATATTTAATAATTAAAATCATTCATGTTTTAAATATCATATCAAATTATCCCCAAAAAAATTAATAAAATTAGAGACAACTAAATAAATAATCCGTCATAAAAAACTTAATTTTAACTAAAATGCTTGGAGAAAATATATTGGTTTACATATTTTTAATGAATTTTAATGTATAAAGTATTTTTAGTGCAAAATTATCAATAAAATTATGTTTTAATTTAAGTTTATCATTAAGATTTTATACATATTAGCTATCGTCAGAATTATATTATATCATATTATTTATCATATATTTATTATATTAAAGTCTATTTATAATTTTATTAGTCCAATATAACTATCATTGGGTACTTCAATTTTTCCCAAAGTTTCATTCCAAATTTCCAACTTTTAGACCGAATTTCCGTAATTTTTGTTAACCGTAAACGATATTGATATCGATACCGATATTTGGAATGAGATATCCTTAAATTTGACTAGCGATATATCCATCGATATCGATATTTTCATCATTGCACTTAACATTTCACATCACAATCCATGAATATCAAAAATTCACATTTTTATAATACGTATCAATTTCATAAACCAAAACCAAGTTTCAGATTCCGGCCTAGCTCAAAACACAACTCAAGCAAACCTCGTAAAACGTGCATTTAACGAATTACCGTAAAATCACTAAAAACCACATAAAAATCAAAATCAATCAAACATCACCAAAAACACATAACAAAATATTTAAAATAGGTAAATATGCATGCATATTAATTTAATAAAAAAAATAAAAATCCACTCATAATTCAATTTCACCGTTTATTCTTGTTTTGAACATTTCCTGCAAACTCTGCAGGCTACGTCTCCTATCCATAAATCATAATTTTAGGTTACTAAAGTCCCACAAACCCTCGTGCAACCTCCTAGTACGATCCCTAACTACCAAAAATTAAATATTAATTATTAAAATTAACTACGCAATTCGCACAACAAAAACTATCCCCTAGACAATGCCTGATTGCCTCAAAAATAGCGCCAAAATGTATGTAACATCGAAAGATTTGAAAAACATGTTGGTCGCATCTCGAGATACATTGGGACGCAGTGTCCATGTGTCAATTACAATGTTGTCCTTGACTTGGAATCGAGTTGACTTGGTTCCTGCAACTTGGGTCCTTGACCCGCGACTTTGACTTGGCTGGAACTTAGTCGTTTCCCACCCAAAAGCGATGTTCCAATAGTCAAGTTTCATCTACTCAATCCAATGAATAGTTCTATGTGTCCAAATAGAGAAAGGCTTACCCAATTTGATAGTTTCCTCCCCCAATGCTTTCGGACAAGGCTTTAAGCTTGATTTCTAAGCTTCGTCGGGTCGAACCTTCACTTTTCCTAGCTTAAACCAATCCTTGGAGTCCAAAAAAGATGTTTGTGGACTCAGCTGCAAGCCTTAAGCTGCAAACAACTCCATCAAACAATTTATGTTTTTCCTGTTTTTGGGTCCGCTTCCTCAGTTTTTACTTCCCTCTTCTTCCACTACTCTTGCTCTCTTCTTTCTTCTTCTTCCTTAGCACACCCTTCTCTCTTTTATTTCTTTCTTTTTCTTCTTCACTGCAAACAACAAACACATATATTTAAACCATGTACATGCACACATTCACATGATAAGGACGATGCACACATATATGAGATAAAATGAACATTTGTCACCATCTCATGGAATCCACACACAAAAAAATCTTCCAAGTGAAATTACCAAAATGCCCTTAATCGTAAATTACCAAAATGCCCCTACACTATTTAAACCCAAAATGAATTCATTCGAACTCCATTTTCGACATACCACCCATCTACGTACTCATGAGATCGAGATCAAAAAGTCAACTATTGACCCTACAGGGGTAAAATGGTCATTTCTTTTTTGAATTTTCCAATTTTACCCTTATCGAGATTCTGAGCCATTACAACCTACCCTCCTAAAAAAATTTCTTCCTCAAAATTTAAATAATTTAGTTAACCTAATATTCTAACTTATGTCCAACTCCTATTCGAACACCCAGATTTCGGGTCTTAACTTAATACTCGTAATTTTCCTAAGAAACAAATAAATATGTACTCCAGAACTACTAAAACATGTAAATCATAGCCAAGGTAAATGGCGCACCTGTCACTAGGCTTGGTGTCTCACGATCCTCTAGTTGTGTCACAATAAATACTTGAGCTTGTACACCTAAAAATTGGCCAAGTCATCTCGATCTATTTCTAGTTCTACTAGTTGAGGTTTGACTTCTTCCTAATGTGCCAAAAGTCTGACTATAAGCTACTGTGTCCTGTCTTGTCATACCACCACCTGACCGATTCAGGAAATGTCTAATGATATGACTAGGTTCCCCACAACCAAAACAATGAATCGTAGGGAATGTACCTTCCTCCCCATCTGTCGACTGCGCTAAGGCTCGACAAGATGGAATAGATGTCCGTGATCTCGGTTCCAAACTCTGGGTATCGTCCAATCCAAGCTCTTTACTACCAAAACCCACACCATCGCTACCCGAAGATCTAGTGGTAATACTATTTCTTCTTGGGACTTTCTGACTTGAGGTACCTGTATACGAACCTTCATGTTTTTTACCGAAGCTCATTCCTAGATGTCGTATTAGCAAACTAGCCTCTACTTGGATAACGACATCCGATAATTCCATTAAAGTGAAAAAAAAAACCTAATATCACAACAGCTCAAATTTCACCTCGTAAACCCAACTCAAACTGTCTACACTTCTCTGCCTCAGTTGCTATAAATACCGGAGCAAATCGAGATAGAGTTAGGAACTTCTGCTCATATTGGGCTACCATCATATTGCCTTGCTCTAACCACGAGAATTCCATCTTTTTAGCGTCCCAGAATGACGAGGGCAAAAATGATTTAGAAAATCATCTTCAAATGTTTCCCACGTCACAGTCTGGGCATCCCAGCCCATCATATGTAACCTTCGCTGCCATTGATATGCATAATCACTTAACTGAAAGGCGGCTATAAGCACTTTATCATCCGGTGGCCATCGCATAATTTCAAATATTTGTTTCATCCGAATAGTCCATTATTCTGCATGTTTCGGGCCCCCTTCGTCCGTAAAGATAGTAATCCCTAGCCGTTTGGCTCCCTTAATGTCAGAACCTTCTCTCTCTCTCTCTCTCTCTCTCTCTATCTCTCACTCATTCTATCTCATCTTCAGGTCGTGCACAAGGATCTCGTCTTAGAGGCATCATCATTACTTTTCCTGTAATAGATACACCTTAGTACACATCATGCACCTCACAAGTGCAGTCAATCATCATAATCCATAATCCTATTCTCTGATATCAAGTTGATAGGACCTCTCCAGAAAAGCCTAGATAATCGTGAGGGTTCTTGCTCCCGTCTGATACTCAATACCCAAAACATCGAGAATAACCTCAAAAGATTGTACAATAACCATAAAACCAGCTAACTGTCAAACTAGGGGTAATTATGCATTCGTTCATATCACTATATATAGAGCATAAGTTTACAACATAACTTGAAATGAAAATTTTACCCTAAAGGTCAACAAGTACAGAAGATCTAGATTATGCCTCCGCTCCTAAACAGGTCCCCATCTTCATGCCATGACTCGGAGGGAAATTAAAACCTATAAAAATGCGAGTGGACAAAAATAACCTTTGTAAAACATAATTTGGAAAAACATACGTTTTTATCCTCCATTTTATAAAATTATGCATGCCCATGAAAATCATTACATCTCAATCAAAACAGAACATAGTTTATGACCTCAAAATACGTGAAAAACATTCATAAACTAAATAACATCAGTAAATCAACACAACAGTCACAAGGTCATCACACCAATCACATACAACCAATTCATCCTCAATACTCAATATCAATCATCATATTAACCTCACTACCAGTAGGCAAACCACTTGGGATTTGGAGTCCAGAGCGACGTCCGAGTGAAAAATTACTCGGGATCTAGAGCCTAACTCGATGTCTGAGTCATCACAATGCTAGTCTCAGGATTTGAAGCCCAGCTCAACGTTGAGACTAACCAACCAATCAACATCATGAAGAGAGTTGTCCACACTCAATATTTCACATCACAATGCTCGAATATCAAAAGTCACATATTTATAACACATCAATTTCACAAACCAAAATCAAGTTTCAGACTCCAGCTTAAGCTCAAAACACAACTCAAGCAAATCTCGTAAAACGTGCATTTAATGAATTACCATAAAATCACCAAAAATCACATAAAAATCATAATCAATCAAACATCACCAAAAACACATAATAAAATATTTAAAATACGTAAATATGCATGCATATTGATTTAATAACAAAAAAGTCCACTCACAACTCAATTTCGCCGTTTATTCCTATTTCGAACATTTCTCGCTAACTCCGAAGTTTATGTCTCCTCTCCCAAAATCATAATTTTAGGTTACTAAAGTCCCACGAACCCTCAAGTAACCTCCTAGTATGATCCATAACTTTCGGGAATGAAATATTAATTATTAAAATTAACTATCCACTTTGGACACCTAAAACTACCCCGAGACGATGTCCGATTTCCTCAAAACTTGAGCCAAAATATCTGTAACATCAAAAGTATTGAAAAACATATTGGTCGTATCTCGAGATACAATGCCACGTGCCCCCACACGCCACGAGAAGCCGCTGGGCGTGGTGCCCAAGCGCCAGTTACAGTGTCGTCCTAACTTGGAATCAAGTTGACCCGGTTTCTACAACTCGGGTCCTCGACCCGCGACTTCGACCTGGCTGGAACTTAGCCGTTTCTCGTCCAAACTTGTCATTCCAAAAGTCGATTTTCATCTACTTGATTTAAGAAACAATTCTATGGTGTCCAAATAGAGAAACGCTTACCCAATTTGACAGGACCCATCTCAATCCCCCTAGATTATCGTGGGATGTGCCACCTCCCGTCTGACACCATGTACCAAACAAGAGATAAAATTGTAACCCGCTCGAGGTTATCTAGAGTATGCAAGGATCTGTGGTGGCATGTAATGTCTCGATGTCTACTACAGCCTACATCTGCGATCAACCTGAAGGGTATCAAAAATCATAAAAGCTGTGAGCGGACAAAAATAACAGTTTATAAAAACATTTATCGAAAATCCATTTATCCCTTCACATAAAAGTATGCATACATCAGAAAACAAAGTATTCCAAATACTTTATAAAAAAAACAAGTTGTATTTCTTTTTAAATCAAACACAGTGAAAAATGCTTCCCAATAAAAGCCATTACCTTAGTAGGGACTCAGCTCAAAAACCAAATCACACAAGCTCTCAGCCCAAATCAAATCCATATGGGACCTCAACCCAAATACAATACCATGTGGGATCTCAGCCCATCATCATCATCCGTCATGATTCCAATCCCAACAACACATGCCCATAAGCTCAAGGACTGCTCTGATCCTAAGCACATCGTCGTGAACACGTAAACGGCTGGCAATCACCAGATCGCCATGAACATATCATCGATCGATCTCATATACTGCACTCCTGATTCGAGTCTCCCTCGACTGTCGCCTCTCTTGGCTGCTCGACAGCAGGTGCATCGTAACTTCTCCGTACCTCGGAGGCGAGCATTATCTGCAGGGTGCTCTCCGAGGAAACATATTCACAACCGGAGGCCCTATCCGAGTCTTTAAACTCTCGAGTCTTTAAACTCAAATCATAATCATCATTTTGAAAACAGTAGAAACATTCAATAAGGTCTATGCCCAGCTATAATTCATCAAATCAGTTTCCACAAAACCATGGTAAGAATAGTGTCTATCAACACTTCACAAACCCAGGATTCCTCGAATCTTTTCAAATCCACAAATGGGTCTCATGCCTGAAATATCTTTCATAAATATCATAACTGGGTCACAGCCCAATATATCCCACGTTTGTTTATACTCTAAATCAAACCATAAATCAACTGGGTCCTACGCTCGAAAGATATTTCTAAATTCGAAAACCATTTCATTATTCAAATCATTTTCCAAATCCTAAGAATCAAAGGGTATTTCCAACTAGGATTCATACCCGAATCTCGATTTCACGCATCTCCGTGAAATCCTTCAAAATAGTAAATCAAATCCTCGGTTTCACAGAGAGATTTCACGTATCTCTATGAAATCCTTCAAAATAGTAAATCAAATCCTCCGTTTCATGTCTCTCTGGGAAACCATCAAAATCACATAAAACACATGCATGTAGAATACTCGGGCTAAGCCCAAACAACATATAAGACAGAAATCTCGAACTACGTGCAATATCGTAGAAAATGCGATATAAAACACATTTAAATCATATGCACTCAAGGCATCTCAAATCATGTTCATAAAACATATAAAACAATTATGCATGCATCATATTTCATAAAACAAAGTCCACTCACAGATCGTCCGTTCTGCGCACTCCGTAACCCGCAATGTAAACCACTTCGGGGCTAATCCATACTCTCCGGGAAGTCCGGACCTGTCCAAATCATACTCAAAGGTCACTATCAACCTATACAAGTCCATATCAAAGACCCTCACACATTCTGGAATGGCCAACATGTCTCGAACACATTTCCCGGGGCTAAAAACCTCTAAATGACCTATCAAACAAACTTCGATCGACTTGAAACAGCCACCATTGGATTCAAATCTTCGAAACCTCTAGAACAATATCGATTTCACCTTAAAATTCGTGCCCACGCGCCCTCACATGCCAGTCAAAGTCCACACGTGCTAGTTAACGGCGATCAACGCTGACGTTATCCTAACAACTCTGACATCTGACAGTCTGACACGTCACTGGTCCACATGTCAGACTATCACTGGGGCACACCTTGATTAGTGCCACGTGTCACTATCACGTCAGCTCTGACAGCCTGACACACTGCAACGTGGCACTACCTTATTGGTCCACGTGGCTTGACAATGCTGATGTGGACTTGACAAGTCAGCTGCCACGTCATCTGACACCCTCTCACATGTTGCCATGTGGCACCACCCCACTAGTCCACGTGGTCTGATATGTCTGACATGGCACTGCCACGTCACTCTTAAATGGACCTAACAACCTGCCACATGTCACCCTCTAGTTGGCCACGTGGCCTGATAGGTCTAATAGATGATGACTTGGACTCCCAGATCATCATCTTCTTCCTTCAGACGGGTCGACCCGTTTGACTATAACGGGTCGAATTGATCCATGACCTCGACCCAGCCGTATCTCAGCCGTCCGACCACCATTTTCCCCCATTTTCTTCCTACATACTCTCCTCTAACCCAGAAATCGATCTATGGCCTCAAAATCAAGAGAAAAGCCCTAGAAATTACATGTCGAACCCAAACCTTCACGACTAGTTTTCCAGCCTCCTTCCAAGGCGGTTCTGCCATCCTCAGCCCCTATTTTTGATCCTCACACATTCGTACGGACCCATAGAACACCAACAAAGCTTCAGAATGTTTCCCAAACGTCCAAAAATTGAAATTCCAAAATCAAAATAAATGGGTTTAGGGATTTAATTTGGTTTCTGAGTTTCCAGCCACCATCGTGCTCCTCTGTTCCTCTGCCATCTCTGCTTATCTCTCATCCCCACTCTCAGCCTTTCTCAAGCAGCCCAGCTATTGGTTCGATTGAAGAAAATGGGATGGGGATGAGTTTCGTGGTTTTGAAATGAAAAGGGAGAAAAAGGTAAGATGCATGTATGTAAAATGGAAAGTAATGGATGACTGACACTTGTTACTCATCCATTGGGCCTGAACACAAATATCTAGCCCACAAGAAACAAAAGTCAATCTGCCTCGTAAATCATGCAATCGTACCAAGATTCTTTCTAGAGCCTTAACTTTCTCATACGATGTTCCGTTTTGACTTGTCGCCTATCTACGGACTTGTATCGTCTCAATCTACATAATGGTCCTCGATCCCCGTGTATTGGACCTCCCGGTTAAAAGTCAACTTGTTCATCCTTTCTAAAGGCAAAATCATCATTTTACCCAAATCTTTTGATAATCCTCGACTAATCTCGATTAGTCCTTAATTAATTCTCGATAATCTATTATTAACCTTAATTAATCTCGTAGATTCAGGTGGGTCCGTACAATCTTTCCTTCTTAAGAATTTCATCCTAAAATTCACATTGACCCAATCCACTGTGGAAATCTAATCTTGCCTCCATTCTGAGGTACACGTGAGAACCTCTATCCATAGTATGCATCAACATCAACGCCACTCGACGTTACGACAATCCAATGGTCAATGCTGAAACTCAGCTCATCCTCCGTGACCATATCCAAGAATGACCAGCTGTCATTAGAAACCTCCAATGCTCAATCTCAAGCCTCAACGAGACAACGACACTCGTCGATCCCACCTATCACCTACGTAGGTGTGCTCAGAATCTTAACTGTCAAGTTAATCTTACTGTCCTACTCTGTTGACAATCGAGGGCGACAATCCTGCTATACCAAGCTGACATTCTGCTCAGCCTGGTTCAGTCGTGTGCCTCATCCTACTCAGCATCCAATCTGTCGATCATGGTCAGTACTCATTCTCTGATACTAAACTGACAATCCCGCTCAGTATCCAATCCGACAATCAATAACACTCATCCAGTTTGAGTGAATCCTATCTTAGTCGTCATCAATGGCTGACTTCAATCCGACACAATCTCTATCTTCAACCAATTCATTCCATAGCCCAAATTAGTCCAAAACATTTTGATGCATAAGCTTCCTGATTATCTCGATTGTCTATATCCTCTCGATCCACACTAGCTCTCTCGACCAACATCCATCATAACATGATCCATGTCACCAACATGGATCCATCAAAATATTGTGCTCACTTATCACAGTAGGTGATGTCAAGTTCTTACACCCTTTTTGAACCCAAACTTGAAAGTCCTTTCTTTTTCTTGATAAGGCCTTTGAACCAACCTATACTATCTGTGGATAGCTACTGTCGTGATCCTCCAATCCTCAATTCAGCTCGACCCTTACAAGCTTATGCCTCCATGAGTGATGAGAAGTTCACTAAGAACTTCCAAGAGAAGGATGTATATTTGCATTGCCTAGTTGTCTTGTCCTAGCTAACGCTCGAAGTTCCATGGAATTCCGCCAAGGAACATTGGTTTTTCATCAGTGACATTCCAAGTCAACTACATCCCAATTCTATCTAGTCCACTATGTCTAGTTATAGGACTCCCAACACTCTCAACTCTATCGGTACCTTCCGATAAGGTGGTTGCAAGCTGGGTTATAGTCCATCCTTTATCCTACTGATAAGTGGCTCCATCGTTGTACTAATAGGAGTACTAGCTCGTACGTCTCCCAACTCTATAGGTTCAACTCCTACACACCACACTCGTGCACACTTGCCAAGGCAAGACAAAACACTTGTTTCCAGTCGAGGCATACCTCGTGCCTCCAGTCATCCAATCCAATTCAACAAGGAGGATGCTGTGATCGCACTAGGCCACTCGGGACTCCTCTCTGTCCTGCTCAACGAATATTGAACCTCACACGTCTGCCACTTAAGGGTTCGGGCTTGAGGAAACCCTCGTTTAAGCTCCCTAAGTACATGAATCCCCACTGAGATAACGTGACTTCTCGACACAATTACCACCGTGCTCATCGCCTCCTATTGTCGTGTCCATGATCGTCTCTATCATAGTCTCCTGTGTGCAACGACGATCTCACATACCTCTGCATCAAATGTAGGAACCTCACTTCTCGGCAGTCCGACACGACTGATGACTCCTCACTATCTTAGACATCACCGCGACATGAGTATACCAAGATCAATAAGAGTTATCCACGTCCATCGATAGCAATGTTTGCAACAAAACCTCGTGCAGCTCAATCCAAGAAATACTATGCTATTGAGACACTGCTTTCACGCGGGCTACTCATTACTTGTACCATCCGCTCAATGCATGTAATCTGCTGATCGGTCACCTCGTGATCCAATCCATGAGTACCATTCTCCCGGTAACCTGTCCAACCAATCTCAACATAGGTCGTCCACGACCTTGGCTACTCAGAACTCTACGGCTTTCGACCGCTGGGTCCATATGAAACTCGGCCCTTCTCGGGTCTACTAGGCCTTACTCGAGGTCCATCCTACTCTAATCAGGGTCTAACACTATTCAACCATGGCATCAGATGCCAATCGAAAACAAGGATAGGTTTATTCCCACTTAATCATTTAATTCTTACCCTAACTATCAGGTTGATGACGGGCTGTTCTTATCGTGGACACATCACATCTGGCATATGCGCAATCACCACAAGAGCAACCTAGTGCTCTGATACCAAACTGAAAAAACCCATCCCAATCCCCCTAGATTATCGTGGGATGTGCCTGCTCCAGCCTGACATCACGTGCCAAACAAGGGATAAAACTGTAATCTACTCGGGGTTATCCAGAGTACGCAAGGATCTGTGGCGGCATGCGATGTCTCGATCTCTGCTACAACCTGCATCCACGATTAACCTGAAGGGTATCAAAAACCATAAAAGCTGTGAGTGGACAAAAATAACAGTTTATAATTTTTTTTATCGAAAATCCATTTATACCCTTCACGGAAAAGCAAGCATGCATCAGAAAACAAAGTATTCCAAATACTTTCTCAAAAGCAAGTCGTATTGCTTTTTAAATCAAACACAATGAAAAATGCTTCCCAATCTAAGCCATTTCCTCAGTAGGGATTCAGCCTAAAAAAAACCAAATCACATGAGGTCTCAGCCCAAATCAAATCCATGTGGGACCTCAGCCCAAATATAATACCATGTGGGATCTTAGCCTATAATCATCATCAGTCACGATTCCAATCCCAGCAATGTGTGCCCATAAGCTCAAGGACTACTCAGATCCTAAGCATGTCGTCGTGAACACATAACCGGTCGACAATCACTAGATCATCGTGAACATATCATCGATCGATCTCCTATACCGCACTCCTGAGTCGAACCTCCCTCGGTTGCCGCCTCTCTCGGCTGCTCGACAACAGGCGCATAGTGACCTCTCCGTAACTCTGAGGCTAGCATTATCTCCAGGGTGCTCTCTGGGGAAACATATTCATAAATGGAGGCCCTATCCGAGTCTTTAAACTCCCGAATCTTGAAACTCAAATCATAATCATCGTTCAGAAAACAGTGGAAACATTAAATAGGGTCTACGCACGGCTATAATTCATTAAATCAGTTTCCACAAAACCATGGAAAAAATAGTGTTTACAAACACTTCACAAACCTAGGATTCCTCGAATCCTATCAAATCCACAACTTAGCTCATGCCCGAAGTATCTTTCATAAATCTCATAACTAGGTCACAGCCCGATGTATCTCACGTTTGACTATACTCTAAGTCAAACCATAAATGAACTAGGTCCTACGCCTGAAAGATATTTCTAAATTCAAAAACCATTTTATTATTCAAATCATTTTCCATATCCTAAGAATCAAAGGGGATTTCAAACTCGGACTTATGCCTGAATCTCAATTTCACGCATCTCCATGAAATTCTTCAAAATCATAAATCAAATCCTCAGTTTCACGCTTCTCTGTGAAACCATCAAAATCACATAAAACACATGCACGTAGAATATTCGGCCTAAGCCCAAACATCATATTAGATAAAAATCTCGAACTACGTGCAATATCGTAAAAAATACGATATAAAACACATTAAAATCATACGCACTCAAGGCATCGCAAATCATGTTCATAAAACATATAAAACAATTATGCATGCATCATATGTCATAAAATAAAGTCCACTTACAGACCATCCATGCTGTGCGCTCCGAAACTCGCGCTATAACCCACTCTAGGGCTAATCCATACTCTCTGGGACGTCCGGACCTGTCCAAATCATACTCAAAGGTCACTATCAACTTGTAGTCCATATCAAAGACCATCCACACATCCCGGAACGGTCAACGTGTCCCGAGGCTAAAAGCCTCTAAATGACCTATCAAACGAACTCCGATCGACCTGAGCCCACCACCATTAGATTCAGATTGTCGAAACATCTCAAACAAGATTAGTTTCACCTTGAAATTCGTGCCTATGCGCCCTCACATAGTGGTAAAATTTCACACACACTAGTTAATGGTGGTCAGTGTTGACTTCACGCTGATCAACGCTGACGTCACCTGCTGATGTCAGCCTGAAAACTCTGACATCTGATAGTCTGACAACCTACAGCATGGTACACCCTAACTGGTGACACGTAAGCTCTGACAACCTAACACGCTGCAACGTAGCACCACCTCGTTTGTAAGACCCGTGTCCTGGAGGGAACGCTGAACAATCCCACATTCCTGCGAGGGGGGAATGGTCTGGGAAGGGAATGGTGGTGTGCCTTAAAGGTGTAGGCACACACCTATCTAGCATGAGGCCTCCCTTGGTTGCGCTGGTTAAGGTGGTTACCTTCCAGGCGTGAGGTCTTGGGGTCAAAACCTTGCAGGCGCAGGTGCGCCTAAAGAGGACAATATCATGCTAGATAGAGCGTGCAGGTGCACGTCTCTAATTTAGATGAGGCGTTTTGGGAGCTCAGTGGCTTTGGGGGGGATTGGAACCCCAAAGTTAAGCAAGTTGAGGCTGGTGCAATTCCAGATGGGTGACCCCTTGGGAAGTTGCACCGTGAGCTCCCGAAAACAAAACCGTGAGGGCGAGGCCCAAAGCGGACAATATCGTGCTAGATGAATCAGGACCTGACAGAAGAGGGTCGGGTCCTGACAATTTGGTATCAGAGCCAGACCACGACCGGGAAGTGTGCCAGCGAGGACGCTGGGCCCTAAGGGGGGTGGATTGTAAGACCCGTGTCCTGGAGGGAACGGTGAACAATCCCACATTCCTGCGAGGGGGGAATGGTCTGGGAAGGGAACGGTGGTGTGCCTTAAAGGTGTAGGCACACACCTATCTAGCATGAGGCCTCCCTTGGCTGCGCTGGTAAGGTGGTTACCTTCCAGGCGTGAGGTCTTGGGGTCAAAACCTTGCGGGCGCAGGTGCGCCTAAAGAGGACAATATCATGCTAGATAGAGCGTGCATGTGCACGTCTCTAATTTAGATGAGGCCTTTTGGGAGCTCAGTGGCTTTGGGGGGGATTGGAACCCCAAAGTTAAGCGAGTTGAGGCTGGTGCAATTCCAGATGGGTGACCCCCTGGGAAGTTGCACCGTGAGCTCCCGAAAACAAAACCGTGAGGGCGAGGCCCAAAGCGGACAATATTGTGCTAGATGAATCGGGACCTGACAGAAGAGGGTCGGGTCCTGACATCGTTGGTCCATGTGGTCTGACAATGCTAACGTGGACCTGACACGTAAGCTGCTATGTCATCTGACACCCTCTGACATGTTGCCACATGGCACCACCCTACTGGTCCACGTGGTTTGACATGTCTGACGTGACACTATCACGTCACTATTGAGTGAACCTGACAGCCTACCACATGTCACACAACCACATGCTCTGATAGGTTTGACAGATGATGACGTGGAATGCCACGTCATCATCGTATTCCTTCAGATGGGTTGACCTGTTTGACTGTAACAGGTCGATTTGACCCGTGACCTCAACCCGGCTGTATTTCAGCTGTCCAGCCACCATTTTCCCCTATTTTTCTTCCTACATACTCGCCTTTAACCCAGAAATTGTTCTATTGCCTCAAAATCAAGAGAAAAGCCCTAGAAATTATCTGTCGAATCTAAACGTTCACGACCAGTTTTCTAGCCTCCTTCCAAGGATGTTCTGCCATCCTCAACCCCTATTTTTGATCCTCAGACACTCGTACGGACTCACAAAACACCAACAAAGCTTCATAACGTCTCCCAAACGTCCAGAAATTGAAATTCTAAAATCAAAATAAATGGGTTTACGGATTTACCTTGGTTTCTGGGTTTCCAGCCACCGTCGTGGCTCCTTCGTCCCTCGGCCTTCTCTGTCTATCTGTCAGCCTCACTCTTAGCCTTTCTCAAGTAGCCCAGCTGTTGGTTTGATTGAAGAAAATGGGATGGGGATGGGTTTCAAGTTTTTGAAATGAAAAAGGAGAAAAGGGTGAGATGCATATATGTAAAATGGAAAGCAATGGATGAGTGACACTTGCCACTCATCCATTGGGCCTGGACACAAATATCTGGCCCACAAGAAACAATAGTCAATCTGCCTCGTAAATTGTGCAAGCATACCACGATTCGTTCCAAACTCGTAATTTTCCCATACGATGTCCAATTTTGACGTGCCGTTTGTCTACATACTCGTATCGTCTCGATCTACATAATGGTCCTCGATCCTTGTGCATTGGACCTCCAGGGTCAAAAGTAAACTTTTTCACCATTTTTAGGGGTAAAATCGCCATTTACTCAAATCTTCCGATAATCCTTGACTGATCTTGATTAGTCCTTAATTAATTCTCAATAATCTATTATTAACTTTAATTAATCCCGTAGATTCGGGACTGGTCCTTACACAGTTTGACTGTTTCCTCCTCCAAAGCTTTCAACTAAAGCTTCAAGCTTGATTTCGAAGTTTCTTTAGGTTAAACCTTTACTTTTCCTAACTTAAACCAATCCCTGGAGTCCAACTAAGGTGTTTGTGGACTCAGCTGCAAGCCCGAAGCTTCAAACAACTCCCACATTTTTTCTTCGAAATTTGAATATTTATGTTTTTCAAGGCTATTTTTGGGTCCTCTTCCTCAATTTTTCCTTCCCCCCTTCTTCCACTCCTCTTGCTCTCTTTTTTAGTTCACCCTTCTCTTTTTTCTTTCTTCTCCTCCGCAAATAACACACACACGCACATGCACGTGTGTGTACGCGCGCGCGCGCACACACACACACACACACACATATTTAATGCACACACTCACATGCTAAGGACGGTGCACACACATATATGAGATAGAATGGACACTTGTCACCATCTCATACAATCCACGCAAAAAATCTTCCAAGTGAAATTATCAAAATGCCCTTAATACCAAATTACCAAAATTCCCCTATACTGTAACGACCCGTCCTGAGAATCGGGATTAGATTAAGCGTTAATGACGGATTAGTGAAGATAATCGGTGATTAGTTGGATACTTTCGGATACTATTGAAACACAAAATGAATTCATCCAAACTCCATTTTCGGCATACCACATATCTATGTACTCAGGAGATCGAGATCTTCATAATGGTCCTTATGGAACGTCCCGAAAATATCCAGTTCAAAAAGTAAACTGTTGACCCTACTTGGGCAAAATAGTCATTTTCTTTTTTACTTTTCCAATTTTACATTTATCAAGATTCCGTGCCGTTACACCTGCTAATATAAATTACAAACCTTCAAAACCATCCATTTACATTTCTAATTCAATTTTTGATTCTTTTCAAACAACTTTAATTTATATATTTTATTAATGAGGCGTAAAAGAGCGTTGGATTATATACTCATCAAAGATCTTGGCTCCAATGTCAATTAAATTTTTTTCAGAGTGGAGTATCTTGTTCCCCACTGCTCAAAGCAAATGAGATGAACTATAGTGACAACTTTAACGATCTTCACTCAACAATGTTTTATCCAAGGCATAATAATTCATTGACGAGGAAATTACTATACTAACCATTATGAGTTCGTGAAGTGGGTAACCTAGTCTGATTTCATTGCAGAGCTCTACGTTTTGATGAGTCTTATGAGGTTTATGTCAGTTTAAAAGGATTTCTCATCTAAATTGTTATGGTTGGATAAAATATATGGAGGACGAAGAAGAGAGAGAGAGCGAGCGAGAGAGAGAGAAATGTTCATTCCATGGGATAAAATCCATAAATTTATAAAATCAGATGCAATCATTCGTTTGTTGAATACACTCAAATTTGAAAGCAATTTATTAAAATTACAATTACATACATCTAAATTTCTACATTTTTTTAAATAAATCCTTAAAATCTGAATTAAACACACCTAAATTTTTATAAGTATATTTCGAATCCGAATGAAATAGACCTAAATTTTAAACCCTATTAAAAACAAACTCACATATTGAAACACCCCTGAGAAATAGAAAACGCGGTAGGGTTCATGTACGTCTCCCCGCCTCCACTTTTCTCCGAGACAGAAATTTCATTCGCGTGTTTGGTTGGCGAGAAACCTCCGGAAAAGAAAGGGTAATCCAATGAGTAGAAACCCTAAATTGATAAAAGTCGAAGCAACTTTGGTATAAGTAAATGGAGGCTTCATTGCATTTTCGCGGGGTCAGAACTCCCTGCTATTCTCGAAGTCCGAGACTCTCACACTTGACGCCAAATCCATGGCTCGCTTCCGTGGCTTTATCATCACGATCATTCTATGCGGCAATCAAACATGCGTGTAAGAGCAGTGGGTTGAGCGCTAAGAGCATGAAGAACAGAATTGAAGCTGTGCTTGGAGAGGAAGAGGAGGATGCAACAGGGAGCCATGGCTCTGATGCAGAGCCATTCACGTGCGTGATGAAGTTCGGAGGGTCCTCACTGGCATCGTCGGAGAGGATAAGAGAGATTGCTCAGCTCATTGTCAGTTTTCCCGATGAAAAGCCCGTTGTTGTGCTATCTGCCATGGGGAAGACCACTAACACGCTCTTACTTGTAATGTACTTGTCATTATTATGTAATTAATTTATTTTAATCGGTAATTTCTTATGAGATTAATTGATTGTGATTAATTTATAATGTATGAATAGGCTGGGGAGAAGGCCGTCAGCTGTGGCGTGTCGAATGCGTCAGGAATTGAAGAATTGAGCCTTATAAATGAACTGCATCTCAGGCTAGCCTCAGAAGTTTCCTTTGTATTTTTTCTTTTTCTTTTTCAGTTGTTCCTTGGAGATGTTCTTGAAAACTGTGTTTGCATTTTCTCAGGACGGTTTATGAACTTGGAATTGATATCTCTGTTATTTCAGGTATGAACATGAACGAAGCTCTTTTTTTTTTTCTTTCTTTTTCTTGAATCGCTGTGACTTTCCTCATTTGGTGTGCTGAATGTTTGTAGTTTTAATAATGAGATCAAGGATCAGTAGTTGACTGGAAATTTTGGGCATTTGCTTGTTTCTGAAACATTTTTGCAGTGCATTTAGAAGAACTAAAGCAACTGTTGAAGGGAATTGCTATGATAAAAGAGTTAACTCTTCGGACAAGAGACTATCTAGTTTCATTTGGAGAGTGCATGTCCGCACGAATCTTTGCAGCTTATCTAAACCATATTGGTATCAAGGCACGCCAAGTATGTACATCCCATGTTAAGAAAATGCGTTTGACATTTTTTTCCTTTTTTCAAAGCCTCGTCATTTGGATTAAATTTCATGCTCTTTCAGTAGATATCTAATAAATCTCTACTTTCTTTGTTAGCATCTATTTAATATCTGTTTTTGACCATGGTTGCTACTTAATGTACTGCAGTATGATGCCTTTGACATTGGTTTCATAACAACAGATGATTTCACCAATGCTGACATCTTGGAAGCAACTTACCCATCTATTGCTAAAACGTTAAATGACGATTGGATTACTGATCCTGCAATTCCCGTTGTTACTGGATTTCTGGGAAAGGTCTTTCTCCTAGCCAGCTGCCTGAAAAAAATTCATGCTTCCTTTCAAGTTTCAAGTTTCAGTTTCTAATGAAATTAACATTTATTAGCTGGGCTTTCAACTTGCACATGTTTTATTGATTGTAGGGCTCGAAATCTTGTGCAGTTACTACCCTGGGTAGGGGTGGTAGTGATTTGACAGCAACGACAATTGGTAAAGCCCTAGGCTTGCGAGAAGTTCAGGTGAGATTAGGTTCTGACTTCACATGCCACCAGAATTCATGTATGATATTCACCCTATGATGTTAACTGCCAATGCTGATTTTTTCCGTTAATACATAACTAATTTGGCAAGCATGGTGTTTGAGATTTTATGCATTTCTTTTCCTAAGTATTCGGAAATATAGGCTGATTTTCTTTTTTGAATTTATTACATGACATATATACAAGCTAATTTGATAATTTTAGTAGGTGTGGAAGGATGTTGATGGTGTTTTGACTTGCGATCCTAGTATATGTCTTGGTGCAGAGCCTGTTCCTTATTTGACTTTTGATGAGGCGGCCGAGCTTGCATATTTTGGTGCTCAGGTTTAATTCTGTTTGTTCTTGCAGTTTAGATGTTTCTAATTAAATTACTCCATTAGTTGATTGAAATATTAGTCTTAATGTTATATATGTTTGTGAGAGAAACTATGGCTAGAGCTGTGATAGTGTTAACCCAATGAAGGGTAAAGTACTGCAGAGTTTATAGTTATAGAATTTATAAATGGGTATAAACTGAGATCTGGTCTTCCATCCATGACATTCTCTGGACTCAATTTGTAGGCTAAGATAATGGCTCGCGCATCCGTCTTGCAAATAAAAGGTTTATGGCTTCAATCATGGGCAATTTTCTTGTGTAATTGTGATTAGAGAGTGATAGCATTCATCTCCTAATTTGTATGATCAAATATGGATTGAGGTTTGTTGAGCGCTTGACATTTAGCAATGAGAGTGAAAACCGAACGCTTACATAGAAGGAGAAATATAATTACACTGACAAGTGACAACTGGGCAGGTTCTACATCCACAATCCATGAGACCTGCTAGAGATGGCGGAATTCCTGTGAGGGTCAAGAACTCTTATAACCCTAAAGCTCCTGGCACCCTCATCAAGAAAACAAGAGATATGAGCAAGGTTTGTGCAGCTTAATCATTTATCTTTCATAATCAAATTGTATTTAAGGCTTTGGACATTCTTGATGTTTTTATTTTATTTTTTATAATTTCTCCAAATTCCTCCAAATCAACTTTAGGCTGTTCTAACCAGCATAGTTCTGAAGCAAAACGTCACCCTGTTGGATATTGTCAGTACACGCATGCTTGGTCAAGTTGGTTTCCTTGCAAAGGTGAGAGATTCTCTTTGTTTTTTGCGTTTCTTGCCCATATTGCTTTCTGGTTTGTAATGTTGATTGGTACTAGCATGTTGCCCCCCTCTAGGTATTCTCAACCTTCGAAGATTTGGGTATATCTGTGGATGTTGTTGCAACAAGTGAAGTTAGTTTATCATTGACGTTGGATCCATCTAAATTTTGGAGCCGCGAACTAATTCAGCAGGCAAGCATATAATCTTATGTTCATCTAGTATTTACTTGTGGCTGTTTATTTTTTTCTTTAATACCTTTTGTTTAGACTTTTTCTGGGGTCTGTACTTCCTATAAATAATGTGCATCTTAGTGTAAGGATGGACGATGCAGAATTCATAGACAATAGATTTCATTTTCAGACTTTCATGTTTGTTAAGAGCCACTAACTCTGATACATCTCTCTGGTTGAAACTTGAAAGACCTTTTGGGACCTTGTCTTCTGGGTAGGTAATGACAATGTAAACCTGGCTGATGGTGATTGACCTGCCACTCCTGCAAGTGGGTGGAGATTCACCACAAAAAAGGGAGCGGTATACCCCCTTGCCAGCCTTTCCCATATACCATATCCATATTATTATTATGCAAGTAACCTTGTATGATTCTCAGATAGACAAAACTGAGAGTAGGATTTTTTTTCTAGTCCTAACCCCGTAGCCGCACTTTCTAATTATGTATCTTCAATCCTATGGTGGTATATGTAATAGGAACTTGACAAAATGGAGGAAGAACTCGAAAAAATTGCATTTGTGAATCTTCTGCAGCATAGATCAATCATCTCACTGATTGGGAACGTTCAGTACTCTTCATTGATACTAGAGAAGGTATTGTTACTATTGTATTTCCCTCTGCAATGTTTTAGGATTTGCGCTGAAGAGCTGTTTTATTTTTCTCATTCTTTCTTACAGGCATTTCAGGTTCTTCGAACCAATCAAGTCAATGTCCAAATGATTTCACAAGGGGCATCGAAGGTCTGTTTCTCATTGCTGATACAATTTGACTCATTCATTCTTTTTCTTGCCGTCTGATATTTGATTCGTCATAAATCAGGTGAACATTTCATTGATAGTAAATGATAGCGAAGCTGAAAGATGCGTGAAGGCCCTTCACCACGCCTTTTTTGAGAGCGGTGACTTGTCTGAGCTTGTACTGGAATGCGGATTCGGGGATGGGTCAGCCTCGTTATTGCCGGTGAAACCTTGATGATTATGAGCCACTGTAATTTGCTTCTTCAGCTCATCTCGCCCCTCATTCTTCAAATTACTAATTTTTGAGCCGTCTCCATTTGAAATCCATGGAAACTTATATTTCTTCCCATGTTGCGTCCATCAAGTTTTTCACTAGTAATAATATTTCTAAGTCTAATTGCTCATTTTCATACAATGGCTGGCAAGGGTTTGTGCGGACTTTCCCCAGTCTGACACTACCTTTGGTAAAATTGGAGGGAGCGGCTGGTTTTGTGATTGCAAAAATGCAGGTATAGTAAGGTAAACTGAACTATACCTTTCGAATGAACATATTATTTTTCAGAGATATCGACAGTCATTTATAAAATTGGAGGGAGCGGCTGGTTTTGTGATTGCAAAAATGCAGGTATAGTAAGTAAACTGAACTATACCTTTCGAATGAACATATCATGTTCAATAAAAAATGTTGGAAATATTGATGGTCTAATATTTATATAAAATTGATACGAATATTGTAAAAATTAGGGGAATTTTTTCTTCACTCATATTTTTATGTCGAGATTGTTAAATATGGGTATATTCATGAAAATATAACAGTTTTTTTTTCTCAATATTTTTGTGTCGCACTCTAGAATACGGATATATCGACGGAAACACGGATATTGTTTTGGATGTTTTCATTCATAGATATACGCATGTTGTAGAAGCTGTAGCAAATTTTATCGTTGCCCAAATCACAATTTTGTTTATTTTTTTATACAAAGATATTCTATTCTAATTCTAATTTTAATTTATAGGGAGGAGGATTTGGCTTAGCCACATAATGGGGCAATAACTAAAATTAAGTATCAAGTTCATTATCTTTGAGAGTTGAATTTTAAACCTTACATATGCTAGTGAAGATGCAATACTCCTTGGTATTGTAAAAATTACGATCATGTTCAATAAAAAAATGTTGGAAATATTGATGGTCTAATATTTATATAAAATTGATACAAATATTGTAAAAATTAGGGGAATTTTTTTTTCATTCATATTTTTATGTCGAGATTGTTAAATATGGGTATATTCATGAAAATATAACGGTTTTTTTTCTCAATATTTTTGTGTCGGCACTCTAGAATACGAATATATCGATGGAAACATGGATATTGTTTTGGATGTTTTCATTCATGGATATACGCATGTTGTAGAAGCTGTAGCACGTTGCCCAAATCACAATTTTGTTTATTTTTTTATACAAAGATATTCTATTCTAATTCTAATTTTAATTTATAGGGAGGAGGATTTGGCTTAGCCACATAATGGGCCAATAACTAAAATTAAGTATCAAGTTCATTATCTTTTAGAATTGAATTTTAAACCTTACATATGCTAGTGAAGATGCAATACTCTTTGATATATTAGTACTAATTGGTACGTTTTATTATATTGACTATTTTAATTGGATAGATTAACGCTTTGTTTAGTATTTTTTTCTTTAAAAAAATGTTTCATTTAAAAATGAAGCATTACAAAAATGCTTGGTATAAATAATTTATTTTATTGAACGCGATAAATTGTTTACAACAAATTTTTAAAGCAGTGTTCAGGTTATTTTTGAAAGTTATATTTATAAAAATTATTTTAGTATATACTTATTATTAAAGTCAAGTAAAAATAATATTTTTTTAAAATACAGCAATTTCAAACTAGCCATAATCTTTCTATTGAATAAACTGATTATATAAAAAGACATTTGATACTATATTCAATAAAAAAATATTGATTATATTATATTTTTAGATTATTTTATGCTAATTGATGAGTAAAATATATGTAAAAATTATTAATTAATACTTAAAATGTAATAATAATAATAATTATTAATTTTTTGGGTGAGTAAATCACTCCCTAACAGGGCGAAGCCCACCAAACAACAAAGCAAGCCTTACAAGGAGAACAAGCAAGCCAAAGGAAGCCGAAAAGCTATGGCGATAATTAATTAATAACTAGCAAGAGTTGTCCGCCCTTTGATTTTTTTTTTTTCCGATAAAAAAGGGTAGCTTCGTTGAAAAGGGAATAAGAAGAAAGTACAGCTATTGGGTGCACCACAAGCGATATCCGTAGTCTCATTAAAACCCTCATTATAAAACCGTCTTCATAAAACCCACTTAGTTCGAAAGAAATCTGATGAGGAAAAAAGAATGCCTCTATCCCCCCCAAAACACAAAAGCCCAACAAGAAAATTAACCATCCCTATCCCTCTCAATTAGGGGTGTTAACCAATGCGAAAATATAGGTCCTCATCCAGTTGTCTCTTAGGTGCTCTTGCTCTCTTGAGCAAAGCCATGCGCAACCGAGTTCATCGTACGGGGAACTGCAACCAATCGATCCTTTGGGATTCCAAGGACCTCCAACAAAGTCAAAACCTCCTGAGAAACAAAACCAATTGGTGTCCAAAAGTGATGAGCCGATGTAATAGTGCTGATAGCTTCCAAACAGTTGGTCTCCACAATCACATCTTAAATCCCCAACCACTGAAGTTGGAGCAATCCACGGTGATGGCCTCAATTTCAGTAGATGATAAGCACATAATTGATCATCTTTTTATATCAATTTTCTTTATATTTAATTTCGTTATGAAATTACTTCTATTCATACTTTAGCCTTTGTACAAGTGGACTTTCTTCAAACATAATTTTTACCAACACTAACATTATGTTTATATTGAACCAATCACGAAACTCTACCTTCATCATCTCATTTACATGCATACATTTTTCATATTATAAATGCACTGAATAACATATTATTACTTACAATATGATCCACCTTAATTTCGTAATTTAATGAGCCGAACATCGGTCAAACATTAAATCTCTTCAATCCTATTCTAAGTGCCCTGAACAGCGGATCAACACTTAGCGTTGAATTGAAAGTTAAGCACTAAAACGTATGAAGTAAAAGAAATTCAGAAAGTAAAACAAAAGGAGATTTTATTCATACTTCTAAATGTTAGAAAGAAAATACCAACACATATATTAAATTACAAGTAAAACCAAACACAATAACAAGAGTTTAAGTAGAAAAAGATAGATTTTCACAAATATCACTGAATAGCGGCAAGAAACTTGTGAAGATGGAGGGAGAAATATGAGGAATTTGGTCTTAAAAACTCTAGAATTGCCTTAGAAATTACCTAGCTTTAGGTTTTTCGTAAGGAAAGTATAAAAATGTGTACAAAGAGAAGTCAAAGAAAATCTAAGAACAAAGTAAAGAAAATGAAACTAAGAAACAAAAATATAAAAACAAATCTAAAAACTAGAGTTAAAAGAAAACTAAGAAGAAAATTAAAAGAAACTAAAATGGTACCAAAATAGTATCTTAAAAGAAAGAAAAAAGAACTTTAATGAAGAAAGAAAAATAACTAAAAATGAAACTACAAAAGAGAGAAAAAAGGGACTAACTAGGGACTAAAAGGGGACCATTTTACAATGAAATGGCCTCCCTATTTATAAGGAAGAAGTTAAAAAAATATAAAAAGAAAGAAATGCAAACTAATTGAAAATTACAATAAACAAGTAAATAGAAAAATGACGACTTTTTGCTGATTTTGGGTTGAAATCATGGTGGAAACCTGCCTAAAAAGGGACAGGTTTGATTGGTTTTGATGCAGAAAATTGTAGGGAATGGCTCGGGATGGTCTTGCTGATTTTCAGGTAATGATTTCAACTATGAGCAGCTGGGCGTGTAGAGGAGGAGTTGGCGCGTCCGGGGGGGGGGGGGGGGGGGGGGGGGGATTAGGTTTCAATAGGTTCTAGCTAGTCGTGCAGGTGAGGTTCGACCTTTGTCCATTGGATAGAGAGATGTTTTGATACTGGAGTTCGACACATACGCGCCGAAGTGTGGAAGCGTGATTCGGTAGGCGCTGGTTGACTTGATGAGCAGGATTCAGTGCACGCCTACTGACGCAATCTTTGGGCTGTCAGGTGCTGCCATGCGGGTCTGGGCGCGGGTTTTTGGGTGGCCCGTGGGTCTGGGCTTCTGAACCTGATAGGATTGGGGCGCGTGGCTGGATTTCTGGGCTTCAGCAGCTTCCTACCGAAATTCCAAGAGATTTTTGGTGGCCTCTCTTATTTCAGTCATATCTTTTTCTGTTAAAACTCCGCTTGGGATGATTCTTTCTGCAAAATGCTCAGAATTCCATGCATTATTTATTTCTTAAAAAATCCAAAAAAATACATTATTTTCTCCAATTGTTTCGTATTTTAATATTAAAAGACTTGTATAAAGGGTATAAAACGATATAAAATAAAGCTCAATTAAAGACCTATCACTAGACCTCAAACCATGCCATTGGACCTCTAACCATATCACTAGGACCCAACCGATGTCACTAGACCTAGGCATATCACTGGACCTCAAACCATGTCACTCGGACCCAACCGATGTCACTCGACTTAGGCACGTCACTGATGTTTGCCAGTCCTGTGCGCCAGCATCATGTCACTAGTGACATGTCACCAGTCATGTTCCAAGTTTTGTTCCAGTATCGGGTTCCATTCTTGTGCTAGATAGTGTTCCAAGTTCATGTTCCAGATCGTGTTCTAGTGATGTGCCTTCAGTGTGTCACTAGTGACATGTCACCAATCCCTTGTTCCTACTTTGTGCCAGGCTGTGTACTTGATTTTGTTCCAGCCCGTGTGCCAGTGACATGTCACTGGCATGTCTCCAGTTTCTCGGCCCAAGCCTAGTACATTCCCAAATCCTTTGCGATAATGATTTCTAAGTGCCACTTTGTGCGATAAGGAGTTCTTGATGCGTTTTCAATCCTTTTGTGATAAGGAAACTTCTAGTGGTTGGTGACTTGAAGATTTCATCCTAAGACCAGGAATTGATGTCGTGCAAGGAACAAACAAGGGATTCCTTATGATAAAAGTAATAGGGATGATTGGTAACGATTCATCTTGAACCTACAGGATTAATTAACGATTAATGATGGATTATCGAGCATTAATCGAGATTAAGTGAGGATTATGGTACGATTGGGGTAAAATTATAATTATGCCACTAAAAAGGGTGAAAATGTTAACTTTTAACTTGGGAAGTTAAATACACGTGGATCGAGAACCATTATGTAGACTGAGACGATACGAGTTCGTAGACAGGTGACACGACGAAATCGGACATCGTATGGGAAAGTTAAAGGTCAAGAACGGTTTTAGGAACTATTCACAGTTGTATGAAAACTGAGACAATTGACTTTTGCGTTTGTCTTTAGTGGGACTCAAAATATCTCATATGGACCAATAGATGAGTGATAAGTGTCACTCATCCATTGATCCACACACACACAAACATGCATATCATCCCATTTTCATCTTCTTTATTCATCTTACCCGAAAACTCAAATCCTTCCCCCAAACCATTCCATCCTCTTCATCTGATACTAGTGAGGACCACAGAGAGTGGCTGAGAGAGTGAGGGAGGCCGTGAGAGGCGCTGGACAGCAGAGCCGTTGTGAGGTGGTTGAAAACCGTGAAAACAAGTAAACCCGTGGGTGTATGAAATTGGGTTTTAGGTTTTGGACTTTTAGGGTTGATTTTGATTCTTGAGTTACGTTTTCTGGGCTCATACTAGCTGGTAGGGACAAGAACGGAAGGCGGATGACCACTGGACGACCCTGGATGGAGGTTTGAAGCTTGGTCATAAAGATCGAGCTTGACTAGGTAAATGTTAGGTCATTTCTTCTTGTTTTGAGGTCAGTGATATCTTCCTAGGAGGAAGACGATCAGATTGGAAAAAGAATTGAAGAAAACAGTGGAGAAATGAGTGAGTTCTGGATGGGTCGAGGTCGTAGGTCAAATCGACCCGTTACAGTCAAACAGGTTGACACGTCTAAAGGAAGACGATGATGACGTGGAAGTCCACGTCATCTTGTCAGGCCACGTGACCAACCAGGTGGTGCAACGTGGCAATCTGTAGAGGTTGTCAGGTCCAGTCAGTAGTGACGTTGCAGTGCCATATCAGACATTCTCAAACCACGTGGACTAGTCAGGTGATGCCATATGGCAACATGTCAGAGGGTGTAAGGTGACATGGTAGTTGACGTTGTAGGTCCACATCAGCATTATTAGACCACGTGGACTAGTGGAGTGGTGCCACGTGGTAGTGTGTCAAAGGTATCAGAGACAAGTGGCAACAATTAAGGTGTGCCACGTGGCATGTTGTCAGACTGGTAGATGTCAGAGTTAGCACCCTGACGTTAGTGTTGATCGTCGTTGACTAGCGGGTGAGGGTCCGTGGACAAGAATTTCAAGGCCAAACTGGTGTTGTATGAAAGATTTCGGCATTCTGAATCCAATGGTGGTGGCTTCAAGTCGATCGGAGATCGTTTGATAGGTCATTTAGAGGTTTTAAGACTCGGGAAGCGTGTTCAGGACACGATGACTATTCCTGGAGTTTTGACGGTTTATGGTATAGACTTGAATAGGTTGATAGTGGTCTTTGGATATGATTTGGATAGGTCCGGACTTCCCGGAGATTTTGGATTAGGCTCAAAGTGGCTTATGTCGCGGGATTTGCGCGCACAACATGGACGGTCTGTGAGCGGACGTTGATTTATAAATATGATGCATGCTTAAATTTTTTATATGTTTTATTAGAATTATTTGAGATGCATTGATTACATGATGTTTTGAATATGATTGTTCCTTTTGTGGAAAATGTGATTATATACTTATTTCAAGATTTATGTTTCTATATGATACGTGAGATTAGGTCGAGTAGTCTACGTGCATGTGGTATATGTGTTTTGAATGATTTCACGTAGAGGCGTGAAATCGAGGATTTAATTATCGATTTTAAGTGATTTCACAGAGATGCGTGAAATCGGTATTTTGGGCATGAGACCCAGTTGATTATGGACATTGACTTGGATTATAGTCAAAGGTGTGTTGGAAAAATGATTTGACTAATGAAATGGTTTTCAGATTTGGAAATATTATTCGGATTTGTGTCCTAATTGAGTTGTTGTTTGACTTAGAGTATAGTCAAACGTGGAATATATCAGGCTTGTGACCATGTTATGATTTATGAGATTTTGGATTGGGTCCCTGTTATGGATTTACGAGTTTGGATTTGATAGGATTCGAGGAATTCTGGATTTATGAAGTGTTTATGAACACTGTTTTTATGATGGTTTTGTGGAAAAACGGATTTGATGAAATTATATTTTGAGCATGGGCCCCTTTGAGATAATTTGTGAAATGTTTTCCACACGACCATCCTCTATGATGTGATGATAGCCTCCGGATGTCGACGATCCTGTGTGATGTGTGATCCTAGAGAGGTCACGAGGGCACTGCCTGCAGGAGTGTTAGAGGATGGACATTTTGCAGACGTCGAGCTAGAGGTTCCGAGCATGTAGATGCCATCGTTCAAATGTTGACCATCTTGTGGGATGTGTGATCCAAAGTTAGAGCACCTGGAAGTCGAGCCACGGACTCCGAGCCTAGTGTATATTCAGATGTGTAATCCCGAGTTGCAGGCGTAGAGCTGATATCGTGACTAGTGAGATGTTGGATATTGGATAAAGAGGATTGGTGATTATGCTTTCATGAGAGTCCGGGCAGAGGCCCTATTGAGATGCTTTTGGATGATTTGATTTGGGATGAGACACACGTGATTTGATTTGGGCAAAGTCTCTATGTGATTTGGTTTTGGGCTGAGACCCTACTGAGGAAATGGCTTTGATTGAGCCATGTTTTCACTGTGTTTTGATTTGAAAAGAAATATGATTTGCTTTTAAGAAAGTATTTGAAATACTTGTTTTCTGATGCATGCATGCTTTTTAAGTGAAGGGTATAAATGTTTTTTGTTAAATGATTTTATAAACTGTTATTTTTGTCCACTTATGAATTTTGTGGTTTTTGATACCCTTCAGGTTGATCGCGGATGCGGGCTATAGTAATGACCGAGACATCACATGCCGCTGCGAACTCTGGAAATAATTGAGCACTCTAGTAACCCTGAGTGTTACGGTTTTATCCCTGGCCTGGCACGTGATGTTAGACGGAAGCAGGGAACATGCCACGATAATCAAGGGGATTGGGATGGGTCCTGTTAGTTTGGTATCAGAGCACTAGGTTGCTCGTGTGGTGTTGCGCATGTGTCAGATGTGGTGTCTTTACGATGAAAACTGCACATCATCAACCTGGTAATGAGGGCCGAGCAGACCCCGATGAGGGCTGAGCATGATGACTTTCTGAGTTATGACTGATGATTGGTCTGAAACTAGGATCATCTAGTTTGAGATTGATTGAACAAGTTACTAGGAAAGTGGTACTTGTGGATCGGATCCCGGGATGGATAGATCAGTGGATTATACGCATTGACCGGATGGTACGAGAGTGGGTGGCTCGCATGAGAGCATGATTTCAATAGTAGAGTGTTTCTTGGATTGGTCTGCATGAGTTTTATGGCAGAAATTGCTATCAATGGATGTGGATGAGTCTTATCGATCTTGGTATGCTCATGTTCAAATGACAACTGAGACAATGAGGATTTGTCAGTCGTGTCGGGTTGCCGAGAGGTGAGGTTCCTACATTTGGTGCAGAGGCATGTAATTGTTGCTTCGTATGAGCAGAGGCTTTGGGTTTTAGCTCGGTTTTCACTATGTGCGATGACGATAGGGACGATGAGCCTTGGTCAGTGGAGACTGTGTCGAGATGTCACACTCTATTAGTGGAGATGGCTGAGGAGATTTGGATGGAATCCAACAACGATCGAAATGAGTTGATGGAATCTCAGCAGCGATCCGATGATTCCGAATGACGCCGAGTGCATCTAGATGATGTTTTGCCAAGGAGCTAGTAGCAATCCGAGTCTTCGAGTGGAAATAGTGTGATTCCAGTGATCGTTGAGCGTGACATAGAGGATCCCGAGTGGCTCAGTGAGATCATAGTATCCTCCTTGTTCTGTTGGTTTATTGGAGGCATGGGTTATTATGCCTGGATTGGTGGCAGGTACCCTAGTTATCTTTGGACGGATTGCACGAGTATGGTTTGCAGTGCAGCAGGAGTTGATCCCATAAAATTGGGACGTGTAAACTAGTACTTAGATCAGTACGGTGATGGAACCACATATCTCATAGACAGAAGATAGGCTGTAACCTAGTTCGTAACCACCTTGTTGGAAGGTACCGACAGAGTTGAGAGCTTTGAGAGCTTAGTTACAGGATTCAGTAGAATTGGGATTCCCAACTCAGTGTTTCTTGTTGAAGTTTGATGGAACTTCGATAGTTAGTTATGACATGATAGCTGAACGAGGGAAATCGTACGGAACTAGTATTCCTTATCATGGAAGTTCTTAGTGAAGTTCTCATCACTTATGGATGTATAAGCTTCTAAAAGTTGAGCTGATTTGAGGAGTGACACGATCGTGGTAGGGTCGCTACGGTGGCTATCAATAGATATTATTGGTTGGTGAAGCATACCTAGAAGTATGTTTGCAACCTGGTTGCAATTTCTTTTGAGTTCAAAGTGGGTGTAAGAGCTTAACACCCATGCTGTGGGTCAAATTTGATTAAGTAGATGAGTGGAAGATGCTTGGTGTCATCTAATGTGATGAGTGAGTACCAGATTTGGTGGAACTGTTATGGGTCATTGGTTGAGAGAGCTAGTGTGGACCCACAGAGAACCAAGTTGAGGACTGATTTGGGTTATGGATCGAGACTGTTAAGGATCGGGATTTATAAATCGAGATGCGTGTGGATCATTGTGGTTGATGATCGAGTTGATCGTGAATACTGAGATGGGTGTGGATCGAGAGAGTTGGGATTGGTGTCAACCAATTATGACAATTAAGATTGGATTCACTCAGACTGGATAAGTGTCATGGATTTTTGGGTGAAGATTATCCTCGTGTTTGTAGTCGTTGACGTGATTAACTTGTGAAAGAGTCAAACTGATTTTGGACTTGAGAGGATTGCTGGATGGCGGTTTCGGTACACTGCAGGATCCGACCCTTCACATCTTCAGGATGTGGGGATCGAGGTTTAGATTGGTACGTCTTGGTAGACGTAAGTTGGTTGGTCTCTAGAGTTGGTCAGGTGACTGGAAGAACTCAGAGAGGACATTGAGTATAGTGTATGGTCTGTCCAAATCAGAGATCAGATAGACAAGTCCCAGTGTTGGATTATGATTAGCATGTCAACCAGATGATAGACGAATCAGATCCGAGATTGTGGTGGCATGTGGATTGATTATGGATATTGGTACGTAGCTCAGACGTTGAGTGAGTGCAGTCCTTGAGAAGGCCTATGAGTAGTACCGATATGATTGATGTGATGTGGATGCACCTGTGAGTAGTGCATGTTGGATAGTGTGATTGTTGAATGTCGATCAGTCTGATTGATGATGTATGATCATCAGATTAAGTCTGAGATGGGCATGGTATAGTAATCGGACGAGATTCGATGTTCATTGTACATTGAGTACGAGGACCAGACATCGAATACTGGGCGCTAGTGTAGAGTGATTGTGAGAGGGCTTTGTTGTTGTGTGAGCATAGAGCTCAGAGCCATGATACATCCTGAGTGTATCAAGAAGATGGGTGAGATGTCGGTTAGTATATCGAGAGGATGAGTGTCAATTTGGGACTCGAGAGGAGTCAGGATCACAACGTTAGTCACTGAGTAATATGAGGTACCCTGATGGGACTCGAAAATGAGTTGAGTATGTCGTTAGTAATTCGAGTAGTCACAATGGAGAGGTGAGATATTAACTGAACACGACGGTGCATCGTGTGTGTGTTGGACGTTGGGAACTGTCTAGTGAGACAGATACTTGTGATGCTCCTGCTGAACAGGATGTTAGCATAGTATGGCAGGATTCGCAGCGAGACTATGAGTAGAATTTTAGCTTGGATTGTCAGATGAGTAGGGTCTTCAGACTGAATACTGAATAGGATGTCAGCTTGGCAGAGCAGGATTATCAGATTGGACTCTGAGTACACCTATGTGAGTGACAGGTACGATCGACAAATGTCGATGTCTCGTTTGAGACTTGAGATTGAGCATTGGAAGTTCCAGTGATAGTTGGTCACTCTCGGATACGGTCAAGGAGGATGAGCTGAGTTTCAGCATTGATCGTTGGATTGTGGTTGGCGTCGAGTGACGTTGGTTTTTGTCAAGTATTGTGGATAGTTGTTGGATGTGTTCGTACACACGTGGGAGTTTCGGATCGGAAGCGGGATTAGATTTCCGTAGTTTTGGTACGGAGTGGGGTCGATTGGAATTTCGAGGACGAAATTATTTTAAGGAGGGAAGATTGTAACGATCCATCTCAAACCTAAGGAATTAATTAACGATTAATGACAGATTATTGAGGATTAATCGGGATTAAGTGAGGATTATCAAATGATGGGGTACAAATACGATTTTGCCCCTAGAAAGGGTGAAAATGTTAACTTTTGACTCGGGAAGTTAAATACACGTGGACCGAGGATCATTACGTAGATTGAGACGATACGAGTCTGTAGGCAAGTGGCCCGTCAAAATCGAACATTATACGGGAAAGTTATTGATCAAGAATAGTTTTAGGAATTATTCATAGTTGCACGAAAACCGAGATAGTTGACTTTTGGGTTTGTCTTTATTGGGACCCCAAATATCTCATGTGGACCAATAGATGAGTGACAAGTGTCACTCATCCATAGATCCACACATACACATACATGCATATCATCCCATTTTCATGTTCTTCATTCATCTTGCTCGAAAACCCAAACCTATCCCCCAAACCATTCCATCCTCTTCATCTGATGCTAGTGAGGACCACAAAGAGTGGCTAAGAGTGTGAGGGAGACCGTTTGAGACGCTGGATGGCAAAGCAGTCGTGAGGTGGCTGGTAACCGTGAAACGAGGTAAACCCGTAGGTGTTTGAAATTGGGTTTTATGTTTTGAACGTTTAGGGTTGATTTTGATGCTTGGGTTACGTTTTATGAGCTCATACTAGTTGGTAAGGGAAAGAACGGATGACAGAGAACCATTGGATGACACTGGATGGAGGTTTGAAGCTTGGCCATGAAGATCAAGCTTGACCAGGTAAATTCTAGGCCTTTTCTTCTTGTTTTGAGGTCAAAGATCTCTTCCTGGGAGGAAGACGGTCACATTGGAAAAAGAATAGAGGAAAACGGTGGAGAAAGGAGTGACTTCTCACTGGTTCAGGTCGCAGGTCAATTCAACCCGTTACAGTCAAACGGGTCGACCCGTCTGAAGGAAGACGATGGTCACGTGGCAGTCCATGTCATCTTGTCAGGCCACGTGGCCAACTAGGTGGTGCCACGTGAGAATCTGTTAGAGGTTGTCAGGTCCAATCAGCAATGATGTGGTAGTGCCAAATCAGACATTGTCAAACCATGTGGACTGGTGTGATGGTGCCACGTGGAACATGTCAGAAGGTGTCAGGTGACATTGCAGTTGACGTGGTAGGTCCACATTAGCAATATCAGACCACGTGGACCAATGGTGTGGTGCCACATGGTAGTGTGTCAGAGATGTCAGAGACACGTGGCAGGACACATGCCACGTGGCATGTTCTTAGACTGGCATATGTCATAGTTGTTAGCCTGACATCAGCATTGACAAATGTGACGTGAGTGTTGACCGGCGTTGACTGGCACGGGTGAATTTTGACTGATGCACGACGACGCGTGGGCATGAATTTCGAGGTCCAATTGGTCTTGTTTAATGTTCTGAATCCAATGGTGGTGGTTTCAAGTCTATCAGAGATCGTTTGATAGGTCATTTGAAGGTTTTAAGCCTCAGGAAGCGTGTTCGGGACACGTTGACTATTCCAGGAGTTTTGAGGGTTTATGGTATAGACTTGTATAGATTGATAGTGACCTTTGGATATTATTTGGACAGGTCCAAACTTCCCAGAGATTGTGGATTAGCCTCGGAGTGGCTTATGGCTTAGGATTTGGGCGCGTAGCATAGACGGTCTGTGAGTGGACTTTGATTTATAAATATGATGCATACATAAATGTTTTATATGTTTTATGAGCATGATTTGAGATGCATTGATTGCATGATGTTTTAAATATGATTGGGCATTTTCGTGGAAAATACAGTTATGTATATATTTTGAGATTTATGTTTCTATATGATACTTGGGCTTAGGCCGAGTAGTTTACGTGCATGTGGTTTATGTGTTTTGAATGATTTCACGTAGAGGCGTGCAATCGAGGATTTGATTATCGGTTTTAAGTGATTTCACGGAGATGCGTGAAATTGGTATTTCGGACATGAGACCCAGTAGATTATGGACTTTGACTTGGATTACAGTCAAAAGTGTGTTGGAAAAATGATTTGAATAATGAAATGGTTTTCGGATTTGGAAATAATATTCGGGTTTGTGTCCTAGTTGAGTTGTTATTTGACTTAGAGTATAGTCTCACTTGTGACCCAGTTATGATTTATGAGATTTCGGGCTGTGTCTCTGTTATGGATTTACGAGTTCGGATTTGATAGGATTCGAGGAATACTGGATTTATGAAGTATTTCTGGACACTTTTTTTTATGATGGTTTTTTAGAAAAAAATATTTGATGAAATTATATTCCGGGCATGGACCCCTTTGAGATGATTTGTGAAATGTTTCTACACGACCATCCTCTTTGATGTGATGATACCCTCCAGACGTCGACGATCCTGTGTGATGTGTGATCCTAGAGAGGTCACGGGGACACTGCTTGTAGGAGTGTTAGAAGATGGACATTTTGCAGACGTCGAGCCAGAGGTTTCGAGCATGTAGATTCCATTGCTCAGACTAACAGGACCATCCCCTGAGGAACATTGATAACTGTGCCCGGTCCTGCTCCAGTCTGTCAAGTCAACTGAAATTCCCAAATTACCCTCAGTACTTGCCAAACAAGGGATAACCATACATGTGCCCACTCATGCCTCCACCTCCCAATCAGCCTCGATCATTGCGCCACGATCTGGAGGGTCAATAAAACAGAAAAGGTGTGAGTGGAAAAAAATAAATCAGTTATAAAACATGTTACAGAAAAGATATTTCTACCCTCCACGTAAAACCAATGCATGCATTCGAAAATCATTTCATAACCCATTTCATTTCCAATATAAGAAAACCGTGTATGAAAACCAAAATCATTTCCTTTTCTCAAACCTCGGGCCTTAGCCCGGAACCATAAATACGGGGCCTCAGCCCCAAAATCATGAATCAAAATCCACGTACGAGAACATAGCCCAAAAAGCCATAAAGCCATATAAACCGGACCACTGCCAATACATCCGAAAACATCGGAAATCAACAGTAAACCACAAGTCAATCAGTTTGCTAGATCTCAATCACTGACTCTTTAAACTCACATATATCAGGCCTTTCCGAGATATCAACGAGTACTTAAACTCAAAACAAAATCAATAGGCCTCGGGGGATATCACAATAACCGAGTCTTTAAACTCAAAAAATATCAATCAAGGGCCCTCCCCCGTCACATCCATCAACCGGGTCTTTAAACCCAAAACCAGATCCAGCAATAGTACCGGGTGTTTAAACCCAAAACCGCGTGTAAATCATAGCAAATCTAGAATCCATCGTAATCCAAATTCCAAAATATTTTATCGAAATTGGTCTCGTGCCTGAATTCACATGCAAATCCAATGTCACATCATCAAATCATTAACAAAACATGATATGTGTAAACCATATAAAATCGTCCATCAAACCATCATCAAAGTATAACATAAACCGTATTCTTGAAATACGTGCAATTACGTATTGCATATCGAAATACGTGTAAATACGGAAATCGTAAGTACCATAAGCATATAAAGCATAATTATAAAGCATAGAAAACAATTATGCATGCATTGAAATTTGGAAAGCAAAGTCCACTCACACACTGTCCAAACGGCCTGCTTCCGAACTGCACGTTTTTCCGTAAATTTCAGAAATCACAATTCCTGTCCAAAATCCATATCGAGAGTCACTAACACTTCAATATACCTCATATAATTTTTTCCAATTTTTCCAGGATTTAAATACGTATTTTAAATGTATACGAAAACTTTGGATACACTGAATACTATCGAAACGATAACCAATTTCCTCGAAACTAGTGCCAAAATGTTTGTTACATTAAAAGGAGCAAGTTTCATGTCGAACTCACCTCGAGATTCGGTCTCACGCTCCCCCACGCACCGTCGTGAGTGGCTGCGCGTTAAGCCCATGCGCTGCTACAGTGCATGCACTGTTCATCATTCTCACCCGGCTGTCTGTTAAACGGGCCGTTCTGCCCGTGTGTTGAGCCGGCTCAATCCCTGCCAATTTCAACCTGAATTCCTCAATTGATCCATCACATAGCATCGCAATCAACTTAATTAGGGGTCTGTAATATCAATTCCAACTCTAATTACTTCCAACTATCGAACCCAACTCAATTTTTCGAAGACTGTTCATCATTCAATCCCTTCAATTGTCATTGATTTCTTTAAATTGATTAGTTATGAAGCATCATAGACTCATTCTAACCATGAATTCCGGTTCAATTTGACTTGAACATACCTTTGTATGATCGAACTCAATCATGGAAGTTCTAAACCGCCTCGGGTCCAGTTCTTGATCATCTTCAATTTTGATATGGTCTTAATCAGAAGAGTTCCAGAAAGCTCACACAAGCCTCAGTTGTAGTCATCACGACCTCTAAGTTAGAATTCAAATTTCTAAAGTATTTGAACTCCACGGGTTTGGGCTTTCGGGTTTGCTTCCATGGGTCCCATCATTTTCTCTCCTTCTCTGTTCTATTTTCTCACAACTTCACTCTCACTTCTACTCTAAGTCTCACGGTTTCAGTTTAGGGGATTAATTGTTGCCTTGGATACATTCCTCTGTTTCTATCTCAATTCTTCACCGTCCAAGCTTCCATTTATCAATTCATTCAACCGTTCACTGCCAATACTAATCACACCCTTAGAATGACAGATGTCACTAATTGCACTAAATGAGTCGCTAAGTAATTGATTCATCAACACTAGCAAAAGGACAAATTTGCCCCTTAGGACACAATCGACCAAAATGCCCTTTCATGGCTAATTACCAAAATGCCCTTAGCATTCCGATGTTCGTAACTTTTCCATATGAACTCCGATTGACGCATGCCGCCTGTCTACGGACTCAGCGTCTTGAAATCTACCCAAAGGTCTTCGAATTACGTGAAAATTCCAAGTCGTTTGAAAAGTCAACAAATTGCCTCTTTTTAAACCAAAATACCAAATTACCCTTAAACTTCCGAACATCATAACTTTCTCCTCGAATGTTGGAATCGGACGTACCACATGTCTATGAACTCGTGACGTCCCGAACTATTTCACAGTCATCGGTTAAAGTTCGTTTGATAGCTTGAACCAAAAGTCAACCGTTCACCCAATTCTAGGGGCAAAATCGTCATTTTCTTCAAATTTTCCAATTTTTCCTTTTCCGAATTTTCGAGTCGTCACACAGACGTTGACCATCATGTGGGATGTGTGATCCTGAGTTAGAGCACGTAGACGTCGAGCCACAGGCTCCGAGCCTGGTGTATATTCAGATGTGTAATCTAGAGTTGCACGCGTAGCATTGATATCGTGACTAGTGAGATGTTGGATATTGGATAAAGAGGATTGGTGATTATGTTTTCGCAAGATTCCAAATGTGAGTTTATGATTCGGGTAGAGGCCCTATTGAGATGCTTTTACGTGATTTGATTTGGGCTGACATTCACGTGATTTGATTTGGGCAGAGTCTCTACGTGATTTGGTTTTGGGCTAAGACCCTACTGAGGAAATGGCTTTGATTGAGCCATGTTTTCACTGTGTTTTGATTTGAAATACTTGTTTTCTGATGCATGCATGCTTTTTAAGTGAAGGGTATAAATGTTTTTCGTTAAATGATTTTATAAACTGTTATTTTTTTTTCCACTCGTGGATTTTGTGGTTTTTGATACTCTTCAGGTTGATCGCGGATGCGAACTATAGTAGTGACCGAGACATCATATGCCACTGCGAACTCTGGAAATCATTGAGCACTCTAGTAACCCCGAGTGTGTTACGCTTTTATCCCTGGCCTGGCACGTGATGTTAGACGGAAGCAAGGCACATGCCACGATAATCAAGGGGATTGGGATGGGTCTTGTCATGATTTGTGGCTATCTTTTAGGAGTTTCATTAGGACTTTATTTCCTTAGGTTTTTAGGACATTCTAACCTTATATATAGGGTCTTTTTTTCTCACTTTTATGTTTTGTCACCTTTTTCACAAACTTTTTTTCCCTAGTTTTTAAACCCAGCCGCAAAATACCAAAGTTCAATATTAAGAGTTTAGTCTGAATTGCTTTGCTGTTCTTCCATCTATATTAAGTTCCATCTGTGATTTAGAGATTCCAAAAGTGTAACTATGTTTTATCATTTAACTCAACTCTTGTATTTGTTCTTTGTTTTGTTTATAATGCAATATCTATTTCATTATCTCTTGTTTGTTTTGAACATAATGAACTAATTAAATAGACGAGAAGGGTTTTCTACTTCCATCACATGTATGTATTAGATTCAATCTACATATATTTTTCTTTTTGAATTTTAGTTACTTCATATGTTTTAGTGCTTAAACTTCAATTTGATGCTAAATGTATTATCCGAGTTTCAGAGCATTTAGAATTAGGTTGAAGAGACTTGATGTATTGTCCACGTTTTGGAGTATTCAGTCAACAACTTAAGTTGATTCATATTTCCAATGTATTGTCCACGTTTCAGAGCATTATAGTATGAAAAAATTGTGCAAGTAACTAAGATGATGAAGGTAAGATTTCATGATTGGTTTAGTTTTTGCAAGCGTTGGTGTGGAGACATGATAAGTGAAGAGAGTGATCACGTGTACATATGTTAGTTAGGAATAGAGTAAATAATGTGATTGTTAAATTGGATTTGCTTACGTGAAAGTGTCAGTTTTGTTTATGAAACTAATCTATAGTTTGTAAGTTCAAATCAGCATGAGCATTCACAATTTAAGTCATAGTTTTAAATACGTAGCTTTGGTTACAACACTTTCAAAAACCCTCATTTCTTTACTCTTTCTACTAACCATTTTAAATGTCCCTCAATTCCCCGATCTAGAATGATCCCTATTTTCCAATCCCTATTTTACTCTTTCAAAAAAAGAGTTTTAAATTGAGTGATAATAATAATACTGAGTTTAAGAGAATCTGTAGACACAATTGAGCCTCCTGGTGGCCTAGGTCCGGAAAATCATGCCAAGCCAGTGCCATCCGAATCCCGCACTACCCCTTTTTCTTTGAAAAAGAAACTCAGTGCATACTGCCCTCATCACAACTAAGTTTAAACAGTCCGTCTGGAGGCTTGGTCCACTTAGTTATTCGAACAAGGGGCCCCCCAGAAGAGACCTGCTGTAAGCTAGAGTGCTGTAAGTGAGCAGCCATAGTAGTGTCATAAACTAATTTCAAACTCACCACTTACAAGTCATGCACTACTTTATTCCTTCAATTCCACACATGCCAAAATATATAGAAAAATTGCTCCAAGTGAATGACAGACAAATGTGAAATAGCATAACCAAACAAATCAATAAGTCCACCAGAGGTAGGCTAACCAATTAAAGAGAATGAGAGAAGCCTCAACATCTATTGACTACGTTTACTGACAGGACCCGTCCCTGAAGGACTTTGATAACTTTGCCCGGTCCTACTCCCGTCTGACACGTTAATTGAAGTTCTGAAATTACCCTCAGCACTTGCCAAACAAGGGATAACCGCACCTGTGCCCACTCTTGCCTCCACCTCTCGAATAGCCTCAATCATCGCGCCACGACCTGAAGGGTCAATAAAACAGAAAAGGTGTGAGTGGACAAAACAAATTTTTATAAATACATTTAACAAAACACATTCTTACCCTCCAGTTTCACAAACATGCATGCGTATCATAAATCATAAGTAAAATATATCTGGGCACAAATGTTTACAAATCACAAATCTCAAGAAAACCACGGGACTCATTTCCATATCCAATCTCATAGTCACGTTATCCCTGCAACACTTGCAAATCAATAGGCTCAAGGACCGCTCAAAATCCGAGCATGTCGCTGTGAACACATCACCAGTCGACAATCCAGATCGTCGTGAACACATCACCGACCGATCTCCACATAATCCAACACATCTGATCTGAGTCGAGCCTCCCTCGGCTGCGCGACAACAGACCGTGCTACGTGACCTCTCTGGGCAAACACATCCCATCTCAGAGGCAAGCGTTATCTACAGGGTTCATTCCGGGGAAACACATTCCCAACTGGAAGCCCTAATATCCACAACATAGGGTACACTCCGGGGGAAACATATTCCCACCCGAAAGCCCTAAATATCCTCAACATATCACCACCATGAAAACTAGTGAAAAACAGTTGCATTTGAAATCAAAACCATTTCCAACACAAGGTCTCAGCCCAAAACATAGTTTCCTCAAAACCCATAAAACCAGAGTCCAGATTATTTCATAAATCCGAAAACCATCCATATCATCATGTAATCACATGGAAATACCAATCCAATCAAAATCACATCTCCAATGGGTCTCAAGCCCAAAATATCATTTTCACGCAAATCCGTGCAATCGCATCCTCAGTTGCCATTTTCACATAAATCCATAGAATATATCCGAAAAGCATTACAAATCTATCAAATCAATCCCTGACTCATAATCCGAGTAAAAACCAAGCTCAAATCTCGGGCCTTCGCCCAAAACAGCAATTTCACAATTTTCTCGAAAATCGTGCCCAAAATAATATAAAACAATATAATATTTTCAAAATCCAGAAATCATCATATCGAAACATTAACCATGCCAAATCATTTCAAATCATATAATAAAGCATTTAAAACATATATGCATGCATTCTGGGTAGAAAACAAAAGTCAACTCACACACTGTCCATATCGCTCGCTTTCCGAGCTGCACGCCTTTTCGTATTTTCCGACATTTTCCAGGAATCCTAAGTCCTGTCCAAAATCATCCTTAAGGGTCACTAACAACTCAATTAAGATCATATTAACTTCCCATAATTTTTCAGGAATTAAATACCAATTTAAAACAAAACTTAACACTTCAGACCCTCAAAACTTATCGAAACGGTGTCCGATCGACTCGAAACCAATGCCAAAATGTTCGTTACATTAAAAGGAACAAGTTTCATGTTGAACTTACCTCGAGATAAGCTACCATGTGCCCTTACGCGCTGCCGTGAGTGGCTGCGCGTGGGTGCCACCCGCCTGCTACAATGCATGGCACTATTCATCTTCTCAACCCGGTTGCCTGTTAAACGGGTCCTGCAACCCACGATATAACCCGACTCACTCCCTGTCAATTTCCACTCATTTTCTTCAATTGATACATCTAATAGCATCGAAATCACCTTAATTATGGATCTGTAATGTCAATTTCAATCCTAATTACTTCAAACAATTTCAACTTAATTCAAACTTTCGAAGGATGTTCATCGGCTAAGTTCATCAAATCATCAATGAATCATTCAATTAATTAGTCAGACAGCATCGTAGACTCATTTTAAAGATAATTTTGAATTCAATTTCGAAAACCTTTACTTCCAATCACTTGAACTCAGCCATGGGATTTCCAAACTGTCGCGGGTCCAGTTCTTGATCAATTCTCTTCGATTTTGATATGGTCTTAATCAGAAGGGTTCCAGAAAGCTCACACGATCCTCAGTTGTAGTCATCACGACCTGCAAATTCAAATTCGATTTTTGGGAGCATTTGAATTCCTACGAGTTTGGTTCTTCGGGTTTGCTTCCATGGTTCCAGGTTCTCATCCTTCTCTCATACTCTGTTCTTGCTCTCTAATTCCTCTCATTGAATCGAATCGAATAACTGGTTGAGATCGTAGGGGTAGGTTTTGATTCATTCATCCCTCTGTTTCGTTTTGGGTGCATACCCGCGATAATATTCGTTCAAGCATATATCCCCATTTCACCAGTTACTAATCCTTCATTCCCAGGTGACATGTGTCACATGATTACCTAGCCGAGTTACCCACACGGTTGAATCAGCCATTCACTTGACCAAAAGACCATTTTGCCTCTCCTTGCATAATGACCAAAATGCCCCTATACTTCGCAGGCCCGTAACTTTCACATCCGAACTTCGATTGACGCATGCCGCATGTCTACGGATTCAGCGTCCCGAGACCTACTCAACAGTCTCTTCGGAAAGTCCAAAATATGTCCTGAACACAAAGTCAACTTTTAGCCCTTATAACCAGGGGTAAAATCGTCATTTGCTTCAAATTTTCCGAATTTTCCTTTTTCGAATTTCCAGGTCGTTACATTTACAGCCCCAAACTACATGGAAACCATCTTTAAACCGTTTCCCACATCGACAACAGAGGACTAAGTAAGCCACCTTGTGGGTGACTAGATTATAGGCCATAGGCAAAACTCGGAGCATGCTCTCCAAACAAACATTTTACTTTTGTTCAGGACCCTTATCTTCCATAAGTGTTTCCAAAAGTCCTGTTCTTTCTTCTTCATTAAAGCACTCAGCTGCCACTACATCTCGACCCAAATCGAATAGGCAATGCAATATTCTGACTTGACCATGTACTTGCCCGTCTTAGAATAATACCAATAATACCTATCAAGAAAATAAGCCCTCTAGGGGAGAGTGATGCAAAAAATATCCCGAACAACTTTAGCACAAAAAATAACCAGGCTGCTCCATTAATCTCCAAGTCTACTTTGTCACCATTGCCTGATTAAACAATTCAAAATTCTTAAAGCCCAGCCCCTTTTTCATTTTTGGGCTACACGGTCTGTCCCAATGCATCCAATGAATACTCGTTTTCTAGAATTATGTAACGACTCGAACCTTTGAAGAAAGAAAAATTGGAAAAATTGAGTAAATTGACGATTTTGCCCCTATTAAGTGAAATAATTGACTTTTTGGTGTACACATCTATTGGGAATTCTGAGAAGATTGTCATGAAGGTCACGAGATCCTGAGTTTGTAGACAGGTGGCACGCCAAAATCGGAGGTCAGATGAGCTTGATACTGGTCTACAAAGATCAGAGACATTTTGGTAATTATTAAGAAAGGATATTTTGGTCTTTTAATATTAGATATTTCTAGAAACAAGATAGGTGTCCTAGATATTTTACTTCTACCTTATCATATCGGACACTACCCACTGACGTGGGGTTGTTCAAATTGTATACATTTGTGTGTCTGTGGATGCTCTCTGTGGGTGTGTGCAATTGTGAGGTGAGGGTAGTGAGACAGAGAGAGAGGAAGGAGTAAGAAATGAACGCCCAGAATAGAACCCAAACTTCGAACAATTCTAGTCGAGCTTCCATTGACTCGGCGAGGAGATTTCGAATTCGAAACTCAAAATTGGGATTTTTGTGACGCTCCTTGGTCCTTGATGACCTGAACTGAGTTGGGAATCAATAGAATTGGGCCCATGACAGCTAGGATTAAACAGTCGAAATTTTGGTCGAAAACAGCTGATTTGAATATTGACAAACAAGTGAGGATTTTAGATTTGGAGGAGGAATTCTTGTTTCTGGGATTTCATAAAATAGATTAGGTGAATTTTATGTGAAATTTGGGTATGAATTGGATGGAATTGAGTCAGTTCGAACGCTGGGTTGAGCGACCCGAATTACAGGAAATTAGGTCGCAGAACCAAGCTCAAGGATAATGAACAATAAAGCGCATGTCCATCGCGCGCAGCTACTTGTGGTGGTGAGTGCCACCCTTTTTGGATATTCGACCAACATGAAAGTTTATGTAATCGATAATACGAGTCTATAGGTACAATTTTTTAGGCGATCAAACATCGCCTCGGGGTAGTTTTGATAATCTGAAAGTTAGCTTATCATTTAATTCATTTAATTCATTTTAGGCGATCAAACATCGCCTCGGCGCGTGGGGAGGATTCCGGCAAAGTGTTCAACATGAAACTTGATGTTCTCGATGATACGAACCTATCCGCGTTGGTTTCGGGTCAATCGGATATGGTTTCAGTGTAGTTCCGAGTACCCGACACGTTTAAATTTATATTAAAATAATATTATAAAATTCCGACAATTAGGGGATTCCTGTTTAAGGATTATATGAAAGTCTAGTAACCTTAAATCACTTTGTTTGACAGGCTGGAATATTCCCGGGACTTCGGAGGAAAACGAACAGCTCGAGGCTGAACAATCGGGACGGTGTGTGTGAGTGGACTTTGTTTTCTAACCGTGATGCATGTATATATGATTTAAAATGCTTTATTATATGATTTGATATGCTTTGGCATGATTGGTATTTCAATTCGGTGATTTCTCGGTTTTGTGATTATTATATTATTATATTCTGGCATGATTTTCAAGAAATCATGAAATTGGTTAAAAATGGTATTGTGGGTGTGAGAACCCAAGTAAATAATGATTTTGACTCGGAATTGGAGTTACATGTGAATTTGATGAATTTGATAATTTTTGGTATCCTCGTGATTTTGTGATTATTTTAATCAGTCTTTCGGGCACGTTTTACGAGGAACATGCAAATGATGTTTTGGGCTAAGCTCGGATTGAAAGTGATGTTTTGACTCGGGTTATGAGTCAGGAAGTTGAAAATTATATTTGGACTCGGATTATGAGTCAGTGATTGATTTCATGGATTTACGTGATCGTGGCAACTCGGGTTTACGGTTGCACGGATTTACGTGATATTGATATTTTGGGCTTGAGACCCAATGGAATTGTGATTTTGGTTGGAATTGTATTTCCATGTGATGACATGATGATATTGATGATTTTCGGATTTATAAAGTAAATCGGGACTTGGGGCTGAGACCCTGTGTTGATATATGATTTGGTTTTTAATGCAACTGTTTTTCACTGGTTTTTGTGATGGTGATATGTTGCGGATATTTAGGGCTTTCGGGAGAAAATATGTTTTTCCCCGGAGTGCACCCTGGAGATAACGCTCGCCTTCGGGATGGAAGTGTTTACCCCGAAGAGGTCACGTAGCACGATCTTTGTCTTGCAGCCCAGGGGAGGCTTGACTCAGATCAGATGTGCTGGATTATATGGATCGGTAAGTGATATGTTCACGAGATCCGGATCGTCGGCTGGTGAGGTTTTTCCCAGCGACGGATTGCTGACTGATGATGTGTTCACAGCAGCGGATGCTCGGATTTTGAGCGGTCCTTGAGCCTATTGATATGCACGCGTTGCAGGGATAAAACGTGACTCTAAGCAACAAGATATGGATATAAATCCCGTGATTTTGTGGAAATTGTTTTGATTGATCCACTTTAATTGATTTCCTATTATTACTCGTGTTTTATGATATGCATGCATGTTTGTGAAAACTGGAGGGTAAGAAATGTATTTTGGCAAATGTTTTTATAAGAGGTCATTTTTGTCCACTCACACCTTTATTGTTTTATGCACCCTCCAGGCCAGTGTACAGGTACGAGGGCTAAAAACGAGGCAAGCGAGGCAAAAGAATAATTAGACCGTTGCGCACTCAGACATTCTACAGAGTAGGAATTTGACCCCTATCTGTAACAGTACCTATGCTCTGTATTGTCTTTGACTAGTCAAACTTGTGACGTCATTGGTCTGTAAAACTTAACTATCCCTTGTCTGACAATGTTTTCGGGATTTGTTGTGTGTTGTATGTATATAAGTTTGGTTACTTTCGGAAATTTTTAGTTATTGTCAGACGGGAGCAGGATTCATCACGACTATCGAGGGATAATCGGGATGGGTCTTGTCAAGCTAAGTGTGAGTTAATTGAGACAATTAGTAACCCTTAGAGGTGACTTTTGATAGGAGTTGATGTTCTCGGATTTTACGAGAAAGCGCGCAATGTAGTTCGACAGCGTGTACGGTACGCGTGAGTGGAATTTAGTTTTCCTTAAATCATATGCATGTATTTTTATATGGTTTACATGATTTATTATGTGAATTTCTTGATGGTTATTTAAATATTTTTTTTATGGATTTTTGGTGATTTTATGATAAACTCAAATTTGCGCATTTTACAAGGAACTGTTGTAATGTGTTATGGTTTACTTCTGAGTTTTGGAAAGTGGTTTTATACTCGATTTGAATTGTCTATATGATTTTGGTGGTGTTTGATAGATTGGGATTTTATATGATTTTCTGGAATATTTTATTGGCTCATTTTACGAGGTTTCAAGATGATGTGTGATTTGGGCTTAGGCCTAGGTTTTGAGTGTGGTTTCGGTTTCTGGAACGTGGTTCTGGATATGGGTAGACGATATAGTTATGTGACTACTGAGTATATATGTGATGGTGCATGTTGGTTAGTAGTCTCAGACGTCGAGCTGGGGGCTCCCAATCTTAAGGCTAGTATGATGTACGGTTATGGATTTTTGATTTGTGTGACTAGTGATGTGATGAGATGACCCTCCTCGAGTTGTATATTGGTTGTGTCTCAAACGTCTAGAGTCGGGCTCTATTTCCATGAGGCTTGGACTAGTACCCAGACGTCTAAAATCGGGTTTTGTTTTCCTGGGATCGCTCCATACCCAGACGTCTGGAGCAGGATTGTGTTTCCCTGGGTGATACCTAAACATCGAGAGCGGGGCTCTATTTTCCCTAGTACTCGGACGCCCAGAGCGAAGCTCTATTTTCCCGAGTGATATTAGCCTAGCGGTATTGCACACTTGATAAACTGATTAAGATTCTAGCATCAAGGAGGGGCTGGTACGATTTGTTAGCTTAGTATTATTAGCTGGTAGTGACAGGACCCGTCCCCGAAGGACATAGATAACTGTGCCCGGTCCTGCTCCCGTCTAACAAGTCAACTAAAGTTTCAAAATTAGCCTCCAAGACTTGCCAAACACGGGATAACTGCACATGTGCCCACTCATACCTCCACCTCCAGTATAGCCTCAATCATCGCTGTAACGACCCAGACATTCAAAAACGGGAAATTTGGAAAACTTGAAGAAAATGACGATTTTGCGCCTAAATAATGGGTGAACGGTTGACTTTTTTCTTGGATGGTCAAACAAACTTTGACCGATGATTGTGACGTATTTCGGGACGTCACGAGTTCATAGACAGGTGGCACGCTCGATTCCGACATTCGGGGAGAAAGTTATGACGTTTGGAAGTTCAAGGACATTTTCGTAATTAGGATGAAAGGGGGAAAATGTTGACTTTTTTATTGACCACTATCTTTCCCGTAATTCAAGGGCCATTAGGTAGGTCTCGATTCCCTAAGTCGGTAGACAGGCGGCACGCTGAAAAGGGACATTGGACGGGTGAGTTATGGGTCTAGAAGCGTGAAGGGCATTTTGGTAATTTGTCAAAGTAAGGGCAACATGGTAATTTGGCTGTTACAATTTGAAACAGCCGTGAGTGAGTTTGTGGGAATTGTTTAACTAATAGGAGGCAAGTGCACATAGTGTGTTGAATTGGAATTTGAAGCTAGTGGTGTTTTTTTTTTTTTTAATTGTAAAGGTGAATTGTTTTGCTTTGAATGGGTGAGCTGAGCACGGGTATGTTAGTGGGTTGGTAAACGGTGCTGGTGCTTCTGAAAATTGAAAAAAAAAATAGAGACTTTGAGCAGGGCGTGATCGACGTTCCCAAGGCCGAATTGAGAGAAATTGTGAACGGGAAGGGGATCAAAGTGGGAAATAGCAGAGTGTTGAGATTGAGAGAGGAAGGAAATGGAGGAAAATAGGAGACGAGAGTTAAAAAAACCCGAAACCTACTTTTGTATGAAGTCAAATTCGAATTTTCAGTTTTAGGCCAGTCCAAGTCCAATTGAGGTGAGATTATGTCTTCTGGAATCCTAATTAGTCGATCCAAATCAACTATTGCAAGGTTCGAAGCCCGTTGAGCTAAGAACAGACATGGCGGAGCTTTGAAATTTGAAGGATTGAGTTGCGTAATTGGAGGCGTGGGACGATGCAATTGAGCTTTAAAACAAGTTTGTGATAATCATATGAAGTTGATGGCTGGATCAACTGAAGAAAAACAATGAGGATTGATGAACTTCAATGATGAACAGTGCACTTCTGTTCTTCGAAGTTTCGACTTCGAATCGCCTGGATTAAGGTAAGTTATCACAGATTTGAGGTCACAGAGCCCTAATTAGATACATGGCGATCTTGCTGAATGATCGAATTGATGAAATTAGGTCGGAATCGACAGAATCCCAGCCGGGTCACGCCGCGGGCCAACCAGACCCGTTTATCAGTCAGACGGGTTGGGACGACGACTGTAGCATCACTGTAGCTGGCGCGTGAGTTTTACGCGCAGCCACTCACGACGGCGCATGAGGGCGCGTGGTCTCGATTCTCGAGGTGAGTTCAACACGACTTTTGTCCTATGCAATGTAACGAAGAATTTAGCATTGATTTCGAATTAATCGGACACCATTTTGATGTTGTTTCGAGGGTTCGAAGGTTTATGTTACGTTTTTAACTAACGTTTAATTGCCGAAAAATTATGGGAAATTAGTATGCTGTTATTTGAGACCTTAGTAACCCTGGAGAATGATTTTGGAAAGGATTTGAGATTTCTGGAAAATGTCAGAAATTACGGAAATGAGTGTAGCGTAGAAACGAGCGTTATGGACGGTGTGTGAGTGGATTTTGCTTTCAAAATTTAATGCATGCATAAATATTTCTATGATTTGTACGATTATGATTATGTCTTGTGATAATCACGATTTCCGTATTTATACGGATTTTGATATGCAATACGTAATTGCATGTATTTCGAGACTATGGTTTCTCTTATGCTTTGATGAACGATTCTACATGATTTGTGAGTATGATGTTTTAAGAATGTTTTGATTGTGATTATGGGTATGACCTACGGTTTTGAAACGTATTTCGAGATTAATACGGATTTACGCATTTTACGAGATTTCGAGTATATTGTGTTATAATCATGGTTTTGATGCTTTGACCTTGAGATTTGAAATATGATTGATTTCAAGGATTTAACGGAATTTGGAAAAGTTGATTTCGTGCTTGATGCCCAGGGCATAAAAGTAATTTTGATGAACGAGATTCGGTTTTTGGAAATGTGGAAGTGGATTTCCGGGTTTGAGTTCGGGATGATGTTTCCGGATGCTAGCTTACGGAATCATTATTACGAATTCTAATTCGAGAATGGATAACGGATATGATTGGGGATTTGAATGTGAAATTCGGACATAAGTCCTATTATGACAAAATGTGATTTCGGTTTGGTTTTGGAATTTGGATCACGATGGATCCTGGATTGTTGTGATTTACAAATGGTTTTGGGTTCAAAGACCCGGTATTATCGCTGGATTATGTTTTGGGTTTAAAGACCCGGTGCTATTGCTAGATCATGTTTTGAGTTTAAAGACTCGGTTAGTTGATAACGGGGGAGGGCCCTTGATGAGTTTAAAGACTTGGTTACTATTTTGAGTTTAGAGACTCGGTATGATACCCCCCGAGGCCTATTGATTATGTTATGAGTTTAAAGACTCGTTGATATCCCGGGAAGGCCTGATTATGCACATGGTTTTGAGTTTAAAGACTCGGGCGCACTTGAGATCCAGCAGATTGATTGACTTCTGAAGTATTGTTGATTTCCGATGTTTTCGGATGTTTTGGGCAATGACCCGGTTTATATGGTTTGATGGATTTTGGATTATGTTGTGTACTTGGATTTGATTCATGGTTTTGGGCTGAGGCTCTGTGTTTATGTCTACGGGCTAAGACCCGAAGGTTAAGAAAAGGAAAATGATTTTGATTTTCATACACGGTTTTCTTATGTTGGAAATGAAATGGATTGCGAAACGATTTTCGAATGCATGCATTGGTTTTACGTGGAGGGTAGAAATTTCTTTCTGTAACTGTTTTATAAACTGATTCATTTTTGTCCATTCACACCTTTCGTGTTTTTATTGACCCTCCAGGTCGTGGCGCGTTGGTCGTGGCACATCGAGAGGCGAAGGCATGAGTGAGTACGTGTGTGGCTATCCCTTGTTTGGCAAGTACGGAGGGTATTTTGGAACTTCAGCCGATTTACCAGATGGGAGCAGGGCCGGGCACGGTTATCAATGTCCTTTCGGGGGTGGTCCTGTCAATTTGGTATCAGAGCACTAGGTTGCTGATTCTGTTGCCACATCATGCCTCCGTAATGAATGCCTCATGCGCGACCTGGTAGTTTGACGGGTAGACGAGGGTGTATGAGACCTCGCGATAGATCTCGAATGAGATTGACCCTGGATTGAGGGTCAGATGTCATGTAGAATACACTGTGAACTACTGTTTGTTAGACGTAGAATTATGTGGGTCGCAAGGGGGAATGAGCCTAGTGGCTAGAAGGGTTGCTTAATCGATCAAGTTGTACTCATGATGACCTTATTCACAGTAAATTCCTTAAGTGGAATGCGTGTTTAAAGAGTCTAAAACGTGATGGGATACCTCTTAGGCCTTATCAGTTGTATAAGACATGGTTAACCATTGGTATTTGCTCGGTGACTGGGTATGGCAGTGATGGCATGACTGATTGGTATGAGACTGGACTCGAGAGGAGTCGAGATGTGGATGTGGGACTCAAAATGAGTCCGGATATGGGTTATAAATGTGAGATGATCCATGGTAAGGTATCAAGGCTCGAGAGGAGCCAGAAAGGCTAATTGAGGAACGTTTGGCACTTAGGATGCCAAGGACTGGTATGTGGTCAGGTATTGAGGAGTTAGGAAATTATGGCTTGGTTTTGTTTTGGACTTGTGGGACGTGTCAGTGTCCTTAGTGACTGAGTTTCGGGCGGAGACCCGAGGTATACATGGAATTGGACTTAGGAGATAGTCCAGATCAGTGGGACACAAGTCGGGTAAAGTAATAAGAGTAATTATGCAGTAATAGTGATGATTGTGAGTCGTATTGTCACACCATAAAGAAATGGTTATATAGATTGATGGATATAAGTGAGATGGCACTGTTAGGGGTGTGTTAGAGTGAGGATTGGCTCATGTATTGACTGTTGATATGACAGGCAAGGGAAGAGTTGGTGGGGCCCATAATGGACCATAGGGGTGTGGTCAGTTGGGACCACATGCCCGGGGATTTACAATTCCTTCATAGGATGCCTGAGTAACCCTGGAGTGATGACCTGGATACCTATTACTTGTGGTCATGATGTAAGATTAACCAGGACGTATGTACTTGGTGGGTCCCAGGCTATCCACTCTTCCATGTCTTGAGATGGCTATTGGTCGGGTATGTTGTTATTTGTGATGGGTTATGGTATGGAAGTTGTTGAACCGACTCGAGTTACCGATGTGATACCTTGATAATAGTTATGCGGTAACCTTGGAAATTATATATGGTAAAATTGGTGAGAGATAAGGGGGGTAGACCTGTTGATGTGAGGTTACCCAGGATGATTGGTGTCGTTCGCCTAGTGGCTGGATTAGATTTGGATGAATTTGATGTCATCCTTGGAAGGGATTAGTTGATGACCCATGAGATCTCTATCAAGTAGGTTGATTTGAAAGCGATATGTGGAATCTAGGATTCCAGAGGCTATGTTTCAGGGAGACTCGAGGGTATTACCCTCTAGGATGATTTTGATCCTCACAACCAATAGATGGTTGGTATGAGGTACTCAAGTTTACTGGTCACATGTGTGGTGTCTGTGTTTCGTGTATGAGATGCCTACTGAGGGTTGAGGATGCCCAGATTTCTTAACAGATTCCTGAGGTTTTGCTAGGATGAGAAATTGAGTCTACGACGATTTGAGTTTACATGTGGATTATGGAAAACTTGATAAGTAACGGTATGAGATAAGTATCCTGTATCGCGAACCAATGGATTGTGGTTTCGTGGGAAGGTTGTGAGTAGTGACCTTAAAAAGAGAGGCCAACATGCTGATGATTGCCGGTTTTGAGTAAAAGAGAGAAAAGGATAATGACCGGATTTGGTATGGCTAAGGTTAGTTGATGGTGATACCCTTGGACAGCCATATGAGCTAGTCATAGATGAGAGATGAGGATTCGGGTAGTCTGACCCCATTTAAGTGATGTAAGGTACCATGATGGATGATTGGTTGGAGTACTTACATGTACCGATGGGTGTGCGATGTACTGACTAGGTGAATTGAATATGCCCTCAGAAAAAGAGATAGTTGAATAAGTGTTAGGTCTGATAGACCAGAGTAGGTTTGGGAAACGTAAGTTGGATTGAGATTTGTTGGAGACCTCAAAGGATTGTAGGGATCTCTCCCATGTTTTTCCAGTTTTGGCGATTGACCCGGAAGGAGGTCAGAGTTTTTGGAAATGAGAACTAAGGTAGAATGGTTACGCGTGGAGGAATAGTGACTTATGTTCCATGGTGATCTCTCCTGTGGGGTATATTGAGATGTACCACGAGATTTGGGACTCGGTGAGTCGTGTGTTGATGCTAGTTAAACCCTCAGAAGTTGACCTTCCTTGTATGATTTGAGATCGACCCATGGGGTTGAGTATGCAGAGGTCATATACCTTTGGGAAAGAATGTACGAGTACTGTATCAACCATCAGGATTAGTATTACTGGATAAAAAGAAAGGCCTAATGTGCGATAAGGTGATGGTGGTGATGGTCGGGATAGTGAGATTACGACCACATTGGCGGATCAGGTACTACTGGGGAGAGGATTGTAATGTTTGATATCCTAAGGATAGGTGAAATCCTGTTAGTTATGGAACTCCATGGGATTGGAGTAATACACGATTTCTGATAACTTGGATGGTTGGCATCTAATTGCAGGACCATACTTGGTGTATGGTGGGGTCGAGGTTAAGAGAGGGGTGTGATTTGCGATATAGTACGAGCGAATGTACTAGGTGCTTTGGAAATAGGAAGGGGTCAGGAGGAAAAGTCTAAATCATTATACACAGTGACCCTGAAAAAGGGATATGGTATGATTAACCTAGTGAGGGGAATAAGTTCCCGAGTTATCGAACCTTAAGAGTGTATTGGCCTAGTGGCCTGATGACATTTGTGCAAATTTTACCATTGAATCATGTCACGAGTGGATGACATGTAAACGAGGAAATCTGACTGATACTGGTGTATCTTGGATCGTGTGGACACGAATGTGAGCTAGGCTACGTATTTCGAGTAAGTATTTGGTGTGACTGCCCATGGGGCAGGGGTTTATAGGAGGATTGGTGCTGGTGGTATGATTCTACAAGTTGGGTATGGCTTATACCCGTTAGAGAGTGTTTTTGTTCGGGGTAGATTGTAACGACCCGGACGTTCAAAAACGGGAAATTTGGAAAATTTGAAGAAAATGATGATTTTGCCCCTAGATAATGGGCGAACGATTGACTTTTTACTCGGGCAGTCAAACGGACTTTGACTGATGACTGTGACGTAGTTCGGGACGTCACGAGTTCATAGACAGGTGGCACGCCCGGTTCCGAGATTCGAGGAGAAAGTTATGACGTTCGGAAGTTCAAGGACATTTTCGTAATTAGGATGAAAGGGGGAAAATGTTGACTTTTTTATTGACCACTATCTTTCCCGCAATTCAAGGACCGTTAGGTAGGTCTCGATGCCTAAATCCGTAGACAGGCGGCACGCTGAAAACGGACATCGGACGGGTGAGTTACGGGTCTAGAAGCGTGAAGGGCATTTTGGTAATTTGTCAAAGTGAGGGCAAAATGGTAATTTGGCTGTTGCAAATTGAAACAGCCGTGAGTGGGTTTGTCGGAATTTTTTAACTAATAGGAGGCAAGTGCATAGAGTGTGTTGAATTGGAATTTGAAGCTAGTGGGTGTTTTTTTTTTAATTGTAAAGGTGGACAGTATGTGAGTGGACTTTACTTTCAAAATTTAATGCATGCATAAATGCTTCTATGATTATGATTATGACTTGTGATAATTACGATTTCCGTATTTATATGTATTTTGATATGCAATACGTAATTGCACGTATTTCGAGACTATGGTTTCTCTTATGCTTTGATGATGGTTTGATGAACGATTTTACATGATTTGTGAGTATGATATTTTAAGGATGTTTTGATTGTGATCATGGGTATGATCTACGGTTTTGACATGCATTTCGAGATTATTACGAATTTATGCGTTTTACGAGATTTCGAGTATATTGTGTTTTGATCATGGTTTTGATTCTTTGACCTTGGGATTTGAAATATGATGTGTTTTCAAGGATTTAACGGATTTTGGAAAAGTTGATTTCGGGCTTGATGCCCAGGGCATAACATTAATTTTGATTAGCGAGATTCGGTTTTCGGAAACGTGGAAGTGGATTTCCGAGTTTGGGTTCGAGATGATGTTTCCGGATACTAGCTTACGGAATCATTATTGCGAATTCGACTTTGGGAATGGATGACGGATATGATTGGGGATTTGAATGTGAAATTCGGACATAAGTCCTATTATGACAAAATGTGATTTCGGTTTGGTTTTGGAATTTGGATCTCGATGGATCCTGGATTGTTGTGATTTACAAATGGTTTTGGGTTCAAAGACCCGGTATTACCGCTGGATTATGTTTTGGGTTTAAAGACCCGGTGCTATTGCTGGATCATGTTTTGAGTTTAAAAACTCGGTTGGTTGATGACGGGGGAGGGCCCTTGATGCTTTTAAAGGCTCGGTTACTGTTTTGAGTTTAAAGACTCGGTATGATACCCCCCGAGGCCTATTGATTACGTTCTGAGTTTAAAGGCTCGTTGATATCCCGGGAAGGCCTGATTATGCGCATGGTTTTGAGTTTAAAGACTCGGGCGCACTTGAGATCCATCAGATTGATTGACTTCTGAAGTATTGTTGATTTCCGATGTTTTCGGATGTGTTGGGCAATGGCTCGGTTTATATGGTTTGATGGATTTTGGATTATGTTGTGTTCTTGGATTGGATTCATGGTTTTGGGCTGAGACCCTGTGTTTATGTCTACGGGCTAAGACCCGAAGGTTAAGAAAAGGAAAATGATTTTGATTTTCATACACGGTTTTCTTATGCTGGAAATGAAATGGATTGCGAAACGATTTTCGAATGCATTCATTAGTTTTACGTGGAGGGTAGAAATGTCTTTCTGTAACTGTTTTATAAACTGATGCATTTTTGTCTACTCACACCTTTTGTGTTTTTATTCACCCTCCAGGTCGTGGCGCGTTGGTCGAGGCTGATCGAGAGGCGGAGGCATAAGTGAGTACGTGTGTGGCTATCCCTTGTTTGAGAAGTACGGAGGGTATTTTGGAACTTCAGCCGACTTTTCAGACGGGAGCAGGACTGGGCACTGTTATCAATGTCCTTTCGGGGGCGGTCCTGTCAATCGCGCCATGACCTGGAGGGTCAATAAAACAGAAAAGGTGTGAGTGGACAAAACAAACTTTTATAAATACATTTACCAAAATACATTCTTACCCTCCAATTTCACAAACATGCATGCATATCGTAAAACATGAGTAATAGTGTGAAATCAATCAAGTATGAATAGTGGACCAATAAAATAAAAACACGATTCTAAATTCCCATGGTCTACACTTTCCCTGAAACTCATGTTCATCAAATCAATTCATGATATAAAGTATCTGGACACAAATATCAATAAATCCAAATATCAATAAATTCATGGGACTTATTTCCATATCAAATCTAATTAGTCACATTATCCCTGCAACACATGCAAATCAAATAGGCTCAAGGACCGCTCAAATCCGAGCATATCGCTATGAACACATCACTAGCCGACATTCCAGATCGTCATGAACACATCACTGATCGAACTCCACATAATACCAGCACATATGATCTGAGTCGAGCCTCCCTCGGCTGCACGACAACAAACCGTGACACGAACCAATCCCAATCCACCCCCTCCCCCGGGATTACCGTGGGACCCATCCCAAAACCATAAAACCGAATTCCACAATTCCAAGTGGACTACCGCCCAAAACCATAACCATAAATACCATTCAAGAAAACAGGTTTAAGCCATCCTGGGCATCCTAGATGCCTAGCGTCCCAGACGCCATATCTCATGGTATCAAGCAACGCATGCTACCCGGGGTCTCACCAGGTCAATATCTCTGACATCCCAGATGTCTGACATCCCAGACGTCCAATCATAGCATTCCTGCTCCTGAGCCATCATATAGTCCGGTAGCTCCGTATAATGACCCCTCGCAGGCAATGCACCGTGACTTCCCCAGTGTCCCAAACACTTGGAGAAGACCATCACATATCCTCGTGTCAAGATGGCTTATGGAAAACAGTTTAACAATCATTTCAAAACATCTCAAGGGCCCTGCCCGGAATTTCCATAAAACCATCACAAGTCCAATCATCTGATTTATCAAATCTCAAAACCATTTATTCAAATCCATTTAGGGTCCCTAACCCGAAATCACATTTAAAAACCAATTGGGCCTCATGCCCGATTTCGTAAACCAACTGGGCCCGCGGCCCGATTTCATAAATTAACTGGGCCCCTGGCCCGATTATATAACTCAAATGGGTCTCAGCCCAATTTCACAAATAACTGGGGCCCTGACCCGATTTCATAAAACAATTGGGCCCCCCGGCCTGATTACGTAACTCAATTAGACTCCAAGTCCGAGGTTACCAAAAAAATTGGGCCTCATGCCCGAGTTCATCCTTCCAATTTCAAAACCATTTCATTCAACTATTTCCAAAACCATAAGTACGGAAAATCAGGGTAAAATCAGAAACCTCGATTTACGTGCAAGCACGTAAATCTCCTCGAAATGCGTGAAACCATATAATTCACCAATATTCAAATCAACATCATATAATCACAATCATAATCCATATAAAACATTTATGCATGCATAATATTTATAAAACCAAAGTCCACTCACAGACCGTCCAACGATGCGCCTCGATACGCGTGCCATAGGCCTTCCCGGGCCCCGCCATTATCACCGGGACTCCCAAACCTGTGCAAATCACACTAGAGGGTCACTAACCTCTTCATTAACCTCCTACTAAAGCCTCGTAATTTTTCCAAATTTTTAACTATTTTTAAACTCCATTCAAAACCTTCGGTCACCCCGAAACATATCGAAACGGTGTCCGATTGACACGAAACCAGTCCCAAAATGTTCGTTACATCGAATAGATTATTTCAAGTGTTGAAATTTCCCGCAAAGACCTTACACGCGCCCCCACGTGCGGCTAGAACACCCTGCGCGTGAAACCCACGAGCCTGGTACTGTTCATCGTCCCTGACCTGTGGCAGACCGGTCCAGCCGGTTTGGTTCGTTCCGTCCGGTCCAATTGGACCGGCGTGGCCGGTTTGGTCCATTCTAACCCTTTCTTCAACCCGTTTTCACCCCAAATTCCTCCTAAACCATCCTCTAACTATTTCCAATCGATCTAGGGATTCAAAATAAGAAGGCTAAACCTAAAAACCATACCTTCAAGTTTGATGATTGAACCGGTCGTCCAAGCCTCGCTTGTTTTCTCATCTCCGACCAACCACCAGCCACCATTCCAAGCTCAGAAGAGCCCTAGCAACACCTCAAGTACATTTCCATCAAAAAAATCTATCCACAATCACCTAACCCTCAACTTCTAACTTTGAAAACCAAACCTTACCTTCCATGGTTTCTCCGGCCACCGTCCACGGCGGCGCAAGCCGTGGCCACCAACCTTATTGTCTCACCTCCCTCACCCACTTTCATGCTTACACCATCACAAATGAATGAGATTTGAAGGAGTTGTGGGGTGTGTTTGTGTTGTGCTCTTTAGAGAGAAAATGAGAGAGAGCCCGCGGGGAGAGAGAGAGAGAAGATAGAGTTTTCTTTTAAACAAATTAATTAATTAAATAATCCAAAAGTCACCAATTATAATCAAGATCCAAATTTTAGGGTCACCAACCAATGGGATGAGTGACACTTGTCACTCATCCAAGGCCCCTCAGAAAATATCTGCCCAATCCAATTAAATTAATATTATATTCGAATCCCGAGCCGTAAATTTCCGATTTCGCTCCCATGACCATAACTTTCCCGTTCGAAGTCCGATTTCAGCGTGCCGCCTGTCTATGGATTCGTATCGTTCCGTTCTAGGTAATGGTCCTCGGCCCTCGACCATCGGACCTCCCGGTCCAAAAGTCAACATTTGCCCCTTTTAACCATAATTACCAAAATGCCCTTGAACTTCCGAACGTCATAACTTTTTCCTCGAATGTCTGAATCGAACATTCCACCTGTCTATGAACTCGTGACGTCCCAAACTTCATCACGAACATCGGTCAAAGTCCATTTGACCGACCGAGCAAAAAGTCAACGTTTTACCCACGGTTTGGGGCAAAACGGTCATTTTGCATTGTTCGTTCGATTTCGCCTAACTAATCACCGATTAACCTCACTAATCGTGATTAGTCACTAATCTAATCTCGAAATTCGGGATGGTTCGTTACAACCTTCCCTCCTTAATTAATTTCATCCTCGAAATTCCCACCGATCTAATCTCAACCGTTCTTCCCTCCTTAATTAGTTTTGTTCTCGAAATTTCAACTATCCTGATTCCACAATCACCCCGTGGAAAGTAATTCAATCTCACGCTCGTGTACACTAGTACACCCACTAGCTAGAACAATACTTGTCTGCAACCAGACGTACCACTACTACTCACGTAGCATAGGCTACCCTCGACCACGTCGAATGACAGAAACCACACTTTTCGAATTGACACCACTTGTCAAATCTACCATTTCGTTGACGCAACAACTCGACGGTTCCTTTCTCAATCACCAATCTATCTTGACGGCTGCTTCCACTGGAAGTCATCAGACCTCACTCAACATTCTATGTTGACACATCCGACAAACCGTCACCATTTGACAGTTGCGAGTCGAAAACTAACACTTACCCACTTGTGGTTACACTAACCACCAACTTACTCAACCTGAGTATACACTAACCAACATTTCACTCGACCTGTGTGTAATTAGACCCATCAGAAATACCATGACCCATTGCATAGTATCTAATGTCCAGTCCACGACCTCGACCAATCCGATGGTATCGGAACCTATCCGACTACCAACGCTCTCCGACATACCTCTGGTATAACCCGTATACCGTCACCAGGCACCACAAGTCTGCAAAGTATCGTATCTCGAACCCTGAACAAGGTACATACATCTATCCATCGACCAAACTACAACCACCTAGGTCATAGGCAAACACGTTCCAATAATGAGATCCATTTGTCCAATCTAGCATTAGACAAATCGAAACTCCACCCATCATCCATTTCCAAATCCAAATTCGAATCCGCAATTTCATAAGAAATCCCGAATCCAAACCCAGACATCATATCCTTAACCCATTTTCAAATTCGAATCCGAAATCATTATTCCGTAGCTAGCACCCAAATCCAGAAAATCTACTTTCAAGTTCCAAAATCGAATCCTGAATCGTCACCTAGAATTCGATTCCAAAACCCGAAATCTCGTTCACGTCTACCAAGACACACCAAAACCGAACCTATCGGTTACCTGCTCAAAACATTCGATTGACTTCATAGGGAAGCCAATCCCAACATCCACACGTCTAAGGTTGACAAAATCTGACCACGTCGGAAACCTTCTCACCCGAGTAACAAGACATATGGGATTTACCTTAAAAAGAGTTCAGTCCCAACATCCTCAACTCAACATCCAAGTAAGAGTGATAAACTCTCCACCTATCTGGATCATCGAGATCACGATCCAGATCCATCAATACGTCACCTGATCGTAAACGTCACGATGTCCAAGGTCCTCAACATCATCATCCTGATCCACCTAGGATCCACACTATTAACTACTAGATTCCAAACCATAGGGTCTTACACCCTCAACGAAATCTGTATACTGTCACATCGTTCGTCAACCAACTCCCACATCTATACAGATCAGTCAACGATGAGACACGCCAAGACTGTGGGTTCTCACTGATTACCTCATATCGATCCTTTCCATTTCACCTAGGAAAACCCAAGGATGATCCAAACGATGACCTCAACACTCGTCTCAGGTGAATGCAAACAACACCACGTTATGATACCCGACATCGTCCGCCACCAAGCAGAAAATGACAACTCTCAGTCACCTAACTTCGATATACTCAACTCGACCTGATGACCGAAAAACAAATCCTGGATCCATCAACCAATACACGATCAATGTACTAGTGATACACCCATCATCTGTCCTAGTAGAACCTGAGAAGTCACCCAAAATGACTTCAACATACCCATTACCCATGCGGAAAACCCGCATTCCTCGTGTCACCTCAAACACTGTATCTCTCGATTTTCGATGTTACAACAATATAGGGACCACGCCTAACAGTTTCTATTCCTTAACTAGAAATCCGTCCCTGACCCTTCCGTCCAACAACGACTGTCAATAAGTACTATAATGACCCATTTTGTTTCTCACCATCCAATTTCTCCACAACAAGTCTATCCTAAACTTAGGAGATATGGTCAACCGCAGTTAACCATAACCACTCCGGAATGGATTCTCAAGTCCTTCGCTCATCTGGACATCATCCACGTGTAAACAAACAATCAACTCATCTATCCGGTTACGACCGTATATGTACATCCAAAATGATGTCAATTCATCCTAATTTGAAGTACCGCTCGACTGGAGAGTCACAACAGACCCCTGCTGTGATCTGCAGTCAAATCTCTGTATACCACCATAACTGACCAACTGGTCACTAATCCCTCATGACAGTACTCGATCCTCATGTCTCAACTACCGTTGGATCCTATCCAGTTCATCACTATCCGTGATCCACTCCCGAACCACAGATACCGAACATACGCCTATCTCGACGGAGTCACATCCCGACTCGTGACTAATACCGAACAATCACCGACACTAGTACCAGCACTAGTACCAGTACCATCATTATCACATGTCAGCATCAGCACGAAGTGTTCGAATCAGACAACTCTGGATCTCCGCTCATACCGAGCGACGATCCCGTACCTCTGCTCAAGTTGGAGAAACTCTGTCTCCCGCGTACCCAACCACTCTAGGTACCACCACTCTGCCAAACCACAACAAGGTACTAAACGCTCCCTAAACGCTCCCCAATCCTCAATTAACACAACTACATCAATCACCCTCGATAGCCAGCCATCTCTACATGATTGTCGACCAATAGTCATTGATATCGAGATCTGTGTCCACCCATCACACTATTATTCAGTCCAACTCAGGATTTCGTATCTTATCTCATAACCGTACCCGTGGATCGAATCCCACCAATTCACTTCATGTCTATCAACCAATCCCTATAGTTTTGACTAGACTCACTAGAGTCATCCACATAGTCATTCACGACCTCAGTCGCTCGTCGCAGCACCAGTTCTCATCCACTAGTCACAACTGAGGTTCACCTTTCTAATCCATCATATACTAGGGTTCCACAATTACACCCTAGGGTTCCTATGAACCCCACTGTCCCCTACAGTGTAGTCTACAACCTGACTGATCCCGCGGTCCTGACATTGTATAGACGTCAAATCCAATCCTACCATCAACTCAACGTGGGTTCCACCACTAAGGCCATCAGCTAACTTCGATGTACCAACATTCCTTACACTAGTAATCACCACTAGGGTTCACATTTAGACCATTACCTAACTGAGGTTCACATTTCCAGGTCACTACTCAAATGGGATTCCACGAACCCGGCAGCACCCAGCAGCACAACAATCTACTATCACATGACCGAACCGACGGTCCCACATCACCAGTTCATCACATAAAACCCCACTTGGGTCGAATCACACTAGCGCACGACGTATCGGGGCAATCGTACACTATCCACTATTCATGATTCATTCCCACTAACTATCCATCTGACTCCCTAACCATCAAGTTGATAACGAACTGCAGCACAATGAGACATCACATCCTCGACCTGTGCGCACACGAAGAGCAAACCTGCTCTGATACCACTTGACATGACCCATCCTAATCCCTCCCGGGATTACCGTGGGATGTGCCATACTCCCGTCTGACACGAAGTGTCAGACAAGGGATAACCTAAAGCCAATGCCCCAACGGGCTTCCAGAGTGCGTAAGGATCGATGGAGGAGGCATGCAATGTCCCAGTCTCTGCTACAGTCGCATCCGTGATCAACCTGAAGGGCATTAAAAACAACAAAGACTGTGAGTGGACGAAAATAAATAAGTTCATAAAACACATTTCACAAAGATATTTACGCCCTTCATTAAAACGTATGCATGCATCGAAACCTAGTAAGTAAACTATTTATTAAAAACAATCGTTAGGGCTTAACCCAGAAACCATGACTCAAAACCAAATGTGGGAACTCAGCCCATAACCATAAAACCAAATTCCAATTCCAAGTGGGCTACCGCCCAAAACCATAACCATAAATACCATTCAAGAAAACAGGTTTAAACCATCCTGTGCATCCTAGATGCCTAGCGTCCCAGACGCCATATCTCACGGTATCAAGCAACGCGTGCTACCCGGGGTCTCACCAGGTCAATATCTCTGACATCCTAGATGTCTGACGTCCCAGACGTCCAATCATAGCATTCCTTCTCCTGAGCCATCATATAGTCTGGTAGGTCCGTATAATGACCCCTCGCAGGCAATGCACCGTGACTTCCCCAGTGTCCCAGACACCTGGAGGAGACCATCACATATCCTCGTGTCAAGATGGCTTATGGAAAACAGTTTAACAATCATTTCAAAACATCTCAAGGGCCCTGCCCGGAATTTCCATAAAACCATCAAAAGTCCAATCATCTGATTTATCAAATACCAAAACCATTTATTCAAATCCATTTAGGGTCCCTGACCCGAAATCACATTTATAAACCAATTGGGCCTCATGCCCGATTTCGTAAACCAACTGGGCCCGCGACCCGATTTCATAAATTAACTGGGCCCCTAGCCTGATTATATAACTCAAATGGGTCTCAGCCCGATTTCGTAAATAACTGGGGCCCTGGCCCGATTTCATAAAACAATTGGGCCCCCGGCCCGATTACGTAACTCAATTAGACTCCAAGTCCGAGGTTTCCAAAGCAATTGGGCCTCATGCCCGAGTTCATCCTTCCAATTTCAAAACCATTTCATTCAACTATTTCGAAAACCATAAGTACGGAAAATCAGAGTAATATCAGAAACCTCGATTTACGTGCAAGCACGTAAATAGCCTTGAAATGCGTGAAACTGTATAATTCACAAATATTCAAATCAACATCATATAATCACAATCATAATCCATATAAAACATTTATGCATGCATAAGATTTATAAAACCAAAGTCCACTCACAGACGGTCCAACGATGCGCCTCGATACGCATGCTATAGGCCATCCCGGGGCCCCGCCACTATCACCGGAACTCCCAAACCTGTCCAAATCACACTAGAGGGTCACTAACCTCGTCATTAACCTCCTATTAAAGTCCCGTAATTTTTGTGAATTTTTAACTATTTTTGAACTCCATTCAAAACCTTCGGACACCCCGAAACATATCGAAACGGTGTCTGATTGACACGAAACCAGTCCCAAAATGTTCGTTACATCGAATAGATTATTTCACATGTTGAAAGTTTCCCCAAAAGACCTTACACGCGCCCCCACGCCCGTCTAGAACACCCTGCGCGTGAAACCCACACGCGCGGGTATTGTTCATCGTCCCTGACCTGCGGCAGACCGGTCCAGCCGGTTTGGTTCGGTCCGTCCAGTCCAATTGGACCGGCGTGGCCGGTTTGGTCCATTCTAACCCTTTCTTCAACCCGTTTTCACCCCAAATTCCTCCTAAACCATCTTCTAACTATTTCCAATCGATCTAGGGATTCAAAATAAGAAGGCTAAACCTAAAAACCATACCTTCAAGTTTGATGATTGAACCGGTCGTCCAAGCCTCGCCGGTTTTCTCTTTTCCGACCACCCACCAGCCACCATTCCATGCTTAGAAGATCCCTAGCAACACCTCAAGTACATTTCCATCAACAAAATCACTCCACAATCACCTAACCCTCAACTTCTAACTTTGAAAACCAAACCTTACCTTCCATGGTTTCTCCGACCACCGTCCACGGTGGCGCAAGCCGTGGCCACCAACCTTATTGTCTCACCTCCCTCACCCACTTTCATGCTTACACCATCACAAATGAACGAGGTTTGGATGAGTTGTGGGGTCTGTTTGTGTCGTGCTCTTTAGAGAGAAATGAGAGAGAGCCCGCGGGAAGAGAGAGAGAGAAGAGAGAGTTTTCTTTTAAACAAATTAATTAATTAAATAATCCAAAAGTCACCAATTAGAATCAAGATCCACATTTTAGGGTCACTAACCAATGGGATGAGTGACCCTTGTTACTCATCCAAGGCCCCTCAGAAAATATCTGCCCAATCCAATTAAATTAATATTATATTCGAATCCCGAGTCGTAAATTTCCGATTTCGCACCCACGACCATAACTTTCCCATTCGAAGTCCGATTTCAGCGTGTCGCCTGTCTATGGATTTGTATCGTCTCGATTTACGTAACGGTCCTCGGCCCTCGGCCATCGGACCTCCCGGTCCAAAAGTCAACATTTGCCCCTTTTAACCATAATTACCAAAATGCCCTTGAACTTCCGAACGTCATAACTTTTTCCTCGAATGTCGGAAACGATCATGTCACCTGTCTATGAACTCGTGACGTCCCAAACTTTATCACGGTCATCGGTCAAAGTTCATTTGACCTCCCGAGTGAAAAGTCAACATTTTACCCACGGCTAGGGGCAAAATAATCATTTTGCATCGTTCATCTGATTTCGCCTAACTAATCACCGATTAACCTCACTAATCGTGATTAGTCACTAATCTAATCTCAAAATTCAGGACGGTTCATTTCAAACCGTGCTACGTGACCTCTCCGGGCGAACACATCCCATCCTAGAGGCGAGCGTTATCTCCAAGGTGCACTCCGGGGAAAACACATTCCCAACCAGGAGCCCTAAATTTCCGCAAACAGGGTGGACTTCGGGGAAAACATATTTCCATCTGAAAGCCCTAAATATCCGCAACATATCACCATCATGAAAATCAGTGAAAACAATTGCGTTTAAAACTCATATCATTATCAACCCAGGGACTCAGCCCCAAAATATAATTTCCTCAAATCCGTAAAACCAATGTGCTGGTTTATTCCATAAATCCGAAAGCCATCAATACCATCATGTAATCACAAGGAAATACAAATCCAATCAAAATCACAATTCCATTTCGTCTCAGGCCCAAAATCTCGATTTCACGTAAATCCATGCAACCGTAACCCGAGTTGCCATTTTCACGTAAATCCATGAAATATATCCGAAAAATATTACGTAAATCCATCAAATAAATCTCTGACTCATAATCCGATTCATAACAACATTTTTCAATCCCGGGCCTACGCCCGAAACATCAATTTCATAATTTCTCGAAAATTGTGCAAAAAATAATATAATAATCTAGAAAATTGAGAAATCACCGTATCTAAACATCAGTGATGTCAAATCATACCAAATCATATAATAAAGCATTTAAAACATATATGCATGCATCACGGTTAAAAAACAAAGTCAACTCACACACACACCGTCCAAACGGCCCGCTTCCAAGCTGCACGTTTTTCCGTAAATTCTAGAAATCTCAATTCCTGTCCAAAATCATTATCAAGGGTCACTAGAACTTCAATATATCTCATATAATTTTCCCCAATTTTTCTGGGATTTAAATACGTATTTAACACGAAAATCAAAACTTCGGATACACAGAACTCTATCGAAACGATATCCGATTTCTTCGAAACCAGTGCAAAAATGTTCATTACACTGAGAGGATTCAAAGTCATGTTGACCTCACCTTGAAATAAGGCTCCACGCACCCTCACGCGCCGCCGTGAGTGGCTGCGCGTGACCATCAAGCGCCTACGACAGTGTCGACGTCCCAGCCCGATTTCCTGCAATTCGGGTTCTGCAACCCACGAGACTACCCGACTCAATCCCTGTCAATTTTGCATAAATTCTTTCAATTGATTTAGCTAACATCATCGTTTTAATGTTAATTTGAGTTATGTATGTTCAATTACACAATTCCTTACCTCAATCTAATCGATTCGAAGATGAACATTCGAAGGATATTTGTGCACTGTTCATTCTTCGAAGTTCATCAATCCCACCTATTTTCCTTTAATTGATCCATCCAAAAGCTTCATAGGACTGTGAAAAACTTGTTTTCGATCTCAATTTTGTCGTTCAATCCTTCCAAAATCACAACTCAATCCTCGAAATTCTTCACTGTCGCCATGTCTGTTCTATGCCAAACAGACACCAATTCTTCTAGTTCTTGATGTGATCCTGATCGAGGCAATCCCAGAAAGCTCAAATCAATCTCAATTTGAAGTTTCACGGCCTACAAATTCAAATTCAATTTTTGGGAGAATTTGAATTCGTACGTGTTTGGGCTTTCGGGTTTAGAGGTTTTCCCTCATCTTAGCTCTCCATATCATTTCTCTTAATTCCTTCTCATAATCTTTATTCTCTGAAATTTCCTCTCAAGGTTAGCTGTGGAAGGAAGCTCAAAGCTCTCACACACTCATACACTGTTTTTTCACGGTTTAAGGAAGAAACAGAGAAGATGATCGATAATGAAGAAATGCTAATTGAGGATGAAGATGGATGGTGAGGATTTGAGGGATGAGTGTGAGTAAATCCTAAAACAATTAATAAGGGATTAACGGGAAACATGATCCATAATTTAGGGGTCTCAAAACATGGGATGAGTGACACTTGTCGCTCATCCAAGGGTCCATAATCATTAATCACATTTCAATATTTTATTATTATTTCAATCGAATTCCTGGGATGTATATTTAACTGATTTCACTCCTGTGAACATAACTTTCCCATACACTACTCACATATGCCCAGTAAAATTTGATTACCTCTTACCAACAATCCATCGATTCTGATGGTCAATATCATTCTAGAGGGTAACACCCTCGAGTCTCCCTGAAACATACCCTCTAGTAATCCTATACTCCACATATCGCTCTCTAATCGACATACTCAATGGAGCTATCATGAGTCATTAACCAATCCATCCCAAGGATTACGTCCAAATCAATCCAAGTCTAGGAATAACCAATTCAGCCACTAGGCTAGTATCATCAGTCATCCTGGGTAGCCTCACATAAAAAGGTTCTACTCCCTTATATATTACCAATTTCACCAAATATAATTACCAAGGTGACCATATAGATATCATCAAATCTATCACTTCCATAACTCCAGTCGGCTCACCGACTTCCATACCTTAACAAATCACGGATCTTTCCATATCATGGACATCTCTATATCCATCCAAATGTATAACTTCGAAACACAGAAAAGTAGATAGCCCGGGACCTACCAAATACACGCATTATGACCACAAGTAATAAACATCTAGGTTATCACTCCATGGGCGACTCAGGCCTCCTGCTCAGAATTTATCGATCCTTAGGTACATGGTCCCAAATCCGACCATACCCCTACAGTCCATCATAGGCCCTACCAACTCTTCCCTCGCCTGCCACATCAGCAGTCAATCCAGGTGCCAATCTCTGCTCTATTGCACTCCAACCAGTGCCTCTATCACTTTATCAATCTATATAACCATTTCTTTATAATGTGACCAGACGACCCACAATCATGAGCATCACTGTGCAATTAACCTTATCACTTTATCTCCCAGTGGACCCAACTGGCATCCCACTGAACTAGACTATCTCCTAAGTCCAAATCTCTGTGTACTACGGATCTCTACCCGAACCTGTAATCTCTAAATGAAATTGACGCGACCCATCCAAATCCATAAATCCAGTAACCAGGGTTAAGCAATACCAATTCATAAACCCATACCCCATCAGTGTCTAACTCTGTACTAATCCTTGGCATCCCAGGTGCCAAACATTTCGCAATCACATGGGTCGGTCGTAGCAGAAACCATAAGCCTGTTCAACCTTTCCAGCTCCTCCCGAGCCGTAATACATTCCCATGAGTCATCTTGAGTCCTAACCAAAATCTTGACTCATTTTGAGTCCAATTATGACTCCTCTTGAGTCCAATCTCATCTCAATCATCCATGCCATCGTTGGCATATCCGGTCACCTAGCAATTATCGTTGGTGAACCATATCTTATACCACTTATAAAGCCTAAGAGATATCCCATCACACTCTAGACTCTGAAACACACATTCCACCTTAGAAATTTACTGAGAATCATTTCATCCCGAGTCCAATCTACCCAATTGTGCTACCTTTCTGGCCTCTGGGTTCATTCAGTTATGGGGCCCACATAAATCCGGGTTCAACAGTTAGTAAGTCACAGTGTACACAGATTAACATCCAACCCCTAAACCAGGGTAAATTTCATTCCGATAGTTATCATGAGGTCTCATATACGCAAATATACTAGTCACACTAACAGGTCGCGCACAAGGCTTACGTTTTGGAGGTATGGCGTGGCAAAAGAATTAGCAATGTAGTGCTCTGATACCAATTTGACAGGACCCGTCCCCAAAGGACATAAATAACCGTGCCCGGTCCTGCTCCCGTCTGACGAATCAACTTGCCAAACAAGGGATAACTGCACCTGTGCGCCCACTCATACCTCCACCTCCAGTATAGCCTCGATCATCGCGCCATGACTTGGAGGGTCAATAAAACAGAAAAGGTGTAAGTGGACAAAACAAACTTTTATAAATACATTTACCAAAATACATTCTTACCCTCCAGTTTCACAACCATGCATGCATATCGTAAAACATGAGTAATAGTGTGAAATCAATCAAGTATGAATAGTGGACCGATAAAATCAAAACATGATTCTAAATTCCCATGGTCCACACTTTCCCTGAAACTTATGTTCATCAAATCAATTCATGATATAAAGTATCTGGACACAAATATCAATAAATCCAAATCTCAATAAATTCATGGGACTTATTTCCATATCTAATCTAATTAGTCACGTTATCCCTGCAACGCGTGCAAATCAAATAGGCTCAAGGACCGCTCAAATCTGAGCATGTCACTGTGAACACATCACCAGGCGACATTCCAGATCTTCATGAACACATCACTGATCGATCTCCACATAATACCAACACATCTGATCTAAGTCGAGCCTCCCTTGGTTGCACGACAATAAACCGTGCTACGTGACCTCTCCGGGCGAACACATCCCATCTCGGAGGCGAGCGTTATCTCCAAGGTGCACTTTAGGGAAAACACATTCCTAACTGGAAGCTCTAAATATCCGCAATACAGGGTACACTTTGGGAAAAACATATTTCCATCCGAAAGCCCTAAATATCCGCAACACATCACCATCATGAAAATCAGTGAAAACAACTGTGTTTAACACTCACATCATTATCAACACAAGGTCTCGGTCGCAAAATATAATTTCCACAAATCCGTAAAACCAATGTCCCGATTAATTCTATAAATCTGAAAACCATCAATACCATCATGTAATCACAAGGAATGACAGGACCCGCCTCGATCCTCTCTGGGACCACATGGGGACGTGCCCTGCTCCTGTCTGACACCCAAAATAATGTTCCAATTTTAACTTTAAACATTCAAATGCATAAAAACCAAATTAAAGTTTTACATCAAATCCGGAATAAACAGATGTCAGACAAGGGATGAAATCCAAAACTACAAGTTGCGAGCACGACTCTAACATAAACCTGCGGGTACACCACCCAACAGGGATTCAGGTACGCAGAAGTAGATCTATGCCTCAGCCTCAGGTTCCTCCTCTACCTCAGTATCACGACCTGGAGGGGTTACCAAAACAATAAGGGTGAGTGGGCCGAAACTCAAGTTTATAAAATCGTTAGTAAGTAAAACATATAATTTACCCCTCCGTTTTCCAAACATGCATGCATCAGAATTTAAAACCATAAGTCATATAATATGTATCATAAGGCATATAATAAAACCATAAACATAATTTTAGCCACTGCACTATACACTCCGATTCCGACATCCCCGATGTCTGACGTCCCTGACGTCCAATAAGGTCACAATCACAAGGCTACGCGTGCCACTCGGGTCTCAATTCCGAGTTCAATCCCCGAACCCCGTTCGGGTACAGCATTCCCGATGCTTAGCGTCATAGACGCTGGACGTTCTAGACGTCCGTGACCACTCCGGGGTACCTCATCTGGAGGAGACAGTATCATAAGAATGGATCTATACAGTGCAGTATGAAATACATTTTATTGATATCCACATGCAAAACATATATGTATACATAGGTAAAATCCGAACCGATCGTTACGTTTCATCAGACGAGTCTCATGCCCAAATACCGTGAAACGTGCCATAACCGAAATTTCAATATCATCAAAACCATATCTTGATTCCAGCATGTGAACATATAAGTAAATCAGAAAACATTTAAGCATGCAAGGGTTTAATGAAATCGGGCCCACTCACAGTACGATCCCGCGGTGAAACTGTGCGTACGAACTTGTACCGGGATTATCGTACAATTCATGTCAGTCCAAATCATACGTAAGGGTCACAACAAGTCTTAAACATTTATCCAAATAACTCGAAACAGAAACTGGCTCGGGGAAACCGTCCAACACGTTTCCCGAGACAACCGGCCCTAAACTGACCCATCAAAACTATCTCAGATCAACATGGTTAATTCACCAAAAATGTTCAGGATGATGAGAGGAACAAAATTCATGTTGATCGTGATCGGAGATAAGGTCTAACGCGCCCTCACGGGCCGCCCAAAGTCGCTGCGCGTGAAAGTCACGCGCCTGACACTGTAGCTACAGTGTCACCACCTTCACCCGTTTGTCTGCAATACGGGCCTGCCACCCGCGGCTTGACACGGTTGAATATCCATCAATTCTTACTCGATTTCAATCCAATTTGATCCTAACATGTTCATTAACTATCCAATTTAGGTTCTGAGTCAACAATTAACCTCACTGGTCCCTTAAATGGACCCTCGACCCGTGATCAACAAAACGGGTCAATCACCAGAACTCCCTGGTTTCAAACTCATTGTCCAATTAACTTCACAGGAAGCATAATAGGATCAAAACGAACCAAAATCAACAATCAATTGTGTCTGAAAGTACCTGAAGGTTGTTGTCCCAAGCTCTGCGATTTCCCTGAAAACAGCAGTCACCGTCCCAGCTCACCCGTGGCTGATGGCCTTCGATTTCGATGTGGTTGAGTTCCAAACACTCCCAGAAGACTAAACCAGGCCTTGGTTTGGTCCAACGATCACCAGAAATCAAAAACCCAATTTCCCTCCAAAAATTCCCGAAATGGTTTCTCTCTGGTTCCACTTCTATTTTCAGTCCTTTCAACACCAGAGTGAAGCTCATTCACTATATAATCAGTTTTAAACAATTTCAAGCCGTCCCAGAGGCTCGTGGGAGTCCAATTTGTCCACTGAAAATTGTTCCCAGAAAAAGCTTCGAATAACAATAATCAATTCGACCGTGCAGGGTAGACGGTTCAGGCCACGTTCTAAAGCATCAGACACGTCTTCCTTTCCAGCACACACTTGCATAATCAATTGTACACTGAACCACCGCACATGGTGGTGCCGCCCATGTCCCCCGAGGTTTGCTACAGTAACTAGGGCGAAATGACCAAAATGCCCCTGGTTCAAATAATTACCAAACTGCCCCTCACTTCCTAGACCCGTAACTCAGCCATACGAAGTCCGATTTCGGCGTGCCGCCTGTCTACGGACTCAGGATATCGAGACCTACCTAACGGTCCTTGATTTATGTGAAAATTAGTTGCCGAACGAAAAGTCAACATTTTCCCCCTAAAGTCCAAATTACGGTAATGCCCTTGAACTTTCGATAGTCATAACTTTTTCCCTGATCCTACGAATTGGACGTACCACCTGTCTATGAACTCGTGACGTCCCGAACTACGTCACGGTCACTGGTCAAAGTCCATTTGACCCACCAATCAAAAAGTCAACAATTTGGCCATACCATTCACAAGGGTAAAAACGTCAATTCATATATTAAATTACAATATTAAAATCCTCGAATGTCCGGGATGTTACAAAATACAAATCCAATCAAAATCACAATTCCATTGGGTCTCATGCGTAAAGTTTCAATTTCACGTAAATCCGTGCAACCGTAACCCGAGTTGCCATTTTCACGTAAATCCATGAAATTTATCCGGAAAACATTACGTAAATCCATCAAATAAATCCCTGACTCATAATCCGAGTCCGAGTCAAAACATCATTTTTCAATCCCGGGCCTACGCCCAAAACATCAATTTCATAATTTCTCGGAAATCATGCCAAAAATAATGTAATAATCCAGAAAATGGAGAAATCATCGTATCGAAACATCAGTCATGTCAAATCATACCAAATCATATAATAAAGCATTTAAAACATATATGCATGCATCACGGTTCGAAAACAAAGTCCACTCATACACACCGTCCAAATTGCCCGCTTTCAAGCTGCACGTTTTTCCGTAAATTCTGGAAATCACAATTCCTGTCCAAAATCATTATCGAGGGTCGCTAACACTTCAATATATCTCATATAATTTTCCCCAATTTTTCTGGGATTTAAATACGTATTTAACACGAAAATCAAAACTTCGGATACACAGAACTCTATCGAAACGATATCCGATTTCTTCGAAACCAGTGCAAAAATGTTCATTACACTGAGAGGATTTAAAGTCATGTTGACCTCACCTTGAAACAAGGCTCCACGCACCCTCACGCGCCGCCGTGAGTGGCTGCGTATGACCATCAAGCACCTACTACAGTGTCGTCGTCCCAGCCCGATTTCCTGCAATTCTGGTTCTGCAACCCACGAGACTACTCGACTCAATCCCTGTCAATTTTGCATAAATTATTTCAATTGATTTAGCTAACATCATCGTTTTAATGTTAATTTGAGGTATGTATGTTCAATTATACAATTCCTTACCTCAATCTAATCGATTCGAAGATGAACATTCGAAGGATATATGTGCACTGTTCATTCTTCGAAGTTCATCAATCCCACCTGTTTTCCTTCAATTGATCCATCCAAAAGCTTCATAGGACTATGATAAACTTCTTTTCGATCTCAATTTCGTCGTTCAATCCTTCCAAAATCACAACTCAATCCTCGAAATTCTTCATTGTTGCCATGTCTGTTCTAAGCCAAACAGACACCAATTCTCCTAGTTCTTGATGTGATCCTGATCGAGGCAATCCCAGAAAGCTCAAATCAATCTCAATTTGAAGTTTCACGACCTACGGGTTTGGGCTTTCGGGTTTAGAGGTTTTCCCTCATCTTAGCTCTCCATATCATTTCTCTTAATTCCTTCTCATAATCTTTATTCTCTGAAATTTCCTCTCAAGGTTAGCTGTGGAAGGAAGCTCAGTGCTCTCACACACTCATACTCTGTTTTTTCACGGTTCAAGGATGAAATAGAGAAGATGATCGATAATGAAGAAATGCTAATTGAGGATGAAGATGGATGGTGAGGATTTGTGGGATGAGTGTGGGTGCATCCTAAAACAATTAATAAGGGATTAACGGGAAACATGATCCACAATTTAGGGGTCTCAAAACATGGGATGAGTGACACTTGTCGCTCATCCAAGGGTCCATAATCATTAATCACATTTCAATATTTTATTATTATTTCAATCGAATTTTCGGGACGTAAGTTTAACCGATTTCACTCCCGTGATCATAACTTTCCCGTTCGATGTCCGATTTCAACGTGCCGCCTGTCTGCGAACTCGTGACGTCCCGAACTACATCATAGTCATTGGCCAAATCCCGTTTGACCGTCCGAGTCAAAAGTCATAATTTTGCCCACCTTTAGGGGTAAAACGGTCATTTCGTACCTTCCGTCCGAAATCTCTCAAATAATCACCGATTAGTCTCACTAATCCTTCATTAGTCACTAATATAATCATGGAATTCGAGACGGGTCGTTACAGGTACAGTGTGGTTGATTCTGTGTGATTGACAAGGTTGTACATTGGTATGATCGTATCCGTGTTAGCATATCAATATGGTAGATTTACTATGTTTGTTGAGTCTATGCTTTGGCCTAGTCGTATTTATGTTGGTACTTTGATATGGGTTATATTGCATAGGTTTCTGAATTTACTGAATTTTCTTATTACTGCACATATTTCGAGATTATTGTTTTCTTGGTAAGCTTGATGCATACATAGTTTCATAAAATAAAGGGAAATTACTATATTTTTTAACTATGTTTTTAGAACTTTTATTTTCATCCACTCACATTTTTCTTAGTTTTGAAACCATCCAAGGCCGTTACGACAGTATCGAGGCTGCGTATAGAGTAGAGGGATAAACTCACGAGTATGCAAATGTCCCTTGTCTAATAGGGTTTCAAGGGTTCACTTGGTATTTTAGATTACCTGTCAAACGGGAGCAGGACCCTGATATGCATTATATGGTGTTTCCCGGGTTGGGTCCTGTCAACTTACTCCACCAGAACCTAGAAATTTTAGCTAAGAGCTCTTGGCAAAGGGACCTTGGGAGACGAAAGACGCTTATCGTGTACGAATTTCACAAGAACTTCCTTCCCCGTCATAGATAGCAGCTTGGCATTCCAGTTTTCTAATCGGTAGCGCAGGCCATCCCGAACCCTTCCAAACATTTTTCGTTTATTACGTCCTATAATTTTAGGAAGCCTAAGGTACTTTTCATAAAAATCTACAATCCGGATACCCAGAAAATTAGAAATCATCCATTTCAAAATCGGATATGTCCCTGGACTAAAAAAGTAGCAGACATCTCTAAATTAATTAGTTGACCAGATACCCGCTCATACTCACGCAAAACTTCCTGCATCTTCTAACATTCCTCCAACCATGCATTGAAAAATAACAAACTATCATCAGTAAAAAACGGATAAGAGATTTAGGGATCCCCGGGGTAACTACCACCCTATGAATCTGCCTCTCACCCTATGCTTTGGATATAAATGCTGAGAGGCCCTCAGCACATATTAGGAACAAATAGGGGAGGGGGTAAGAGGTCTCCCGGCCTTAGCCCCCTAGACGGCAAAATACCACCAACTACCTGTCCCCGGACTAGCACTGCTTACCTTACTATGGACACACAATCCTCAATCAGATTTACTAAGCGTGCATTAAAACCAAGCTTTCAAAGCATACTTTGAAGATAAGGCCATTCTGCCCAATCATAAGCCTTAGACATATACAGTTTCAGAACCATCTTTTTCAATTTACTACTACCTTTCCTCCGAATCACATGAATAGACTTAGAAGCAGCCAAAATGTTATCAGTGATTGAATAGGAAGGAACAAAAGCACTATGATAATTTGAGGTGACCTTGGGCATCATATGTTTCAACCTGTTTACAATAACTTTGCAAATAATTTTATACATAATTCTACACAAAGCAATGGGTCGAAATTCAGTTACCTTAGAAGGGAGATCCACCTTTGGAACGAGGGAGATCAGAGTATGGTTGATGATCCGAACACTTGCACCATTGTTGAGCACTGCCAAGCATAATGTAGTAACATCGGACCCACAATGTCCTAATAATTATAATAGAAAAGGTCTGCTCTTTGATATATAATTCTTCAATTGATTATAAATATTCTAACAAAAAATTGGTTATAAATATAAATTTTACAAAATGTGAAAATCTTCAAAAGATGATTAATATATTTACATGATTTTACATTATTATAGCAACATTGGATAGCTAATAATAAGCATGATATATATATATATATATAATTATAAAGACTATTAAATAATGATTCAAATATCTTAAACGCAAAAAACATTGTTTTATTTTTGAGAAATAAAATAAAATATAAAATAATCTAATATAAGTTATATAATCAAAAATATATTTTGTTGTTTGTGAATATGTTTTTTAATTAACGAACAAAATAATAATGACGGTACCCCTCCCGAAACGCTTTAACAATTGTGAAAGAACCTGCTCCCGTCTAACAACTTAATTAAAGTACTGAAAAATTCCCTTTGGTCAATAATATATAAATAAGGATAAATAATTCATTAATCCTTAACAGAACCTTACTTTATTTAAAAACTGTGATATGAATATATTAAACAATATTAAGACATATATTTAGTTTATTTTATTGGGAAGCCCCAAGTACTATTTACCCTTATGTACCAAGTCCCCTGCAGTGCCTCGGTTAACAATTCCCAGCTCCCCTGCGCTGCTCCTAAAAGGTACTAACAATTTGCAAGGCCATTTGGCCTGCAACATGACTATTACATTTGCAAGCTTTTATATGTACAAGGTACACAAGCACACATTTATCTGTGGTGTGTGTATATATATATATATATATATATTTAACTTTGAAGCCAATAATGAAATTTGTATTACCTGAAGTTTAACTGTAGAAGGATAGAAAGTTTTAGGGAGGAGTAAGGGTTTTTAGGTAAGGATGGTGGTGGAAGAGCTTATGGCATATTTAGGGTTTAGGGTTTAATTCTTGGATTTTTGGCACAAAATCCAAGAATTAAACCCTAAATCATAAGCGATTAAGATACTCATTTAATATTAGATAATAAAGATTTCTAAAATTTGAAATTTAAATGTATTTTTGAAGAATTAAAGGGTTAATTTCATTGTTTCAATAATTATAATAGTAGTTAGGGATTAGAAAGTTTAAAAAATATGGTTAATGGATTTTGAATATATATTAATATTGTCGAAAACTAACCAATGAATAGCCCTATAAATAACAAGAAATTTTTTCAAACAAGAGATAACAATGTATACAACCACCTCATCCCCACCGCTTAAACTACCAAAGATAACAGTTAGTAATATAGAGCATCTAGGTAACTAGAAAACAAAACTACAAATATTCTACTATGAGAATCAACTTGTGCGTGGTGTACGATTATACCTTTGTCTCAAAGTTTCCTATGTCTCTATGCAATAGTCTAGAGGGAATGTAAAATTAACAGTGGACAAAAAATAATCATTTGAAAATTCATTTTGCCGAGCAAAACATCATTTACTCTCTAGTTCCAAAACATGCGTGCATAAAATAAAACATAAATCATTGGATTTCAACTAAAATAAACTCAAAAATCATGCGACTGACATAAATCATGCAATATATATAAAATGGTTGTGCCTACATTTCGCTGAAATCTCCCATTTATAAAATCATCTGAGAAAACATAGCCACAAACATAAGTAATCAAACATAACAAATCATTGACCATCCTAGCGTTAACCATATGAACAACATGTTTTATGTATAGACAACCTCAAGATCTGCGTAGTTAAACTATGATTACATCCAAGTAACATTCCCAGGATCTGCGATGTCCAGGTGGCATCCTTGGAATCCGATGACGTCCATGTCACATCTCAAGGATCTGCAATGTCCGAAAGATGTCTCATTACTCAGGTATAGTAGAGCAAAAATCCTGCGATGTCCGGGAAGATAATCATATCTCACAATGATGATCAACGATAGAAAATAATTTACAAAATAAAGCCAAAATCATGCTTCTAAACAAAGCCCTGACTCAAAACCCAAGTAAAAACAATTTCAAACCGGGTCTAAGTCCAAAACACTATTTTCACAAAACCCGTAAAATTTGTGTCTAGAAATCACATCCTAAATAATTATTCCAATTTCGTAAATCATTGAATAACAATAAACATTTCAAATAATTCATCCAGACTATTTCAATCCATAGAAAGTAATAAAACATTTAAAACTTTTAATTATGCATGTATCACAATTTATAAAATAAATTCCACTCATAGGCTATCCATGCAGATCAATTCCGAGCTGTGCGATCCACTGAAGTCCCTGAAGCATTCTGGCCTATCAAAAATAATAATCGGAGGCAAACGTTAAACATAACCTCATATTTAAATCCTCTAAACCCTGGGATAACACACGCTTTATAAACCTACACATTGTCACTACGAACGTTCAAATCTACCCCAAAACGATCTCTGATTGACGCGAAACTACGCCAAAAGATCTAGAGGGTAAAAAAATATAGGGATGCAAGTCGTCGGAGCCCGAGAAAATTGCCCATGCGCTGCCACATAATGGTGGCTTGGTAGTGGCTCTTCCCCCCAGGTGCTGGCACTCTTCACCATAATATTCTACTAGCGATAGAATATCTCGTTAACAAACCTCCATAACCATATGAAATTCAAAACTCCATATTTCTTGTATTTCTCAACCAAATTTAAACTCATAATAACAAAAATTTATTTTTCAATCTAAGAAATCCAAATCCAAGTTCCAAACTAAAAAGTATTATCTTTGGTGGTCGGAAAATGACTGGAAAGTTTCGGGCATTCTTCGAAGTTATTTTTCGCCATTCACGATGGTCTCTTTGGCTCGTGGTGGTATGGTTGTGTTCTTCAGCATGAAATGAACCTAATAGTATCCATGGTTCATGGAGTTGGGTCAAAATTGAAAAGTCAATTTTTCTGAGTGGTTACAGTTTTAGCCTGGTTTTACCTTTTTGTGGGTCTCTCTTCCCATGCTATTTGCTAGGTTTGATTCGTAGTGAAGAGAGGATGAATGACAGAACCTGCTTATATAACACATTGCTAATCCCCGCCCGGTCCTATTCTCATTTGACAAACAATCAGAAATACCGAAACTACTCTCAACACTTGTCAGACAAGGGATACTGGTATTAGCCTTCTACTTATACCTCTACCTCACGACTAGCTTCAATCTTTGTGCAACAACATGGAAGGTCATCGAAAGGATGAAAAGTTTGAGCTGACAAAAATACACATTTTGAAAATACTTTTACCGAGGAAAACAAAATTTACCCTCTAGTTTCTAAAACATGCATGCATAGAATAAAATATTAACAATCGAAATTAAAATCAATAAATCACATCAAATCAACCAATCAAAAATCAATAATTCAAACCATCCAAACAATACTCATAAATCAAACCATCTAATCTAATACTAATCAACCAATTGATCCTCAGTAACTTGGCCTCCACCAGCTACATATCTTGGCCTTTGCTGACCGAATATCCTATCTACATAGATACCCTCACAACCTCAGGATCTGCGAAGCCGAGCTCCGAACATCTGAGTCCCATATTTAGAATCAGAAACGCCTGGGAAACCACCCTAGGCTCAAACTGCTCCCATATGAAAGATGTCATATCTCCAGTCTCACAGCCCTCATGATCAGTTGAGCCGAGCTTTAAACGTCTAACCGTTGAAAATCTTCGAGGATGGTTGATCATGGATAAATAATTTACAAACCGAGAGAATTCATTTAACACAATGCTTAACTCAAAACCAAGTCAAAACACATCCAAACCCCCTGCCTGAGCCTCAAACACCATTCCCCCAAAAGAACCGTAAAATATGTGTCCAAAACAAATCAATAAATACAAAAATCACATACTCAAACCATTAAAACAAAAATCATGCAATAAAGCAATTAAAATAGTAACTATGCATCCGTAATAATTTAATAAAATAAAATTCTACTCACACACCGTGCTCACAATTGGATTTCAAACTGTACGCTCCTCCGTAAATTTCAGAAATTGTACTTGACACGACCCATCCCAATCCCCCCGGGATTAACGCAGGATGTGACATACTCCCGTTGACACGAAGTGTCAGATAAGGGATAATTCATACCTCGGCCCATACGGGGCTCCCAGAGCGTGTCAGGATCGGTGGAAGAGTGCGATGTCTCGGTCTCTGCTACAGCCCGCAACCGTGAACAATCTGAAGGACATTAAAACCATTAAAAACTGTGAGTGGACGAAAATCAATAAGTTCATAAAACACATTTCATAAAGATACATTTATGCCCTTCACTAAAAGTATGCATGCATCGAAAACCAGTAATCAAATCATTTACTTAAATAAACCATTAAGGTCTTAGCCAAAAAATCGTAAAACCAAACATGTGTGGGAACTCAGCCCAAGACCGTAGAATACCGAAATTCCTAAATCCAAAACCAAGTGGGCCACTGCCCAAATCCATAAACACCGAAATACCATTTCATAAATCCAATCATCCATATTTACCCCATAACCATCCTTGGCATCCCAGATGCCTAGCGTCCCAGACGCTTGACGTCCTAGACGTCATATCTCACAGTAAAAGCAACGCGTGCTACCCGAGATCTCTCCGGCTCCATATCTCTGACATCCCAGATGTCTGACGTCCCAGACGTCTAATCATAGCAATCTTGCTCCTGAGTCACTATACAGTTCGGTCGCTTCGTATAATGACCATTCGCAGGCAATGCACCGTGACTTCCCTAATGTCTCAGACACCTGGAGGAGACCATCCACAGATCCTCGTATCAAGATGGTATATGGAAAACAGTTTTATAAAGTCATTTCAAACATCTCAAAGGGTCCTGCCTGGAATTTCCATAAACCATCACAAAATCCATAATTCCAAAACCATTTAGGGTCCCCGACCCGAAATCACTTTATGAAACATAGGGTCCTAGACCCGAAATCACATTTATAAAACACAATTGGGCCTCATGCCCGATTTCGTAAACTAACTGGGCCTCTAGCCCGATCATGCAAACCAATTGGGCCCCCGACCCGATACAGTATTCAAATGGACTCCAAGTTCGAGGGTTTCGAAAACAAATGGGTCTCAAGCCCGATTCCATATTTCCAATCGAAAACCGTACCATTGAACCATTATTAAAACCACAATCACATATAACCACAGTATAAAATTGTAACATCGAAATACGTGCAAATATGGGATTACCTCGAAATACGTGCAACCATGTAGATCACCAATTCCTTAATCATCATCATAGAAATCACATATGTAAAACATAAACAGTTATGCATGCATCACAATTTAGAAAACATTGTCCACTCACAGACTGTCCTACGCTGCCGCCTCGATAAGCATGTCATACGCCCTTCCGAGCCACATCAGTATCACCGGGACTTCGAAATCTATCCAAACCATACTAGAGCGTTACTAACTACCTCATTAACCTCTCATTAAATCCCCGTAATTTTCCCGAATTTTTAAACGTATAGGCTTTAAACCTTCGGACACCCAAAACTACCCCGAAACGGTGTCAGATCGACACGAAACCAGTCCCAAAAAATTCGTTACATCGAATAGATGATTTCACATGTTGAACACATTCCCAAAAGTCCCCCGCGCGACCCCAGGCGCCGCCCAAAGGCCCTACGCATGGGCCTCACGCGCCTACTCTTCATCATCCATGTCCTTCGGCTGAATCAGTCCGGTCCGGTTTGACTGTGCAGTCGGTCCAACTAGACCAGCGTGACCAGTTCACTTCCATATCTCTCGTGTTTTCAGTTTGTTTTTAGTTTGTTTTCATCCATTTTCATTCCTAAACTTTCCTCTAATCATTCCTAATCTATTTATGATTTCAAAACATGAAAACCAAGGCCAAACCATACCTTGCAAAGTGATGCTTGAACCAGCCAACTTCCACTGTCGGTTTTCCACGATTCCGGCCACCTTCAGCCACCGTTTCAAGTCCACTAGCCTCCTAGTAACCTCAAAAATACTTTTTCATTAACAAAAACATTCAAAAAACTCTAAAACACAACTTACCATTTTTGAAACATCAAACCCACCGATCATGGTTATGTCGGCCACCGACCACAACGGCTCGAACCGTGGCCACCACCAGCCTCGTCTCACTTCCCTCTCTCACTTTCATTCACATACCAAGCCCATATAATGAGGATTGAATTGTTGGTATTGGATGGGTTGCACGGTCACAGGTTTGGGAGAAAAATGAAGGGATGATTGATCGAGAGGAAAGAGAAATATCCCACCGTGTGGGGGAATTGGCCAATCAGATAAGGGATAGGTGTCACTTACTGATTGGTCCACCCATATTTCCAATCCAATCCAAACCTGCCACACGTCCCCTTTTCTCGATTTTCATGCAATAGTACCGTAAAACGATCTAGACCCGTAACTTCTCCGTCAAACCTCTGATTTTGACGTGCCGCCAGTCTACGTAGTCGTGATGTCCCGATCTACATCTTTGTCATCAGTCATCGGTCCTCGTACGCTTGACTCCCTAAGTCAAAAGTCAACATTTGCCCAAATCTCGGGGCAAAACGGTCATTTCGTACCGTCCGTCCGAATTCTCTCAACTAATCCCTGATTAGTCATCCTAAACCATAATTAATTAATATTTAATCCCGATATTTGGGATGGGTCGTTACAGTACCGCTTGTCATAAATTTCCACCAAGGGTCACTAACACCCCATATAATCATACATCTAAATTCCCTAACTTTCCAAGATTAAATACAACTTTAAAACCTAATATAACACTTCGGACACCCAAAATTACCTCGAGATAATGTGTGGTTAACTCGAAACCTGCGCCAATATGTTCGTAACATTGAATTATATAAAATTTGTGTTGATTGGAAACCTACGCAATGGGTGTAAAAATGAAAAATGACTATTTTATCCTTGAAAGTCAAAGAGTTGACTTTAACTAAAAGTCAAAGAGTTGAATTTGACTAAAAGTCAAAGAGTTGACTTTAACTAAAAGTCAAAGTGATGACTTTTGACCCGAGGCATCTTTTAGAAATTTCAAAAAGATCGTTACGAAGGTCTCAGCCTCCTGAATACATAGACAGGAAGCACGTTGAAAAAAATACAAACAAAGAAGTTATGGGTTTAGAAAAATCAAGGGTATTATGGTAATTATTTTACAAAGGGCAATTTGGTAATTTCACATTTTTGACATGTGATAAATATAAGCAAAGGCCTAAAAGGTTCCATAATCTTTCCTCCACTTCCTCACCAACTTATTAGTCATATATATATATATATATATGTTGTGTGTGTGCTTAAAGGACAACGGTGGGTGGTGGCCGAAGAATGGAAACAAAAAGAAAACAAGCCACCACCATGAGAGGAAGAGGAAAAGAAGAGAGGGAAATGATGGGCAGAAGGAAGATAAAGTGCAGAAGTGATCAGATGAAGAAAAAGGCGAGGATTGGGGCTCTGGGGGATCCAAAATATTCAAACCCGTGAAGCTCCCTATTCGGGTTTCGGGTTTGGACAAGGAATCCCAGAGATTGATATCTCATTGTGTCCTTGGTGATCATTCACCCTTCTTAGATTGAAAATTAGTATGAATGGTCATGGAGAATGGCTAAGCAACCCTTGGACTCCATGGCCGAAAGGCCAGTTTTGGTACGAAGTATTTCAAGTACGTTTTTGTTATTCTAAGGCTATAGAAGTCCTCTTGATTGGATTAGGAGTAGATTGGATGAAGAACGGTTATAAATGAGTGAAAAATGAAGGAGTGAAAGCCGAGTCAGGCAACCCAAATAGCAAACTCAGTGAGAGGTTGAAGACGACGACACTATAGCTAGCGCGTTAGCTTTACGCGCAGCCACTTTTAGCGACGCGTGAAGGCCCGTCCGGCGTCTTCTCAAGGTATCGTCAACACGAAAGATGTTCTGTATATTTTTATGAGTTTAATGGTATAATAGTTGAGTTAATTTGATCGTGTCATGATTTAATTCCAAATTTTCAAAATAATACGCTTTTAATTAAATTAATGATTATTATGATAAATGTTAAAGTACAAATTAAGGATAATTCCACTATTCCAAAAAGGGTCTTAAAGGTAAATTATAGTAAAAACATAGTTTATGAAGAATTATAAATGGGAGTAGTAGCATATGTTATAAGTAAGGAATAAAGGTTTCCGAGATTATATAAATAGTTTTATACCTAATTATTGAGTATTTGAATTATCTTTTGGGCCATTGATGAGATTTGTAAGAGGTCGATCATTCTTTGTACCAAAGCTCTACCTAAACCAATTTTCCCTTCTCAATAAATTCAAGATTTTTTGTGCAAAACTAATTACACCATATCTCACATTCTACAACCTTCATTTGTGACATGGATGAGTGTCTCCAAGTGTCTCACAAAAGAGTGCCCAATCAATTCGTATCCATGGAGTGTCCTGAAGAGAAAAAGTGTAACACGACCTCTTTACCTTATAATTATCTTTTGTGCTTGAATATCTTGGGTTATGAACTGATTTCTAATATCCTTCTTGGTTTTATGGTTGTATTAATTCCAATATTCTATGTATTTTATGATTCTAGTTTTTGTTATGATTGTATGTTTGTGCTTAATGCTTGATTAGATAGAGGAGTGTCTCCAATTAAGTCTATATCACTGAAAGTGTGGCGTGAGTGTCTCCCTACACGTAGTTAAGATAACATGCAAATAACTCGTAAGGCTAGAATTAGAGGATTTCATAGGTTGAAGTTAGCAGACGATAGATTAGGTTAAATTAGATTTAGTTTAATTACTTAGAAATTTAAAATCAAACTTTACCCCCCTTAATTAATCAATCAAACGATAATTATGCTTAGGTACCCTCAATCCCCAGTTAAGAACGATCCCTATTTACCAATGCTATATACAAAAAAAGGTTTTTAATTGCATACGTTTCTTTAAGTATTGAGCGTGACTTTGTGTTTACTTTAATACTTAATTTTTGCATATCAGTCGCCTTGTTGGGATAGTGGGTTTGAAATGGGTGGAAATCCTACGAGGACGACTTTATTTTAGATAAATGTAATATGAGGGTGTAGAATTAACTGGGCCATATCCATTGTCTGATATAAGTTGTTTGACGGTAGCATGATAGGCTCGATTTTTCCTAGAATTTTGGAACGGGTCTTGTCAGCGGAGTACACCCCTCTATGCATCACCTATGGCCTTTGCATGTGTGCCTTATGCGCCTGTAGCAGGGGTCATTCTCGACCTCTCACGGGCCGAACCGTTTCTCTAGTTTCGGATTCCCCAACCTGGTAGGTTAACCTGGCCATAACTCAGCCGTTTCTCATCCAAATTTCACGTTCCAATAGTTAATCTTCATCTAATCTACTTAAGGAAGGGATGGATGTCAAAACAGGGAAAAATGACAAGACCCTTCCCTGAAAATAGCTCGAAAATCACGTCCAGGCCCTGATCCCGTTTGACAAGCAAAGCATAATACTAAGATTATCCTCAGCTTGTCAGACAAGGGATATTCGGCTTATCAATCATGCATCATCCTCTGGTTCAGCCCTGAACATTGTGCAATGGCCCTGGAGGGTTTCAAAAATCGTGAAAACCGTGTGAGTGCAATTACCCTTCGTTTTCTAAAACTATGCTTACATATAAAAAATTTTTAAATTCCAAATAGAAACTGAACACAGTCAACGACCTAAAAAAACATGCAAACCAACCTGTTGAAACGGAAGAAGCAGTGACCAAGTCACATAAATATATATATATATATATATATATATATATTAATCAATATCTGGTAGCTTCTATCTGATAATTGATATTTACAAAAAGGAAAAAAATGGGAATTTAAAGGCCACATAAAAATAACAGGCATTTGAATTCGAAATCAGATATCATCAATATTTTTCAAACAGAGTCCTCATTTAATTGGGTGCTTCAAATTTTAAATTCAAAAATGACCAATCTTCATTTGATCTCATCTTTTCCCGTTGCCTATATATAGAGGCACAAGGGAATGACATAAGGAGGAAGGAAAGTGGAAACCGGGAAAAGAAAAAATTGAGAGAAAGATCAAAGTGTGTGTGTGTGTGTCAGGTGAAGAGAAAAAAAAGTTGAGAAATAGCAAGGAAAGTGTGTGTGTGTGTGTCAGGTGAAGAGAAAAAAAGTTGAGAAATAGTAAGGAGTGTGTGTGTGTGTGTCAGGTGAGGAGAGAAAAAAGAAAAGAGTGTGTGAGTAAAAGAGAAAAGAGAAGTCAACAAAGAGAAAAAGAAAGGAAAAAGGAAGAAAGAAGGAAAGAAAGAAAAAAACAGCAGAGGAGGTCTCGCATGAAAAAAAGAGGAGGAAAGGTATAAAATGATCTTACTTTGTTTCATTCTTTCATAAATTCTTTGTGAAAAAAAAGATTTATATGCATAAAAAAGATTATATATATCTATATATTTCGGGAAAATTAACATGGCAGGTCCAATACCACAAATATCAAGGGTAAGAAATTTCAATATTCATAACAATAGACGATCACGATCGTCTGAGAAATTTATGAATATAAAAAAAAAGTGAGCGATCATGATCGTTCATGGAAATAAAGGAGATTATGTTCATGGACTTGAAAGAAAATAGACGATCATGATCGTCCAAGAAGTCCGAGAGATAGTAATAATCATGAAGCAGAAAAATGATGGGATGTTCAAGAGCATAAAAAATTCGGTCGATCATGACCGACCAAAAGAGTTTGCTCATGTGTATCATTTCATATGAAAGGAAACAATTTTGAAATCCAAAAAGCATGGAGAATGAGTCTGCAAGTGTAAAAGAAAAAAATATTTAAATTGCTAAATGCATGATGTGATGAAGCATGGGGGAGTTGGAGATGATAATGGCTTTAACGCCTAGACATCAATTCAGCAAATATGCTATAATTAATTGGCATGAAGAAAATACAAAAGTCATGTGGAAAAAGATGGAATTTGATGCAAGGCAACAAGGGTCCAAGGGTCATCACGTTGGGAGTGAGAAAAAGTATAAAGGATGTTTGTGATGTGCATACATCACTTGCATGAAAAATTTCATGCTCACATAGTCATATTTATTGGTGCAAGCTACAAACAAATAAAGGAAGAGATGGAAAAGTGGAAAAGAAAAATGGAAAAGTGGAAAAGAAAAATGGAAAAGTGGAAAATCACCTTCTTTGATTAATTGTCAACAATTATAACAGGATGTGACTGGAGCCTTTGCTTGTTGCAATAGACGACCTCGTTGAACTGTCAAAAGCAAGAGAAAAAAAATATATTAATTGGGATAGTGACAGTGGGGATTTGAAGCAAGGAGCAGAAGACTTTCTTAAATAAAAAGCATAAAAGCATGATCTTACCAAGCGGTGAAGTCAGATGGCACAGGCAAAATCGAGAAAAAAACAAAGGCCAGGGAATAAAAAAGCAGTATGTTTCTTTTAGTTCGGCTAGGTTCTTGTTGATTTGTTCTAATCTCATCAACAAGTAGAATCCAATGATGATTTCACTTACTTCAGCAGATACACTTGAAATGGGGCTCAGACGTTTGGGCTAATGAATAATAATTAATGAGTCATCAAAATACTCATTAATTAAGCTCAAGGCATTTTAAAGGCCTAAAATCACTTCTGAAAATTCCTAGGCCCAAAAATTCATTTTTTAAAGTCCACACTCATTTAAAAATCCAGAACTACGCCGGTTTGATCCCGTTAAGGGTACGTAGGCAATCTAGATTATTCTAGAATCTAGATACAACCACCCCCTTTAAATAAATTCGTACTTCTTTGAAGTTGATTCTATTTTTTTTAAATAGCCAAACACATATTTTAATGGGTCATTCACTCATTAAAAATCGTTCGAACTACGTCAGTTTGATTTCCGCGAAGGGATATGTAGGCAATCTAGTATACTCACTAGATGCAACCGCAACCATCTTTGAATCACTGGTTATTTCTAACTAAATTCTCCCAAATATATTTCCAAACACATTTCCAAACACAATTTCCAAACACAATCCTTATTTTTAACGAGTCATTCACTCATTAAAAATTTTGGAACTACGAGTGGCTTGATTCCGAAGACGGATACGTAGGCAATCTAAGGTTCGACTTAGATACAGCTGCAAGAAAATCAAATAAACACTTTACTCTCATATTTATTTTCGTTGGTAAGCAGAATCAAAAGGTTTTGCTCGGTAACAAGAGGATCTAATTAAGAGGCACATTTGCCTTGGATGGGTCGTACCCTAAAAAATAATAAAACCGCCAGCAATTAGGCATGGTGGTGAGATTATGTTGGGGAGCAATTTTTTCCTCTACACAACCATAATGCAACAAACATCAGTAATCATGACAACCAACACACAAATCACCACAATAGTCAACAAAAACCATTCACATAACCAATCCACAGCCAACCCATCCACGATGCACCACATCAGTCACCATGTCCACTACACTATCGGTAGGTACACCACTTGGGATCTGGAGCACAGCTCGACGTCCAAGTGTGGACCTCACACACTCACTTAGGATTTGGAGCCTAGCTCGACGTCTAAGTGAGAATTGACTCAGGATCTGGAGTCCAGCTCGACATCTGAGTCAGTACCAAACTAGTCTCAGGATCTGGAGCCCTCGACTTGACGTCTGAGACTACTAACCAACACGCACCTTAAAGAGGGTTAACCATAATTATCACAAATCATCACAATATTTGACATCACAAATACTGAGAAGCCACACATCCATATCACAACTTAAAACCATAATTAGAAACTCGGGCCTAAGACCAAAACACCACTCGACAACAAATACCGTAAACTGTGTCATCAAAAGAATATCCGAAAAATCCATTCAAAAATCATATGAAAATAGCCAAAATCCAATATCACAATATCTAGTGCCATAAATCATATTCAGTTTGAAACCACAATCGAAACGAAATTAAAAAATATAATTTACAAATAATGTCGTAAAACATGCAATAAAATAATAATTAAATACAACATTACCGAAAATCATATTAAACAATTAAGTATGCATGCATATTAATATAATAAAAAGAAACGTCCACTCACACGTACTGTTCACGCAACCGAACTGAACTACACGTTCTTCCGTAAAACTCGAGAACATCAATTCCTGCCATAAATCATGTCTTAAGGTCACTAATTGTCCCAAAAAGCCTTATATTTAATCCCTCAATTTTTTTTGTTATTTTTAAATGAATTAAATTATTGCCTAAACATTCGGACAGTCAAAACTATCTAAAGACGACAACTGATCGCCTTGAAAATTGTACCATTGGACTCGTAGGATTGAGAACTCAAAGTTTCATTTTGATCACAAATCTAGATGACGTGGAATGCGCTCCCACGCACCACCCAAAGTGGCTGCACGTGGGCCTCATTCGCGGCTACTGTTCATCGTCTTCCTTAGCACACAAACCCGGTTCTCTACAACCAGGTCACCCGACCCGCGAGTCCAACCCTGCTGAAACTCGATGATTTATGCCCCATTTCTCGTATTTTTAACGTCAGAAATCCCCTAATAACCTCCAGAAGAAGATATTTGATCTCAGAACTTCAAAAACTTACCTCAAAATCACGGTGCTCGCTTTTAACCTCATGCCTCAAATTCAAACTCGATTATGAGGTTATTCCCGCATCTAATCCTTTGAAATTTTTTCTTTTTGAGATCGTCTAACCACGCAGGACTAACCAACGTGCTTGGCATCAAGTTGCTACATCCAAGACGCCAATGTGGTGTTCAAATCCATTTTTTCCTTCTCAAGTCTAATGGTAGCTCACGAGTTCATGGTGGTTCTTGGGTTTGAACCCAGCTCTCATCCTCTCTCAGTCTTTTCTTATTTCTCCCTTCCTTTCCTTTTCCCTCTTCTCTCTTTTTCCCTAATGATCTCCTTCATTCCTCTTTTTTTTCTTTTTCCTTTGTTCACACTCCCCATGGTTTCAGCCATTGTCCACCGAAACCTCATTACACATCAAGCACACACATATATATAATCCACCAAGTTAGTGGAGATTAATGGAGAGAGGTCCAAAATTTTCTGGAAAAGTTTCACTATCCAAGGATATTTTCTAAGGAAAATGACCAAAATGCCCTCCATGTAGAAATTAACAAAATACCCTTAAGGGTTTTTAGCCCGAAACAATCTCATACAATCTACGATCTTGGTATGTCGCTTGTCTATGAACTCAAGATCCTGATACCTTCGTAATGGCCTTCTTCGAATTATCAACAGAGGTTTGTAGAAAAAAATATCAACATTTTGACTTTTTTTTCTAAGGGAAAAATTGTCTTTTTTATCTAATTTCACTTTTCACGTGATTGGGGCCGTTACAAAAAACTTACCCAAATTTTCTATCTAATTCTCCAAAGTTTTGGCCAAACTTCAAGCTTAGGTTCCAAGCTTCCTCACATCCAAAACTTTGGTTTTCTAACCAAAATCAATCTCAATAACCCAAATAAGAGTTTAGATAATTCGGTTACAAGCTTAGAAACCTCGAATGAGTTACACAAGCAACTTACGATTTTTTTCAAGTTTTCAGACATCGGGTTTTGTTCCGCCTCCTCCCTATTTCCTATTTCCTTTCTCCCTTCTCTTCTCTCTTCTCTCTTCACTTTCTCTTTCTCTTCTACTTCTCTGTGTTTCTCTCTTTCCTTCACAGTTCTATCTTTTTTCGGGTTTTCCCCTGTCGAGTCCAACACAAACACACACATTACACACCCATATATATATATATATATATATATAGTAAGTCGGTGCACACACCTATGAGATAAGGAAGGGAAGAGATAAGACATATGTCGCCATCACAAAATATCCCTCTTGTGAAATTATCAAAATGCCTCTAGTATCAAAAATACCAAAATACCCGTAATCAATTTAGACCTGTCACAAACTCATTCGATATTCGATTTTCGTGTACTGCCTATCTATAGATTATGGATTCCAATACCTACGTAATGGTCCTCACAAAATTTTCTCGAGGAAAAAAAGTCAACTTTTGATGTTATATAATTAAAATCGTCAATTTACAAACAAACTTTTCGAAATTACATCCCCCCCTAAAAGAAATTTTGCCCTCAAAATTTGAATGTATTCCTCTAACAACTAAGGATACGAGGGCTATGTCAACTTTATTACACAGCAACAAAATATTTATCTCTTTCTCTCTAGTGGATTCCAGGGGCAATGGACTCACGTAGATCCATCCTCAGGTGTCTTTTGTGCCTCATCTAGTGTAAGAGCAGTTACATGAGCCCGTCAACCAGAAGATCGACCATGACCCCTCTATCTACCTCCGCACTATGATAAACACCAAATTGTTCATCTTTTTATATCAATTTCCTCTATGTTTTGCTTTGTTAAAACCTTAATTATATTAATTCTATCTCATTTTATTCTTATCATATATATTAATTACTAGAATTAATTAATTAATAACTAATTATAGAATTAATAATTAATTGTTAATTGTAGCCACAAATGCAACGTAGCAAAGCCCAGCGTCAAATGAAGGTCCAGCGCTGTTTCCATTGTTGTGTGGCCCATTTCCACCTACTCGCGTGTCCAGATTCCAACTGTAGCCTATCTCTTTCTTAGAGGCCCAAGTGCAGCGCTAGCTCGCTTGTAAGCCCATCCGCAGGTCCAGTTCGAAGAAAACTCCAGCCAGCTGTCCACCAATCCAAGTCGTCCACCAGCGCATTCGACATTCCACCGCCATCCTATGCAGCCCGGCATGCCTATTTTCCCGCGTCTTCAACAATGGTCCAGCATCCATTCCCACCAGGCCCAGCTCGTAAAACTTGCTCGTGGCCCAGCTCGTAAAACTTGCTCGTGGCCCAGCTATTCCTTTTTGACAATTCCAGCAAACAACTTCAGATTTCCAAGCAAAGAAAGGAAATATTATTTCCTTTATTTTTTAGGTTTAAATTAGGTTTTTTATTACTTTTAATCAGGATTTTTATTACCTTATTTCTTTAGGACTTCAATATTAATTAGTTTAATCATTTTTTTAGGATTTAAATTATGAACTTCTATTTATTTGAGAATTAATTTTCTCCTATAAATAGAGAGACTTAGGCTAATTGTAAGGGGTCATTCATTCTTTGTACCGAAGGTCTGCTTAACCAAATTTTCCATTTTCAATAAATTCAAGATTTCTTATGCAAAACTAATTACACCATATCCTACCTTTTACAACCTTCATCCGTGGCATAGAGGAGTGTCTCCAAGTGTCTCACCAAAGAGTGTCCAATCACTTCGTATCCATAGAGAGTCCTGAAGAGAAAAAGTATAACACGACCTCTTTACCTTGTAGTCATCTTTTGTGCTTGAATATCTTGGTTTATGAGCTGATTTCTAATATAATTCTTGGTTTTATGGTTGTGTTAATTCCAATATTCTATTTGTTTTATGATTCTAGTTTCTATTATGATTGTATGTTTGTGCTTAATGCTTGATTAGATAGATGAGTGTCTCCAAGTCTATATCACTGAAAGTGTGGCGTGCGTGTCTCCCTGCACTTACTTAATATAACATGCAAATAAATCATAAGGCTAGGATTTCATAGGTTAAAGTTAATAGAATTCATGAATGAGTTAGGTTAAATATGAGTTGACCTTGTAAATAATAGATTAGGTTAGTTTAGATTAGTTAATCACGTAGGATAATAAAAACAATCAACTGCCCCCTAATTAAATAATCAAACGATAACCATGCTTAAGTACCCTCAATCTCTGGTTAAGAACGATCCTTACATATCAATGCTACATCTACATCTACACAAAAGTGTTGAATGTGACTTTGTGTTTACTTTAATACTTAGTTTTAGCATATCACACTGTTAGTCCTACAAGCAGAAGTTTAACTCCCTTTTATTGTACCAGAAGTCAAAACTATCCTTTGAACATGATTTCCAGCAACAAAGCCTGTCGTTCTGATCGATACAAACAATCTTTCTTAAAATGACTGGACTCCCCATAGATGTAACAATTGGCCGTATCGAGGAGTTTAGGTTGAGAACTCTGCTCTCTAGTCGACAAAATATAAACACTACTAGACTGAACTAGCGACTAGGGTCTTGGGGCAAAACTCTGAGTACCATCCTATCTAGCTCCACGATAGCCCAGACTAGATCGAGTACAACTAGAAATTTTGTAGCTGAAATTATCCATCTTCAGATTTCCCAAGTCATTAGTTCATAATCCTGAAGTCCTTGACGTCTTCTAGAACTCGTAGGCTGCTCTCCAACGGGATTACTTGCCTCAACTCTCATAGCAGCATCTAACAACTCTCTAAGGGTGGCAAAGGATCGCACGGTTATAGTGGCCCTAATTTTGCCCCACAAACTCAATTCGAATCGTTGACACTTATCTATCTTGGTGGCCACAATGCCAGGGAAAAATGAGACAAACTCAGAAATTTTTGTTCGTACTCAGCCACTCTCATACTCCCTTGCTGCAACCATATGAAGTCAAGATTTATAGTATTACGGAAAAGCGAGGGAAAAACTGATCTAAGAATCTATCCCGAAATATTTTCCAAGTTAACGTGTAGGTATTCTAGCCCGTCATCTATAACCCAAGGCACCATCGATATACATAACCACCCAACAAGAAAGTGGATATCAACACCATATCCTCCCAAGGACACTGAATGACCTCAAAGATCTTTTTCAGGCAAGTAATCCACGCATCTGCCCCATATGGGCTTACCTCGTCTGTAAACTCAATTGTGCCCAACCGCTGAGCTCTCTTGATTTCTGCCCCTGTCTATCGTTATCCATCTATTGAGGCCGTGCTAGGAGCTCACGTCTTGGAAGAATGACATTGAAAAACACTAACCAACACCAATCTTGCTCCGATACTAAGTAGACATGACCCGTTCAAGGGTTACTCGTACTGAACTTCTACTTATGCCTCCGCCTCACGATCAGTTCCGATCTTCATACAACAGCCTAGAGGGTCGTAGAAAATATGAAAAGTGTGAGTGGATAAAAATAAACATTTTAAAAATACGTTTACGGAGAAAAATAACATTTACCCTCGATTTCTAGAACATGCATGCATAGAATAAAACATAAGCAATCATAATCGAAATAAATTAATCACGTCAAATCAACCAATCTAATATCAATAAGTCAAACCAAACAATCAATACTTGTAAATTAGACCATCCAATCCAATACTAATCAACAACCCAATCATCAATAACCTGGCCTCTACCAGCTACATATCATGGCCTCCACTAGCCGAATATCCTGTCTACATAGACAACGTTCACAACCTAAGGATTTGAGGAGCCGAGCTCTGGATATCTGAGTCCCATCTCCGAAATCAGCGACGTCTGGGAAGCCATCCCAGGCTCAAGCTGTTCCTATCCAGAAGATGTAATATCTCCATCCTCATGGCACTCAGGATCACTAGTGTCGAGCTCTAGACGTCTAGGTGCTGACCATATCCGAGGATAGTTGGCCATGGAAAATAATACACAAACTAAGAAAATTTATTTAACACAATCCTTGACTCAAAACCAAGTCAAATTACATCCAAACCCCCCGCCTGAGCCCCAAACACCATTTCCACAAAATAATTGTAAAATGCGTGTTAAAAAACAATCAATAAATCCAGAAAATTGTCCAATAACCATTTAGAAGCCATAATCAAACCATTACAACATAAATCATGCATTAAAGAAATTAAAACATTTAATTATGCATGCTTAATAATTTTATAAAATAAAAGTTCAATCATACACCGTCCTCGCAGTAGAACTTCAAGCTAACCATCCTCCGTAAATTTTAAGAATTGTGCCCCATGTCATAAATTTTCACCAAGGGTCACTAACCCCCTAAATAATCTTACATTTAAATTCTCTAATTTTTTTCGGGATTAAATACAAATTTAAAACCTAACATAACACTTCAGATACCCAAAATTACCCCGAGATGATATCCGATTTACTTGAAACCTGCGCCAATAAGTTCGTAACATCGAATATTATAGAATTTGTCTTGGCAAGAAACCTAGGTGGAGGGGTGGGGGCACGTGCCTCTTCGTGTCGCGTATGGCCTCTGCGTGTGGGCCTCACGCACTTGCAACAGGGGTTATCCCTTAACTCTCGCGGGTCGACCCGTTTCTTTGCTTTCAGGTTCCTCGACCTGACAGATTGACCTGGCCATATCTCAACTGCTTCTCATCCAATTTTCACGTTCCAACTGTCATTCTTCATCTAATATACCAAAGGAAGGGATCTATGATGTTAAAACAAGGAAACACTTACCCAAATTGACTGTGTAATTCTCCAAAGTTTTGCCAAACTTCAAGCTTGGGTTCCAAGCTTACTCACGTCCAAACCTTCGGTTTTCCTGACCCAAATTAGTCCGAGAAACCCTACTAAATTTTAGATAACTTGGTTACAAGCTTAGAAGCCTCAAACGAGTCAAATAATCACCTTATGATTTTTTTCTTCAGTTTTTCAAACTTCAGGTTACATTCCTTCTAGTACCTTCCTCTTTTTGGTTTCCTCTTTGCTATCTCCCTTTTCTTCTCTCTTATCTTTCTATTCTCCTTCTCTCTGAGTCTCTCATTTCTTCACGGTTCTAGCTTTTTCGTGTTTTTCCTTCTTAGGTCCAACACAAACACACACACACACACACACACACACACACACACACACACACACACACACAAACACACATATATATATATATATATATATATATATGTAAAGTATGTCGGTGCATACACTAATGGGATAAGGTAGGGAAGAGATCATATATATGTCACCATCACAAAATTACCTCCTTGTGAAATTACCAAAATGCCTCTAGCATCAAAATTACCAAAATAGCCCTAACCAATTTAGACCCGTTACGAACTCATTCGATATCCGATTTTGGCATATCGCCTAGATATGGATTTAGGATTCTGAGACCTACGTAATGGTCCTCACAAAAAGTCCAAAGTATCCGAGGCAAAGGTAAAATTTTAACCTTATGAAGGAAAAATCGTCATCTTACAAACAAACTTTTTGAAATTACATTTCTCAAAATTTCGGACCGTTACAAGCTACCCCCTTAAACGAAATTTCATCCTCGAAATTCGAATGTATTCCTCTAACTAAGGATACAAGGGCTACGTCAAATTCACTACACAACAACAAAAATTTTCTCTCTATAGGATTCCAAAAGTAACACACTCTCCTAGATCTACCCTTTCATGTCTTTTGTGCCTCACACAGTGTAAGAGCAGTTACACGAGGTTGTGAACCAAAAGATCAACCACGACCCCTCTATTTACCTTCAGCCCTACTAGTCCCTCAAGTAGCAGTTTTAACTCCCTTCTCCCGTACCAGAAGTCAAAACTGTGACAAGACCTAACACAAAAAACTATGCACGATATACCCGGGTCCTGCGCCCGTCTAACAGGAAATCCAAAAATGCCAAAAATACCCTCAGACAAGGGATACTTACCAACTCGTGAGCTCATGTCTCCGATCCGTATATAGCCTAGACTCTCGCGCAAGGACCCTGGTGAGTTTCAAAAACCTAGGAAAATGTGTGAGTGGACGAAAATAAAGGTTTATAAAAACATACTATTCAAAAAATATTATTTAACCTCCGCTTAATAAAGCTACGCATGCATCGAATTTACGAATAAAACATCAAATTTGAAATACGTGCAGTAACAAGAAAACTAGTAACGTCATAAACCTTACCAACATGAAACCATATAAAAAAAGACTGCATATACGACTAGACTAAAGCACAGAATCAACAATGTAGAAAGCCAGCCTTGCCAATATATCAACAATGACATGACCACACTAGTGCAGAAGCATACCAATCACACAACACCAGCCATACCGAAATAACCAACAGACCAAACTAACCAATTATATCAACCGACCCAACCTCAATGTTTACTGCTAAATCATCGTATCAAAGGTGCACTTTCGGTAGGCTAATATCACTCGAGAAAGACGAAGTCCCAGACTTGAAATCCTAGTGTGGACCGGCTTAAGAACTAACGGAGCCCCAGGCTTGATGTCTGAGATGAGTCTCGGGAAAAAACAGAGCCCAGCTCGTCATTCGAGACTATCAATCATAATTGGCATGTCGATGATGGACATCAACCATATCACATCTCACATCATCATAATCTTCACACATCAGCATAAACATCATGACGGTCACAAATACTGAGGAACCACATACCCCTATCAACATCATAACCCAAACCACACACTAACAAATCGGGCCTAAGCCCATGACCACAACTCAACCAAACCTCGTAAAACAAGCCATTAAATATTCATAAAATCATGTAAAATTCCATTTCACCAAACATCATCAAAATCATTTAAACAAGATATATCAAATATAAAATTGTTTTCCAAAACCCAGAAGTAAACCAAAATACTACTCGACAATTTCCCCGTAAAACATACAAAGATCCATTTATTGTAAAATCCGCCAAAAATCCATAAAAAATCGTACACAAATAACCATCAAGTAATTCACATAATAAATCATATAAAACCATATAAGACTACACATAGGGTTTCGAGAAAATAAAAGTTCACTCACACGTAACTTTTTTGCGACCGAACCGAACCGTACGTTTTTCCATAAAAGTCGAGAACATCAAGTCCTACCAAAAATCACTTCTAAGGGTCACTAATCACCGTAATTAACTCACTATTTATTCCCATACTTTTTTGAGTTTTTTAAACGAATTAAAACGGAGCCTAAACATTCGTATAGTAAAACCTGTCCCGAGACGATGTCTGATTGCCTCGAAATTTGTACCGTTGGATTCGTATGATCGAATATTATAATTTTAATGTTAACATCATGTCCAAACAGTAAACCACACGCCCTCATGTGCCCAACTTCCTTCTCTACACGTGAAACCCATGCACGCTACAGTGTCATCCCTAACCTCAAGCCATACCCGGCAGTTCAACCAGCCTAAAAACCCATTTTTCTTCACCATTTCCCATCGTTATAGCGTCTAATTTCATATAAACCCAAATTACAGAAGATCTATGATAAAAAAAATGAAGGAAAATGTACCTTGAAGATCGAAATTAGACCCACAATTTTCTACCATGTTTTCTCGTTCTTGTCTGTAGCTTTCCAGCGTGTCCAAACCCCTGTTTTTTGGGTTCAACCTGATCCCAAGGTTCCCAAAAAATCATTAGAATCCAAACTAGCGAAACACCAGGCCTCAATCATCGCTCGTCATCTATGTTCATCGTTCATTATACCTCATTCATTGTTTATCGACTATGTTCGGAGTCTTGAAAGTTGTTCATCAGTCATATTCATCGTTCATTATACTTTGTTCGTCGTTCATCCAGTATGTTCGAAGTTCTTGAACATTGTTCATCGTTCATAATAATTTTTCATTCAATCCTTGTGATTCATCATGGGAATCCATTCGATTATTTAAAGGTAGCATTTTAGCCATTGCAGCTTGGAATAGGAGCAAAGTATGCACTGTGTCCCCAAAAGAGCATACAAAGTTTTCACTCCCGTGAAACATCTAAAGCCTTTACTCATGTGAAGCATCCAAGCCTTCGCTCATGCGATGCATCCAAGCCTTCGCTTCTACGAAGCATCCAAAGTCTTCGCTCTTGCGAAGCAACTAAAGCTTTTACCCTCGCAAAGCACCAACACATTTGCCCCCACGAATCACCAAAGCCTTCACTCCTGCGAAGCATCCAAAGCCTTGACTCCTACGAAGTACCCAAATTCTTCAAAGCATTCACCCCTGAGAAGCATCCAAGCCTTCGCTCCTATGAAGCGTCCCAAGCTTTTCCTCGTGCAAAGCATCTAAAGTCTTCCCCCCTGCGAAGTGTCCATAGCCTTTGCCCTTGCGAAGCATACAAGCCTTCGCTCTTTTAAAGAATCCAAAGCCTTCGTCTCATCGAAGTATACGAATCCTTCACTCAATGGAAGCACCAAAGCGTTCTCTCTTGTGAAGCATCCAAGCCTTCGCCACTGCGAAGCATCAAAGCCTTCACTCCTACGAAGCATCCAAACCTTCTCCTTGCGAAGCATCCAAGCCTTTACCATGCGAAGCATCCAAGCCTTCGCCATGAGAAGCATCCAAACCTTTTCCCTGTGAAGCATCTAAGACTTCATCCTGCAAAGTGTCAAGGTCTTCCTCTGGGAAGCATCTCAAGCCTTTCCTCTAGGTAGCAATCAAAACCTTTCTCGGGAAAGCGCACAATGCCTTCCTCTCTGGAGCACTTCAAGCCTTCCACTTGAAAGCAATCCAAGTCTTTCTCCTAGAATCAATCCATGACTCTAACCGGAAAAGCTCTTCTCCGAAAGGCAATTTGAGTAAAAAAGCTCTCAATGGATGCTCATGGCCGCAACATGGGCATTTGAAAAACCTACAAGTTCGAAAGTTAATTCAAACAAATAAAAATTTTGTAGAAGAAGCTTCATGCATGAATTCGAAATTCTGTAAAAATAATATTTTCATTTCTTTATTCGAAAAACGGTTGGCAAATCACATGTTGATTGCTCAGACCAAGAATTCAATAGTAAACTGAAAATACAATCATGGACTAGAAGTAACTGATCTATGAGAATTCTAGGGACATGGCATCAATGCTTAACAACCTTTAGAACTTAGTCCATTCTTCAGCTAATAGTAGGGGGAAAGTTATCCAACATTCCCGATCTCAACCTCTAGCTCTTTGGAAGAACTCCATTGCAACTGGTCATACCTAATTTTAGCTCCTTATTTTCTTTTTAGAGTACATTTTTGGAGGAATATGTTAGAAAAAATGATTCAAGTCTCAATTTCTAGATTTCCACTTCTAAGAACTTGACCAAGTGCTCGGAAGAACCAATGGAAAATGTGCACCTGTTGGATGACCTTGCTAGGCCATAACAACCAGAAAATAGCCTCGAGAAGACTTGGAAGGTAATTCAAGACTTGACTTATTCTTTGGAGGCAAGTCAAGGCTCTGTTTTGAAGTTATTCTTCAGGATAGCAGCGATTTTTCAGACGCAGTGGACCAATCAACGATTACTTGATCAAGCTTTTGAAAAACCTTATACTGTCCAAAATTTTTAAGAGTGACAATTGATGGTGATCAAAGAATGAAATTTTGTTTAACGACCACTGATTGTAGAATATGATTTGAAATTTTCAAGTTCTCCTCTCATGAGCAATGGGGGCGGTTTTCACATCATCTAAAAAATCGGCTGCATCTTTGGCACCCTATGTTAACATACTGCTCTTCTTGAGATCAAGGATTATTTATCTTATTTCTTGAATTGGAAATGGCATAGATATCTTCAATAGCTTTGTCGTCTTCACCGATAGAACATCTAAGTTATTTTTCTTCAAGCTGGCTAGGATAGTAAAGAGCGACCTCGTAAGCTCCACATGGGACATGCCGAATCCACAATTTTCGATTCCCACATTGGTTCCAATATGCTTCAAGCTCAATGGGATTTTCAAGATTAAGTCGTGTCTATGAGAAAAGGACCAGAATTTCCAAGTCAAGTCAAAGGTCACTATCTGCCAAATTGCAGGACTGGCAAGCAAAATCGAATGATAGCTAGAATCCACCTACACCGATAGCATCCATAAGTCCACCCACACATGGTAGAAGAATGCAAACCTCACTGATATCAGCTACCTCACAATGCTGATGTCAATCACAGAACGTTCTCTGCACCAACTAACTTCTATGCTTGACAAGGAAACCCAAGCCTTAGCTTCCAATTCGGCCTCAACACTTGGTGGGTCTCCATTGGTACGAACAAAGCCACCGTCAAAGGCGGGCCTCGCTTGCCCGTTGCTCCACCCGGTGGAGAACACATGGAGATGTCTCGTCGGTGATTGGACAAAAGTCGACCAGCGTTGTCCCACTACTGACCCCCTGATGATCGATCAAGGTAACAATAGCTGATTGCTTGCTGTTTGCAGGAATTGTGAAGAATTATCACGACAAGTACAATTTCTACTTCAACTCCTGTGAAGTACCCAAAGCCTTTGCCCTTGTGAAGCATTCAAAGCCTTTGTTCTTGTGAAGCATCCAAAGCCTTTGCCCCAGCGAAGAGCCCAAGCCTTCACTCCTGCGATGCATCCAAAGTCTTTGCTCTTGCGATGCATCCAAAGCCTTCGCCCCCACGAAGTACTAAAGCCTTACACCCCACGAAGCATCCAAAGCATTCGCTCATTCGAAGCATCGAAGCCTTCACCATGCAAAGCATCTAAGTCTTCGCCCATGCGAAGCATCCAAGCCTTCGCTCATGCGAAGTACTATAGCCTTCGCCTCAGCGAAGCACCCAAAGCCTACGCTCAAGCGAATCCTCCATGCCTTTGCTCCTGCAAAGCATCCAAACCCTTCCTCCCCACGAAGCACCAAAGTTTTCGCCACCAAAAAGCATCTATAGCCTTCGCTCATGCGATGCATCCAAGAATTTTTCATGCGAAGCATCCAAGCCTACACCATGTTGAGTATCCAAGCCTTCGTCATGCGAAGCATCCAAGCCTTCGTTATACGAAGCATCCAAACCTTCGCCCTACAAAGCATCCAAAAATTTTTCATGCGAAGTATCCAAGCATTCACCTTACGAAGCATCCAAGACTTTGCCCCTGAAAAGCATCAAGTCTTCCTCTGGGAAGCACCTCAAGCCTTTCCTTCGGTACACAATCAAACCCTGTCTATGAAAAGCACGCAGAGCCTTCCTCCCTGGAAACACTTCAAGCCTTCCTTTTGGAAGCACTTCAAGCTTTCTTCAGGAAGCAATCTAAGTCTACATCCTAGAAGCACTCTACGACTCTATCCGGGAATTGCTCTAGGCGAATTGGAGTCGAAAATCTCTCAGTGGATGGTTATGGCAGTAATGGGGGCATTTGATAAACCTACAAGTTCGTAAGCCAATTCAATCAAATAAAAGGTTTGAGAGAAAGCTTCACACATGAATTCAAAATTCAAAATTTTCATTTCTTTATTCCGAAAATGGTTGGTAAATCACATGTCAATTGCTCAAACCAGGTATTTAATATTGAAATGAGAGTGCAATTCTAGACAAGTAGCAACTAATCTATGAGAATTCTAGGGGCAAGGCATCAATGCATATCATCCTTTGGAACTCGATCCATTCTTCAGTTGAAATTAAGCGGAAAGCCATCTAACATTCCTGCCCTCAATCTCTGGCTCCAGCTCTATCTCCTTGGATTGGACTCCATTGCAACTCATCGTACACAATTTTAGCTCCTTATTTTCTTCCCGGAACAAAGTTGTGGGGGCATATGATAGCAAACGCCGCTCAAGTCTCAATTGCTAGATTTCCACCCTTGTTGAATTTCCACCTCTAGGAACTTGACCCAGTGGTTGGAAAGATTGACGAAAAATCTGCACCTGCTAGACGACCTCGTTGGGCTTGGGCAACCAGGAATGACGCCCTCGACCAGACTTGGAAGGCCATTCAGGACTTGACTTATTCTCAGGATGCATGTCAAGTCTCTGTCTGTTGTTCTTCTTCAGGATAACAAAAATTGTCAAATACATTAGAGCGCTCAGCCACTCCTTGACCAAGATTTTGGAAGGCCTTTCACCATCCAAGATTTTCGAGAATAAAGGTTTCAGCCTCAACTGATGACCAAATGAGGAAGTCTTTCTATTGACCTCTAGTTGAAATTTTGCCATTACAACATCTAAGAGCGCACATGGAAGAGCATCTTTCGCCAAGCTCCATAAACACGCCAATGGAAAGGCAATCTGATTACAAACTTTACATGCCATCAGTTGTTTGAGTTCCTCAAACTCCACGTCATTCCCATGGAATGGACTCTCACTAAGAGAACTACCACGCTCCTATAGTGAAAGATTTCCAAATGGCTCTAGAAGTGCATCTTGTCGAATTGTAAAATGATCGTGTTGGAAAAATAACCAGGACACCATTTGAATTATTTCGAAAGGATGTCTAGTGCTATCAGGATTATGCCAAAAACCCCCTACAACTCCACTCTGCACGCAAGAAAAATACTCCAAGGTGAGGGAAGAATAGCATGATACGTGGTGAATTTGAACTACCAACCTTAGCCTCCAATTTGAGCTCAACACATGGCGCATCTCGATTGGCACCAACAGAGCCGCCCACAAAAGTCCGGCCCCGCCTACCAGACGCACCACTCAATGGCGAACACGTGGAGATATCTCGTCGGAATTGGACAAAAGCCGACCAGCGCTGGCCCACTGCTAACAATCCAACCAAAGCCAGATACACGACACCTTCTGCAGAAGTCCACTGACAGCCCCTCAAGCCAATCTGTGCCCAACATATGGCAGCCAATAGCGACACGAATTGAGCTGCCAATAATGGTTGGTACCACCTGCCTAACCAACCACTTAAGCAAGAACACGTGGACTCACTCCTCAACTTTAGTGCACTAGCTAACCACCTTTCTTGTTAAGAAAATACGCTGGTGTTAGTCTCCGTATCTACTAATCGGAAACTCCCACAAAATACATTCTTTAAGAATTCGTTGTAAGTATGACTTCATGCATCTTGAAATGACTGTTTTTGAAAATTGAGCATATCACCACCTGAATCATCACAATTGGACTCTCTGAGCTCCCAAAATCGTCATTATAGTGAAATTGAAAAAGAAATTATTATTAATTTATATATATATATATATATATATATATATATATATATGTAAAGCTGCAAGTCTGCAGTGAGGCAGAATGTTTTGACAAGAAAAAAAAAAGCTCACATGCAAGATGCGCCACCTCTTGCACCCCTCTGATGTTCCTGTCATGAGAAGAGAGAAAAAAAAAAAGTCGAAAAAACTTTACAAAAGACCCATGCCCTTTATGCTAGTTTCCCCCAAGATTTGACTTTTCAACAATTCTTGTTAGCATAATTTCTTGTTATCAACATCATTTCCTCATCCACAAAGCCAAAGAAGGAATAAAATAAAGGAAAGCAACAAAAAATCTTACCATTGATATATTCAACATGCAAGCCCTGGAAATGAAGAGAAGAAAAAAAAGGTATTTTTTTACCTCCAGAAGTCAAGGAGAAACCAAGGGCTCATTTTTCTCATGTCTCGTCAACATAATCAAGCCAAAATGGTACTCCGTTGCTGATTATAAACATCCTATTTTATAGTGGGATAAAACTGCTGAAATGAATAGACGTTTTGATGGCTTAAAAGAAACGTCCAACATCTTTTATTCCTTGTCAATGACAATAGTTATGAGGAGTTATTAATTTTTATGAAATGGAAGTTACAAAATCCATTAAGTGAAAATTAAAATTCATAAATGAAGGTATTAATTCTTGGCAACAAGTTAAATTCAATTGCACAAGTTCAAGCTCAAAGTCTACCCGAATTTTTTTTGGCTTTCTATTCCGAGCATAGTAGAATTAATCCAACTAAAGAACAATACAAAATAAGATAGAGTCCTACTCCAAATATGATTTATTGGGACTACCAAAAACATACATCCCTTAGGATTCCTTTAATTCCTAAACGATGTGGGGGCATATGTGGAATCATGAATTACCTGAAAATTGTGGAGTTGCCACGTGTCCCATAATCCCAAAATATCCAAATTGCCCATGGTAAGGACATTAATAGCTTGAAGATACCCGCCCATTAAATAATGTATTTCTAGCTAAATATATTATTTAATCTCAATAGTATTAATTATCATTATTTTTAATAAAGGACAATTAGTATTAATATTAAAATGCTTTAATTTTCATCATAATGAACAATTATTGCAATTGTTAAATAATATATTTAATTAATAATATATAATTTATTAATTACAAATTCAACCGACCAATCAGAACGCTCCGAGACTCCCAAGACTTTCCTATAAATAACGGAGCTCATTTCATTTGCAAGGTAAGTCGAGTATTTGCTTCGAAGTAATTATTTTTCCTCTCTCAAAGCTAACTTAGACATCAGAGTGTTCTTGATTGAACAACCCCCCGAGTAATCGATGGAGGTAACAATAGCTCATTGTTTATTGTTTGTAGGAATTGTGAAGTCTTTTCGCGACGAGTATGATTTCTACTTCAACACACATTAGTTTTGATCTCAGGAGCACTCACCCATTTTCAAATTATTGTCCACAACAATTATTTTATTAGCATCTTTTTTCAAAACATTTTCCATTGAAAATTACATTGCGATATCGATATGACCTCTTATTTGGCTTTGCAGGGTTGATTCAAATTTTACAAAAACATGATTCATGGATCCTACTTTGTCCTCAATCAAAGATGCCTTATCTCCTTCTAAAAATTACTTCCCTCCATGTTGAATCTCTCGTATGTAACCAAAACTTCACCACTTCGAAGCCCGCCTTTTTTTCAATTTCATTAATTTTCTTGCATTAGCATCACTCCATGCAACAATGACTGTTATGATTTATTTACACACATCCTCCCCTAGAAAATAGAATCAAAGTAAAATAATTCTATAAATAACAAACACCCATTGACATACTTCAAGTTTAAACATCACCCAATTTTCAGAATTTATACGTCTCACATTACTTACTGATTGCAACCATTCCCAATTCAAATGCATTTCTAAAGAGGGGAAAAGAAAAATACCGAGTACGAATAAAACAAAGGCAATCTTCAAACCATCTCTAGCCTCATCGTTTACTATAAGACAATGCTTAAGATCACATTGATAAACAACTTTTCACCAATCCAGCAATAAATTTTTTAAAAGTTTCAATGTCGCCCATTGAATTAGTAAGAACAACATTAGCATTTAGCACATCGTACACACTTATTACTTTTCTCCACTAAAAGAAAATAGTGTTTGCCCAGCGGAGGGGCTCCATCGAGTAAAAATGAACATGTGTCGGGCTAACATTTGCCTGGCGGGTCTTCGCCTGGACAACTGCGTTGAGCAGGGCTCTTCGGGCAAAAGTCTAGCCTATCAGAAGATGGTGATCCACCGAGCTAGACTCCAGCCAACGATTTTTACTCGACACAGTGTTTTTCGAGCAACTTCGTCGGAAAACAGGATCACGAGTAAACGTATAAAGTTTACCCGACGGGGCTTCGCCGAGCAAGAGTATCTGGCCCGGTGGATATGCACTGGCAAATGTTTACTTACGTCGACTTTGCTCGGCAGACATCTCCACTGGGCTAAATTTTTAATATTTTTTATGAATTATTTTAATATTTGAATAAAAATATTTATTTAATATTATATATAAATAAATGGAAATAATATTAATAGCTTAAAAAATTAAAATTAAATGAAAATTAATTATAATATATATAAAATAAATGTAATAATTATACATAGTTTAAAAAAATCTAATAAAATTAGATGTTCAGTGGTGGGTGAGCATCATCTTGGGCAGGCTGTCGACTAGGATCCACCTAGGACTATGAGTAACCACCTGTCCCAAATTTTTGGGATTTAAGATTAAATTAAGGATTAGCGAGACCAATCAGGACTTAGTCGAGGATTATCAGACGTTCAGTGTGAAATTACAATTTTTCTCCTCGACAAGGGTAAAAAGTTGAGTTTTGACCCTGGAGGTCCAATGCACGTGGACCAAGGACCGTTACGTAGATCGAGTCGATGCGAGTCTGTAGACAGGTGGCACATTGAAATCAGATATCGTACGGGAAAGATACGGGTCACTGAAGATTTTGGGAACTATTTACGGTGACACGTTTTACGAGACAAAGTTGACTTTTGCCTTTTAGTGGGCCCCAGATATTTTGGTCAGCTCCAATGGATGAGTGGCAAGTGTCACTCATCTATGTCCCCGTCCCTTCATTCATGCATATCTCTCCCATTCTCCTCATTTCCTGTATCCAACCCGTACCCACTCCCAAAACCCATTTCAATCTTCTTGCTTATGGACCTGAGGGTGAGAGACAGTGTGTTGGAGAGGCTGAGGGAAGGCCAGGGACAGCAGGGCCACCATGGACGGCGGAGGGACCAACGGGAATGGTAAACCCAAAACCCCTTTATAATTCAAAATTCAAATTTCAGTTTTGGATGTTGGGGGCTTTTTCTAATGATGGGGTTGCCTTTGTGGGGTCTATACGAGTCGACGGGGATCAAAATCGAAGGCTGCGGACAGCAGAGCAGCTGAGGCAAGGAGCTGGAAAATTGATCTGACTGTTCATCGATCCCAAGTAAACTTTTAAGCTGTTTTTCTTAGTTTTGATCATACAGATCAATTGCATAGGATTGGACGATCGTGTAGGAATTAACAAGATCAAATTTGGTTGAGAAATGGAGGATTTAGAACAGGGTCGGGTCGCAGGTCTGCGCGACCCTATTTATAGGACCCGTCAAGAGGTTAGGGGTGATGGCGACATTAGCTGACGACATCACCTGTCAGACTGTCAGGTGACGTGGCACATTGGTGGTGGTTTTTAGTCGATCATAGATCATTAGGTTGGTCAAATTGTGGTTTAAAGCCTAGGAAAGCGTGTCCGGGACACGTTGACCTTTCCGGGAATGTTAAGGATTCTTGATTAGGACTTGTCTAGGTTAGTAGTAACCTTTGAGTGTGTTTTGGATAGTTTCGGATGACCCAGAGAGGTTGGATTAGCCCAGAGAGACTTATGGCATGCGTTTTGTGGCGCAACTTGGACGGTCTGTGAGTGGACTTTGTTTTATGGATATTATGCATGAATAAATGTTTTATATGTGTTTATGAACATGATTTGAGATGTCATGAGTGCATGTGTGTTAACTATGATTTGTTGGGTATTTTCGTAGAAAATGTCGTGTTGCACGTAGTTCGAGATTTTTATTTTATATGATTTTTGGGCTTCAGCCGAATATACTACGTGCATGAGTTATATGTGATTTCGAAGGTTTCACGAAGACGCGTGAAACCAAGGAACTGATTTATGATTTTAAACGATTTTACGGAGATGTGTGAAATCGAGATTCGGGCACGAGTCCCAATTGAACGACCTTGACTTTATTGAAGTCAAGGGTGATTCTGAAAGTGTTTTGGAAATGAAAAATGGTTTTCGGATTTGTAAATATCTTTCTGGCATATGACCCAGTTGATTTGAGGTTTGACTTAGAGTATAGTCGAATGTGAGATAAGTCGGGCTACGACCGAGTTACAAGATTTATGAAAGATATTTTGAGCATGAGACCCAATTGTGAATTTGACAAGATTAAAGGAATCATGGGTTATATTTCGGGCATTAGACGCAATTATAAATTGGATAAGATTCAAGGAATCCTATGTGTGATACTACGAGTTAGAGTCCCGAACGATCGGTGACACGACCCATCCCAATCCCCCCGGGATTACCGTGGGATGTGTCATGCTCCCGTCTGACACGAAGTGTCATACAAGAGATAACAGAAAGCCACTGCCCCGACTAGCTTCCAGAGTGCGCAAGGATCGATGGAGGAGGTATGCAATGTCCCAGTCTCTGCTGCAGTTGCATCTGTGATCAACCTGAAGGGCATTAAAAACAACAAAGGCTGTGAGTGGACGAAAATAAATAAGTTCATAAAACACATTTCACAAAGATATTTATGCCCTTCATTAAAAGTATGGATGCATCGAAAACCAGTAGGTAAACTATTTACTAAAACAACCATTAGGGCCTTAGCCCAGAAACCGTAAACCAAATCATGTGGGTCTCTACCCAAAGCCATGAATACCAAAACCAAACATATATTATTAAAAATCCGGCATCCAGGATACCAATTCAAATTCCAAGTGGGCCATCTCCCAAAACAATAACCATAAATACCATTTCCAGGAAAACATGTTTAAACCATCCTGGGCATCTCAGATGCCTAGCGGCCCAGACACTCGATGTCCCAGATGTCATATCTCACGGTATAATAATAAGCAACGCGTGCTGCCCGATGTCTCTCCGGGTCAATATCTCTGACATCCCAGATGTCTGACGTCCCAAACGTCTAATCATAGCAATCCTGCTCCTGAGTCACTATACGGTCCGGTAGCTCCGTACAATGACCTCTCGCAGGCAATGCACCGTGACTGCCCCAGTGTCCCGGACACCTGGAGGAGACCATCACATATCCTCGTATCAAGATGGTTTATGGAAAACAATTTATCAATCATTTTGAACATCTCAAGGGCCCTGCCCGGAATTTCCATAAAACCATCACAAGTCCAAACATCTGATTTATCAAATCCAAAACCATTTATTCAAATCCATGTAGGGTCCCCGGCCCTAAATCACATTTATAACCAACTGGGCCTCATGCCCGATTTCGTAAATCAACTAGGCCCACGACCCGATTTTGTAAATCAACTGGGCCCCTGGCCCGATCATATAACTCAAATAGGTCTTAGCTAGATTTCGTAAATAACTGGGCCCCTGGCCCGATTTCATAAAGCAATTGGGCCCCCGACCCGATTACGTAACTCAATTGGACTCCAAGTCCGAGGTTTCCAAAAAAATTGGGTCTCATGCCCGAGTTTATCATTCCAATTTCAAAACCATTTCATGAAATCATATCCAAAACCCTAAGTATGGAAAATTAGTGTAAAATCGAAAAAACCTCGATTTACGTGCAAGCACGTAAATCCCCTCGAAATACGTGAAACCATATAATTCGCCGATATCCAAAATCAACATTATATAATCACAATCATAATCCATATAAAATAGTTATGCATGCATAAAATTTATAAAACCAAAGTCCACTCACAGACCGTCCAACGATGCGCCTCGATACTCGTGCCATAGGCCTTCCCGGGCCTCGTCACTATCACTGGGACTTCCAAACCTGTCCAAATCACATTAGAGGGTCACTAACCTCTTCATTAACCTCCTATCAAAGTCCTGTAATTTTTCAGAATTTTTAACTATTTTTAAACTCGATTCAAAACCTTCGGACGTCCCGAACAATATCGAAACGGTGTCCGATTGACACGAAACCAATCCCAAAATGTTCGTTACATCGAATAGATTATTTCACATGTTGAACACTTCCCCATTGGACCTATCACGCGCCCCCACGCACCGCCGCAAACGGCTGCGCGTGAAGCCCACGCGCGTGAACGGTGTCATCCCCTACCTCGCACTGAACCCGATCCTCTGGTTTTTCCGGTTCGACCGAACAGGTGAACCGGTCTGGCCGGTTCTCAACCAATACTCAGCCATTTCCTAGGGGGTTTCTTCCTACGTGTTCTTCTAGGTCCAATTAAGAGGTTTATGAAATCAAAATCAAGAATACACGTCTAGATCTTTACCTCTGAACAAAAACCAGATGCCCAGATTTTTCGATCGTTCTTCCTCTCGATCCAGCCCTCCTCGAGCCTCGATATTAGGTTCAATGGGCTCGCCTCTGTCCCTAGGTCTCATTAGGACTAAATAGGAGTTCAAAACTACAATTAAAGCCCGACTTTCAAAACTGGGATATAGTTAGCGCTCTCGGGTTTCTCACCTTGGCCGTGAACCACCGTGGTTGCTGCCATTTCCTAGCCGCCTCCCGTCGTCTCCCACTACCTCAGTCACTCTTACGGTTGTGCACACACAACAAAGATGGTGAGGTGAGGAATCTGTGTGTTTGTATTGGGGGGGGGGGGGGGGGGGTGGAAAGAAAATGAGGTTTTTGGGTTGTGATATAACAGAGGTGGTGGAATTTGTTCAGATGGGGAGGGATGAGATGGACGGTCTGGAATGAAGGCATAGGTCAGATGAAGGGCCAAGATCAAAAGGTGAGTTAAGTGGGAATTTTTAAATAATTAAATCTTAATATTTTAATCCAATCTCACCAATCAAGGTATAAGTCCATATTTTAAGGTTATTGGTCCATGGGCCCCACTTAGAATGTCTAACCCAATCAGAATAAGCCACGTGTCCTCGCCTCGTAATGCGTGCATAGTGAAATCGAACTCCCGTGACCCATAACTTTCCCGTTCGAAGTCCGATTTTAGCGTGCCACATGTCTATGGATTCGTATCCTCCCGATCTACGTAACGGTCCTCGGCCCTCGCCCATCGGATCTCCCGATCAAAAAGTCAAAATTTTTCCCTAATAACCAAAATTACCAAAATGCCCCTTAATTTCCGAAAGTCATAACTTTCACCTCGAACATCGTAATCGAACGTGCCACCTGTCTATGAACTCGTGACGTCCCAAAATACGTCACGGTCATCGATCAAAGTCCATTTGACCGCCCGAATTAAAAGTCAACGTTTTACCCACGACTAGGGGCAAAACGGTCATTTTGCATCGTTCATCCGATTTCGCCCAACTAATCACCGATTAACCCCACTAATCATGATTAGTTACTAATCTAATCCCAGAATCCAAGACGGGTCGTTACAATCGGGTTAGAGTCTCGGTCAATGATGACATTCGGGTTAGAGTCCCGGGTGATATGACGCTCTCCTTTGGACTGCGGATGTGTTCCTTTCGGAGAAGTCACGAGGCATTGCATATAACGCTCTCCTTTGGTATGGCCAAATTGTTGACTTTTTGATTGGTGGATTGAATGGACTTTGACCTATGACCGTGACGTAGTTCGGGACGTCACGAGTTCATAGACAGGCGGCACGTCCATTTCGGACGATTGGGGAAAAAGTTATGACTATCGGAAGTTCAGGGGCTTTACCGTAATTTTGACGGTTGGGGCAAGAATGTTGACTTTTCGTTTGACAATTAATTTTCACGCGACTCAAGGACCGATAGGTAGGTCTCGACGTCCTGAGTCCGTAGACAGGCGGCACGCCGAAATCGGACTTCGTATGGCTGAGTTACGGGTCCAGGAAGTGAGGGGTATTTTGGTAATTATTGAACCAGGGGCATTTTGGTCTTTTGCCCTGGTTACTGTAGCAGACCGCGGGGGACATGGGCGGCACCACCATGTGCGGTGGTTCAATCGTGCAATTGGTTGTGCAATTGTGTGCTGGAAAGTGGGGAATGTCTGATGCTTTAGATTGTGGTCTGTTGCATCCACCGTGCACAACCCCATTATTAATTCAAGTTTGAATCTTTTTGGGGGAAATTTTTTCAGTGGACAATTGTACACCCACGAGCCTTTGGGACGGCTTGAAATTAATTAAAACTGATTATATAGTGTGTGAGCATCACTCTGATGCAGAGATAACTGAGAACGGGTGAGGAAAACCAGAGAAGCCATTTCTGGAAAAATTGGAGGGAAAATCGGGTTTTCATTTCTGGTGACTGTTGGACCAAACCAAGGCCTGGTTTAGTCTTCTGGGAGTGTTTGGAACTCAACCGCATCGAAATCGAAGGCCATCAGCCACGGCTGAGCTGGGACGGTGACTGCTGTTTTCAGGGAAATCGCAAAGCTTGGGAAAACGACCTTCAGGTACTTTCAGACACAATTGATTGTTCATTTTGGTTCGTTTTGATCCTATTATACTTCCTGCGAAGTTAATTGGACAATGGGTTTGAAACCAGTGAGTTCTGGTGATTGACCCGTTTGGTTGATCACGGGTCGAAGGGCCATTTAAGGATTTGATTTGGCTAATTAATAACTCAGAACTTAAATTAGATGTTTAAATAACATGTTAGGATCAAATTGGATTGAAATCGAGTAGGATTTGATGGGTAATTAACCGGGTCAAACCGCGGGTGGCAGGCCCAAATTATAGACAAACAGGTGAAGGTGCTGACACTGTAGCTACAGTGTCAGGCGCGTGACTTTCACGCGCAGCCACTTTGGGCGGCGCGTGAGGGCGCGTTGGGGCTTATCTCCGATCACGATCAACATGACTTTTATTCCTCTCAACAAGTTTGTACGCGCAGGTTCACCGCGGGATCGTACAGTGAGTGGGCCATTTTTCTTAAACCCTTGCGTGCATAAATGTTTTCTAGTTTATTATACTTATTCACATGCTAAAAACAATAATGGTTTTGATGATATGGAAAATATGGTTATGGCACGTTTCACGGTATTTGGGCTTGAGACCCGTCTGATGAAACTTAATGATTGGTTCGGATTCTATCTATGTATATATATGCTTGCATGTGGATATCAATAAAATGTGTTGGGTACTGCACTGTATAGATCCATTCATATGATACTGTCTCCTCCGGATGAGGTACCCCGGAGAGGTCACGGACGTCTAGAACGTCCAGCGTCTATGACGCTAAGCATCGGGGATGCTGTACCCGAACGGGGTTCGGGGATTGAACTCGGAATTGAGACCCGAGTGGCACGCGTAAGCCTTGTGATAGTGACCTTATTGGACGTCAGGGACGTCAGACATCAGGGATGTCGGGATTGGAGTGTATAGTGCAGCAACTAAAATTATACTTATGGTTTTATTACATGCCTTATGGTTCATATTATATGACTTATGATTTTAAATACGGTTGCATGCATGTTTGGAAAACGGAGGGGTAAATTATATGTTTTACTTATCAAATGATTTTATAAACTTGAGTTTCGGTCCACTCACCCTTAATGTTTTTGGTAACCCCTCCAGGTCGTGATACTGAGGTAGAGGAGGAACCTGAGGCTGAGGCATAGATCTACTTCTGCGTACCTGAACACCTGCTGGGTGGTGTACCCGCAGGTTTATGTTAGAGTCGTGCTCGCAACTTGTAATTTTGGATTTCATCCCTTGTCTGACATCTGTTTAATTCGGATTCGATGTATGACTTTAATTTGATTATTTATGCATTTGAGGTTTTGAGGTCAAAATGGGTATGAATTATTGGGTGTCAGACGGGAGCAGGGCACGTCCCCATATGGTCCCAGAGAGGATCGGGGCGGGTCTTGTCAGCTTGGTATCAGAGCACTAGGTTGTGGTCAGTACTAGGTTATGGTCAGCATGCTAGACTAGCGATTAGTACAAGTTACTTTTCGACTTTTAAGAATATCGTTATCTGATCTATGCCTCTTGACAGTTGGTTATGCCTCCTAGGAGAATTCCTCATACACGAACTAACGAGGATCTGGAAAGGGAGATGGAATGCGCGAGCATTGAAAGGGCTCAACCTTTGGGAGCCACTTCTTTCTGCGGGGGATCAAACCCCGAGGATGCTCATGATTGGATCACCAAGTGGGAGAGGATCTTCTCGGTGATGCACTGCCCTCCGGGCGAACGAGTGACCTTGGCGGCCTTCTTGCTGGAAGGAGGAGCCTACCAGTGGTGGCACGGACTCGAAATGTCTGGGTGGTCTGTCCATGCCACTACTTGGGAAGTTTTCCGTTCCAGATTTCTGGACCAGTACTACCCACGATCATTTCGCGCGGCGCGGGAGGCTGAGTTCCTGAGGCTAGAGCAGGGTGATATGTCCGTTGCGGACTACGAGCAAACTTTCGGAAAACTATCCCGGTTCGCTGCATCATTCGTGAGCACGGAGGAGGACAAATGCCAAAGGTTTGAACTTGGACTCCAAGGGGAGATCTGGGCAAGTGTGTCTGCTGCTACTCATGCTTCACTGAGAGATTTGGTCGACGCTGCGATGCGTGTCGAGGCCAGTCTGGCGGCACACCAGACACGACAGCCTTCGGGCGAGGGGCGACGTCAGGATCGCCCACATCGTGGGCCATCAGGCCAGAAGAACAACAAAGGAGGGGGCTACAGGGGAGCACCTTCATCCTTCAAGGGTCGTGGCTGGTCAGGTCGACGTGGAGGCTCTCAGGGCAGAGGATCTGGATACAACTCTGGGCAGCGCCCATCTTGGAGCGGTGCTTCTGGTGGGCATTCGGACAGGCCGAGGCCAGTAACTTGTTTTGCTTGCGGAGAGGAGGGCCACTATGCCTGTGATTGCCCGCAGTTGTCCAAGAACAACGACGCTGGGGGCTCTAGTGTGGTGCAGAGCACGGCTTCCCACACTAATGGAGGTCCGCGGTCAGGGAGGTGACCGTGGTGCTGGGCGTGGCGTGCGCGGGCGCGGACGGAATGGAGGGCCGAGGGCCCAAGTGTTTGCAATGACCCAACAACAGGCGAGGACTGCCCCAGGCGTGGTCACAGGTACACTACATATCTTAAACCTTCTTGTACGTGTATTGATGGATGCGGGGGCTACACATTCTTTTATTTCGAAGAGTTGTGCTGGTATGCTTGATTGTGTGGTATCCGCCTTAGATTGTGAGATGGGGTGTTGGCACCCCGATGGGCATCGTGTACCTTGTGAATCAGGTGATTCGGAGGTGCCCGGTAAGAATTGAGGATGTTGATTTACCAGCAGACTTAATTATTCTGGATATCCACGACTTCGATATAATCCTAGGGATGGATTGGCTATCGGAGCACGGATCGCTCATCGATTGCTGTAGCAAGCAAGTGTTTCTGCGGAGCCCGGGTTTGCCGGAGGTTGTCTTTCAGGGGGAACGTGACGGTTCGCCTCCTGAAGTGATTTCTTCACTTACTGCTACCAAACTTCTACGGAAAGGATGCCAGTGTTATCTGGCGCATGTCGTGTCGGATCGGGTTGATACTCTGGGTATCGACGAGATACCGGTGGTATGTGAGTTTTCGGATGTATTCCGGAAGACTTACCTGGATTGCCACCATCACGGGAGATCGAGTTTACAATTGAACTACTCCCTGGTACCCGACCTATATCCCAGGCACCATACCGGATGGCGCCAGCCGAGTTACGAGAACTCAAGACTCAATTGCAGGAGTTAGTGGATTTGGGATATGTCCGACCGAGTACTTCACCGTGGGGGGCACCGGTGTTGTTCGTAAAGAAGAAGGAGGGAAGTCTCCGTTTGTGTATTGACTATCGACAACTCAACAAGGTGACACTGAGGAACCAGTATCCTCTACCCAGGATCGATGACCTTTTTGACCAGTTGCGGGGAGCTCAGTGCTTCTCGAAAATTGATTTGCGGTCTGGGTATCACCAACTGAGGATTTCGGAGGAGGATATTCTGAAAACTGCTTTTCGAACCCGTTACGGACACTACGAGTTCCTGGTTATGCCTTTTGGCTTGACGAATGCTCCAGCAGCATTCATGGATCTGATGAACCGGGTCTTCCGACCCTACTTGGATAAGTTCGTGATTGTGTTCATCGATGATATTTTGGTGTACTCGAGGAGTGCCCGTGCACATGAGGAACATCTACGGTTGGTCTTGGAGAGGCTGAGACAAGAAAAATTGTACGCCAAGTTGAGCAAGTGTCAGTTTTGGCTGAGCAGTATTGGTTTTCTGGGACACGTGATATCGACGGATGGGATTTGCGTGGATCCCCAGAAAACAGAAGCGGTGACCAACTGGGCTAGACCGACAACGGTGACCGAGGTGCGGAGTTTCGTCGGATTAGCAGGTTACTACCGGAGATTCGTGGAGGGTTTCTCCAAAATTGCTGCACCGTTGACTCGTTTGACTCGGAAGTGAGTGAAGTTTATCTGGGACGAGCAGTGCGATCGGAGTTTTCAAGAGTTGAAAGATCGATTGACCACTGCACATGTCCTTGCATTGCCGGATGACAGTGGAGAGTTTATGGTCTTCAGTGATGCATCGCTGCAAGGTATGGGCTGCGTGTTGATGCAAACTGGCAAGGTTATTGCCTACGCATCCCGGCAGCTGAAGACTCATGAGTTGAACTACCCTACCCATGATTTGGAGTTGGCGGCAGTGGTTCATGCTCTGAAAATCTGGAGACATTATCTGTTCGGTGCAACGTGTCAGATATACACCGACCACCAGAGTCTTAAATACCTATTCACTCAGAAGGAGCTTAACATGAGACAACGGAGATGGTTGGAGCTGCTGAAGGACTATGACTGTACGATTGAGTACCATCCGGGTAAGGCCAATGTGGTGGCAGATGCACTCAGCAGGAAGTCAACGGGATCTATTGCACACCTGAGGGTGGTGTATCTTCCCTTGCTGGTGGAACTCCGGAAGACGGGAGTTATCTTGGGTACGGATGAACGTGGAGCTTTGTTGGCCAGCTTCCATGTACGACCAGTACTGATTGATCGGATCATCGAAGCACAACATCAGGATCCGATACACTGTATTTACAGAATTGAGGTCGATGCGGATGAGAGACAGGATTTTACCATCCGGGACGATGGAGCACTTGTGAAATTGGGCCGTTTGTGTGTACCTGCAGTGGCAGAGTTACGAGCCGAGATTCTTGAGGAGGCCCATAGTTCGGCTTAGGCTATGCATCCGGGAGGTACAAAGATGTACCGTACCCTCCGGAACCATTATTGGTGGCCAGGAATGAAGAAGGATATTGCTGAATTCGTGAGCAAATGCTTAACCTGTCAGCAGGTTAAGGCGGAACGGCAGAGACCTTATGGGGCTATGCAGCCACTTCCGATTCCCGAGTGGAAGTGGGATCACATCACCATGGAATTCGTCTTTAAGTTACTAAGGAGTCAGAGTGGAGTGGACGGAGTGTGGGTGATCGTGGATCGGTTAAACAAATCAGCCCATTTTCTGCCAGTTCAGGAGACTTATAAACCTAACCGACTGGCTCAGTTGTTTGTGAAGGAAATCATACGATTGCATGGTATGCCGGAATCTATCGTGTCTGATCGTGATCCGCGTTTCACTTCCAGGTTCTGGCGGAGTTTGCAAGCTACTCTGGGAACAACCCTACGTTTCAGTACTGCTTTCCATCCTCAGACTGATGGACAGTCTGAAAGAACCATTCAGACCCTGGAGGACATGATGAGGTCATGTGTACTATAGTTTCAGGACTCTTGGGATACTCATTTGCCATTAATGGAATTCGCTTACAACAACAGCTATCAGGCAAGCATCGGGATGGCACCTTATGAGGCACTGTATGGTCGACAGTGCAGGACACCTATCTGCTGGACGGAGATAGGAGAGCGAGTGGCTGTAGGGCCGGAATTGATGGACTTAACCATGGAAACTGTTCGTGTTATCAAGGAGAGATTGAAGGCGGCACAGGATCGCCAGAAGAATTATGCCGATCGACGGATTCGAGACTTGGAATTTGAAGTGGGAGATTTTGTCTTCCTGAAGTTATCTCCGTGGAAAGGGATTATCCGATTTGGTCGACGGGGGAAACTGAGTCCGCGTCTTATCGGACCATATGAGATCGTGGAGAGGATTGGCAGAGTTGCTTACAGATTGGCACTACCTCCAGAACTATCTAGAGTTCACGATGTTTTCCACATTTCGATGCTACGGAAGTACGTACATGATGCTTCTCATGTACTTGGGGAACAACCTGTCGAACTACGGGAGGATTTGAGCCTTGATGAACAACCAGTACAGATCTTGGATCGTAAGGACAAGGTACTACGTCGGAAGACGATCCCTCTCGTGAAGATTCTCTGGAGAAACCAGAATGTGGAAGAAGCCACATGGGAGCCTGAGGCTCAGATGCGAGATCAATTTCCTCATTTGTTTCTTTGAAATTTCGGGACGAAATTTCTTAAGGAGGGAAGGTTGTAACACCCCGGACATTCGAGGATTTTAATATTATAATTTAATGTATCAACTGACGTTTTTACCCTTGTGAATGGTATGGCCAAATTGTTGACTTTTTGATTGGTGGATTGAATGGACTTTGACCTATGACCGTGACGTAGTTCGGGACATCACGAGTTCATAGACAGGTGGCACGTCCATTTCGGACGATCAGGGAAAAAGTTATGACTATCGGAAGTTCAGGGGCTTTACCGTAATTTTGACGGTTGGGGCGAGAATGTTTACTTTTCATTTGACAATTAATTTTCACGCGACTCAAGGACCGATAGGTAGGTCTCGACGTCCTGAGTCCATAGACAGGCGGCACGCCGAAATCGGACTTCGTATGGCTGAGTTACGGGTCCAGGAAGTGAGGGGTATTTTGGTAATTAGTGAACCAGGGGCATTTTGGTCTTTTTTCCCTGGTTACTGTAGCAGACCGCGGGGGACATGGGCGGCACCACCATGTGCGGTGGTTCAATCGTGCAATTGGTTGTGCAATTGTGTGCTGGAAAGTGGGGAATGTCTGATGCTTTAGATTGTGGTCTGTTGCATCCACCGTGCACAACCCCATTATTAATTCAAGTTTGAATCTTTTCGGGGGACATTTTTTTAGTGGACAATTGGACACCCACGAGCCTCTGGGACGGCTTGAAATTAATTAAAACTGATTATATAGTGTGTGAGCATCACTCTGATGCAGAGATAACTGAGAACGGGTGAGGAAAACCAGAGAAGCCATTTCTGGAAAAATTGGAGGGAAAATCGGGTTTTCATTTCTGGTGACTGTTGGACCAAACCAAGGCCTGGTTTAGTCTTCTGGGAGTGTTTGGAACTCAACCGCATCGAAATCGAAGGCCATCAGCCACGGCTGAGCTGGGACGGTGACTGCTGTTTTCAGGGAAATCGCAAAGCTTGGGAAAACGACCTTCAGGTACTTTCAGACACAATTGATTGTTCATTTTGGTTCGTTTTGATCCTATTATACTTCCTGCGAAGTTAATTGGACAATGGGTTTGAAACCAGTGAGTTCTGGTGATTGACCCGTTTGGTTGATCACGGGTCGAAGGGCCATTTAAGGATTTGATTTGGCTAATTAATAACTCAGAACTTAAATTAGATGTTTAAATAACATGTTAGGATCAAATTGGATTGAAATCGAGTAGGATTTGATGGGTAATTAACCGGGTCAAACCGCGGGTGGCAGGCCCAAATTATAGACAAACAGGTGAAGGTGCTGACACTGTAGCTACAGTGTCAGGCGCGTGACTTTCACGCGCAGCCACTTTGGGCGGCGCGTGAGGGCGCGTTGGGGCTTATCTCCGATCACGATCAACATGACTTTTATTCCTCTCAACAAGTTTGTACGCGCAGGTTCACCGCGGGATCGTACAGTGAGTGGGTCATTTTTCTTAAACCCTTGCGTGCATAAATGTTTTCTAGTTTATTATACTTATTCACATGCTAAAAACAATAATGGTTTTGATGATATGGAAAATATGGTTATGGCACGTTTCACGGTATTTGGGCTTGAGACCCGTCTGATGAAACTTAATGATTGGTTCGGATTCTATCTATGTATATATATGCTTGCATGTGGATATCAATAAAATGTGTTGGGTACTGCACTGTATAGATCCATTCATATGATACTGTCTCCTCCGGATGAGGTACCCCGGAGAGGTCACGGACGTCTAGAACGTCCAGCGTCTATGACGCTAAGCATCGGGGATGCTGTACCCGAACGGGGTTCGGGGATTGAACTCGGAATTGAGACCCGAGTGGCACGCGTAGCCTTGTGATAGTGACCTTATTGGACGTCAGGGACGTCAGACATCAGGGATGTCGGGATTGGAGTGTATAGTGCAGCAACTAAAATTATACTTATGGTTTTATTACATGCCTTATGGTTCATATTATATGACTTATGATTTTAAATACGGTTGCATGCATGTTTGGAAAACGGAGGGGTAAATTATATGTTTTGCTTATCAAATGATTTTATAAACTTGAGTTTCGGTCCACTCACCCTTAATGTTTTTGGTAACCCCTCCAGGTCGTGATACTGAGGTAGAGGAGGAACCTGAGGCTGAGGCATAGATCTACTTCTGCGTACCTGAACACCTGCTGGGTGGTGTACCCGCAGGTTTATGTTAGAGTCGTGCTCGCAACTTGTAATTTTGGATTTCATCCCTTGTCTGACATCTGTTTAATTCGGATTCGATGTATGACTTTAATTTGATTATTTATGCATTTGAGGTTTTGAGGTCAAAATGGGTATGAATTATTGGGTGTCAGGCGGAAGCAGGGCACGTCCCCATATGCTCCCAGAGAGGATCGGGGCGGGTCTTGTCATTGCCTGTTGTCGAGCAGCCGGTGGATGCAATGGGTGATTTGTTCACGATGATTTAGAAATAGTCGCAGTGGGTGATGTGTTCATGGCGACATGCTAGGATTGTGAGCGGTCATGAGCTTATATTTTCACATGGGATGCGTTCCCATGTGTTCTATGATTTGGGTTGAGCCCCGTACTTGTTTCCTACTACTTGGTTTTGGGATGAGAACCTATATGATTTGGTTTTGGGCTAAGACCCCACTAAGGTAATGACTTTGATTGAGAAGCATTTTTCACTAGATTTGACTTGGGAAGAAATACGTCTTACTTCCGAGAAAGTATTTGAAACAACTGTTTTATGATGCATGCATGCTTTTACGTGAAGGGTAAAAATGTGATTTTGATAAAATGAATTTTAATAAAATGTTGTTTTGTCCACTCATAGCTTTATGGGTTTTAATACCGTTCAGGATGATCGCGGATGCAGACTGTAGTAGAGATCAAGACATCACATGCCACCACCGATCCTAGTGTACTATGGCTAACCCCGAGCGGGAGACAAGTTTATCCTTGGTCTTACACACGGTGTCAAACGGGAGTAGGTACATCCCATGACAATCCAGGGTGACACAACCTACCCCCAATCCCTAGGGATTAAGGGCTAAGCCATGCTCCCTTCTAACTTATGTGCGACATGAAGGATAAACCGACGTCCCACCTCCACGTAACACATAAGCAGGACAAGGGATTCCGAAGAAAGCCGTCCAAAACTTTCTAGACTTCCCAGAGCGTGCAGAATCTACTGTGGATCCCGTGTGTGATGTCTCCGTCTCTCTAACAACATCCTGCACCGCATCAAACTTGGAGGGTATCGAAAACATAAAAGACTATGAGTGGACAAAAATAAAGGATAAGTTTAGAAAATAGTTTATCAGAAAGACATTTATACCCTCCGTTTAAAAACCAATGCATGCATATAAAACTCATGTCATAAAACCAAAAGCCAGAAGTCATTTCATCTTCTCAAGTCCCGGGCCTCAGCCCAAAACCATCGAAATCCATATCATCTGGGGCATAGCCTAAAACATCGGAAAACCATTATTCAAAACCATCATCATTGAAAATCATCAAGTTATCATTGAAATCCAAAACACATTTGAAATTCATTTCGACCAATCGAACCTGCTGGATCTATCCGAGTCTTTAAACTCAATCCAAGTCTCAATATAATCCGAGTCTTTAAACTCAATAAGCCTACATGGGAAATCACAATATCCGAGTCTTTAAACTCCCGAGTCTTTAAACTCAATCCGGGTCTTTAAACCCAATCCGGGCCCGCCCCCGTCACATATCATATCCGGGTCTTTAAACTCAATAACCAGATCTAGCAAATCTAATCCAAAATCATTTTAAAAACATTTCCAAATCAATGTCCAAATCTGAATTCGAAATCACCATTTTGAATCCCAAGCCGAATCCGAAATCATCACTCCGAATCCAAATCCAGAATCTGGAAATCATATCCATAATCCATTTCAAAATTCGAATATGAAATCATCATTCCGTAAGCTAGCATCCAGAACCATCATTCCGAACCAAATCCAGAAATCTACTTTCAAGTTTCAAAACCAAATCCCGAATCATCATTTCTGAAATCCCATTCCAAAACTCGAAATCACGTTTATCGAAATCCCTTTTATGAACTTTGCCTAAATTCCGAAATAATTTTCCAAAATCCATTCTAAATCATTTAAAATAAAATCATATTTCAAATCCCAAAATCAAACCATCAAAACCATGATCAAATCACAACATAAATCGTAAGCTCGTAAAACGTACAAATACATAAATATCTCGAAATACGTGCGAAAACTGTAAATCATCAATATCAAATCACATACATAGAAATCACAAGTAGAAAAAATATAAAACTTTTATACATGCATCATGAGTTAGAAAGCAAAGTCCACTCACAGACCATTCGCGTCGCCGCCTCGATACGCGTGCAAATACGCTTTATGGTTCTGGCCTCCACATGCCGTCTCTGGCCTCAACTCCAAAGTTTATCGACTCCTGACAACCTCAAATTCATTATCCAATGAACCAAATCAAACGATAAGCCTCAATTCAAGATTCACCATTTTGAACCAAAACATAACAGTTTCGGGTTTTTTAATCTTACTGTTGTCGTCGTGCACGACCATGGCCTCCATCCTCAACGTCTCGACTCCCTTTCCAACTTTCATTTACACATCAAGGCCAAAAGGTGAAGATCTAAGGTATAAGGTGCATGGTTTCCTCACGGTTTCAAGCATGCCCTGTTTTTCACGGTGCCGTGGCCATTGTCCACGACGGCCCTTCACCAAGGCACTATCTCATTCCTCATCATCCACTCTCTCATCTTTCTTCACACCTCACTAACAAATAATGAAGATCAAAGAGGTTTATTGGGGTAGGATTTCACGAGCACACACACACTGTCTCTGTTTTTGTTTTCCAAACCTTACAACCACAACTCGGCCTTCACAATTTTGAAACCAATCTTAGCTTCCACAACCATCTAGAAAGAGACAAGTGTCCAATTTCTGGTGGACATAGTCTCCAAACAGACAAGTGTCCCAAATTTACTGGGCACAGATCCCTAGGCCATCAAATGACCAAAATGCCTCTGCCTTCACAAATTACCATTTTACCCCTCAAGTTCCTAGACCCGTAACTCTGTCGTCCGAATTCCAATTGATGCATGCTACCTGTCGTTGTATTCAAGGGATGAAGACATACTTAACGGTCCTCGAAATACATGACAAATCCATGTCGTGTGAAAATTCAACGGTTTGCCCCTTTTCAACCAAATTACCAAACTACCCTCGAACTTCCGAACATCATAACTTCTTCCTCGAACGTCAGAATCAGACGTGCCACCTGTCTATGAACTCATGACGTCTCGAACTACGTCACAGTCATCAGCCAAAGTCCATTTCACCTCCCAAACAACAAGTTAAAATTTCATTCATTCTAAAGGAAAAATCGTCATTTCACACCGTCCATCCGAAATTACCCAATTAATCACCGCTTAATCACACTAATCTGTCATTAACCGCTAATCTAATCCCGGTTCCCGGGATGGGTCGTTACACAGGGGGTTTGGGATGAGTCTGATCAATGTGGTATTAGAGCGTGAGATTGCTCTTAGTGTGACGCGCAGGTGTTGGATGTGATGTCTCTACAGTGGTAATAACCCGTCATCAACCTGATAGATAAGGTGAGAGTATGAGGATTCAGTGGAATCAGACCCTGGTTAGGTTCGATTGGCACATGATGCCGTGTTTTAGTGAGGTTTAATATCGAGTAGGATCGATGTGCATGTGAATCCAAAGGCTTAGAGTCATAGTGTTACTAGTGGATGGGACCTAGTCGACCAGTTGTCCCAGTATGATGACTTTGAAAGTCAAGACCATTAAGCGGTCATGTCAGATAGGGGATTGTGTCAAAGTTTGAGATTGTTGGGAATAAGAATGTTTGATCCTATTTGGCATGAGATGCCATGTTTCAATGTGTCGAGTCCCGGACGGAGGTCGACTGGTAGGGGATGTAATGGTATAGATGTCGTTCGGTATGGTATGTCGTGATTGTGGCATGCCACTGTTGTGCACTATTAGGCACTATGTAGGGCCAAGTTCTTGTGGGCCCAGCGGCTGGAAACCGTAGAGTTACGAGTGGATGAGATCCTTAGATAGTGGTTACTGGTTGGTTGAGTACTAGTTAACCCCGTATGACGACTTTTAAGAGTCGATAACGATGGATCAGTCAGGATGAATGTGTTGCAGTGAGCAGCCGGGTTCGTGATAACCCTAGTTTGAGATTGAAAGGACATGTAATAAGAATAGTGGTACTTGTGGTACCTGAGGGGAGTTGACCGCCTGGGTATGGATTCGCGATAGCGGAGTGTTTCTGGGATTGGTCTGCACCTCGTTGGAGCAGATGTTTTTATCGATAGACGTGGACGAGACTTATCGACTTGGATAAGCTCATGTTACCGTGATGACTGAGACGGTGGAGGTTTTCCAGTCATGACGATGATACAGAGGTGTGTGAGTGTCACTCAGTACGAGCAGAGCTCTGGGAATAGATTCGGTCTGCACTGAGCGCAATGACGATTGAGGTAATGAGGCTTCATCGGTTCGTGTCGGGTCTTGGGAGTAAGACTGGAGTGATGAGGTTCAGAGGAGGCGTTTGGAGTCCCAATAACGACCGAGTGGGTCTAGATAACTCGGAGGTTTCATGGGGATTCGTGTACTTAGGGAGCTTGGAAAAGGATTACCTGGAGCTCCGAACCTTAAGTGGTAGGAATTGAGCTGATAGTTGGATGATGTAGTGACATTATTGGGGTCTACCGATAGATGTCAATGGACCCATGTGAGTCAGCGAGTCAGAATCTGGAGTAAACCGACCAGGTATTCCGAGGGTTTGGTGATCAATTCCCTAGTGATGCGAGATTTGAGACACGAGGGTGTACTCAGGAGTTGAACCTATAAAGGTGGAAACGTGATAATCAGGTAGTGAATGATGACATCCTTTTGGGTGTGCATAAACGGTATGAATGGATAGGTGAGTTGGATACTAAGGTTGATAGTTTACAGACACGTGGTTGATGTCCATGTGAGTGACGGCTTGGAGGCGGGAAGAATACGACTGAACGGTCGTGAGGGACGGGGGAACACGTGTTGTGATGCCCCTAGTTAGCTCCGTGAGCTTGGAGTGATTTTTGGGTTGTGCTTGAGTTCTCGGTGTATTGTTGGCGAGAGTGGTGGTTGCCACATTCGGAGAGTTGGTCTAGAACCAACTGCTAATAAATATACTTTCTTCTCCTGGAATTTCTCACTTAGGGATGTGTGAACTTACGAGAGCTGAGTTGAGGAGAAATCTGATTGATGAGATAGGATCATCAGTGAGAGTATGCTTCCAACATGGTTGCAACTTCTCTTGATTCCGAAGTTGATGAGGAAGACTTCTCATTTTTTGATCTTTAGCAGGTGATGCGTAGTGCCATAGGATGATGTAGGATGAATCTTGATGTCATCATTTTCGATCATCCTTGATTCTTTCCTATGTGGGATGACGAGGAGAGATATGACAGATAAAGAGTTCAAAGAGGATGTAAGGCCCTATGAACCGATATCTAGTCGTTATCTGGGAGTGTGTTAGTATGGATCCACCTAGGATCGAATGGATCAGGTGGTGTTGTAACGATCCAGGTGATCAAGATGACTGAGATGATTGTAGCGACCGTGGGTCGAGTAAACCGAAGCGAATTGGAATCACAGGAATGATGAGGTTGTGAGAATACAAGACAGAGGCTGGATATGTGAATAAGTATGAGACGAGAATGATACGTGGGTATCATCCAGGGAAAAGGAATAGCTAATGCCTCGAGTAGGATGTTGGCAGGTTCGTTACCACTCTACATGGAGCGATTGTATAGAGTGTTGTTGGACAGTGACAGGTAACCGACATGTTCAAGTATGGTACGTCTTGGTGACGTGATTCGGTTGACCTTTAGAATGAACCAAGGAATGAAATTGGTTAGTGAACTGGCTGGATTATCTCTGGAATTGGTCAGGTGACGACGATGACTTCGAGAGGACATTGAGTATACTGGTTTTGGCTAGGATAGATGATTGGAACATGGATGGTAGTGCCTTGATGATTGGTATGATGTGGGGGCACTTGTGAGCAGTGCACGTTGGACGATGGGGTTGACCCAGTTTGACCGATATGGTAGGATCCTCATATGGATTCCTAGATGGACATGAGAGTTAATCGGACGGGGTTTGATGTTGATTGTAGATTGAGTACAGGGATCAGACATTGAATATTATGCCCTAGAGCAGAGTGGATTAAGGGGGTTCAGTGATTATGTGAGCCGAAAGCTCAGAGCCATGTGTGATAGAGGAACCCTAGTGATTATGCTTGTGACTATCCCTTCTGAGGCAAGTATTAGATGAGGGTCCAGATACACCCAGGATGGGTAAGATGTCGACATGTGTTTCGATAGGATGAGTGATGTGATAGTTCGAGACTCGAGATGAGTCGAAATTTCAGCATAGGTCACTGAATGACATGAGATACGATGTGGGGGATCGAGGGCAAGTCGAGATCAGAGTAGCGCAATGAAAGCAGAGTGGAGTTTCCAGCTGGTCACGATAGTTATCGATGGGATTAGCTTCCTTACGAAGTCAATCTGGCATATTGTGGTAAGTAAATAAATCGGCATCCGATAGGTTCATATTGGTATGTAGTGATAAGACTCGAGTGAGAGTCAGCATGAGTATGGGAAAACGGGGGAGTTTACTGATATGAGTACTGAGGCTAATAAATGCCGCAGATTTGAGTATGGCCTACGAGATGAGATTCGTGCCAGTTTGATGGCAGGATTTAGAAGATGATTGTCTAACCGGACGCTGAGCAGGATGTCAGCTTTGTTTGTCAAATAAGAAGAGTTGTTAGACTAAAAAGCTAACTGTGAGCTTAGTATATCAGACTTATCAGAATGAATGACAGGTGAGATCGACTAGTGTCGGTGTCTCGAGTGAGACTTTACGAGTCGATGTGTGGTTCATTTTGACTGACAGAGAGTACCCCGGGTCGGATGATCATGTAGGAATTAATAGGATCTATTTTGGTTGAGAAATAGAGTTAGAACCGGGTCGGGTCGTGGGCCTATGCGACCAGATTTATAGGACCCATCGAGAGGTTAGGGGTGATGACAACATTAGCTGACATCATCACCTGTCAGACTGTTTGGTGACATGGCCCAATGAGGGATGGACATGTGGCAATTGTTAGTGCCCAATCAGCCTCACATATGTCAGTGACGTGGACCAATCAGATGGTGCCACGTGTCACTAAATGTCACATACATGGACCCGTGAGCTGCTAATACATGGCACCGTTAGCTGACACGTGGCACTGTCAGCTAACACGTGTCAGATATCAAATTGTCAGGGATGACGTCATGTTGACGTCAACCGTTGACTACTGACGCCAGCGTTGAATTTTTGGTCAACATTGACCGTACCTTTAACCAACGTGTGGGGGCATGTGGCCACATATTTCGAGGTGGGACTAGGACCATTGTAAAGGTTTCAACAATGCGAATCTAATGGTGGTGGTTTCGAGTTGATCAGAGATCGTTAGGTTGGTCAAATTGAGGTTTAAAGCCTAGGGAAGCTTGTCCGGGACACGTTGATTTTTCTGGGAATGTTGGGAATTCTTGATTAGGACTTGTCTAGGTTGGTAGTAACCTTTAAGTATGCTTTGGGCAGGCCCGGATGACCTGGAGAGGTTGGATTAGTCCGGAAAGGCTTATGACACACGTTTCGAGGTGCAACTTGGACGGTCTGTGAGTGGAATTTTTTTTATGGATATGATGCATGCATAAATGTTTTATATGTGTTTATGAACATGCTTTGAGATGCCATGAGTGCATGTGTCTTAGATATGATTTGTTGGGCATTTTCGCAGAAAATGTCGTGTTGCACGTAGTTCAAGATTTCTTTTTATATGATTTTTGGGCTTCGGTGTAACGCCCCGAAAATCCAAAGGAATGTAAAATATTAAAATAATGTGGAAAATGATGTTTTTACCCTTGGAGGGATGTGGCTAAAAGTTGACTTTTTGTTTGAAATACTTTTTGTACATTTTCCGAGGACCATTCTGTAGGTCTCGGGATGTTGAATCCGTAGACAGGTGGCACGTCGAAAACGGAGCTCGGATGAAAAAGTTACGGGTCTGGGTAGTTCAGGGCAAAATGGTCATTTGTGACTTAAAGGGTAAAATGGTAATTTTAGGCAATGGACTTAATTAAACGGTGCAATTAACTGATATTAAATGGTTTAATTGGCTGAATCAGCCATATGGATGACTCAGGAGTTGCTTTTAGTGACATGTGTCACTTGTTAAGGACAATTAATGGCACTTAGTTGCCTTTTGTATAATTAACTGATTAATTCAAACGGTTGCATTATCATATGATGGTAATTATCATATGGTGTTAGTATTTGACCAAAAACAGAGAACACCCAAACCCATCCCTTGATCAATTCGCAACAACACAAGGAAACAAGTGCAATTGAGTGATCAATAAGTGTAATTTTGGAGTGAAAACCCGAAAGGGAAGCAGAGAAAACCCAAAGGAAACCATACTGGGAACACCCGAAAAACCACCTACAAACATAAATGTCGAATTGGATTTCTTAAGCGGTTTTGATTGAAACTGACGTGATATTTCATCTTCTGGGAGCTAACGAATCGAATCAAATCGAGTAGGAAGGAAATTGGTGGTGAATTGACGAAGAACAGCCCCTACGATATTGTCGAATTTTGGAGATTTAGTTCGACTACTTGGAGGTAAGAAACCTTGAAATTGATTTCAAATTTGTGTTTATACTGGACGTGAGATGCTTCCTGTGTGATTAATTGAATGAAACGGATTGAATTTGGCTAGGACCCGATTTAGGACCTGTCGGGTACCTATGTTGAGTCGAGGGCTTTTAGGAATTGTTTCATCAAATTGAGGTCACAGATCCGAAATAGACAGAGAATAGATGAACATGAGTGGAAGAATGAACGAAATCGAGGTCGAATTGAGAGAGATTGCTCCGGGTCTGATTGCGGGTTGCAGACCCGTATAACAGAGAAATCGGGTGATAGGGGTGACACTATTCATGGCGCGTGACTTTCACGCGCAGCCGCTTGCGGCGGCTCGTGAGGGCGCGTTGCTGGGATTTTGACTTTGGGTCCAACATACTTTTGATGTTCTTGATGATACAGACCTATTAGCGTTGGTTTCGGGTCAATCGGATATGAATTTAGAGTAGTTTTGAGTACTCGAAGCGTATAGGTTACGTTTAAATAATATTATTTTATTCCGGCGATTAGGAAATTCGTACATGGGATTATGTGATAATCTAGTGATCTTCTATTACTTGTTTGACAAGCCGGTATAGTCTCAGGACGTCGGAAGAGAACGAACAACTCGAAACTGAACAATCTGGACGGTGTGTGAGTGTACTTTTGTTTTCTACCCTGAATGCATGCATATATGTTTTAAATGCGTTATGATATTCTTTGAAATGATTTGGTATGATTGATGTCTCGATATGATGATTTCCAGATTTTGGGAATATTATATTATTTTATATACTATTGGGCACATTTTTCGAGAAAACCTTGATGTTGGTGTTTTGGGAGAAGGCCCGAGATTTGAGCTTGGTTTTGACTCGGATTAGGAGTCAGAAAATTAATTGAAATGCTTTTGCCTATCGTTTAGGGATTTACGTGATTATGATGGATTTGTGGAACGTGCTTTGTGAAAACTATGGCCCTATTGAAAGGTTTTTTATTTTGATTTGAGTTGAGATTTAAAATGAGATTATTGGATTTGGTGATTGTTCTACATATACCATCATCTGTGATTTGATAGTCTCCTCCAGACGTCGTAGATCCTGGAGTAGTCACGATCCACTGCCCGAAGATGAGTAGCTCCGAGGGAGGCTCAGTCTCAGGAGTGTGAGATTATGATGATATCCTCTAGACGTCGTTGATCCTGGAGATGATATCACCCCAGACGTCGTTGATCCTGGGGAGGTACTCGGACATGAGACACCCGAGTTTGCACGTGTTGCATTGGTATCGTGACAGGTTATTTGGATAGTGAGATTGGATATTGAGGATTGTTGATATGATGATGATTGATAAATATTTATGACTGATTTAATCAACATGTTTTTATTGGTCCACTATTCATACTTGATTTATATTACACTATGACTTATATTTTATGATATGCATGCATTTTTGTGAAACTGGAGGGTGAGAATGTATTTTACTAAATGTATTTCTAAAACTTTGTTTTGTCCACTCACACCTTTGATGTTTTATGTACCCTCTAGGCCAGTGTACAGGTAACTGAGGCTAGTATCGAGGCAGAGGAATAAGCAGACCGTTGCGCACTCAGACACCTTACAGCGTAGGATTATAATCCTTACTTGTAATATTACCTATGCTCTGTAAACCTGTTGACTAGTCAAACTTGTGAAGTCAACGGTCATGGACCACTCAACTATCCCTTGTCTGACAATGTTTGTCGTTTGTTATGTTCTATGTATATATGTAAAGCCACTTTTGGTACTTTCGAGTTGTTGTCAGACGGGAGCAGGATCTTTCACGATTATCGAGGGATAATCGGGATGGGTCTTGTCATTCGGCCGAATATACTACGTGCATGAGTTATATGTGATTTTGAAGTTTCACAGAGAGGCGTGAAATCGAGGAACTGATTTACGATTTTAAAGATTTCACGGAGATTAGTGATATTGAGATTCGGGCCCGAGCCCTAATTGAACGACCTTGACTTGATTGAAGTCAAGGGTGATTCTGAAAGTATTTTGGAAATGAGAAATGGTTTTCGGATTTGGAAATATCTTTCGGGCATATGACCCAATTGGTTTGAGGTTTGACTTAGCGTATAGTCAAACGTGAGATAAGTCGGGCTACCACCCAGTTACGAGATTTATGAAAGATATTTCGGGCTTGCGACCCAGTTGT